>CP106733.1:84393062-86854417 GCA_025506655.1 Gossypium rotundifolium
TGAATTATGTCTTGTGTTTAAGTAGTTTTCTCATACTTCTATTAAAATAAATTTTTGCTAATTTGTGTTTTTGTTGATGTGTTTTAGATTAATTTGCTGATAATTGTGTATTGGTTGATTTAAAATTTAAGGAAAGAGAGAATCAAGCATGATAAGTCTATTTTTAGAATTAATTTTTTTTAGGTTATTTCCCTAAATTGAGGTATTACCTTGAAGTTTGAGATTTACAAGATTGACATCAAAAAACATAATTTTTTTTGTGAGATTTTAAGCTTTTAGAGCATACATTTTTCTTGTTTTTGATTTGTTATTCTAGAACTTGCTTCGATTATGCATGTCGAGACCACACCTTTAAGTTGATATACTGAGATGACAAAGGCACTTAGGTTTTAACCCACTTATTCCATAAAAAAACCTACCTACATAATTAACCCTTAGTCAACCCCTTTGAGCCTAACATTCCATTTCTTGATTTACCCATTACTGTTAACCCATAACTTATTTTTTTGATTCATTGAGAATTTTTCCCATTTTATTAACTCCCATTTTGTTGAGAGTTGATTTGGTTAGTCGCGTAACTATGCTTTTTTGTTTCATTTGCTAAGTTATTTCTTATTGTTCTAAAAAAATCACACAATATATATATATAATATATAAAAATAATAAATACATATATATTGATTATTACTTAGTTCTATGTTAATTGAGCTTGAACAGTTGAATTCATATTTTGAAAAGAAGCTCGTGTTATTCTTGAATAGTTTTTTTATTGATGTAATTGTTTTTAATTCAGCATTTGTTTATATTTCTAGTTTGGTAATTTATCAAATCGATTTGGATTTTAACCAACTTTTTTAGCCTTTCTCCACTCCTTTAACCTAAGCCCCATTACAACCTCTTAAAGACCTTTTGATTTGTGTATCATCTCATCTTATAGTGGTGGAGATTTGATTTTCATGCAAACCTATGGTAATGACTTTTCATGTTTGACTATTGAGTGCTTATTTTTGGACCTTAAACACTTTGAGTGATTTGAGTGAATCTTCAGTGATGTGTTAATTCTTGTCAATTTTGAAGTAAAGGTAATTACTTAGATAAGGGAAATACCTATGTTTTCATGCTTTAAAAATGTTTGACTTGGATTGTTTGAATCTTTAGTGCTCTTTTAGTTGAATTATCAATGTATGATTATTTGTGAATTATGACAAAACATCATTGATAAGAATTATGAGTTGAAAAAGATTAATTTTAAATTTGAGTTGAGGATTTTGCTTGAAGACAAGCAAACACTTAAGTGTGGGGATATTTGATAAGCCATAAAAGTAACATGTTTTTAATCCCATTCTTGATGCGTTTTTGGATGATTTATTATGTAAATTAGTAAATTTGATGCTCTTAATCCTTTAAATTCATGTTTCAATACTTAGGTGGGCATAGAGGAGCAAAAGGAGTGAAAAACAAGCCAAAATCAAGCAAAAAGAGCTGTTTTCAGCATCCACACAGCCTGGCCACAGGCCCGTGTGAACCATACGAGCTGGCCACATGCCCATGTGCCAGCCCATGTCGATTTAGCACCCTGTTTCCCAAACATGCAGAAAAACCCAATTTTTAGGCTTTCTGATCATTCTAAATTCTATAAACAACAATTAAAAGAATACCTAAAGAGGGACGCAGAGAAGATTGAAGAAATTACTTGAAGAACACCATCGGAGCCAACTCAGAAGCGGATCTCCTTCAAGATTGAAGATATCCTTTTAACTTTTTTCGAACTTTATTTGAATTTTTCTTTATGTCTTGAAGTTTTTCTGACTTCGAGTCATATTATGAACTACATTCCCTAGATACCTAGGGAAGATGAAACCTATGATGAATCTTATTACTTGATTTCTGAATTACAAGATAAATACTTGATTCTTGTTCTCAATTATGTATGCTTATTTCGTGTTTTAATATTTTAGGGATATTAATTCATGTTTAATGTTCTTATTTCAATAGAGCAAAAGTCCATATTTAAGAGTAAATCTAGCATAATTGAGTGGAGTTGCATGCAATCCTAGAAATAGGACAACATAAATCTACTAGGTTAGAGTTAAATCTAATAGGGAAATCCATAGATCAAGTTAATGCCACAATAGGGGTTTTAATTAGAAAGAGATTTTGATTAATCAACCTAGAGTCAGTTGTTCTTACTCTCAAAAGAGATATTAACATAATTTAGAAATTTCTACGGATTAAGACACAAGTGAATAAATTATTTAATTCAGATTCGAAATAATAAATGAAGTCTAGGTGGATCCTTTCCTAGGTATTGTCCTTCTCTTTGGTTATCATCAAATATTTTCCTAATTCATTCTCTATCGCGTTCTTAGTTAATTTAGTTTAGTTAATATTCACTGATCCTATCATTGGAAACAGAATTTTGAAACCATCGTTTCCAACTTCATTGACTTTCGGGTCATTACAATTCTCCCCTCCTTTAAGAAATTTCATCCCTGAAATTTACATAGAAAGAGGTGGAGTACTAAAATTTTATTTTCGAATCGAATAAATTCAGTTGCTATCTTTCCTTATCGATCCTCGAGCTAGTTTGATTACATCGTATGGTCTTTCGCATATTATTGATATTCATATACTATAATTTATCTTCAAAAGATAAATCACAGTACTAACCCAATTCATATTTCATTTAACCTAATCACATATTATTTTATTAATCTTTTTCAGACTCAAGCCAGATACTTAAATCAAACAATTTGTATCCTAATCTAGAACAGAAATAATCATACCGGCACATGAGTGCATCATCGGAGAAACTGACAAATCACCTTTACAATTAACAGATAACTAATTTTCAATTCCATTATAAGTTCAATTCATATCTAATAAATCTCAATTTCATCAATTCACTATCCCAATACAGTACATAACATATTTCAGCTCAATTTAACACTGAGTACCATATATCAATTAAATCATACTAATTTTTATTTATCATATAGATAATTAAACCTACCATTTAAAACACAAGCAATATTTCATCATTTAATATACATTTCACACCCATACATATTCAACTCCATAATAACATTTTAACAATTTTGAGTCTAAAAACTTACTCGTATTCAAATAGCCATTAGGGCTCGATTTCGGCTCAAAACACAATATGTTATGTTTCATATTTTCGCTACTTTTATTTCATCACCAATTGGTTATTTCATGTTTTTTTTTTTTAATTAGATTCAGACTTAGTACAGGTACCCAGATTCATCACCCCAGGTTGTCCATAAATGATGACTTTCATATAGCATTTATATCCTAAGGCATATGACTATATTCAACTATACCAAAAAAGTTAATAGGATAACCATTTTCCAATTCATTATATCTAGATCAATTCACATTCTTTTATTCTTACTTTATCATCAAGTTACTAATTTATCATATAACTTATATGCGACATCTTAATTTCCTATTAATCCTCAACTATTAATTAAATCAAGGAATTTCTATTTTATTCATTGTAGTCTATTTCTCAACATTCAACACCCATAATCACAATTCATTTTATACAATAATAATAACTCATCTTAATCCACAATCAGATGGACATCATAAATTAATCTTAAATAAAAAAAATATGTACCGGGTTCCCATACTACTAATTCATCAATAATAATTCCTCAATCTCTAGCTGCAGATATATATATTTTATTAAGAGCAGGATCATTCATATTATTTTTCGAGCAACCTTGAGCTAAATATTTTAGGGACCTATATCGGTATCATGCTGCTACTTTCTTTCAATATTCGCTTCTTACAAAATAATTATTTTGTCTTTTTTCTCTATAACATAGCTCAACTCATCAGACATTTTCGAATATAAGACAATAATTTACGATCAGTATCCAAATCCCGACTTCGACTTAACAATGGCATGTACCTCTAGACTCAATTCCAAGCTTGATTTAGCTTGAGATTCGGCTAAATCTGTAACTCTAATACCACTAAATGTAACACCCCTCACCTGTATTCAACACTGAAATAGGGTTATGAAGTATTACCGGACTTATAACACATTCAAACATACATTTCATGTAACATCTCAAACCCCTCTTCGTCACAGATTAGGGTTACGAGCATTACTGTACAATTAGAACATTTATAAATAATTTCATTAAAAATTCATAAACATAACTTAAACCATTCCTACATACACATATCATCCTTAAATCGAGCCCTCGAGGCCCTAAAAATACTTTAGAAGTAATTCAGGACTAGTTTGAAATCATTTGGAAAGCTTAGGAAAAATTCACAAAATAATTAACAACCAAAAACATCCTAGGTACATGCCATTACAAAATTAAACATCACCATTTGAGATCGGGATTGTTGTTGTTGGGTGCTGAGTCAGCGATCAAGAAAGAGTACCTAACCTGCGCAGGGAAAACAAAATCGCACGCTGAGTAAAACTTACCGATATTTCTATAATCAAAACATTTTAAGACATGATATGATACATGGATGCTCAAAATGAATTATATCATCATACCACTATTTAAACATACAATTACAAGATATCACCATTTCAATTTCATGCCTTTCATCGCTTTATTTCATACTATACTCAATTTTCACAAGTATTCACCTTTAGTTGGTTGAACATATAGCTCAACTGTAACATCTAGAATTAGGGGTTCTACATTGTATGTGTTTCTGTGTGCTTGGCTTGTTTTACTTGTTATTTAGATGTCTTTGGGGGTCTTGGGGAGGCTCGGGTCAAGCTAGAGCCTTGGTAAAATTTTGCTTTTTGGGCACTTTAGGGGGGAGAGCTGGTTGAAGTAGGCCTTAAGATTATTTTCTTGTGCTTGTTGACACAAGATGGAGTGTGTGTGATGGCAAGATAATGCCACTTAAGGAGCAAGGGGGTGGCGTCACTTGTAGGAGTTGAAGGGGAGAAGTTCAAATCCCATAAGCCTTATTATGAAGCTTTATTTTTGGCGCCAGGATGGGGAGAAGGTGGATTCAGTAGGGACTCTTCATGGTTGATGGTTGAAGGGGTCAAAGTGTTCAAATGGATGGACAAGTGTGCTTAAAGCAATTTAAATTGGTCAAACCAATTTGAATGAGTGTTGGGGGAGTGAAAATAAGAGGAAATCAAGGGATGTGGCCATGGGGGGAGGTGTTGGCCGAATGTGGGGAGCTTGGAGGGGGAGAATTTTGGTTTGTGGCCAGGTTAGGTGAGGGTGTCGAAAGTTCAAGAGGTCTTAGGCATTATTTTTCTTTGGAGAATTTTCGGTCATTAAAGGTGTGTGCCGATTTTTGCAAGTCTTCTTGAGTTTTGTTTTCTCTCATTCGGTTTCTCGTATTTCTCATTGTGTCGAACTTGTCAGCTTCCTCTCTTCATCTCTTTTGTTCCTTTGACACTAGCCAAAAGTAGTGTGACCACTTGGGCATCCCTTTTTCTTATTCTTTTCTTTTTCTTTTTCTACCTTTGTTTCTTTAGCCGAACCCTCTTCCATCTCTTGGCTGAATATTTGGTGTCCCTCTATTTCATCTCTTCCACCTGTTCTTGCTTCTTTTCAAAAGCTGAGACTTTTACTCTTCTACTTCTGTCTTTTTTAGCCGTAGCATTCCTTCTTCTTCACTTTCTTTCTACTGTTCTTCTTCTTCTTCTTGTTCAATTGATCTTTCTTTCCTTAATCTTCTGGTTAGTGTTGGAATTTTATTTCGTGTAATATCTATAGTCAAACTTGAAAGTTTCATCTATTACTTCTCTTGTGTCGAATCTTCTTATGTGTGTCATCCGGTTTCTCTGTTCAAGGTAAGGTTCTTTCTCTTATTTTCTTATGGACATTCTCTTCATTCCTTCTTTCCAAGGTGAAGCCAAATCCATCCTTGTTACAACTAAATATGTTTCTTCCATTCTATGCCTCTTAACCGAATATCAGAAAGTAAGGTGCTAGGAATCTTAGGCCGCAGGAAGTCTATACAATTGGGATCTATTGGTTAAGGTAAGGGGAGAATCTTTTTCCATTTCTTTTCTTTCTCTCGATTTTATGTGGCCATAGCTGAATGGCTATTTAGCTTGGTGTTTAGATTTTGGCTAACCCCCTTTTCCTTCTCTTCTTCTCTAGTTTGGAACGTTTACTCCAGGAAACTCTATTAGCCGAATGTTCATAGTCCAAGCCTGAAGACCTTGTGATTGTCGAACCTTACCATACCATTCGGGTTCTGGGGGTAAGGAGATTCTCTTGATTTTGGGTTGTCTATTTCGCTTTACCCTTTTTTTTATTTAACCACACATTTTTCTTTAATACTGATCAAGACTCTTATCATATATATGAGTGCTAGCTGATCCAAGGAGGGTGCATCTAAGGGGCCTGCGGAGAGTGAACCCGTGGTATTTGCTCCTATGTGTAAAAGACGTGCGGTGTTGGCAGTTCGAGACTTTCCACCGGGGTGTGGTAGAAAGCCGACGTCTACTTGGGATAGGAAAATCACTGTTATCCCTCCTAGTGAGAGCGTCAACATAGAAAGTCTAGTTTTACTCGTAATCAAGTGTGTGTAACAGTCACACTTTTTCTTTATTGTTTTGCATAAATAACTGTGATGGCTGAATGTCGAAACGACTATGTGGACAGTCGAGATACCCTAGTAGGTAACGGATAGAGATACTGGGTAAGTACTTCTATAATACTACTTTCGAATGTATGTATGTATGATATATTTATCTGTTGTACATTGGAAGTATGTTAACATGCTGCATGGGCTTTGGGATATGATGTGAAAGAGGGGAAGTATGATTCAATGACTGTCACAGAGGTTTGGAACCACAGTGGGTTGGCCCCACATGTTTTATCTAGTGACTATGTGTCAGTGGTTTGGTACCGTAGTGGTTTGGCACCACATATATTATTCAGTGACTATCCAGTGGTTTGGTACCACAGTGGGTTGGCCCCATATATATTTAACGGTGATTGTCACAGTGGTTTGGTACCACAGTGGGTTGGCCCTGCATATTATATTTCGTGACTCTATCACAATGATTTGGTATCATAGTGGTTTGGAAGCATAATGGCTTGGGGCCACATGTGTTCGGCTGATTCAGGTGATATAGAGGATGGAAACCTAGGTGGGAATGGGTTACATTGCATACATATTTTTCATATACCATATTGTGAGGGCTAAGGCCCAACGCGCTATTGTAGGCTTAAGGCCAAATGTGTTATAAGGGGAATTATACACTGAGTCTTGGTGACTCACCCCTCTACTTAAATGTGCAGATAACCCCTAGTTGCGGATTTGGAGCCGAGGTGGGCTTAAGGTGGCCATGCATTATTTTCTCCTAAATTTTCGTCTCTTAATTAGACTTATTATTATTTTTTAAATTTTGGGATTTTGCAATGTAATAAGGCCTCCATAACTTTAATTTGGGGTTTTGCCTTAATAGGGCTTTCACATACTGTATGAAATGTCAAATGAGGAGTTTTCCAAAATAAAACTATAAATGATCATATTTTTAAAGTGTTAACAAAAGAAGACAAGCGAAATAGTGTTAAGATAATAACCCAAAAATTTTCCTTAAAACCTCAAACATTATTTGCAACTATCACGTTTATGGAATTCCCTAATTTGACTTTTGAAAAATAAATATGCTTACGACTTTCAGTTCATTTTAAATAGAAGTTGGAAATAAAATCTTCAAACACAGTTTTCTTTACTATTATCCTTGATATAGAATCACTGAATGAAAAGTTTATTTTTTTCAAAAATTTTGATTTTCCTTTACATTTTAAACTACCTTTCCTGTAACATGCCAAATTTTGTCATAGCGTATAGACCAGGTTTGGGGTGTTACAATTATGGTATCAGAGCCCAGTTGCAAAACTCATCTATGGGTTTGGGGTTCAAAATGTTTTTAAAAGTTAGTGTGGAAAATGGTTTAGAAAAATACATGTTTTCTAGAAGTATGGCACCTGAGTCTCCGGCACCAATCCGCACTGTAAGTTTTCTTGATTGCGACTTGAATTCTTATGAAATATTGTGATAGATAGTTTTGAGAAATACAACTCTAAGAATAGAGACTCTTAAAAATATTTCTTGCAAAAACCTGCTTTTAATGTTATTTTCATAAGACTGTTCTGTAATAAACAGTGGAAGAAATACTAATTCATAAAGCTTTTAATTAGATTAATTGAATCCTTAGTCATGAGTGCTAGAGGACGTGGACGTGGTATGCGCGGCCGTGGTAGAGGCCGGGGTGTTGGGGCTGAACATTCAGAAACAGAGTATGGGCTAGAAGGTGAAGTGCCGGCATCACCAATTGCGGAAGCGAGATTTCAGGACCAAACTAGTGGAGATGATGCTGTGTCTCCAGCTATGTTACGTGTTTTAGAGCAGGTTGATAGAGCAAACACGGGATCAGTAGCTCAAAAATCTATTTCTGAACGACTTCGAGCTAATGGAGCTGAGATGTTTAGGGGTATTTCTGGTGGGGCTCCTAATGTAGCTGAGTACTGGCTAGAAGCGGTGGAACCAATCATGGATGATCTTGACTGTACCGTGGTAGAGAAGTTGAAAGGGGTAGTGTCTCTCCTTCGTGATGAGGCATACTAATGGTGGCTCATGGTAAGGGATGGTACGGTAGCTGACCGTATTACCTAGGACTTCTTTAAGGCAGCATTCCAGGGAAAGTACATTGAGGCGAGCTATGTGGACTCTTAGAGGAAGGCATTTCTGAACTTGGTCCAGGGGAATAAGGTAGTGGCTGAGTATGAGGCAAAATTTTTGCGTTTGAGCCGTTATACCCGGAGAATCGTTGCAACAGATCACAAGTGTTGTGTCTGATTTGAGGATGGTCTGAGGGACGAGTTGTGAGTACTAATAGCTTCGCAGCGGGAGAGAGAATTTATTATTTTAGTTTAGAAGGCTAAGATAGCCGAGGAGGTGAAGCGGTCTGAAAAGTAGAATTAGGACAGGGACAAAGGTAGGAATAAAAGGAATTTTAGGTCGTCAGGGTCTACTGGGAGCTTCCAAAAGAGGCCTAGGTTGGATGGGCTGAGTCGAGTTACGAAGCCTGTTGCTGTTGGTCGGTCTCAGCAGTGTGCTCGATGTGAAAAATTCCATTTGAGGGAGTGTTGGGTAGGTAATAGAGGATGTTTCAGGTGTGGATCTATGGATCATTGGATGAGGGACTGTCCATAAGAGCCAAATTCAGGAGTTGTTAGACCGTGGTTTTATTCGACCAAGTGTGTCACCGTGGGGAGCTCCAGTGTTATTTATCAAGAAAAAGGATGGGTTGATGCAGATGTGCATTAACTATAGGCAGCTAAACAAGTTGACGATTAAGAACAAGTAGCCGTTGCCAAGAATTGACGACCTGTTCGATCAGCTGCGAGGCACTTCAGTTTTCTCAAAGATAGACTTGAGGTCAGGTTATCATCAGCTTAAGGTCAAGAAGGCGGATATTCATAAGACAACTTTTCGAACTCTTTATGGTTACTATAAGTTCTTAGTGATGCCGTTTGGGTTGACGAATGCACCAGCTGTGTTTATGGATATGATGAACCGAATATTCCAACCATATCTGGATCGATTTGTCATAGTGTTCATAGACGATATTTTGGTATATTCAAGGATAGAAGAGGAGCATGATTTTGCATCTTCGGATTGTTTTGCAGATTTTGAGAGAAAAGTAATTGTATGCCAAATTCAGTAGGTGTGAATTTTGGTTGAGGGAAGTTATTTTTCTGGGGCATGTTGTGTTTGTTGAGGGGATTAGGGTCGATCCCCAAAAGATTGAAGCTGTTTTGGATTGGAAACCACCAAAGTTAGTGGCAGAAATTTGAAGTTTTTGAGATTAGTGGGGTACTACAGAAGGTTCATTGAGGGATTCTCGTTGATAGATACACCTTTAACCAAATTGTTACGGAAAGGGGTACCATTTATTTGGGCTGATAAACAACAGGAGAGCTTTGAGAAGTTGAAGAAGATTTTGACTGAGGCACCAGTGTTGATTCAGCCTGAGGCTGGAAAAGAGTTCGTTGTTTATAATGATGTGTCACACACAGGGTTAGGATGTATGTTGATGCAAGAGGGGAAAGTGGTAGTGTATGCATCTCGATAATTGAGACCACATGAGGTGAACTATCCCACTCATGACTTAGAGTTAGCTGCGGTGGTGTTCGCTTTGAAGATTTGGAGACACTATTTGTATGGAGAGAAGTCGATTTTCTACACATATCACAAGAGCTTGAAATATCTCCTTACCTAGAAAGAGTTGAATTTAAGGCAGCGGAGGTGTATTGAATTGTTGAAAGATTATGACTGCTTGATTGAATATCACCCAGGTAAAGCTAACGTAGTGGTGGATACGTTGAGCCGTAAGGTAATATCTAATTTGAGTGCAATGTTTGCTTATCTTAGTTTGTATGATGATGGAAGCTTGTTAGCTGAACTTCAAGTGAAGCTTTCATGGGTAGGTCAGATTAAGGAGAAGCAGTTGTCAGATGAATCGTTGAGTTCTAGATTTCCGTAAGTGGAAGGTGGTGAGACGGAAGATTTTAGTTTGAACAGTGATGGGGTATTGTTTTTCGAGGAAAGGCTTGTATGCCGAGGGATTTCGAGTTAAGACAGAGGATTCTGTAGGAAGCACATAGTAGTCCATATGCTATGCATCCCTGTGGGAGTAAGATTTATCGAGATTTGCGTGAACATTTTTGGTGGCCGGATCTAAAGCAAGAAGTTATAGAGTTTGTGAGTAAGTGCTTGGCATGTCAGTAGGTAAAGGCAGAACACCAGTTGCCTTCAGGGTTGCTACAGCCAGTGAAGATTCCACTTTGAAGGTGGGAGAAGATAACTATGGACTTTGTTAGTGGGCTACTCCTTACGCCTACTAAGAAAGATTCGGTGTGGATGATTGTCGATCGGTTGACGAAGTCCGCTCACTTCATACCGGTTTGTGTTGATTACTCACTATAGAAGTTAGCCAAGCTGTATGTGGTAGAGATTGTGAGGTTACATGGGGTGCCAGTGTCTATCATATCAGACAGAGACCCTAGATATACGTCACGATTTTGAAAGGTATTACATCAAGCATTGGGTACAAGATTGGATTTCAGCATGGCGTTTCATCCTCAGACTAATGGTCAGTCAGAGAGGGTAATTCAGATCTTGGAAGATATGCTGATGGGCTGTATGATTGACTTCAGGGGTAGTTGGGAAGATTTTCTCCCGTTGGCAGAGTTTGCATACAACAATAACTATCAATCCAGCATTAAGATGGCACCTTATGAAGCATTGTATGGTCGTAAGTGTCGTACTCCTACCTGCTGGACAGATTTGGGTGAGCAACAGTTGTTGGGTCTGAAATTAGTTTCAGAAATAGAAAAGAAGGTCAAGTTGATTTGGACTCGGTTGAAGGAAGCTTCCGACAGGCAGAAATCGTATACAGATCTGAAGTGTAAGGAAATAGAATTTTTAGAGGGTGATCGAGTTTTTCTGAAGGTCTCACTTTGGTAGAAGGTCTTAAGGTTTGGACGGAAGGGCAAATTGAGTCCCAGGTTCATTAGGCCTTATCGAGTGTTGAACCGTGTGGGACTGGTAGCTTATCAGCTAGAGTTACCTCTGAAATTGGGGCAGATACATGATCTATTACATGTCTTAATGTTAAGGCACTATCATTCGAATCCATCTCACATAGTTCCGGTAGAAGAAATTGAGGTAAGCCGGCTCAGATTTTAGATCAAGATGTTAAAGTATTGTGAAGAAAGACAGAGTTGTTGGTTAAAGTTTTATGGTGGAATCACAGTTCAGAGGAAGCCACGTGGGAGCCAGAGGATGTGATGCGACAACAATACCCTCACCTCTTCTGATCAGGTAAATTTCGAGGTCGAATTTTTAAGGGGGTAAAACTGTAACATCCTAGAATTAGGGGTTCTGCATTGTATGTGTTTTTGTGTGCTTGGCTTGTTCTACTTGTTATTTAGATGTCTTTGAGGGTCCTGGGGAGGCTCGGGGTCAAGCCAGAGCCTTGGTAAAATTTTACTTTTTGGGCACTTTAAGGGGGGAGAGCTGGTTGAAGCAGGACTTAAGATTATTTTCTTGTGGTTGTTGACACAAGATGGAATGTGGTGTGATGGCAAGATAACGCCACTTAAGGAGCAAGGGGGTGGCGTCACTTGTAGAAGCTAAATGGAGGAGTTCGAATCCCATAAGCCTCATTATGAAGCTTTATTTTTGGCACCAGGATGGAGAGAAGGTGGATTCGGCAGGGACTCTTCAAGGTTGATGGTTGAAGGGGTCAAAGTGTTCAAATGGATGGACAATAGTGCTTGAAGGAATTTGAATTGGTCAAACCAATTTGAATGAGTGTTGGGGAGTGAAAATAGGAGGAAATCAAGGGATGTGGCCATGGGGGAGGTGTTGGCCGAATTTGGGAGCTTGAAGGGGGAGAATTTCAGTTTGTGGCCAGGTTAGGTGAGGGTGCCAAAAGTTCAAGAGGTCTTAGGCATTGTTTTTCTTTAGAGCATTTTCAGTCATTAAGGGTGTGTTCCTATTTTTGCAAGTCTTCTTGAGTTTTTTTTTCTCTCATTCGGTTTCCCCTATTTCTCATTGTGCCTAACTTGTCAGCATCTTCTCTTCATCTCTTTTTCTCCTTTGACGCTAGCCGAAAGTAGTGTGACCATTTGGGCATCCCTTTTTCTTCTTTTCTTCTTTTTCTTTTTCTACATGTGTTTCTTTAGCTGAACCCTCTTCTATCTCTTGGCCGAATATTTGGTGTCCCTCTATTTCATCTCTTCCACTTGTTCTTGCTTCTTTTCAAAAGTCGAGACTTTCTACTCTTCTACTTCTGTCTTCTTTAGCCGTAGCATTCCCTCTTTTTCACTTTTTTCTATTGTTCTTCTTCTTGTTGTTCAATTAATCATTCTTTCCTTAATCTTCTGGTTAGTGTTGGAATTTCGTTTCGTGTAATCTCCATAGCCAAACTTGGAATTTCATCTATTACTTCTCCTGTGCCGAATCTTCTTGTGTGTGTCATTCGATTTCTCTGTTTAAGGTAACACTCACATTTTCTTTATTTTTTTTGTATAATTAACTGTGATGGCTGAATGCCGAAATGATTGTGTGAACAGTCGAGATACGCTAGTGGGTAACGGTTGGAGATACCGGGTAAGTACTTCTGTAATACTACTTTCCAATGTATGTATGTATGATATATTTATCTGATGTACATTGGAAGTATGTTAACATGATGCATGGGTTTTGGGATATGATGTGAAAGAGGGGAAGTATGATTCAATGACTGTCACAGTGGTTTGGAACCATAGTGGGTTGGCCCCACATGTTTTATCCAGTGACTACTGTGGTTTGGCACCTCATATATTATTCAGTGACTATCTCAGTGGTTTGGTACCACAGTGGGTTGGCCCCACATATTATATTTCGTGACTCTGTCATAGTGATTTGGTATCATAGTGGTTTGGAACAACAGTGGCTTGGGGCCACATGAGTTCGATTGATTCAGGTGATATAGAGGATGGAAACCTAGGTGGGAATGGGTTGCATTGCATGCATATTTTTCATATACCATATTGTGAGGGCTAAGGCCCAACGCGCTATTATGGGCTTAAGGTCGAATGTGTTATAAGGGGAATTATACACTGAGTCTTAGTGACTCACCCCTCTACTTAAATGTGCAGGAAACCCCTAGTTACGGATTTGGAGCCGAGGTGGGCTTGAGGTGGCCATGCATTATTTTCTTGTAAATTTTTGTCTCTTAATTAGACTTATTTTTTTTTTAAATTTTGGGATTTTGCAATGTAATAAGGCCTCCAAACTTTCATTTGGGTTTTTGCCTTAGTATGGCTTTCACATACTGTATGAAATGTCAAATGAGGAGTTTTTCAAAATAAAACTATAAACGATCATATTTTTAAAGTGTTAACAAAAGAAGACAAGCGAAATAGTGTTAAGCTAATAACCCAAAAAATTTCCTTAAAACCTCAAACATTATTTGCAACTATCACGTTTATGGAATTCCCTGATTTTGACTTTTGTAAAACAAAACTACTTACGACTTTCAGTTCATTTTAAGCAGAAGTTGGTAATAAAATCTTCAAACACACTTTTCTCTAAGATTATCCTTGAGATAGAATCACTGAACGAAAAGTTTATTTATTTTTTCAAAAATTTTGATTTTCCTTTACATTTTAAACTACCTTTCCTGTAACATGCCAGATTTGGTCATAGCGTATAGACCAAGTTTGGGGTGTTACATCAATTCACATAACTTGCTATATGAATAGCTTTACATAGATCAAACAATAATGCACTTCTAACATGGCACAAACCAATCCACATTAAGCAGGTTCACTTATTTGAATAAACACAAGTATATCTAAAGCATTTGAATTTGTTTCGCAACTTTAATAATCTAACTCAAGAATATATCATGTTTTCCATGTTTCACCATTTCAATAAATTTCATACACACATGCCTTGGTGTATATTAAACACTTACTATAGCCATAATCTAATGATTAAACACATAACTTAGCGATATCATCACATGGTAAGATATAGTTCATAAACATAGCATCTCTTAAATCATACCTTTCATATTCATGAATATTCATACTTTAATCATTGGCACATCATACCTTTCCATATTTGTCATAGTGAAGTCAATTGAAACCCTTACCAAAGCTCACAAAAAGTGTGTTAAACGATGGTCGAAACCATCACTTTTCTATAATCGATGAATACTGTAAAGACAATTGAAACCCTGGAACACGTTTCCATTGTGCCATAGTCCAACTATGGTCTTACATATGCATTGCCATAGCCCTGCCATGGTCTTACATTTGTAGGGCCATAACCCAATTATGGTCTTATCATCAGAATGCCATAACCCAACTATGGTCTTACATATAAACACTACGATGGTCCGACCATGGTCTTACGTCCATAGTACCATATCCCAGTTATGGTCTTATCATAAGAATGCCATAGCCTAGCTATAGACTTACATAAAAACACTGCGATGGTCCAACCATGGTCTTACATCCGTAGTGCCATAACCCAGTTATGGTCTTATCATAAGAATGTCATAGCCCATCTATGGACTTGCATATAAACACTTAGAAATATAATTGAGTTCATATTAATGAACTTATAGAGCTAATTTGCAGTAATAGCTTCGAGTTTCTCAATCAATGATTGACATAATATCAATTCATTATTTTATTCCATAATGCCACACTCTATCTATTTATGATTTTGTCAATATCCACTCAATAGAGCTTAACCAAACACAAATAAAAACATACTTCAATAACAATTAACAATTAACTAATTAAATTAAGTAAATGACGTTCGAGTTTCAAGACTACGAACTTACCTAGCATGTAAACACGAGATTTTATTTAACTCCATACATTAACCAACATTATTCAACTTCAATCTCATCATTCGACTATACATCTCCATATATAACATTTCCATACTATCAATTTAAATTCTAATCACTTATTGATTCATTTCCTATTGTCACACTTCATATATATATAATACAAAATTTCTCATCTCATAATTTAATCATTTGCCTATATGTAAATATAATTAAGATATAAAAGTAATAATTAAGTATTTAAATTAAATAAATAGAGTTCGAGTTCAAAGACTACGAACTTACTCGGAAAAACATAATAAAAAAGAGTCTTGCTTTGGACTGCATAAACACTTCTTCAGTACTATCATTTAATTTAGCACAAACATAATAGAAATGTCTAGCTTGGACAACACTTAATACATGCTTTGGCCTACATTTAAAGCTTATTTTGGACAACATTTCTCAGAAGAAGAACAAGACAACATTTTTGAATAATAATGACCTTAACCACGACATCAATTGCTTTTAAATCAGATTTTCCTTTGTATCAAATGAACTCTTCAATCAAAAACATAAGTAGAAAAATATAGAAATTTAAGCAATTAAAAATTTCCAGCATATTGAACAATCAAAACCATAAGTAGAAAAATTAAAAATATAGACATGATTAATCTCCTGTATACATTCAGACATATTGAACACTAGCATGCCTTTAGATATTAATTTCCAGCATGCATTCAAATACTTTTTGAGCTAACAATAATTAAATTTTTAAACAATTTAGCCCCTTACATCCTTTCATCAAATACTTGTTTCTTAGTTTCAACTATTAAAAATGGGACATTACTAAAATTGAAACTTTTGGACAGCAATATAAATAGCAATTTAAACTGTTTTAAGCTTCTAAATTTTAAACCTCTTAAGCATAAACCGAACAGAAATGCATGTTAATTCAAACCATATTTATTTTGTGCATTTTACCCAAAGTATAAGATACGCAAAATTTAACAGCAACCCGAATCAAGCGACATTCTTAACCTTTTCCTTTTCAATTAAATAATCAAGAGATAGTTCCCACAACTTCCAGCCAAATTCAACCATTTTTTTGTGTTAGAATAATAAAAGAATTTTAAAGATTTGAGTTCGAGAACTCACCAGAAATTCCAAGCTGAGCCTAGACTTGAACTAGTTCTTTCCCTATATTGCTGCTACCTTTCTTTTAGACGAATGGAAGAGGGGTTTTTCCTTCTCCAAGCAAATTTTCTTGAGAAAATTAGCTCCTAGCCAAACCGAACCAAGCATGCAATCAACTCTCTTCTCCCCCTATATTCGAATAGTAACCCGAAAACAAGCAGAAATTTCTTTCATTTCCACCAGCCTAAGAAAAATGGGCGACTTACCAAAATTACCGAAAAATAATAAATTTACGGAAAAGGGCCAAAATTTGGAATATTTATAGAAAGGGCCATTTCCCCACAAAATGCGTCCACGTAAGCACGTTTTGTGGGGAAAAAGCAGGAAAGCGCGCCCTTGAGGGAGCGCTTTCTGCCACATCATCAAAGCGCACTGACGAGGACGTGCTTTGCTGATGTGGCAGAAAGCGCTCCCTCAAGGGTGCGCTTTTGCCCTCCTTCCCCATTTGATTTTCAGCTATTTTTAGTGTTAGGGTATGAAATTTAAAGGTTTCAGGACTAAGGTTTATGATTTTTTTAGGGTCGTTAGATTTAGGGTTTTTAGGGGAAAATTAATAGAGTAAATTACATGGTAATTAGGGTTTAGTAAAATATGTTTAGGGTTTTGGGTAAAATATATTAGCAAAATAAAAATTATTTGAATTTTTTTGACAGTTATAACTGGGAAAATAATTTTGAGAAGACGTTTCTGAACAAATAGTGCCAAAAACGCTTCAAGCAAGATGCACTGTCAGGAAGAGTATTGAAAAGAGCTCCCACATGGACGCTTTTTTACTACAGTATTTTCCGATAAAATAATTTTGAGAAGATGTTTCTGAACAAAAAGTGCCAAAAATGCTTCAAGCAGGATGCACTGTTAGCAATAGTACTGAAGAGAGCTCCCACGTGGACACTCTTTTGCTACAGTAGTCTCCAATAAAATAATTTTGAGAAGACGTGATAAACCGTAAAAGTAACCTATTTTAACCCCATATTTAGTATGCTTTTGGATGATTTAGCCCTTGATTTATGTAAAAATGTGCTTTTAATCCTTTCTTTTCATGTTTATACTCAGGAAAGCACCCGAGGATGAAATGAACGTAAAATAGGCTTAAAACAGGCCAATTTGGGCCAAAGAGAAAATCGAACGGCTTGGCCTTCAAACCACATGGCCGTGCCTCAACAATTAACTAAGACACGGCCATGCCACGATTTACACGGATGTGCCCAAATCAACAGAATCGAGACGCAGCCTGAAGACGACTTACACGGGCGTGTGCCATGGGCATGTCCCTATCGCGGGAAAGAGCAATTTCACTCAAATTTGGATGCTTGGAGGCAAAGAAACACATTCCTAAATCTACTTAAACATCCTAGGAGGAATTCTACTTGAATTAGGATACTTAGAGCCAAGTAAAGCATCTCAAAGCCTATACAAACAACCAAGGTAGCAACTAAAAGGGGAGTTTGCTAGAAGCCGAAACAGGATGATTTTTTGTAGAGGCTTTTGCCAAAGCTTTCATGTTTTAGGGAATCACTTGAAGATAGCCAGTTGATCCATCTCAAGAAGCCGGAACTCTATTCAAGACGGAGGATCTCTCCTTCAATTCTTTTAGGGAGTTTTAGGGATTTTTTATGTTTTGTTTTATCTTTTCTCTTGAGATGTTTTCTTATTTAGTTATGAACTAAACCCTTCAGATACCTGAAGGGGATGAAACCTATGATGGATTTTGTTATTTGATTTCTAAATTATATGATAAGTACTTAAGTTTGTTCTTAATTATGTTGCTTAATTTAATCTGATGTGCTTAGGTGGAGGAGGAATAGACCCTACCTAAGAGTAGATCTAGCATAATTGAGCGGAGTTGATCGGGCACCTAAAGATAGGGTTACGAGATTTTGCCAGATTAGGGTGAAACCTAATATGGGAATCCATTGATCGATTTACTGCTTCCTTAGGGGATTATTATAAGAGAACGAGAGTTCCACTAATTAACCTAAGGTTAGATGTTATTCTCCTCGAGAGAGGGTTTAATATAGGTTAGGGAGTCTTACGGATCAAGCTAAGTAAAGAAATCATATGGTTTGAGGAATAAATAATAAGTGAAGTCAAAGGTGGATTCTTCCCGAGGGTATCGTCTTCATCAACTGAGTTTTCCTAAAGCCTTTCTCTAATTCATTCTTTTGTCTTTGCATTTAATTTAAGTGTTTCATTATTTTTTTAGAATAATAAACCAATCACTCCATATTTCAGGCTAAATAATAGAAAGAAAGTGAGTAGTAGTACTTTTAGGTTCCTTTGGGTTCGATAAGATATTCTTGCCTAAACTATACTACTGTTCGATAGGTGCACTTGCCTCTATCATTGTCATAGTTAGTCTACAGGTTTGATCATTCTTTTTATAAATATTAAAATGCGACTGTTTGACACGATCAAGATGTTTCTGAACAAATAGTGCCAAAAACGCTTCAAGCAGGATGCATTGTCAACAAGAGTACTGAAAAGAGCTCCCACGTGGACGCTCTTTTGCTACTCTAGTCTCAGATAAAATTATGACTATAAATCAACCAAATTTCATTCTCATGTTGCATAACAAAAATTGAGGCAAAAGAAAAATAGAAACTGAAAATGAGTGAACGTATTAATGTTGTTATTTACTACGATGGTGAGGTTTGTGACACCAAAAATGGTGTTGTTTTTTATCAGAGAACACAATGCGACTGGGTTTTAATCGGAACATAGATTTGTTAGAACTTCGCAAAAGAATTAGGCGTAAAATCTTCGGAACAACGCCAATGAAAGTTCAGTCTATTAAGTATAGATTTTGCACTTCGGTTAATCTGGTGAGATATGAATCATTCGACATCAAAGGTCCTCGGAGCTTTGAAGCAATGGTGGAGACTCATCTTGCCAGTGGATCACCCTATCTTGAGGTATATGTACAATTTTCATCGCCAAGTGATCTTTCTTCGACCTCAGCATCTACTTTTGTTCGAGGGGAATACACGACCCCAAGTCGACACTCTGTTACTGGGAGGAAGAATACGAAGTGCCCGTGTTTGGTGGTAGTATGGAAAACATAACCCCTGCACGACACTCGGTTGGTGGATGGGCATGCATATCCTTCCTTCGACGTCCGATGATAGAAATACGTATTGGGGAACGTCATCAATTTCTAGTGGTTGGCAATCCACATATGATTGATAACGTTACGAAAGATGTTTAAGGAGGGATAATGTACTCCCCACGACATCCACCGGCGAGGGGTCCTCGTTCGTTGCAGATTATGGTGGGTCAAATAATGAGTCCGATATGGATCCACCACGAGAGCCTGGGCCCGATGGTGAAGAAGTTGGATTATTTTCTGAACCGAAGCCTATTCCAACAGTACCTGAAGATGTTGAGGGTAGTTTAGATAAAGAAGAAGATGACATGCTATTCAGGGCGTACTCACCTCCAACCCACATGCATAATGTCAGTCTATCTCAAGATGATGCATTAGAGTTTACTGAACTACCATACCGGATGAGTGATCGTACATGTTCATCGTTGGATTCAGGCGAATTAGAAGTTGGTAACAAGTTTTCCAACAAGGATGCTTTTCTTCGTGCATTGAAACAATACAGCATCAAGAACGAGGTTAACTACCACATGGTTAAATCCAAGCTCAATAAGTACGAGGTGAAGTGTGTAGTGCAAGACGGCACATGTTCATGGAAAATCATGGCCTCGTTGAGGAGAGATCAAAAAGTACAAAGGTCCACATACATGTCTTGCCGGTACAGTTTCACTATGTGTTCAATGTTTTTGAATAATACTAATATTACATAATGTTGCAATATTTAACATACTTCATTGACAGGTGTTACACAAGATCATCTGAAGATGGATTCAGAGATGTTGGCTGGCTTAATAATACCGACTGTGAAGGCTGATCCCAAAACTACAGTGCTGACCTTAATTGGAAATATTCGTAGCCAGTTGGGGTACATGCCATCTTACAGGAAGACTTGGATAGCCAAGCAGAAGGGGTTGGAAAAGTTGCATGGTTGGTGGGACGCTTCATATAATGAAGTGTGGCAGTGGTATCAGGTGCTAGAGAGATATGCCCCAGACAGCATAACAGACATTAAAATAGAACCGACATACTACAATGATCGTTTGCTCCGTGAATGCGCAGTGTTCAAGTGTATTTTCTGGACATTTAAGCAATGCCAAGATGCATTTATATATTGCAAGCCATTGGTACAAATTGACGGTACCTTTATGTATGGTAGATATATGCATCGGCTATTGCTAGCTGTGGCATAGGACGACAGTGGGAGAATCCTTCCGATTACATTTGCAACAACACCGGGGGAGTCAGATGATGACTCAGATTTCTTCCTATCTATGTTAAGGAGGCATGTCTGCGCCCAACTTGATATCTGCGTTATATCAGATCAGGGCCCTAGAATACTAGCCACAATAGAGCGACAGGGAAGCCTATGGCATCACACACATCATTGATATTGCCTAAGGCATGTTGCATCCAACTACCATGGGCAACATTGATTTCCAAGTCAACTACGGCAAATGACCAATATGGGTATGTAATATCTATTAATATAATTTCGTTTGTAATATTCAATTTATTCTTAATTGAAGAGTGGTATGTAATATTTGCTATCAACGTATACTGGTAGGGTACGAGATCAATAAGGACCACTTTCAGGAGATGTCGGCAAGTTTTCGATCAGTTAACGAAGAAGGCACAAACTACCTGTGCAATATTCTTTTCGAATAGGGGACACAAGCATACGACGGTGGCCTACGATATGGTCATATGACCTCAAACCTGGCCGAATGCATAAATTTTGTTCTAAAAGGAACGCGTCATTTGCCGATAACATCAGTTGTGTGAGAGACATATTTTTGTTTAGCGACACTATTTCCAAAGTGAGTAGCAAGTTATAAAGGCCGAATGCAAGGAGGCCATGTATGGTGCGAGAAATTAATAGGGGGAAGGCACGGGCCAATACCATGCACACAGTGTGTCACGATCGCGACAACCTATGGTTTCGTGTGACGGAGTTTGACAGACTGAACCAAGGTATTGCTGGCAGGCAGTATCGTGTACACTTGATAAATAGGACCTACGACTGTGGGATATTTGATGCACTTCGTTACTGCCCATGAGCTATGTCGATGAAGTGTATAAAATAGAAAACATGTACAACGTGTGGAGACACGTATTTCCACCAGTCCCAGATGAACGTAAGTGGCCGTCGGTATCGCTTGCACCGTATAAGCTGTTGTCGGATAGACAACTGAGGCACAAACCAAAAGGTTGACCCTGCTCGACTAGAATACGCAACAATATGGATATCCGAGAAACGGCCAACCAACGTAGGTTGTGCGGATGGTGTAGGAACCTAGGCCACACATCTCACTCATGTCCAAATCGGAATAGTTGACAGTCTTCTTAACTTTTTTTGTCTCTTGGTGTCTGTATAAATTCTATTTATTTGTTGATGAAAATGGTGAACTTTTGTAGAAGGGCTAATTTGAAAAAAAAAATGTAACACCCCAAACCAAGCTTATGCATTAAGCCCGAATTTTGGCATGCCACACAAATTCAACGTACATTCAAATCTTTTAACGAAGTAGAAATCAATTTCCAAAACGATTAAGAGAATGACTTTATCGAAAAAAATGAAGTTCATTGAAAACCATAATAAAAAAAACAAAAAAAAATTGTCGTTTGATCTATTGAGCAGTAATTGATAAAAACTTTGGATTTATTTAGTCGAAATATTTCGTCGAAAACTTATAAAAGACTTTTTTAAGTTTCAATTATATTTAAGAAAAACCTTTATTTTATATGAGAGTCATATAAAAACATTTATAAAAACTAAACCAATCCAACTTAGGAAAAACTAAAACATAATAAAACCCATCCACATAATAAAAATCCATAATTAAAGAGGCCTTATTACATTGCCATAAAAATAGTACTTAATAAAAATTATAAAAGAAGTCTTAAAGTTTTATAAAGCACCATTTGTAGTATAGCCTCCCCACGAAGTCATCTCCGACCCAAGTCTCCATCAATTGTTATTACCTGAGAGGGGTAAAAAAAATGGGGTGAGTTACTTAGAACTCAGTGTGAACTCACTTACCATAGTCTACTGGGCCAAGACCATATAAGCATTTATTTGGGTCTAAACCCATTACAAATATAATAATTTAGCATGTATAAAACGCAAGTGATATGCAATTCCCAAAACCAAACCTAGATTTCCATCCGCTACACACCACCCGTACCAACCAGCACACTTGTGGGGAGCTTTAGTCACCCACCCCGCCAACACACCAAAATAGGCTTTAAGCCCAATATAATATTTGTGGCAATGGCCATTTAAATAATTGTGGTAGAACCACCGATCTAGATTTCGGGCAACGGCCATCGTGACAAAGTCACCTATCTAGAATTTTGGCATCAAGCCTTTCTTCTCTTCATCATTGATCCCAACCCATGCAATCATGTTTATGCATAACAAAATATTTGTAAAAAACCATATTACAATTTATCAATTTTGGCCCATTAATCAAAATAGCATTTTGGCCCATAAAATAACGTATCACATATAACCCATTTATCAATTATCATAAATGGCCCAATTATCAAATATCAGTTATGGCCCATTTATCGATTATCACTTATGGCCCAATTTATCAAATATCACATATGGCCCAAATTCTCAATTATCACATATGGCCCAAATTGTCAAATATCACATATGGCCCAAATTGTCAAATATCACATATGGCCCAAATTGTCAAATACCACATATGGCCCAAATTGTCAAATATCACATATGGCCCAAATTGTCAAATATCACATATGGCCCAAATTGTAACTTTTATCGAATTAGCTCGTTAAGGGCAATTTCGTAATTTTCATGATCTTAATAAAATTTTCAAAATCTTATCTTTAAGATGATAATTATGTTATTCTTTCCGATTTCACTAACTTGTGATTTCATCCAACGATTTATACAATATAGTCATCTAACCCATGAGATACGGTGTGAGATTACAAACCTGATTACGGTGAGAACTACACTCTCCCGCTCGTCGATATCTAAACACACATCACGAAGGATTAGAACACTAAAATTTAATATTAAACTATTCTAATATTAAGCGATCTAGATCTTACGCTCGGAATCTCGAACAACCACTATTTTTGATTTCTCTCCGATCAAAGGTTCAGAACCACGAGTAAACAATGGTTCGGGGTACGTACGACTTCGAATAATTGATTTTCGTCGGATGAGGGTCCACAACCCGGTGGAAAGTCTCGGATTCCTGAAACAATCCTTCTCTTGAATTTAGGGGGAATAATGGAACCACCCCTCTTACGAGCACTATTCACTACCCTTTTCGTCCCTATTTTGATTGTCTTCAAAGACAAAGAATCATTAGTCCCAACAATATATCCAAAATCTTAAGACTAAAGACTTGAAGAGTGTAATTGGCTTGCCTTAATATTTCAAAAAAAATATCAAGAGAATCCTTTGTACGTTATTATCAAATCTTAAATGAACTTTAAGATTTCTCCGAAAAGATGATGATTCGATCCTTCCACTATTTTACAAAAAAATAACGAAAGAAAACGTTTGAATGAAAGGTTGGTTAATCAATCAAAAAGTCTCTTCCAAAGACATTCTAACATTCGGCCATAGTGACCAAATAACAAAGAAAAGACAAAGTAGTGATACTTACCGATGATCCAAAGTTTGAATAGAAGAAAAAGAATGATTGAAAAAAAAATAGATGCTATAGAGAATGGAAGATTCGGCTATGCTAAAACAAAGGAAAGAAAGGAAAGATTCGGCTATGGAGGTAGTCTAACATTTGGCCAAGGGAGAAGAAAATGTTGAAAGTATGTTTGAAAAGAAAATTTAAAATGGTGAAAGAAAGAAAATAAGGATGAGAGGTTTATGATTAAATTTTCGAAATAAAGAAAAACAAAGGATGGGAGTTTGAACAATGGTGCATTCGGCCAAGAGAAGGGAGAAGAAAATGTTGTTTGTATTTGATGTTTTAGGCACTAGATGAGAACACCAAATGGGCTACTTTGAGTGATTAGCAAAAATGACCAAATGGTCAACAAGGATAACCAAAAGAAACAAAGCAAAGATGGTTTTCCTCTTAACATAAGCACATTCGGCCAAAAGGAAAAGATGAGAGAAAAATTTGGTTTTGGGAGAGCAAACGACCAAAATGAAAATTCTCTCAAGCTACCCACTTTTCCAAAACTTACTACCAAAATTTTGGCTCCCTCTTTAGTCCACAAAACCGTCCATGTTCATGGGCAATTGGCCATTCAAAGCTTCCAAAACAAAACCCTTGATTCATGCCTTATGTCCCCTTATCACCTTTAATCAAGAGATTCTTTTCCTTAAACTTTTACTTACCTTTTTCCTTTGGTCTTCTTGCCAAAAAAATTATCCAACTCATCCTTTAACCTTATCCATGACCGACACTTTGAAAGAGGAAACAAAAATAAAAACAAACTTAATGCACATCTAAGGATTCGAACCTTTTCCCTCAAGCAAACATACATGCGCCACCACCACCTTGCTACTAGCTTATCTTATAATAGTTTTTGACACTTAAACTTACTTAAACCTCAAAGTCACTTGATCCACTTCAATTAAGTACTCCTAACTAAAATTTATTCTAATTTCGAATAGTTCTCAAGTCTTTTCAAGACTATACTAATCATGCAAAATTTAATTATACACAAGTTAAGCACCAAAACATGCATCATATCAATACTCAAATTTTTAGGATGTTACAACTCTACCCTCCTTAAAGAAAATTTCGTCCTCGAAATTTACCTGGCTAAAGAGATAGGGATATTGTTGTCGAATTGCATCCTCAGGCTCCTACGTAGCTTCCTTCACTCCGTGATTATGCCAAAGTACCTTAACCAACGGTACAGTCTTCTTTCTTAACACTTAACATCTCGGTCTAAGATTCACACTGGTTCCTCCTCGAAAGACAAATCTGGCCTTAATTACACTTCTTCTACCGGTACTATGTGCGATGGATCCGATCTATAGCATCTCAGCATAGAAACATGGAAAACACTATGAATATGACTCAACTCCAGAGGTAAATCAAGTTGATTGGCCATTGGTCCTACACGCTTCAACATCCGGTACGGTCCAATGAACGTAGGGCTCAATTTGCTTTTCCTCCCGAATCTGAACATCTTTTTCCACGGTGAAACTTTCAAAAAGACCTGATCCTCCACCACAAACTCAATATCTTTACACTTCAGATCCGCGTACGACTTTTGTCTATCCGAAGCTTCCTTTAACCGCGCTCGAATTACTTTTACTTTTTCTTCCGTCTCAGATATCAGTTTAGGACCCAACAACTGTTGTTCCCCCAATTCAGTCCAACAAGTAGGAGTACGGCATCTACGACCATATAACGCTTCCTAGGTGCCATCTGAATACTGGATTGATAACTGTTGTTATACGCAAACTCTGCCAACAGTAGAAAATCCTCCCAACTACCTCTGAAGTCGATCACACAACCTCGTAACATGTCTTCCAAAATTTGGATTACTCTTTCCGACTGGCCATCTGACTGAGGGTGAAAAGTCGTACTGAAGTTTAACTTTGTACCCAGAGCCTCATGTAAAGCTTTCCAAAATCGTGATGTAAACCGAAGATCCCTATCCGATATGATACACACTGGTACGCTGTGCAACCTCACGATTTCAGATACATATAGTTTAGCCAACTTCTGTAACGAGTAATCCGTATTTAACGGTAGAAAATGAGCGTCTTTGTTAATCGATCTACTACCACCTGCATGTAATCTTTCTTAGTAGGTGTTAATGGTAACCCACTAACAAAATCCATCGTTATCCGCTCCCATTTCCATAATGGAATCTTTACTGGTTGCAACAATCCCGATAGTAATTGATGCTCTGCCTTCACTTGTTGACAAGTCAAACATTTTCCCACAAAATCAGTAACTTCCCGTTTCAACTTTGGCCACCAATACTGTTCATGGAGATCTTGATACATCTTATTTCCTCCAGGATGCATAGCATAAGGGCTACTATGTGCCTCTAGAAGAATCATTTGCCTCAAATCCGAATCCTCAGGCATACAAACCCTTCCACGAAAACACAGTACACAATCTTTGTTCAAACCAAAATCTCCTATTATACCACTTTCAGCTTGTTGTATTAAAGGACCCAACTTTTCATCGTATAATTGCTTTTCCTTGATTTGCTCTAACCACAGAGGCTTCACTCGACGTTCCGCTAGTAAACTGCCATCCTCATACAAACTAAGATGAGCAAACATTACTCTTAACTCTGATACAACCTTATGACTCAACGCGTCTGCCACAACGTTACCCTTTTCAGGATGATACTCGATTGAGAAATCATAATACTTTAATAGCTCCACCCATCTTCGATGTCTTAAATTCAATTCTTTTTGGGTAAGGAGATACTTAAGACTCTTATGTTCCGTATAAATGATTGACTTCTCACCGTAAAGATAGTGTCTCCAAATCTTTAATGCAAACACTACCGCAGCCAACTCCAAATCATGAGTAGGATAATTGACTTTATGCGGCCTCAACTGTCGAGAAGCATAAGCTATCACTTTTCCACTTTGCATCAGTACACATCCTAAACCCGTGTATGACGCATCACAAGAAGCAATAAACTCTTTTCGACCTCGGTTGAATCAAGATCTTGGTGCTTCCGTTAGAATCTTCTTCAGTTTCTCGAAACTTTCTTATTGTTTATCAGTCCACACATACGGTACTTCCTTCCGCAATAGCTTAGTTAGGGGTGCAGCAATCAACGAAAACCCCTCAACAAAATGTCTATAATAACCATCCAAACCCAAGAAACTCCAAATCTCAGCTACTGACTTCGGCGGTTTCCAATCCAACACAGCCTCTACCTTTCGAGAATCAACTCTTATTCCTTCAACTGACACTACATGACCCAAGAAAGTTACTTCCTTCAACCAAAATTCACACTTACTGAATTTGGCATAAAGTTGCTTATCTCACAAAATTTGCAACACAGTGCAAAAATGAGAGTCATGCTCTTCTTCATTCCTTGAATATACAAGATGTCATCTATGAACACTACTACGAACCAATCTAAATAGGGTTGAAAGACTCGATTCATCATGTCCATAAATGCAGCTGGTGCATTAGTCAAACCAAACGGCATCACTAAAAACTCATAATGTCCATAGTGAGTTCGAAATGCTGTCTTATGAATATATGCCTCTTTCACCTTGAGTTGACGATAACCCGATCTGAAATTAATCTTGGAGAAGACTGAAGCTCCTCTTAATTGCTCAAACAGGTCGTCGATTCTCGGCAATGGATACCTATTCTTGATCTTCAATTTATTCAACTGCCTATAATCAATGCACATATGCATCGACCCATCCTTCTTCTTGAAGAACAAAACTAGTGCTTCCCACGGAGACACACTTGGTCGAATAAATCCCCGATCTAGCAGTTCTTGAATTTGAGCTTTAAGCTCCGCTAACTCCTTCGGTGCCATTCTATAAGAAGCAATGGACACCGGAGCAGTTCCGGGCAAAAGCTCAATGCCAAACTCTACTTCTAGATCTAGAGGTAGACCCAAAAGTTCTTCGGGAAAGACATCTGAAAATTCTTTCACCGTTCTCACACCTACTACCGATAATTCCTTGGCATCCAAAGCACTGATGAATGCTAGGAATGCTCTATTCCCTTTTCGCACCAACTTTTCTGCCTTCAAAGCAGATACCACATTTGCCAAAAAGTTTCTTCATTCGCCTATCATTATTATCTCCTTATCATCCACAGTCCTTATTGACATCCACTTTTCGGCACAATCCAATTGCGCCCGATGCTTCACCAACCAATCCATGCCCAAAATAAGATCAAACTCGCCGAAAGGTAATTCCATCAAGTCTGCTAGAAATACCTCTCTTTGAATCTCCAAGGGTACATCTCTAAATAATTTATCCACTATTACCGATTGTCCTAAAGGACTAATTACTGTTATCTCTCTATCGATAATCTCAGATCTAATATTTAGGTTTCCAGATATAGCACTAGCAACATACGAGTGGGTAGACCGAATATCTATCAAAGCAGTAACAAGTACATCAAATATGAAGAACGTACCAGTTATCATATCAGGTGCATCGCCGTCCTCACGACACCTGACAGCATAAACCAATCCTGGTTGTCTTGCCTCCGTATTACCTCTAAAACCATTACCTCAACCCGATGCACCTTGTCCATGTTCGTTACCATTACCACCACGACCTATTGGTGGCCGCTGAGTACCTCTAGCTGGCTGAGCCTCAGGGTTACGAGCTTCCTGAGTCGTTTCAGTCCGTCGAGGACAATTTTTAAACTGATGATCCTTGTATCCACATTTCAAACAGGCTCTAGTTTTCCTCCAACATTCTCCAGAATGTCGTCTTCCATAGTTGGCACATTCTCGAATCTGATTGGTAGTCACAGGTGCCCTAACTTGAACTGGCTCATCATTCCGTGGCCTCTTTTGAAACCTTTTAGAAGAACCAGAATACTTAAAATCCCTCTTGCCTCTTACCTTTTCCCGGTTCTAAATTCTGAATTCTTAGCCTCTTCGACTATCTTAGCTTTCTCTACAAGCGAGGTAAAAGTCCGTACTTGTTGTGAGGCTATCAGTACCCGCAACTCATCATTCAGCCCATCCTCAAAGCGTACACAGCGCTCATGATCAGTCTGCACTATAGTACGAGCATAACGACTCAAATGAAGAAATTCTGCCTCGTAGGCTGCCACAGTCTTATTCCTTGAGCCAAATTCAGGAATTCCTTCCTCCAGGCATCTACATAACTTGTCCCGATGTACTTCCCTTGGAAAGCAGCTTTAAAGAAATCCCAATTAACCAATGCAGCCTCGGCGCCTTCTCGAACAGTAAGCCACCATTGATACGCCTCGTCTCTTAGCAAAGACACGGCTCCTCTCAGTTTTTGCTCGACAGTGCATTCCAAATCATCCATAATTCATTTTACAGCCTCAAGCAAAGATTCTGCCACATTCGAAGCTACACTAGAGACACCTCTAAAAACTTCTGCACCACTAGACTTGAGTCGTTCCGATATTGATCCATGAGCCATCGTCTTGCTCGGCTCTAGCTACTCTTTCTAAGACTCGCAACATTGCTTGAGTCAAAGCATTATCCTTATTGGCATGATCATGAGATCCAATTTCACTCTCGAATGACGCAGGTGCATCCATTTCCCAGATATGACCGGACTTGACGCAAAGACCTCATCCTCTACCACGACCACGTCTACCGCGTCCACGACCACGTCCTCTAGTGCTCATATTGACTAATTCGCTTTTAATCTGATTACAAGTTTTATGAATCATAATATTAGTTCAATGTTTATTAAAGATATTTTATGAGCTATAAGAGATAGGGTTGTTTTCGCAATCACATCCTATAGTCTCGATCTCTATCGTTTTCAACACCTAAAGCTAGAAGTTCTAAAGTGTTCCTAAGGTCTCATCACAATAATAAATATTTAATAAACAAATACTTACTTAACATACTTACTTGACTTGGTGTCGGATGCTCGTGGTGCCATACTACCTTTAAAACATAAAACCTAGAAATTTAAGTGGTTTTTTAAATAGAAATCATTATTGAACCCAAACCACAGTCGAGTTTTGAAACTGAGCTCTGATACCATAAAATGTAACACTCCAAACCCAGCCTATGCATTAAGCCCAGATTTTGGCATGCCACACAAATTCAACATACATTCAAATCTTTTAACAAAGTAGAAATCAATTTCCAAAATGATTAAGAGAATGACTTTATCAAAAAATGAAGTTCATTGAAAACCATAATAAAAAAAACAAAAAAAATTTGTCGTTTGATCTATTGAATAGTAATTGATAAAAACTTTGGATTTATTTAGTCGAAATATTTCATTGAAAAGTTTTAAAAGACTTTTCTAAGTTTCAATGATATTTAAGAAAAACCTTTATTTTATACGAGAGTTATATAAAACATTTATAAAAACTAAACCAATCCAACTTAGGAAAAACTAAAACATAATAAAACCCATCCACATAATAAAAATCCATAATTAAAGAGGCCTGATTACATCGCCATAAAAATAGTACTTAATAAAAATTATAAACGAAGTCTTAAAGTTTTATAAACCACCATTTATAGTATAGCCTCCCCACGAAGTCATCTCCGACCCAAGTCTCCATCAATTGTTATTACTTGAGAGGGTAAAAAAATGGGGTGAGTTACTTAGAACTCAAAGTGTAACTCACTTACCATAGTCCACTGGCCAAAACCATTTAAAGCAGCTTATTTGGGCTAAGCCCATTACAAATATAATAATTTAGCATGTATAAAATGCAAGTGATATGCAATTCCCAAAACCAAACCTAGATTTCCATCCGCTACACACCACCGCATTCAACCAAAGACACACGTGGGGAGCTTTAGTCACCCACCCCGCCAACACACCAAAATAGGCTTTAAGCCCAATATAATGTTTGTGGCAATGGCCATTTAAATAATTGTGGTAGAACCACCGATCTAGATTTCGGGCAACGGCCATCGTGAGAAAGTCACCTATCTAGAATTTTGGCATCAAGCATTTCTTCTCTTCATCATTGATCCCAACCCATGCAATCATGTTTATGCATAACAAAATATTTGTAAAAAACCATATTACAATTTATCAATTTTGGCCCATTAATCAAAATAGCACTTTGGCCCATAAAATCACATATCACATATAACCCATTTATCAATTATCATAAATGGCCCAATTATCAAATATCAGTTATGGCCCATTTATCGATTATCACATATGGCCCAATTTCTCAAATATCACATATGGCCCAAATTCTCAATTATCACATATGGCCCAAATTGTCAAATATCACATATGGCCCAAATTGTCAAATACCACATATGGCCCAAATTGTCAAATATCACATATGGCCCAAATTGTCAAATATCACATATGGCCCAAATTGTCACTTTTATCGAATTAGCTCGTTAAGGGTAATTTCGTAATTTTCATGATCTTAAGAAAATTTTTAAAATCTTATCTTTAAGATGATAATTATGTTATTCTTCCCGATTTCACTAACTTGTGATTTCATCCAACGATTTATACGATATAGTCATCTAACCCATGAGATACGGTGTGAGATTACACACCTAATTACGATGAGAACTACACTCTCCTGCTCGTCGATATTTAAACACACATCACGAAGGATTAGAACACTAAAATTTAATATTAAACTATTCTAATATCAAGCGATCTAGATCTTACCCTCAGAATCTCGAACAACCACTATTTGCGATTTCTCTCCGATCAAAGGTTCAGAACCACGAGTAAATAATGGTTTGGGAGTACGTACGACTTCGAATAATTGATTTTCGCCAGATGAGGGTCCACAACCTGGTGGAAAGTCTCGGATTCCCAAAATAGTCCTTCTGTAACACCCCAAACCCGGTCAACTCACCATGACCGAATCTGGCATGTTACAAAGGAAAACGGTTTGAAAACTCATTTGCCATTCAGTTTGATAGAAAACGTCCATGTTTGTTAGAACCCGAATGTATTATTTTTAATTATTTAAAAACCGTGTGCATTTGAAATTGAGAAGAACCCTGAGTTTGGAAATCATCTCAAGTATATTTGTTATCAGTTCATGAATACTGTTACCCGATGGTAACGATTGGAAAACTCGAAACGAGGTAAATTTTGGAAAACTTTGGTTATCAGGTTGTTAAAACAAAACAAGTAACTTACTTTGTCATATTTGAAGATATATCTAAAGCATGCAAAATAATCCAAAAAACATAATTTAAAGGCCTTATTACAAACCCAAATAAAATCTAAAATTTAAAATAATACCCAAAACAAAGTCCATGTAAAACCGAATGTGTTTAATGCATGGCCACCTCGAGTCCATCCGGCTCCTCATCCGTGATCCACGAATCACCAAAAAAGATAAGGGAGAAGGTGAGTCACCAAGACTCAGTGCATAATCTCCCTCCCGGTTAATGCAACATGCTTACAGACGAGTCATAACCAAGCAATATATCATGCACCCAAACCTAGCCATCCATAACTCCGTTTCTACCCCATGTGGTACCAAACCACTGGTGGTGCCAAACCACTGGTGACCCAAATTCATGATATCCAATAATAATGTGGTGCCAAACCACTGGTGACCCAAAGTCACGATTAATCCATCTGTGGGGCCAACCCACGTTGTGATACCACACCACTGGCGACAACCCGTAATATCAAATGTGAGGCCAACCCACTGTGGTGCTAAGCCACTGGGTCGAGTCGCTATGAGGTGCCAAACCTCTGGTGACCCAAAGTCACGAAATCAACTGTGGTACCAAACCACTGGTGTCCCAAAAACACGGATATCAAACCTCCCCCCTCTTCTCATTATACCCATAACAATGCAATACATGTTCAAATCACGCCAACATGCTTTAATAATAACATATATCGATTGGAACATAGGCCATAGTTTCAAGCATCACATATAACAAAATCATATCAAAATGGACTTACCCGAATCCTTGATCTTACCCATCAAGGTATCATGTCAAGATCTATACAGTTTTCGACTTTTATCACATTTAGGTTATTAACATATTTACTAGGTTATAAAGTGTGTAAGTTACACACCTATTACTAATGCAACCACTGAATCCCGAAGACCCTATCTACTGCACTAGATCCCCTTGATCCTACATTCGGCCAACACTTAGGTTATTACCAAAGACCATTCGATTATACCCATAAATCCCGAAGAATGTGATAACGCATAACTAACACAATCCTTACCTTTCTGCCTTATGAATGCTAATCCCAACACAAGACATAAGAGACTGCTCCTCCCCCTACAATCGGCCAATCATCACAACTTAGTCTCAATAGCCTTCGGCTTTTCAAACATCTAATGGAAAGATTAAATCGACATAACCCTTACCACTATCGAATTTGATTGACAGTGAATAGAGGGCTTAGATCTATAGCTTCAAAATCCCAGAGATCCTACAAGAAACCAATCGCATGGTTGATTAAAAGCCAAGACAAATGCCGAAATTCAGCCTTTGTCTACACATGTCGACAGAGAAAAAGAGGAAGTGAGAATAGAGTTTTGGCCAAGACCACTTACCCTTTTCAAAACCGATTGATGATGAGACCAAAGAAGATCAAGGCTTGATTGATATTTGGCCAACAGTGAAGAAAGAAGAGCTTGAGAACTTTCGACAATGGTGGAGGGCAACAAAGGAGATTCGGCACAAGAGAGAATGAAGAGAAAAGAAAGAGATGGAAGGGAATAGGATTGCTTTCGGCTTTGAGAGAAAGAAAAAGAGAGAGAGAGATTGGAGAGAAGGAGATTCGGCCAAGCTCCTAAATTATCGAAAAAGAGAAGAGCAAAGAAAATGTCAAATGAGGTTTCGGTTTCAAAGGAGAAAAAGAGAGTTTCCAAATGGTCCTTGTGTACTTTCGGCTAGATATTTTAGAGGGGAAAAACGACAAGAGCCTATGGTGGTTTCGGCTTTGGCACAAAACAAAGAATGAGAGCCTTCCAAGCTTGCCAAAAATATCACCTAGCTAACTAAGGAATTTCGGCACCCTCTTACTCAGCTTCCCAACCATTTACTCCTCTTCCATCAAGAGTTCAGATTTCGGCAAAACTCCCTGAATCACTCCTGGCCAACCATTCAAATGAGTTTGAATTAATCAAACTCATAAATCCCCTCTTCTCCATCTTATCTGACAGAGTTTGTGCTGAGCACAACTCCTCCCCCCTTGGCGTTAAAATGGTAAGCAGAAAATGGAATTTCTTCTGCTCGAACCTGAGTTCTCCCACCTGCTTATGGCGTCATTCTCTAGACACCTTAGTGGCGACTTCTTTGCCACTTTACCAAGGTAGTTCTTATGCTTAACTTCCCCACGAAATATACTTAACCCCTAGGTCCTTGACTCCTTAACTAGCACTTAAAACAAAATTTTTCCTACATTTCGGGCTTACCTTTGGCTTATAACTAGCTTTAGAGCACCTCAAACAACAACCACACACATGCAAAGAAGTTCAAACAAAATAACCCCTATTTAAAGATGTTACAATTCTGCCCCCTAAAAAATAATTTTGGCCTCGAAATTACCTGGTCAAAAGAGTTGAGGGTATTGCTGTCTCATCACATCCTCTGGTTCCCACGTAGCTTCTTCCACGCCATGCTTCCGCCATAACACCTTCACTAATGGAACTGACTTCTTGCGCAAAACCTTCACATCTCGATCCAAGATCGGCACAGGTTCCTCTTCCATAGTCAAATCTGGACTAACCTCTATTTCCTCCACTACTACGACATGCGATGGATCTGAACGATAGCACCTAAGCATGGAGACATGGAACACATCGTGAATCTGACTCAGCTCTGCTGGCAACTCGAGCTGATAAGCTATTGGTCCCACTCGTTTCAACACCTTATACGGCCCAATAAATCTTGGACTTAACTTGCCTTTCCTTCCAAATCTCAACACTTTATTCCAGGGTGAGACCTTTAAAAAAAACCTTATCACCCACGACAAACTCTATATCTCTCCGCTTAAGATCAGCATATGACTTTTGCTCGTCCGAAGCTTCCTTCAGACGAGCTGAATCAACTTAACCTTGCCTCGGTACCGCTACCAACTCTGGTCCCAACATCTGACGCTCACCGAACTCCGTCCAGCATGTAGGTGTGCAACACTTCCTACTATACAACGCCTCATATGGTGCCATCTTAATGCTTGCCTGATAACTATTATTGTATGCGAACTCAGCGGATGGTAGAAATTCTTCCCAGCTGCCTCTGAAGTCTGGAACACAACCCCTCAGTATATCCTATAAAATTTGTATAACCCTTTCCGATTGCCCGTCAGACTGCGGATGAAAAGCTGTGCTGAAATCCAACCTCCTTCCCAAAGCTTGATGCAGAGCTCTCTAAAACCTCGACGTGAACCTTGGATCCCTATTCGAGATAATTGATACTGGCACACCATGCAACCTTACTATCTCGGCCACATACAGCTTAGCTAACTTCTGAAGCGAATAGTCAACCCTCACTGGTATGAAATGAGTTGACTTAGTCAAACGATCCACAATCACCCAGAGTGAGTCTTTCTTGCTAGGCGTATGGGGTAGCCCACTGACAAAGTCCATGGTAATCCTTTCCCACTTCCATTGAGGAATCTTTATCGACTGAAGTAAACCTGACGGCAGCTGGTGCTCAACTTTGACCTGCTGACACGTCAGACACTTACCCACAAACTCAGTCACTTCCCACTTCAGCCCTGGCCACCAGAACTTCTTCCACAAATCCTGGTACATCTTGCTACCTCCAGGATGCATAGCGTATGGGCTACTATGTGCATCCTGAAGAATCCTCTACCTTAACTCAACATCATTTGGCATACACACTCTCCCTTGGAAACACAATACTCCATTACTGGACAAGCTGTAATCCTCTAAACCACCATTCTGAACTTGCAACCTCCGAGCATTCAAGCCCTCATCCCCTAACTGTTTCTCCTTGATCTGCTCAACCCAAGTCGGCTTAACCTGTAATTTCGTCAAAAGACTCCCATCGTCATACAAGCTAAGACGAGCAAACATCGTTCTTAAGTCCGCTACCACCTTATAGCTCAACGCATCTGCCACCACGTTAGCCTTGCCCGGATGATACTCAACCGAGCAGTCGTAGTCTTTCAATAACTCAATCCACCTTCGCTGTCTCAAATTTAAATCATTCTATGTCAAAAGATACTTCAGACTCTTGTGGTCCGTGTAGACTATCGACTTTTCTCCGTACAGATAATTCCTCCAAATCTTCAAGGCAAAAACCATCGCAGCCAACTCCAAGTCATGTGACAGGTAGTTACCTTCATGCAGTCTCAGCTGTCGAGACGCGTACGCCACTACTTTCCCTTCCTGCATCAGCACATATCCCAAGCCAGTATGTGATGCATCACAATAGACCGTGAATACCTTCCCTGCATCAGGCTGTACTAGAACCAGAGCTTCCGTCAAAATATTCCTCAACTTGTCAAAACTTTCCTGTTGTTTCTCTGACCACACAAATGGAACCCCCTTCCTCAATAGCTTGGTCAACGGTGCCGCGATCAGAGAAACAAATCTTCGGTAATACCCTGCCCGACCTAGGAAACTCTGAATTTCTGCAACTGACCTAGGCGATTTCCAATCCAACACCGCCTCAATCTTGCGAAGGTCCACTCTAATCCCTTCAGCGGACACTACGTGACCTAAGAAAGTCACTTCCCTAAGCCAGAACTCGCACTTACTGAACTTGGCCAATAGCTGCTTCTCCTTCAGAATTTGCATAACCACCCGCAGGTGCATATCATGGTCCTCCTCAGTCCTTGAGTATACCAATATGTCGTATATAAATACTACGACAAATTGGTCCAACTACTACTGAAACACCCGATTCATCAAGTCCATGAATGCCGCTGGTGCATTGGTTAACCTGAACGGCATCACCAGAAACTCGTAATGCCCATACCGAGTATGAAACGTCGTCTTGTGGATATCAGCCTCTTTCACCTTTAGCTGATGATACCCAGACCTTAAATCAATCTTTGAGAAAATTGATGCCCCCTTAAGCTGATCGAACAAGTCATCTATCCTCGGCAACGGATACTTATTTTTGATCGTCAGCTTGTTCAACTGGCGGTAGTCTATACACATCCGCATTATACCATCTTTCTTTTTGACAAAGAGTACCGACGCTCCCAAGGCAAAACACTTGGTCGGATAAAACCTTGGTCCAACAACTCCTGAATCTGAGCTTTTAGCTCTACCAATTCCTTCGGCGCCATTCTATACGGGGCAATAGACACTGGCGCAGTTTCGGGTAACAAATCTATACCAAATTCAACTTCCCGATCCAGAGGCAGACCTGAAAGTTCCCCTGAAATACGTCAGCAAAATCCTTTACTGTTCGAACATTCCCAACAGCAGACTCCTTAGCCTCCAGAGCACATACACGAACCAAAATTACTTCACAACCCTTCCTGACCATCTTCTCAGCTTTCAACGCAGATACCACGTTGGATAGATAATCTCTTCTATTACCTATCATCACCATTTCTTCACCCTCAGCTTTTCTCAAAACCATGTGCTTAGCCACGTAATCCAAACTAGCCTGGTACTTCACCAGCCAATCCATCCCAAGAATCAGATCGAACTCCCCAAACGGTAGTTCCATCAAATCAGCTACAAATACTACCCTTTGGAGTTCTAGGGGCACATCCCTATCTGACTTATTTACTTCTACAGAGTGACCTGAGGGCTAATTCATCATCTCCCTGAAGTAGTTTCAAAGTCTGGGTCCATGGTCTCTACTATGCTACTAGCAACATACGAATGCGTCAAACCCACATCAATCAAAGCAATATACTGTAATCCAAAGATTAAGAACGTACCAGTTATGACGTCCGGTGCGTCACCCTCCTCTCGACGTCTCGCTACATATACCAACCTAGGCTGTCTTGCTTCAATGTTGCCTGCACCTCTGCCTGGTGCTCTACGGCCTCTACCAGAGCCATTACCTCCTCTACCAGTACCACGACTCCTTTGCGATGGTGGTCCCTCATTTCTGAACTGAGCACGACCCTGACCCTTAGACTGAATCTTGGCTAACTTACGTGGACAGTCCCTCACACGATGATCCAGTGAACCACACTCAAAACATCCCTTTCCACCAGTCTAACATCCTCCCCAATGAGATTTCCCACATCGATTACACTATGCTGGTCCCTGATTAGTAGAGTAGGCCTTCTAGATTGATTCGGCCCACTCTGTCTAGCCCTTTTCTACGGATTACCGACTGACCCCGATGATCCAAAACCTCTCTTATGTCTATTCCTATCCAGATTCTGTCTTACAGACTCCTTTACCCCTTTAGCTACCTTAGCCTTCTCCACCAGCACAACAAACTCTCGCTCCTGCTGTGGAGCGATCAGCAATCTCAGCTCATCTCTCATCCTATCTTCAAACCTGACACATCGTTCATGTTCTGTAGTCACGATGCCCCTAGCATACCGGATCAACCTTAAAAATTCTGCCTCGTACTCCGATACAGACTTACTCTCTTGAACCATCCTTAGAAACGCCTTCCTCTGCGCATCAATATAACTGGTCCCTACATACTTCTTCTGATATGCTGCCTTAAAATAATCCCAAGTGAGATCATCCGCTGCTGTACTATCCCGAACCTTGAGCCACCACTAGTATGACTTATCCCGGAGAAGCGACACTATCCCTTTCAGTTTTTCCTCAGCAGTCAGATCCAAGTCATCTATAATTCACTTCGTCGCCTCTAACCAATACTCAGCCGTATTGGGAGCCACACCAGAAACACCTCAAAATACCTCGGCTCCATTGGCTCGGAGTCACTCAGATATGGATTTTGAGCTCCCGTACCCTCACCTGCTCCAACCACTCTTTCTAGCACTCACAGCATCGCCTACGACACTGCATCCGCCCCCGTTTGATCTTGATACTCAACAGCAACAGCTGGTGGTGGTGGTATCTCATTCTCGGACCCTTGACAAGACCTAGCGGGTTTCGATACAGTCATTCTGCCTCTACCGCGTCCTCGCACATTCCGACCACGTCCCCTAGTACTCATGTCTGTATTCGCGATTTATCTATTTAAGAGATTTTTATGAATTAGCTTTTGTTTCATTGATTACCCATGAATAAGTTTTATGTGAAGTAATTTGGCAGTGGTTCTTTTGGTCATCACAAAGATTTCATTTCAATTTCCTACCCTCATTCCACGTGTAGGGGTATTCTCGTCATTTCACTACCCAGGGGTATTTTCGTAATTTAACCTATAGGGCTATTTTAGTAATAAAACAGGGTTAATTCAAAAACCTTTACAAATCGTAGATATTCCAAAAAAATTTCAAAATCGGGGGTATTTTGGTAATTTCATGAACCAAGGGTATTTTCGTAAAATATTTTTCCTTTTTTTAAAAAAATGGTTTCTGGTGATTTTACAAAATAAGGGTGTTTTGAAAATTTTCACTTCGAGGGTACTTCAGCAATTTTCCATACTAGGGGTATTTTGGTAATTTTACAAGTCAGGGGTAATTTGGTCATTTCTCAAATCAAGGATATTTTGGTCTTTTTCCAAATCAAGGGTACTGTGGTAATTTCAAAACTAAGGTTTAAAGTGTTTCGAAACAAAATGGCTGGTCCCTTTCGGGTTTTAGTTATTAAATTTAGCCTGTGAATAAGTCGTCTCAGCTAGGATGAACCGTCACTACGCACCAGGTAGGATTCGGATGAAGAGGAGGTGAGTCACTAGGACTGCTTAAATACCAAGCTCCCCCCTGAATCCACTCCTAGACATGCGCACAATGGTTGCCACACCGTTAGCTCAGTGACGTACTCACAGGTTTGTTTAGTGGATCATTAAGTCTTATGCAATTTGTGTTGGAGTAAGCTATTCCTAGGGTTCAATAATTCCTACTCTACTAATCTACGATCCCGAAATGCCCATTTCCCCACATATAATTCACACAACAGTCAGAAGTACTTACCTGGGCGGATTGGTGCCGAAGACTCGGTGCCATGCTTCTCAAACCATATATTTCCAAACAAGAACATTTTAGAACCACACTTTAAAACATTTTGGGCCCCGGAGCCACAGCTGAGCCTTTGAACCTGGCTCTGATACCAAAATTGTAACACCCCAAACTTGGTCAACTCACCATGACCGAATGTGGCATGTTACAGAGGAAAACGGTTTGAAAACTCATTTGCCGTTCAGTTTGATAGAAAACATCCATGTTTGTTAGAACTCGAATGTATTATTTTTAATTATTTAAAAACCGTGTGCATTTGAAATTGAGAAGAACCCTGAGTTTGGAAATCATCTAAAGTATCTTTGTTATCATTTCATGAATGCTGTTACCCGATGGTAATGATTGGAAAACTTGAAACGAGGTAAATTTTGGAAAACTTTGGTTATCAGGTTGTTAAAACAAAACAAGTAATTTACTTTGTCATATTTGAAGATATATCTAAAGCATGCAAAATAATCCAAAAAAACATAATTTAAAGGCCTTATTACAAACCCAAATAAAATCCAAAATTTAAAATAATACCTAAAATAAAGTCCATGTAAAACCGAATGTGTTTAATGCATAGCCACCTAGAGTCCATCCGGCTCCTCATCCGCGATCTCTGAATCACACGAAAAGATAAGGAGAAGGTGAGTCACCAAGACTCGATGCATAATCCCCTTAGGTTAATGCAACATGCTTACATACAAGTCATAACCAAGCAATATGTCATGCACCCAAACCTAGCCATCCATAACTCGTTTCTACCCGTGTGGTACCAAACCACTTTGGTGGTGCCAAACCACCGTGACCCAAAGTCACGATATCCAATAATAATGTGGTGCCAAACCTTTGGTGACCCAAAGTCACGATTAATCCATCTGTGGGGCCAACCCACATTGTGATACCAAATCACTCGCAACAATCCCGTAATATCAAATATGGGGCTAACCCACTGTGTTGCTAAGCCACTGGGACGAGTCGCTATGAGGTGCCAAACCTCTGGTGACCCAACACGAAATAAACTGTGGTACCAAACCACTGGTGTCCCAAAGACACGGATATCAAATCTTCCCCCTCCTCTCATTATACCCATAACAGTGCAATACATGTACAAATCACGCCAACATGCTTTAATAATAACATATATCGATTGGAAATAGGCCATAGTTTCAAGCATCACATATAACAAAATCATATCGAAACAGACTTACCCGAATCCTTCCTCTTACACATCAATGTATCATTTCAATATCTATACAGTTTTCGGCTTTTATCACATTTAGGTTATTAACATATTTACTAGGTTATAAAGTGTGTAAGTTACACACCTGTTACTAATGCAACCACTGAATCTCGAAGACCCGATCTACTGCACTAGATCCCCTTGATCCTACATTCGGCCAACACTTAGGTTATTACCAAAGACCATTTGACTATACCCATAAATCCCGAAGGATGTGATAACGCATAACTAACACAATCCTTACTTTTCTACCTTACGAATGCTAATCCCAACACAAGATATGCGAGACTGCTCCTCCCCCTACAATCGGCCAATCATCACAACTTAGTCTCAATAGCCTTCGACTTTTCAAACATCTAATGGAAAGATTAAATCGGCATAACCCTTACCACTGACTTACCGAATTTGATTGACAGAGAATAGAGGGCTTAGATCTATAGCTTCAAAATCCCGGAGATCCTACAAGAAACCAATCGCATGGTTGATTAAAAGCTAAGACAAATGCCAAAATTTGGCTTTTGTCTACACATGTCGACAGAGAAAAAGAAGAAGTGAGAATAGAGTTTTGGCCAAGACCACTTACCCTTTTCAAAACCGATTGAATATGAGACCAAAGAAGATCAAGGCTTGATTGATATTCGGCCAATAGTGAGGAAGTAAGAGCTTGAGAACTTTCGACAATGGTGGAGGGCAACAATGGAGATTCGGCACAAGAGAGAATGAAGAGAGAAAAAAGAGATGGAAGGGAATAGGATTGCTTTTGGCTTTGAGAGAAAGAAAAAAGGAGAGAGAGATGGGAGAGAAGGAGATTCGGCCAAGCTCCTAAATTGCCAAAAAAGAGAAGAGCAAAGAAAATGTCAAATGAGGTTTCGGTTTCAAAGGAGAAAAAGAGATTTTCCAAATGGTCCTTGTGTAGGTTCAGCTAGATGTTTTAGAGGGGAAAAACGACAAGAGCCTATGGTGGTTTCGGCTTTGACACGAAATAAAGAATGAGAGCCTTCCAAGCTTGTCGAAAATATCACCTAGCTAACTAAGGAATTTCGGCACCCCCTTACTCAGCTTCCCAACCGTTTACTGCTCTTCCATCAAGAGTTCAGATTTTGGCAAAACTCCCTAAATCACTCCTGGCCAACCATTCAAATGAGTTTGAATTAATCAAACTCCTAAATCCCCCCTTCTTCATCTTATCTGACAGAGTTTGTACTGAGCACAACTCCTCCCCCCTTGGCGTCAAAATGGTAAGCAAAAAATGGAATTTCTGCTGCTCGAACCTGAGTTCTCCCACCTTTGTGGCGTCATTCTCTAGACACCTTAGTGGCGCCTCCTTTGCCACTTCACCAAGGTAGTTCTTATGCTTAACTTCCCACGAAATATACTTAACCCGTTGCTCCTTGACTCCTTAACTAACACTTAAAATAATTTTTTCCTACATTTCGGGCCTACCTTTGGCTTATAACTAGCCTCTAGAGCACCTCAAACAACAACCACACACATGCAAAGAAGTTCAAACACAATAACCCCTATTTAAGGATGTTACACCTTCACTTGAATTTAGGGGGAATAATGGAACCACCCCTCTTACGAACACTATTTACTGCCCTTTTCATCCATATTTTGATTGTCTTCAAAGACGAAGAATCATTAGTCTTAACAATATATCGAAAATCTTAAGACTAAAGACTTGAAGAGTGTAATTGGCTTACCTTAATATTCCGAAAAAATCTCAAAAGAATCCTTTGTACGTTAATATCAAATCTTAAATGAACTTTAAGATTTCTCCGAAAAGATGATGATTCTATCCTTCCACGATTTCACTAAAAAATGACGAAAGAAAACGTTTCAATGAAAGGTTGGTTAATCAGTCAAAAAGTCTCTTCCAAAGACATTCTAACATTCGGCCATAGTGACCAGATAACAAAAGAAAAGACAAAGTAGTGATACTTACCGATGATCCAAAGTTTGAATAGAAGAAAAAGAATGATTGAAAAAAAAAATAGATGCTATGGAGAATGGAAGATTCGGCTATGCTAAAACAAAGGAAAGAAAGGAAAGATCCGGCTATGGAGGTAGTCTAACATTCGGCCAAGGGAGAAAAAAAGTTGAGAGTATGTTTGAAAAGAAAATTTAAAATGGTTAAAGAAAGAAAATGAGGATGAGAGGTTTATGATTAAATTTTCAAAATAAAGAAAAACAAAGGATGAGAGTTTGAACAATGGTGCATTCGGCCAAAAGAAGGGAGAAGAAAATGTTGTTTGTATTTGATGTTTTAGCCACTAGATGAGAACACCAAATGGGCTACTTTGAGTGATTAGCAAAAATGACCAAATGGTCAAAAAGGATAACCAAAAGAAACAAAGCAAAGATTTTTTTCCTCTTAACACAAGTACATTCGGCCAAAACGAAAAGATGAGAGAAAAATTTGGTTTTTGGGAGAGCAAATGACCAAAATGAAAATTCTCTCAAGCTACCCACTTTTCCAAAACTTACTACCAAAATTTTGGCACCATCTTTAGTCCACAAAACCGTCCATGTTCATGGACAATTGGCCATTCAAAGCTTCCAAAACAAAGCCCTTGATTCATGCCTTATGTCCCCTTATCACCTTTAATCAAGAGATTCTTTTCCTTAAACTTTTACTTACCTTTTTTCCTTTGGTCTTCTTGCTAAAAAAATTATCCAACTCATCCTTTAACCTTATCCATGACCGACAGTTTGAAAGAGGAAACAAAAATAAAAACAAACTTAATGCACATCTAAGGATTCGAACCTTTTCCCTCAAGCAAACATACATGCGCCACCACCACCTTGCTACTGGCTTATCTTATGCTAGTTTTTGACACTTAAACTTACTTAAACCTTAAAGTCACTTGATCCACTTCAATTAAGTACTCCTAACTAAAATTTATTCTAATTTCGAATAGTTCTCAAGTCTTCTCAAGACTATACTAATCATGCAAAATTTAATTATACACAAGTTAAGCACCAAAACATGCATCATATCAATACTCAAATTTTTAGGATGTTACAAAAAAACTTTAAGTTACAATAAAAACAAATATTGGACTTTTATTTTTAATTAAATTACAATAAAATAAAATTAAATAAATTATATTTTATTAAAGATATTAAAATTAAATTACAAAAAATTAAACAACTATTATTTTATTAAATGTATTATAACTAAATTACAAAAAATAAAAATAAAAAACAACTTTTATTTTATTAAATATATTAAAATTAAATTACATGTAAAAAAATAAACAACTTCCATTTTATTGAAGATATTAAAATTAAATTACAAACACAAATAAAAAAAACTTTTATTTTATTAAAAAATAAAAATATTATATTACAATTAAAAAATAAAAAAGTCGGTCCAAATCAATGTTGATGCTTGGTTGAATCGAGTGCCACACGGGGTGGTGGCGATTACTACTGGATTCCTCCTTCTTCTAGCTTGGCGGGGTAGTGGAACCTCGAGGCGGGGATTCAGTTCCTCCGGTAGTGGGTGCAGTTGTGGGTGTTGGGAGGATGACCCACCTTGATAAAATAATGATCATGAGGTGTTTGCATAAACCATGGCGGGGTGTCGAATCTGTAAGGCTAAGGAGACTGGTAAAAAAGTACTCCACAGCGATTACTGCTTGTGATCCCTCACGTGATGGCGACCTCAAGATCAGCTGGCCAGTCAGAGTAGTTGGGAACGGACTCGAACCAGGCTATGCATTCAAACCTGGGGTAGGACTGGGAAAAGGAAACATATATGGGTTAGGATACACATAAGGGCCAGGGTACGCACCTGGCATAAAGGCCAAAGGCTGTGATGCCGGTGTCGTCGGTTGAAGTGATGGGCCTGATGACTATGTGGGCATTGCTGATGGGCCCGGTGACTGTGTCGGTGCTATTGATGGTCCCATCTCATCACCCTTTCTCCTTGGATTTAAAGGGCCTTGTCGTTCCCTTTGTTGACGAAGTTTCTGTCTCCTCTCCTCTTCCGACAATAAATACGACTTACCATGGATCCTAAACCATGGCATGTATTCTGGCACGCATGCTAACTCAAGAATGACAATCGGTTCCCGAATAGGTAAATAACCATACCGGTTTTCCCACATCTCGATATATGCTGACCAAAATCTTTGCCAATCTATGTGCAACTGCCGTAAGTCAACTTTGTGCTCATCAACGAGCACCTCAAGTGGCACGGGAATTGATTGTTGGAATTCAAATTGTCGCAGAACACGATTTGACTGGTGCATCTCCACGGTGGCATAGTTGACCAATGGGACCTTCATATGCCAAATGTTTAGATTTTGCAAGAACTCCTCTGGAATTACTGCCCGAATTGCCGAATCCTCCTACGGTGTCCATTGAAACTATATTAACATAACCAAATAATACTAAACACTAAATATGAAATACTAAATTATAAATACGAAATTCAAAACATACTTGTGATTCTGATTGTTGGTCTAATAGAAGCCGTATATATTCAAGCGAGGTAGGTATTCTAGCATAACTCGTCGAATGGTTCCATCCAATTAAATAAATTTTTAGCATACAATTATACTATAAATCTACGTAATAATTGTAAAATATAACATTAAATTTACCTCGTTATCGTGGGAATGTATATGGGTGGTTGAGTCGAGGATGTAAAAATGGAAATCGAAACCGTGCCCATGACTGCAGTAGTGATAGGCAACCTCTAATTTTCGCTTTACTCGGCCGCGTCGCCCTGCACATCTCCCGATACAACTTTGATAGCACAGCAGAACCCCAACTCAGTTCACTGGCTGCTCTAAAATCAACAAGTTTCAGAAACCATCTCAAGTGTATGAGGTTTCTAGACAGGTTTGACATCAGATAGCCTCCAATTATCTCAATAATGTATGCCCGAGCATACCGTATTCTTTCTATTTCGGTCAAACCATCATTCGACTCCGAGAATGTTTCTCGTAACCAGGCCATCTCAATCCGACCTCCATGAATGTTATTCGGAATGGCACCTAGAAGCCTGTAGCATACGGCGGTCTAATCGGTAGAAGTTGTGGACCCGGTGACTACGGACCCATCCACCAGCAATCCCAATTGCAACTGCACATCTTCCAGAGTGATAGTACACTCTCCACATGGAAGATGGAAAGTGTGCGTCTCGAGTCTCCACCTCTCTATCAATGCATTGATTAAGTTCGACTCCAACTTGCACCTCGGCCTATCATGGCCACGTGCCAAAAACCCGCTTCCCACAGGTAATTCGCGATCAACTGTGATGGGGGACCATGCATATTGTGAATATAGCATTGCAACACCCGATCTACAGACTATTTAAAAAATTATAAAATAAAAATTAATTAAAATTGCATAAACCTAAAAAAATATTAAATAGTATTGAAAAATTAAAATTAAAACTTACCATTTGCATTTGATCGACGGATATGTGCTTATATTCCAGACGAATTAATTCTCGGCCATTGGCAATACAATCGAAAATTTTATAATTTATCAAAAAAATATATTAAAAATTAAAAAAGGGCTTTTTTGTAAATATTAAAGGACTATTTTGGAATTTGAGAGTAAGTTTCTAGGACTTTAAGAGAATTTTGAGAGGAATTTGAGAGAAAGATGATAGAGGACTAATGTGTGAAAAAAATAAAAGGGTTGGGGGGTTTTTATAGGTTTTTTTTACCATTGGCCTCCAATAGTTAAAAATTTTTTGACCGTTGTAGTAGGAAAGTGCGCCCTTGAGAGTGCTTTTTGCCACATCAGCAAAGCGCGTCCTTGTCAACACGCTTTGCTGATGTGGTAGAAAACGCTCCCTCAAAGGCGAGCTTTCCGTCTTTTTCCCCACAAAACACGCTGACGTGCACGCGTTTTGTGGGAAATGGCCCTTTTCTGTAAATATTCCAGATTTTGGCCCTTTTCCATAAGTTTATTATTTTTTCGATATTTTTAGGTAAATTTCCCAAGAAAAATATCTCGTTGGAAGAAAGAAAATTAAAATAAAATATATGCTTAGCTTTCTTCTCTCCACATGTCTTTATATTATCTCTATTTTTTTAATAATAAATTTCTAGCATTTAAAACATTTTAAGCCCCCACCACCGTCCACTACATAAATACATAGGTATAATTGCATTATAACCCCTTTAGCTTTGATTTACATTATAATATTAGTTAACATAATAATAATTAAACTTTATAATATATAAATTCAAAGACATATATAATAAAGTCATAACCGACCACTAATAAGATCACATATCTTATGGTCTATTTATTATGTAAGTCCTATATATTTAATTCTATATATAAATCCTACTTTATTCAATTACGATTTAGCCCATGTACTCTACCTAAACACTTTTTCGTCAAAAATTACATAACCAAAATTTAATTCACTTCTAATATAACTCTGTAATTATTTTTATTACATATTTACGAGTTCAGTTTAGGGAAACGAAGTCCCGATACCTTAATTTCCAAAACCATCGACTTTAGAACTAATACACTTGTACCTTGTCTAACTTTCCAATAATTAAAAATTATTTGACCAAACTTCAATATAAAATGTAATATCCTCGCAAATATTAATAAATAATATTCACTGATCCTATCATTGGAAACAGTATTCCAAAACCATTGTTTCTGACTTCATTGACTTTTGGGTCGTTACATTTTAACCTCAGATTTGTAGTCCCGAAACCACTGTCCCCCCTTAGGGATTTTCATCCCCGAAAACCTTACCAGTGAATAGGTTAGGGTACTGTTTTCTCATAGCTTCCTCGGGTTCCAACGTAGCCTCTTCGACATCATGTCGTTGCCAAAGTAGTTTAACGAGGACTATGCTTTTATTTCTCAACTATTTAACCTTACGTGCTAGAATTTTGATCGGTTCTTCATTGTACGTCATATCAAGTTGAATTTCAATTTCTGCCAGAGAAATTACGTGTGAAGGATCTGATCTATATCGATGCAACATCGATACATGAAACACATTGTGGATCTTTTCTAACCCAGTCGGCAAAGCTAGTCGATATGCTACTGGCCCTATTCTTTCGATGATCTCGTACAACCCGATGAAACGCAGACTCAATATGCCTTTGCGACCAAATCGAAGTATTTTCTTCCACGAAGACACCTTGAAGAACACTTTGTTACTGATCTAAAATTCAATGTCTTTTCATTTTAAATCCGCATATGATTTCTGTCGATCTAAAGCTACTTTCAAACAGTCACAAATTACTTTCTCTTTCTCTTCGGTTTCTCTAACCAAATCAACCCCGTGAATCTGTTTCTCTCTAAGCTTAATCTAATACAATGGTGTTCGGTATTTACAACCATACAATGCTTCATACGGTGCCATCTTTATGCTCAATTGAAAGCTGTTATTGTACGCAAATTCAACCAGAGGCAAATATTTCTCCCAATTTCCTTCTAACTCTAAAACACAACATCTGAGCATATCTTCAAGAATCTGAATTACTCTCTCTGACTGACCATCAGTTTGTGGATGAAAAGCTGTACTGAAATTCAACTTCGTAACCAAATCTTCTTGGAATTTCTTCTAAAATTGCAACGTAAACCTCGGATCTCTATCTGACATAATCAAAATTGGCACCTCGTGCAATCTAACGATCACATAAATGTACAACTCAACCAATTTATCAAGCGAAAAGTCAGTACGTACTGGGATGAAATGTGCTAATTTTGTTAGTCGATCAACAACAACCAAAATTGCATCTTTCTTTTTCAAAGATAGGGGTAATCTCGATATGAAATCTATCATCACTCTATCCCATTTCCACTCGGTATCATCACAGGTTGAAGCAAACCTGAAGGCACTTGATGCTCGGCTTTCACTTGTTGACAAAGTAAACATCTCGATACAAACTATGAAATGTCTCGTTTCATTCCCAACCACCAATATAATTGTTTCAAATCATTGTACATTCTGGTACTCCCCGGGTGAATAGATAAACAACTGTTATGTGCTTCGTGCAGAATTTTCTGAATAAGCTCAGAATTTCTCGGTACACAGATTCTGTTTTGGAACATTAAATAATCATCAGCTTCGATTTGGTACTCTGAATCACTAGTTGACTCACTTTGCACTCTTTTAACTTGCAATTCACCATCACATTTCTAAACTTCAAAAATTTGTTAAATAAATAAGGGTCTCGCTTTCAGCTCAGCTACAATCGAACCGTCTTCAGACAAAGCTAACCGTGTGCTCATCACACGTAAAGTAAATAATGACTTTCTGCTTAGAGCGTTAGCAACTACATTTGCTTTCCCTTGGGTGATAATCAATTACGAGCTCATAGTCTTTCAATAATTCAAGCCATATTCATTGTCGCAAGTTCAAGTCTTTCTGAGTCATTAAATATTTAAAACTCTTGTGATCTGTATAGATGTGGCATTTCTCACCAAACAAGTGATGTCGCCAAATCTTTAATGCGAACACAATCATGACCAATTCTAAATCGTACACTGGATAATTCTTTTCATGCGACTTCAACTGTCTAGAAGCATAAGCTATTCTTTGCCTTCCTGCATCAATACACAACCATGACCATTCAACGACGCGTCACTATAACCTACGAACTCTTTACCTGACTCAGGTTGAACCAAAACTGGTGCTTCAGTTAGCAATGCTTTCAACTGCTCAAAACTCTATTGGCATTTTTCAGACCACTCAAATTTTACATCTTTCTGTAGCAATCTAGTCATCAGTGTAGCAATCATTAACGAAACGCCGATAATAACCAGCTAATCCCAAAAAGCTTCTGACCTCGGATACATTTCTAGGTGGTTTCTAGTCGATTACTACGGAAATCTTGCTCGAATAAACTCGAATACCATCCACCGAGACAATATGTCCCAAGAATCCAACTTCTTGGAGCCAAAACTCACACTTATTGAATTTTACAAATAATTGCTTGTCTTTCAAGGTCTGTAACACTATTTTCAAATGCTCGGCGTGCTCGGATTCATCTTGAGAATAAATCAAAATATCATCAATAAATACAACAGCAAATATGTCTAAATACGGTCTGAAAATTTTATTAATCAAATCCATGAAAACTACTGGAGCATTAATCAATCCAAAAGGCATAACAAGGAACTCATAATGTTTGTACCTCGTTCTGAATACTGTCTTCGGCACATCAGCATCTTTAACTCACAACTGATAATAGCCAGATCTCAAACCAATCTTAGAAAACATTGTAGCCCTTTTTAACTGATCAAACAAATCATCAATTCTCGGTAGAGGATATTTATTCTTTATAGTAACCTTGTTAAGCTGACGATAGTCAATACACATTCTCATTGACCCGTCTTTCTACTTAACAAAAAACACTTGTGCACCCCAAGGCGAGAAACTCGGTTGTGCGAATCCACTATCAGTTAATTCTTGCAACTGAGCTTTCAACTCTTTTAACTCTGTCGGAGCCATTCTATATGAGGATATCAATATTGGTAAAGTTCTTGATACTAAATCAATAGCAAACTTAACCTCTCTGATCGATAGCAAACCCAGTAACTTTTCTAGAAACACATCTTAATACTCGCAAACAACTGGTACTGATTCAATCTTTGATCTTGACACCTTTGTATCAAGTACATAACAAGATATGTGTCGCATCCCTTTTGCACATATTTTTGGGCTAACATCACTGAAACTACAGCTGATAAACCTCTCAAATCATTTGATTTGATTTAGAGAGTCTCATTACTCTAACATTTCAACTCAATTGTCTTTCATCTACAATTTACTACTACATCATGCAATTTCAACTAGTCCATACGCAAAATTACATCAAACTCATCAAACGGAAACAACATCAAATCAACCATAAAATAGTAACCCCGAGTCATTAACAAACAGTTTTTTACAAACTTTGTCAACCAGGACATATTTACCTAAGGGGTTTGACACTTTTATAACAAACTCAATAGAATCAACAAATAAATTTTTACTAGACACTAAATTCACAGATATATATGAATGAGTTGATCCGGGTTCTACCAATGCAACTACATCAGTGTCATAAAGAGAGAATGTACATGTAATAACATTTGGAGATGACGCTTCTTTGCGAGCACGAATAGCATACGTTCTGGAAGGTGTTCTAGCCTCAGATCTCACAATAGTATCTCGTGTTGCACCTCTACTACCACTCACATTTCCAACATTACGGGGTGGTCTCCTTCTCTCAGTCGTGTTTGGTCTTACATTATAAGAATTATCTTTATCATCTAACTCATGACAATCTCGAATGAAATGTTCATGTAAGCCACATCTAAAACAGGCTTTGTCTGTAACATCCTAAAATTTGATTTTTTTATATGTTGCATTATTCTGGTGCTTAGCCAGTTAAATAATCCAATGTGTGTGTTTTTATAGTCTTGAGAAGGCTTGGGAATTATTTGGTTTTGGAATAATTTTTTTGGTAATCAGTACTTTAATGAAGTGGAACAAGTGACCTTAAATCTTAAGGTAATTATGTGGTGAAAGTTAGCATAAGTGAGCTAGTAGTAAAGAGGAGATGACGCTATAAATGTTCCTAGAGGGAAGGAGTTCGAATCCCTTGATGTGCATATGAGAATTTTTTTTTTTTTTTGCTTTCCTTCCTCATATTGTCGGCCAAGCCTAGTACATATGGTAAGTTGGACTTTTATTTTTATGGTATGGTGGCTAAGACAAAAGGCAAGTTTTAAACTTAAGGAAGGGAATCATATGAATAAGGTATGTAGGGGGAACACAAGGCTTATAGCAAGGAAGATGTCTTGGAAAGTTTGAAGTGGCCAAACTTTGACCTTTTGGCCATGCACTTGGACGATTTTAGGGGCTAGGGGGTGGCCAAATTTTTGATGGCATTTGGTAAGGTTTAGGTGCTAGTTGGTCACTTTGGCATTTTGGCATTTTTGTGCTTCTCTTCAAAGTTTTTCTTTCTAATTTCCTCTCCCTAACCGAATGCATCATGAACAATAGGTAAACTTTTGCTTTCTTTTTGGCCATTTCATTTTTGACCATCCCGGTCCTATTTACTTATTCTCCCAAACTATTTCTTCTTTGTGTCGAAACCACAAAACCTTGAAGGGCCATTTTTCCTTTTCTCTTATTTTCTTACTTGCTGAATGAACACTAGCCTCAAACCCTTTTCTTTGTTCATTTTTTCATTCTTGAAACCGAAACCTAAACACCTTATTTTCTTATATTTTTCTTCTTCTTTTTCTTCTTGCAAAAATCTCTCAAACATTATTCTCTCTTTAATATTCACCATGGCTGAATGTCATTAAGCACCATCCCCTTCAATTTTCCTCTATAGCCGAATCTTCTACCACACATATCTCCTTCTCAAACATTTTTCTACTCTCACTTTGATCAATCAGTAAGTGTCTAGTTACAACATTTTGATATTTTTATTTCACCCTATCCGTTGTGCCAAATCTATACTTTGTTGTGGGGTGGCCTTTTTGGATAGAATTTGTCATCATACTGTATCTTATTCAAAATTTCTTTTTCTCTATCATAGAAACGTAGTGGAAGGCTGAAACTTGGAGTGTCCGAAATCATCGTGTTATCGCTATGAATCAGTCCAAAAACTCTAAGGTAAGGATTCCATATTACTTTTTATTTCGTTAAAGATAGGTTTATTAACCGATTTTCATCATAGGGACTCTATTACTCGATTTTCATCCTGTGATCATAAACATTTTTTGGTAAGCCGACTTTGCTCGTAAGACCAATCATTTTTAATTACGAAATATTAGTTTGGACTAATATTCTTTTGTCAATGGAGGCAAATAAGATCGACTCAAAAGGAGTGGTGTTTAGTGATAGGAAAAGGAGCGAATTCGCGATCCCCTCTAGATTCAAATGAAGGGCCGTTTCGGCGATCTAGGATTTTCCCTCGGGTTGTGGACCTTCATCCGGTGAAAATCAATTATTCGAGGTTATTTGCAGTTCTGAGCCATTAGCTGTTCGGGGTTTTTCAACGGGTTGTGAACCGTCATCCGGAGAGAACCAACAAATAGTAGTTATTCAAGATTTCGACAGTAAAAATCTAGACCGCTCATCTTTGTAACATCCTAAAAATATGAGTATCGATATGTTGCATGTTTTTGGTGCTTAACTTGTGAATGATTAAATTTGTGTGCTTATATAGTCTTGAGAAGGCTTGGGATTTATTCGGTATTAGAATAAATTTTAGTAATGAGTACTTTATTGAAATGGAACAAGTGACTCTGATGCTTAAGGGAATTTAATTGGTAAAAGTTTGCATAAAATGAGCTAGTGGCAAGGTGGAGTTGGCGCCATAAGCATGTTTAGAGGGAAGAGGTTCAAATCTCATGATAGCATTTTGGTGACTTCTATATTTTTTTCTTTCACCTATATTGCATGTGTCTGTCAAACCTTATTTATGGAAGGTTGGATTTTTCTTTTATGGCAAGGTGATTATTGGATAAGATAAGCTTGAACTTGGGGAAAGGAAATCCTATGCTTATGGAAGGTAATGGGGACACAAGGCATATCTTAAGGGTTGTGTTTTGGAAAGTAGGAATGGATAAGCTTGTCCATGAGCTTGGACGGTTTTATGGACTAGGGGGTGGCCGAATTTTTGTGGTAGACTTTGGTAAGGATGTGTAGTTAGTGTGTAATCCCATTTGGTCATTTATTTGTTTTCTCAAAACACCTTTTCTTTTCATATTTTTTCTCTTTGACTGAATGTGCTTGATGCTTTGGGTAAACATCTTTGTTTTTCATCTTTTTGTCTTCTCCCTTTGACCATTTGGTCATATTTTGCCAACCTCTCAAGTGCTTCATTTTGTGTTACTCTCCTTTGTGCCGAAATACCAAAACACAAAAACCATTTCTTTTCTTCTTTCTTCCCCATTGCCGAATGCACCATTGTCCCAAACCCTTTTCTTTGCTCATCTCTTACCTTTGAAAATCGAACCATAAGCCTCTCATCTTTATTTTCTTGCTATCTCTATTTTTCTCATTCTTTAAACACAATATTTTTTCCTTCATATTTCTTCTATAGCCGAATGTTAGAGACCATCTCCTTGATCGAAACTTTTTCCTTTCTTTGTTATAACATAGCCGAATTTTTCATTCCTCATAGATTTTATTCTTAATCATTTGCTTCATTTCATACTTTGATCAATCGTGGTGTAGTGGAGTGTCAATCATTTCTTCATCAATTGTAGATTATAGTCATCATAAGAACGTGTAGAAAAGGATTTCATCATTCAAGGTAAGGGATCCATTCTTTTTCGATTGGGTTCTATGTTACTTCTTATTTGGTTTAAGATGGTATTGATTAATCGATTCTATCATAGGGACCCTATTAATCGACTTTCTTTTTGTGAACGTAAGAACATCGTGATAATCAAGATAGGTTCAAAAAGAGCGGTGAATAGTGCTCAGAAGAGGGGTGGTTCGCTATCCCCCCTAAATTTAAACGAATGGCTATTTCGACAATCCAAGATTTTCCACCGGATTGTTGACCCTCATCCGACAAAAATCAATTATTTGAAGTCATTCGTACTCCTGAGCCTTTGTTTGTTCTTGGATATTCAACGGGTAACGAATCATCAATCGGGGAGAAACCACAAATAGAAGTTGTTCAAAATTTTGAGGGTAAAAGTTTAGAACGCTTATTTTTAAGAAAAGTTTTGCAAATAAGTATTTGTGTTCTAATCCATCGTGATGTGTGTTTAGGTATCGTCGAGCGGGAAAGTATAGTTCTCACCGTAATCAGGTGTGTAACTTCACACATATCTCATGGGTTATATTATACCGTAAGCATTAGAATAAAAAATGTAAATCCGGTAAAATTGCATAATACGGTATATTAGCACTTTTTGTGTGAATGCATGAAACCGGAATTAAGGTTGTGGAAAAAATTACAGATTTGCCCTTAATGGGCTATTTTGTTAAAAAGTGATATTTTGGGCCATATGATTATTTTGATAAATTGGCCAAGTGAGAATATTGTGAAAAGGGCCTCATGTGATAAATGGGCCAAATTTGTTAGATCGTTAAATGGGCCAAAATTTATTAGATCGTTAAATGGGCCAAAATTTGTTAGATCGTTAAATGGGCCAAAATTTGCCAGATCGTTAAATGGGCCAAAGTTTGTGGATCGTTAAATGGGCAAAATTGCTATTTTGACTAATGGGCCAAATTGATAACTTGTAATATGGGCTTTTTGTTGAAATTTACCTTATGAATATATTGTTATGCATTATATATATATACATGACTGAATGGGTTGGGATAATTGACGAAGAGAAGAATTGCCTGTTGCCAAAAATCTAGTTCGGTGACTCTGTCACAATGGCCTGTTGCCAAAAATCTAGTTTGGTGACTCTATCACAATGGCCTGTTGCCAAAAATCTAGTTCAGTGACTCTATCACAATGGCATGTTTTAAACTTAAGGCAGGGAATCATATGAATAAGGTATGTAGGGGGAACACAAGGCTTATAGCAAGGAAGATGTTTTGGAAAGTTTAGAGTGGCCAAACTTTGACCTTTTGGCCATGCACTTGGACGGTTTTAGGGGCTAGGGGGTGGCCGAATTTTTGATGGCATTTGGTAAGGTTTAGGTGCTAGTTGGTCACTTTGGCATTTTGGCATTTTTGTGCTTCTCTTCAAAGTTTTTTCTTTCTAATTTCCTCTTCCTAGCCGAATGCATCATGAACAACAGGTAAACTTTTGCTTTCTTTTTGGCCATTTCATTTTTGACCATTCTAGTCCTATTTGCTTATTCTCCCAAACCATTTCCTCTTTGTGCCGAAACCAAAAAACCTTGAAGGACCATTTTTCCTTTTCTCTTCTTTTCTTACTTGCCGAATGCACACTAGCCTCAAACCCTTTTCTTTGTTCATCTTTCATTCTTGAAACCGAAACCTAAACACCTTGTTTTCTTATATTTTTCTTCTTCTTTTTCTTCATGCAAAAATCTCTCAAACATTATTCTCCCTTTAATATTCACAATGGCTGAATGTCATTAAGCACCATCCCCTTCAATTTTTCCTCTATAGCTGAATCTTCTACCACACATATTTCCTTCTCAATCATTTTTCTACTCTCACTTTGATCAAACGGTAAGTGTCTAGTTACAACATTTTGATATTTTTATTTCACCCTATCCATTGTGCTGAATCTATACTTTGTTATGGGGTGGCCTTTTTGGATAGAAATTGTCATCATACCGTATCTTATTCGAAATCTTTTTTTCTCTATCATAGAAACATAGTGGAAGGCCAAAACTTGGAGTGTCCAAAACCATCGTGTTCTCGCTAGGAATCAGTCTAAAAACTCTAAGGTAAGGATTCCATATTACTTTTTATTTCGTTAAAGATAGGGTTTATTAATCGATTTTTATCATATGAACTCTATTACTCTATTTTCATCCTGTGATCGTAAGGATTTTGTGGTAAGCCGACTTCGCTCATAAGACCAATCACTTTTAATTACGAAATATTAGTTTGGGCTAATATTCTTTTGTCAATGGAGGCTAACAAGATCGACTTAAAAGGAGTGGTGTTTAGTGATAGGAAGAGGAGCGGATTCGTGATCCCCTCTAGATTCAAATGAAGGGCCGTTTTGGTGATCCAGGATTTTCCACCGTGCTGTGGACCTTCAACCGGTGAAAATTAATTATTCGAGGTTATTCGTAGTTCTGAGCCATTAGTTGTTCGGGGTTTTCCAATGAGTTGTGAACCGTCATCTGAAGAGAACCAGTAAATAGTAGTTATTCAAGATTTCGAGGGTAAAAATATAGACTGCTCATCGCAGAATGGAATTATTATAAGTGTTAATGATCTAATCGAGCATTAAAATATTTTTAGGTGTGACGATCAGGAAAATGTAGTGCTTACCGTAATCAGGTGTGTAATCTCACACCATATTTCATGGGATAGATATTTATATTGTGACTAATGGTAAATCGTTTGATTCAGTCACTTGTTAGTGAAATCGGTTAAGATGGCGTAATTATCATTATTTTTGTAGAAACTATAAAAATCGATAATGAGACTATGATAAATGGGCCAAATGTGATATGTGATAAATGGGCCAAATGTGATATGTGCTAAATGGGCCAAATGTGATATGTGATAAATGGGCCAAATGTGATATGTGCTAAATGGGCCAAATGTGATATGTGATAAATGGGCCAAATGTGTTTTGTGATAAATGGGCCAAATGTGATATGTGATAAATGGGCCAAATGTTAAATGTGATAGAATGGGCCATATTGTTCGTAATAATTATATGAATGGAATATTGTAATTTGATATGCATATTATATACATGATTTGCATGGGTTGGGATTTTGATGAAGAGAAGTTCTGGTAGCTTTGCTACAAATTACCGGTGGCTCTGCCACAATAAATTACCGGTGGCTCTGCCATAATAAATTACCGGTGGCTCTGCCACAATAAATTATCGGTGGCTCTGCCATAGTTTGATATATGGCTTAATGCCCAGTTTGGTGTGTTGGCGAGGTAGGTGACTAAAGCTCCCCACAGGTGTGTTGGTTGGTACGGGTGGTGTGTAGCGGATGGAAAACTAGGTTTGGTTGGGAAATGGCATAACACATGCATGTTATATATGATATTATGTTATGATTATAAATGGGCTTTGGCCCAATAAATGCTTAATTGAATTTTGGCCTAGTGACAATGGTAAGTGAGTTACACACTGAGTTCTAAGAACTCACCCCGTTTTCTTTACCCTCCACAGGTAATGATCAGTGATGGAGGCTTGGGCCGGGGACGACTCAGTGGAGGCCATACTACGAATAATGGGTTATTTAAATTTCAGACTTCTTTTTGAGTACTTTTTATTATTTTTCCTATTTTGTAATAAGGCCTCTAGTTAAATTTTTATGAATGTTTTACTTGTGGATGGATTTTATAATATACTTTAAATACTTAAGTGGGATTATTTTTACGAAAATAGAAATAAACTTTTTATTAAATAAGCGTCTGAAAAGGGTTTCATTCTTAAATAGTTTTAACACGGTAATTTTTTACGAAACAATATTTTAAAATTTTTGTTTTCAAATTACTTTCGAACTCTTTAAATTTTCTCAAAAATTAAATCAATTTTCCTAAGTTTCAATTTATAAATTTTTACGACCCAAATTATTAGATTTAGTAATCAAACTTAGTTTTCAATAACTCCACGTTAAAATGTTTTTTTAAAATCCATTTTCTTTAAATCTTTAAAAGATTAGGTGTATGTTCATTTAGTGTGACATGTCAAATTTGGTCTTAATGCATAGACCGGGTTTGGGGTGTTACATTTTATGGTATCAGAGCTTTAAGTTCAAAACTCGGCTGTGGAGTGGGTTCAACAACATTTATTATTCAAAACTGTTTGAATTATGTTTTTTTTAATGTAGTATGGCACCACGAGTATCCGGCACTAAGTCAAGTAAGTGTATTGAAATTTAATGATTATTATTGTGAGATGACTATAGGAACACTCTAGAACTTTTAGTTTTAGATGTTGAAACTATAGAGATTGAGACTATAGGATGCGTTTAAGAAAACAACTCTACCTCTTATATCTCATAAAATATCATTATTAAAATACTAAAATAGAATACTAATTCATAAAACTTGTAATCAGATTGAAATGAAATAGTCAATATGAGCACTAGAGGACATGGATGTAGTAGACGTGGCCGTGGTAGAGGCCAAGGTGCTAGAGTTGTGTCTGAGGCATCAGGGCATATGCCGGAAATGGACGCGCCGGCATCACCTGTGTCAAAAAATAGATCACATGACCGTATGAGAGAAGACATTGCTTTGTCTCAAGCAATGTTACGAGTTTTGGAAAGGGTTGCTGGGGTGAGATCGAGACCAGTAGCTCGTGGATCAATATCGGAGTGACTCAGATCAAATGGCGTTGAGACTTTTATGGGTATCTCGGGAGTAGCCCCAAATGTTGCAGAATATTGGCTTGAGGCCGTGGAACGGATTATGGACGGCCTAGATTGTATTGCCGAACAGAAACTAAGAGGAGCTATGTCCTTGTTGAAGGACGAGGCATATCAATGGTGGCTTACTGTTCGAGAAGGCACTCAGGCTGAACGTGTTACTTGGGATTTCTTCAAAACTGCATTCCAATGAAAGTAAGTCGGGGCAAGCTATGTGGATGCCCGGAGGAAGGAATTTCTTAATCTGGTTTAAGGAAGTAAGACTGTGGCAGCATATGAAGCAGAATTTCTACGTTTGGGTCATTATGCTCGGACTATAGTGCCAACTGACCATGAACGCTGTGTGCATTTTAAAGACGGATTGAATGATGAGTTGCGGCCGCAACAAGAAAGGACTTTTGCCACGCTTGTGGAGAAAGCCAAAATAGCTGAGGAGGCTAAGAGCTTGGAGCGAAAAAATCAAGAAAGAGATAGAGGTAGGAACAAGAGTGACTTTAAGTACTCGGGTTCTGCTAAAAGGTTCCAAAAGAGGCCCAAGAATGATGAATCAGCTTAAACTAGAGCACCTGCTACTACCAATCAGATTCAACTATGTGCTTACTGTGGAAGATGACACTTTGGTGAATGCTGGAAAAGAACCGGTGGTTATTTCAAATGTGGTTCTAAGGATCATCAGCTTAAGAATTGTCCTCGATGGACTACTCTGACTCAAGAAGCTCGTAACCCTGATGCTCAGCCAGCTAGAGGTGCTCAACAGCCACCGAGGGGTCGTAGACTAGGTCGAGGTGGTAATGGCATAGGACGAGGTCAAGGTGCACCGGGCAGAGGTAATGGTTTCAGGGGTAACGCAGAGGCGAGACAGCCAGGGTTAGTTTATGCGGTTAGACGCCGAGAAGATGGTGATGCACTTGATGTGATAATCGGTACGTTCTTCATCTCTGATGTACGTGTTACTGCTTTGATTGATATCGAATCTACCCATTCGTATGTTACTAGTGCTATATCTGGAAATCTAAATATTAGATCTGAGATTATTGATAGAGAGATGATGGTAATTAGTCCTTTAGGACAGTCTGCGGTGGTAAATAAATTGTATAGAGATTTGCCTTTAGAAATTCAAAGAGAAATATTTTTGGCGGATCTGATGGAACTGCCTTTCGGTGAATTCAATCTTATTCTGGGCATGGATTGGTTGGTAAAGCATCGTGCGCACTTGGATTATGTTGCAAAGCGAATGACGATAAGAACTCCGAAAGATATGGAAGTGGTGATGATAGGCGAACGGAGAAACTATTTAGCAAACGTGGTATTTGCTTTAAAGGCAGAAAAGTTGGTACGAAAAGGGTGTGGAGCATTCTTAGCCTTCATTAGTGCTGTTGATGCCAATTATAGGTGGAAGATGTTAGAACGGTGAAAGAATATTCAGATGTCTTTCTCGAGAAACTTTCGGGTTTACCTCCAGACCGAGAAGTAGAGTTTGGCATTGAGCTTTTGCCCAAACGGCTGTGGTATCCATTGCTCCTTATAGGATGGTGCCGAAGGAGTTAGCAGAGCTTAAGGCTCAAATTCAGGAGTTGTTAGATTGGGGATTCATATGACCAAGTGTGTCACCGTGGGGAGCATCGGTCTTGTTCGTCAAAAAGAAGGATGGGTCGATGCGTATGTGTATTGATTATAGGCAGTTGAATAAGCTGACAATCAAGAATAGGTACCCATTATTGAGAATCGATGATCTGTTCGACCAACTGCGAGGAGCTTCAATTTTCTCGAAGATAGATTTGAGATCGGGTTATCACCAACTTAAAGTTAAAGAGGCAGATATTCATAAGACGGCATTTCAAACTCGTTATGGACACTATGAGTTTTTGGTGATGCCATTTGGGTTGACCAATGCACCAGCTGCATTTATGGATATGATGAACCGGGTCTTCCAACCCTACCTAGACTGGTTTGTGGGTGTTCATAGATGATATCTTAGTATACTCGAGGAATGAAGAAGAGCATGATTCACATCTGCGGATAGTATTGCAATTATTATGGGAAAAGTAACTTTTTGCCAAATTCAGTAGGTGTGAATTTTGGCTGAAGGAAGTGACCTTTTTAGGGCATGTTGTGTGGGCCGAAGGAATAAGAGTTGATCCTCAGAAGGTAGAGGCTGTGTTGGATTGGAAACCACCGAAGTCAGTGACTGAAATTTAGAGTTTCCTAGGATTGGCTGGTTATTATAGACGTTTTGTTGAAGGGTTTTCGTTGATTGCTGCACCCCTAACTAAACTATTGTGAAAGGGAGTACCGTTTGTGTGGACAGGGAAACAACAAGAAAGTTTTGAGAAATTGAAGAAGATTTTGTGGAAGCGCTGTACTTGATTCAACCTAAAATTTGGAAAAGAGTTTATTGTTTATTGCGATCGTCACACAGTGATTGGGATATGTGTTGATGCAAGGTGGAAAGGTGGTGGCTTATGCATCTCGTCAGTTAAGGACGCACGGGGTAAATTATCCCACTCATGATTTGGAGTTGGCTGCGGTGGTTTTTACTCTAAAGATTTGGAGGCACTATCTCTATGGGGAGAAGTCGATCTTTTATACGGACCATAAGAGTCTAAAGTACCTCCTTACTCAAAAGGAGTTGAACTTAAGGCAGCGGAGGTAGATAGAGCTATTGAAGGATTATGACTTCTCAATCGAGTATCACCCTAGAAAGGCTAATGTAGTAGCAGACGCGTTGAGTAGTAAAGTAATATTGGACTTAAAAGCAATGTTCGCACATCTCAGTTTATATGAAGATGGAAGTCTATTAGCCAAACTTCAGGTGAAACTGGAGTGGTTAGATCAGATCAAGGAAAAGCAGTCTTTAGATGAAAAACTGGGTTCCTTACTTTAGCAAGTGGAAGGTGGTGTGATAGAGGATTTTGGATTGAATAATGACGAAGTACTGTGTTTTCGCAAAAAAATCTGTATGTCCAAAGATTCAGAATTAAGACAAATGATTCTGCGAGAGGCACATAGTAGCCCTTATGCTATGCGCCCCAGTGGAAATAAAATGTATCGAGACCTTCGTGATCAGTATTGGTGGCCAGGGTTGAAACGGGAAGTTACAAATTTTGTGAGTAAGTGCTTAACATGTTAGCAAGGTAAGGCAGAACACCAATTGTCGTTGGGATTGCTACAACCGGTAAAGATTCCATTGGGAAATGGGAACGGATAACGATGGACTTTGTTAGTGGGTTGCCCTTATCATCTACTAAGAAAGATTCTATATGGGTAATAGTGGATTGGTTGATGAAGACTGCTCATTTTCTACCTATTCGTACGGATTACTGACTGCAGAAGTTGGCTAAGTTGTATGTAACGGAGATCGTGAGGCTGCATGGGGTACCAGTGTCTATTATATCGGACAGGGACCCTAGATTTGCATCACGATTTTGGAAAGCTTTACATGAGGCTTTGGGAATAAGGTTAAACTTCAGCACGACTTTTCATCCTCAGTCAGATGGTCAGTCAGAAAGAGTAATCCAGATTTTAGAACACATGTTAAGGGGTTGTGTGATTAACTTCAGAGGTAGCTGGGAGGATTTTCTACCATTAGCAGAGTTTGTGTATAATAATAGTTATCAATCCAGTATCCAAATGGCACCCTTTGAAGCATTGTATGGCCGTAGGTGTCGTACTCCTACTTGTTGGACTGAATTGGGGGAACAACAGTTATTGGGTCCTGAATTGATATCAGAGACGGAAGAAAAAGTAAAGGTGATTCGGAAGCGGTTAAAGGAAGCTTCAGATAGACAAAAGTCATATACGAATCTGAAGTGTAAGGACATTGAGTTTGCGTGGGAGATCAAGTCTTTTTAAAGGCCTCACCTTGGAAGAAGATCTTCAGATTTAGAAGGAAGGGCAAGTTGAGCCCCCGGTTTATTGGACCATATCGTGTGTTGAAATGTGTTGGGCCAGTAGCTTACCAGCTTGAGTTACCTTTGGCGTTGAGTCAGATCCATAGTGTTTTCCATGTCTCTATGTTGAGGTGTTATCGATCGGATCCGTCTCACATAGTCCCGGTAGAGGAAGTTGAGTTAAGCCTGACTTGTCGTTCGAGGAAAAACCAGTGAAAATTTTAGATCGAGATGTTAAAGTGCTAAGAAAGAAGTCAGTACCATTGGTTAAGGTTCTATGGTGTAATCACGGGACGGAGGAAGCTACATGAGAGCCTGAGGACATGATTCGATAGCAATATGCTCAGCTCTTTTAACCAGGTAAATTTCGAGGATGAAATTTTCTTTAAGTGGGTAGAATTGTAACATCCTAAAATTTGAGTTTTTTATATGTTGCATTATTCTAGTGCTTAGCCAGTTAAATAATCCAATGTGTGTGTTTTTATAGTCTCGAGAAGGCTCGGAAATTATTTGGTTTTGGAATAATTTTTTTGGTAATCAGTACTTTAATAAAGTGGAACAAGTGACCTTAAATCTCAAGGTAATTAAGTGGTGAAAGTTAGCATAAGGGAGCTAGTAGTAAAGAGGAGATGGCACCATAAGTGTTCCTAGAGGGAAGGAGTTCGAATCCCTTGATGTGCATATGAGAATTTTTATTTTTTATTTTTACTTTCCTTTCTCATAGTGTCTGCCAAGCCTAGTACATATGGTAAGTTGGACTTTTATTTTTATGGTATGGTGGCTAAGAGAAAAGGCAAGTTTTAAACTTAAGGGAGGGAATCATATGAATAAGGTATGTAGGGGAAACACAAGGCTTATAGCAAGGAAGATGTTTTAGAAAGTTTAGAGTGGCCAAACTTTGACCTTTTGGCCATGCACTTGGACGATTTTAGGGGCTAGGGGGTGGCCAAATTTTTGATGGCATTTGGTAAGGTTTAGGTGCTTTGGCATTTTGGCATTTTTGTGCTTCTCTTTGAAGTTTTTCTTTCTAATTTTCTCTCCCTAGCCGAATGCATCACGAACAATAGGTAAACTTCTGCTTTCTTTTTGGCCATTTCATTTTTGACCATTCCAATCCTATTTTCTTATTCTGCCAAACTATTTCCTCTTTGTGCCGAAACCACAAAACCTTGAAGGACCATTTTTCCTTTTCTCTACTTTTCTTACTTGCTGAATGCACACTAGCCTCAAACCCTTTCTTTGTTCATCTTTCATTCCTGAAACTGAAACCTAAACACCTTATTTTCTTATATTTTTCTTCTTCTTTTTCTTCTTGCAAAACTCTCTCAAACATTATTCTCTCTATAATATTCACCATGGCCGAATGTCATTAAGCACCATCCCCTTCAATTTTTCCTCTATAGCCGAATCTTCTACCACACATATCTCCTTCTCAATCATTTTTCTACTCTCACTTTGATCAATCGGTAAGTGTCTAGTTACAACATTTTGATATTTTTATTTCACCCTATCCGTTGTGCCGAATCTATACTTTGTTATGGGGTGGCCTTTTTGGATAGAAATTGTCATCATACTGTATCTTATTCAAAATCTCTTTTTCTCTATCATAGAAACGTAGTGGAAGGCCGAAACTTGGAGTGTCCGAAATCATCGTGTTATCGCTAGGAATCGGTCCAAAAACTCTAATGTAAGGATTCCATATTACTTTTTATTTCGTTAAAGATAGGGTTTATTAACCAATTTTTATCATAGGGGCTCTGTTACTCGATTTTCATCCTGTGATCGTAAAGATTTTGTGGTAAGCCGACTTCACTCATAGGACCAATTGTTTTTAATTACGAAATATTAGTTTGGACTAATATTCTTTTGTCAATGGAGGCAAACAAGATCGACTCAAAAGGAATGGTGTTTAGTGATAGGAAAAGGAGCGGATTCGCGATCCACTGTAGATTCAAACGAAGGGCCATTTCGGTGATCTGGGATTTTCCACCGGGGTGTGGACCTTCATCCGGTGAAAATCAATTATTCGAGGTTATTCGCAGTTCTGAGCCATTAGTTGTTCGGGGTTTTCCAACGGGTTGTGAACCATCATCTGGAGAGAACCGGCAAATAGTAGTTATTCAAGATTTCCAGGGTAAAAATCTAGACCGCTCATATTAGAATGGATTTATTATAAGTGTTAATGACCTAATCGAGTGTTAAAATATTTTTAGGTGTGACGATCAGGAAAGTGTAGTGCTTACCGTAATCAGGTATGTAATCTCACACCATATTTCATGGGATAGATATTTATATTGTGACTAATGGTAAATCGTTTGATTTAGTCGCTTGTTAGTGAAATCAGGTAAGATGGCGTAATTATCATTATTTTGGTAGAAATATGAAAATCGGTATTAGGATTGTGAGAAATGGGCCAAATGTGATATGTGATAAATGGGCCAAATGCGATATGTGCTAAATGGGCCAAATGTGATATGTGCTAAATGGGCCAAATGTGATATGTGATAAATGGGCCAAATGTGATATGTGATAAATGGGCCAAAAGTGATATGTGATAGAATGGGCCATATTGTTCGTAATAATTATATGAATGGAATATTGTAATTGGATATGCATATTATATACATGATTTGCATGGGTTGGGATTTTGATGAAGAGAAGTTCTGGTAGCTTTGCTACAAATTACCGGTGGCTCTGCCACAATAAATTGCGGTGGCTTTGCCACAATAAATTATTGGTGGCTCTGCCACAATAAATTACCGGTGGCTCTGCCACAATAAATTATCGGTGGCTCTGCAACAGTTTGATATATGGCTTAATGCCCAGTTTGGTGTGTTGGCGGGGTGGGTGACTAAAGCTCCCCACAGGTGTGTTGGTTGGTACGGGTGGTGTGTAGCAGATGGAAAACTAGGGTTGGTTACGAAATTGCATAACACATTCATGTTATATATGATATTATGTTATAATTGTAAATGGGCTTTGGCCCAATAAATGTTTAATTGAATTTTGGCCCAGTGACAATGGAAAGTGAGTTACACACTGAGTTCTAAGTAACTCACCCCATTTTCTTTACCCTCCACAGGTAATGATCAGTGATGGAGGCTTGGGCCGGGGACGACTCAATGGAGGCCATACTACGAATAATGGGTTATTTAAATTTCTGATTTCTTTTTAAGTACTTTTTATTATTTTTGCTATTTTGTAATAAGGCCTCTGGTTAAATTTTTATGGATGTTTTACTTGTGGATGGATTTTATAATATGCTTTAGATACTTAAGTGGGATTATTTTTCTAAAAATATAAATAAACGTTTTTTTAAAACAAACGTACGAAAAGGGTTTCATTCTTAAATAGTTTTAAATAGGTAAATTTTTCTGTAACAATATTTTTAAATTTTGTTTTCAAATAACTTTCGAACTCTTTAAATTTTCTCAAAAATTAAATCAAATTTTCCTAAGTTTCAATTTATAAATTTTTACGACCCAAATTATTAGATTTAGTAATCAAACTTAGTTTTCAATAACTCCACGTTAAAATGTTTTTTTTTAATTTGTTTTTTTTAAATCTTTAAAAGATTAGGTGTATGTTCATTTAGTGTGACATGTCAAATTTGGTCTTAACGCATAGACCGGGTTTGGGGTGTTACATTGTCATTCATTCTACACTCTCCAAAATGTCGTTTTCCACATCATCCACATTTAGGTTTATTTGGTATAACATTACCTACACTTGCCATTGACATAGTTGGAGTTTTTGAACTCGTAAATTGCTTCCCACGATCTCTATTAGAGTAGTCCATTGATGCATTTGATCGGCTATAAACATCTCATGATTTCTTGGATGAAGAGTTATAGGGTTTATTCATCGATCTCTTTCTCGAATCTCAAGCTTCAGAATAAGCCTTTCTTTTTTCTTTTCCTATTTTTAGCTTTGCAACCACGATCGATGAGTACCACGAACTCTTTCAACTCTAGAATTCTGACTAACAATCTGATATCTTTGTTTAATCCATCTTCAAATCTTTTACACATAATAGCTTCTATTGAAACACATTCTTGGGCATATTTATTGAGCCTCACGAATTCTCGTTCATAGTTTGTCACGGACATACGGCTCTATTTTAATTCTAGAAACTCTTTGCGTTTCTGATCAATGAACCTCTGGCTGATATATTTCTTTTTGAACTCAGATTGAAAGAAATCCCATGTAAATCGTTCTTTCGGTACCATTGATATCAAAGTGTTCCACCATTGATACGCAGTGTCTCTCAACAAGGATACATCACATTTAATGCACTCTTCGGGTGTACATGACAACTCATCAAATACTCTGATTGTATTTTCAAGCCAAAATTCAGCTCTCTCAGGATCATCATCAACAGTAGCCCTAAACTCTTCAGCCCCATGCTTATGAATTTTATCAGCTGGTGGCTTGTTCAATCGTATAGGATCAATAACTTGAGGAACTATGGGGATTGGTTGAGGAATTGGCGGGGTGGAGGTTGTTGAGTAGCCAGATTCATTCGAACAAACTTTGTGAACCACTCATTCATCATTTGGAAGAAGGCTTGTTTAGCCTCTCTTCTCTGACTTCCCGATACGGGTCTAGATTCATAAGGCTTTGTCCCTTGAGTGGATGCTGGCGCATTACTTTCAACCTCATCAACTATAGCTTGTTCGGGATCCATTACTATACAAAAACATAGTTTATAATGTCAGGAATCATCACACTATCACAAGTTATATATGACATGTATAGCTAGACTCTCACACATGCTATGTTAGTCATAGAATTGACTAAACCGTAGCTCTGATACCAATAAATGTAACACGCCTCACCCATATTCAACGTCAAAATAGGGTTATGGAGTATTACCGATGGAAACACGAAAATTTACGTGTTTTTACATACCCTTTTTAACTTAAAATCATGCTATTTCGATTAAATTCTTGTCAAAAAATAATTAAATATTATAAAATAATTAAATTGTGCTAAAAATATGAACATGATGAATTTTAAATAATTTTATAGTTAATTTTGATTAATTTTTACTATTTTCGACAGATCCGCACAAAGGGCAAAAATTAGCTAGGCAGACACTGCTTGAAGAACAAAACCGAGAAGCAATTCGAAGAAACAAGGTGAAATAATTTCCAGCCTAAGACGGTCAAAATATGTGTATTAAATCATAAATTAATTAATTTTAATTTATTCCCAAGTTAATTTGAGCTAAATAAATTAATCTTAATTAATTAGGGAAAAGGGGCCCTGTTGAACCGCACCAGTTGAACCGAACCGATCAAAGAATTGGGCAGCCCAAACCGTCCATATGCTGATGCAAATCAGCTTATTAGCTGATTAATTAAGATTGCAAATAAGCCCTTGAAGACTTGTCAAAGTTACATTCAACCCCCTCCACAATTAGTGGCTTTGTAGATTTGCCCCATGCCATATTTAGCAAAGTTGAAGCCATCAACTTTGCCACGTAGATGGCCGGCCAAGGGGGTCTCTTTGGCTGATGGAATTTGATATTTTTATCAGCCACAATCAGCTATAAAATCCACCTTTTTCTGATCATTCAAAGCATTCGTCATCCCCTCATCTCTCATTCACATCTCATTCTCTCTTCTACTCTCTCACTTTCTCTCAACTTTCCATTTTCCTATTTCCTTGCTCTTGCGCCGATTTCTCCTCTTGGGAAAGGGGTCTTCTTCAGCCATCATTGAGTATAAATTAGAGTGTTCATAAGCCACCTTGATAGCCGAGGACAACGGAGGACAAAGAACGGAGCAATCAGTCAAGCCACAGAGAAACACCGGATTTGCTTCTTGTTCCCTATCTCTTTAAATTTCGTTGTTGTCTTGACAAACATGTTTATGAATATTTATGCTATTGGAATGGTTAATTTAATCAGCTTAGCTTGGATTTAATTTGTGTTGGGTTGATTGCATTTCATCCTTTTAAATTATTAAATTTATGTTTATGCTGTTATAGTCCCTCGGTAAAATGCTTGATTAAGTAAAATCATGCTTAAGTTATTCTGGCATTATAATTGTTTAGATAACTAAAGAAATAATTTTTTAAACTTATTGAAGTTGTAATTAATGGACACAGTACTTAGTCAGTGCATGTTTCATTCTTCTAATGTAGCTGAAGATTATATTAGCATTGTATTTAGCGATACATATGCCTTGCATAACTTGCAAGATTACTGTGATTAAACTGTTTCAAGGTAAGGATACTTTGTTACCTCACATAGTCTTTTATATGCTTATTAGGTTGAATTAATCATTTGAATCGACATAGGAATATATGAGAGATTGTTTAAGTTAATAAGTATGTATTGTTGGAACCCTGGCACCCTCATGGCGCAGCAAAATAAAATTAATTCCGGCGATCCAAACCATGAATCCTTGTGTGAGGAAAAATCAGGATGAAATAAAGGTTTCAAAATTATCGAAACTTCAATCTAAGTAGATAGCAATGCCTCAGCAACAAGAGTTTTGATCTACTATCGAACCAAGCCACAACCTTATTTTGATGTCGACCTCTATGTAATCCACCTGGTTTGACAATGAAACGAAGAAATCTCCAAAACTAATTTGGATGTTTATTTGCTTGATGTCTGCTAGACCTCACAAACAATCTCTTAGGGTTTCTCTTAATCTTTGTATTTTTTAATACCTTTTATAATTGGTATCTCTTGAATGTATCATAAAATTAAATAAATACAATAAGGTTTTTAACCAAAAATCATAATTACATTAATTGTATCCAAAAATTATAATTACATTAATTATAACAAGGATTTGATAAACTATATTTATTTAAATTTATATACGAATCAAATTCATAAATTAATAGAACTATGTTTTCATTATGTGTACAACATCCTTGTACATATAATATGTTCAATATTTGATTGCCCAATTAAATTAATTCTTTAATTAATTTAATTCATGTGACAACCAAACACAATACCAACTATGTTTTATTTCGTTTATTTCAACCATAGGGTGTGACCTTGTAGGTTCTTGCAATGTTAGCATTAATACTAGAACAATTCTAATGTTACAAACAATGAGTGGCATCTAGCAATGCATCATTGCTACCTAAGCTACAAGAAGTCATGATTCGACATAACCTTTTGTGATTAACCTTTCATGCATTAATCCTTAAGTCCTTTATCTCTGGAATGGATACAAGTCATGGGATAGTCACACTTGCATAGTCCATCCCATGTTTCTTGATATCTTGAGTAGACTATGTGTAACATCCTAGATTAGGGGTTATGCGTTTGTGCATAATTCATGAGTAGTAGGTTTTGGCAGTGTTTGGAAATGAATTAAGGGTTTTTAAAATCCTAGGATGGAAGAAAGCTTTGGACAATTATTGGTTTTAAGTTAAAACAAGAAGTGATGTGGAAAAGTGGCAAGGATGCCACCTAAGGTGCAAGGGTTATGGCATCAAGTGAAGTACTTTGAGGAAGAGGTTGAATCCCATTATGTGCATTTTGCTTAATTTTATGAAATAGCATGTTTATTGTGATATGGATGTGTGGTGTGCATTTTTAGAACCTTGGAAATGTATGGAAATGTATGGAAATGTAAGGAAATGTATGAAAATGTAAGGAAATGTATGGAAATGTATGGAAATGTATGGAAATGTATGGAAATGTAAGGAAATATATGGAAATGTATGGAAATGTATGGAAATGTAAGGAAATGTATGGAAATGTAAGGAAATGCAGGGAAATGTATGGAAATGTAGGGAAATGTCTTGGAAATGTAAGAAATGATTTAGAAATGTTAAGTTTCAAAAAGAGGAAAGTAAATATTTTGGAAACATGGAAATGATTAGCTAAAAGAGGAAAGTAAACATTTTGGAAACTTAGTTAAAAGAGGAAAGTGAACATTTTGGAAACCTAGGAAATGTCAAGTTTAAAGAGCCAAACAAAAATTTTTGGAAACTTAGAAATGACTTAGAAATGTCGAGTTTTAAAGTTTAAAAGAGGAAATTAAGGCAAGGTGGCCTTTAGAGAAAAAGTATGTGAAATTTGACACACAAACAGGCTTAGAAAAGTGGCCTGAAGATACCACTTAAAGCCCAAGTGGTGGCGCCACTTAGGTGGATGATTTGGGCCTCGATGGCCACAAGGAGTCCAATAAGAACAAGTTTAAAATTTGGCTCATCAAGGGAAGGGGTGGACGGCATCTAGCTAAGACTTTAAGTAATTTTTATTTAATTACTTAAAGATGAAGCAATGGACGGCAATAGTGACTCTTAAAGGAAAAGTTTAATTCTCCTTAAAACTCAGCTAAATAGGTGGATAAATGATGACTTATTTTAGATTATTTTCAAAGATATAATTGAAGGATTATTCTTTAATTTTTAATTAAAGAGATAAAGTTATCACATAAGGAAGAGTGGTGGCCAAGCAAAGGATTCTTGGCCTAGTAATTTCGGCTATAAAAGGAAGAGAATAGGGCTATTCTTCATTCATTTTCCCTCTCTTTTCTTCTGCCGAATTTCTTTCTCCTCTCCTCTCCAAGTTTTTCTTCTTCTCAAGCCAAATTCTTCATAGCCTCAAAAGCCGAAAATAAGCAAAGCCCTAGCCGATTTCTTCATAGTTACAAAAGTCGAAACTTTGTGTTGCACATCAAAGCCATAGCCGAATATCTCAAGTGGCTTCAAGCTTAGGTCTTTGTCAATTCTTGAAGAAGGGTAAGATTAGGTTCAATTCTCATTCTATTTCTTTTAAGTCTATCGAAATTAAGATTCTAATATCCTCAATATATTGCCGAAACCTTGAAGAGATCTTTCGGGATTTACTAAGTGTTGACTACAAAGAAGGAGAAATTCTTTTCCCGAAGGTACACCATAGGCCACGTGTTCCCTAGTTATTCGGTGAGTTTGGATTTAAAATCCACAAGGTAAGTACCTATAGCATTGACCAAGGCTTATTTTAGTGTTTGGATCTATCTTTTATTATCTTAAAAGCTAAAAACCAACATGTTAAAGGGATCTAGAGTTGGCCGAATACAAGGAAGGAGCATAAGCAAAGTTTCGGGATTTGAGAACTCCAAGGTAAGTGTATTCACATATTCGGCCAAGGCCCTATCTTAAGTACTTAGATCTATTTGTTTTAACCGAAAACTAATTGATTCAAGGGATCTAGTGATTAGCCGATTTCAAAGGGGAAGAATACAAGTTTTCGGGATTTGATTTTTAGTCAATTGGCATTAAGGTAAGTGCACAAATCCTACTAGTATTTGGTTTTATGGCCGAATAGGCCTTATATTAACATACTAAGGTTGGCTGAATGTATGAACTTGAGATCTAAGGTAGTAGATCAGATTTTGGGATTTCAGTGAAGTTGTTAAGCGAATCAGGTGTGTACCCCACACTAAATCTTGATAGATTTACGGCTTTAATTTTATTATATGTGCTAATATAAAAGTGTAAGAATATGGCTAATGTATCGTGTGTACCCCACACTAATCTTAATAGATCTATGGCTTAAACTTGATATATGTGTTATTATGAAAGTGTAAGAATGTGGCTAAAGTACCATGTTATGGTACAAAGTACTCAGGTACGTTTTCCTACTCCTACTAGGATTACGAAATATGTTATACTTAACATGTGAAAAGTGACATGAATGTGAATTTAAGCATGATATGCATGATATGAATAATATGGGGCATTGGGTTATTTGATAAAGGGAAGTGAATGTGATGACTTTGGTCTCACTATCGAATGTGGTGACTTGGTCACATTATCGAATGTGGTGACTTGGTCACATTATCCGAATGTGGTAACCCGGTTACATTATCTCGAATGTGGTGTCTCATGACACAATTATCTGAGTGGCTATGCCACGAATTTTATATAGGCGATGAGCACGTCATCGCAATGACGCCTTCGATGGTGTGTAGCGGATGGAGGGTTGACTTAGTAGTCCCCACGGTGTGCAGGATGGTACGGGTGGAGTGTAGCGGATGGCATATAGGTTTCGGTTCGGGATTGCATCATTATCTTGAATCATTAAATGTGAAATTATGACACTATGAATATGATTTGTTATGCTGAATTTGTTAAGACTTAGTGTTTCTGTACACATTGAGTCTGTTTGACTCACCCCATTGTGGGAACATGTTTTAGGGGACGATCAGTGATGGACCGAGTTCGGCAGATGCTCAGGGATGGCTATGCTCAGCAAGAAGTTCATCTATTTTTATTTGGACTATTTTATTTTAAGTATTTTGAATTTAAATTTTGGGAATTATTTGATGTAATAAGGGCTTAGTAGAACTATTTTATTCTGTTTTTATTTATTAAGCTTACAAACTTTTATTTATTAAAAGATTAAGTAAATTTATTTTTAAACAAAGCCTAAACGTTTTGTCACCTAGAGTAAAGGATTTTAATAATGAAATAAACTTGTTATCAACTCAAGCCCAACCCAAAACGATCTTTCTTCCAAATCACACAAGTTTTTCCTAAGTAACAAAAGAATTTGAAACGGTTTACACCGGGAACATACCAGATCCGGTCAAGGCTCGTGGGCCGGGTTTGGGGTGTTTCACTATGATATACAAATTAGTATGATATCTCATTTCAACTTATTTGAGCATGGCCATGCATTTCTAGTCTCACTCAATCAAGTGGCCTAAGATATTACTCCTATTATGTAGGAAGGACTTATCCTATATTGATCAACCATATCCCTCTACATAGATTACGGTATATCCAACATCAGCCTTTATAGAACAACCTGTTACGGTGTACGTTTGACTGTATCAAAATATACAACTCACAATGTTGGGATAATGATGATCTCAAGTCTGAGGATCATGTACATATTAATCACTATAAGTGATGTTGTGGCAATTACATAATAATCCAAGAAACATACTCATAGCGGGTCAATCCAATATGTTGTTCTCTAACACACATATTCATGAATTGATTTTGACACTCCATATCAATGACAACTCTTTATCATCAATCAACTACATGTTAGTCTTAATGCATTATTGTTGTCCTAGTCAACAATAATACTTGACTAAGGATCTTTTAAGAATAAGCATATTATTCTCAGGACATTATTATAAAACAATTTATTTGTACACATAGAAAGAAAAAAACTGAAATAATAATGACAACGATATATATTAATAAACATGGTAAATCAAGTATGTTTTAAAACCATCTCATGATTGATTTTTGGGCATACTCTTACATGTATGTGCAATAACATGTTTACCTTTATAAATCTATTTTATCGTCAAATTGGCATTGGAATATGTACAAGAGATGAATGTATTTTTTATTTGTAAATACGTTCATAAGTTAGAAAATTACCGAGTTGCTGTGATTTATTCGTAACAAGTATAAGCATAAGTTTAATGATTCTAAGGTAAGGAAATGTAATTAATCCAACACAATTATATCATATTGATTAAAATCAGCTTTTGAAATCGTGCATTAGAACTTTATTTTTACTTCACTTTATTTTACTTTGTTTTTTAGTTTTTAATCATTTCTCAAATCCAAATATTTTTCCTTCACCAAAGTGTTTAAAATTACTTTCATAAATAATTATTTTATAGTCCCTGTGGGTACGATAACTCGACATTTACTTGTCACTTTATTACTTGTCGCGATTGTGTACACTTGCACATTTCCACCATTCCGACCGGACTTACAAAATAATTAAACATCCATTTGGCATACATTTTCTCAATTCAAGCATTCATCATTCAATCTCAATCAATTTGTCCCTTATACGAGCCTATGAGGCTCTAAACATGATTTGAGAGTGGTACGAGACTAAACCGATACCTCAAAAAACTTTTACAAAACTTTGAAAATTTTTCTCAAAACAGGGAACACACGCTCGTGTGGCCAAGCCGTGTGTCTCACATGGCCACTAGATACGCCTGTGTCACAGGCCTTGTGGAAATTCGGAATGGGAGCACATGGCCGTGTCCTAGCTCGTGTCTGACCCCGTGTAACTCTCTGACTTGGGTCACACGGCCAACACACCCCCCGTGTGGCTAGCCTGTGTGCCCTAAAAATGGCCATACATGCCCGTGTGCCAGGCCGTGTACTAGGCCGTGCCAAACCTGTAGGGTATACTAACTTATGCTACATGGCCAAGTCACACGCCTGTGTGTGTGGCCGTGTGAAGCATACTGACTTGTTTTCAAATTCAACACCAGGGGACACACGACCGTGTAACATGATCGTGTGTCACACACGGCTGAGACACACGCCTGTGTCTCTTCTCGCGTGGACAAAAATAGGCTATTTACCAAGCCATTTTGCCACCCATTTTGCACATACCTATACAAGCTCAAATAGTTCCATTTCAAGACATAAATAAGCCGCCAAATATCATCAACCAATATTCAATTCATACTATTTTATTACCAACCATACAAATCATAAATATGTCACAATTTTCCATCTAACTACATACCTAATTCACATATACAATTCAATTTTACTAGACCATTCCAAACATGCATTATCATTCACCAATTCATAAGCACATAACTTTTGAAATTACCAAATATCATTAAACATTATAAATTCAACCTCAATCACACAATATAGGTCAATTTTTAAACTCAAAATAGAATCATTTGCACATTTATAAACATCATCAAATTCATCATCATGAGCCAACTCAAAAGGCCAAAATACATGTTTATCAAACATACCAAAATGACTCAAGCCTATATATGCCATATACCATATATACATAACTTCAAAAGTACCAAAATTGATGTTCGATAGTGCAATGAAGTCTCTGATGATTCCCGGATCCGAGCTAGCTTCAAAATACTGTAAAACATAGAAAAATAAACAAAGTAAGCTATAAAGCTTAGTAAGTTCATATGTAAAATGAAATAATCTCATCATTCATTAACATTTTTAAATATATAACATAATTTGCATTAATGCATCAATCACTAAGTTAACATAAAGTTCACAACTTCCATTAGCTCGTTATTCGAATAGCTTTTCGTACATACATATACTGATACTATCTATTTCTCACTAATTCACTTATCAAAATCATCCGAGTTTATAAATGCTTATGGTATGAGTACATCAATTTTTTGATGCCATAGTCCAACTATGATCTTGCACATACATTGCCATGGCCCTGTCTTAGTCTTACATTCACATGCCATAGCCCTGTTATGGTCCTATTTTTGATTTGCCATAGCCCAACTATGGTCTTATTTAGCAATTATTCTTACTTGAACCATAAATTTAATTCAAAATCTTCCAAATTTAACCAATAAGATAAATACAATCACATTACCATCCTTCAATTAAATAAATACACATTTAAGTTCAATTATAAGAAATTACCTTGTGTACAGAAATGACGAAACGGACTGACTATTCAATTACATTGCTTTTTCCTCGATCTAAGTCTGAATTCCTCTTTTCTTGATCTATAAGTAATCAAAATCAGCTTATTTATTCTTCTATTTATTAAATTCAATCCCAAAATATGTATTTGAGCTATTTTCACATTAACCTGTAAACTTTCACATTTTTACAAATTAGTCCTTATTACAAAAGATAACAAATTCATGAAATTCAAGACTAACCCATGCTAGCTGAATTACCATTATACTTCTAGAAGTCCATATTTTTCATATATTTCACATTTCTACCACACAATTTACACATTTCTCAATTTAATCCCTACTTTGCATTTTTCTCAAAAATCACTTAACAAAACTTGTATAACTCACAACCAACATTCATAATATATCAAGAAACCTCGAAATACATGCTTATTAATCAATGGAAACATTTAAAATCTTTAAAAAATTTCAAAATAGTCCCTGGGCTAGCTAGACCTAACTGCAACGATCTAAAAAACGTAGAAATCATTAAAAACGGGAAAAAATTTACTCACCAATTGAGCATCCAAAGTAGCCAAACCCTAGCTCATTCCCATGGCTATTTATTATTCTCAAAATCAGTTGAAGATGATGAAAGCATTTAATTTTTATGTTTGTTTATTATAATTAACTATATTTACTAAATACTAAAAATAACCTTGTTACTACTTCAATAGTTCAATTATGTCAAGCCATTATCATCCACTATATTATTAATATCCTAATTACCATATAAGGACCTCAACTTTAAGGTTCTATAGCTATCTGACACCTTTAGCTAATAGAACTCCACTTTTACACTTTACGCGATTTATTTCTTTTTATCAAAGTGACCATTCAAATGATAAAATTTCTTAACGAAAATTTCACACAGTCATATTTTCATGTTGTAGACATTAAAATAATAATAAAATAAATATTTTAACCTCGGATTTGTGATCCCAAAACCACTATTCTGGTTTAACTAAAAACGGGCTGTTACATTATAGGTACACCTGCCTTTTTGCATAAGGTCGTCACTAACTGGGGAAAGAAAACTCCCACTTTCTGGTCACTTATACATCTTTTCATGCTTTGGTGGATCCATTTTCCAATACACACCTACTTTTTTGCAAAATTGCATACAGTAAAACTGCACGACAGGTATTAACATTAGAAACATTTAAAGTAGAGACTATTCTCGTGCACAAAAATTGAATCCATATTTTAGCCTCTAGAAACATAGTAGCTTGATGAAAGGATGTGGGAATATTGGTACCCAGGCGATATTTTCATTCACCCCTTCTGTCAATTAAAAAGTTTTTAATGTTGTCCATATCTATGTCCCGAAAATATTCTAAATCAGTTTTATCAATAAAATATTTTTCATAGTATGGAGCATTATAAAAGTTGTAAATAATTCGAGGGGTTACTCGCACTTCTTTCCCCTGGACAGGTGCTATATCCCTCTTATGGCCTTCAGTGTTTCTAGACTCTTAGTCTTGTAAAGATGTATAAAATTCTTGAACAATAGGTACCACAGAATTATCTTCTGGGATTTTTCAAAAACACTCCCACCTATGACACCTAACAAAAGGCCATATTTGTAACACCCCTCACCCGTAATCATCGCCGATCTAGGGTTAAAGGTATTACCGGACCAATCAAATCTTTTACGAACATTTTGCATCATAAAGTATATCATCATCATATCATATCAAAATACAAGCATATAGCCCCCTAATGAGGTCTATGAGACCTTAAACAAGCATTAGAAAGGAGTCGAGACTAAACTAAACACTTATAGAAATTTTCAAAAATTTAAAAATTTTTCAAAGTTACAGAGGTCACATGCTCGTGTGGGCAGGCCATATGCCTCCCATGGCCTCAGACACACTCTTGTGTGTAAGCCGTATCAAAAAAAGGCATACATACTGACTTGTCCACAAGGCCGTGGACACGCCTGTGTGCCTCACCCGTGGTCACTACTGACTTGCGCCACACGGCCAGTCACACGCCCATGTGTCCAGCCCATGGTTGAGTCTGACTTGTTTTGAAATGCAACCACAAGGGACTCGGTTGAGCCACACGCTCGTGTGCTCAACCGTGTGGAAAATTATAGGCTATTTGCAAGGCCAAAATGCCACCCACACTTTGGGTAATCTCTACAAGCACATACAAGCATCATATCAAACACAATTGGCAACCAAAAACACACCAAATGGTCATCCTTTTCAACTTATAAGTACTCTTCAAACATGCCAAATTATATGTCATTTAGCTCAACTTAATCACAAAATTTCTAAGCATAAATCATCCATAACTTACCATTACAATATGACATCTACTCATCAATAATATATCAACTTAGCATCAATAAGCTTACCATTACTTAACCATTTCATTAGCTAACAAATCATACCAAACTAAGCATTATATAACTTGACTACTCATTCACATCTCAAACATTTACCTAGCCATATCACATGACTATTTACATATCACAAACGTAATTCAAAGTGACTAGACTATACATGCCATACTTTAGTACATATGCTTTCAAAAGGTACCAAAATAGGATTGAGTAGTGTGATGACGATCCTCGATGATCCCCGAGCCTTTCATAGCTTTAACAATCTATAAAACAAATCAAACACACAAAGTAAGCTTTCCAAAAGCTTAGTAAGCCATGTACAAATAAACTTAAAATATAACATACATAATCATATCAAATACAAAATTCATTAATGTAACTCAATTACAATTTCATAACATTTTCTTTGGATCATTTGTTTAGCCATTGTTCACCGACATATCATAACTCAAGTATCACTTTTGCTCATGGCACATTCATGCATATATCATATATTCCTTATCAATTCTATACACATATTTCACCTTGGTAAGTTCATACATATACTTACCTTTCATGCACATACTTAGTGTATGATTCAAACATACTTGAATTGAGTTCGCATTTCACATAGTCTTTCATTTCTTAGAATTTTCCGTTGAACCATTTGAAATTAAATAAGATACTCGAAATACTCGAAATAGTCGTATAATGCCAACGTCCTAGACGTGGTCTTACAAGTATTCAAATATCAATGCCACTGTCCCAAACAGGGTCTTACACGAAATCAGATACGATGTTGATGTCCCAGACATGGTCTTACACGTAAATCTCAAATCGATGCCAACGTCCCAGACATCTTACACGATATCACATATAGGAAACCTATATCATGACATATGTAATCCTATCTATTACTATGTTCGTACGGGACTTCTCGGACTTTGATACATTGTCGATACTTCCTTGGATTTCATGTATTCATCATCTTGGACACATTCATCACAATGATATTTCATATGAACATACATAAATCAACACAAATACATTTATTTGTGTATAGACTTACCTCAGATTCGAAATATACGAGCGATTTCGACTACTCGATCAATTTAGATTTTCCTCGATCTAATTTTGTTTTCTTCGGTTCTTGATCTATAAATTTTCAAATTTAACCCATTTATTCACCAAATCATTCAATTCCATCCAAATACACATATTTAGGGAAATTTACAATTTAACCCCATATTTTCATATTTTGACATTTTAATCCTTATTTCATAAAATCACAAAATACACAAAATTTCATATTACTCATGCTTGGCCGAATGTCACCCATGCTTATACAAGTCCACACATTTCATTTATTTTGCAATTTGGTCTTTCAAAATATTCTTTTCTAAATTTAGTCCAAATTACCCAAATTCACCAAAAATCCAAAGACAAACTATGTTAATCTAACACATATATTTCATATTTCATCACCAAACATCACAAAGCTCATGAATTCATCAATGGCACATTTCCAAATCTTTATCAATTTACAAAATTTAAGCATGGATTTTGAAGAACACGAAGCAACGATTACAAAAACGTAGAAATTATCAAAAATCGAAGCAAAACATACCTTGAATCAAGCTATATAGGTGCCGAAATGTTCAAAGCTTTTCTACTTTATTTTTATTTTCTATTGTCGATGGTATATGGATGAACATTCCTCCATCATGTTTCATTTGTTTTATTATAATAACTTTAATACATATTTTACTAATTTAACCTGTTTAATTTAATAAGTAAACCATATAAACTGTGTCCAAAACCGTCCATCTCAAGGTCTAATGGCCAAATTACAACATAAATGCCTCACATTTAGGAAGACATATCAATTAGGCACTTAATCAAATTAAATGCCACTTTTACATTTTACGCGATTTAGTCCTTTTCTCAAATTAACACACAAATGACCAAATTAAATCATAGAAATTTCACACATACTAATTTACATGGTATAGACTCGAAAAATAATATTAAAATATTTTTTTGACTCAAATTTGTGGTCCCAAAACCACTATTTCAACTAGAGTCTAAACCGAACTGTTACAATTCTCCCCCTTGGGGATTTTTGTCCCCGAAAATTTTATCGTTAAACAGATCGGATATTGTTGTCTCATTGAATCTTCAGCCTCCCACATAGCTTCTTCCACCTCGTATCGATGCCATAACACTTTTACTAGCAAGATTTTCTTAATTCTCAATTCTTTCACCTCACGATCTAAGATACGGATCGGTTCCTCTTCATGATTCATATCAGATCAGATTTCAATCTCAGATGGAGTGATCACATGTAATGGATCAGATCAGTATCGTCTAAGAATTGACACGTGAAACACATTATCAATATTTTCTAACTCAGGTGGAACAACAATCTATACGCAACAGGTCCAACACACTCTATAATTTCATACGACCCAATGAATCTCAGACTCAATTTGCCTTTACGTCTGAATCAGAGTACTTTCTTCCACGGAGACAGTTTCAAGAACACTTTATCATCGATATCAAATTCAATATCTTTGCTTTTCAAATCTGCAAAATATTTCTGACGATCAGACACTGCTTTCAGACTATCACGGATCACTTTCACTTTCTGTTTAGTGTCTTTTATCAAATCGACCCCGTGTATCTTATTTTCACTGAGCTCGATCCAATACAAAGGTGTTCGACATTTGCATCCATACAAAGCCTCATAAGGGGGCATTTTAATGCTCGACTGAAAGCTATTATTGTATGCAAACTCAATCAATGGTAAATATTGTTCCCACTTACCAGTAAACTCAAGAATGCAACATCTCAACATACCCTCGAGTATCTAAATGATTCAATCAGATTGACCATCCGTTTGCGGGTGAAAAGCCATACTAAAATGCAATTTAGTACCCAAAGCTTCTTGCAATTTCTTCCAAAATCGTGAAGTAAATCTCGGATCTCTGTCAGACACAATAGACAATGGGACTCCGTTCAATCTCACAATATCTAAAGTATATAGCTCAGCTAATCTATCAAGTGAGTAATCAGATCGTACCAGAATAAAATGGGCATTTTTTGTTAATCGATTAACTACGACCCAAACTGCATCTTTCTTTCTCGGAGTCAAAGGCAAACCTGAAACAAAATCTATTGTCACTCTATCCTATTTTCACTCAGGAATCTAAATCAGCTGTAGCAAACCAGATGGAACCTAATGTTTAGCTTTAACTTGCTGACAAACTAAACATTTTGTGACAAAATTAGAGATATCTCTTTTCATACCAGACCACCAATAATGTTGCTTCAAATCATGGTACATCTTTTTCCTTCTCGGATGAACTGATAGGCAACTATTATGAGCTTCATTCAAAATTAATTGTAATAACTCTGGATTTCTCGGTACACAAATTTGATCTCGAAATGTAACATCCTAAATTTGGGCCTAGTAGAATTGGGCCCATTGGGCCTTGGGCTTGGGAGCGTTTAAAATTTTTGAGAATAAGAGAACGACATTATTTCAAGTTGGACTTATTGGGAAGGTCATTTTGGAAAGTTACGGGGTTTCTAGGAAGTTCCGAGTTCAAGTTAGGCCATAGGAAAATTTTAGTATTGAATCATTTAAAAGGGAGAAGGCAAGTAGCGTCTAGCATAAGGGAATAATTGGGTAACTTGCTAGCACAAAAGGAGCATGTGACAAGATGGTGTGGCGTCAAGGGGAGTGCAAGGAGGTTGAAGGTTCGAATCTCATCTATTGCAATCTATGGGATTTTTTTTGGTACTAATCAAGTGTTTTATGGGAAGTGTCAGCCAAGCTTTAAATATGGTGAGGGAAGACTCTTTATTGATGGAAAGATTGCTAAGAAAATAAGGTAAGGAGGAAGAAAAGGAAAAAGGAAGGAAAGAAATGAAAGAAAAGGAAAGAGAAGGGAACATGTTGGCCAATTTTGTGGAAAGTGTTTCAGAAAGAGTTTTTTGTCAACCAAGACCTTTTTGGTGCTTAGGATGCACGGTTTTGATAGGGTAAAGGGGGAGCCAAATTTTTCCTAGTCATTTTGTTAGTTTTGGTGTAGGAGAGGCTTATTTTCTTTTAGCATATTGGTGTTTTCTCTTCCCAATTCTTTTCCTTTGTTTTGGCCGAATTTCTCATTGTATTTTGCTTATTTTTCCCATGTCGTGCTGTAACCCTTAATCAATCCTTGTTCATTCTTCTTTGGTTGCCGAAATACTCACATCTTTTGGTTCATTTCTCTTTTGGTGATTGGCCAAAACCTCTAAACACCCCTTGTCCATCTTCTCTCTCTTTTTTTGACTATTTCTCCAACCTTTCTCTCATTTTCTTTAATCAATTTCATATAGAGGTCGAATCATCCTTGTTCATTTTCTCCAATAGCCGAACCACATAACACTATATCCCTTTTTCTTTTCTTTTTCTCTTGGATGTTGGGCACTCTCTCTTCCTTGACCGAATCGGTGTTATTGAGGGGTTGACCAAAACTTTCATTTTGATTTTGTTGACTCACTCTTATTAATAAGTTGAATCGATTGGAGTAGAGTTTATCATCGATTAAGGTAAGGTGTTTCTTCATAGTTTATTTTGATATATTTCATTGTGTGGTGATTCCGCTAAAAACGAATCGATGGATTTGACTAAATGGTTATTATAGGGATTAAATCGCTCGTTTCATCCACTCGTTGTTTCTTCGAAAGAAGTGGTAACCCAAATCCTATTCCAAATCAAATACATGCTCTCATCGTAGTAATATTTCAAACCGAGGCTTGTTCAAAGGAGGCAAGTGGTATCGATTTGAAAGGAAAAGTGTTAGGAGAACACAAAAGGAGTGGATTTGCGATTTCTACTCCTAAGTTCAAACGAAGGGCGGTATCGGCAGTTCGGGATTTTCCACCAAGTTGTGGACCATCATCTGGTGAGAATAAGCAAATCATGGTCGTTCATGATACTAAGGGTAAGCCCTTTTAGATCGTAGGATATAGATTTGGATTAATGAAATCTCATTTATTGGTTAATCGAGTGTAATGGTGATTTAGGTGCCAACAATCAAGAGGGTTTAATACACACCGTAATCAGGTGTGTAATCTCACACCTCTCTGAATATTTGCATGAAATGTTTTGTGATTCGGTGGAAAGATCAAAAAATCAAAAATCGGCATCTGTGACCACACGGGCGTGCGTATGTTCATAATGGTAACCATATTTTGCAATGAAACAATTTCTGGTTAGCAGCAGTGATGTGATTTTGAAAAATCACGAAAAAAAGGAGAAAGGGAATTAGAAAGTGAATAAGATATAGAATTAAAACTTATTGTGTCTATTTTTATATGAAAGAAACAGAGTAAGAAGAGAAATTTTATATTCTGTGGTATTTTAATTTTAGTAAGACTGGTTCTAAATGACTTAGTGGTTCCCTATTTTGTCTTGGAAACATCATTCAACATTGAACAAAGTGAATTATGAGTTATAATTTATATGTATAGATTTTTTAGTGAGTCTTATTTCAATAGAAACAAGTGGGAGCAACATACAAAAACTGTACAATGAGATATTCGAATTTAGGTTAAGAGAGGTCAGAATCGTTTGTTAGTGAAATAGGGGAAAATTTAATGAATAAACTATGCTAAATGGCTAAGTCAAAAATTTTGGAGAAATAGTAGTAAGAAGATATATGAGTCTAGTTTCAATGAAAATTTACGGATCTAAATTTTGAGTTTCCTAACTCGAGTTATAGTCAATTTAGTCAATATGACGCGGATGGATAGTTTCAATTTTTATGCCCAAAATTAGTAGTTAAGTCTGGGGTTGCGAAATTACCAAAATAACCTTTGAGGGTAAATTACCGAAATACCCTTGGGTTGCGAGATTACCGAATTACCCTTAATGGGTAAAATTATTGAATTATCGATTTAAAATGCCCCTATAGGCCAATTCATTAAAAGTATTCAATAGCTTAATGGTTGTTATGTATATGTGGATATTCTATGTTATTATATATGTTGCATCTCTACATATTGCATGGGATGGAAAATTTAAATGAAGAGAAGTATAGACTGGTGGCATTGCCACAAATTCTGATAATGGCTATGTGCCAATTTAAATATGGCTTTGTGCCATCGTGATTAAGGCTGTATGCCAATTATATTACCGTATATGATTCTGGTGACTCAGCCACAAATATTATAAATGGCAGCTTTACTGCAAATTGGAGAGACTGGCGGGGTGGGTTGACTTGATCCCCACAGGAGAGATTTGTTGGTATGGGTGGAGAGATTGGCTGGATTGGATGGGTTGCATTCATATCATATATTTATTACATGTAAGTGGGCTTAGGCCCAAGATTATGCTATATGGGCTTTGGCCTAGTTGTTTCTGTATGGGTTTTGGACTAATTAATGACAGGTAAGGGGATTATACACTGAGTTCTAGTAACTGACCCCTCCTTCTTAATCCTTGTAGGTAATATTCAATGATGTGGACTTGGGCCATGGATGACTCGGTGGAGGCCATACTTTAGAAATGGTGTTCTCGAACTTTAGTAAATATCATTTTCAGCTTTATTTTATTACTTTTACTATTTTGGGTTTTGAAGTTGTAATAAGGCCTCTGAGATATGTTTTATTTTACTTTACAATTAGACGTACTTAATATCTTTCTTGAATTGTTTTAAATGGGAATTTTCAAAAATCACTTAATAACGATTTTCCAAATTTGATTAACTAAATGATTTTACAATATGTTTATAAATAATTTAAATCGGAGTTTCTTTCGAAATTATCAACGTCATTTTTAAAAGTCACGGTTTTGTAAAATATCACGAATTTGAATATCAAATCTTCAATTAACCTCTCGAGATTTATAGTATTTTATCGAAAGTTTCTATTTAAACTTGAATTCTTAAATAACACCTATTTTAGTACGAATCACAAAGTCTTTATATGATTTCTTCATGTGACATGTCAGATCTAGTCGTAACGCATGGGCTGGGTTTGGGGTGTTACACGAAATCTCAAACAATCATCATCATCAACTCTAAATTCAGAATCGGAGTTCAAATCACACTGAGCTCATTTCGCTAGCATTTCATTATCGACTTTCTGAGCATCACATAGTTGTTGTAATAATAATGGTTTCACTTTCAATTCAGCTAAAACTGAACCATTATCAAAAAGGTCTAAATGAGCATTCATAGCACGTAGTGCAAACAGTGATTTCTGACACAGTGCATCAGCAACAACATTTGCCTTACCCGGATGATAGTCTATCACAAGCTTGTAGTCTTTCAACAGTTCTAACCATCTTCTCTGTCGCGAATTCAAATCTTTCTGAGTCATCAAATATTTCAGACTTTTATGATCCGAAAACACATGACATTGCTCACCGAAGAGATAGTGGCACCAAATCTTTAATACAAACACAATCACAGCTGGTTCAAGATCGTGTGTTGGGTAATTATTTTCATGTGGCTTCAATTGTCTCGAGGCATAAGCTATAACTTTTCCTTCCTACATCAAAACACATCCCAAAACATTTAACGAAGCATCACTATAAATCACGAATTCTTTACCCGATTCTGGTTGTACCAAAACTAGAGCTTCAGTCAACAGAGTTTTCAACTGATCAAAGCTTTTCTGACATTTATCAGACCATTCAAATCTCACATCTTTCTGAAGCAATTTAGTCAACGAGGTAGCTATCATTGAAAAGCCTTTTACAAACCTTCGATAATAACCAGTGAGTCCCAGAAAACTACGGACTTCAGACACATTCTTCAGAGGTTTCCATTCCAAAATAGCGGAAATCTTGCTTGGATCAACTCATATTTTGGAGGTTGATACAATTTGTCCCATAAAACCAACTTCTCATAACCAGAATTCACATTTACTAAACTTTGCATACAATTTCTTATCTCGTAGAGTTTGCAAAACAATTCTCAGATGTTCGGCATGCTCAATCTCATCACGTGAATAAATCAAAATGTCGTCAATGGATACAACAACCAATCGATCTATGTACGGTCTGAAAATTCTATTCATCAGATCCACAAAAATAGCAGGAGCATTCATTACTCTGAAATGCATAACTAAAAACTCATAATGTCTATACCTCGTTCTGAAATCAGTTTTCAGAATATCTGAATCTTTTACTTGCAACTGGTAGTATCCCAATCTTAGATCTATCTTTGAAAACATAGTGGCTCCTTTTAGCTGATCAAACAAATCATCAATTTTGGGCAAAGGATATTTATTCTTTATAGTCACCTTGTTCAATTGAAGGTAATCAATGCACATTCTCATCGTGCCATCTTTCTTTTTCACAAACAGAACAGGAGCACCCCAAGATGAGAAACTCAGTCTTGCAAATCCTCTGTCAGTTAACTCTTGCAACTGTGACTTCAACTCTTTCAATTCTATCGGCACAATTCTATATCGAGCTATCGAAATAGGAGTCGTTCCCGATAACAAATTATTACCAAATTCAACTTCATGTATCGAAGGTAATCCCGATAATTCTTGAGGAAATACATCAGGGAATTCACAAATAACTGGCACTGATTCAACTTTCTTTTTAGTTACTTTAGAGTCAATCACATAAGCAAAATAAGCTTCATAACCCTTTTTCACATAACTTTTAGCTTTCATCACTGATATCACAGTAGCTAACCCATTCAAATCATTAGAATCAATCCGAACTATATCATCATTCTGGTGTCTTAAATCAATAGTCTTTCTTTTGCAATTCACAATAGCATCAGGCAATGTTAACCAAACCATACCCAAAATTATATCAAATTCATCAAAAGGCAATAGCATCAGATTAGTAAGAAAACAAACATCTCGGAACATCAACGAACAATTCTTTCATACTTGGTCAACTAAGACACTTTTACCTAAGGGGTTCGATACTCTAATAACAAATTCAGTAGACTCTACAGGTAAAGTCTTACTGGATACCAAGTTCATGCATACATACGAATGAGTAGACCCTGGATCCATCAATGCAATCACAAAGTATCATAAAGAGTAAATGTACCTGTAATAACATCTAGAGGTGAAGCTTCTTCACGGGCTCGAATGGCATAAGCTCTGGCAGGTACTCTAGCTTCAGATCTCACAACTGCATCTTTTGTAGTGCTTTGATTACCACTGGCATTTCTTGTATTTCGAGAAGGTCTACCTCTAACTAAAATAGACTCAAGACAATCTCTTATTCAATAGACTCGGGGCAATCTCGAATGAATTGATCTAATGATTCACATATGAAACATGCTCGGTCATTCAATCTACAATTACCTAGACGTCTTTTACCATAATGCTTACATTCAGTTTGCTCGGATCGAACATTTCCCCCACTAGCCATCAAAGTAGCTAGAGCATTGAAGTTCGACTGTAATCTAGCACGATCTCTATTCGAATGTCCCACATCAGCCCTGGAACGGCTATGCTCATCTCTAAATTTTTTGAAGCAGACTGAAATGATTTACTCGAAAATTTCTTTCTCGCATCTCTAGCTTCAGACTCAGCTTTTCTTTTATCTTTCTAGAGTGCCTCAGCTTTGCATGCTCATCAACAAGCACGACGAACTCTTTTATTTCCAGAATCCCAAATAGCAAATGAATATCTTCATTTAGGCTGTCTTCAAACTGTTTACACATTATTGCCCTAGTTGAAACACATTCTCGAGCATATTGACTTAATCTCACGAATTCTCATTCATACTTGGTAACAAACATGCGACCCTATTTCAATTTCAAAAATTCTTTTCATTTCTGATCTATAAATATCTAACTGATACATTTCTTTTGAAACTCAGACTGAAAGAAATTCCATGTAACCCGTTCCTTTAGAATGACAGAAATCAAAGTCTTCCACCACTAATAAGCTGCATCTCGTAACAAAGAAAGAACATGTTTCACACATTCATCAGGAGTCAGTAACATTTCATCGAACACTTGAATTGTGTTCTCGAGCCAAAACTCAGCTCTCTCATCATCATCATCACTAGTGGCCCTAAACTCTTCATCCCTATATTTACAGATTTTATCGACCGGAGGCCTATTCAACAGATTCAGATTCATAACCGTAGGCACAATAGTAGTCTGAGGTGGATTGACCGGGGGCAGAGGTTATGAAATAGCCTGATTTGTTCTAACATATTGAGTGAACCACTCATTCATCATTTGGAAGAAGGCTTGTTTAGCCTCTCCTTCTTGACCGCTTGTAACAACCCGATTTAGGGCCTAACCGGAATAGTGGTGCGAGACCACAAATCCAAAGTAGAAATATATGTTTTAATGATTTTTATAAGGCTTATGAGGTACTTGCATGATTATGTGAAAATCTCATGAACAAATTTTATTAATTAGTGATTAAGTTGCCCACTAGGACTAAATTGCAAAGATTAGAAAATATGAGATTCTAGAAGGTTTAAGTATGAAATAGATTTATAAAAATTATTAGAGGTCCTTATTTTGCAATTGGACCATTATATGTTGAGATGGACAAAAATGTACATGGGAAGGAAAAATCTTAAGAAAGGATAATTAAGGGCATTTTTGTCATTTGGTAAATAAAAGATTAAAAAGGGCAAAAGAAGTCAAAAATGGTGTCCATCTTCTTCCATAGGTGCCGAAATTTTGAGAGAAGCCATAACTAGGGTTTTTCTCATTTTCAAGCTCACAGTAAGTGCATCATAGTCTTGTTTTTAATGTTCTTTGTATTTTTGAGATCCTCGTAGCTCGATTTAGCTATTTTTAGCTATATTTTGAACTAAGGGTTATGTTAAAAAATTTACCCATGTATGACATGCATGTATTTTGATGTTTTATGGAAGAATATGAAAGGTTGATGTAGGATAAACATATTTTTCTAAGTGACTTTCATGAGAAAAGCATGAAAGGACTAAATTACAAAAGTTATGAAAATGGTCATATATGAGTGAAATAGTAAAAATTGAAAGTTGCAATAGTTGAGAATATGATGAGGCTAGTCTTGAAATGCAAGAAAGTTGAATGAAAATCATTTTACGAGCCTAAGGGCAAAAGAGTAATTTTGAGAAAGTTTAGGGGCAAAATTATAAATTTTTCCAAAGTATGAATTCTGAGTCAATTTAGTCAATGTAAGTATTAAAAAAGTTAAATTGTTATTATAGATCAAGAAACACGAAGCCCGAACCGAAACTGAGGTAAGAACAAAATCGAGGACTAAATTGCACATCTACACATATTTTGGAGTACCGAGGTAAGTTTGTATGAATTCATTTCTACATATGTTATAATGATTAAATTATTTGTTATGTTGCTTAAAGTACATTATTTCAATGAAATTGATTAATAATGTCTAATAAGAAAAAACCAATGAGACAAGTAAATGAAAGTCCCAGTTGAAGATTCGGAATAATGAAAATACCTGTGACATAACATGAGAAAAGGAAAGCCCGTGTAAGACCATATCTGGGATATAGCATTGGCACTAAAGGAATGAAGGTCTCTTGTAAGACCATGTCTGGGACATGGCATTGACACTATTTAAGGAAGGTCTCGTCTAAGACCATGTTTGGGACATGGCATCGACACCATTTAAGGAAGGTCTCGCGTAAGACCATGTATAGGACATGGCATCGACACCATAAAAGGAAGGTCCCGTATAAGACCATATTTGGGATATGGCTTCGGCATCGAGTTAAGGGATTTCGTGTTAAACCATATCTGGGATATGGCATTGGCATTAAGACAAATGTTTGATGAGATTGAGTATCCTCTAATATTTTGAGTAATTCAAAAGGAAAAAGAGCCAAGTACGAAAGAAGTAATAAGAAAGCTAAGCAAGTAAAGGTAGTAATAAACTATTTTATTCAAGGTTGATAAAGAGTTTATTTAATTTAAGAAAGATGATGAGATGAGTTCATGTTTACTTAGAAAAAGTGCTAATCTATGTGACTAAGTGATATAGGTACCATGATTAAAAATACAAGCATGAAATTATTATGTAAAATGTGGCGAGTACGAGTAAGTATGAATAAGTAAGTTCAAGCACTTGAGATTTATGTTGTTCTTATTCATAATGGATGAGTATATTATGAACAATATGTTGTTATATGAATTTCATGCAAACTTACTAAGCTATATGCTTACTTCACTCTTTTCTTTCTTCCTTGTAGTATCACCAAGCTAGTTCGAGGACCCAAGATGTCAGAGCTCGGATCACACTATCAATCATTATTTTGGTATAGCCAAGTTGTTTTATTTTAAGCATGGCATGTATAGGGATTATATCATCTGGAGTTATATCATATTGGAAGCCAAAGGGTTGGCTATTAAGATTACTATCCTTTTTGTATATGGCCAAAGAGATTGGCTAATATTTGTTAAGTTTTATATATTGATGATGATGAGTTTTTATGAATTCTATAAGTGATGTTTTAGGAATTATTCATATCACATGAATGCTACATTATGTATTGCTTGAGTCGGTATAAGTGTGTTTATGTTTTAGGGTGGCAATTGGCTTGGAAAATAGCCTCTAAGTGTCCACACGAGTAGACACACAGACGTGTGTCTAGGCCGTGTGTGACACAGGGCCAGCCCTATGGGTGTGTTAATAGGTCGTATATCCCCTACACTAGTTTTCGAGAATACGATTCGTCACACGGGCCAGCACAAGGGCATGTGTCTTTGCCATGTGCTAATTATGGATTGATGATGTCATAAACAGAGAGATCCATGGGCAGGAGACACGGCCGTGTCTAGGACGTGTGAAGGACACGGGTTATAGATAGGGGCGTGTGCTCAGCCATGTGAAATAAGCCAGTGTCGACCACGGGTGAAGAACACAGGAATGTCTCAGGGGCACATGGGCGTGCCTTTTGGACAACACGGGCGTGTGGGCCCTGTCTACGTAAAAATTTTCAAAAAGAGTAAAAGTCTCCAGTTAAGCCCCAAAGTCTTCCAAAAGTAAGTTTAAGGCCTTGTAGGCCCAAGATATCTATGTTATGATTAAGAAGGAACGGTATTAAGATGGAACAAAACTTTATAGCCTAAAATGCATGTCCAAGTAAGGTTAAGCATGGTAATGCCTCATATCCGGACTCGAAATCGAAGATGGGTAAGGGGTGTTACATTTAGTGGTATCAGAGCTATGGTTTAGTCGATTCTTAGACTAATGTAGCGTAAGTTTGAGTCTAGCCATACATGCCATACATAAGAGTATTTATATAATGATAGTGTGACGACTCTTGACGATTTAAATTGTGTTTTCATATAGTAAATGGATCTCGAATAAGCTGTGACAGATGATGTAGAAAGTAATGTGCCAGTTTTCGTTGAAGGGACAGTGCCAAATGAGAATGAGAACAGACCCACGACCGTAAGTCAGAGAGGAGGAGAAAAGGCTAGGGATGTCTTCTTCCATATGATGAATGCTTAGTATATGGAGTTCGTTCGCATGAACCTGAATGCACCACCCCCTCCACCCCCGCCTATTCCTCAACCTACTCCTATAGCCCATCAAGTGGTAGAAGTGGTAAGAAGAGAAAAGCCTCTGGCAGATAGCATTCGAAAGCAAGGAGTTGAGGAATTTCAGGCTAGTAAAGATGATAACCCGGAAAGAGCAGAGGTCTGGCTTGAAAATACCATTAGGGTATTTGACGAGTTATCGTGCACACATGAAGAGTGCATGAAGTGTGTAGTTTCTCTCTTAAGAGATTCTTCTTATCAGTGGTGGAACAACTTTGTATCAGTTGTACCAAGGGAAAGGATCGCGTGGGAGTGTTTCCAAGAAGGATTGAAACAAGGTGAGATGACAGTAACTGAGTATGAGCATGAGTTTGTAAGGCTCAGGAAATACGCTCGAGAGTGAGTATCCACTGAGGCTATTGTGTGTAAGAGATTTGAGGATAGACTAAATAAATACATTAAGATGTTTTTTGGTGTTCTTGGGTTGAAGGAATTTGTTGTGCTAGTGGACCGGGCTTGTAAAGCCGAAGGATTGGTTAAAGAGAAAAGAAAAGCTGAGATAAAGTCTCGTGACTTAAGAAAGAGACAATAGAGTAAGTCATTTCAGGCCTCGTCCAAGAAGTCGAGAGATTTTCCTACACGATCATCTACTTCAGTCGGGTTTTCAAGAAGAAGTAAGAGTAAACAATACTTGGGCAATAAGGCTCAAACCACCTCAGTCGCTAGTGTTGGGAATATTCAATCTAATAGACTGGAATGCCCATAGTGCGACAGACGTCACCTCGGTGAGTGTCGTGCACATGAGAGTGCTTGTTTTAAGTGTGGTTCCCAAGATCACTTCATTAGATAATGCCCTAAAATGATTGAGAAAGACATGGTTTAGAGTGCAAGAGCAGGAAGCGCTAATAGAGGAAGACAACAAAGGAACCCGGGAAGCGGGGCGAGTAGTATGGGTACACCCTGAGAGCAGGTTGCAAGATCCGACGGTAGAGCACTTGCAAGGACTTACGCCATTCGCGCTCGCGAAGAGACATCATCTCCCGATGTAATTAAGGGTACATTTTCTCTCCATGACACTAATGTTGTTGCTTTAATTGATCCGGGGTCTACCCATTCAGACATTTGCATGAAAATAGTATCTAGTATGAGTATGCCCATAGAGTCTACTGAGTTTGTGATAAAAGTGTCTAATCCACTAGGCAAAAGCGTATTAGTAGATAAAGTATGCAAAGATTGCCCATTGATGATTAGAGGTCATTATTTTAAGGCAAACTTCATATTATTACCATTTGATGAATTCGACATCATTCTAGGCATGGATTGGTTAACCAAACATGATGTGACAATAAATTTTGGAAAGAAATATATTGAGTTGAGATGTGAAAATGCGGACACTCTTCGTGTTGAATCAGATGAACAAGACATATCACCGATAGTGATTTCTCATATGTCGGCTCGAGGTATGTAAGAACAGGGTATAAGGCATATCTTTTTTTTTGTGATGAATGCCAAAGAAACCGAATTAAAGATTGAATCAGTACCGATAATATGTGAGTTCCCAAACGTTTTTCTCGAGGAATTACCAGGATTGCCTTTGGTTAGAGAGGTTGAATTTGGTATCGAGTTAGCTTCCAGTACTATACCGATATCGATTGCTCCTTACAGGATGGCTCCAACTGAGTTGAAGGAATTAAAGGCATAGTTGCAAGAGTTGATAGACAAGGGTTTTGCTAAACCGAGTTGCTCTCTACGGGGTGCTTCGGTATTATTTGTGAAAAAGAAAGAGGGCTCCATGAGTTTGTGCATAGATTACCGACAACTTAATAAAGTAACAATGAAGAACAAGTACCCATTGGCAAGGATTGACGATTTGTTTGATCAATTGAATGGAGTCATTGTGTTCTCCAAGATAGATTTGAGGTCGGGATACTATCAGTTGAGAGTAAAAGACTTAGATGTGCCAAAGACTGCATTTTGGACAAGGTATGGGCACTATAAATTTTTAGTCATGCCTTTTGGTTTAACAAATGCCCCTGCGGTGTTCATGGATTTAATGAACCATATTTTTTGGCCATTTTTAGATAAGTTTGTTGTTGTTTTTATTGATGATATACTGATATACTCTCGAGATGAGCATGAGCACGCTGAGCACGCGAGAATAGTTTTCCAAATTCTATGAGAAAATCAGTTGTATGCCAAGTTTAGCAAAAGTGAATTTTGGCTCAAGGAAGTTGGATTTCTGGGACATATTGTCTCGAGAGATGGAGTCCAAGTTGACCCAAGCGAAATTTCAGCCATTGTTGATTGGAAGTCGCAGAAAAGTGTATCTGAGGTTAGAAGTATTTTGGGCTTAGTCGGCTATTATAGGTGATTCGTTAAGGGGTTTTCTATGGTAGCGACTCCAATGACGAAATTGTTACAGAAAAATGTAAAGTTTGAATGGACAGAAAAGTTCCAACAAAGTTTTGAGAAATTGAAGGCGATGTTGATAGAAACTCTAGTTCTAGTACAACCTGAATCGAGAAAAGATTTTGTGATCTAAAGCGATGCATCGTTAAATGGATTAGGTTGTGTACTTTATGCAAGAAGGCAAGGTGTTAACATATGCCTCCATACAGTTAAAGCCACATGAAAAGGATTATCCGATGCATGATTTAGAGTTGGCTTCTATTGTTTTTGCGCTAAAGATTTGGAGACACCATTTGTATGGTGAAAGATGTCGGATTTTCACTGATCACAAAAGTTTGAAGTATTTGATGAGTCAAAAGGATTTGAACTTAAGGCAACAAAAAGATGGTTAGAGTTGACAAAAGATTATGAGTTAGTCATTGATAACCACCCGGGAAAGGCGAATGTGGTCGCGATGCCTTGAGTATGAAATCCCTATTTGCCTTAAGGGCTATGAATACACGGGTGAGTTTGTCCGATGATGGTTCCATTCTAGCTGAGTTGAAGGCTAGACCGATGTTCCTCCAAGAGATTTATGAGGCACAAAAAATGACAGCGAATTGTAAGCCAAAAGAGTTCAATACGAGTCGGGTATTGAGTTTGATTTTTGGATTGATACAAATGGATGTTTGATGTTCAGAAATAGAGTTTGCATACCGAGAAATGATGAGCACATTCGTAAATTTTTTCATGAGGCACATAGCGGATGCTTATCTATACATCCAGGTAGCACTAAGATGTATAATGATTTGAAGAAATGGTACTGGTGGCCGAGTATGAAGAAAGATATTTTCGAGTTTGTTTCAAGATGCTTTATTTGCCAGCAAGTAAAGGCCGAACACCAAGTACCTTCGGGTTTGCTTCAACCTATTATGGTACCCGAGTGGAAGTGGGACCGAGTTGTCATGGATTTTGTAACGGGTTTACTGTTGACACCGAGTTGTCAAGCTTGAAAATGGCACCTTATGAGTATTTGTATGGGCGTATGTGTCGAACGCCTTTATATTTGACTGAACTTAAGGAAAACCAAATCCACGAATTGATTTGGTTAGAGAAACTGAAGAGAAGGTAAAGGTGATTCGAGATTGTTTAAAGGCTGCTTCTGACAGACAAAAATCTTACTCTGATTTAAAAAGGAAAGAGATCGTGTATCAAGTTGGTGATAGAGTATTCTTAAAAGTGTCACCATGAATGAAAGTTCTTAGATTTGGCCGGAAGGGCAAATTGAGTCCGCATTTTATCGGACCATATAAGATCACCGAAAGGATTGGGCTGATCGCCTATCGGTTGGCTTTTCCATCTGAGTAAGAGAAGATTCATAATGTGTTTCACGTGTCTATGTTGCGTCGGTACCGATCAGACCCTTCACATGTAATTATGCCGACAGAGGTTGAGATTCAACCTAATATGACATATGGTGAAGAACCGATTAATATTCTAGCTCGAGAAGTTAAGAAATTAAGGAATAAAAGTATATCTCTTGTGAAAGTCTTATGGTAGAGACATGGGGTGGAAGAGGCTACATGGGAGCCAGAGGAGGCTATGAGGAACCAATACCCAAAACTTTTTACTGGTAAGATTTTCGGGGACGAAAATCCCTAAGGAGGAGAATTGTAACAGCCAGACTTAGGGCCTAGTCGAAATAGTGGTGCGAGACCACAGATTCAAAGTAGAAATATATGTTTTAATGATTTTTATAAGGCTTATGAGGTACTTGCATGATTATGTGAAAATCTCATGAAGGAATTCTATTAATTAATGAATAAATTGCCCATTAGGACTAAATTGCAAAGTTTAGAAAATATGAGATTCTAGAAGGTTTAAGTATAAAATAGAATTATAAAAATTATTAGAGGTCCTTATTTAGCAATTGGACCATTATATGTTAAGATGGATAAAAATGGACATGGGAAGGAAAAATCTTAAGAAAGGATCATTAAGGGCATTTTTGTCATTTGGTAAATAAAAGATTAAAAAGGGAAAAAGAAGTAAAAAATGGTGTCCATCTTCTTCCCTAGGTGCTGAAATTTGGAGACAAGCCATAACTAGGGTTTTTCTTATCTTCTTCCCTAGTCCTATTTTTAATGTTCTTCGTATTTTTGAGATCCTCGTACCTCGGTTTAGCTATTTCTAGCTATAATTTGAGCTAAGGATTATGTTAAAAAATTTACCCATGTATGAAATGCATGTATTTTGATGTTTTATGGAAGAATATGAAAGGTTAATGTAGGATAAACATCTTTTTCTAAGTGATTTACATAAGAAAAGCATGAAAGGACTAAATTGTAAAAGTTATGAAAATGGTCATATATGAGTGAAATAGTAAAAATGGAAAGTTGCTATAGTTTAGAATATGATTCGACTAGTCTTAAAATTCAAGAAAGTTGAATGAAAATCATTTTACGAGCCTAGGGGCAAAAGAGTAATTTTAAGAAAGTTTAGGGGAAAATTGTAAAATTTTCCAAAGTATGAATTATGAGTCAATTTAGTCAATGTAAGTATTAAACAAGTTAAATTGTTATTATAGATCAAGGAACATGAAGCTTGGACCGAAATCGAGACAATAACAAAGTTGAGGACTAAATTGCACATCTACACATATTTTGGAGTACCGAGGTAGGTTTGTATGAATTCATTTCTACGTATGTTATTATGATTAAATTATTTGTTATTTTACCTAAAGTACATTATTTCAATGAAGTTGATTAATAATGTCTAATAAGAAAAAACTAATGAGACAAGTAAATGAAAGTCCCGGTTGAAGATTCAGAATAAGGAGGATACCTGTGTCATAACATGAGACAAGAAAAGCCCATGTAAGACCATATCATGGATATGGCATCGGGACCCAAGGAATGAAGCTCTATTGTAAGACCATGTCTGGGACATGGCATCAGCACCATTTAAGGAAGGTCTCGTGTAAGACCATGTTTGGGACGTGGCATCAACACCATTTAAGGAAGGTCTAGCGTAAGACCATGTCTGGGACATGGCATCGACACTATAAAAGGAAGGTCCCGTGTAAGACCGTGTCTGGGACATGGCTTCGACATCGAGTTAAGGGATTCTGTGTTAGACCATATCTGGGATATGGCATCTGTATCATGAGGCGGTTCCATGTAAGACTGTATCTAGGATATGGCAATGGCATTAAGACAAATGTTTGATGAGATTGAGTATCCTCTAATATTTTGAGTAATTCAATGGGCAAAAGAGCCAAGTATGAAAGAAGTAATAAGACAGCTAAGCAAGTACAGGTAGTAATAAACTAAGTTATTCTAGGTTGATAAAGAGTTTATTTAATTTAAGAAAGACGATGAGATGAGTTCATGTTTACATTAGCAAAAGTGCTAATCTATGTGACTAAGTGATATAGGTACCATGATTAAAAATACAAGCATGAAATTATTATGTAAAATGTGACGAGTAAGAGTAAGTATGAGTAAGTAAGTTCAAGCACTTGAGATTTATGTTGTCCTTATTCATGATGGATGAGTATATTATGAACAATATGCTGTTATATGAATTTCATGCAATCTTAATAAGCCATACGCTTACTTCTCTCTTTTCTTTATTTCTTGTAGTATTGCCAAGCTAGCTCGGGGACCCAAGACATCAGAGCTCGGATCACACTTTTAATCATTATTTTGGTATAGCCAAGTTGTTTTATTTTAAGAATGGCATGTATAGGGATTATATCATTTGGAGTTATATCATATTGGGAGCCAAAGGGTTGGCTATTAAGATTACTATCTTTTTTGTATATGGCTAAAGAGTTGGCCAATATTTGTTAAGTTTTATATATTAATGATGATGAGTTTTTATGAATTCTGTAAGTGATGTTTTAGGAATTATTCATAGCATATGAATGCTACATTAGGAATTGCTTGAGTCGGTATAAGTGTGTTTATGTTTCAGGGTGGCAATTGGCTTGGAAAATAGCCTATAAGTGTCCACATGGGTAGACACACGGGCATGTGTCTAGGCCGTGTGTGACACATGGCCAGCCCTATGGGCATGTTAATAGCCCATGTTTCCCTGCACTAGTTTGCGAGAATACGATTCGTCACACGGGCTAGCACACGGGCGTGTGTCTTGGCCGTGTGTTAATTAGGGATTGATGACATCATAAACAGAGAGCTCCACGAGAAGAAGACACGGCCGTGTCTAGGTCGTGTGAGGGACACGAGCGTGTGCTCAGCCATGTGAAATAAGTCAGTGTCGACCACGGGTGAAGAACAAGGGCATGTCTCAGGGGCACACGGGTGTGTCCCTTGGACAACACAAGTGTGTGGGCCCTGTCTAGGCAAAAATTTTCAAAAAGAGTAAAAGTTTCTGATTAAACCCCAGAATCATTCATAAGTAAGTTTAAGGCCTTGTAGGCCCAAGATATCTATGTTATGATTAAGAAGGAAAGGTTTTATGTTGGAACGAAACTTTATAGATAGATAATGCATGTCCAAGTAAGGTTAAGCATGGTAATGCCTCGTATCTAGTCCTGGAGTCGGAGATGGGTAAGGGGTGTTACATCGCTAGTAGTCGATATCGAATTAGATGGCGTTGTCCCTTGAGCGGGAGCTGGCGCGTTACTTTCAACATCGTCAGCTACAACTCTTTCGATATCAATTTTCTATACAAAAAAACACATTTTATATGTCAGGATTCATCACACTATCACAGTTATTATATATAGCATGTATAGCTAGACTCTCATACGCTACGTTAGTCCTAGAATCGACTAAACCATAGCTCTGATACCAATAAAATATAACACCCTTAACCCGTAACCATCGCAGGTCTAGGGTTAAAGGCATTACCGAACCAATCGGATCTTTTACGAATATTTTCGTATGATAAAGTATATCATCATCATATCATATCAAAATAAGATAATATAGCCCCTTAATAAGGTCCATGAGACCTTAATTAACATTAAAAGGAGTCGGGGCTAAACCGAACACTTACAGTAATTTTCAAAAATTTAAAATTTTTTCAAAGTTACAGAGGTCACACGCTCGTGTGGGTAGGCCGTGTACCTTCTACGGCCTCAGAAACCCCCGTGTGTCTAAGTCATGTTAAAATAGGGCATACATACTGACTTGTCCACACGGGCGTATGCCTCACCTGTGGTCGCTACTAACTTGCACCACACGGCCAGTCACACGCCCGTGTGTCCAGCCTATGGTCGAGTCTGACTTGCTTTGAAATGCAACCACGAGGGACACGATCAAGCCACACGCCCGTGTGCTCAACCGTGTGGGCAAATTTGCAAGGCCAAAATGCCACCCACACTTTGGGTCATCTCTACAAGCACATACAAGCATCATACCAAACACAATTGGCAACCAAAAACACACAAAATGGTCATCCTTTTCAACTTATTCAAGCACTCTTCTAACATACCAAATTATATTTCATTTAGCTCAACTTAATCAAAAACCTTTCTAAGCATAAATCATCCACAACTTACCATTACAACATGACATCTACCCATCAATAATATATCAACTTAGTATCAATAAGCTTACCATTACTTAACCATTTCATTAGCTAACAAATCATACCAAACTAAGCATCATATAGCTTGACTACTCATTCACATCTCAAACATTTACCTAGCCATATCACATGACTATTTACATATCATAAACATTATCATAAACATTATTCAAAGTGACTAGCCTATACATGCCATACTTTAGTATAAACACTTTCAAAAGGTACCAAAATAGGATTGAGTAGTGTGATGACGATCCTTGACGATCCCGAGCCTTTTGTAGCTTTAATGATCTATAAAACAAATCAAATACACACAAAGTAAACTTTCCAAAAGCTTAGTAAGCCATATACAAATAAAATTAACATATAACATACATAATCATATCAAATACAAAACTCATTAATGTAACTCAATTACAATTTCATAACATTTTTGTAATGCCCCAAATTTGGGCTTAGAAGAAATAGGCCTTGAGCATAGGAACACAAAAAAGTTTATGTGTGCAAGGAAATAACACAAAAATTTGTCTACTTCAGTGGTTAATTGATTTGGGTGTGTTTGGGAGTGTTTGAGAAGTCTTGGGTTCAAACCTGGGCTTTACTAAAAAATTATTTTTAGTGAATAAAATTATTAGGATCTAGATAGAAGGTTCTTAAATATTTGTGGTTAAATTATGACACAAAAAGAGCCTCTGGTTTAGTGGTGTGTAGAGTTCTCTCGAGATCTAAGGTTCAAGTCATGGCAAGGTAAAAAGAGTATTTATTTTGCTCTCTTGCCATGTGAGAAGCAGAAGTCGACAGAAACTCTACAAGGTGGAATTTGAATTGGTTAAGAGATGATGGTAGAGAAAATCAAGGAAAGGATTATGGAGCAAATAAAGGAGGATGGGGGAGTGAGGGAATAGGTGTGCTGAATTAGGACACTGAATTCCCTAGTAATCAGTTTTGTTAGGGAATTTTCACTTTTGGTCAGTTTTTTTTTTTTGCCACCAATTTGTTTCCTTTCTTCTCCCTGTAGTGCCAAATTTTGAATTGTATCTTTTATGCATTTTTTTTTGTTTTGGTTACCGTTGTTCTGCCAAATTTTCTATGCTACCTTTTTCTGAGTCATTCTGTTCTCTTTCTTATGTTTTAACCTGTGCCAAAATCACCAATCCTGCTCCTATCTCCTCTCGATTCCCAAGCTTTGGCTGAATATCCTGCCTATTATTTTTGCTCCATTGGTTATTGTTTTCTGGGCTGAATTCATCCTCTTTTCGTCTTTCTTGTTCTTTTCCATTCTCGGTATTCTAGTAGGTTGTGACTGAAGTTCTACCCTTCCCTTCTCGAATCAGTTTTTCCCTTTTCACTGGGTGTTTCATACTTTGGCTAAATCTTAGCACTGTCCCTCTCTGTTTTAGTTCCACAAGTGTTCCTAAAAAATAGGTAAATGTTCATATTTCCTCATTTCATTCAAATCTGTTATCTCTAATCATTTTTTAAAAAGTTGAATGTCCTTCTCCATATGTTCTCTGACTGCAGTTCTCGTTTCTTTTTTGCGATATGGTGATCGATGGGTTAGGTGTTCCTAAGAAGTGAAGGGTATAAGGGTTACCAAGCCATCGAGGTCCGTTCTTCTGTAATTCGATTAAGGTAATTTTGATACCTTGTTTTGGGTAGGCTGAATATTCATTTGTTTTTTAGAGGATAGTATTCTTGGATTCAAGCCACATTTACTATCGATCCTTTCTAATAAGATCTATTATTAAGCAGTAAATTGGCAAGAGATATACGATTGTTCTTAGTCAGCGATCTAAAAGGAGTAGATCGCGTGGTACTCAATCAAGGTTGGTAGTGATTATTGTTTGGGGATTAAGTGCTTTGAACAATAATATATGAAAGACTAACTGTCTGTGGAATGAATGTAGGTTGGGCGCTTAAGAAACCTGGAACGGTTGCCTAAACAGGTGTGTTACCTTACCCTGCAAAATGTAATAGGCGTAAAAGCCGGTGAAGTGTGTACTCACACATTATTAGACTATGGAAAGGCAAAAGCTAAAAAGTCAAAAAGTTGGGAATTAAGCGTGCAAACGCTCGTATGGTAAACTGAGCCCACGAAATGTGGGCGTACGACGGAAAAGGCCGCCATGAGCGATTTCATGGGCTTAGGCTATAATGGGCTTTGGGCCCATCTATACTGTCTGTACTGTTATGGTCACTCAGTCGCTCAAGATGATTGTGGGCTTATTGATGGGCCTAAGTGATAAGATTACTGAAATATCCCTGTAGGGTAGAATTACCGAAATACCCCTGTAAGGTAGGATTACCGTAATGCCTCTGTTAAGGTAAAATGACTGTAAAGCCCCTGTAAGGTAAAATGACCGTAATGCCCCTATAAGGTAAAATGACCGTAATACCCCTATAGTGTAAAATGACCGTAATACCCCTATAGGGTAAAATGACTATAATACCCCTGTAGGGTAAAATGAGAGTAATGCCACTGAAGGGTAAAATGACCGTAATGCTCCTGTAGGGTAAAATGACCGTAATTTCCCTGTACAGTAAAATGACTGTAATACCCCTGTGGGGTAAAATGATCGTAATACCCCTATAGGGTAAAATGATTGTAATACCCCTGTAGGGTAAAATGACAGTAATGCCCCTATAGGGTAAATGACTATTTTGCCTCTCGAGGGTCAATAATTGACATGTGCTATGATTTGACTGGTTTGTCTGTGATTGTATGACTATGATTGGATTGACTTAACTGTTAATGATATGCTAATTTGTGGGCCAGACATTCTGCATACATGACATACTGCATGGGGTTGGGATATTGGTTATGGAGGAAGTACTATTCTGATAGGGTCACACAGGTCGTACGAGACGACTGTGGACCAAGTAATGATCTGTTAAGGTTGCATGGGTCGTGCGAGACGACTATGGACCTACCGATGGCTTTAAGCCAGTTAATCTGATTATGGCTCTGTGCCGTCTTAATTATGACTTTGTGCCGATCATATTTATCCATGGCTGTGTGCTGGTCATAATTATTGATGACTTTGTGTCGATCATACTTACCCATGGCTGTATGCCTGTTATATTACCGTAGCTGATGGTTATGTGTCAATCTTATTACAGTTACAGATGGCTGTGTGCCAATTATGAGACCGTTACTGAAGGCTTAAAGTCGCATATATACTAGCAGCTTTGTTGCAACTTTGATTAGTCCTACAACCGATGCTAAGACTATAACTGTAGGGATGGCGTGGGTGATTTATTCCCTACAGGTAGTGCAGGGTTGGATGGAGGCAAGTGCAGGGTTGGATGGGTTTTCATGCATCATGCATCATTCATACTGAGACTGTTACTGTGATGGGCTAGGCCCAATTGATTCTGTTATGGGCTGTGACCAAAATGATGTTGTTTTGGGCTTTGGCCGAGATATACTCTGAACTAAACTTTACTGTTACTATTAAAGGGCTCAGGCCTAGACTGATTCTCTTTCTGTATACTAACTATTTCTTTAATAAAGGGATTACACACTGAGTTTTTCGTCAACTCACCTCATTTTTAACCTATCTGGTAATCCCCAGCGTTGGATGGTTCAGAGCTGCGAGGGACTCGGAGAGGGCCTCACAACTGCACATGTTTTATTCGATTTTGCTCATTTATTTAAGCACTTTGATTTTTATTCGGGTTGTAAAAAGGCCTCTATAATTTATGAATTTTAAATTTGGGATTTTCTTGACTGTGATTTATATCTGCTAGAAGTAGAACACAGTTTTCCAAAACAATAACTATTTTCAATTGCTACATTTCCGCAACTCAATTTTTAAATATCACATTTTCTTAAATCATTTGTTTTAAATTAAGCTTCCACAAAAAATAAGGTTTTAAAGGTAATAACATTTTAAAAGGGAATAACTTTTTAATAAACCACGATCGAAAGTAAACAAACTGTACAAGTTTTAAAAGGTAAGAAGTTTTAAATTTTAAGAAGGGTTTTCAATGAAAACATGGTTTCTAAAAAACACTTCAATGTGACACGCCAGATTCAGCCCTGATGTCTAGGCCGAATTTACGGTGTTACATTTAGTGGTATCAGAGCCTAGTTGTAAAACTCGACTGTGGAATGGGTTTTCAAATTTTTGGATTTCAAGAGGTTGTTTTCAAGTATGTAAAGTGTTTTGAGATATTTCTTCTAAAAAGTGTGGCACACTGAATCTCTGGCGCCGAATCTGTAAGTTTTCTGAATACCATTGTTAGTTTAAAACTAATATGCAGTAGGTTAGGAAATACTATGATTGTTTTAGAGATTAGAATATACTACTCTAATTAGAGTAAATTGAAACACTTGAGTTTAGATTTGGTATTTATTCTGTGTGTGTTTGGAAATGGTTGGATGTGATGATTTGGGTATAGAAATTGAAATCTATCTACTTCAAATAGTTAGATGTTTTGGTGTGCATAAGAGCTTTCAAGATTAAGTTAAAAGTGTGTTAGTGTGTTGGGATCAGAGTGCGTAGTGGGAGCGTAGTAGGGTAGTCTGGGTGGAATGACTATATTGTTATTTGGAAATTTCGGGGACGAAATTTCTTTAAGGAGGGGTGAATTGTAACGCCCCGAATTTGGGCTTAGAAGAAATAAGCCTTGAGCATAGGAACACATAAAAGTTTATATGTGCATGGAAATAACACAAGCACTTGTCTGCTTCAGTGGTTAATTGATTTGGGTGTGTTTGGGAGTGTTTGAGAAGTTCTAGGTTCAAACCTGGGCTTTAGCAAAAATTTTAATTTTAGTGAATAAAATCATTGGGATCTAGATAGAAGGTTTTTAAATATTTGTGATTAAATTATGTCACAAAAAGAGCTTGTGGTTTAGTGGCAATGTGGCATGTAGAGTTCTCTCGAGGTCTAAGGTTCAAATCATGGCAAGGTAAAAAGAGTATTTATTTTTCTCTCTTGCCATGTGAGAAGTAGAAGTCGACAGAAACTCTGCAAGGTGGAATTTGAATTGGTCAAGAGATGATGGTGGATAAAATCAAGGAAAGGAATATGGAGCAAATAAAGGATGATGGGGGAATGAGGCAATAGGTGTGCCAAATTAGGACTCTGAACTCCCTAATAATCAGTTTTGGTAGGGAATTTTCACTTTTGGTCAGTTTTTATTTTGCCACCAATTTGTTTCCTTTCTTCTCCCTGTAGTGCCGAATTTTGCATTTGATCTTTTGTGCATTTTTTTTGTTTTAGTTCCTATTGTTCTGCTAAATTTTTTGTGCTACCTTTTTCTAAGCCATGCTGTTCTCTTTCTTCTGTTTCAACCTATGTCGAAATCACCAATTCTGCTCCTGTCTTCTATCGGTTCCCAAGCTTTGGCTGAATATCATGCCTATTGTTTTTACTCCATTGATTATTATTTTCTAGGCCGAATTTATCCTCTTTTCCTTTTTCTTGTTCTTTTTCTTTCTTGGCATTCTAGTAGGTTATGACTGAAGTTCTACCCTTCCATTCTCAAATCGATTTTTCCCATTTCACTGGGTGTTTCATACCTTGGCCGAATATTAGCACTATCCCTCTCTATTTCAGTTCTGCAAGTGTTCCTGGAAAATCGGTAAGTGTCCATATTTTCTCCTTTCATTCAAATTTGTTCTCTCTAATCATTTTCTAAAAAGCCGAATGTTCATCTCTATATGTTCTCTGACTGTGGTTCTCGTTTCTTCTTTGCGATATGGTGATCGATGGGTTAGGTGTTCCCAAGAAGTGAAGGGGTGTAAGGGTTACCAAGCCGTCGAGGTTCGTTCTTCTGTTATTCGATTAAGGTAATTTTGATACCTTGTTTTGGGTAGGCTGAATATTCATTTGTTTTTTAGAGGATAGTATCCGTGGATTTAAGCCACATTTACAATCGGTCCTTTCTAATAAGATCTATTGTTAGGCAGTAAATCGGTAAGAGGCATACGATTGTTCTTAGTAAGTGTTCTAAAATGAGTAGATTGCGTGGTACTCAATCAAGGTTGGTAGTGATTATTGTTTGGGGATTAAGTGCTTTGAACAATAATATATGAAAGACTGATTGTATGTGGAATGAATCTAGGTTGGGCGCTTAAGAAACTTGGAACGGTTGCTTAAACAGGTGTGTAACCGTACCCTGCAAATGGTAATAGGCGTAAAAGCCGGTAAAGTGTGTGCACACACGCTGATTAGACTGTGGAAAGGTAAAAGGAAAAAAATTGAAAGATTGTGCATTAAGCGTGCGAACACTTCTATGGAAAACTGAGTCCACGAAATGTTGGCATACGACGAAAAAGGCCGCCATTAGTTATTTCATAGGCTTAGGCCATAATGGGCTTTACCATCTGCACTGTCTGCACTGTTATGGTCACTCGACTCGCCCAAGACGACTGTGGGCTTACTAATGGGCTTAAGTGTACTTAGGCCCAAATTGATAAGATTATCGAAATACCCCTGTAGGATAGAATTATCGAAATGCTCTTGTAGGGTAGGATTACCGTAACGCCCCTGTTAAGGTAAAATGATCGTAATGCTCCTATAGGGTAAAATGACCATAATGCCACTGTAGGGTAAAATAACCGTAATGACACTGTAGAGTAAAATGACCTTAGTGCCCTTGTAGGGTAAAATGATCGTAATGCCCCTATAAGGTAAAATGACCGTAATGCCCCTGTAGGGTAAAATGATCGTAATGCCCTTATAAGGTAAAATGACCGTAATGCCCTTATAGGGTACAATGACCGTAATGCTCTTGTAGGGTAAAATGATCGTAATACCCCTGTAGGGTAAAATGACCGTAATGCCCCTGTAGGCTAAAATGACTGTAATGCCCCTGTAAGGTAAAATGACCGTAATGCCCCTGTAGGGTAAAATGATCGTAATGCTCCTGTAGGGTAAAATAACCATAATGCCCCTGTAGGGTAAAATGACGGCAATGCGCTTGTAGGGTAAAATGACCATAATGCCCCTGTAGGGTACTGTAGGGTAAAATGATCATAATGCCCCTATAGGGTAAATGACTATTTTACCCTCGAGGGTAAATAACTAACTTGTGCTATGATTTGACTGGTTTGACTGTGATTGTATGATTATGATTTGATTGACTTAACTAAAAATGATATGATGATTTGTGGGCCAGACATTCTACATACATGACATACTGCATGGGGTTAGAATATTGGTAATGGACGAAGTACTATTCTGATAGGGTCGCACGGGTCGTACGAGACGACTGTGGGCCCAGTAATGATCTGTTAAGGCCACACGAGATAATTGTGGACCTACCGATGGCTTTAAGCCAGTTAATCTGATTATGGCTCTATGCCAACTTAATTGTGGCTCTGTGCCGTCTTGATTATGATTTTGTGTCGATCATATTTATCCATAGCTGTGTGCCAGTCATAATTGTTGATGACTTTGTGTCGATCATACTTACCCATAGCTGTATGCCTGTTATATTACCATAGCTGATGGCTATGTGTTGATCTTATTATAGTTTTCGATGGCTATGTGCCAATTATGAGACCATTACTGAAGGCTTAAAGCCGCATATGTACTAGTAGCTTTGCTGCGATTTCAGTTAGTGCTGCAACTGATACTAACAACGTAAGTATAATGATGGCATGGGTGATTTATTGCCCACAGGTAGTGCATGGTTGGACGGAGGCAAGTGCAGGGTTGGATGGGTCTGCATGCATCCTGTATCATTCATACTGAGACTGTTACTGTGATGGGCTAGGCCCAATTGATTCTGTTATGGGCTGTGACCCAAATGATATTATTTTGGGCTTTGGCCCACATATACTCTGAATGTAAGCTGTATTGTTTTACATTAAAGGGCTCGAGCCAGCATCGATTCTATTTCTGTATATTGATTGTTTCTTTAATAAGGGGATTACACACTGAGTTTTTCGTAAACTCACCCCATTTTTAACCTCTCTGGTAATCCCCAACATTGGACAGTCCGAAGCTGCGAGGGACTCGGAGAGGGCCACATAACTGCACCTATTTTATTCAGTTTTGCTCATTTACATAAGCACTTTGATTTTGATTCGGGTTGTAATAAGGCCTCTATAATTTCTGGATTTTAAATTTGGGATTTTATTGATTGTGATTTATATCTGCTAGAAGTAGAACATAGTTTTCCAAAACAATAACATTTTTCAAATGCTACATTTTCACAACTCAATTTTTAAATATCACGTTTTCGTAAATCATTTGTTTTAAATTAAGCTTCCGCAACAAATAAGGTTTTAAAGGTAATAACATTTTAAAAGGGAATACCTTTTTAATAAACCATGATTGAAAGTAAACAAACGCAAAATGAAGTTTTGTACAAGTTTTAAATGGCAAGAAGTTTTAAATTTCAAGAAGGGTTTTCAATGAAAACATGGTTTTGAAAAATACTTCAATGTGACATGCCAGAGTCAACCCTAATGTCTAGGTTGGGTTTGGGGTTTGGATCATTTATTTAGCCATTTTTCACCCACATATCATAACTCAAGTATCACTTTTTCTCATGGCACATTCATGCATATATCATATATTCCTCATCAATTCTATACACATATTTCACCTTGGTAAGTTCATACATATACTTACCTTTCATACACATACTTAGTGTATGATTCAAACATACCTGAATTGAGTTCACATTTCACATAGTCTTTCATTTCTCGGAATTGCCCGTTGAACCATTCAAAATTAAATAGGATACTTGGATACTCGAAATAGTCGTACAATGCCAACGTCCCATACGTGGTCTTACAGGTAATCAAATATCGATTCCACTATCCCAGACAAGGTCTTACACGAAATCAAATACGATGCTAATGTCACAGATATGGTCTTACACGTAAATCTAAAATCGATGCCAATGTCCCAGACGTGGTCTTCATGATATCACAAACCGAAACCTATGTCATGACATATGTAATCCTATCTATTCCTAGGTTAGTACGCGACTTCTTGGACTTTGATACATTGTCAATACTTCCTCTAATTTCATGTATTTATCATCTTGGACACATTCATCACAATGATATTTCATATGAATATACATAAATCAACACAAATACATTTATTTGTATATAAACTTACCTCAGATTCGGAATATACGAGCGATTCCGACTACTCGATCACTTTAGATTTCCCTCGATCTAATTTCATTTTCTTCGGTTCTTGATCTATACATATTTAAATTTAACTCATTTATTCACCAAATCATTCAATTCCATCCAAATACACATATTTAGGGAAATTTATAATTTAGCCCCTATATTTTCATATTTTGACATTTTAGTCCTTATATCATAAAATCACAAAATACACAAAATTTCATATTACTCATGCTTGGCCGAATATCACCCATGCTCACACAAGTCCACACATTTCATTTATTTTAAATTTAGTCCTTCAAAATATTATTTTCTCAATTTAGTACAAATTACTCAAATTCACCAAAAATCCAAAGGCAAACTATGTTAATCTAACACATATATTTCATATTTCACCACCAAACATCATAAAGCTCATGAATTCATCAACGTTACATTTCTAAATCTTTATCAGTTCACAAAATTTAAGCATGGGTTTTGAAGAACACGAAGCAATGATTATAAGAACGTAGAAATTATCAAAAATCGAAGCAAAACATACCTTAAATCAAGCTATATAGGTGTCAAAATGTTCAAAGCTTTTCTACTTTCTTTTTCTTTTCTATTTTCGATGGTATATGGATGAACATTCCACCATCATGTTTCATTTGTTTTATTATAATAACTTTAATACATATTTTTGCTAATTTAACCTTTTTAATTTAATAAGTAAACCATATAAACTATGCCCAAAATCGTCAATCTCAAGGTCTAATGGTCAATGATCGTGTCCAAACTAACAATGACAATGAATAAGGTAAGCACACCTATCGTTTGATAGTATAACTATGGCAAGACTGGAAATATCGTATCCTCAAGGACCAAGAGTATTAGTAATTACTATCTTTCTATTATTTAGCCTAAGAACTAAGGGAATTGATGTTTAATCTAAAACTAACTACTTGCTAAGCTACAGATGCTAAGACACAGAGAATGAATTGGGAAATACTTTTGCAAAAACCAATTGATTGAGACAATATTCGAGGAAGAATCCACCTAGACTTCACTTGTTATCTAACTCTGAACCAGACGATTTATTCACTTGACTTGATTCGTAGGATTCCCTAATTTATATTAATACCTCTCTCGAGGCTACTAACGTATAACCCTAGGTTTATTAATTGAAATCTCTTTCTAATTAAAACCCCTAGAGTTGCATTAACTCAATCTATGGACTCCCATATTAGGTTTGACCCTAATCTGGGAGATTTTCGTCATCCTATCTCTAGGAGTGCGATCAACTCGCTTAACTATGCTAGATCTACTCTTAAACAGGGAATTTTTCACCACTGCCTAATCACATCAATACTTGAATCGGTATCCTAAAATATCAAAGCAAGAATAAAGGACACATAATTAAGAACAAATCAAATATTTATCATATAGTTCAAAAAGCAATAACAAGATCCGTCTTAGGTTCCATCCCCCTTAGGTATTAAAGGGGTTTAGTTCATGTTTATAAAAGAATACATCTCAGAAGAAAGTATAAAACAAAACATAAGAAAAACCCTAAAACCCCCTAAAGGAAATTAATGGGAAGATATTCCATCTTGAGTATGATTACAGCTTCTTGAGATGAATCAACTAGTTGTCTTCGAGTAAATACCACAATTTGGCCCTCTCTGGCTTCGCTTCACGGGCTCCCCCCTTTTAGGATACACTTAGGGTGTTTATATAGGCTTTCGAAATGTCTTTCTTTGCCTCTAAGTATCCTAAACTGAATGGAATTGAAATAGGTCACGGTAAGGACACACCCGTGGTGCACGCCCGTGTGAATCGAGGCCAGAGCCGTGTTCAAGTTTGCTAAAGTAGCACGGCCATGTGGTGAGCTCCAGGCCGTGTAGATTTCTTACCTTGGCCCATTTTCTCTATTTTTGGCCTGTTTCTCGTTCTTTTCATCCTTCTGTGCTCTCCTAAGTATAAAACATGAAATTGAAGGATTAGGAGCATCAAATTTCACATTTCAAGGGACAAATCATCCAAAAGTATGCTAAATGCAGGATTAAAGTATGTATATATTACGATTTACCAAATACCCCCACACTTAAGCATTGGCTTGTACTCAAGCAAAGTTCTCAACTTACAATTAGAATTAACTTCCCTCGATTCATAATTCTCATCAATAATGTGTTATCATAATTCATAGATAATTTATACATGGATAATTTTAACTCAAAAGTCCTAGAAATTCAAACAATCAAAGTCATAAATTTCTATAACACGAAAAATATAGGTGTTTCCCCTTATCTAATTAATTACCTTTGATTCAAAACCAACAATGATTGACATCCCCACTGAGGATTCACTCAAACCACTCAAAGTGTTTAAGGTACAAGAAGCATTCATAAGTCAAATATGAAAAGTTAATCCTATAGGCTTGCATGAAAATAAAATCTCCACCACTATAAAATGGGATGATACACAAATCAAAAGGTCTTTAAAGGGTTGTAATGGGGCTTGGGTTAAAGGTGTGGATATAGGTTGAATTTAGAAGGTTAGAATCAAGATTGAATTGACAAATTAACTAACTAGAAGTAATGAACTGATTAATGAATAATTACATTAAATAGCATGAGCTTCTTCTAAAGATGTGAATTTAACTGTTTAAGCTCGTAGAACATAGAACTAATGATGAATAAATTTTCTAACAATTTTTTAAGAACAAATAACAAAAATAGAATTTAACAATTGAAATAAAGAATGTAGTTAGGCAACTGATCAAATCAACTATCGATATAAGGGCAGTCAAGAGGAATGGTGATAACAAATACAATATGTGTTTTAGGTTAATATTAATGGGTGAGTCAAGAAACGATTTGTTAAGATCAAAAGGGCTCACTAGGGGTTAATTATGAGGGTAGGATTTTAGTGGAGTAAGTGGGTTTAATCCTAAGTGCCTTTATTATCTCTGTATATAAAATCAAAAGTGTGGTCTCAAAATGTATAATCGAAGCAAGTTCTAGAATAACAAATCGATATTGACACACTCATAGTCAATAAAGTGAGAAGAAAAAGAATATACTCTAAAAGGATCAAAATCTCACAAAAATTATGGTTTTTGATGTCAACCTTGCAAATTTCAAATTTCAAAGTAATATTTAAATTTAGATTAACAACCTAGCCAATTTGTAATTCTGAAAATAGATTTATCATGCCTGATTCTCTAATATTAAAGTTTAAATTATCAATGCACAATTAACTATGACTTAATCCAAAACATATAAATAACAATCATAAATCAACAAAAGTTTCATTCTAATAAGTAATATGAGAGAATTACTTAAGACAAGGTATCATTTAGGGATTTGAGAATAATGCAAAAAGTTAGGAAATTTTGAAATTCACCCCCCACACTTAATATGTACATTGCCCTCAATGTACAAAGATAGATATTCACAATATAGTAAGAAAATCATAAGGTAGGGAGAGAAGTGAAACTTCCTGAAGTTTGGGTGGAGTCAAAGAAAAGAAACGGGGGAAATTCAGGTCGAGTTGAAGGAGGATGCATCGGTGGTGGTGGTTACTAGAGTCGTGTTGTGGTGATTCCCAAGCAGCCTGAAGAACCTAAATAAACAAAATTAAAATATAATAATATAGATTTAGCACAAGAGAGATAAATAGAAGGAAAATAAATGAGAAGAGAAAAGAAAAAAAAAAGTAAATGGACTCAAAGGTCCTTTTCTTGTCAAGTTAATAAAGCGGCGCGGCATGAACTTATGTAGATCGGTCTCGCACAGGGAGACTGTGCTAAGATCCTTCCGCTTCTTTGACATGGAGATGATGGTGTAGATAAAGAGTGAGGGGAAGGAAAAAGGAGGAAAATGAAAGGGAAAGTCTAAAGGGTATGGAAGAAGAGGAAATTGGGGAGTAGGTGAGAAGAGGGGGTGAGTTATAAATAGAAATCTAGGATCTGGTACATCCCCATGCTTGTGTGCCATAGGCGTGTTAATTCGAATGGCCGTATCGCACGGCTGTGTGGCTGCTCATTTGCTTCTCCCACGATTGTGTGGAGGTTTCTATGCTCGTGTGGTTTAATCAGTGTCGGCCACAACTGCATCGCATGGCCGTGATGTTTTATCATAGCCCGTGTTTTTGGGGAAGTTTTCATCCTTGGTACGTACAATTTTGCTACACCAATATGCCTACTCGTGGTGTCCACACGGCCACGGCCACGCCCGTGTGCAAGGCCGTGTGGTGGATACATTTGTACCTAAAACATGAATGGGAATAGAAACAAAATAATTTATTGAATTACTGCTCGGGTTGCCCCCCGAAAAGCGCTCGTTTAAAGCTTTAAGCTAGACTTACCCTATTTTCATTCTTAAATGAAATTTCATGAAGCCGAAGCTCCTCTCTCATATCCCTAAAACCTTCACCATTATAAATTTTTAGTCGCTAACCATTTACCTTGAATGTGCCACGAGTCGGATGAGTTACCTCGATTGTGCCATAGGGAAAAATAGTTTTGATTACGAATAGACCTGACCATCTTGATTTCAGCTTTCTAGGAAACAATTTGAGCCTTGAATTGTATAGCAAGACTAAATCTCTGTAACATCCTGAAATTGGGCCTAGTAGGATTGGGCCCAATGGGCCTTGGGCGTAAGAATGTTCAAAATTTTTGAGAATATGAGAATGGCGTTGTTGCAAATTGGACTTATTAGTTAAGTGAATTTGGAAGGTTACGGGGTTTCTATGAAGTATTGGGTTTGATTGGGCCTTAGGAAAAAAATTTGTATTTTAGCACTTTAAGGAGAGATGGTAAGTAACTTCAAGGCTTATAAAAATAAATGAATGAATTGTTAGCATAAATGAGCTATTAGTAGAGAGGATATGGTGCCACTTGTAGTACCTTGAGGGAAGAGGTTCAAATCCCATTGTCTGTAAATTTTGACTATTATTTCTGCATGCTCTCCTTAAGTGTCGGCCAAGGTGTATATATGGCAAGGTGGACTTCTTTATTTTCGGTAAGGTGGCTAAAGGAAATAAGGAAAGGTTGAGGTTCGAAAAGGATTCAATAAGAAAAGGTCAAGTAAAAGGAACATGTGGCTTATTTCATGGAGATTGTTTTGGAAAGTTTGGGTGGCCAAACTTTTGACCATTAAGGGCATGGATGTGGACGATTTTGGGGCTAAAGGGTGATAGATGAATTTTTCTTGGTGCTTTAGTGAGACTAAGTGTTTGTTTTGGTCAAAAATCCTATTGCAACTTTTGTGTCATCTTCTCCCAATTTGATATTTTCTTTGCCAAAACCTACTAGCACAATTGTATATTTTCCTCCTCTTTTGTGTGGTCAAAACCTTCATCCCTTTTTCATCTTTCTTGGATAGCTGAACAACCTATCATCCATCCAACCTTCTATCTTTTCTTTTAACCATTCCTCTAATCTTTCTTCCATTTTCCTAAATCAAAATTACCATATGAACAAATCTTCTTTATTATTTTCTCTTCAATAGCTGAATTTCTATCATCTTCTATCTTCCCCATTTTTGTGTGTTGGACATCTCTCCTTGGTTGAATCGGAGTTCTAGTGGGTGGCCTAACACCAAATCCTTGTCGATTCATTCGTAGTCATAAGCCAATTGGTGGGAATCAGAATTATCATCGATTAAGGTAAGGAGTCTTTTCATAGTCAGTTCAATATCGCTATTCGGTTATGGTGTTAATCGGATTGAAAGTTTGGCTAATCGATTATGTTGTTAGGCACGAAATCACACGATACTCTCTACTTGTGGATTTTTTGGAAATAGTGGTAAAGTCAAACACCTATCTCTCGTAATAAGAGACTCGGATTGTTGGTAAGTGATATAGATTGTTAAATCAATCGCAATACTTGGATGGCATTGTAAATTGGGTTTTGGACTAATTGTTGACCGATTGTATCTTTAGGTGCCGCGGAGAATATCGTGTTACGGATTCCGAATAAGGTGTGTAATCCCGTACTTTCCAAATATATATTTGAAATGGTGTGTGATCTCACACTTCTCTGAAGGCTTGCATGAAATATTTTGTGATTCAGTCGATATACCGAAGAAAAATCAGAAACCGGCATCCGTAATCACTCGGGCGTGCGTATGATTGTAGTGGTAATCATATTTGTAATAAAACAGTTTCGGTTAGAAATAGTGACATATTTTTGAAAAATTACGAAACATTGGAGAAAGGGAATTAGAAAGTGAATGAGATATCAAATAAAATTTTACTGTGTCTATTTTGATAAGGAAGAAACGGAAAAGGAAAAGCAATTTTATATTCTGAGATATATTAATTTTAGTGAGACTGGTTCTGAATGACTTCGTGGTTCCCTAATCTATTTTGAAAAAAATCATATAAAATTGTACAAAGTGAATTATGAGTTATAATTTATATGTATAGATTCATTAGTGAGTCTATTTTTAATAGAAACAAGTGGATATAGGATATGAAAATGGTACAGTGAGATATTTGAAATTAAGGAAAGAAAGGTCAGGATCGTTGGACAGTGTAGCAAGGGAAATTTTAAGGAATAAACTGTACTAAATGGTTAAGACAAAAACTCTGGAAAAATTTTAGTAAGAAGATATATGAGTTTGGTTTCAAGGAAAATTTACGGATTTAGATTTTGAGTTTCCTAACCCAAGTTATAGTCAATTTAGTCAGTATGATGCAGATGGATAATTTCAAGTTTTATGTCCCAAATTAGTAATTAAGTCCGGGGCTTTGAAATTACGAAAATACCCTTGGAGAGTAAATTACCGAAATACCCCTGGGTTGTGAGATTACTGAATTACCTTTGGTGGGTAAAATTATTGAATTACCCTTAGTGGGTAAAATTACCAAATTACGAAATTACCCTTTTATCCCGAATTACGAAAATACCCTTATGGGTCGAATTACGAAAACGCCCCTAATGGGCCGATTTTGATAGATTGCCTTAGTGGGCCAATTTGATATATGGCATAATGGGCCAATTTGATATATGGCATAATGGGCCGATTTTGCAAATTGTTAATGGGCCAAATTATTTGTAATAAATATCTGATGTTATTAATTATCATTGTTATATTGTAAATATCTTAATTTGCTATGAATGTTGCATTCACATAATTCTGCATGGGTTTGGGATAATGATGATTGGAGGAAGCTATTTGATGGCTCTGCCACATATTTGGTGACTCTGTCACAATCTGTCTGGAGGCTATGCCACATAAATTCTGTTATTCTTGTGGCTTGACCACAACTAAATTTGCTATAAATGGCTTAATGCCTACGATTGGTGTGTTGGCGGGGTGGGTTGACTAAAGATCCCCACAGGTGTGTTGGTTGGTACGGGTGGTGTGTAGCGGATGGATTACTAGGCTTGGTTTGGGAATTGCATTTCATATACATGTTATATTTTGATATATTATTGTTATTTTAAATGGGCTTATGCTCAAATAATTACTTAATAAGATTTTGGCCCAGTGGGCAAGGTAAGTGGGTTACACACTGAGTTCTTGTAACTCACCCCCCTTTTCTCTTAACCCTTGTAGGTAATGCTCAGTGACGAGGACTTGGGGCCATGGATGACTCGGTGGAGGCCATACTTTAAAAATGGTGTTATTAAACTTTAGATTTCTATTTTCGTTTACTTTGCTTCTTTACTATTTTGAGTTTTTAAGTTGTAATAAGGCCTCTGGACTATTTTTATTTTGGTTTGTGTTTGGGATATTTTTGTTATTTTTCTTAAATTGTTTAAAAATGAATTTTCTAAAAATATAAATAATGGTTTTCAAAATTTGATTAATAAATGAATTTTATAGCAAACTTTTGCAAATAATTTAACACGGATTCTCTTTCAAAATTTCAACGTCATTTTCAAAAGTCCTTATTTTAAAGTCCACTACTTCGATTTTCGACTCACCAATCAACCTCTCAAAAATACTTGTATTTTATCTACGTTTCTGCAATGTTTTCAAAATACTTCTGCAACACTATTTTCAAATGTCATATTTTTGTAAGTTGTTTATTTCAAATATGTTTTCGTAACCAAAAAGGTTTTTTAAAAGATAATTACGTGTTGAAGTAGATAACATTTGCTTAAGTGTTTTGGGTTTTAACAAAGAGGCTGTAATTCTTAAACAAATTTTTAACAATCGCAAAGATGGTTTTGAAAAAAAAATTGCATGTGACACGCCAGATTCAGGCTTAACTTCTGGGCTGGGTTTGGGGTGTTACATTTTATGATATCAGAGCCCAGTTTTAAAACTCGGCTATGGTCTGGGTTCAAAAATGTTTTCCCAAGGCTGTTTAAAATTTTTAATTATAAATGCATGTGTTGAAGGAAGTATGGCACCACGGGTATCCGGCACTAAGTCAAGTAAGTATCTGTTATCATTTTATGAATATTGTGGTATGACTGTAGTAATACTCTAGAACTTTAGGTTTTAGGAGCTGAAACTATAGAAATTGAGACTATGGGATGCGTTTTGCGAAAATAACCCTACTTTTTATACTCCATAAAACATTATTTAATGAACACTGAAATAGCTTAATGAGTCATAAAACTCTTAATCAGATTAAATCGACTTTGTCAATATGAGCGCTAGAAGACGTGGACATGAAAGACGTGGACGTGGTAGAGGACAAAGTGCTAGGGCTAGATCTTCAGCACCGAGGCATGTTTCCGAAAGGGAGAAATTGGCATTACCAGTGGCTGAAACAGAATATCGTGATCAAGCTAGTGTTGATGAGCTGACTCAGTTAGTTAAAGAAGTATTGGGGAGGTTAAAGGAATCGATGAGGAACTTCGAGTTGGTTGCGTGGACTGTAAGAAAAAAGGAGATCGCGGTTCTTTAAGGTCGCAATCTCATTCTGTGAAACATGTCAAGGCACGTACAAACTTTCCAATTTGCGATTATTGCGAAAGGTGTCATTTGGGTGAATGTTGGAGGAGGTCAGGAGCATGTTTGAGATGCGGGTCTAAGGAGCATAGGGCTCGGGATTGTTCCATCAACATTAAGACGGGTATGTTTTGGTTGAATGCAGAAAATTTTATGAATGAGTGATAAATACTTGTTTGCTTCTAAGGATTTGATATTTGATGATGTGAAGAGTTTCCAAGGTTAAAGGTAGAAAGCAAATTAGTGTTATTAAGATCAGAGTGCACATCAAAAGTATAGCAATGTGATTTGAGCGATGCGTTTAGTAGTAAGATGGAAATTTCGAGGACGAAATTTTCTTTAAGGAGGGTAGAATTGCAACATCCCGAAATTGGGTCTAGTAGGATTGGACCCAATGGGCCTTGGGCGTAAGAATGTTCAAAATTTTTGAGAATATGAGAATGGCATTGATGCAAATTAGACTTATTAGTTAAGTGAATTTGGAAGGTTACGGAGTTTCAATGAAGTCTCGGGTTTGATTGGGCCTTAGAAAAAATTTAGTATTTTAGCACTTGAAGGAGAGATGGTAAGTAACTTCAAGGCTTATAGAAATAAATGAGTAAATTGTTAGAATAAATGAGCTATTAGTAGAGAGGATATGGAGCCACTTGTAGTACCTTGAGGGAAGAGGTTCAAATCCTATTGTTTGTAAATTTTGACTATTATTTTCGCATGCTCTCCTTAAGTGTCGGCCAAGGTGTATATATGGCAAGGTGGACTTCTTTATTTTTGGTAAGGTGGCTAAAGGAAATAAGGAAATGTTGAGGTTGGGGAAAGGAATCAATAAAAAAGCGTAAGTAAGGGGAACATGTGGCTTATTTCATGGAGATTGTTTTGGAATGTTTGGGTGGCCAATCTTTTCACCATTAAGGGCATGAATGTGGACGATTTTGGGTCTAAAGGGTGATGGCCGAATTTTGCTTGGTGCGTTAGTGAGACTAAGTGTTTGTTTTGGTCAAAAATCCTATTGCAACTTTTGTGTCATCTTCTCCCAATTTGCTACTTTCTTTGCCGAAACCTACTAGCACAATTGTGCATTTTCCTCCTCTTTTGTTTGGTCAAAACCTTCATCCCTTCTTCATCCTTCTTGGATAGCCGAACAACCTATCATCCATCCAACCTTCTATCTTTTCTTTTAACCGTTCCTGTAATCTTTCTTCCATTTTCCTAAATCGATATTACCATATGAACAAATCTTCTTTATTACTTTCTCTTCAATAGCAATTTCTATCATCTTCTATCTACCCCATTTTTCTGCGTTGGACATCTCTCCTTGGTTGAACCAAAGTTCTAGTGGGTGGCTTAATACCAAATCTTTGTCGATTCATTCCTAGTCATAAGCAAATTGGTCGGAATCGGGATTATCATCGATTGAGGTAAGGAGTTTTTTTATAGTCCATTCGATATCGCTATTCGGTTATGGTGTTAATTGGATTGAAAGTTTGGCTAATCGATTATGTTGTTAGGCACGAAATCACGCGATACTCTCTACTTGTGGATTTTTTAGAAATAGTGGTAAAGTCGAACACCTATCTCTCGTAATAAGAGACTCGGATTGTTGGTAAGTGATATAGATTTTTAAATCAATCACAATACTTGGATGAAGTTGTAAATTGGGTTTTGGACTAATGTTGACCGATTGTATCTTTAGGTGCCATAGAGAATATCGTGTTATAGATTCCGAATAAGGTGTGTAATCCCATACTTTTCAAATATATATTTGAAATGGTGTGTGATCACACACTTCTCTGAAGGCTTGCATGAAATATTCTGTTATTCGGTTGATATACCGAAGAAAAATTGGAAATCGGTATCCGTAATCACTTGGCCGTGCGTATGATCGTAGTGGTAATCATATTTGTAATAAAACAGTTTTAGTTAGAAATAGTGATATGTTTTTGAAAAATCATGAAAATTTGGAGAAATTAAATTAGAAAGTGAATGTGACATCAAATGAAAGCTTACTGTGTCTATTTTGATAAGGAAGAAACAGAGAAGGAAAAGAAATTTTATATTCTAAGATATGTTAATTTTAGTGGGACTGGTTCTGGATGACTTCGTGGTTCCCTGATCTATCTTGGAAAAATCATATAAAACTGTACAAAGTGAATAATGGGTTATAATTTATATGTAGGGATTTATTAGTGAGTCTATTTTCAATAGAAATAAGTGGAAGTAGTATATGAAAACCGTACAGTGAGATATTTGAAATTAAGGAAAGAGAGTTCAGAATCATTGGATAGTGTAACAAGGGAAATTTTAAGGAATAAACTGTACTAAATGGTTCAGATAAAAATTCTGGAAAAATTTTAGTAAGAAGATATATGAGTTTAGTTTCAAGAAAAATTTATGGATTCAGATTTCAAGTTTCCTAACCCAAGTTATAGTCAATTTAGTCAGTATGAAGAAGATGGATAGTTTCAAGTTTTATGTCCCAAATAAGTAATTAAGTCTGGGGTTACGAAATTATGAAAATACCCTTAGGGGGTAAATTATCAAAATACCCCTGGGTTACGAGATTACTGAATTACCCTTCGCGGGTATACCGAATTACCCTTTGTGGGTAAAATTACCGAATTACGAAATTACCCTTTTGTGCTGAATTACGAAAATACCCTTATGGGTCGAATTACGAAAATGCCCCTAAAGGGCCGATTTTGATAGATTGCCTTAATGGGCCAATTTGATATATGGCATAATGGGGCCGATTTTGATAGATTGCCTTAATGGGCCAAATTTGGTATATGGCATAATGGGCCAATTTGATATATGGCATATGAGCCGATTTTGCAAATTGTTAATGGGCCAAATTGTTTGTAATAAATCTCTGATGTTATTAATTGTCATTGTTATATTTTAAATATCATAATTTGCTATGAATGTTGTATTCACATAATTCTGCATGGGTTTGGGATAATGATGATTGGAAGAAGCTATTTGGTGGCTCTGCCACATATTTGGTGACTCTGTCACAATCTTTCTGGTGGCTATGCCACGTAAATTCTATTATTCTGGTGGCTTGGCCACAACTAAATTTGCTATAAATGGCTTAATGCCTACAATCGGTGTGTTGGCGGGGTGGGTTGACAAAAGATCCCCACAGGTGTGTTGGTTGGTATGGGTGGGGTGTAACAGATGGATCACTAGGCTTGGTTTGGGAATTGCATTTCATATACATGTTATATTTTGATATATTATTGTTATTGTAAATGGGCTTATGCTCAAATAATTGCTTAATGAGATTTTGGCCCAGTGGACAACGGTAAGTGGGTTACACACTGAGTTCTTGTAACTCACCCCCCTTTTCTCTTAACCCTTGTAGGTAATGCTCAGTGACAAGGACTTGGGGCCATGGATGACTCGGTGGAGGCTATACTTCAGAAATGGTGTTATTAAACTTTAGATTTCTATTTCCGTTTACTTTGCTTCTTTACTATTTTGAGTTTTTATGTTGTAATAAGGCCTCTGGACTATTTTTATTTTGCTTTGTGTCTAGGATGTTTTTGTTATTTTTGCTTAAATTGTTTAAAAAGGAATTTTCTAAAAAATAAATAATGATTTTCAAAATTTGATTAATAAATGGATTTTATAGAAAACTTTTACAAATAATTTATCGCGGACCCTCTTTCAAAATTTCAACGTCATTTTCAAAAGTCCTGATTTTAAATTCCACTACTTCGATTTTCGACTCATCAATCAACCTCTCAAAAATACTTGTATTTATCTATGTTTCCACAATGTTTTCAAAATGCTTCTGCAACATTATTTCCAAACGTCATATTTTCATAAATTGTTTATTTCAAATATATTTTCGTAACCAAAAAGGCTTTTTAAAAGATAATTATGTTTTCAAGTAGATAACAATTGCTTAAGTGTTTTGGGTTTTAACAAAGAGGCTGTAATTCTCAAACAAATTTTTAACAATCGCAAAGATGGTTTTGAAAAAAAAAACTTGCATGTGACACGCCAGATTCGGGCCTAACTTTTAGGCCTGGTTTGGGGTGTTACATTTTATGGTATCAGAGCCCAGTTTTAAAACTCGGCTATGGTTTGGGTTCAAAAACATTTTCTCAAGGCTGTTTAAAATTTTTAATTATAAATGTATGTGTTGAAGGAAGTATGGCACCACGGGTATCCGTTACCAAGTCAAGTAAGTATCTGTTATCATTTTAATAATATCGTGGTATGACTGTAGTAATAGTCTAGAACTTTAGGTTTTAGGAGCTGAAACTATAGAAATTGAGACTATAGGATGCATTTTGCAAAAACAACCCTACTTTCTATACTCCATAAAACATTGTTTAATAAACACTGAAATAGCTTAATGAGTCATAAAACTCTTAATCAGATTAAATCGACTTAGTCAATATGAGCGCTAGAAGACATGGACGCTAAAGACGTGGATGTGGTAGAGGCCAAAGTGCTAGGGCTAGATCTTCAGCACCGAGACATGTTTCGAAAGGGAGACGTTGGCATTACCAGTGGCTGAAACAGAATATCGTGATCAAGCTAGTGTTGATGAGCTGACTCAGTTAGTTAAAGAAGTATTGGAAGAGGTTAAAGGAATCGATGAGGCACTTCGAGTTGGCTGTGTGGACAGTAAGAAGAAAGGAGATCGCGATTCTTTAAGGTCGCAGTCTCGTTCTGTGAAGCGCATCAAGGCACGTCCAAACTTTCCAATTTGCGATTATTACGGAAGGTGTCATTTGGGTGAATGCTGGAGGAGGTCAGGAGCAAGTTTGAGATACGGGTCTAAGGAACATAGGGCTTGAGATTGTTCCATCACCATTAAGATGGGTATGTTTTGGTTGAATGTAGAAAATTTTATGAATGAGTGATAAATACCTATTTGCTTCTGAGGATTTGATATTTGATGATGTGAAGAGTTTCCAAGGTTAAAGGTAGAAAGCAAATTAGTGTTACTAAGATCAGAGTGCACATCGAAAGTATAGCAATGTGATTTGAGCGATGCGTTTAGTAGTAAGATGGAAATTTCGAGGACGAAATTTTCTTTAAGGAGGGTAGAATTGCAACATCCCGAAATTGGGTCTAGTAGGATTGGGCCCAATGGGCCTTGGGCGTAAGAATGTTCAAAATTTTCGAGAATATGAGAATGGCGTTCTTGTAAATAGGACTTAGTAGTTAAGTGAATTTGAAAGGTTACGGGGTTTCTATGAAGTCTCGGGTTTGATTGGGCCTTAGGAAAAATTTTGTATTTTAGCACTTTAAGGAGAGATGACAAGTAACTTCAAGGCTTATAGAAATAAATGAGTAAATTGTTAGCATAAATGAACAATTAGTAGAGAGGATATGGCGCCACTTATAGTACCTTGAGGGAAGAGGTTCAAATTCCATTGTCTGTAAATTTTGACTATTATTTTTGTATGCTTTCCTTAAGTGTAAGCCAATGTGTATATATGGTAAGGTGGACTTCTTTATTTTTGGTAAGGTGGCTAAAGGAAATAAGGAAAGGTTGAGGTTGGGAAAGGAATCAATAAAAAAAGGGCAAGTAAGGGGAACATGTGGCTTATTTCATGGAGATTGTTTTGGAAAGTTTGGGTGGCTAAACTTTTGACCATTAAGGGCATGAATGTGGATGGTTTTGGGTCTAGAGGGTGATAGCCGAATTTTGCTTGGTGCTTTAGTGAGACTAAGTGTTTGTTTTGGTCAAAAATCCTATTGCAACTTTTGTGTCATCTTCTCCCAATTTGCTATTTTCTTTGCCAAAACCTACTAGCACAATTGTGCATTTTCCTCCTCTTTTGTTTGGTCAAAACCTTCATCCCTTTTTCATCTTTCTTGGATAGCCGAACAACCTATCATCCATCCAACCTTCTATCTTTTCTTTTAACCATTCCTCTAATCTTTCTTCCATTTTCCTAAATCAATATTACCATATGAACAAATCTTCTTTATTATTTTCTCTTCAATAGCTGAATTTCTATCATCTTCTATCTTCCCCATTCTTATGTGTTGGACATCTCTCCTTTGTTGAATCGGAGTTCTAGTGGGTGGACTAATACCAAATCCTTGTCGATTTATTCGTTGTCATATGCAAATTGGTGGGAATCGAGATTACCATCGATTAACGTAAGGAGTCTTTTCATAGTCCATTTGATATCGTTATTCGATTATGGTGTTAATCGGATTGAAAGTTTGACTAGTCGATTATGTTGTTAGGCACGAAATCACGCGATACTCTCTACCTGTGGATTTTTTGGAAATAGTGGTAAAGTCGAACACCTATCTCTCGTAATAAGAGACTCGGGTTGTTGGTAAGTCATATAGATTGTTAAATCAATCGCAATACTTGGATGAAGTTGTAAATTGGGTTTTGGACTAATTGTTGACCGATTGTATCTTTAGGTGCCGCGGAGAATATCGTGTTACGAATTCGAATAAGGAGTGTAATCTTGTACTTTCGAATATATGTTTGAAATGGTGTGTGATCTCACACTTCTCTGAAGGCTTGCATGAAATATTCTATGATTCGGTCGATATACCGAAGAAAAATCAGAAACCGACATCCGTAATCACTCGGGCGTGTGTATGAACGTAGTGGCAATCATATTTGTAATAAAATAGTTTCAGTTAGAAATAGTGATATATTTTTGAAAAATCACGAAAAATTGGAGAAAGAGAACTAGAAATTGAATGAGATATCAAATAAAATCTTGCTGTGTCTATTTTGATAAGAAAAAAATGGTGAAGGAAAATAAATTTTATATTTTGAGATATGTTAATTTTAGTGGGACTGGTTCTGAATGACTTTGTGGTTCCTTGATCTGTCTTGGAAAAATCATATAAAACTGTACAAAGTGAATTATGGGTTATAATTTATATGTATGGATTTCTTAGTGAGTCATTTTTCAATAGAAATAATTAGGAGCAGTATATAAAAATCGTACAGTGAGATATTTGAAATTAAGAAAAGAGAGGTCAGAATCATTGGATAGTATAATAAGGGAAATTTTAAGGAATAAACTGTACTTTATGGTTGAGAAAAAAATTTTGGAAAAGTTTTAGTAAGAAGATATATGAGTTTAGTTTCAAGGAAAATTTACGGATTTAGATTTCGAGTTTCGTAAGCCAGGTTATTATCAATTTTGTCAGTATGACGCAGATGGACAGTTTCAAGTTTTATGTCCCAAATTAGTAATTAAGTCGGGGTTGTGAAATTACAAAAATACCATTGGAGGGTAAATTACCGAAATACCCCTGGGTTATGAGATTACCGAATTACCCTTCATGGGTAAAATTACCGAATTACCCTTAGTGGGTAAAATTACCGTATTACGAAATTGCCCTTTTGTGCCGAATTACGAAAATACCCTTTTGAGTCATATTACGAAAACTCCCCTAATGGGCTGATTTTGATAGATTGCCTTAATGGGCCAATTTGATATATGGCATAATGGGCCGATTTTGATAGATTGCCTTAATGGGCCGATTTTGATATATGGCATAATGGGCCAATTTGACATATGGCATAATGGGCCGATTTTGCAAATTGTTAATGGGCCAAATTATTTGTAATAAATCTCTGATGTTATTAATTATCGTTGTTATATTGTAAATATCATAATTTGCTATGAATGTTGCATTCACATAATTCTGCATGGGTTTGGGATAATGATGATTGGAGGAAGCTATTTGGTGGCTCTGCCACATATTTGGTGACTCTGTCACAATCTGTTTGGTGGCTATGCCACGTAAATTCTGTTATTCTGGTGGCTTGACCACAACTAAATTTGCTATAAATAGCTTAATAACTACGATTGGTGTGTTGGTGGGGTGGGTTGACTAAAGATCCCCACAGGTGTGCTAGTTGGTATGGGTGGTGTGTAGCGGATGGATTACTAGGCTTGGTTTGGGAATTGCATTTCATATACATGTTATATTTTGATATATTCTTGTTATTGTAAATAGGCTTATGCTCAAATAATTGCTTAATGAGATTTTGGCCCAGTGGACAACGGTAAGTGGGTTACACACTGAGTTCTTGTAACTCACCCCTTTTTCTTTTAACCCTTGTAGGTAATGCTCAATGACGAGGACTTGGGGCCATAGATGCTCGATGGAGGCCATACTTCAGAAATGGTGTTATTAAACTTTAGATTTCTATTTTCGTTTACTTTACTTCTTTACTATTTTGAGTTTTCAAGTTGTAATAAGGCCTCTGCACTATTTTTATTTTGCTTTGTGTTTGGGATGTTTTTGTTATTTTTCTTAAAAAGGAATTTTCTAAAAATATAAATAATGGTTTTCAAAATTTGATTAATAAATGGATTTTATATCAAACTTTTACAAATAATTTAACGCGGATTCTCTTTCAAAATTTCAACGTCATTTTCAAAAGTCCTGATTTTAAGGTCCACTACTTCGATTTTCGACTCATCAATCAACCTCTCAAAAATTATATGCGTTTCTGCAATATTTTCAAAATGCTTCTGCAACACTATTTCCAAACGCCATATTTTCGTAAATTGTTTATTTCAAATATGTTTTCGTAGCCAAAAAGGTTTTTTAAAAGATAATTTCGTTTTCAAGTAGATAACAATTGCTTAAGTGTTTTGGGTTTTAACAAAGAGGCTGTAATTTTCAAACAAATTTTTAACAATCGCAAAGAAAAAAAAACTTGCATGTGACACGCCAGATTTGGGGCTAACTTCTAGGCCGGGTTTGGGGTGTTATAATCTCCTACTTTGAATTGCTTTGGTTGCTTTAAATGAGCATCGTGGCGTCACTTTGTTGCCTCCTTATATAGACGTGAGTTCTCATAGGCATTAGCTCACCATTCATCTAGCTCGTTCAACTGCATCATTCTCTTCCCACCTACAGGTTTAAGATCGTAATTTAAGAATTTTATTGCCCAAAAAGCTTTATGCTCTAATTCAAATGGTAGATGACAACTTTTTCCGTAGACAAGTTTGTTTGGGGATGTTCCTATGGGAGTTTTAAACGCTATTCTATAGGCCCATAAAGCATCATCTACTTTTAATGCCCAATCTTTCCTATTTGATTCATCTATTTTCTCTAGAATACGCTTAAGCTCTTGATTTGCTACTTCCACTTGTCCAATGGTTTGTGGGTGATAAGGGGTAGCTATTCTGTGGTGTACTCCATATTTCTTTAAGACCTTGTCAAATTGGGTTTACAAAAATGAGTACCCCTATCACTAATAATTGCTCTGGGTGTTCCAAATCGAGAGAAGAGTTTCTTAAGAAATCTAACTACCGTTCTGGCATCATTAGAAGGTAAAGCCTGAGCCTCCACCTGTAACATCCTAAAATTTGAATTTTGATATGTTGGTTTAATTTGGTGCTTAACTAGTGAAATGATTCAATGTGTGTGTCATATAGTCTCGAGAAGGCTTGGGAATTATTTGGTTTTGGAATAATTTTTGGTAAGTAGTAATTTAAATGAAGTGGAACAAGTGACCTTTAAGCTTAAGGTAATTAAGAGGTAAAAGTTAGCATAAGATGAGCAAGTAGTAAAGAGGAGTTGGCGCCATATGATTATCTTGAGGGAGGGAAGAGGTTCGAATCCCTTGATGTGCATGTAAATTTTTTTTTAAGTTTTTGCTCTTTACTAGCATGTGTCGGCCAAGCTCTATTTTAGGTAGGTTGGACTTTTAGTTTTATGGCAAGGTGGCTAATGGATTAAGGCTAGAAGTGAATTTGAGGAAAGAATCTTATGGAAAAGGCATGTAAGGGGGGACATAAGGCATGAAACAAGGGAGATGTTTTGGAAACTTTGGGGTGGCTAAATTTTGGCTTTTTGGCCAATGTACATGGATGATTTTGGGGCTAGAAGGGGTTGGCTGAATATTGAAAGGGATTAGGAGATAGTTGGTAAAATTCTTTAGCAAATTGTGCACCAATTTCCTTTCTCTCCAAAATCTCTCTCTCCCCAGCCGAATGTGTCTTGTGCATAGGTAAAATTTTGCTTTGGTTTTGGTTATTATTAACCAAATTGGTATTATTTTTTTCCTCTCAAGCTCTTTTCCTCTTTATGCCAGAACTATACAACCATTGAAGAGGGCAGTTTTCTTTCATCTTATTCTTTCTCTTGCTTGGCTGATTGTACACAAATCTCAAAACTTCTTCTTTGTTTATTCTCCATCTTTGAAAACCAAAACATAAACATCTTATCTCATACTTCTTTTCTTCTTTACTTTTACAAAAAAAATCTCAAACATCTCTCTCCCTAATTCTTCACCATGGCCGAATGTCATTAATCACCATCTCTTTCAATTTTTCCTCCATAGCCGAACCTCCTGCTTCACACATATTTCTTCTCAATTATTCTTTGTACTCACATTTTGATCAATCGGTAAGAATTCTCTTCATTGGTTTCTTTTAGTTATTTGTTTATTTTTGGTCGAATCCATAGGCTGGCTTAGGAGAGCCTTTTGATCGAAATAATCATTCTTTTTCTTAGACAAATCCTTTTCGTTGTTTTTTTTTAGTGAAATAGTGGAGGGCCGTATCATCATCTCCTCGAAGTTATCTCGTAATCACTAGAACTCAGATCAAGACCTTCAAAGTAAGAGTTCTTCACAGTTTTCACAATCATTCTTATTTATTAATAAGATTAACAGCATGGAAAGGAGTAACCGATTCTTGTATATAAGGATTTATTTGTGGATCATTCGGAACCTCGTGGTAAGCTTATCTCTACATTAGTACATTATCGATTTACTAAGGATCTAACAAATGGAAGCCTATAGTGACGATTTGAAAGGGAAATCTAAAGGTGATTCCAAAAGGAGTGGTTTGGCGTTCACAACTCCTAGATTCAAATGAAGGCCCGTTTCGGCGATCCAAGATTTTCCATCGGGTTGTGGACCCTCATCTGGTGAGAATCAACTATTTGAGGTTGTTTGTAGTTCAGAGCCTTTAGCGGTTCGGGGTTTTCCAACGGGTTGTGAACCGTCAACCGGGGAAAACCGAAAAATCATAGTTATTCGCAATTCTGAGGGTAAAAATCCTGGACCGTTTATCTTAGAATAAATTACTATAAGTGTTAATGATCTAATCAAGTGTTAAAAATATTCTAGGTGTTGTCGATCAAGAAAGTGTAGTGCTCACCGTAATCAGGTGTGTAATCTCACACCGTATTTCATATGTTAGATAACTATATCGTATTAATCACTTGATTAAATCACAAGTTAGTGAAATCGAGTAAAATGGCATATTTATCACTTTAGTAGTAAAGACTTTGAAATTGGTGTTAAGACTATGAAAATTATGAAATTGCCCTCAATAGGCCAAATCGATAAAAGTGACTATATGGGCCAATTATGATATTTGTTAAATGGGCCAATTGTGATATTTGTTAAATGGGCCAAATGTGATATTTGTTAAATGGGCCAATTGTGATATTTGTTAAATGGGCCAAATGTGATATTTGTTAAATGGGCCAATTGTGATATTTGTTAAATAGGCCAATTGTAATACTTGTTAAATGGGCCAAATGTGATACTTGTTAAATGGGCCAATTGTGATATTTGTTAAATGGGCCAATTGTGATACTTGTTAAATGGGCCAAATGTGATATTTGTTAAATGGGCCAATTGTGATATTTGTTAAATGGGCCAAATGTGTTATTTGATAAATGGGCCAAATGTGTAATATGATAAATGGGCCAAACGAAAATGCATACTATATGTACATGATTTGCATGGGTTGGGGTTTTGATGAAGAGAAGTTCTGGTAGCTTTGCTACATAATTCTGATGGCTTCATGCCCAGTTAAATATATGGCTTCATGCCCAGTTAAATATATGGCTTAAATGCCCAGTTTGGTGTGTTGGCGGGGTGGGTGACTAAAGCTCCCTACAGGTGTGCTGGTTGGTACGGGTGGTCTGTAGTAGATGGAAATGAGGTTGGGATGGGAACTTGCATATCACGTGCATAATATATGTTATTATTGTTATTTTAAATGGGCTTAGGCCCAAATAATTACTTACTGAGATATTGACCCAGTGGACTATGGCAAATGGGTTACACACTGAGTTTTAAGTAACTCACCCCGTTTACCTTACTCTTCTCAGGTAATGATCAGTGATGGAGGCTTGGGCCGAGGACGACTTAGTGGAGGCCATACTACGAATAATGGTTATTTGAACTTCAGATTTCTTTTATGTATTTTTAAGTAATTTGATATTTTAAATTAAGTTGTAATAAGGCCTTTGGATTATTTTAACTTTATTGTTGGGATGGTTTATTTTTTCTTAAATTGTTTTGAAAAGAAAATTTTTGGAAAACTTAATTAAGGATTTCTAAAATCAATTAACAATGAATATTTTTATAAACATTTACAAATATTTCAAAGATAGATATTCTCTTTCGAAACCTCGATACCATTTTCAAAGGACCTAGTTCTTCCTTTCAAATTTTCAATATCGTTTACAAAAGCCATGGTTTCAAAAGATTAGTAGTTCAGTTTTATCAATTTATCAAATCAAACTTGATTTCTTTTCTTTTCTTTTCTTTATTGTTTTTAATGAAGCAGCTTTTTAGTACGAATAAAAAGGATTAGCATGTTTTACTCATGTGACATGCCAAATCCACTCGTAACTCATGGACCGGGTTTTATTACCAAAAGAGATAGGAAATTGGCCCATAAAATCAATACCTCATACATAAAAAATTTCACATGATAGCATATATGTTTGAGGTATTTCATTGCGTTTAGAGATATTGCATGTTCTCTGACATCTATCACACGAAGCAACATACCTGTTAGCGTCTTTGAACAAGGTAGGCCAATAAAAACCTGATTCGAGCATTTTATATGCTATCTGGATCTTGTTGTAATGTCATTCTGAAGGTCCTGAATGGCAGTGTTCTAAGATTTTGCTTGCTTCTGCTTTTGTAACACACCTCCAAATTACCTGATCTGCACATATACGGAAAAGAAAAAGGTCCTCCCAAAAATAGTTTTTCGCATCAGCAAAGAATCACTTCTTTTGATGACGTGTTAATTTTTTTGATAGGATGTTAGCAGCTAAGTAATTTGCAATGTTCGCAAACCAAGGTACCTCGAGTTGGATATAGCAAATAGTTGTTCTTCAGGAAATGAGTCATTTATCTCACTCTCATCGAGTTCTTTGATATGTGGATTTTCAACCCTAGACAGATGATTTGTCGCAATGTTTTCAGCTCCTTTCTTATCTTGAATTTCCAAATCAAATTCCTGTAAAAGTAAAATCCTTCTTATGAATCAAGGTTTTGCATCAGATTTAGTTAAAAGATAACAAAAAGCTGAATGGTCAGTGTAAACGACAACTTTAGATAATATCAAATACTATCTGAATTTATCAAATGAAAAAACCACGGCTAGCAATTCTTTTTCTGTGGTGGTATAATTTTCTTATGCAGCAGTCAATGTTTTGCTAGCATAATATATCGGCTGAAAGTGCTTGTCTCTTCGCTGTCCCAAAATAGCACCTACTGCAAAGTCACTCACATCACACATTAGTTCAAAGGGTAAATTCCAATCAGGTGCAATTGTAATTGGGACATTTACCAATTTATCTTTGAGGGTATTAAATGCATCTAAACATTCCTGATCAAAATCGAAAGGCACATCGTTTTCTAGTAGTTTTGTTAAAGGCTTAGCTATTTTAGAAAAATCCTTAATAAATCTTTTATAAAATCCAGCATGTCCTAAAAAGCTTCAAATAGACTTAACTGAACTAGGAGGAGGAAATTTTTCTATGGTTTCATCTTTTTTCTTTATCGACCTCAATTTCTTTACTAGAAATTTTGTGGCCTAATACAATCCCCTCTCGAACCATAAAGTGACACTTTTCCCAATTAAGCACAAGGTTCGTCTCCTCACATCTCATTAGAACTTGTTTTAAATTTTTAAGGCAAAGATGGAAAGAATTACTAAATACTGAAAAATCATCCATAAATACCTCCATAGTATCTTCCACGAGTTCATCAAAGATGGCTAGCATGCATCGCTGAAAAGTAACAGGAGCATTACATAATCCAAAAGGCATTCTACGATAAGCAAACGTACCGTATGGACATGTAAATGTTGTCTTTTCTTGATCCTCAGGAGCTATTGGAATTGAAAGTAGCCAGAGAGTCCGTCTAGGAAGCAATAATACATATGCCCAAATAATCTTTCTAACATCCGATCAATAAAGGGCAAAGGGAAGTGATCTTTTCTTGTGGCGTCATTCAACTTCCTATAGTCAATACAGATTCTCCAACCGGTGACTGTTCTTGTAGGAATCAATTCATTCTTTTCATTAGCTACAACAGTCATGCCTCCTTTCTTTGGAACAACATGCATAGGACTCACCCAAGTACTGTCAGAAATAGGATAAATTATTCTAGCATCTAGAAGTTTAATTACCTCCGCTTTAACAACTTCTTTCATGTTGGGATTCAATCGTCTTTGAGGTTGCACACATAGTTTATACTCATCTTCCATTAAAATTTTATGGGTGCAAAACGATGGACTTATTCCTTTAATGTCAGAAATTTTCCAAGCTATGGCTCTTTTATGTTCCTTTAGTACCTGCAACAACTCGTATTTCTCTTTGGATTCTAATTCTGAAGAGATGATTACTGGTAGAGTAGAATTATCCCCAATGAATGCATATTCTAAGTGATTCAGTAACTATTTCAATTCCAATTTTGGTGGTTCTCCAATAGAGGGTTTCTGTTTTAGATCGTCGTTTATTTCAATGCCTTTGTATTTCTTTTGTCTAGGGGAAGATGTATTCAATTCATTGGTATCACCGTCTACCCCCTCACCTTGGGTAAGACACAATTCCAGAGCATGTCGTCATGTACGATTTCCTGCAAAGAATCTTGAATAAAATGATCAATGGCATCAATAAAATAATAGGAATCATCTTGCTCTCTATAATATCGATTAGCATCACAAATTTGAAAAATAATTTCCTCGTCACCTACTCTTAGCGCAAGTTTACCATCACCTACATCAATAATAGCCCTAGTAGTAGCTAAAAAGGGGTGTCCCAAAATTAAAGGTACCTCAACTTCCTCATCCATGTCAAGTACAACAAAATCAAAAGGAATATAAATTTATCAACTTTTACCAAAATATCTTTAATAATTCCCCTAGGATATTTAATAGATCTGTCATCTAATTGAATACTCATCCTAGTGGGTTTTGGTTCCCCAAGACCAAGTTGCTTAAACATTTTATAAGGAATTAAATTAATACCAGCACCTAAATCAGCTAGTGCTTTCTCAATGTTTAAACTACCAATTAAACAGGGAATAGTGAAACTTCCTAGATCCTTCAATTTGGTTGGTATTTTATTTTAGAGGATGGCTGAACATTCTTCATTAAGTTCCACGGTTGATATCTCTTCAAACTTCCTTTTATTTTTTAGAAGCTCTTTTAGGAATTTTACGTACATTGGCATCTGTGAAATAGCTTCAAAAAAAAGTAAGTTAATATGTAACTATTTAAAAAGTTTAAGAAATTTACCGTATTGTGCATCTAAGCGATCTTTCTTTAACTTTTTGGATATGGGATTGGTGGTTTACATTCTTCATGTACCCGTGTTACATTCTCGACTTCCTTATCCTTTTCCTTCTTAGTTTCTTGTGGCATTTTTTTTTGTTTCAACCAATACCTTACCATTCCTTAATGTTACTGCCTTCACTTGCTCTTGTGGTTTAGGTTTGATATTATTAGGTAGATAACCTGGTTGCCCTTCAGAAACTAACTTGGTTAACTGTCCTAATTGATTTTTAAGCCCTTGAATAAATGTTTTCTGATTATTCAACATCGTTTTGGTATTCTAAAAATGGGTTTCTGATGCTGAAAGAAACTTTGCTAGCATATCCTCAAGGCCTGGCTTCTTTTCTTATAAGAAAGGTTGCTGTTGAAAGCCTGAGAAGGGTTGTTGTCTTTGATTTCCTTGGCCATCCCATGAGAAATTGGGATGGTTCCTCCAACCTGGATTGTAAGTGTTCCTATAAGGGTTATTTTGGGGTCTAGAATTATTACCCATATAGTTTATCTGTTCGTTTTCTATGGAAGGGTTGTAGGGTGGGTATTCTGTATTGTTTGTCCCTCCTCCGTATGTATCGCAGTGCATCACTAGGTGTACCTGCGAAGAACTACACAAACTATTAATCTTTTTATTTAACAGTTCAACTTGATTTGATAGCATGGTTACTGTATTGAGGTTGAAGACACTGGCGGCTTTTGTTGGCTTTGTCCTCGTAACTTGCCACTGATAGTTATTCAGTGACATCTCTCCAATAAACTCATAAGCCACTTTGGGGTCTTGTTATTCAGGGTTCCATAGGCGGCTGAATCAATTAATTGTCTATTTGAAGGGTTCACACCATTGTAAAAGGTTTAAACCTGTAGCCATAATGGTAGCCCATGGTAAAGGCACCGTCTTAGTAGATCCTTGTATCCCTCCCATGCATCGTAAAGTGTTTTTGTATCTTTTTGTGGTAACGAGTTCAACCACTGTTTAGCTTTGTTCCTCAACAAAAAGGGAAACAACCGAAGGCGAATGGAATCATCAAAAATGCCATTGATCTTGAAAGTATCGCAGAATTCTAGAAAATTTTCCAAGTGATTGTTAGGGTCCTCATCCTGCAAACCATCAAACTGAACAAACTGTTATATCATCTGTATAGTGTTAGGTTTTAGTTCAAAATTATTTGAGGCAACAACAAGTCTAACAATACTAGATCCTGTTTCTATTAAATTAGCTTTAACATAATCATATATAATGCGAGGAGCAGGATTTTGATTCACCGGGTTTGCTGCCACCACAGGAGGTAGTGGATTATTATCAGCCATCTCTTCGGTAGTATCGGGATCATTTTCTTGCTCTTCTTCTATGTACTATAGGCTTCGCCTTATTTGCCTATGATTTCTGCGAATGGTACCTTCTATATCACTATCGAAAATCAAGGGTCCTGTCGGGTTCCTTCTAGTCATAAACTAGAGGTACCTGCCAGAGACAAATAAAAGAAAAAATAGTAAAGTTAAGAATAAAATAAATATAAATTGCAAAAAAATAAAATGGATAAAGTAATAAAAATTTAGTTTTCCTAATATCTTAGTCCCCGACAACGGGGCTAAAAACTTGATCGTGTCCAAACTAACTATGACAACGAATAAGGCAAGCGCACCTATCGTTTGATAGTATAGATATGGCAAGACCGAAAATATCGTATCCTCAAGGATCAAGAGTATTAGTAATTATTATCTTTCTATTATTTAGCCTAAGAACTAAGGGAATTGATGTTTAATCTAAAACTAACTAATTACTAAGCTAAAGATGCTAAGACAAAGAGAATGAATTGGGGAAATACTTTTGGAAAAACCAATTGATCGAGACAATACCCGAGGAAGAATCCACCTAGACTTCACTTGTTATCTAACTCTGAAACAGACGATTTATTCACTTGACTTGATCCGTAGGATTCACTAATTTATATTAATACCTCTCTCGAGGCTACTAACGCCTAACCCTAGGTTGATTAATTGAAATCTCTTTCTAATTAATACCCCTAGAGTCGCATTAACATCTATCTATAGAATCCCATATTAGGTTTGACCCTAATCCGGCAGATTTTCGTCATCTTATCTCTAGGAGTGCGATCAACTCTGCGTCACTATGCTAGATCTACTCTTAAACAAGGACTTTTGCTGCATTGCCTAAGCACATCAATACTTGAATCAATATCCTGAAATATCAAAGAAAGAATAAAGGACACATAATTAAGAACAAATAAAATATTTATCATATAGTTCAGAAAACAATAACAAAATACGTCTTAGGTTTCATCCCTAGGTCTTTAAGGGGTTTAGTTCATGTTTATAAAAGAATACATCTCAGAAGAAAGTATAAAACAAAACATATGAAAAACCCTAAAACCCCCTAAAGGAAATTAAAGGGAAGATCTTCCGTCTTGAGTATGATTCTGGCTTCTTGAGATGAATCAACTGGCTGTCTTCGAGTAAATCCCACAATTCGCCCTCTCTGGCTTCGCTTCACGGCCTCCCCCATTTTAGGATACACTTAGGGTGTTTATATGGGCTTTCGAAATGTCTTTCTTTGCCTTTAAGTATCCTAAACTGAGTGACAGGTCACGGCAGGGTCACGCCTATGGTGCACGCCCGTGTGAATCGAGCCCAAGACCGTGTTTGAGTTTGCTAAAATGGCATAGCCGTGTGGTGAGCTGCAGGCCGTGTAGATTTCTTAATTTGGCCCATTTTCTTCGTTTTTGGCCCATTTCTCGTTCTTTTCATCCTCCTGTGCTCTCCTAAGTATAAAACATGAAATTAAAGGATTAGGAGCATCAAATTCCACATTTCAAGGGATAAATCATCCAAAAGTATGCTAAATGCAGGGTTAAAATATGTATATATTACATTTATCAGTCAAATTAGAAGATAAATGCCTCACATTTAGGAAGATATATCAATTAGGCACTTAATCAAATTAAAGGCCACTTTTACATTTTACGCGATTTAGTCCTTTTCTCAAAATAACACACAAATGACCAAATTAAATCACACAAATTTCACACATACTAATTCACATGGTATAGACTCAAAAAATAATATTAAAATATTTTTGACTCGAATTTGTCGTCCTAAAACAACTATTCCGACTAGGGTCTAAACCGAACTGTTACAATATTTCCTTACAAAGAACCATAGATAGATCAAGTCCCCTCTCTTGAATGAATGTCTTTCCTTGAAGTTCATTGAAATATTTTTCGACATTCAGATTTGAAAAACTAGAGGGATTTTGACTTATCAATGGTTTCGTTTCAATAGTTTGTTTAACTTTCATAGGAGGCATATTTAGTTCTACTAGTTAATAACACTTTTTAAGCAAGTAATGTTAATGGGATAGTAAAAGTTGAGTTAAGAACCCTTAATCTCATGTTTAAACATTGGATTCCTTGTTACCAGTGCTTCTCTTTCATTCCTCCCTATGTTTCCTTCTTTTTCTTGCACCAAATAATCCTAAAAGAGGAAATTTGTAACAACCCATTTTTAGTGGTGTCAAAAATGGTGGTATCGGGACCACAATTCTAATGAGGGAGTAATATTTTAATATTTATTTAAGGTCTATGTGGTTATAATAGTGCCATATTAAAGTTTCATTAAGAAATTTTAAAGTTTAAATAGTTAATTAGGTAAAAAGGACTAAATTGTAATAGAAGCAAAAGTTGAATTCTCTTAGTTAAATGGGTTATTTAACTATGAATGTAACCTCCCAAACCCGGCCTAGACATTATGGCTAGATTAAGAAGGCTACATTAGCCACTGAAATGACTAAGCTAACTTATGTTACGTTTGACAACCTTAAATAAACTCATTTTAGAGAAAATCATAGTTGTACTTTAAGTTAGCTTAAAAGCATTCATTCATTAGGTTGTGTATACTTAGGATTCATTTTATTGTTGATAGTGTTGTTTTAGAAAAAATGTTTATTTGTCGATCTTCTTTAAAAAAAAAAACTAGATGTTAAACTAATGCAGAAGAAAAACCATTTTTCAAGTTATTTTGGAAACTTAGTTGCCTTATCGATTTGTTTTTCAAAAACGGTTCCCTTGCAATGCAACAGAAGCTAGGGAACAATATCAAAATTTTAATTAAGCCCAATATCATTCATTATCTAGTTATCATGCTTGAGTAATCCATGCATGCAAAAATCTCAGAAGAAAAGTTACCAAGCCACAAACTAGAAGTCATTAAAAATTACAAACCAAAACCAATAGAGACTGATTAATACTTATTAAAAATAGTCTGAGGTCCAACGTGATTCTCTAAATGCCGAATCCAGTCCTAATTTTGAGATTTACCTAAAAAGTTAAACATTATTAGAGGGTAAGCTTATGAAAAGCTTAGTGTGAGTTGAACAATTATTTAAAGAAACATGAATATCAAATACAGTGAAACATATTAGCTTTAATAGAAGAAAACAAAACCATCATAGAAATTTCATATCATTACATAGCCATTATCAAATTGATGTCAGATGGTGTATAAGCATGGGACATCATTCGTTCGAGTAACAATCATTAATTTCTATACCATTCAATAAAACAAAACACAATACATATCATAAATCAATTGCATTCGAATATGTCATGAGCATGATGCAATGCAAAAAGGTTCCTACCCATATCGTCTACTACACACCATGAGTTCCCCAAAACCCATCATCCGAACTCCAAAACATTATGGGCTTAAGCCTATTGTTGTTAAAACCATCGATACCAATATACATAAAATTTTGCCAGTAAAAATGCGATAAATCGCCATACCCCTCGGTACTCAAGGTGCTGTGCACTGACTACAAATAATATGGACTTATTATGCCGTTGGTACTCCACGGAATTCCTCCGTCAACCACAAAATCCCAACCCAGTGCATATGCAATATGTCACTCAATCTCATACATAACCATACCTCAATACTTTTGACATCCATTTGACATGCTCAGTATGTCCTCAATAATCACATACTTTCAGTAAATGGAAACATTGTTCCAATCTTTCAAATTACCATTGTGTTGGTATCAATCAATATCGTTCAATTTCACATACTTTACAGATTTTCATTGTGCATAAATAACACCCTTTTCAGTATACAATATAAAAAAATCTCATGCATTTAAATCATACATAAGCTTAATATCTTAACACATTATATCATTCAGTCAAACATTCTCATATCTCATAACTCAAATATGCAATTACAAACTCAATCAAACATTCATACTATCAAACTAGCAATTTTGCCAACATGTTAATCTTTTAAGGCTTGAAGCATACTTGGTTCGATCACTCAAAAAATCAATAATTTGGATATTAATCCAATCCAATCAGCAAGATAATTTATCAAATATAACATGATATTTAACATTTTCAAACAACTTTATGAGTTTAGGACCCACAACTTATTTGTCGCTTCCTCGCAACACACTAGCAAAACTTCAAATTTTCCTTAATAATTTCTTAAAAGAACCTAAACCAAAATTCAATATAAATTAAATCAATTTACCATTAAAACATCCCCAAAACATCCACTTATGAGTTCAAACCAATCGTTGAAATCATAACTATTTTATTAATCAAAAGTAGTTAGATTCCTTACACTATATCAATGCGAACCATTTGTACAATCGTTCTTTGCCTTTATAGATGATTTGGGTTGTTTGAGTCAGCAGATAATTCAATAATATACTGGAAAATAAGTAGATATTTAATGATTAAATTCCTTCATTTAATAAATTCATAACATTTACCTAAAAACTAATAACAAACTAGTTATCCTTAATTTCACTTACGCTTCACGATTTGTAGGATCTGGTTGGCTAATTGATCAAGAATGTCTCTCCCTAATTAACATCTGATTAAAGGCTTATTATGAGGATTCAAGAACAAGATTTAAGGCTGGAAAAATATGGGACAGAGCCAAGAAACAAAACAACCCCCTTTCTTGCACATAGGCGCATGCACCACCACCCATGGTAGCCAAAAATTAGGGTTGAATTTTAAAACGGATTGAGATCTTATTACAATATGGAAAAAATACCTTTAAAATCATTTTAAATCCCCAAAATTACAGATCTAGAAATATTGGTTTTTAATTGACAAGATTAATCAAGAAATTGAAGAGAAAAGAGATCTTACCCAAGGTAGTTGAGTGAAACGAAAATGACACTTTCTTAGAAATGTTCGGCACCGATCATGGGGTTCAAGATTTCAGATTTGGGGCTGATTTAGATGAGTAAAAATGGAAGAAATAGATTAAATTATATGGTGTAACATCCCAAAATTGGGCCTAGTAGGATTGGGCCCAATGGGCCTTGGGCGTAAGAATGTTTAAAATTTTTGAGAATATGAGAATGGCATTGTTGCAAATAGGACTTATTAGTTAAGTGAGTTTGGAAGGTTACGGGGTTTCTATGAAGTCTCGGTTTAATTGGGCCTTAGAAAAAAATTGGTATTTTAGCACTTTAAGGAGAGATGATAAGTAGCTTCAAGGCTTATAGAAATAAATGAGTAAATTGTTAGCATAAGTGAGCATATGGTAAAGAGGACATGGCGCCACATGAAGTACCTTGAGGGAAGAGGTTCAAATCCAATTGTGCATAAATTTTGACTTTTATTTTTGCATACTCCCCCTAAGTGTCGGCCAAGGTGTAATTATGGTAAGGTGGACTTTTATTTTTATGGCAAGATGGCTAAAGAGATTAAGGAAAGGTTGAGGTTGGGGAAAGGAATCAAGAAAAAGGGGAAAGTAAGGGGAACAAGTGGCTTTTTTCAAGGAATATGTTATGGAAAGTATGGGTGGCAAATTGTTGATCATTTTAGCTATGCATGTGGACGGTTTTGTGTGTTAGGGGGAGAGCTGAATTTTTCCTTGGTGTATTGGTGAAAGTTTTGGTTTTTGTTTGTGGTCAAAATTCCTTCATGCAACATTGGTGTCATTTTTTTCTTTCTCTCTAAATTTTCCTTCTTGCCGATTCTTCAAGCCATTGTGAACATATTCTCATCTTTTCTTTCTTTTGATGCCGAATGTACCCAAATCTATGAGACCAAAGTTTGTTCACTCATCACCTTTTTGAAAACCGTAACTAGTGAACACCCATCTCTTTTTCTTTTCTTTTAATCATCCTTTCAACCGTTCTTCCATATCTTAAAATGAAACAAAGCTTCATTTTGAATCAAATCCTTCTCTTTTATTCATTTTCTTTATAGTCGAAACACTCCAAACACCTTGATACATCTTCTCCTTTCTTTTAATCATTTCTACTCATTTGTGTTGACACTCACTCCTTTGATCAATCGAGTTATAGTGGAAGGCCGAAACTTTGACTCATCCGTAGCCATTGTACAATCGTTGGAAATTGGAATTAATATCGTTAAGGTAAGGGATTCATCATGGTTATTTTTGGATCTTTTCATTGACCGGTTATTTTGCTTAACGAGATAGTGGTTGTGACTAATCGATTATATTTTAGGGACTAAACTGCTCGATCTATCCCTCGTAATAAGAGACTCGGATTGTTGGTAAGTGATATAGATTGTTAATCAATCGAAATAGTTGGTTGAAGTGGTAAATTGGGCTTTGGGCTAATTGTTGACCGATTGTATATTTAGGTGCCGCAGAGAATATGGTGTTACGGATCCCGTAATAAGGTGTGTAATCCTGTACTTTCTAAAAACATGTTTGAAATGGTGTGTACTCTCACATCTCTCTGAAAGTTTGTATGATATGTTTTGTGATTCGGTTGAAATACCGAAGAAAAACTGAAAACCGACATCCGTAATCACTCGGGCGTGCGTATGATCGTAGTGGTAATCATATTTGTAATAAAACAGTTTCAATTAGAAATAGTGACATATATTTGAAAAATCATGAAAAATAGAAGAAAGGGAATTAGAAAGTGAATGAGATATCAAATAAAATCTTACTGTGTCTATTTTCATAAGGAAGAAATGGAGAAGGAAAATGAATTCTATATTCTGAGATATATTAATTTTAGTGAGACTGATTCTGAATGATTTCGTGGTTCTCTGAACTATCTTGGTAAAATCGTATAAAATTGTACAAAGTGAATTATGGGTTATAATTTATACGTATAGATTTCTTAGTGAGCCTATTTTCAATAGAAACAAGTGGGAGCAGTATATGAAAACCGTACAATGAGATATTTGAAATTAAGGTAAGAGAGGTCAGAATCGTTGGACAGTGAAACAAGGGCAAATTTAAGGAATAAACTGTAGTGAATGGTTAAGCCAAAAATTCTGGAAAAATTGTAGTAAGAAGATATATGAGTCTAGTTTCGAAAAAAATTTACGGATTTAGATTTCAAGATTCCTAACTCAAGTTATAGTCAATTTAGTCAGTACGATGCAGATGGACAGTTTAAATTTTTATGCCCAAATTAGTAATTAAGTGCGAGGTTGCGAAATTACGAAAATACCCTTAGAGGGTAAATTACCGAAATACCCCTGGGTTGTGAGATTACCGAATTACCCTTAGTGGATAAAATTATCGATTTACCGAAATGCCCTTATGGGCCGATTTGTTAAATGTCTTGTGGGCCAATTTGATATAATTGCTAAATGGGCCGATTGATATATGAATATGTGGGCTGATTGATAAATTGCTATTTGGGCCAATCTAAAAATTTGCGAAATGGGCCAAGATGATTCTCTGTTCAATGGGCCAATTTGATAATTTGTTACAATGGGCTATAATTTTTGTAATAAATATCCGAATAAATTATTGTGTTCGTTATGCATTATATACATGAATTGCATGGGGTGGGATAATGATGATTGGAGGAAGCTATTTGGTGGCTCTGCCACATATTTTGTGACTCTGTCACAATCTGTCTGGTGGCTATGCCACGTAAATTTTGTTATTCTGGTGGCTTGACCACAACTAAATTTGCTATAAATGGCTTAATGCCTAAGATTGATGTGTTGGCGGGGTGGGTTGACTAAAGATCCCCACAGGTGTGTTGGTTGGTACGGGTGGTGTGTAGCGGATGGATTACTAGGCTTGGTTTGGGAATTGCATTTTATATACATGTTATATTTTGATATATTATTTTTATTGTAAATGGGCTTAGGCCCAAATAAATGCTTAATGAGATTTTGGCCCAGTGGACAGCGGTAAGTGGGTTACACACTGAGTTCTTGTAACTCACCCCCCTTTCTTTTCTTAATCCCTGTAGGTAACATTCAATTCGAGGATTTGGGGCCATGGATGACTTGGTGGAGGCCATACTTCATAGATGATGTTTGCAAACATTAGTAAACTACTTTTCGTATTATTTCGTTATCTTTACTATTTCGGGTTTTAAAGTTGTAATAAGGCCTCTGGAGTATTTTATTATTTGCTTTATGTTTGATATATTTATTATTTTGCTTAAATGGTTTTAAATGGGGATTTTTCTAAAATCATAAATAACGGTTTTCAAAAAAATGATTAACAAATTATTTTCATAACAACTTTTACAAATGATTTAACTCGGAAATTCTCTTTCAAATTATCGACGACATTTTCAAAAGTCACAGTTAAAGTTCACTACCTCGATTTTCGACTCATCAATCAACCTCTCAAAAATACTTGTATTTTTTATCTATGTTTCGCAATGTTTTCAAATGCTTTTGCAACTCTATTGTAACATCCTAAAAAAGGGCCTATGCATTTTTGGCTTAAATGTACGAAATGACATGTTTTATGGGTTTTGAATAAATTTTGAATATTTTTGGAAGCCGGAGAATGTATGGAAATGTTACATTAAAAAAAAATAGGAAAGTAAACACTTTAGGAAACCTAAGAAATGTCAAGTTTACAGAGCCGAACGAAAATTTTTGGAAACCTAGAAATGACTTAGAAATGTCGAGTTTTAAAGTTTAAAAGAGGTAATTAAGGCAATGAGGCCTTAAAAGAAAAAGTACGTGAAATTTGACACACAAATGGGCTTGGTTAAGTGGCTTGGAAGGGCCACTTAAAGCCTCTATAAGTGACGCCACAAGCAGGTGCAAATGGGCCGGGTTTGGGGTGTTACATTTTTGGTATCAGAGCCCGGTTCAAAACTCGGCTGTAGGGGGGCCCAAGGCCCAAAATGTTTTGGTTATGATAGTAGGCCTTATTGAAATGTTTTGGAAATTGTTTTTGGCTTGAACAGCATGGCACCGAGTCTCCGGCACCTATCCGCCCAGGTAAGTAACTCTATCCATTTTTGTGAATACTTGATGAGGGGTAGAAGGGTAAATTGGGGACGTAGAATACTAGAATAGAAATTATTGAACTCTAGGGCTAGCATACCCCAACAAACAATGCATAAGATTTAATAACTCCATAAACCAACCCTGTGAGTTGTCACTGAGCAAGGAATGTGGAAATCATTATACGCAAGTCTAGGATTGGATTCGGTGGGGGCCTGGTGTTTAAGCAGTCCTCGTGACTCACCTCCTGCTCACTCGAATCCTACCTGGTGCGTAGTAACGGTTCATCCTAGCTGAGACGACACACTCACAGGTGAAACTCGATAATTAAAACCCCAAAGGGATTAGCCATTTTACTTTTGGAAATAATTAAAACTTTAGTTTAAAAAAAAAAGAAAGAAAAAAAGACCAAAATACCCCTCAGTTTAAAAAATGACCAAAATACCCCTGGCTTGAAAATTTCCAAAATACCCTCCATATGAAAAATTTCCAAACAGAAAATTTCCAAAATATCCTTCTTTTGAAATCACTTAGAACCCAACTTTTGAAAATCATTTTGTGAAAACACCCTGATTATGTAAAAATTACTAAAATACCCCTAGTGGTGAAAATTACAAAATTGCCCCTAACCAACAAAATTACCAGAATGACCCTGATTTTCAAAACTTCGCAATATCACTATTTTAGAAAATGTAATTATCAAAAAGAGCTCTCAAAGTTTTACAACTTTTGAAATATCCCTGATTTGTGAAAAATTACCGAAATACCCCTGAGGTCCAAAATTACCGAAATACCCCAGATTTCAAAATTTTTCAAAATACCCCAGGAAATTTAAGAGATTCAAAATAACTTTTTGACAAAATCATCCGAAAACTTTTATTTTTGAAAAATTACAAAAATACCCCTGTAGGACAAATTACGAAAATACCCTTGGGTAGTGGAAAAACAATCACCAGGAAAACTACAACGTCTCTTTGAATGAATGAATGGAAAACTGTATGCATGTATGATTGTAAAAGAACCACTCCTAAAACTTCTATCATAAAATTTCTTCGCAGATAATCAAGTGAAATACTAATGCATAAAATTCTTAAACAGATAAACGCAATCGTTAGATATGATAGTTCTTTGAGATCAGAGTGCGCAACAATAGCGTAGTGTAGCGAGTTAGACTGTACGGATGAACGATAGTAAGTAATTTCGAGGACGAAATTATTTTAAGGGGGTAGAACTGTAACATCCTAAAAAAGGGCCTATGCATTTTTGGCTTAAATGTATGAAATGACATGTTTTATGGGTTTTGAATAAATTTTGAATATTTTTGGAAGCCTGAGAATGTATGGAAATGTTACATTAAAAAAAAAAAAAGGAAAGTGAACATTTTGGAAACTAAGCTAAAAAAAGGAAAGTAAACACTTTAGGAAACCTAAGAAATGTCAAGTTTACAGAGCCGAACGAAAATTTTTGGAAACCTAGAAATGACTTAGAAATGTCGAGTTTTAAAGTTTAAAAGAGGTAATTAAGGCAATGAGGCCTTAAAAGAAAAAGTACGTGAAATTTGACACACAAATGGGCTTGGTTAAGTGGCTTGGAAGGGCCACTTAAAGCCTCTATAAGTGACGCCACAAGCAGGTGCAAATGGGCCGGTTTGGGGTGTTACATCTATTTCCAAACGTCATATTTTCGTAAATTGTTTATTTCAAATATGTTTTCGTAACCAAAAAGGTTTTTAAAGATATTTACGTTTTAAGTAGATAACAATTACTTAAGTGTTTTGGGTTTTAACAAAGAGGCTATAATTCTCAAACAAGTTTTTAACAATCACAAAGATGGTTTTGAAAAAAAAAAACTTCCATGTGACACGCTAGAGTCGGGCCTAACTTCTAGGCCGGGTTTGAGGTGTTACATATGGTGTACAATCTTGATGCAAAAAGAAGAAGAAAGAGATGGTAAAATGGGAGGTGTAGGCAACGACAACAATGGGAGAAAGAAAGAAAATTGAAGAGAAAAGATTAGAGGAAGAGGGTGAACGGCTAGGGTAGGTAAAAATTGAATTAAAGGCTGAAAAGTACAATAAAAATTTGTATTTGTACTTAGGGTTCAAGGGTATGGATGGCACACACATTAAAAAAAAGGGGTTTTGCAAAATTTAGTTATTTCGCAAGGGAAAGAATTTGAACTTGGGACCTTATTTACTTTCCATGCTTTCTCATATTTCTATTAACCAGTAGGCTTCTTCCTCATTCTTGAAATAATTTTAAAATATTTATTTTAAAAACAAGGCATGTCACATACTAGGGTTTAAGGTAAATTTTACAAAATAATAAAAATAGTGAGAGAGAAGGGATTTGAACTTGGGTTTCAAGGAATGTTTCTCTAACACTTAATCAACAAAACAATATCTCACTTATTTCTTAAAGATGAATAGATAATCTCAAAAATTAAGGCATGACCACTCTATCTCGATTCACAAACTTGAATCTACTAACCCTCGATTTTTGGGATGTTACAATGGAAAGGAAAACTAATGAACTTAGATGGTAATTATACCATATATGTTGATAGTTGAAAATTATGGACATGTTTATGCTAGTATTTTAAGTTATAACATAATGGTAAAAAAGAAATAATTAAAAAAGCATGAAACAAATAAAATAAAGGCTATCATCTTATTTCTTTTGTTTTTTTTTTTTGTTTGTTCAACCGAAAATACCATTGAAGAACGAGTTGGAGGTTTCAGCTAGAATTATTTCATTGCATGGTATGCGTTTGAGTCTCATTTTTATTAATGATTTTTACGCTTTTGAGCTCATTTTAGCTTAAACTACATAGCCCAAGGGTTAAATTGCAAAACTGTTTAAGGTTGAGGGATATGTGTAACACCCCTCACCCGTATTCACCATCAAAATAGGGTTACAGAGTATTACATGAATTACAACACTTTTAAACATATATTTCATATATAATTTATGAGGCCTTAAACATGCATTAAGAGTGGTTCGGGACTAAGCCGATAACTAAGGAAGCTTTTCCACACATATAAATTTTTTCTCAAAATAGTGGACACACGCCCGTGTGGTTAGACACACGGCCACCAGACACGCCCGTGTCACAAGCTATGTGAACATTCAAAATGGGAGCACATGGCCGTGTCCCAGCTCGTGTCCTTCCCCGTGTCCAAATAAGTGAGGTCACTGACTTGGGTCACACGACCAACCACACACCCGTGTGTCTAGCTCGTGTACCCTTCGAAGTAGCCACACACGCTGTGTGCCAGGCCATGTGCTAGGCCGTGCCAAACCTGTGGGGTATACTAACTTATGCAACATGGCTAAGCCACACGCCCGTGTGCTAGGCCGTGTCCCAATTAGGGGGTTATACTGACTTGTGCCACAAGGCCGATCACAAGCCCGTGTAATATGACCATGTGTCACACACGGCTGAGACATACGCCCGTCTCTCTGCCCGTGTGGACAAAAATAGGCTATTTACCAAGGCATTTTGCCACCCCATTTGGTACACGTTTTCACCTACGCAATTGACACAAAACCATAGCATAATATGCAATCCAAATTAACCAAACCAAGCCTAAATCTTACCATTTCAATACTAAGCAATACAAGGCACATAAGTACCACAATATTCTAAATAAATTTACACCAATCCTTATCTACTCAAATCATCAAAATGACCATTATCAAAGATGCATTATTAGGCCTAATTTCACAAGCACACCTATATACACAAATCATCAATCTTTATAACCAACTCAACATACACAAGACATAAGCATATATATATATATATATATATATATATATATGCACATGATTCAAACATACCAAATAAAGAATAATGATCCATCACACATGGCTATATATACATACCAAACATAAACATTTACAAGCCGATTCATTTGACCAAAGTCATTACCAAATATAACCAAAATGACTCAAAGTCCCTATACTTGCCATATAACCAAACCATAAGTTCAAAAATACCAAAGTGAAGGTTGGATAGTGTGACAATTTCTCTGTTTTTTCCCCGAATCTGAGCTAGCTGTAACAGCCCATTTTTGGGTCAAATCGAAATAGTGGTTTTGAGACCACAGATCTAAAGTCAAAATATTTATTTTATTTGTAACACCCCAAACCCGGCCTAAATGTCATGACAGGATCTAGTGCGTCACATGAAACTTTGCAATCATTTGAAAGTATTAGGAATAATTTTCTTTCTTTTTAAACTTCAAGTTCGATTAACCATTTGAAAACTCAGTGTTCATTTTGAAAACTAGCATTTAATTTAGAATCTGCTTTTAGGAGATGTTTGAAAACACTTGTTGTCGCTTTAAGTTAACCCGAGATGTTGTCCAATATCGTTTGTTAAGTTTTGGAAAAATAGTCATTTACATTTTATTAATAAAACATCATACCAATTAAATCATAGATTAAAGCGTTTAAAACCAAATCAAAATACTAGTGGCCTTATTACATAACAGATCCCCAAATTAAAGAAAATTCAAAGATGAGTAAAGTTTAATTTACTAAAATCGTGCATGGCCACCTCGAAGTCCACCCAGGCCCAGATCCATTGGATTAAGAATTACCTGCAAAATTTTAAGTAGAGGGGGTGAGTCAAGAAGACTCAGTGTGCAATTACCCCAAATGAACCATAATTGGGCTCGAGCCTATTCAAATACCATCTGGGCCTTAGCCCTTACAAAATCACATTGGGGGAAGCCTATAACGTATGCAAAATGATGCAAAACCCAATCCAACCTAGATATCCATCCGCTACACACCGCCCATTCCTGCCAAACACACCAATGAGGATTTCTATAATCGACCCTCACCGCTACACACCATCGATGGCAGTCGTGCTGCAGTCAGTTGCTCATCGTCGAAATATGTGGCATAGCCACCAAAATAATGTGATGAAGTCACCCAAAATATGTGGCAAAGCCACCGAATTACACTACCCCTTTCAACAACATCATATCCCCATTCCCATTCCACATACAATCATAGTGAAATGGATGCAACATTTATTAACATACACAGAATAATCAAAGCATTTGTATATCCATACTAAGGTGTTTAAACGGCATAGATAGAATATCACTAACCTGGTATCTCGATTTTACCCTCCAAGGGTAACCTAACAGACTTTACTAAAGTTTTGGCTTTTAAGTAATGTATATATTTATTGTAATAAAACGAAAGAAGGTCTGAGAATTACACACCTAAAAACGTGAAGAATTAGACTCTCAATGTCTTCGATACTTTTCGTAGAAGAAACAATCGCAATCTGTCTATCCTAGGAAAATGTTGGCTCCCTACCACAACCTAGCGAAAAGTCTCGCACCATCGACACCGCACTTTTTTTAAACTTAGGAACAGAGACCACGGGTCTGCTCCCCTTAGGCTTCTCAGACGCATCCCCCTTGGATTGCCTAGCACTCATATCCACGATAAGAGTCTTGATAAGGAAACTTGGTTAAGGCAGTGAAAGAGAAAGAGAGAATAGGTACCAACTCAAAAGAAGCTTCTTACCTTGATCAACGAAAACCGAACACCAAAGGGTTTGGCTTACGAAATCGGATGAGTCCCTAGATAATACAAAGTTAGAACTGATACCTAAAACAGAACAAAGGAAACGGCTTTTCAGCCAAACAAAACAAAAAAGGGCCCCTATCATCCCTTCACCAACATCCATACTTACCAAAGACCTCCCGAATGCCGGTCAAACAAAGAAAAGAAGATAAGGATAAACCCCTCTGCAACCGGCCAATGACCAAAAGAAGTGAGTCAAAATCTTTGATTTAACAAGACAATGAGAGAAGAAAAAAATAATGAAAAAAAAGATAGAGGAAGAAGAACCCTTACCAAAATAACAAAGAAATGCCGATTGGAAAGGCTAGATTCGGTGATTGCAGCAATAACAATATGAGTTCCAAATTAGGCTATGATGAACTTTGGGAGAGAAAGAAATGGTATTAGAGTAGCTCAAATTAGAATAGACAGAGAGAGATCAAGGAAAGTTTCAGCTCTTGACAACCAGAGATAGCGCAGGATCAAGGAGCAATCACTCACTGAAGTTCGGCCTATGGTGACAAAGAAAGGGAAATATACTTTTGGTTGTTGAGCAAAAGAACCTAATGGAAGAAAACTATGAAGAGGAAGTAGGAGAAGAAGAGAGAACGATTTTGGAATTGTGGAAAGAAAATGTCAAAAATGCAAAATAGGTCCCTAGAGTTCCTATAGAGTTTCGGTACAAAAGCACACCAAAGTTTCGGTTATGCTCCCTAACCCCCAAATGCCGATTTTGCTAGCCAACCCCACACATAGTCGAAAATCCTCCCTAACACTCCAACATTCGATCAACTACCAACCCTCTCTCCACATCCCACAAATTTCTCCACCCTTCACTCTCCATCCCTTATTTGAAATCTCACAACAACCTTGACCCATTTAAACCCCCCACAATTCCTTTTGTCCATCCATTCAAAAATATTTGACTCATTCAACAACCACTCATCAGTGTCCAAGCCGAAGGCTACCACCTCTCATCTTGACGCCAAAAATAAAGCTCCTTTGTGTGGCATGCAGGATTCAAACCTTCACCCTCTCTGCTTCCTTTGTGGCGTCGTCCTCCTTGCTCCCTAAGGCGTCATTACACCTTTCCACACTCCTTTTTGCGTCATCAACCACACACAAATATACATAAGACATACCTCTACAAGCTCTTCCCCCTAAAGTGCCCTGAAACAAAAATTTAACCAAGGCTCTAGCTTGAACATGAGCCTTTCTAAGACCCCAAATATATCCAACTAGCAAGCAGAACAAGCCAAACACACAGAAAACATAAAACACAGAACCCCCCAACTTAGGATGTTACATTATTATTTTAATAAGGTCTACAACATGATAGATTAATTACATGAAAGTTTCGTAAAGAAATTTTACCGTTTAAATGCTTAATTTGATAAAAAAAAGACTAAATCACGTAAAGTGTAAAAGTTATGTTCAATTAGCTAAAGGTATTTAATAGCTGTAGAACCTTAAAGTAAGGGTCCTTAAGTGGTAATTAACCCATTTGAGAGTTATGGCATGGCATTTGGTGTAATTAATAGATGTCATTAATGTTAAATTTGTAATTAGCTAATAAAGGTTAATTAAAGCAAACAAAATCAAAATTTTTGTCCATCTTTCTCCCAAATTGCTGAAAATTGATGATAGGAGAAACCATTTTAGGGTTAAAGCATTCGATAACTTCAAGTTTAAATTGGTGAGTGTTTTTTACTCGATTTTTAATGATTTATACGTTTTTGTGATCGTTGCTTCGTATTCTAGCTAGCCCGTACCCTAGATTTCAAAACTATTAAAGATTTATCATGTTACCATTGTTGAATGCATGAGTATTTTATTAGTTGATGATGGAAAATAAATCATTGTAGTTAGATATACAAGTTCTGTAAAGTGAATTTTGGTAAAAATGTCAATTTTGGATTAAATAATGAAATATGAAAATTTGGTGGTTAAATTTTAAAATAGATGAAAAATATGGGCTGATATGAGAATGGGTAATATTTGGCCAGCATGAATTTGTATTAAATTGAATAAATTGTAATTTTATGTGATAAGGACTAAATTGCAAAAATTTGAAATAATAGGGGAAAATGTAATTTTGTAAAAATGTGTAAATTGGGCTAAATTGAATGAAATGATGATTAAATAAGTAAATTTTGATATTATATAGATTGAGATAAACAAGATTTGGATCTAGAACAGGGAAAACAAAGTATCGAATTAGTCGACCTAATTCGTCATTGCAGCTAACGAGGTAAGTTTGTATGTTTAATAAGCATTAAATTATATATGTATAAATGCTTAATTGATATAATTGTGGTAAATGCTATATTATTGAAATGAAATGTGAATGCTATTGAGTACGATACTATTGAAATGATCGACAGAGATTTGATATAGCGAAAGTCCTAGTTGAAACATAGGAAAAGATAGAATACAAATGTCATGACATTAGGGTTACTAAGATTACGTGTAAGACCATATCTGGGATATGACATCGATATGAGACTTCATGTAAGACCATAGCTGGGCTATTGGCATCGATACGAGATTATATGTAAGACCATATCTGGGATATGGCATTGGTTCGGTACTGTGTGTACGAATATGGCATTGGTTCGGTACTGTGTGTACGAGATTCTCGAGTATCCTTTAGTATTCCAAATGGTTCAATAGGAAATGTTAACGGAACATGGTTACAAGTGATGGTACAACTCAGTCAAGGTACTCGTGATAGAAATCGACAAGTTAGTGTTAAAAGTGAATTTCATATGATGAGTAAGTGGAAAATTATGAGAATTCATATAGTTCAATTGAATATATATAAATGTAATGGCTATTGAATTGAATATAGTTTATTTCTATTTGCTTATGCTTATGTAAATGTAAATGAATTGATAAGAAATATTCAAACCATATAATCATTGAAATGAATAAACCTATGAAATTCTTGGATAACTATGTGAATGGATGCATGACATAAAGGTGGAATTATACAAGTTATATTATAGTATTTATAATGGCATAAAATGTGTTTATTTGATGAGATGAGTTATTATCATATGAGCTTACTAAGCTTTATAGCTTACTTTGTTATCTTTTCTACATTTATAGTGATTCGGAGGCTTGCTCGGGTTGGAAGTCATTGGAGATCATATCACACTATCCATGTATGGTTTGGTACTTATAAGCTTTGTGATATTGGTTATATGGCATGTATTTTGTGGTTATTTGTTGAGCATAAGTAATTTTGGTGATTGATGCATATGTGCTTGATATGTATTTAGCCATGAGATTTGGCCTGGTAATGATGTAAGGTTTTATAAGTATATGATTAAGTCATTTTGGTATGATTGTTGAATATGTATTTGGGCCATTTAAGTTGGCTTGTGATGATGAATTTGTTAATGCTTAAAGATGTGTAAATGGCTTTGCTTTAAGTTTGGTAATTGGCCTATATTGAGTGAATGAGGTTGAATTGATAAATGGTATTGAATTGAGTATTAGAATGGTTGAAATAGATATAGTATGATTGCGTAATTGATTGATGACTTTCGGCTGCATATTTGTGTCTTAAAATGGTACCATTTGAGCTTGTGTAGGTATGTTCAAAATGGGTGGCAAGATGGCTTGGTAAATAGCCTATTTTCGTCCACATAGGTAGAGACAAGGGCGCGTGTCTTAGCCATGTGTGACACACGATCATGTTACACGGCCGTTTGTACTATGAAGTTGAAATTGATATGAATTCAGTATGCTCCACATGGTATCACACACGGACGTGTGATCGGCTGTGTGGCACAAGTCAGTATACCCCATAATTGGCACATGGCCTAGCACACGGGTGTGTGACTTGGCCATGTTGCATAAGTCAGTATACCCTACAGGTTTGACACAACCTAGCAGACGACCTGGCAAATGGGCATGTGTGGCTAGTTTGAAGGGCATACAGGCTAGACATACGGAAGTGTGGTTGGCCGTGTGACCCAAGTCATTAACCTCACTTGTTTGGACATGGGGTAGGACACAGGTTGGGACACGGCCATGTGATCCCTTTTGAATGTTCACATGACCTGTGATGTAACACCCCTTACCCTTATTCGACGCTAGGATAGGGTACGAGGCATTACTGGACTTATTCACAAGTAAATATTCAAAATCGAGATAGGAATTTCCACTTAAATTTAAAACTTTTCAAAAGAATTCATATTGTCCCTAAAATGAGCCTACGAGGTCCAAAACATGCATCGGAAGTGGTTCAGGACTAAACCGAGAACATTAGAACTTTTAGGAAACATAGAAAATTTTTCATGTAAAAGGGGTCACACGCCCATGAGGGTTTCAGACATGTTCGTGTGACCATAAGACACGTCCGTGCTTCAAGCCATGTACAAACTAAGGAGCTTTCTATTTATGATGTCATCATCAAATTGAGGTCACACGGTCAAGTCACATGCCTGTGTGCTTAGGCCGTGTGATCGATTAAATTTTTATAATTTTTCATAAAATAGGTACATACTTCACACGGCCAGGGCACACATCCATGATCGAGGCCATGCCGTCCACACAGTTGAGACACAAGCCCGTGTATCTGCCCGTGTGCTCATTACTGAGCATTCTATTTTGCAACAAATAAGATACAGGGGACACACATCCGAAACACATGCCTGTGGGGCAAACCGTGTGTCGCACACGGCCTAGACACAGGCCCGTGTGTCTACCCTTGTGGACAAATATAAGGCTATTTACCAAGCCTTTTTGCCACCCTTCCATGCACCAACCTTCATAAGCATATACTTTCAACCCAATCAGCCATACTCAAGGCATCCACATATCATTTACATGCTATCATTTATCACATACAAACATTACATACTTAGCATCTCAAACCATGCAATTTCCCACATTCATGAAAACATCATCATATGTATATATACTTAACCAATATTAACCAATATCAAATGGCCATTTACAAAATGAATTATCAACTATTGAAGCCAACACATATGGCTAAATCAATTATGACACATAACAAGAAAACCAAGTCCCTATACATGCCACAACTCAAAATATTATAATCATAATTACCCAAAATGATAATTTGATAGTTTGAGTGAATCTCTGAAAGTCTCCGATTCTAAGCTAGCTTGGTGACACTACAAGACAAGGGAAAAGAAAGGGGAGTAAGCTTTATAGCTTACCAAATTCCTATGCAAATAATAGGCATTATAACACACATTTAACACATAATTAACATGATGTAAATTAACATAAATGTTATTATAAATCTCATAGTCAAACTTACTCAATCACCACCTTACCGAGGGTTCACCACATATCGAGCTCATTAAGGATGTGTTTAATGTACATACCTATACCCAATTTCAACACACCATAGTCCTTCACAACTTTAATGTTTCCATTAAACCACTTGGAATACTAAAGGATACTTAGGACATCTCATACTTACAGTACCATACCAATGCCATATCCCAGATATGGTTGATAAACCATAATATACACATATTTTAATCCCATATTTAGCATACTTTTGGATTATTTATCCCTTTAATTTTGGAAATAGGTGCTCCTAATCCTTTGTTTTCATGTTTTATACTCAAGAGAGCACCGGAGGATGAAAAGATCGAGAAACGGGCTGAAAATGGAGAGAATGGGCCAAAGTACGAAATCCACACAGCCTGGACCCTGAGTCACACGGTTGTACCTCTTTATCAGGACCGACCATGGCCTGGCCCTAATTACACGGCCGTGCAACACTGGCATGTCCCTGTTGCGGCAAAGAAGAGTTTCATTTGGATTAAGGTAGTTAGAGGCAAATAAAGACATTCCAAAAGCCTATATAAACACCCTAGAGGCCAACCTTAAAGGGGGTGTTCAGCTAGGCCAAAGAGCCAAGCCAGAGGGGATGAATTGTGGGATTCACTCGAAGAAAGCCAGTTGATTCATCTCAAGAAGCCAGAATCATACTCAAGACCGAGGATTTCTCCTTAAATTCCTTCAGGGGATTTTAGGGTTTTCTTTATGTTTTGCTTTATATTTTCTTCTGAGATGTATTCTTTTATGATTATGAACTAAATCCTTCAAATACCTGAGGGGGATGAAACATAAGACGGATCTTGTTATTATTTTTTGAGCTGTATGATAAATATTTAATTTGTTCTTAACTATGTGTTCTTAATTCTTGTTTTGATATTTCAGGATATTGATTCAAGCATTTATGCTCTTAGGTAGAGGAGGAATAGACCTTGTCTAAGAGTAGATCTAGCATAGTTAAGCGGAGTTGATCGCAAACCTAGAGATAGGATAACGAAAATCTGCCGGATTAGGGTCAGACCTAATATGGGAGTCCATAGATCGAGTTAGTACAATTATAGGGGTTTTAATTAGAAAGAGATTTCAATTAATCAACCTAGGGTTAGACGTTAGTAGCCTCGAGAGAGGTATTAATATAAATTAGGGAATCCTACGGATCAAGTCAAGTGAATAAATCATCTAATTCAGAGTTAAATAACAAGTGAAGTCTAGGTGGATTCTTCTTCGGGTATTGTCTCAATCAATTAGTTTTTCCCACAAGTATTTTCCCCGATTCCTTCTCTGTGTTTTAGCATCTTTAGCTTAGTAGATAGTTAATTTTAGGTTAAACAACCATTCTCTTAATTCTTAGGTTAAATAATAAAAAGAAAGTTAGTATTAGTACTTTTGGTTCTTTTGGGTTCGATAATCCGGTCTTGCCACTAAACTATACTACTGTTCGATAGGTGTGCTTGCCTTAAGTTGTTGTCACAGTTAGTTTTTAGGCTAGATCATTCATTATATAAATTTTTAAGACCCTGTCACATGATCAATGGTCTTAGATGGGATCTCATATCAATGCCAAGAGCCTAGCTATGGTCTTACACGAAGTCTCATATCGATGCCATATCCCATACATGGTCTTACACGAAATCTCAATAACCCTAATGCCATGACATTTGTATCCAAACTATTCCTAAGGTTCAACTGGGATTTTTTTGCTAGTCGAACTTTCTCAGTTACGATCAAAGAGTAAATCACAATTCATACAGTATTAAAGCAACTAAATAGCAATACATTATTTACATACGAACTTACCTCGGTACAAAAATAGCGGAAATGGATCTAATCGTCAATAACCTTATTTTTCCCCTGATCAAGGTCCGAACCCCGTCTTTCTTGATCTATAGTAGCAAATTTAACTTATTTAATTATCACATTACTCAATTCGGTCTGAAATTCACACTATGGAAATATTATATTTTTACCCTTAAACTTTAAAATATTTATATTTTTGCCCCTAGGCTTGAAAAATGAAATCTATTCAATTTCTTCAATTCCCAAGCCTAGCCGATCCTCTTTTATACTTATAGAAGTCCACATTTTCATTTAATCACACTTTTACACACATTTTATAATCTTTTTACAAATAGGTCCTTTTGACATTTTCATCAAAAACCACCTAGCAAAAGTTGTTTATCACACCTCAAACATGCATAATCTACCATTAGACATCAAAATACAAAAATATCAAACATGTGTCAAACCCTAGACATTGATCTTTTCTTAAATTAATGGTAGAAATAGGTAGATCGAGTGATAACGACTTCAAAAACATAAAGAGCATTAAAAATGGGGCTAGGATTACTTACAATCAAGCTTGAAAGATGACAAAACCCTAGCTATGGTGCCCTCCCAAGTTTCGGCCAAGGTTGAAGAAAGATAGCAAATTTTGGCTTTAATTTCCCTTTTTATTATTTTATTTACCAAATGACCAAAATTCCCCTCACTTAAACTTTGAAATATTATCTCACCATGTCCATTTTTGTACACTATCTTAATAAATGGTCTAATTACCATCTGAGGACCTTCAATTTAAAATTTCATAGAAATTAGACACCTCTAGCATGAAGAACTCAACTTTTGTACTTTTTACAATTTAATCCTTTTTACTAAATTGAGTGCCAAAATGTCAAAATTTTCGAACGAAATTTTCGTAAAATCATTTCGTAAAACTGTAGACCATAGAAATGTAATAAAAATAAAATTTTATATGTTGAATTTATGGTCCCGAAACCACTATTCTGATTAGCCCCAAAATCGAGCTGTTACAACTTTCCCCCTTTTAAGGATTTTCATCCCCGAAAATCTTACCAGAAAATAGGTTTAGGTACTATTTTCTCATAGCCTTCTTAGGTTCCTACGTAGCCTCTTCGACTCCGTGTTGTTGCCATAAAAATTTCACTAGGGCTATACTCTTATTTCTCAATTGTTTAACTGTTCGAGCCAAAATCTTGATCGATACTTCACGATATGTCATATCGAGTCAAATCTCGATCTCTATAGGGGAAATCACATGTGAAGGGTCTGATCTGTAACGACGTAATATAGATACATGAAACACGTTGTGGATCCTTTCCAACTCTGTCAGTAAAGCTAACCGATATGCCACTGGTCCTATTCTTTCAATAACTTCATACGGCCCAATGAAACGTGAACTCAACTTGCCTTTACGGCCAAATCTCAGAACTTTCTTCCATGGAGATACTTTAAGAAAGACTGTGTCACCGATCAAAAATTCTATCTCTTTTATCCTACACTAAGCGAGATGTCTTCTTCCACATTGTTGACATTCAGTTCTGTTAGACTTTACATTGCCCACACTCGCCATTGAGGTGGCCTGAGATTTAAAACTCGAATGTTGCTTCTCGCGATCTCTGCGTGAATACCCCGCTGAAAAATTCAAACGGGATTACATTTCTTTAGACTTCTTGGACTGAGATGGAAATGACATACTTATCTGTCTTTTATTTGAATCTCTAGCTTCGAGATTAGTTTTTCTCTTCTCTTTGTTCAACTCTTTGGCCTTACAAGCCCATTCAACCAATACCATAAATTCTTTCAGCTCTAAAATCCCAACTAACAAATGAATATTCTCATTTAATCAATCCTTAAATCTCTTGCATATGATAGCCTCGGTGGAAACACACCCCGAGCATATTTACTAAGTCTGATGAATTCTCGCTCATACTCAGTCACTATCATACGACCTTGTTTCAGCTCTAGAAATTTCTTACTTTTCTGATCGATGAACCGTAGACTAATATATTTCTTTCAGAACTCTTCTTGAAAGAATTCCCATGTAACCCTTTCTCTCGGTACCACCGATACCAGTGTATTCCACCAATGGTATGCAAAATCTCTCATTAGCGAGATAGCACACTTTAAACACTCATTTGATGTGCAAGATAACTCATCGAATACCCTAATAGAGTTTTTGAGCCAAAACTTGGCTCTCTCGGGATCATCATCCACATTTGCTCTAAAATCTCTAGCCCCATGTTTTTGGATCTTATCAATCGGGGGCTTATTCATTCTTACAAATTCCATACCTTGCGGGGCTATGAAAACCGGTCGAGGAATTGGTGGGGGTGGAGGAGGTTGGGCATTCAGATTGTTTGAACAAATTCCGTATACCACTTATTCATCATATGGAGAAAGGCTTCCCTGCCTCTTTCTCTTTGACAAACCGTAGGATGTCTACTATCATACGGCATTGCCCTTTGAGTGGAAGTTGGCGCATTACTTTCGACTTCATCAACCTCATCTCGATTGGGATCCATTACTATATGAAAACACAATTTAAAGTTGCAAGGAGTCATCACACTATCACAGTTCATTTATAGCATGTATAGCTAGACTCTTACACACGCCACATTAGTCTGAGAATCAACTAAACTGTAGCTCTGATACCACTAAATGTAATACCCCTTACCCGTGTCTGACGCCGGGATAGGGTACGAGGCATTACTAGACTAATTCACAAGAAAACATTCAAAATCGAGATAGAAATTTCCACTCAAATTTAAAACTTTTCAAAAGCATTCATACGTCCCTAAAACGAGCCTACGAGGCCCAAAACATGAATCAAAAGTTGTTTAGGACTAAATCAAAAACTTTGGAACTTTTAGAAAACTTAAAAATTTTTTTATGTAAAAAAGGTCACATGCCCCTGTGGGTTCAGGACACGTCCGTGCTTCAGAGCGTGTGCAAACTAAGGAGCTTTCTATTTATGATGTCATCATCAAATTGAGGTCACATGGTCAAGTCACACGCCCGTATGCTTAGGCCGTGTGATTGATTAAATTTTTATAATTTTTCATAAGATAGGTGCAGGCTTCCCACGGCCAGGGCACACGCCCATGTTCGAGGCCGTGCCATCCACACAGTTGAGACACATGCCCGTGTCTCTTCTCGTGTGCTCATTTCTGAGCATTCTATTTTGCAACAAATAAGGTGCAGGGGACACATAGCCAAAACACATGCCCGTGGGGTAGACCGTGTGTAGCACACGGCTTAGACACACGCCCGTGTGACTACCCATGTGGACAAATATAAGGCTATTTACCAAGCCTTTTTGCCATCCTTCCATGCACCAACCTACACAAGCATATACTTTCAACCCAATCAACCATATGTAAGGCATCCATATATCATTTACATGCTATCATTTATCACATACAAACATCACGTACTTAGCATTTCAAACCATGCAATTTCTCACATTCATGAAAACATCATTATATGTATATATACTTAACCAATATTAACCAATATCAAATGACCATTTACAAAATGAATTATCAACTATTGAAGCAAACACATATGGCCAAATCAATTATGACACATAATAAAAAAGACCAAGTCCCTATACATGCCATAACTCAAAATATTGTAATCATAAGAACCCAAAATGATAATTTGATAGTGTGAGTGAATCTCCGACCATCTCTGATCCCCGAGCAAGCTTGGTGATACTATAAGACAAGGGAAAAGAAAGCGGAGTAACCTTTATAGCTTAGTAAGTTCCTATGCAAATAATAGGCATTATAACACACATTTAACACATAATTAACATGATGTAAATTAACATAAATGTCATTATAAATATAATAGTCAAACTTACTCAATCACCACCTTACCGAGGGTTCACCACATATCGAGCTCATTAAGGATGAGTTTAATGTACATACATGTACCCAATTTCAACATACCATAGTCTTTCAGAACTTTAATGTTTCCGTTGAACTACCATTGAACCACTTGGAATACTAAAGAATACACAAGACATCTCATACTTATAGTACCATACCTATGCCATATCCCAGATATGGTCTTAGATGGAATCTCATAATGATGCCATTAGCCCAGCTATGGTCTTACATAAAGTCTCATGTCGATGCCATAGATATGGTCTTACATGAAATCTCCATAACCCTAATGTCATGACATTTCTATCCAAACTATTCCTAAGGTTCAACCGGGATTTTCTCGCTCGTCGAACTTTGTCTGTTACGTTCAAAGAGTAAATCACAATTCATACAATATTAAAGCAACTAAAGCATAAATAGCAAAGCATTTTTGCCCCGATCAAGGTCTGAACCCCGTCTTTCTTAATATATAATAGAAAATTTAACTTATTTAATTATCAAATTTCTCAATTCGGTCTAAAAATCACACTATGGAAAAATTATATTTTTGCCCTTAAACTTTGACATATATATATATTTGCCCCTAGGCTCGAAAAATGAAATCTATTCAATTTCATCGATTCCCAAGCATAGCCGATCCTCTTTTATACTTATGGAAGTCCACATTTTTAATTTAATCACACTTTTACACACATTTTATAATCTTTTTACAAATAGGTCCTTTTGACATTTTCATCAAAAAGCACCTAGCAAAAGTTGTTTATCACACCTCAAACATGCATAATCTACCATTAGACATCAAAATACAAAAATATCAAACATGGTTCAAACCCTAGACCTTGATCTTTTCTTAAATTAATGGTAGAAATAGGTAGATCGAGTGATAACGACTTCAAAAACATACAGAGCATTAAAAACGGGGCTAGGATTACTTACAATCAAGCTTGAAAGATGACAAAACCCTAGTTGTGGTGCTCTCCCATGTTTCAACTAAGGTTGAAGAAAGATGAGCAAATTTTGGCTTTAATTTCCTTTTTTATTATTTTAGTTGCCTAATGACCAAAATGCCCCTCACTTAAAACTTTGAAATTTTATCTCACCATGTCCATTTTTTTCCACTATCTTAAGAAATGGTCTAATTACCATCTAAAGACGTTCAATTTAAAATATTATAGAAATTAGACACCTCTAGCATGTAGAACTCAACTTTTATACTTTTTACAATTTAGTCCTTTTTACTAAATTGAGTGCCCAAACGTCAACATTTTTGAACAAAATTTTCGCGAAATCATTTCGTAAAACTATAGACCATAGAAATGTAATAAAAATAAATTTTTCTATGTTGAATTTGTGGTCCCGAAACCACTGTTTCGATTAGCCCAAAAATCGAGCTGTTATATGCGACATGGGTGTGTCCGGTCTCACACGGCCTGGCCACACTAGCGTGTGTCCCCTGTTTTGAGAAAAAATTTCAAATTTTCGTAAAAGTTTTATAAGTTATCTATTTAGCCCTGAACCCTTCTCAAAGCATGTTTAGGGCCTCGTAGGCTTGTATAAGTGATAAATTGATTGAATTTGAATGGTGATTGTATGAAATGATTGAATGTATGAGAAAAGTATGTTTATTTGTATTGTAAGTCTAGTAATGCAATGTTTATTTGTATTCTAAGTCTAGTAATGCTCTGTAACCCTATTCTGGTGTTGAATACGGGTGAGGGGTGTTACATTTATTGGTATTAAAGCTACGATTTAGTTGATTCTAGGACTAACATAGCATATGTGAGTCCAGCTATACATGCCATATAAAACTTGTGATAGTGTGATATCTCTCAACTCTGACAAAAATTATTTTAATTAGACAAATATATTTTCCAACCGAGCTAATTCTGATAGTGCAGAAAGTGGTACTCAAATATTTAAGCAAAAATATGTTTATGATAAGTTGAAATTCATAAAGGTATGAATAAAATTTCATAATATTATGTTATTGATAAATGTTATGTTATGTGCATGAATATGTGAGAGTTAAATTTGAGACTTTATGACCCTCACCCCCTATCAGTATAGTGTTACAATGAAATTCGTAATGTTTAGATTGAATAAGCTCACAAGTGTGGAATTATAAAGTTTCGTGATTGAAGGATTAATATTGTGGTCAGATAAAAGAATCAGTCAACAGTAAAGACAGTACTAGAAGAGATATCGGATCATTTTGAAGACTATTTGGATTATGCAAAGTCACTATTAAAGAAGAAGTTGACTTTGATGAAACAAAATATTCGGGTATGATATCTAATGAATGTATTAATTGGAAGTTCTACTTAATTTATTTCTATTAGTGATGGGATAAAGAGGAATCAATAATAACATAATTAGACTGTGGAATAATGTTTGAATTGTAAAGATATCTAAGTATAACAGTATGCTCGAATAGCTTATATTGATATCCTCTGGGTATTCTATGTGATCAATTATTCTCAAAGGTGTATGTGGTTATTTATTTTCAACGAAACTCTTATCGTATGAGAATGCTAGCTAAACGTACTGATAGACGAAAGCATTGTTGGTCTGTTTAGGTTATGATCAGCATTGCTCTATCTTTCCCTGGTATTCTATTTCATTGCGTTAATAGAAAAGTTGACGATAAAATTCGTATGATGCTAGTATTTTATTTCTACTGGTTATTGTTTTGTTGAGTATACAAGAAGATTATATTGATTCTGCCACAGTTGATTTTAGTGCTTATGAGTGATGGTTTCTTCTGGAATTTCTCTGGGATATCATTGAGATCTTTATCATTCTATATTGGTTGTAATTTTCAAAAATTATATATAGTTCTATACTTTGAGATTTTGCTACCTCGATTTTATTATGATTCTATGTGATTATCTGCAAGAGATAATCTTTTGACGGAGATGAATATATCTATTATTATTATAATTTCTGGTTTGTTCATGGGAGTACAGTGGTATTGCCATCAGATTTATAGAGGTTATGTTTCTGCATTTATTTCTGTTGAAACCATATTTGATTTTCTTTTGTGTTCAAAATGCATAATCAATAGTTGGGATATTATCTATTTATACAGTTGAGATATCGGTCTTATTATGGCATTATGATTTTTTTTATCTGACGGAGGTGGCATCAGTATAGTACAACGCTTCAATGATTAATAGTTGAAATAGCTTTATTATATAATCATTTCTAGTTTTCTTGAAAGGGAATTGACATCGGCAAAAGCATAGTCGATAGAAGATCAAGTTCAAATCTGTATTATAGTTATCACTTCCAGGTAAATCTTGATATATGTCAATGAGTAAAGATGGAATGTTATGTAATATTCAAGTTATGTAGTTTTTAAGAAGATCTTTGACTAGTATCCTGAAGAAATTGTGGTAAATTGTATGTCTGAATTATCTTGACAATAAGAAGAAAGGTTTTCTTTGAAACGTTATTGTTTGACAGCCAAGATCGATTCATTTGTTTAGTTTGATTGGGCTATTTGTTTGAAAGGTTAATTGAGTTATATGTGTTTGAGTTTATCCTTAGGTCTAGAAAAACAATTTTTGTGCGTTCACAGGTAAATAGATGTAAAGTCTGAATGAAGAATTCATATTGTAGAAGACATGATATAGAATTATATCAATCGGAATGATTCTAATTAAGAAATATTATTGTAAATTAAAGTTGTTTTGATTGTTGAATTTTTCATTTGTACGAAGTTTGATCTGGTTTAATATATGTTAATAAAGTTATAAACAGTTGAAAACACTGTTAACTGAAGCATTAGTTTTGATTCAGCCTGAATCAGGTAAAGAGTTTATGATTTTCAATCATGTGTCATTGAATGGTTTGGAGTGTGATGTAGTACAAGAATGTATAGTGATGGCTTATGCTTCCATACAGTTAAATTTGCATGAAAAGAGTTATTCGACGAGCGAATTAGAGATGGTTGACATTGTAATTGCATTAGATAGTTAGTGACATTAATTGTTTGGTGATTAATGTAACCTATTTGATGACGGCTAGAGTTTAAAATATTTGATGTTACAGAGAGATCTAAATTTGGGATAGCAAAGATGGCTTGAACTGTCGGAAGATTTTGAGTCAATAATTGGTTATCATTCTGGACAAACAATTATAGTCATGGATATTTTGAACAAGAAATGTTTGTGTGCTTTACAAGTGATGAATACGCGATTGATCTTATCAGATGATGGATAGAAATTAGCTGAGTTAAAAGCTAAATTGATGTTTATTCCACAATTTTGTGAACTCAGAAATGTATCAGTGAATTGCAAGTTAAAAGAGTTCAACATGAATTGACTTCTAAAATAGAGCTTTAGATTGGAACCGATGATTATTTGTTGTTTCAAGACAAAGTTTATGTACCCAAAAATCCAGAGACTATACAATAATTGTTATATCTAGCTCACAGTGGTAATTATCTGCTCGTTCGGGGAATACTAAAATGTAAAATAATCTTAGACAATTTTGCTGGTGAATGAGTATGAGACGTGATACTTCTGATTCGTATCCAAATGTCTGATTTATCAACAGGTTAAAGCTGATTATCAAGTACCTTCGGGACTATTACAGTCTGTATTATTATCTGAGTGGAGATAAAATAGAATTTCGTTGGATTTTGTATAAGGAATATGTTATCTAAATTATTATTGATTGTTGAAGAAGTCTATACATTTTATCTCAGTACATATAATTTCTCTCTTGATAGACTAGCTAAGTTATATATTTCTAAAATTTTCAGTTTTTATAGCGTGCCAGTCTCTATTACTTCAGATAGAGATCCGAGGTTTGTATTGTATTTCTAAAGAAAACTACTATAAACTTTGGGTATGAGGTTGCATTGTAACACTGCATTTCATTCTCCAATTGATGGATAATATGAGAAAGTGATTCAGATTCTCAAAGATACAATTTGTTACTATATTTTAGAATGTGAAAGCAATTAAGAAAGACAATTACTGTTGGTTAAGTTTGAGCATATTAATAGTTATCATATGAGTATAAAGACGGCATTGTATGGAGTATTGTATGATTGCAATTACCGAACTCCATTGTTATTGGATTGAGCTTTGTGAGAAAAAGATTCACGGGTTTCATTTCAATAGAGAAATTGAATAGAAAGTGAAAGTAATTCGTAACAGTTAGAAAGCAGGTTCAGATTGACGGAAAACATATGCCAACTTGATACGTAAAAGCATTGAATTTTAGTTAGTGAAATGAGTGTTTGTGAAAGTATTGCTGTGAGAATAGTATTTCTCGAATTAGCTATAAAGAGAAGTTGAGTTCGTGATTCATCGAGTCGTATGACATTATTGAGAAAATAAAGACAGTTGCTTATTCAACTTATATTATTGTCAAAACTTGAGAAGATCCATAATGCGTTTCTTATATCTATGATGCGATGATTCAGATAAGACCCTTTGTTTATAATATCTCTTTTAGAAGTTGGAATTCAGCTTGATATGACGTATAGCGAAGGACAAATCAGAATCTTAGCTTGTGAGATTAAAGAGTTGAGAAATCCTAAGCTATGTGAGAAATTGATAAGGTTATAAGAAAGCAAATCTCTAATTTATTCTCTAAAAAGATTTTCAAGGATGAAAATCTCTAAGGGGGAGAGTTGTAACAGCCCGTTTTGGGTCAAATTAGAATAGTGGTTTCGGGACCACAAATCTAAAGTTAAAATATTTATTCTATTATTTTAATAAGGTCTACAACATGATAGATTAATTACGTGAAAGTTTTGTAAAGAAATTTTACCGTTTAAATGCTTAATTTGATAAAAAGGGTTAAATCAGTTAAAGTGTAAAAGTTGTGTTCTATTAGCTAAAGGTGCTAAATAGCTATAGAACCTTAAAGTAAGGGTCCTTAAGTGGTAATTAACTCATTTGAGAGTTAGTGGATGATAGTGGCATGGCCTTTGGTGTAATTAATAAATGTCATTAAGGTTAAATTTGTAATTAGTTAATAAAGGTTAATTAAAAAAAACAAAATCAAATTTTTTGTCCATATTTCTCCCAAATTGCTGAAAATTGATGACAGGAGAAGCCATTTTAGGGTTAAATCATTCGACAACTTCAATTTTAAATTGGTGAGTGATTTTGACTCGATTTTTAATGATTTCTATGTTTTTGTGATCATTACTTCGTATTCTAGCTAGCCCATACCCTAGATTTCGAAACTGATAAAGATTTATCATGTTGCCATTATTAAATGCATGAGTATTTTGTTAGTTGATGATGGAAAGCAAATCATTGTTCTTAGACATACAAGTTTTGTAAAGTGAATTTTGGAAAAATGTCAATTTTGGATTAAATTGTGAAATATGAAAATTTAGTGGTTAAATTTTAAAATAGATGAAAAATATGGGCTGATATTAGAATGGGTAATATTCAGCCAGCATGAATTTTTATTAAATTGAATGAATTGTGATTTTATGTGATAAGGACTAAATTGTAAAAATGTGAAATAATAGGGGAAAAAATGTAATTTTGAAAAAATGCGTAAATTGTGCTAAATTGAATGAAATGATGATTAAATAAGTAAATTTTGATATTATATAGATTGAGATAAACAAGATTTGGATCTAGAACGGGGGAAAACAAAGTATCGGATTAGTCGACCTAATTCGTCGTTACAGCTAACGAGGTAAGTTTGTATGTTTAATAAGCATTAAATTATATATGTATAAATGCTTAATTGATATAATTGTGGTAAATGCTATATTATTGAAATGAAATATGAATGCTATTGAGTACGATACTACGGAAATGACCGACAGAGATTCGATAAAGCGAAAGTCCTAGTTGAACCTTAGGAAAAGATAGAATACAAATGTCATGACATTAAGGTTATTGAGATTATGTGTAATACCATATCTGGGATATGACATCGATATGAGACTTTGTGTAATACCATAGTTGGGCTGTTGCCATCGATACGAGATTATATGTAAGACCATATCTGGGATATGGCATTGGTTCGGTATTGTGTGTACGAGATTCTTGAGTATCCTTTAGTATTCCAAATGGTTCAACGGGAAATGTTGACGAAATGTGGTTACAAGTGATGGTACGACTCAATCAAGGTACTCATGATGAAATCGACAAGTAAGTGTTAAAAGTGAATTTCATTTGATGAGTAAGTGGAAAATTATGAGAATTCATATGGTTCAATTGAATATATATAAATGTGATGGCTATTGAATAGAATATAGTTTATTTCTATTTGCTTATGCTTATGTAAATGTGAATGAAATGATAAAAAGTATTCAAACCATATAAGCATTGAGATGAATAAACTGTGAAATTCTTGGATAACTATGTGAACGGATGCATGACATAAAGGTGGAATTATACAAGTTATATTATAGTATTTATAATGGCATAAAATGTGTTTATTTGATGAGATGAGTTATTATCATACGAGCTTACTAAGCTTTATAGATTACTTTGTTATCTTTTCTATGTTTATAGTGATTCGGAGGCTTGTGCAGGTTGGAAGTCATTGGAGATCATATCACACTTCTAGCTATGGTTTGGTACTTATTAGCTTTGTGATTTGGTTATATGGCATGCATAAGTTTTGTGGTTATTTGTTGAGCATAAGTAATTTTGGTGATTGATGCATATGTGCTTGATATGTATTTAGCCATGAGATTTGGCCTGATAATGATGTAAGGTTTGATTAGTATAGGATTGAGTCATTTTGGTATGACTGTTGAATATGTATTTGGGCCATTTAAGTTGGCTTGTGATGATGAATTTGTTAATGTTTAAAGATGTGTAAATGGCTTTGCTTTGAGTTTGGTAATTGACCTATCTTGAGTGAATGAGGTTGAATTGATAAATGGTATTGAATTGAGTATTAGAATGGTTGAAATAGATATAGTATGATTGTGTATTGATTGATGACTTTTGGCTACATATTTGTGTCTTAAAATAGTACCATTTGAGCTTGTGTAGGTATATGCAAAATGGGTGGCAAAATAGCTTGGTAAATAGCCTATTTTTGTCCACACAAGCAGAGACACAGACGTGTGTCTTAGCCCTGTGTGACACACAATCATGTTACACGGTCGTGTGTCCCCTGATGTTGAAATTGTAATGAAGTTAGTATGCTCCACACGATCTCACACACGGGCATGTTACCGGCTGTGTGGCACAAGTTACTATACGCCTTTAATTGGCACACGACCTAGCACACGGGCGTGTGACTTGGCCATGTTGCATAAGTCAATATACCCTATTGGTTTGACACGGCCTAGCACACGGCCTGGCACACGGGTGTATGTGGCTACTTCAAAGGGTACATGGGCTAGACACACGGGAGTGTGGTTGACCGTGTGACCTAAGTTAGTAACCTCACTTGTTTGGACACGGGGTAGGACACGGGCTAGGACACGACAATGTGATCCCTTTTTGAATGTTCACATAGCCTGTGACATGAGCATGTCTGGTGGCCATGTGAGACACACGGCCTAGCCACACGGGCATGTGTCCCCTGTTTTGAGAAAAAATTTCAATGTTTTGTGAAAGTTTTATAAGTTATCGGTTTAGTCCTAAACCCCTCTCAAAGCATGTTTAGGGCCTCGTAGGCTCGTATAAGTGATAAATGGATTGAATTTGAATGATGATTGTATGAAATGGTTGAATATATGGGAAAAGTATGTTTATTTTTATTTTAAGTCCGATAATGCTCCATAACCCTATTACGATGTTGAATATGGGTAAGGGGTGTTACACTAGCTTTGAATTCACTATAAAACACGGGAAAAAATAAACAAAGTAAGCTATAAGGCTTAGTAAGCTCGTATAAAGTAAAATCAACAATTTGTAGTACACAATTCACCAATTTGAACTAGTTAACATATAACTCATGATAACAAACAAACCTTACTCATACTTACTCATATGCTTGTATACCATTTCATAACTTTCTTTATTTGAATCTCATACTTCATATGTACATACATGTACAAATTCGTAACAAACTCATACATTTTGTAATACTGCCAAATACTCGATATTTCGCACATAAGTGCCAATACGTAGCCAAAGCTATTATAATCTCGCACACTAAGTGCCTTACATAAACGAAGCTATTCCGAATTGCACACCAAGTGTAATATATAGCCGAAGCTGTAACACCTCTTACCCGTGTCCAATGTTGGAACCGGGTATGAGGTATTACAATACTTATCTTACTCAAACAATCTGATTCCTACTTAAAACTTCTCATTCGAAACCATAATGTCCTTATTATAGGTCTACTAGACCTTAAATATACATATGGAATTGCTCGGGACTAAACCGAAAACTTTTGAACACAGAATTTTTTTACACAAAACAAGGCCACACGCCCGTGTGAAGAGGGACACGCCCGTGTGGGCATGCCGTGTAATCACACACATCATGCCCCTAATCCATGTGGATTTTATTTTTCATTTCAAACCTACAGGGGTTTTCACATGGCCTGACACATGCCCGTGTCCATAGCCCGTGTCCTTCGCACGGCCATGACTTGCCTGTGTCTTCACCCGTGAGTGAAAATCTTGATATTCTGTTTATGATGTCATCATCTCAATAAGTTCACACGGACAAGGCACAAGCTCGTGTCCTTAGACCGTGTGTCAAATTAAATTCCTAATTCCAGGTGCAGACTTTACACGGCCCGAGCACATGCCCGTGTTTTAGGCCATGTCTCTCACACGGTTGGGACACATGGCCATGTCCCAGCCCGTGTGTTTACTACTAGGCATGCTGACTTACCAACTTAGCATGCAGGGGTGCACTCGGCCTATCAACATGCCCATGGGGTTGACCGTGTGTCACACACGGCCTAGACACATGCCCGTGTGTCTACCCGTGTGGACAATTGTAAGGCTATCTACCAAGCCAAGTGCCACCCTACCAAGCAACCACACTTATACCATTTCAATACAATATACACCATGACCATAAGGCACTTCTAATGCCCAAAATCAAGACATCCATACATAGGTTTAGACTATGTTCAACATGCATATTCTTTACTCAATTACTCATCCCATCACACAAGCATGCACTTCATGAACTCCATCTTCATTGAATATATAAACTTATAAAGTATTGGCCAATTTCCAATGACCATTTAAAAAATGAATTTAATGACATTAATAGCCACACATTGGCTAACAAATATGTCATAACACAAAATAACCAAGTCCCTATACATGCCATACTCAAACTTAATAAAACTATGCTATACCAAAGAGAAGTTGATAGTGTGATTCCAAACTCCTACGTCCCACGATCCCTGAGTTAGCTTGGCGATACTACAAGGAAAAGGGAAATGAGAGGAGTAAGCATAAAGCTTAGTAAGTTTGCATGAAATATATAGTGACATAAAGCCTTATAATGTCATCCATCCATTGCATAGGATAAAGAATAACACAAGGTCTCAAGCACATTGCCATAACTTACTCATGCTTCCTCTTACCAATTACATATCATGTCACATATCGTAAACATTTCTCGTGAATTACTCATATGTACCTGTATCACTTTATCACAAAGCTTTAGCACTAATTTCATCTCTATTATAAGATTAACTATTTATCCCGATGAATCACTTGGAATACCTGAGGATACACAATCATCATCATACACATAAACACGATGCCAATGCCATATCCCAGATATGGTCTTACATGGGGTCACATCTCGACGCCGATGCCATATCCTAGATATGGTCTTATACGGGATCTCATTAGTCTTATACGATTTTCATATTTGATACCGATGCCATATCCCAAATATGGTCTTATACGGGATCTCAATTTGGTGCCGGGGCCATGTCCCAGACATGGTCTTATACAGGACCTTACCAATCTCATGTCTTGATGATGATATCCTCTCACTTCTTAAAGTCCAACCGGAACTTCAAAATCATAAATTTTTATCATTTTATCATTTAACATCATTACTCAATTTCATAGAAATAATATACATCTTCACGAATATCAAACATTTTAAAACTTAATAGCATGATGTTGAATTTATTACACACAAACTTACCTCGATTCCAAAATAGGCAAATTTGTCGATCTAGTCTGAAACCTGACCTTTTCTTCAGTCAAAGTTACTTCCTCGTTCTTCTTTATCTATAATAAAAAATTCACTCATTGAATTACCAAATTAATCAACACATTTCAATAATCATAATTTGGAAAAATTACCATTTTGCCATTGAACTTTCACAAAATTATGATTTTACCCTTAGGCTCATAAATCAATTCTAATCAAATTTCCTCCTTTGATAAGCCTAGCTGAACATTTATCATTATTATAGCAACTCCCAGTACTCATTATTTCACATATTTACCACCTATTTTACAACCTTTACAAAAAGGTCATTTTAGGTGTTTTCATGGTAACACCTTTCACAAAAGTTGTTTATTTAACAACTAAGACTCATTTTCTTCCATAAAATTTCAGAAATCAGCACTAATGCTCTCATAGAAAAATCCTAGGTTTTCAACCATTTTGCAAAATAGTCCGCTCATTAGCTAGCTCAAGCTACAAGGGTCTCAAGTACAAAAATTATCAAAGAATGACCATTAAAACACTTACTTGTAAGGGGAAAAGCTTGGCTGAAATTTTTGATTTCTCAAACCCCTATTTTGCTGCTACTTTTCGATGGAGAAGATGGAGAGAAAGATGATATCTTTCTTTTCTTTATTTTATTAATACAAGTCAATTTAATCCACCTAATCCAACAACTTTGACCAATTTTGACATTGTTTGTCCCCTAAGGCCGGCCAATCCATCTTCTAAAGGTCTAATTGCACAATAAGGGCCTCCAATTAATATTCTACAGCTATTAGACACCTTTAGCTTATAAAATAGAACTTTTGTACTTTATGCGATTTAGTCCTTTTTCGCAATTAAGCACGCAATCGCTAAAATTAATGCACCAAAATTTTCATGCACTCTTGTAATCATGCTATAACACAAAAAATAATATAAAAATAATTTTCTTCGACCTTGAATTAGTGGTTTTGAAACCATTGTTTTGACTAGCCCCTAAATCGGGATGTTACAATTCTCCCCCTTAAGGATTTTTGTCCCCGAAAATCTTACCGATAAAAAGGTTGGGATATTGGTTTCTCATAGCCTCATCGGGCTCCCATATAGCCTCTTCTACCCCATGTCTTTTCCATAGTACTTTCACAAGGGCTATACTTTCGTTTCTCAACTATTTGACTTATCGTTCAAAAATCTTAACCGGTTCTTCACCATAAGTCACGTCTGAACAAATCTCAACCTCTGTTGGTGAAATCACATGTGATAGGTCAGAACGGTATCGACGCAACATAGACACATGGATGGCAAAGCTAAACGATAAGCTATCGGCCCTACCCTCTCGGTAATCTCATATGGTCTGATAAAGTGTGGACTCAAATTACCTTTTCGGCCAAATCTAAAGACTTTCTTCCATGGTGACACTTTCAAAAATACCTTATCTCCAACTTGAAACTCATTCTATTTCAGTTTCAAATTCGCTTAGGACTTTTGTCTATCTGAGGCAGCTTTTAAACAATCGCGTATCACCATTACTTTCTCTTCAGTTTCTCTGACAAAATAGACTCGTGAATCTAGTTTTCTCTGAGTTCGATCCAGTACAAAGGCGTTCGGCACTTACGCCTATACAATGCCTCATAAGGAGCCATCTTCAAATTTGATTGAAACCTGTTAATGTAGGTGAATTCCACCAATGGTAAGTGTCTCTCCCAATTACCTTAGAATTCCAAAACACAACATCAAAGCATGTCATCAAGTATGTATATTACCCTCTCTGATTGCCCGTCGATTTGCGGATGGAAAGTTGTACTAAAGCTCAATTTTGTTCCTAAGGTCTCTTAAAACTTTTTCCAAAATAGTGATGTAAACCTCAGATCTCTATCGGATATGATCGACAGAGGCACTCCGTGCAATCTCACAATCTCAGAAATATACAATTCGACCAACTTATCAAGCAAATAATCAACTCACACCGGTATGAAATGGGCTGACTTTGTAAGTCTATCAACCATGACACGAAATCTATAGTAATACAGTTTCATTTCCACTCGGGAACAATAATAAGTTGAAGTGGACCCGAAGGTACATGGTGTTCAGCCTTCACTTGTTGACAAATTAGGCATCTCTATACAAACTCGAAAATGTCTTTCTTCATACTCGGCCACCAATACCATTCCCTCAAGTCATCATACATCTTTATGCTGCCTGGATGTATAAACAAACATCCACTATGTGCTTCGTGCAAAATCTTCCGAATAAGCTCATCATTCCTCGGTACACAGACTATCTCAAAACATTAAACACCCTTCGAAATTAATCCAAAAATCTAACTCAGCACCCAACTAGCATTAAACTCTCTTGGCTTGAAAATCTCTGTCGCCTTTTTGAGCTTCATAAATTTCTTGGAGAAACATCGGTCTAGCTCTCAACTCGGCTAGAATAGAACCATCATCTAACAAAGCTATCCATGTATCCATGGCTCTCAGTGCAAACAAGGATTTCCTACTCAAGGCATCGATGACCACGTTCGCCTTCCCCGGATGATAGTCAATTACTAACTTGTAATCCTTTATCAACTCTAACTATCTTCTCTGCCTTAGATTCAACTAATTCTGAGTCATCAAGTGCTTTAAGCTCTTATGATTAGTGAACATCCAACAGTTCTCACCATATAAATGGTGTCTCTAAATCTTTAGTGCAAATACAATAGCGACTAACTCTAAATTTGTGGGTCGGGTAATTCTTCTCGTGCGACTTTATTTGTCTAGAGGCATATGCTATCACATTGCCTTCTTGCATGAGTACACAACCCAATCCATTTAAGGATGCATCACTATAAACCACAAATTCTTTTCCTGGTTCGGGTTGTACTAGAACTGGAGCCTAAGTCAACAATGCCTTCAATCTCTCAAAACTCTGTTGGCACTTTTCTGTCCACTCAAACTTCACATCTTTTTGCAATAGCCTCATCATCGGAGTGGCTATCATGGAAAATCCCTTGACAACTTGTCTATAGTTGCCAGCTAGGCCGAGAAAACTCCTAACCTTGGTTACGTTCCTTGGCGATTTCCATTCAACAACTGCTAAAATCTTACTCGGGTTAACTCGAATACCTTCACCCGAGACAATGTGCCCTAAAACTCCAACTTCCTTAAGCCAAAATTCACTTTTACTAAACTTGGCATATAATTGTTTATCTCTCAAAATTTGCAGAATCGTTCTCAAATGCTGAGCATGCTCGTTCTCATCTCTAGAGCAGATCAATATATCATCAATAAAGACTTCAACAAATTTATCCAAATATGGCTGAAAGATGCGATTCATCAAATCCATGAAAACTGCAGGGGCATTTGTTACACCGAAAGGCATGACCAAAAATTCATAGTGACCATACCTTGCCTGAAATGTAGCTTTCGGTACATTGGAGTCCTTGAATCTCAACTGATAATATCCAGACCTCAAGTCTATCTTGGAAAACACCGTGGCTCCTTTCAATTGGTCAAACAAATCATCGATTCTTGGAAATGGGTACTTGTTCTTCACGGTTACCTTATTGAGCTGTCGATAGTCTATGCATAACCTCATGGAACTGTCTTTCTTCTTCACAATTAATACGGGATCACCCCTCGGAGAATAACTCAGTCTTGCAAAGCCTTTGTCCGTCAACTCTTGTAGCTGTGCCTTTAGTTATTTTAGCTCGGTTGGAGCCATTCTGTATGGAGTAATAATATAAGCGCAACACCAAGGGCCAACTCAATCCCAAATTCAATCTCTCTAACCGGAGGTAACCTTGGCAATTCCTCTGGGAAAACATCTGGATACTCACATACTATGGGCACTGATTCAATTCTTAACATAGTCTCTTTAGCATTCATCACAAAGGCAAGGTAAGCTTCGTACCCTTTTCTCAGGTATTTCTAGGTCAACTTGGAAGATATCACAACAGGCAATCTATCTTGCTGATCTGATTCAACACAAAGGATATCCCCATTTTTACATTTTAACTCAATAAATTTCTTTCCACAATTCACTATCACATCATGAGTAGTTAACCAATCCATCCCAAGGATGACATCGAATTCATCAAACGGCAATAAAATGAGACTAGCCGAAAAATAATGACCCCTAATCATCAAAGGGCAACCTTTGCATACTCTATCAACTAACACACATTTTCCTAGGGGATCTAACACTTTTATCACAAATTTCATAAACTTTACAAGCATGTTCATACTAGAGACTAATTTTGTGTAAATATACGAGTGGGTAGATCTCAAATCAATTAAAGCTATAATATGACTATCATAGAGAGAAAATGTACCCGTGATCATATCGGGGGAGGACGCCTCTTTGCGAGCGCAAATAGCGTAAGTCCTCGCAGGCGCTCTACCCTCAGTTCTTGCAGTCTTCTCTCTAGGATTTCATTTCTTGGGTTTCTCTATGGCCTTCCTCTAGCAGTACTTCTAGGTCTTGCACTCTGAGGTTTTTCTTTCTCACCTACCTCAAGGCAATCTCTAATAAAATGGTCCAGGGATCTACACTTGAAACAAGCTTTCTCATTTGCTCGACACTCCACAAGATGATGGCTGCCACACTGCGGACATTCCAGTCAACTTGGTCGAGCATTACCAACACTAGCAATCGAAGTGGTCTGAACTTTAGATCCTGAGTACTGTTTACCCTTACTTCTATTTGAAAACCCAGCCGAAGTGGTTGATTGGGTAGTAAACTCTTGATTTATTGGATGAGGATTGAAATGATTTGCCCAACTGCCTCTTCCTCGAGTCACGAGACTAGATTTCAGCTCTTCTCTTCTCTTTGACCAGTTCTTCGGTCTTACAGGCTCTATCCACTAACACAATAAATTCTTTTAGTTCTAGGACACCAACAAAAAAACAGACATCCTCATTTAACCCGTCCTCAAACCTTTTGCACATAATGGCTTCTGTCGATATGCACTTCTAACCATATTTACTAAGTCTTACGAACTCACGCTTATATTCGGTCACCGTCATTCGAACTTGCTTTAGCTCCAAGAATTTCTTTCTTTTCTAGTCAATGAACCTTTGATTAATATACTTATTCCAAAATTCTTCTTGGAAGAATTCCCAGTTAACTTTGTAATAGCCTAAATTTCAGCGATGTCGAAAATAGTGGTTCGAGACCACCAAATCTAACAAATGAACTCGTACATTATATTATTTAATATTTATGAGCAAAATGTAGCTTTTAAAATATTTTGAAATAGTAAATTGTGTTTTATAAAGATTTATTTACTCAAGAAATTGAGAAAAAGAGGTATCGAGATCTCAGTGTTATAAACCAAGCCATAAATATTTTTATGACTATTTATGGAGTGTCAATAAGGTAGTATTAAAATTTTGTTAGAAAATTTTGACGTTCGGGTGGTTAATTAAATAAAAAGGACTAAATTAAAAAAGGTGTAAAAGTTGCTAGAAGGATTAAATAGCTCAATTGCCAAACGAGGAAGGACCTAAATTGAAAATAAGCCCAAAGGATATTTTTTGGGCGGCAATAGCTGAGAAAAATCAGGAAATGGGTGAAATAAGGGCAAAATTAGAAAATTGCCAAAATTAGCTAAATGAAAATGGGACCAAATTGGAATATCTAGAATTCTCTTCATTTCTCTTCATTTTCATCAGCTGAAAAATAGCTATAGAAGAGGGTTCAAGCTGGTTTTCATACTCTAGCTTCATGTAAGTTTAATTCTTGCTTTCTCCTTGAAATTTCTATGTTTTTGGCCTTTTACAATTTGGTCCAACTTACTATGTTATTAGTTTTTGATTCTATGGCTAATTTTTAAAGTTTCCATGGATGAGTGCTGGAATAATATGATGAATAAACAAATAATTGAACCTTTAATTTTGATATATGATGATTTTATCAAGTAAAATTGATGGAAATTGGTTTAGGACCTAATTGTGAAAGAGTTTGGAATTAAGGTCTAACGCTAAATTTCTAATTTTCAAGGGTTATGAAGTAGCTTAAAATGATATAATAAAGTATTAATTGAGAAAAATTATCCCAATTGAGGGGTTAATTGGACAAGGACTGAATTGTATGAACTGTGAAATTTGGGGCAAAATGGAAATCAACACTGCACTAAAATAGTTTCGGATAGAAGCAGTAGCCTAACTTTTAAAAATCATAAAAAACTTTAGAAATCGAATTAGAGGATGAATAAAATATAGAATTAAATATTATTGAGTCTAATTTCTTATAGAAGAAACGGTGTAAGCAATGGAATTGTAAATCACAAGATATAATAGGTTTTGTGAGACAAGATCAGAACGATTTAGGGTTCCCCTATTCTAACTTTTGAAAATCATAAAAAATTGGATAAAAATAATTATGGGCTTAAATTTATATGCTTAAAATAATTAATGAGTCTATTTTTAATAGAAACAAATGGAAACATCATCTGAATCCCGTATGAGGAGATAATTAATTTTAGTGAAGAAGGGTTGGAACTGTCAGACAGCAGAACAAGGGTGAATTTAAAGAGTAAAATGTACTTATTGGCTAAACTAAAAATTCTAAAAATTTTATGGTGAGAAGATATGTGAGTCTCGTTTAAGGAAAAATTAGTGGATCTTAATTTGGAGTTCTGTAGCTCAAGATAAAAATAATTTAGCGACTGTAACACGGATGCACAGCTTGAATATCCATATACGTAAATAGTGAAAATTATAGATAATGTTACTTACAAGTGTGTTATTTATACTAAGGATGTCGATGAAGAGGAGGAGGAGGAGGAAAAATATATGAATGACTTGTTTATAAATTGATCACATGCTCGATTATAATCGATAAATGTTAAATTAGAAATGATATAATGTTTTATTTCAAATATTTACTATGAAATTGTGATAATAGTTATAATATAAAATTGAATTTGTAAGTTCATGTAACTTGAATTATATTCTTAAATGCTTGAAATGTATGTTATTGATGTGAATATGATTTGAATGTTCATTGTATGAAAATTGATGAAACATTGATATATTTGATAAAAAGGGGGGAAGAAATCCCAATTGAATGAAAGGTAAATTTGATGGATCTCTAAAAAGGAATTGACGGTAAAAAGGATCTAGCCTGGACGGGTGATCCTATCCTGATATAGCCCTCCAGAAGAATATGTGGAAAATGGATTTATCCTGACGGTGTAATCAATTAGGGTCTCAATTAGCTTTGGTAATTCAGATCCAATCATTAGAGTAACTTTGGATCTGGTAATCCCGACAATACTCTATGAGTTTATATTATAGGATTTAACTCGATGGTAATCCATTGTAAGGATGAGGTTCAGGGAGTGTCTTTTCGAAATGAAAATGTGTGCACATGAATATGAATTGATAGACTGAGATTTGTACCCTAAAGTGAACCCCTGAAAATCCATCGAAATTCGAGAAATTCAACGGGATAAATATGGAAAAATAACAAGGGAATGGAAATTATGGTATTGATGAGCTCATCAATCATGGTATCTATTATTGATATATGAAAATTATTGGACTAACTTGAATGTTCAGTTTGTGCATGTTAGAGTAATAATGCATTGAATGGATGTATGAATGTTTATTGCATTGTATTGAAAAATTTTCCTGAGGATCCAGTTTAATCTCGACTCGATCTTAATGCATGATTTGGACCTCAAAGGTCCGTTAAAGGAATGTTTATAATTAGTCTCAGTATTTGAATGATAATGATTTCAAATTATCTGTAAGTGTTCTGTACTCCTTAGTAATGCCTCGTAACCCTGTTCCAATGATAGATACGGGTTAGGGGTGTTACAAACTTTCTCCCTTGGTACTACCGACACAAGGGTGTTCCACCACTGATAGGCCGAATCTCTCAAGAGAGATACCACTCACTTTATGCACTCTTTAGGTGTGCATGAAAACTCATCTAATACCCTGATGGTATTCTCAAGCCAAAATTCTGCCCTCTCTGGATCATCAGTTTTACTAGCTTGAAATTTTTCAGCTCTTTGTTTTTAGATTCTATCAACCGGAGGCTTTTCTTTTCTTACTACTTCCACAACTTGGGGAGCTATAGGGGTAGGCTGAGGAATAGGTAGGGGTGGAGGGGGTTGAGCATTAGGATTTTCTCGATTAAACTCAGTATGCCAGTTGCTCATCATATAGAGAAAGGCTTCTCGAGCCTCTTCTCTCTGACCCAAAGTCTTGGGTCTACTTTCTACTGGCACGGTCCCTTGCGCGGGAGCTGGCGCATTACTTGCAGCTTCATTGGCGCAACCCGGTCGGAATCCATTTACTATATAAAAACACAATTTAAATCGTCAGTAGTCTTCACACTATCATTATGCAAATACTCATACGTATGGTATGCATAGCTAGATTCATACTTACACTACATTATTTCGAGAATCGACTAAACCGTAGCTCTGATACCACTAAATTTAACACCTCTTACCTGTATCCAATGTCGGACCCGGGTATGAGGTATTACTGTACTTAACTTACTCAATCATACAATCTCATTCCTACTTAAAACTTCTCATTCGAAACCATAATGTCCCTTTTATATGTCTACTAGACCTTAAACATACATATGAAATGGTCCAGGACTAAATCAGAAACTTTTGAACACTTGGAAAATTTTTACACAAAATAGGGCCACACAACTGTGTGGAGAGGACACGCCCGTGTGGGCAGGCTGTGTAATCACACACGCCTGTATCCCTAGTCTGGGTGGATTTTATTTTTCATTTTGAACCTACAAGGATTTTCACACGGCCTGACACACGCCCGTTTCCATAGACCGTGTCCTTCACCTGTGTGTGAAAACCTTGACATTCTGTCTATGACGTCATCATCTCAATAAGGTAACATGGCCAAGGCACACTTCCGTGTCCTTAGACTGTGTGTCAAATTAAATTCCTAATTCCAGGTCCAGACTTCACACGGCCCGGGCACATGCTCGTGTCTTAGGCTGTGTCTCCTACATGGTTGAGACCACAGCCGTGTCTCAGCCCGTGTGTTTATTACTAGGCATACTGGCTTACCAACTTAGCATGCAGGGGTGCACACGGCCTATCAACATGCCCATGGGGCTGACCGTGTGTCACATACAGGCCTAGACACACGACCGTCTGTCTACCCATGTGGACAATTGTAAGGCTATCTACCAAGCCAATTGCCACCCTACTAAGCAACCACACTTATACCATTTCAATACAATATACACTATGACCATAAGGCACTTCTAATGCCCAAAATCAAGACATCCATACATAGGTTAACACTACGTTCAACATGCATATTCTTTACTCAATTACTCATCCTATCACACAAGCATGCACTTCATGAACTTCATCTTCATTGAATATATAAACTTATCAAGTATTGGCCAATCTCCAATGACCATTTACAAAATGAATTTAATGACATTAATAGCCACACATTGGCTAACAAATATGTCATAACACAAGATAACCAAGTCCCTATACATGCCATACTCAAAATTAATCAAACTATTCTATACCAAAGAGAAGTTGATAGTGTGATTTCGAACTCCTATGTCCCACGATTCCTGAGTTAGCTTGGCGATACTACAAGGAAAAGGGAAATAAGAGGGGTAAGCATAAAGCTTAGTAAGTTTGCATGAAATAAATAGTGACATAAAGGCTCATAATGTCATCTATCCATTGAGTGGGATAAAGAATAACATAAATTCTCAAGCACATTTCCATAACTTACTCATGCTTCCTCTTACCAATTACATATCATGTCACATATTGTAAACATTTCTCGTGAATTACTCACATGTACTTGTATCACTTTATCACAAAGCTTTAGCACTAATTTCATCTCTATTATAAGCTTAAATATTTATCCCGATGAATCATTAGGAATACCCGAAGATACACAATCATCATGATACACATAAACACGACACCAATGCCATATCCTAGATATGATCTTACATGGGGTCACATCTCGACGTCGATGCCATATCCCAGATATGGTCTTATACGAGATCTCATATCAATGTCGATGCCATATCCTAGATATGGTCTTTTATGATTTTCATATTCGACGTCGATGCCATATCCCAGATATGGTCTTATACGGGATCTCAATTCGGTGCCAGGGCCATGTCCCAGACATTGTCTTATACGGGACCTTACCAATCTCATGTCTTGATGATGATATCCTCTCACTTCTTAAAGTCCAACTAGGACTTCAACATCATAAATTTACATTATTTCTCATTTAACATCATTACTCAATTTCATAGAAATAATATACATCTTCACGAATATCAAACATTTTAAAACTTAATAACATGATGTTGAATTTATTACATACAAATTTACCTCGATTCCAAAATAAGCAAATTTGTCGATCTAGTCTGAAACCTTACCTTTTCCTCGGTCAAGGTTAATTCCTCGCTCTTCTTGATCTATAATAACAAATTCACTCATTTAATTACCACATTAATCAATACATTTCAATAACCATACTTTGGCAAAATTACCATTTGCCCTTAGAATTTCACAAAAATATGATTTTCCCCTAGGCTCGTAAATCGATTCTAATCAAATTTTCTCCTTTGATAAACCTAGTTGAACATTTATCATTATTATAGCAACTCCCAATACTCATTATTTCACACTTTTACCACCTATTTTACAACCTGTACAAAAAGGTCCTTTTAGGTGTTTTCATGGTAACACCTTTCACAAATGTTGTTTATTTAACAACTAAGACTCATTTTCTTCCATAAAATTTCAAAAATCAGCACTAATCTCTCATGGAAAAACCCTAGGTTTTCAACCATTTTGCAAAATAGTCCCCTCATTAGCTAGCTCAAGCTACAAGGGTCTCAAAAGTATAAAAATTATCAAAGAATGACCATTAAAACACTTACTTGCAAAGGGAAAAGCTTGGCTGAAATTTTTGAGTTCTCAAACCCCTATTTTGCTGCTACTTTTCGGTGGAGAAGATGGAGAGAAAGATGACATCTTTCTTTTCTTTATTTTATTAATATAAGTCAACTTAATCCACCTAATCCAACAACTTTGACCAATTTTGACATTGTTTGTCCCTTATGGCCGACCACTCCATCTTTTAAAGGTCTAATTGCACAATAAGGGCCTCCAATTAATATTCTACAACTATTAGACACCTTTAGCTTATAAAATAGAACTCACATACTTTATGCGATTTAGTCATTTTTCGCAATTAAGCATGAAATCGCTAAAATTAATTCACCAAAATTTTCATGCACTCTTGTAATCATTCTATAACGTATAAAATAATATAAAAATAATTTTCTCTGACCTTAGATTAGTGGTCTCAAAACCACTGTTCTGACTAGCCCCTAAATCGGGCTGTTACAAAAGCTATCTCAAATCACACACCAAGTGCCATATATGGTCGAAGCTATCTCGAATCGCATACTAAGTACCACATATATATATATATATCTGAAATCGATGTCAAACATGACTATAATCTCATATACACAATTTATGCAATATTAAATAATTTAAAGCATAATTATGACAATGCTTATTACATATGAACTAACCTTGAACGTAAAAATGATAATGCAGATCAATTAATCTGACACATTGTTCTTCCCTCGATCTAGGTCCGAGTTCTATTTTTCTTGATCTAAATATATTCAAAATTAACTTATTTAATAAATTATTCATTCAATTTAGTCCAAAACATGCTTTAGAGCTACTTTCACATTTGCCCCTAAACTTTCACATTTTTTTAATTTAGTCCTTATTTCACAAAATAAAAATTAATGAAATTGACAATAAACCCATGCTATCCGAATTACCATAATGCCTCTAACAGCCCATAATTTTCATTTATTCACACTTTTAACCACCACATTTCAAATTTTCTCAATTTAATCCCTTTTTGACATTTTTGTCAAAAATCACTTTACAAAAGCTATTAATATAACATTAAGCCTTCCAAATCTATCATAAATGATCAAATTACTCAAGAATTCAATAATGGAAACATGATAAATCTTTAATAGTTTCGAAATCTAGGGTACGGGCTAGCTAGAATACGAAGCAATGATTACAAAAACATAGAAATCATTAAAAACAGAATCAAAATCACTTACCAAATTAATCATGCAATTTTCGAACCCTAAATAGCCTCCATGAATGTTTTTTTTCTTGTTAAATTCGGCTAGAAGAGATGAATGAAGAACAAATTGTTTTGTTTTATTTTGATTATCATTTTAATTATCGATTACCATATTAACCTTTAATATTAATCAATTAAAACACTTATTATAAGCTCGTTTTTTCAACCCAACATTATTATGGTATAATTATAACATAAGGACCTTCGATTTAATAAACCATAGCCATTACACAACTTTTACACTTTACGCGATTTAGTCCTTTCTATCAAATTGGCCTATCAAACGATAAAATTTCTTCACAAAATTTTCACACATACATGCTATCATGCTGTAAACATTAAAATAATAATAAAGTTAATATTTCAACTTCATATTTGTGGTCCCAAAACCACTATTTTGATTTGACCAAAAACGGGCTATTACAATATACCATGAATTAAATTGATGTGGTTGTGATGTTACTTGATAGTTTATTAATTTTAGTTGTTAAATGAACATGATTTGTTAAGTGGATTTTTATGAATGTAAGGTTTAGGGATTAAATTGTGTAATTGAAGATTTTCATGTATATTGTATAAAATAATGGGAAAATGTAGATTATTTAAGCTTAGGGAAGAATTGGTTATCATGGGTTTAAGTTAAAATGTTTAAACAAGTTACAAGCTTAATGACTAAGTTGTGAAAAGTTAAAATAGGTGGGACAATTTTGTAATTTCATGATAATATGAATTATAGATTGAATTGAATACTAGAGGTTATTTGAAGTACTTAATCGAATGAAACTATTTATTTAGATCAAGATAAGCAACAATAGGACTTAAATCAGGGAAAAAAAAGCTTTGGATTAGTCTCCAACTCTACCTTTGCGACTATAGTTATCGAGGTAAGTTCGTATGAATTATAATCTTGTTAATGATAGTTTAATTGATTATCTATTATATTATGTTAGTTATAAAATGACTTATATATATATATATCGATGTTTTGAATAACTGACGGTTAAGTAATCCCATTCTAACCTTAAGAATTCTTAGGAACCAAATGACATGTCATTAGAGATTTCATGTTTCGGGTGCTGGTCTTGAATGTCCTACCGATGGATGAGGTCCTGCATTTGTTGCGGATTCTCCACATCTCGTGTGAGTAGCATCGTGTATCTAACATTTTAACCCACAGCTCGTGTGAGCAAGCTTATTTCATAGCTCGTGTGAGCACTATTGAAAAGGAAAGGTTACAGTTATAAGGAAAGGCAAACTATGTGTGAGCATTCTCGAGTATCCAATGTAATTCTAGATGGTTCAACGAGTAAGTTAAGGTTAATGGCAAGGCATGTAGAAAATTGGATAATTGTTTATAATCTTAAGAAAAAGGTAAATTAATGGATGAAAAGGATTTGGATGGAAGAAAATAAGTATATGATGAATGATATGTACATGGAGATTCATTTATGATATGGTTGATTTGCGATATGTATTATGCATGAGCTTACTAACTTGTGAGCTTGTTGGTGTATATAGGATTTTATTAAGCTTATGAATATGGTAATGGTGTTAAGCATATTTCATAAAATGAGTTTAAGAAGGGTAAGTTTACATTTGAGTTTATACGAGCTTACTAAGCCCTAGTTGCTTACATAGTTATTTTCCTCTGTTTTGTTGTAACACCTTGAATTTGGGCCTAGAAGTATTGGGCCTATTGGGCTTTGGGGTTTGGATCTCAGAAAATTTTTAAGTGAGCGAGAAAATGACAATTTGGAATGTCTAGGGGTGTTGGAGAAGTCTTGGGATCAAGTAAGGGTACAGGAAAAATTTTGGTTTTAGCCCCAAGGGAATTGTGACTTCAGTCAGTAGGACTCTTAAGCAGATCAAGGGGAAAATAGGACACAAATGGGCTTGTGGTCCAGTGGCAAGGTGGCATCACTTAGGGAGCTACAAGGTGGTGTGTAGAGGTCCAAGGTTCGAGTAGTGGTAAAGTTTTTTTGGAGTGTTTATTTTGCATAATAGTCGGCCAGAGTTGTATGGAAATTGGACTATTTTGTTGAAGTGTTTGAATTGGTCTTGTGAGCTAATAAAGGAGGGAATTTCGGATGATATAAAGGAGATATCATGGAGAAAAATTAGGAGATGAGAGGTGGGAAGAGTTGGTGTCGAATTGGACTGTGGGGGAAGGTAGGATTTGGCTATTGGCTATAAAAGAAAGTGTCGAATTCCTTTGAGAGGTTCCTTGGGTTCCGTTACATTTCTTTTTCTCCCCTTAGTCGAATTCCTCCATTTGCCCAAAAAAAAAAAAAAAACCCATCATTCACTTGCCAAAATTTTGGTTTTCTCTCTAGCCGAATTCCCTATACCTTCTTTTCTTAAATTCCTTCTCTTGTTCACCTTTAGTTCTAGCTGGTCATTTCTCCTCTTCTTCTCCCTATTGGTGCCGAATTGCCTCTGTCACCATACTAATCTCGAAAGCCGAATTTAGGCCGTAGGATCAAAAATGGATTTGGTAAGTATTCGATTAACCTCTCTTGTACGTTTTGCTAAAAGCCGAAAGGCTATCTAACTGCCTGTCCTATCATTAACTTTATGATAACAAGAATAAGGTTCAAAGATCGCAAGTGTGGTAGGTAAGGATTGTTAACAAAGTGGTAAGTTTTCTCGACTCAGTTATGGTTTAGTGGATGGCCGAATGTAAGTATGGCCTATAAGGGTGACTTATGTGGAATATGAGTCACTTGTTTTGACGATATATGTTTGAGTGCAGATCTAGGGGATATTCACGAATAATATCTAAGGAAGGGCTATTAAAACCCGGTGGCACATGGTAAGGTTTTGGTAAGGCTTCGGCTTTTGGTAAATGTGTTGATTTAGTGACTGATTGAAGGTTGGTTGGTTGTAGGTTCAAGACCAAGGATAGAATAGCATGTCACAGTAACTAGGTGTGTACAAACACTACACACACGATATCGATAATCTAAAAAGCTGAAAATTGAAATTGGCTAAATGGGCATGCCGAACTTGTGGGCCCAAAATGGCAATGGTTGATATGTGAGCATGAATAATGAATTGGCATGAACGGTTGTTTGATTAGATTGTAGTTGAGCCCAATGGGCTATATGAGCGTGAAATTGGTTTCATGGGCTATATGAGCATGAAATTGGCTTAATGGGCTATATGAATGAAATGGGCTTAATGGGCTTTATGAGATTCTAGAAATATATGCTAGGGTTTAATGGACTCTAGGCCTTGTTTGAAAAACTCTTGAATAACATAAAACTCTTTTAATAATTAAACATGTCCATGGACAAGTTGCTGGGTTGGAGTGTGGCAACGGACATATGCATGTTTAGGTTTGGATCTAGTAAGAGCTTGGTACTTAAGTGGCCCTAGCGGCCCACCTCCTCTTCTCTGGAATCTTACTTGGTGCATAGTGTCTACTCACTTTAATCGCAAGGACTTGTTAATGGGCCAAAGTTCATAACTTAAACCCGAGAGGGACCAAATACCCCAAGATTTGAAAAATTACTAAAATACCCCTAATTTAAAAATACCAAAAATACCCTTAGTTTTAAATTTTATTAAAATAGCCCGAATTGTGAAATTACCAGAATACCCTTGATTTATAAAATTTCCAAAATACCTCTGTTCTTCAACATTACCTGAATACCCTTATAGAGTATATTTACTAAAATACCTTTGGGTTGTGAAATGAAAAAAATACCTGTAATATCATGATTTAGAGGTTAGGCGTTTGATGTGTTTTGCATGTATGCTTTGTGTAATGTGCTTGTTTAGGGTGTGTGGGAGTCCAGGAGAGGCTCGGTGAAAAGCCGAAGCCCTAGCAAAAAATTTCCTTTTTAGGCACTTTAGTGGATGAGCTAGCAGGAGTGGGACTTAAGGGACTGTGTTGATGTTTGGTTGGCACAAGTAAAGAGGTGGTAGAGTGGCAAGGAGGCGCCACTTAAGATGTTGGTAAGTGACGCCACAAGGAGAAGCAGAGGGAGTAGGTTCAAATCTCAAGGAGCTCATTTTGGGAGTTCTTTTAGGCGTCAAGGAGAGCAGAGCAGAACTTGACTGGAACAAGTCAGGATAGGGGAGTGGACTGAGTCAAATAGTTTGAATGTGTGGCAGAGAGGAAAAGGGGGGAGTGGAAGTGTTCAAGGATTTCAACTGGGTGATCAGGAGGAATTTGAAGAGGAAAATAAGGGATGAACATGTGATCTTGGTGTTGGCCGAATTTCAAACTCTAGGTGGAGGGGGGAATCAGTTTTTGGGCTGTGTTGGGATGTGCCAAAATTCACTTAGGCCATAGGACCTTGTAGACTTCTTGTGTTCATTTTTGGCTTTGGGGAAGTATAGGTGCTGAATTTTGTAGCCTCAAATCCTATTTTTTTCACTTCTTTTCTCATCTATCAACTGAGGGTTCTCCACTTTTCTTTTTCTTATTTTCTTTGCAAAATCAAAATTTGTTCATATCTTTTTCTCTTTTGCTTTTGATCTATCTCGAAGCTGAAACCCCTAAACTCCCATCCTCTTCTTCATTTCTTTACTAAAGCCGAATGTCCCTTGCCCACTGTTCTTTTCTCTAAACCTCTTCTATAGGACAAATCTCTTAGCCATTCTTTTCTACATCTTTTCTCTTGTGAGTCTTCTAAAGTCGGAACTCCTAAGCCTCCATTTGAAGTTTCTTTATTTTTGTTTCAGCTCTTTCATCTAGTTCTCTTCTACCATAGTCATTGCCGAATCTTGTCCATTGCTGTGCTAGTGCCGAATTCCCCTAAGTGTTATTCGTATCTGCTGTGTTTAGGTAAGAAGCGTTCTTCTTTTTCTTTATTTCCTCCTTTCAGTTTTTGAAAGCCAAAGCCGAATGGCTATTTGGCTTGGGGAGATTATCGTTGGATTTACATGTTTCTTCTTATTTTCTTGTGTTCTCTTTGGGGCCATATTTCGTGAATCATAGTAAATCAAATCATCTGAATCTCACGCTGGAAACCATTAACCTCTGAACCATAACTCTCCTTTCGGGATTTCAAGGTAAGGGTGATCTCTTCAGATTGTATTTAGGTTCGTTATCATATTCGGTACCTTAACCCTACATTGTGGTTTGACAACCATATTTCATTATAATAGTATCTGACAAGATCTGTGATGGAATCCAATATCAATCAGGCACAGGAGGGGGTTGGACTCGTAAACACAGCCCCTAAGTTTAAGAAGCGAGCAATGTCAGCAGTCTGAGATTGGCAACCGGGTTGTGGACCGACCTCAAAGTAGGGTCTTAGGCAGATAGTAGTTGTTTCTGCTAATGATAGTATCGATGTAGAGAGTATCATTTTGCGTGTTACCAGGTGTGTAAACCTTAATACACTTTACTTAATTGTATTGTTAATTCTATGGGCTGAAAAGTCGAAAAAGGCTATAAACGCAGTCGACATACCCTTGGAGGTAAGGTAGGAAGTGCCAGGTACGTATCTGTGATTTCCTGATATAGTTGGTTGTATGTGATAATCTATTGCTTTGTTACTAGCATGTTACATCTGTCATGATATAAATGTTGTGCATGGGGTATGGGAATGTTGATAAAGGGGAAGTGATAAGGTCACATTGTGATCGGTGGTTCTGCCACATTGTTCTTAAGGTCACATGGTGATCGGGGGCTCTGCCACATCGTTCTTAAGGTCACATGGTGATCGGTGGCTTTGCCACATTGTTTATTAAGGTTACATGGTGATGGTGGTGCTGCCACAGTTGTTATAAGGTCACATAGTGATCGATGGCTCTGCCACATTTTCTGACAGCATGACTGTCAAGATGGTGTGTAGTGGATGGAGGGTTGATTATAGAAATCCCCACGATGTGATGGTTGGTACGGGTTGGTGTGTAGAGGATGGAAAACTAGGTTGGGCCGAGCATAATGCATTTCTTGTGATTGTATAACATTGGGTATGAGCTTAATACAAGATTGTGGGCCGTGGGCCGATTTATATGTTTGCGAGTTTTACACACAGAGTCTCTGTGACTCACACTTTCCTTAATTTTTTAGGTAATTAGTACATCGTGGATATGGGAGCCGAGGTGGACTCATGGAGGCCATAAAAGACGTTATATTTATTTTATAAACTTTCTACTACTTAAAGTTACTTTTATTTGGGGATTTTCTTGTAGTAAGGCCTTTTGAAATTTTTAATTTGGTTTTAGTTTTTACTTTGATTACTGGTTATTAATAAATGCTCAAAACTGTATTTTTCCTAAAACATTAAACAACTATCTTTCAAAGATATCAATGAATGGTTTACAAGTTATTTCTGATAAAACTCTGGATTTTCTGAACAATGATAACTCTTATCAAAGTAACCATTTTCTTGACTGTCGTTTGATGTCTAATGGTTTAAACACAAAGTCATCGCTTTAAATCGAAAAGTTTTTAAAATTTATGGTTTTTCCAAAATCACTGAAAGATCATTTCCAATTTGCCCTGTGACATACCAGATCCGATCGTAGTGTTTGGGCTGGGTTTAGGGTGTTACAATTTTGGTGTCAGAGCCTAGGTTACAAACACTTGGGCTGTGAAATGGGTTCGACAGTAGTTTATAAAATCAATGGGAATTGGAGAAAACTATTTTGAGCAAAATATGGCATCCGAGTTCGTCGGCACCCAATCCACCCAGGTAAGTGATTCTAACTACTTGGTGATGTATGATTGAAATGATTGATGGCATGGGTGAGTATGTTTGCTAAAGCTTTAAGATACCCAAACTTTAGAGACTAAAACTATTTGATGCGTCTTGCGAAAACTATTCCTTAAGACTATTATCCATAAACTACTCGGTGTTAAACAGTGAAAGAAATACTAACCCATAAAACTTTTAATCAGATTATGTCGAAAGCGTTAGTTATGAGCACTAGGGGGCGTGGAGTGCGTGGTCGTGGTTGAGGCAGGATTGCTGTGTCGAAACTAGTAAGATCTGGTTATGAGTCAGAAAATGAGATGCCAGTACCGCCAGCTGCAGAGACAAAGTTTCAGGATCAAGCGAATGGTGATGATGCGATTTCTCAAGCGATGTTATGGGTGTTAGAGAGAGTTACTGGGGCAGGCCTGGGTACAGGGGCCCAAAAATCTGTGTCAGAACGACTTCAGGCTAATGGAGCGAAAATGTTTAGGGGTATTTCTGGGGTAGCCGCTAGTGCAGCTGAGTATTAGTTAGAGGTGGTTGAGCGTATAATGGATGATCTTGATTTCACTGAGGAGGAAAATTTGAAAGGGGTTGTGTCTCTTTTGCGGGACAAAGCGTATCAATGGTGGCTTACAGTTAGGGATGGTGCAGTGGCTGACCATATCACTTGGGATTTCTTCAAGACGGCCTTTCAAAGTAAGTACATCGGATCGAGTTACGTGGACGCACAGCGCAGGGCATTTCAAAATCTATTTCAGGGAAGTAAATCGGTGGCTGAATATGAGGCAGAGTTCTTACGCCTTAGTCGTTATGCTCGGGGTATAGTGGCTACAAACCATGAGCGTTGTGTCCGGTTTGAAAATGGGTTGAGGGATGATCTGCGGGTATTGATAGTGCCACAACGTGAAAGGAAATTGCAGTTTTAGTAGAAAAGGCTAAGATAGCGAGGAGGTGAAGTGGTCAGAAAAGCAGAATCGGGATAGAGATAGAGGTGGTAATAAAAGGAAATTTGGATCGTCTGGGTCGACTGGGCGTTTTCAAAAAAGACCTAGGATGGATGGGCCGAATTGGGTAGTGAGACCCTTTACTGATAGGCAGCCTCAGAGGTGTGCTCGGTATGGTAAATTCCATTTTAGAGAGTGTTGGGAAAACAACAGAAGGTGTTACAGGTGTGAATTGACTGATCACCATATTCGGGACTGTCCACAGGAGCGAGACAATGTAAGGTTAGGGAATCAGGGTTATACCCAGTAGGGTAGAGGAAGCCAGCAGCCGCAGAGAGGTCGTGGTCCGGCCAGAGGGGGTAATGGTTTTGGTCGGGGTCCTGGAATGTCGGGCAGAGGTGCAAGAAACACCGATGCAAGGTAGCCAATGTTGGTTTATACAGCCAGAAACAGCGAGGAGAGGGACGCACCGGACGTCATAACCGGTACGTTCTTAATCTTTGGATTACCTTTTTTCGCATTGATTGACATAGGATCGACACATTCTTATATTGCTAGTGTGGTATCTGGAACTTTAAGTATAGACTCTAATATTTCTTCTAGAGAGATGACAGTAATTAGTCCGTTAGGGCAATCGGTTGTGGTAAACAGACTTTATAGGGATGTACCTTTAGAAGTGCAAGGGGTGGTTTTTCTGGCTAATCTGATGGAACTGCCATTCGGGGAGTTCGATTTGATCTTAAGGATGGACTAGTTAGTGAGGTATCGAGCAAATTTGGATAGTGCTACTAAGCGCATGGTGGTCAGGACTCCTGAAGATGAGGAGGTGGTGGTAATAGGGGAAAGGAGGATTATTTGTCTAACATAATGTTCGCTCTAAAGGCTGAATGGATGGTAAGGAAAGGATGCAAGGTGTTCATAGTCTTGGTTTGCACTTTGGAGAGTAAGGAATTGTCTGCGGGGGATGTGAGGACAGTGAAGGAGTTTCTCGATGTGTTTCAGAGGAGCTTCTAGGATTACCCCCAAAACGTTAGGTGGAATTTGGAATTAATCTTCTTCCGGGGTCAGGGCCTATATCTATCACTCTTTATAGAATGGCACAGAAAGAGCTAGTGGAACTAAAAGCTCAGGTTCCAAAACTCTTATATCGAGGTTTTATCCGACCGAGTGTATCACCATGGGGAGCGTCAGTGTTATTCGTTAAGAAGAAGGATGGATCAATGCGTATGTGCATTGATTATCGCCAGCTGAACAAATTGACAATCAGGAACAAATACCCGTTGCCGCAGATTGGCGACTTATTCGACCAGTTGTAGGGTGATTCAGTCTTCTCAAATATAGATTTGAGATCAGGGTATCATCAACTCAAGGTTAAGGAATCGGACATCCATAAGGCAGCGTTTTGTACTAGCTATAGACACTACGAATTTTTGGTGATGCCGTTTGGGTTAACTAATGCACCAGCAGTGTTTATGGATATAATGAACCGGGTTTTTTAACCCTATCTAGATCGATTTGTCATAGTGTTTGTATACAATATTTTGGTTTACTCAAGGTTAGAGGAGGAGCATGATTCTCACCTTCGGTTGGTGTTGCAAATCTTGAAAGAGAAGCAATTGTTCGCCAAATTCAGTAAATGCAAATTTTGGCTAAGCGAAGTTACTTTTTTGGGCCATGTTGTGTTGGCAGAGGGGATTAGAGTTGATCCTCGAAAAATTGAAGCTGTCTTGAATTGGATGCCACCTAAGTCTGTGGTAGAGATTAGAAGTTTTCGGGGTCTTGCTGGATATTACCGAAGGTTTGTTGAAGGGTTCTCATTAATGGCAGCACCTTTAACCAAGTTGTTGAGGAAAGGGGTGTCTTTTGTGTGGACTGACAAGCAGCAGGAAAGTTTTGAGAGGCTGAAGAGGGTTTCGGCCGAAGCTCCGGTGTTGATTCAGCCGGAGGCTAGGAAAAAGTTCATGGTTTACTGTGATGCTTCACACAGGACTAGGATGTGTGTTAATGCAAGGCGAGAAAGTTATTGTGTACGCATCTCGGTAGTTAAGACCGCATGAGCTAAATTATCCCACGCATGATTTGGAGTTGGCAGCTGTGGTGTTTTCCTTGAACATTTGGAGGCATTATTTCTATGGGGAGAAGTCTGTCATTTATACAGATCATAAGAGATTAAAGTATCTTCTTGCCCAGAAGGAGCTAAATTTAAGATAAAAGAGGTGGATCAAATTGTTAAAGGATTACGATTGCTCGATTGATTACCATCCGAGTAAAGCTAACGTGGTGGTAGATGCACTAAGTTGGAAAGTAATCTCAGATCTGAGGGCGATGTTTACCCATATTAGCTTGTATGATGATGGGAGTTTGTTAGCTAAGCTATACGTGAAAACAACATGGATAAATCAGATTAAGAGAAAGTAGTTGCTGGATGATATCTTGAGTGCTCGACTACTTCAAGTACATAATGGTGGGGTAGAGGATTTCGATTTGAATAGTGATGGGGCTCTGTGTTTTCGTAAAAAGGTTTGCATGCCAAAGGATGTGGAATTAAGACAATTGATACTTCTGGAAGCGCATAGTAGCCCCTATGCTATGCATCCTGATGGAGGTAAGATATATAGAGAGTTGCGAGAACAGTTTTGGTGGCCGGGTCTGAAGCGTGAAGTAACAAAATTTGTGAGTAAGTGTTCGACATGCCAGCGGGTAAAAGCAGAACATCAATTACCTTCAGGTTTATTACACCCATTAAAGATTCCGCAGTGAAAGTGGGAGAGGATCACAATGGATTTTGTTAGTGGGTTACCCCTTACGCCTACTAAGAAGGGTTCAGTATGGGTAATTGTTGATCGATTGACGAAGTCTGCTCATTTCATACCAGTTCGTGTTGAATGCTCTCTTCTGAAATTGGCTAAGTTGTATGTAGCAGAGATCGTGAGGTTGCATGGAGTACCAGTGTCTATCATCTCGGATAGAGACCCGAGATTCACGTCAAGGTTTTGGAAGGCATTGCATCAAGATTTGGGGGCAAAGTTAGATTTCAATATAGCGCTTCATCCACAGTCTGATGGACAATCAGAGAGGGTAATTCAAATCTTAGAGGACATGTTGAGGGGCTGTGTCTCAGACTTCAAATGTAGTTGGGAAGAATTTCTATCGTTAGCAGAATTTGCGTATAACAATAGCTACCAAGCGAGTATTCAGATGGCTCTATATGAAGCATTATATGGTCGGAAGTGTCGTACCCCTACGTGTTGGATAGAGTTGCGCGAGCGTCAGTTGTTGGGTCCAGACTTGGTTTCGAAAGTGGAAGATAAGGTTAAGTTAATTCAAACTCGATTAAAGCAAGCATTGGACCGGCAGAAATCCTATGCGGATCTAAAGCACAAAGATATAGAATTTGAGGTAGGTGACCAGGTGTTCTTGAAGGTTTCACCGTGGAAGAAGGTGTTAAGGTTTGGACAGAAAGGTAAGCTAAGCCCTAGGTTCATTGGGCCTTATCGTGTGTTGAAGCGTGTGGGACCAGTAGCGTATCAACTCGAGTTACCTGCAGAGTTAAGTCAAATTCATGATGTGTTCCACGTTTCGATGCTAAGACTATATCGTTCTGATCTGTCTCACGTGGTGTTAGTAGAGTAAATCGAAGTAAGGCCTGATCTATCCTTTGAAGAGGAACCAGTTCGGATCTTGGATCGTGATGTCAAAGTGTTACGTAGAAAGATAGTTTTGTTGGTTAAGATCTTGTGGCGTAATCATGGTGATGAGAAAGCTACATGGGAACTAGAGGAAGCAATATGTCAACAATACCCGCATCTTTTTTGACTAGGTAATTTCAAGGCCAAAATTTTCTTAAGGGGGCTAAAACTGTAATATCTTGATTTAAGGGTTAGGCGTTTGATGTGTTTTGTGTATGTTTTGTGTAATGTGCATGTTTAGGGTGTACAGGAGTCCAGGAGAGGCCCGGTGAAAAGCTGTAGCCCTGGCAAAAAAATTCCTTTTTAGGCACTTTAGTGGAGGAGCTGGCAAGAGTAGGACTTAAGGGACTGTGTTGGTGTTTGGTTGGCACAAGTAAAGAGGTGGTAGAGTGGCAAGGAGGTGCCACTTAAGATGTTGGTAAGTGACGCCACAGGGAGAAGCAGAGGGAGCTGGTTCAAATCGTAGGGAGCTCATTTTGGGAGTTCTTTTTGGTGCCAAGGAGAGCAGAGGCAAAACTTGACTAGGACACTTCAGGATAGGGGAGTGGACTGAGTCAAATAGTTTGAATCTGTGGCAGAGAGGAAAAAGGGGGAGTGGAAGTGTTCAAGGATTTCAAATGGGTGATCAGGAGGAATTTGAGGAGGAAAATAAGGGATGAGCATGTGATCTTGGTGTTGGCCAAATTTCAAACCCTAGGTGGAAGGGGGAATCGATTTTTGGGTTGTGTTGGGATATGTTGAAATTCACTAAGGCCATAGGACCTTGTAGACTTCTTTTGTGCATTTTCGGCTTTGGGGAAGTATAGGTGCCGAATTTTGTAGCCTCAAATCCTATTATTTTCACTTCTTTTTCATCTATCAACTGAGGGTTCTCCACTTTTCTTTTTCTTATTTTCTTTGCAAAACCAAAATCTGTTCATATCCTTTTCTCTTTTGCTTTTGATCTATCTCAAAATCGAAACCCCTAAACTCCCATCCTCTTCTTCATTTCTTTGCTAAAGTCGAATGTCCCTTGCCCACTATTCATTTCTCTAAACCTCTTCTATAGGCCGAATCTCTTAGCCATTCTTTTCTACATCCTTTCTCTTGTGAGTTTTCTAAAGTCAGAACTCCTAAGCCTCTATTTGAAGTTTCTTTATTTTTGTTTCGGTTCTTTCGTCTAGTTCTCTTCTACCATAGTCATTGCTGAATCTTGTCCACTACTGTGCTAGTTCCGAATTCCCCTAAGTGTTATTCATATCTGCTGTGTTAAGGTAAGAAGCGTTCTTCTTTTTCTTTATTTCTTCCTTTCAATTTTTGGAAGCCAAAGCCGAATGGCTACTTGGCTTGGGGAGACTATCGTTGGACTTACATGTTTTTTCTTATTTTCTTGTGTTGTCATTGGGGAGCCTATTTCGTGAATCATAGTAAATCAAATCATCTGAATCTCACACTGGAAACCATTAACCTCTGAACCATATCTCTCCTTTCGGGACTTCAAGGTAAGGGTGTTCTCTTCAGATTGTATTTAGGTTCGTTATCGTATTCGATACCTTAACCCTACATTGTGGTTTGAGAACCATATTTCATTATAGTAGTATCTGACAAGATCTGTGATGGAATCTAATATCGATCAGGCAAAGGAGGGGGTTGGACTCGTAAACCCAGCCTCTAAGTTTAAGAAGCAAGCAGTGTCAACAGTCTGAGATTGGCCATCGGGTTGTGGACCGGCCTCAGAGTAGGGTCGTAGGCAGATAGTAGTTGTTTCTGCTAATGATAGTGTCGACGTAGAGAGTATTGTTTTGCGTGTTACTAGGTGTGTAAACCTTAATACACTTTACTTAATTGTATTGTTAATCTATGGGCTGAAAAGCCGGAAAGGGCAGTAAATGCAGTTGACATACCCTTGGGGGTAAGGATGGAAGTGCCAGGTACATATCTGTGATTACCTGATATGAGTTGATTGTATGTGATAATCTATTGCTTTGTTACTAGCATGTTACATCTGTCATGATATAAATGTTGTGCATGGGGTATGGGAATGTTGATAAAGGGGAAGTGATAAGGTCACATTGTGATCGGTGGCTCTGCCACATTGTTCTTAAGGTCACATGGTGATCGGTGGCTCTGCCACATCGTTCTTAAGGTCACATGGTGATCGTTGACTCTGCCACATTGTTTATTAAGGTCACATGGTGATCTGTGGCACTACGACAGTTATTATAAGGTCACATAGTGATCGGTGGCTCTGCCACATTTTCTGACAGCATGACTGTCAAGATGGTGTGTAGCGGATGGAGTGTTGATTGTAGAAATCCCCACGGTGTGATGGTTGGTACGGGTTGGTGTACAGAGGATGGAAAACTAGGTTGGGCTAGGCATAATGCATTTCTTGTGATTGTATGACATTGGGTATGAGCTTAATATAAGATTGTGGGCCGTGGGGCGGTTTATATGTTTGCGGGTTTTACACACAGAGTCTCTGTGACTCACCCTTTCCTTAATTTTTTAGGTAATCAGTAGATCGTGGATATGGGAGCCGAAGTGGACTCGTGGAGGCCATAAAATACGTTATAATTATTTTATGAACTTTCTACTGCTTAAAGTTAGTTTTATTTGGGGATTTTCTTGTAGTAAGGCTTTTGGAAATTTTTAATTTGGTTTTAGTTTTTACTTTGATTACTAGTTATTAATATATTCTCAAAACTAGATTGTTCCTAAAACATTAAACAACTATCTTTCAAAGATATCAACGAATGGTTTACAAGTTATTTCTGATAAAACTCTGTATTTTCTTAACAATGATAACTCTTACCAAAGTAACCTTTTTCTTGAAAATCATTTGATGTCTGATGGTTTAAACACAAAGTCATCGCTTTAAATCAAAAAGTTTTTAAAATTTATGGTTTTTCCCAAAATCACTGAAAATATCATTTCCAATTTACCCTATGACATACCAGATCCGGTCGTAGCGTTTGGGCCGAGTTTATGGTGTTACAATACCCCTATGTGATGAGTATGAGTTTTGTGGATGTTACTCATGTGCATGTTGCATTCATATGATATTCTGTTAAGGTTGAATATGGGTGGGAACTATGGTACGGAGGAAGAATTTGAGGATCGCATAGTCGCTTGATGACCGTGGATCCATCGGTGGCTTTAAGCCCATTATATGATTAGTAGCTTTGCTGCAACATTGAGTAGTGCCACTGTGAGTGCTACCTTTGGTGTGTAGAGGATGGGTGGGTCGATTTAGAAATCCACATAGGTGTGTATTGGTTGGAAGGGAAATGGTGTGTGTAGCGGATGGATTTTTGGGGAGGGTTTTGCATTACCTTGTTTTGCATATGATATGATATGATATGAGGTCATTGTGGGCTAAGGCCAAGACCACCGAGTTTGATAGGGCTTAGGCCCAATGTGAATATTTGTATGTTGATTTGATTGCCAAGGGTTGTACCCACTGAGTTTTGAAACTCACACCCTTTATTTAATGTTTCAGGTGATCCTTAGTAGACGGCTCGACGTGGGAGAGGACTCGGAGGTGGCCACACTACGAGATGTTTAAATTTTTATTTATTTGTTTCAAAAACATGGTTTTAATTGCTTTATTTTGGTTGGATGTAACAAGGCCTTGTACTCCGATTTGATTTTGGATTTTAGGTTTGTTGTTTTCAATTGTTTACTTAAGTATTAAACCTAAATAAATTTTGTATGTTTAAACTTGGTTTCCGAAGTGCTTAAAATAATAAAATGGGCTTTTATCATTACTTAATAAGACTCAAGGATTTTTGGTTTTGGCCTTTAAATTGTTAATTAGTAAAATCGTTTTGAAGTGTGCCTTTCATTTGACATTCCAGATTTAGGCCTAACTTCTAGGCCAGGTTTGGGGTGTTACATTCATAGATTGTCGGAAGCTCAATCGGCTGGAAAATTATCAAAGTTCTATCACACTATCTAGCAACCACTTTAGTAATTTTTGAGTTATTTTGGCTAAGGTTATAAATGGCATGTATAGGACTTTTTGTAGTGGAAGTTTTTGAATATGCTAATGATCAACTTGGTATGAATATCTTTTATGTATACATTTTGTTTGTTTGAACTTATGGTGTTTTGGCAAGTTTATGTCCTTTGGTTACATTTAAGTACTTTGTAATATATGGTGTGGCTGGTTTGTTTACATATTAAAAGCCATATGGCTATGGTCATCTTGGTATGTTTATTATGGAAGGTGAATGGTTTGACTGTAATAGTGACAAACCATAATATACACATATTTTAATCCTACATTTAGCATACTTTTGGATGATTTATCACTTTAATTATGGAAATAGGTGCTACTAATCCTTTAATTTCATGTTTTATACTTAGGAGAGCACCGGAGGATGAAAAGAACGAGAAATGGGCCAAAGTAAAAAATCTACACGGCCTGGGCCCCAAGTCACACAGCCGTGCCTCTTTAGTTGGACTGACCATGGACTATTACTCGAATTACAAGGGCGTGGCACACGGGCATGTCCCTGCCATAGCAAAGAAGAGTTTCATTTGGATTAGGGCACTTAGAGGCAAAGAAAGACATTCCAAAAGTCTATATAAACACCCTAGGGGCCAACCTAATAGAGGGCATTTAGTTAGGCCAAAGAGCCAAGCCAGAGGGGCTGAATTGTAGGATTCACTCGAAAAAAGCCAGTTGATTCATCTCAAGAAGCCAGAATCATACTCAAGACTGAGGATCTCTCCTTCAATTCCTTCAGGGGGTTTTAGGGTTTTCTTTATGTTTTGTTTTATATGTACTCATTTATGATTCTGAACTAAACCCCTCCAATACCTGAGGGGGATGAAACCTAAGACGGATCTTGTTATTGTTTTCTGAGTTGTATGATAAATATTTGATCTATTCTTAACTATGTGTTCTCAATTATTATTTTGATATTTTAGGATATTGATTCAAGCATTTATTCTCTTAGGTAGAGGAGGAAAAAACCTTGTTTAAGAGTAGATCTAGCATAGTTAAGCAAAGTTGATCGCAACCCTAAAGATAGGATGATGAAAATCTGTCGGATTAGGGTCAAACCTAATATGGGAGTCCATAGATCGAGTTAATGCAATTCTAGGGGTTTTTAATTAGAAAGAGATTTCAATTAATCAACCTAGGGTTAGACGTTAGTAGCCTCGAGAGAGGTATGAATATAAATTAGGGAATCCTACGGATCAAGTCAAGTGAATAAATTTTCTGGTTTAGAGTTAGATAACAAGTGAAGCCTAGGTGAAATCTTCCTCGGGTATTGTCTTAATCAATCGGCTTTTCCCAAAAGTATTTCCCCAATTCCTTCTCTGTGTTTTATCACCTTTAGCTTAGTAGTTAGTTAATTTTAGGTTAAACAACAAGTCCTTTAATTCTTAGGTTAAATAATAAAAATAAAGTTAGTATTAGTACTTTTGGTTCCTTTGGGTTCGACAATCCGGTCTTGCCACTAAACTATACTATTGTTCGATAGGTGCCCTTGCCTCAAGTCATTGTCATAGTTAGTTTTTAGGCTAGATCATTCATATTATAAAATTTTAAGACTCTGACACACGACCAAGTTTTTGGCGCCATTACTGAGGAGCTGAAATATTAAGAACGCTCAATTTTTATTACTTTAGCCATATTTTATTTTTGCAATTAAATTTTATTTTTTACTTTTCTATTTTTTTTTCTTTTTATCTGTTCCTAGCAGGTACCTCTAGTTTATTACTAGAAGGAACCCAGTAGGACCCTTGATTTACGACAGTGATATCGAAGGTACAGTTTGCAAAAATCATAGAGAAATAAGGCGAAGCTTAAAATACATATGAGAAGAGCAAGAGAACAAAATTAATACTACCAAAGAGATGGCTAAGAATAATCTGCTACCTCCAGAGGTGGCCGAAAATCATGCTCCTCGACCTATGTATGATTATACTAATCCTAATTTAACAGGAACTGAGTTAAGTATTGTTAGACCTGCTATTGCTACAAATAATTTTGAACTAAAACCTAACACAATTCAGATGATACAACAATTTGTTCAGTTTGATGGTTTGCATGATGAAGATCCAAATAATCACTTGGCAAATTTCCTAAAATTTTGTGATACTGTCAAAATTAATGACGTTTCTGATGATACAATTCGTCTTCAGTTATTTCCCTTTTCTTTGAGGAATAAACCTAAACAGTGGCTGAATTCTCTTCCACGAGGATCAATCACTATAGTGGAACAAATGACCGAAAAATTTTATTAAAATATTTTTCGCCGGCCAAAATGGCCAAATTAAGGAATGATATCTCTTCTTTTGTGCAGATTGATTTAGAAACACTATACGATGGATAGGAGAGATACAAAGATCTATTGAGAAGGTGCCCACACCATGGATTACCTTTGTGGCTACAGGTCCAGACCTTTTACAATGGTGTGAACCCTTCAACAAGACAACTGATTAATTCAGCAGCCGGCGGAACCCTGAATAACAAAACTCTTGAGGCAACCTATGAGTTTATAGAGGAGATGTCACTGAACAACTATCAGTGGAAAGTTACAAGGACAAGGCCAACAAAAATAGCTAGAGTTTTCAACCTCGACACAGTCACCATGCTATCAAATCAGGTAGAGATGTTAAACAAAATGATTGATGGTTTGTGTGGTTCCTCACAGGTACACCCAGTAACAAAATGTGATTCAAATCTAGGAGGTGTGGCAAATTCTGAGTACCCACCCTACAGTTCTGGCATGGAAAGCGAGCAGATAAACTATACGAGTAACAATTTCATATCTCAAAATAACCCTTATAGTAATACTTATAATCTAGGTTGGAGGAACTACCCCAATTTCTCTTGGGGTGGTCAAGGAAATTAGAGACAACAACTTCCTCCAAACTTCCAACAATAGCCCTACCCACAGGAAGAGAAACCGAACCTTGAGAAGATGCTGACAAAATTCATAGCAGTGTTAGAAACTCATTTCCAAAACACGAAACAACACTTAAAAATCAACAAGCATTGATTAAAGGAATCGAGAACCTGTTAGGGCAACTCACTAATCTGATCTCTGAACAACCACAAGGTAGCTTGCCAAGTAACACTGAGACTAACCCAAAAGAGCAACTTCAAGCCATAACCACTCAAAATAGTCAAGGGTTAGTAGATTCTAAACCTGATTCAAGGCAATAAACTGTGGTAACTGAAGGTAAGGTTGAGGTAAGTGAAGAAAAGCTAAAACCAGTAAGTAAAGAATACCAACCTCGTATACCATATCCTGATGCGATGAAGAAAGACAATTCAGATGAACAATTTGGTAAGTTTTTAAAACTTTTAAAGAAATTACATATTAACTTACTATTTCTTGAAGCTCTTTCACAGATGCCAGATTCAAGGAAATTTTTTAAAATAGCTTTTGACAAATAAGCGAAAGTTAGACGAGGAGTCATATGTGAAATTAAATGCAATGTGCTCAGAAATGTTGCAAAACAAAATACCATGAAAATTAAAAGATCCATGGAGTTTTACAATTCCATGTTTAATTGGTATTTTAGCTATTAATAACACATTAGCTGATTTAGGGGCAAGCATAAATGTAATGCCTTATAAAATATGTAAACAACTAGGTCTAGGGAAACCCAAAAAAACTAGGACGAGTATCCAATTAGCTGATAAGACTATTTGAATTCCTAAGTGTATAATTGAAGATGTACTCATTAAAATTGACAAATTCATATGCCCCATAGACTTTGTTGCTTTAGATATGGATGAAGATTATACGGTTCCTTTAGTTTTAGGAAGGCTATTTTTAGCAATTACCAGATCTAAAATTGATGTTAGTACATGTGAACTCACACTTCGTGTAGGTGACGAATCAATCAGTCTTCAAGCTCTCGACTCAACTAGGACATCGAGTGACAATAGTGAGAACGTAAATTCTATTGATAATCATTCGGTTCAACCTTCTTTACAGGAAGCACAACGAATCTACATATCTGAGCCAGATCATAAACCTCTTGCCAATAAAGAAGAAAGTCATGAGGAACAAAGGCTTCAGATTGATGAACTAGATGAGTGGAAAGTGCATTTCAAGGAGAAATGAAAACCACATGAAGTGAAACCAAAGGAAACCCAGACGAGCTTACAAGAACATCAAATCACTTCAAAATAGGAGATTAGCAACTGTTAGATAAAACAGACCCTCAAATTGCCATATCAAACCTGAATACAAATGAAGAAATCCCTTTTAAAGTAATCAATGTTTTCCCTTATGGAACAATCGAGGTAAGTAATTCTACATTCGGCACTTTTAAAGTAAACGCTACTCAATTCAAACTATATAATGATAGCATGAGAAAGGATTTTTCAATCCTCAAACCACCATGAATGTGCGAATGAGAGGTAAGTCTAGCTTAAGACTTTAAACGAGTGCTTCTCGAGAGGCAACCCGAGCACTAACCCCATTTATTTTTATTCTCTTTCTTTTAGCACCTAACTACAAACTAACCAAGTTAATGAAGCGCAGATTTTTGCACAACACGACCGTGGCCATTGCCGTGTGGATACTACAGATTTTCGTACTGGCATGACAAAGATAGTACGAGACAGGACGAAAAATATCTTCAAGCCACGGGCTCTGACTAAACACCACGGCCGTGCGACACAACCGTGGTCGACACTATTTTATCAACACGGATGTGGCAACCTAAATAACAAGCATGAGAGAAACAAATGAACCACAGCATGGCTGTGCGATACGGCCGTGTGACTCGACACGCCCATGAAACAGGGGCATGGGGATGTACCAGAGCTAAAACTTTTATTCAAAGCACCTATTCCCCTTCTCACCTACTCTCTATTCCCTTCTTCCACAGCCTTTACACTCTACTCCCTTTTCATTTCCTCCTTCTTCATTTTCCAAACTCTTGATCCACACTTCATCCATGTCGAAGAAATAGAAGGATCCTATCCCAATCTCCTTGTGCGAGACCGATCTACATAAGTTCATGCCCGCCACTTCATTAACTCTACAGGAAAAGGATCTTTGAGTTCATTTAATCTTTCTTTTTCCTTTCTATTCTCCTTTATTTTTCTTATCTTTATTTTTCTTATACTAAATTTGGTTTATTTTATTTTAGTTTCTTGGTTTTAGGTTCTAAAGGCTACTAGGGAATCACCACACCAAGCCTTAGAAATCACTCCCACCTCGCGAACCATCTAACAATAAGGACTTTTCAGTCCATTAATCTTTTCTTTTAGTCTTATTTCACTTTTTACACTCTTTCTTTTTATTTTTCTTTTCTCTAAATATATAATTAGTATATTTAGAATTATTCTTATTATTTCCTGGCTAACTCTTCACGAGATTCCCAATTTCTTCATCTATCGCAGGAATTAGTGGCGTCCCCTTCAACTTATCTTTCACCTCCAAATCAAGTTTCCACACTTCCAACTCAAGGAATCCATCCAAAATTCAGGAAGTTCACTTCTCACCCTATCTTTTGATGTTCTTCTATATTGTTTTTCTATATCTTTGTACATTGAGGGCAATGTACGTCTTAAGTGTGGGGGGTCAACTATAGTAGTATTTGAAAATCCCTAAATTATGCCTTGTTTTTAAGTAATTTTCTCGTATTACTATTAGAATGAAATTTCCTTTAATTCATGATTTTTATTGATATGTTTTAGAATAAATCATTGATAATTGTACAGTGATGATTTAAACTTTAAGATACTAGAGAATCAAGCATGATGAGTCTATTTTCAAAAATTAAAATTTTGTTAGGTTGTCTACCTGAATCTAATTATTACCCTGAAATTTGAAATTTACAATGTTGTCATCAAAAACCCATAATTTTTTTGAGGTTTTGGGCCTTTTAGAGCATACACTCTTTTCGTACTCACTTTATTGATTATGAGTGTGTCAACATTGATTTGTTATTCTAGAACTTACTTCGATTATAAATGTCGAGACCACATCTTTGATTTGATATACTGAGATGAAAAAAGGCACCTGGGATTTAACCCACTTACTCCACTAAAAGCCTACCCTCACAATTAACCCCTAGTGCACAACTTTGATCCTAACAACCCTTTTTATTGATTCACCCACTAATATTAACCCAAAACCCATATTGTATTTTTTATCACCATTTTTCTTGACTACCCTTCTATCAAAACTTGATTTGATCAGTTGCCTAATTATTTTATTTCAGTAGTTGAATTTTTCTTATATTATGTATTTATTGATTTTTTCCTAAAAAAAATTAAAGTATATTCATTATTAGTTCTGTGATTAAGTGAGCTTATACATTTAAATTCAACATCGTGAAGAAGAAGCTCGTATTATTAGTATTTCAAGTTTTCAATTGATGTAATTATTCAGGATTAGTTCATTTTTCTAGTTAGGTAAATTGTCAATTCAATCTCGATTCTAACCCTCTAATTCAGCCTTTATCCACACCTTTAACCTAAGCCTTGTTTCAACCCTTTTAAAGACCTTTTGATTTGTGTTTCATCTCATTTTATAGTGGTGGAGATTTGATTTTCAGACAAGCCTATGGGATTAACTGTTCATGTTCGACTTTTAAGAGCTTAATTTTGAACCTTAAACACTTTGAATGATTTGAGTGAATCTTTAGTAAGGATGTCAACTCTTGTCAATTTTGAATTAAAGGTAATTATTTAGATAAGGGGAAACACCTATATTTTCATGCTACAAAAACTATGATTTTGATTGTTTGAATCTTTAGGACTCTTTGAGATAAATTATCTATGTATAAATTATCTATGATTTATGATGAAACATTATCGATGAATATTATAAATTGAGGAAGTTCGTTTTAATTGTGAGTTGAGAATTTTGCTTGAGGACAAGTAAAAACTTAAGTGTGGGGGTATTTGATAAACCATAATATACACAAATTTTAATCCCACATTTAGCATACTTTTGGATAATTTATCCCTTTAATTATGGAAATAGGTGCTCCTAATCCTTTAAGTTCATGTTTTATACTTAGGAGAGCACTGGAGGATAAAAAGAATGAGAAATGGTCCGAAAATAGAGAAAGTGGGCCAAAATACAAAATCCACATGTTTGGGCCCCGAGTCACACGGTCGTGCCTTTTTAGCAGGACCGACCTATTACTCGAATTACACGGGCATGGCACACAGGCGTGTCCATGCCACAGCAAAGAAGAGTTTCATTCAGATTAGGGTTAGAGGCAAAGAAAGACATACCAAAAGCCTATATAAACACCCTAGAGGCCAACCTAACAGGGGGCATTCAGCTAGGCCAAAGAGCCAAGCCATAGGGGTCGAATTGTGGGATTCACTCGAAAAAAGCCAGTTGATTCATCTCAAGAAGCCGGAATCATACTCAAGAATGAAAATCTCTCCTTCAACTCCTTTAGGGGGTTTTAGGGTTTTCTTTATGTTTTGTTTATATTTTCTTCGGAGATGTACTTTTTTTATGATTATAAACTAAACCCCTCAAATACTTGAGGGGGTGAAACCTAAGACGGATCTTGTTATTATTTTCTGAGCTGTATGATAAATTTGATTTGTTCTTAACTATGTGTTCTTAATTCTTTTTTGATATTTCAGGATATTGATTCAAGCATTTATGCTCTTAGGCAAAGGAGGAATAGACCTTGTTTAAGAGTAGATCTAGCATAGTTAAGCGGAGTTGATCGCAATCCTAGAGATAAGATGACAAAAATCTATTGGATTAGGGTCAAACCTAATATGGGAGTTCATAGATCGAGTTAATGCAATTCTAGGGGCTTTAATTAGAAAGAGATTTGAATTAATCAACCTAGGGTTAGACGTTAGTAGCCTCGAGAGAGGTATTAATATAAATTAGAGAATCCTAAGGATCAAGTCAAATGAATAAACCGTCTGGTTAAGAGTTAGATAACAAGTGAAGTCTAGGTGGATTCTTCCTCGGGTATTGTCTTAATCAATTGGTTTTTCCCAAAAGTATTTCCCCAATCCCTTCTCTATATCTTAGCATCTTTAGCTTAGTAGTTAGTTAATTTTAGGTTAAACAACAATTCCTTTAATTCTTAAGTTAAATTATAACACCCTAAACCCGGCCTAGAAGTTAGGCCGAATCTGGCGTGTCACGTTGGGGTGCTTTTCGACAAACCATGGTTCCATTTGAAAACCTTTCTTTATATTAAAAACTAAAGTCCCAGTTTGCGTTTGTTCATTATTAATCGACATTTATTAAAAAGTTATTACCTAAAAAAAAACTTGATTTGTTGCGGAAACTTAATTAAAATAACTGACTTATGAAAACGTGATGTTTACGACCTATTCGAAAGCATAGTATTTTGAAAGCAGATATTGCTTTGGAAAATCGTGATACAAAGTTTAGCATATTTAAAACATAATAAACAAAAAAATTTTAAAACCAAAACCAGAATTTAAGAGAGGCCTTATTACAAAATATTAACCCAAGTTAAAAATAAGTAAAATACTAGAGTCCAAAACTGCTTGTAGCGTGGCCACCTCCGAGTCCTCCAGCACGTCAAACCGCTTACTGAGGATTACCTTAGAAAAAAATATTAAAAAGAGGGTGTGAGTTTATGAAAACTCAGTGTGCATAACCCTCATTAATAAGAACATGAATCACAACAGTTTGGGCCAAAACCCATTTCAGTAATGGTTGCAATTGAGCCTTAGCCCATAAAAGCCTCAGTTGGGCCTTAACCCATAAATGTCACAAATTATATTTATCTGGGCCTGAGCCCATCTCAAATAAAACCATATATGCCATGCATTAATGCACATACCAACCCTGCACCCCGTCTCCTGTCCAACCCTACACTCTTGTGGGGATTTAATCGACCCACCTATCCCTACACTCCTTATGTAGCACCGATTGCGGCACTAACTTATCAAGGCAAAGATAGTCGCCGATGGCTAAAAGCCTTCGGTGGATCCACAATCGTCAAGCGACCATGCTATCCTATCTGCACTTCCCATTTCGAATAATCCCATCCCCATGCAACATAATAACACATGAATGCAACATACAATAACAATCATACGATAACAATCATAAATCACATACAAGAAAAATCATATAACATGTAGGGGCATTTTCGTTATTTTTTACCCTCCAAGGGCATATCGGTCATTTTACCCATCGAGGGTATTTTCGTAATTTACCTACCAAGGGTATTTTGTAATTTACCTACCAAGGGTATTTTTGTAATTTACCCACCAAGGGTATTTTCGTAATTTACTTACTAAGGGTATTTTCGTAATTTACCCACCAAGGCTATTTTCGTAATTTAACTACCAAGGGTATTTTTGTAATTTACCTACCAAGGGTATTTTCGTAATTTACCCACCAAGGGTATTTCAAAAATTTTACAACCCAGGGGTATTTCGGTAATTTTTCAAACCAGGGGTATTCTAGTAATTTTACAAACTAAGGGTATTTCAATAATTTTGTAAACCAGGGGTATTTCGATAATTTTACAAATTAGGGGTATTTTGGTAATTTCACAAATTAGGGTATTTCTATAATTTTACAAACCAGGGGTATTTTGGTAATTTTACAACCCAGGGGTATTTCGGTAATTTCATAAATTAGGGTATTTAGGTAATTTTGTAAACTAGGGTATTTCAGTATTTTTACAAATCAGGGTGTTAACGACCCAACAGAAGGTCCACTGTCTCCTCGAACGACTCAAGTATTCTAAACAGAGATAATGATGCGAATGGGCCTAAGGCCCATTCTCAGCCCAAGTGGGCCCACACACTCGTGTGGCCCATTTAGCCCAAACCTAGCCATATAAATGAGATTCATATAGTCTACTTCATTATCTTCTACTCAATCATACAATTTACTCATATGGGCCCCCGAGCCCATTGGGCCCACTTGGCCCCTTTTGGGCCATCGTGGCCCAACAGCCCACACCTATAAGAATACTCATAGTGGCCTCGACTATCGCGTCAAAGCTTCCACACGTGCACTCGCATGCTGGTGTGGCTACCATCGTCGTGTGACCGACTTATCGGCATTTGCCGCTCTACAACTATAATAGAGAGAGTACACACCTGATAGGAATTTTGAAGCTGCTAAATCGCACTCCCAAAGCTCCTATGCCCAACGCCCACCATGGTATCTTTTCTCTCGTCCTAGAATGCTCTTTATATAGCCAGCTTCTCACCTTCCTTCTTTATATCTTTCCGATGTGGGATCCTTCCTCTTGTAGAGTTTAAATCCAACTCAAACTCTTGTCGCCCCATCTCAGCAAAATAAATACTCCCTTACTTCTTATGAGATTCAAACTCGGGCTCCCTTGTAACATAACCCACGCTGCTAGCCACTTTACCAACTAGCTCCTTGTTTCTAAAATCATGCACAACTAAATATAAGTCCTATGGCAAAATTCTAGAGTCCATTTAAAAAGAAATCCAAAATGCAAGAGCCAAGACTTGAACCTTGGACCTCCTTCCTTCCTTGTGGCGTCACCCCCTTGTGTCTTATGTAGCATCACTTTGCCACTACACCACACACTCCACTTGTGTCATTTTTCTCCACATTTTATTCTTAAAGCCTACTACTAACTCTCAGGGTTTTATTCACCTAAAACCAAAATTTTCCTAAAGCCCAAGTTTGAACCCGGGACTTCATAGAAACCCTCTAACCTTCCAAAATAACTCACCTAATAGGTCCAACTAGCACTAAAGCCATTCTCTTGTTCTCAAAAATTTTAAACGCTCCTACACCTAAAGCCCAATGGGCCCAATCCTACTAGGCCCAACTTTGGGATGTTACAAATCTACCCTCCTTAAGGAAATTTTGTCCTCAAAATTTCCAACTATCTCATAGCCGACAATGTCTGGGATATACCACTACGCTTCTGCAAGACTCTAGTCCTAATTATCCGAATTACAAATTTTATAAATTTAGTTCATAGTTCCAATAATTAAACAAATGTTTTCTGGAAGTAGTAGTTAAGAGTTGTTTTTGAAATTGCCACTCACTATAGTGTTTAGTCCCTACGGGCCTCAAAGATAGTCTATCATCTAAGGTAAGCCAGATCTACCTACAAAGAAGAATGATTTAAGGCAGATAAGAGAACTTACTTGGTCCTGATTTGGAGACTCGGTGTGCCACACAAAAACCTTTCAAAACTACTTCAAAAATCATTTGTAAACATCTTTAAAATAAACACTAAAACCCATTTCACAGCCTAAGTTTTACAACCTGGGCTCTGATACCACTAAATGTAACACCCAAAACTCGGCCTAAAAGTTAGGCCCGAATCTGGCGTGTCACATTGAGGTGCTTTTCGAGAAACCATGGTTCCATTTGAAAACCTTTCTTTATATTAAAAACTAAAGTCCCAGTTTGCATTTGTTCATTATTAATCGACATTTATTAAAAAGTTATTACCTAAAAAAAAACTTTATTTGTTGCAAAAACTTAATTAAAATGTCTGACTTATGAAAACGTGATGTTTACGACCTATTAGCGAAAGCGTAGTATTTTGAAAGCAGATATTGTTTTGGAAAACCGTGATACAAAGTTTAGTAGATTTAAAACATAATAAACTAAAAAAATCAAAAACTAAAACCAGAATTTAAGACAGGCCTTATTACAAAATATTAACCCAAGTTAAAAATAAGTAAAATACTAGAGTCCAAAACTGCTTGTAGTGTGGCCACCTCTGAGTCCTCCAGCACGTCGAACCGCTTACTAAGGCTTACCTTAGAAAAAAATATTAAAAAAGGGTGTGAGTTTACGAAAACTCAGTGTGCATAACCCTCATCAATAAGAACATGAATCACAATAGTTTGGGCCGAAACCCATTTCAGTAACGGTGGCATTTGGGCCTTAGCCCATAAAAGCCTCGATTGGGCCTTAACCCATATATGTCACAAATCATATTTATCTGGGCCTGAGCCCATCTCAAATAAAACCACATATGCCGTTCATTAATGCACATACCAACCCTGCACTCCGTCTCTTGTCCACATGCACTCTTGTGGGGATTTAATTGACCCACCCATCCCTACACTCCTTATGTAGCACCGGTTGCGGCACTAACTTATCGGAGCAACATAGCTGCTCGGTGGCTAAAAGCCTTCGGTGGATCCACAATCATCAAGCGATCATGCGATCCTATCTACACTTCCTCTTTCGAATAATCCCATCCCCATGCAACATAATAACACATGAATGCAACATACAAAAATAATCATACGATAACAATCATAAATCACATACAAGAATAATCATATAACATGTAGGGGCATTTTTGTTATTTTTTTGCCCCCTAGAGGCATATCTGTCATTTTACCCATCGAGGGTATTTCCGTAATTTACCTACCAAGGGTATTTTCATAATTTACCTACCGAGGGTATTTTCGTAATTTACCCACTAAGGGTATTTTCGTAATTTACCAACCAAGGGTATTTTCGTAATTTACCCACCAAGGTTATTTTTGTAATTTACCCACCAAGGTATTTTCGTAATTTACCTACCAAGGGTATTTTCGTAATTTACCCACTAAAGGTATTTTGGTAATTTCGCAACCCAAGGGTATTTCGATAATTTTGCAAACCAGGGGTATTCTAGTAATTTTATAAACCAGAGGTATTTCAGTAATTTTGTAAACTAGGGGTATATAAGTAATTTTTCAAATCAGGGGTATTTTGATAATTTCACAAATTAGGGTATTTCTGTAATTTTACAACAAACCAAGGGTATTTTGGTAATTTTACAACGTAAGGGTATTTCATAATTTCACAAATTAGGCTATTTTGGTAATTTTGTAAACTAGGGGTATTTCGGTATTTTTACAAATCAGGGTGTTAACGACCCAACAGAAGGTCCACTGTCGCCTCGAACGACTCAAGTATTTTAAACAGAGATAATAATGCGAATGGGCCAAAGGCCCATTCTCGGCCCAAGTGGGCCTACACACTCGTGTGGCCTATTTAGCCCAAACCTAGCCACATATATGAGATTCATATAGTCTAGTTCACCATCTTCTACTCAATCATACAATTTACTCATATGGGCCCCCGAGCCCATTGGGCCCATTTGGCCCCTTTCGGGCCATCGTGGCCCAACAACCCACACCTACAAGAATACTCATGGTGGCCTCGACTATCGCGTCGAAGCTTCCACACGTGCGCTCGCACGCTGGTGTGGCTACCATTGTCATGTGACCTGCTTATCGGCATTTGTCGCTCTACAACTATAATAGAGAGAGTCCACACCTGATAGGAATTCTGATGCTGCTAAACCGCGCTCCCAAAGCTCCTATGCCCAATGCCCATCAAGGTATCTTTTCTCTCCTCCTAGAATTCTCTTTATATAGCTAGCTTCTCACCTTCCTTCTTTATATCTTTCCGATGTGGGATCCTTCCACTAGCAGAGTTTAAATCCAACTCAAACTCTTCGCCCCATCTCAAACAAAATAAATACTCCCTTACTTCTCATGAGATTCGAACTCAGGCTCCCTTGTAACATAACCCACGCTGCTAGCCACTTTACCAACTAGCTCCTTGTTTCTAAAATCATGCACAACTAAATATAATTCCTATGGCAAAATTCTAGAGTCCATTTAAAAAGAAATATAAAATGCAAGAGCCAAGACTTGAACCTTGGACCTCCTTCCTTCCTTGTGGCATCACCCCCTTGTCTCTTATGTGGCATCTGCCACTACACCACACACTCCACTTGTGTCATTTTTCTCCACATTTTATTCTTAAAGCCTACTACTAACTCTCAGGGTTTTATTCACCTAAAACCAAAATTTTCCTAAAACCAAAATTTTCCTAAAGCCAAAGTTTAAACCCGGGACTTCATAGAAACCCTCTAATCTTCCAAAATCACTCACCTAATAGGTCCAACTAGCACTAAAGCCGTTCTCTTGTTCTCAAAAATTTTAAACGCTCTTACTCTTAAAGCCCAATAGGCCCAATCCTACTAGGCCCAACTTTGGGATGTTACATAAATAATAAAAAGAAAGTTAGTATTAGTACTTTTGGTTCCTTTGGGTTCGACAATCCGGTCTTGCCACTAAACTATACTACTGTTCGATAGGTTCGCTTGCCTCAAGTCATTGTCACAGTTAGTTTTTAGGCTAGATCATTCATATTACTCTGATACACGGTCAAACAACCTATTTTTGTTCAAATCATAACAGTGGTTTTGGGACCAAAAATTCGAGTTCAAAATAATTATTTTATTATTATTTTAATGTTTACAGCATAATAATATGTTTGTGTGAAATTTTTGTTAAGAAATTTTATCGTTTGAGTGCTTAATTTGATAAAAAAGACTAAATCGCGTAAAGTGTAAAAGTGGAGTTCTATTAGCTAAAGGTGTCAAATCGCTATGGATTATTAAGGTGGAGGTCCTTATGTTGTAATTAGACCATTTGAAAAATGGGTGGACAATTATGGACATGCATTAAGTGATTTGTATGTTTAATAACCAAGGTTAAATGTGTAATTCAATAAATAAATTAAAGTAAAATAACCTAAACTAAGCTATCATTTTCTCCATGCTATATTCCATCGAAAATTTAAAGAAAGAAAGCCATTTTTCTAGGGTTCAAGGTTCTGCCATTGTTACTAATTCATGTAAATGATTTTTGATTCGATTTTTAATGATTTCTATGTTTTTGAGATCATTGCAGGTTAATCTAGCTAGCCAGGGACTAATTTGCAAAAATGTTAAAGGTTTAGGGTTTTTCCATTGATGAATGTTGATGTATTTTGATGTTTGATCATAGAAAATGCATGCTTGTTGTTTGAGAAACAACATTTATAAAGTGATTTTTGATAAAATTATCAATTAGGGGTTAAATTATGAAATGTTTAAATTGTGTGGTTAAAGTGTGAAATAAATGAAAAATATGGATTGCTAGGGACCTAATTGAAATTCATCTAGCATGAGTTTTGTTTGAATTGCATGAATTTTTTATTTTATGAAATAATGACAAAATTGTAAAAATGTGAAATATTGGGGAGAAAATGTAAAAGTGTCTTAATGTGTGTTTTTGGAATATATTGAATTGAGAGATTATTAAATAAGTTAATTTTGATTATATTTGTAACACCCCAAACCTGGCCCATACACCACGGCCAAATTTAGGTTGCTACTGAGGAAAACATTCGAAAAGAATTTGACTTAAAGATAAAAACATAAAAATTTGTTGTCTTTGTAAAACATTGTGTATTTAGAATTCCAAGTAAAATTATATTGTTACAAAATACCCGGATTTAAAACTCTAATTTATGTTTTTAAGATGTAGGTTGCCAAAAATAAAAACATTTCCAAATAATAAATTAATCGTCAATACAACTTAAACAAAGTAACAAACCTCAAATACTTTAAGTGGCCCTTATTACAATAACCATTATTCAAAAATACTGATAATATAAAATGTATAAAATAAGTAAAAACATCTTTTGCATGGCCACCTCGTATCCACTCCAACCCGGTCCAAGCATCATGAATCACCTGCGATGTTGGGTAAAAATTTGGGTGAGTCAAACGGACTCAGTGTGTAATTAGTCCACAGATTTCCACACATGGGCTTAGCCCATATCCACACCAATCCACATACCACACATGATTATGCAAAGTGCTCCCAACCCAGCCTGGGGTCCATCCTCTATACACACCCGTATCCAGCCACCACACACCAGGGGATTACTAAATCAACCCTCCAACCTCTACACACCAATTTGGCAATCAATGCCGTCCACGTGAAATAAATCACAATATAATCCACAACGCGACCTCAGTCAACGTCAATCCATGATGTAGCTCGTAGCTAACATCAAACCACGATGAGGCACACAGCCATCACCAACCACGATATGGCACAAAGCCTATACCAACCATGATGAGGCATAGAGCCATTCATCAATCCACGTGAGGCTCGTAGCCATCACTAAACCATGTACATAAAGTACACCCTATCCTTCTTTCACATTCATATCCCATCCCATGCACATGCAACATACAATGGTGACATAATAAAATAATGCATGAACATGTTATTCGGCATACCACACATATATACATTAATAACCACATTTCCAACAGATTTGATACTGACCTGCTTATCGACATACCCCACTCAAGGGTAACCATCTCATTATTTCCACTACATTAATCAACATATAACACATGCAAATATAACATACAATCGGGAAATTGTGGGTTAATCACACACCTGATAACCTGAAGTGTTACGCTCTTAATACCGACGCTGTCACTAATTGAAACTACAGCTATCTGCCTATGCTCCTATTCTGAAACTGGCCCATACCTCGGTGGCCAATCTCGCACTGCAAAGACTGATCGCTTCTTAAACTTAGGAACAGGGGTTACCCCTTTACCTCCTTGATTGGCAGTCGCATCCATCGAAGAGCACTTTAATTAGAAAACACGGTCAACTACTTATGATATCTTAAACGAATAGAAACTACAACTTAACATCCTTACCAAATGGATTAGAATCTCGAAAGCTTCTGCTTACTTCTATCGATTTGCCCTAAACAATCACAGTCAAAATTCGGCTAATCATTAATAACCAATATGGCCTATGATCGAATATCACAAACCACCTACCTTGCTTATCTAAATCCCGAAAACTACCACTTGTCTATGGAGTTGACGAAATCCCTGCTTAACAACTATTAGAATCGGCTTAATACATGAAATCTAAGAAAATGGCCCTTGCCGAATACTATATTGCTTACCTTGATGAAGCGAATCCCGAAAGAATCCTTAGTGTTTCCTTCCTTCGGCTACACACAAAAGAACACTTATTATGGCACTATGAACATTCGGCTATCCCTAGAAATCAACGCCAACCCTTGATTTCGGCACTCCAATGGAAAAGAACCCATAACTGATTGCTAGGATAGAAAATACTTACCACTCCTAAAGCACCCTCAGAGAATCGACTTCAAGATCCCAAGGAGAAAAGTTTCGGCTAATCCACCAGAAGTGTTTCGGCTTCTAAAACTTGTGACAAAGAAGAAAGAATAAGGTTACCTTGAGATTCGACTATGGCTCCAAATGGGGATGGGATATTCGGCTATCTCAAGAGTATTTCGACTTTAAGGATCACAAGAAAAGAAAGGAGAGAAAGAGGCTACAAGATTCGGCAAAGCCTTTCAAATGGTGATGGAATATTCGGCCATATAATAAAAAGATGGAGAATTAAGGTTGAAAGAAAGAAAAGAAGAAGAGGATAAAAGTTAGAAGAATTTCGGCAATGGTGACAAAGGAGGATTCAGCTTCAAATGAAAAAGAAGAAAAAGAGAGACTTCCTATGACCAACAATTTCGGCAAAAGGTGGACACGCTCACTAACTAAAATTTGGCACTTACTTCCTCCCCTACATGACCGAAATTACCACCACCAAGAGCCCCACATTCGGCCACTACTTCTTCTCTTATCATATCCCTTATTTCTCTCCTACTTTCGCTCCATACTACTTATTCAAAATGATTTGAATGAGTCAACCTTTATCACTTCTCCTTAGCCGAATTTTAAAAGAAAGAGACCAAGTCTCATCCTCATCCCTTAAAGTCTAACTGCCGTCCAACACTTCTCCCCTCTCTTGACACAAAAAGCAATGTAAAATCCACACTCCCTTGCTGGCAACATGACTCGAACCTCCTCCCTTGAAGTCCCTTGCTGGCGCAACCTTTCCTGCACCATAGGTAGCGTCCCAAGCCACTCTGCCACTTCACTTGTTGTGTCATAAACTCCCCACAATTTTCTTAAGACCTCCTTTGCCTAGCTCCCCCCCTTTTAGACTTAAAACTCAATCTTTTCCTAAGGCATTCTCCCACAACCTAGCGTTCCCCAAAACCCTTAAGACACATCCAAACACACACTAAGCCTTCTATCACATGAATTATGAATTAAACGCATAACCCCTAAATCCCGAATGTTACAATATTTAGATCAAGAAAGGTGAAATGCGGATTTAGATCTGGGAAAGAATAAGGTTTCAGACTAATCAACTTATTTTACCGTCTTTGCATTTGAGGTAAGTTCATATGTGCATTTGAGGTAAGTTCATATGTAGTAAGCATTGTTATAATTGTGTTTTATATGCTTTGATATTGCATAAATTGTTAATATGATCCTACGGACACATTCGATGACAATTAGGCAAGTGTGAAGTCCCAGTTGAGCCTTAGGAATAGTTTAGGATACAAATGACATGTCATTAGGGGTTATTATTGTTTTGGGTGCTGGTCCGTACGTCCTATCAGTGGCTAAGTTATCCAGCATGTGTTGCGGATTCTCGTCAGCTTGTATAAGAAGCACCGTGTAGCTACATCTTGACCGTCATCTTGTGTGAGTAGACCCGTTGATAGCTCAAGAGTGAGCATTATTGAGATATGAAATTGAGATTGCTTCAGCTATGTATTGGCACTTTGGTGTAAGATTTCATAGAGATAGCTTCAGCTATATATATTGCCACTTAGGGTGCGAGATTCCCAAGTATCCTATATTATTCCAAATGATTCAACGGGTATAACGAAGATGTGGATTGGTGAGAAATAGATATGTATCAGTATAGGTATGTAGGGAAAACTATATGAGCATTGAAGTTATGGAAGTTATGAGTTTATGATCAATTATATGATAGTATTTAAGTTAACTACATGGTTAAATGTATTGTTGTATATTATATTCATATTATTTGAATGGCAAATGAATGGTGAGATTTGCTTATTACTTCATATGAGCTTACTAAGCTTTATAGCTTACATTGTTTATTTTTTCGTGTTTTATAGTGAAATCAAAGCTAGCTCGGATTCGGGGATCGTCGGAGACTTCATCACACTATCCTACTATCTATTGGGTACTTTTGAACTTAAGTGTTTTAAGTATATGGAATGTATAGAAGTTTGGTCATTTTGATATATAGTTTGGTAATGCAATTAGTCATTTGAAATGGCTTGTAAATGTTAATATTTTGGTTTTGTATATAGCCATGAGAGTTGGCTTAATTTGGTTGATTTGGTTGTGTATTCATGTGTGCATATAGCTTTGGTTATGTGTTTATTAATGGATATGTGTTGATTGATGATATTTGGTAATTAGGGATATTAAGTGGTTGAGATATGAGATTTAGTATGTTTGAATTATAGGTAAAGTAATGCATGCTTGAAATGTAACCATATTGATGATTTAAGAATGTGATAATTTCGTATTGAAATAGTATGAATTGATATGAATTGAGTTTGATTGGAGATGATTTAAATGCCTAGTTATGCCATGTTTTGTACCATTTTGGTTGATGTAGGTGTAATACCCCTTACCCATATTCGACGCCGGAAGAGGGTATGAGACATTACCGGACTTAAACACAAGCAAACATAAAATTTCGAGTCATAAATTTTGCACTAAATTAAAGCTTTTCAACAATCAATCATACCGTCCCTAAAACAATAAATTTGGCCCAAAACATAATGGTTCGGGACTAAACCAAGAGCTTTAGAAATTTTTACAAAACTGAGAAAATTTTTGCTTGAAGCAGGGCTCACACGCCCCGTTTGGTCCAAGGGACACGCCCGTGCTTCAAACCGTTCTCAAATTAGGGTGCTCTCTGGCTTGTGCCACATGGCCGTGTCACATGCCCGTGTGCTAGGTCGTGTAGCACACACGGCTGAGACACACGCCCGTGTCCCTGCTCGTTTGCTCAATTCTGGACATTCTATTTTTCAAAATTAAGGTTCAGGGGAGACACGGTCGGAACACATGCCTGTGGGATAGACCATGTGTCACACACTGCCTAGACACAAGCCCGTGTGTCTACCCATGTGGACAAAATAAAGGTTATTTACCAAGCCACTTGCCACCCTTCTTCACACATACACTTCACCAATTCAAAGGCATAAAACATAACATACTTAGGAAACCAAAACATCTACAATTATGACTAACACATGCCAATGCAATATCAACATCTACCATACTCACAACATTTACTAAGTCACAATTGACTACTTTCAAGATACCTAATTGTACACCACTTTATCATTTCATCAATATCCCACATTTCCAAACATCTCTTATTCATGTCATAAATAACATTTCTATTATTCACCAAGTATACCTTGACCATATCACCAAAGTCATTAGTACACATATATATACCTAGGCTTACAACCATGATAGCCCAAATAAACCAATCTACATGGCCAAATATCAAAACAAGCCTTTGACATTTAAAAGCCAACACATTGGCTACAATCATAATGACACATTTAACAAAATGACTAAGTCCCTATACATGCCATAAACTCAAAATACTTGAATTTATCAATACCCAAAGTGATAGCTTGATAGTGTGATAGGATCTCCGGAAATATCCAATCCGAGTTAGCTCAATGACACTATAAAACATGGGAAAGGAAGGAGGTAAGCTATATAGCTTAGTAAGTTCATATGAAAATAAGAAGCAACTCTTACCATTCATTTACAAAGTCCGATAATATAAACACAAGATAATATAAATTGCTATAAAACTCACAATTATAATTTATTCAATCACATTGTTTGCTCTATCAATTTGCAAGCATATTTTAACATGTTTTGACATTAACCAAATAACCGTAATCTCTCCATTATCACAAATTACCACAATCAGCTAATCATTTCATACCTTATAATAAACATGCACATTAATTATTAGTATTCACCTCTCAAGCATATACTTTAACATCTTTTTAATTGTTTAAAGTTCATATCTTTTCATACTTCCATAATCATTTTAATAGGCAATTATGCCAATCTATCCTTTTCTCAGATCCGATAAATCACAACTTGTGTGAATGAATCGTGCTATATCATAACTTAATTTGGTCTGAAAGCCAATTACACGATCACCAACCGAATTTACCATGTACTTCGTACATCACAAGTATAGACCAAAAATCAGAAAGCTTTCACAAAAACATTCTTGTGGAAACCATGAACTCACAATATCATGAAGCCAATGCTTATAAACTTTATGTACACACATGTACTAATTCATAATACTTACATGCTCTTTCTCTTCTTTGACATACTCGTTGAATTTTTCGTTAAACCACTTTGGAATACTATTGGATACTCGGGAATCTAGTACACATAGTACATACCAATGCAATATCCCAGATATGGTCTTACATGAAATATTGTATCGATGCCAATAGCCCAGCTATGGTCTTATATGAAGTCTCGTATCGATGCCATATCCCAGATATGGTCTTACACGTAATCTCAATAACCCTAATGTCATGACATTTGTATCCTATCTATTCCTAAGGTTCAACCAGGATTTCTCACTTGACGAAACTTTGTCGAATACATCCAAGGAGTCAATCATAATTCATACAATATTAAAGCATTTAAAACATAAGTATAACAATGCATTATTCACATACGAACTTACCTCGACATAAAAATGGCAAAAATGACATAATCGTTAAATACTCGTTTTCCCTCGTTCTAATTCTGAACCTCAATTTTATCGATCTATAATATCACATTTAACTTATTTAATCATTATACTATTCAAATCAGCCCAAAATCACATTATGGAAAAAATTATAATTTTGCCCCTAAAGTTTAACATTTTTACATTTTAGTCCCTAGGCTCGTAAAATGAATTTCATTCAATTTCTTCACACCTAAGCCTAGCCGAACCATTTTTAAATCATAACAGCCCACATTTTTCATTTATTCACATTTTTTCTACTCATTTTATAAGTTTTACAAATAAGTTCTTTTTTAGGCGTTTTCATCGAAAATCACTTAGCAAAAGTTGTTTCTATCATTAGACATCAAAATACACAAATATCCATCATGGGTAAAATTTTAGACCTTGATTATTTCTTAAATTAGTGGTAGAAATAGATAGATCATGTTACAAGGATTTCAAAAACATAAAAATCATTAAAAACGGGGCTAGAATGGACTTGCAATCGAGCTTGGAAGCTTGAAAAACCCTAGACATGGTTTCTTCTTGGTACATTCAGCCATGGGGTAGAAGATAAGCAAAAATTGGCTTTTAATTTGGCTTTTTATTTCATTTAAATACTAAATTACTAAAATGCCCTTGATGAAAAACTTTTGAAACATACCTAGCCATGTTTATTTTTGTCCACCAACTTAACCAATGGTCTAATTACCATTTAAGGACCTCCAATTTAAATTTCATAGCAATTAGACACCATTAGCTTCTAGAATACACATTTTGCACTTATTATAATTTAGTCCTTTTTACTAAATTGAGTGCCCAAACATCAAAACTTTTGAACAAAATTTTCACGAAATCATTCCATGAAACTGTAAACCATAGAAATATAATAAATATGAAATTTTTTGTGCCGAATTTATGGTCCTAAAACCACTGTTCCGACTAGACCCAAAATCGGGCTGTTACAGTAGGTATATGCAAATTTGGGTAACAAACTAGTTTGGTAAATAGCCTATTTCTGTCCACACGGACGTGTGTCTCAGTCGTGTGTGACACACAGTCAAGTTACACGGTTGTGTGTCCCTGGTGTTGATAAAAATCAAGTCAGTATGCTCCACACGGCTCAGCACACGGGCGTGTGACTTGGCCGTGTGGTATAAGTTAGTATACCCTACATGTTTGGCACAGCATGGCACATGGGCATGTGTGGCTGTAATACCCTAAACTCGGCCTAGAAATTAGACCCGAATCTGGCGTGTCACATTAAAGGAAGTTGAAAGCTAAGCAATTGTTTAGAAAAGTTTTATAAGATTTTTGAACTCCGAGTTCGTTGTTTGTTTGAGAAAAATGCGATTTACTAAATGACCATTTAAAATTTGCTATTATTTTGAAAAACTATTTTGTTATGAAAGTTGAACTTGCATCGTTGCATAAACATGATTTTTTAGAAAACGATTGTTAACGTTTTAAGAAAACCCCGTATTTATAAGTTTAACAGTTATAAATGAAAACTTAGAAAAAAATAAACCAATGGCCTTATTACAAAATATTAACCCAAAATAAGTAATCTTAAAGTAAGGTAAAAATTGAAATTACTAAAGTTCACAAGTAGTATCTCTGATGTATAGCCACCCCCGAGTCCTCCACGGTTCCCAATCCTCTATCGCTGGGAATTACCTGAAACATTTAATAAAAAGAGGAGGTGAGTTTATGAAAACTTAGTGTGCACAACCCTCATCGGTAAGAACATGCATCACAATAATCCAGGCTTAAGCCCATTATAGTAATGGTGGCAATTGGTCCTTAGCCCAAATTAGACTCGGTTGAGCCTTAACCCATATCATATGTTATAGTAGATAATGTATGCAATGCGATGCAAACCCAACCCAACCTAATATTTCCATCCTCTACACGCCATCCCGTATCAGCCCATCACACCGTGGAGATTTCTACAATCAACCCTCCATCGGCTACACGCCATCTTGACAGTCATGCTATCAGTTATAATGTCGATCACTATGTGACCTTAAAATCAAATGTGGCAGAGCCACCGATCACCATGTGACCTTATAATCAAATGTGACAGAGCCACTGATCACTAAGTGACCTTATAATCAAATGTGGTAGAGCCACCGATCACTAAGTGACCTTATAATCAAATGCGGTAGAGCCACCGATCACTAAGTGACCTTATAATCAAATGTGGCAAAGCCACTAATCACTAAATGACCTTATATAACGTGGCATAGCCACTGATCACCATGTGACCAAATCACCGATATGATAATGTGGAACCAAGCCATTGAAATAATAATATAATCGGCACACAGCCCTAGTTAAATATGATTGACACAGAGTCATCAATAACTGTATTATGTTTGGCACATAGCCATCAGCGACGGTAATATAATCGGCACACAGCCTTGGGTAAATACGATTGGCACAAAGCCATAATCAAGATGGCATGGAGCCATATCTAGGTTGGCATATAGCCATTATGCAGAATGTGGCAGAGCCACCGATATACACTTCCCCGATCATCAATAACCCAACCCCATGCAATATGTCGTATATGTCATGCTCAATCATTACATGTGTATGCAGAATGGCCATGCTCAATAACAACCATTTAAACATGTAATAAAAACATATCAATCATACAACCATAACCAAACCGGTCATATCATAGCATAAGCCAATCACTTACCTACAAGGGCCAATTAGTCATTTTACCCTGTAAGGGTATTTCGGTAATCCTACCCTTTAGGGTAGTTCGGTAATTCTACTGATAACTAATTCCTGTATGCAGTGTATCTCAAACATAATCAATCATACAATTAACACATAAAATGCTAGTACTACCACGAGGGTACAACGGTCATTTTGTCGTTTAGGGGTAAAATAATAATTTCACAAATCGGGGGTATTTCGGTAATTTTACAAACTGAATGTATTTCGATAATTTTACAAACCAGGGGTATTTTGGTAGTTTCACAAACCAGGGTCTATTTTGGTAATTTCACAAACCAGGGGTATATCGATAATTTTGCAAACCAGGGATATTTCGATAATTTTGCAAACCGGGGTATTATGATAATTTTACAAATCAGGGATATTTCGATAATTTTACAAACTAGGGGTATTTTAGTAATTTTACCAACCAGGGTGTTAACGACCCAACAGAAGGTCCACTGTCGCCTTGAACGACTCAAGTATTCTAAACAGAGATAATGATGCGAATGGGCCTAAGGCCCATTCTCGACCCAAGTGAGCCCACACACTGGTGTGGCCCATTCAGCCCAAACCTAGCCACATATATGAGATTCACACAGCCTAGTTCACTATCTACTACTCAATCATACAATTTACTCATCTGGGCCCCCGGGCCCATTGGGCCCACTTAGCCCCTTTCGGGCCATCGTGGCCCAACAACCCACACACACAAGAACACTACTGATGGCCTCAACTATAGTGTTGAAGCCCCACACGTGCGCTCGCACGCTCGTGTGGTTACTATTTCCGTGTGACCGGTAGTTCGGCATTTGCCGCTCTACAACTATAGTAGAGAGAATACACACCTGATAGGAATCTAAAGCTGCTAAACCGCGCTCTGAGCACTCTTATGCCCAACGCCAGCCAGGTATGCTCCTCCTCCTAGGCAGCTCTATATATAGCTAGCTTGTCACCTTCCTTCTTTGTATCTTTCCGAGTTGGGATCCCTCCATCAGTAGAGTTTAAATCCAACTCAAACTCTTCCCGTCCAATCCGCAAAATAAATACTCCCTTTCTTTTCATGAGATTCCAACCTAGGCTCCCTTGCACCCTTAATGATGCCTTGCCACTAGACCACTCGCTTCCTTGTGTCGAAAACCATGCGCAACTAAATATAATCCTATAGTAAAATTCTAGAGTCCATTTAAAAAGAAAACCAAAATGCAAGAGCCAAGACTTGAACCTTAGACCTCCTTCATTCCTTATGGCGTCACCCTGTTGTCTCTTATGTGGCATCACTTTGCCCCTACACCACACACTCCACTTGTGTCTTTTTCCCCCACTTTTGTTCCTTAAAGCCTACCTACTAACTCCCAAGGTTTTATTCACCTAAAACCAAATTTTTCCTAAGGCCTAACTTGAACCCGGGACTCCATAGAAGCCCCCTAACCTTCAAAAATCACTCACCTAATAGATCCAACTTGCACTAATTCCATTCTCTTATTCCCAAAAATTTTTAAACGCTCTTACGCCTAAAGCCCAATGGGCCCAATCCTATTAGGCCCAACTTTGGGATGTTACAGTGGCCATTTTTAGGGCCTACAAGCATGTGTGTTGGCTGTGTGACCCAAGCCAGAGAGTTACACGGGGTCGGACACGGGCTGGGACATGGCCATGAGACCCTATTTTGAATGTCCACACGGCCTATGTCACGGGCGTGTGTCCCTTATATTTTGCAAAATTTTTCTAAGTCCCGTAAAAGTTTCATAAGTTATTGGTTTAGTCCCAAACCACTTCTAAAGCATGAAGGACAAAGTGATTGGGTTGGAATGATGATTATATGAAATTTGAAAATGTATGTGAAATTATATTTTAATTGTTTTATATGTCTGGTAATGATCCGTAACCCTATTCCAGCGTTGAATATGGGTGAGGGGTGTTACATTGACAATTGATGTCATTAGGCAGCTAAATTGACTATGTTTTGTGCTTGAATGTGGCATTATAACCTTGTTTTGATTGAAGTTGCTTTGTTACAAATGAGGTGATTTTAAAGGTCATATTGGTTAGGAGAATTAGATTGAATGAATTGGTATGTTTATATGTGTTTGAAATGTGTTTAGTTCTATTGAATGTATGCACAAATGGAGTAGATTGTTAGGAAAGTTTTAGATTTAAAATAGCTTTTTTAAGGGTTAAATTATGGAGCACACGGCATGGGATGCGGGATGTCACATGGCATGTGACACACACAGTCTGATTTCATGGTTGTGTGTCATTTTTATTTCAAGTATAATTATTACATCGCTGTAAGACATGACCGTGTGTATCAATTCAGTAAGTCATATGGTCTGGCACACAATCTACGACATGGTCGTGTATATCAAGTCAGTGAGCCACACGATCTGGCACACTGCCAGACACGTTTGAGTCACACACCCGTGTCTCAGGCTGTGTGGACATAAATTTATCCAAAATCAACTCATTTCCAAACCCAAATCATGCATATACCTATAAGCCTTTTGTGCACATAACCAAGACATCAAAACCTTACCAAAACTTACATATAATGACCAATTTAAGAGTCCTAAATCAACCAACCAATATGCCATTCAAGGCACCTCAAATACATTCATCCAAAACTTACCTAAACATGTATATGTTACCACATTTTAATCATCCACATCTAACTTGATACCTTCCCAAAACATACCATATCTTGGCCATACTCAAACCAATTCAACACATACCATTGAACCATTCAAACATGCAACATAACATAGCCACATTGACACAAACTAGCAAGGCATCAAATGTACCAAACCAAAATAAATTATACATACCAAATCATCAACTAAACATTTAACAAAACATCACTATAAGTCCACCTATACATGCCATTATAACCTTGGCCAAAACATCAAAAACTACCAAAATTTATGTTGGATAGTGTGATAGATTTTGACGAGCTTCCAAACCGATCGAGCTTCTGATAATCTATAAAACATAGGAAAGAAACTACATATGCACATAATGCTTAGTAGTTTTGTAGGAAATGAAACACAACTTACCATTTCATTGCATAGTAATAAGTATAAACATAATGTAATCCAAACCACAAGCTTGGCACAAGCCTATCATCATCATTAATACACAAGTTACTGCATTTATACATTACTCATTTGGATTAACCACATGATAAGCCATTTTCATAAGAAAATACATCACTTGATTCATACATCCTTTTCATGAGCATATACATAATTCCATTTGGAAACTTACCATTTCAATCCTTTTTCTTGCCCGCTGAACCATCTAGAATATCATCGGATACTCGGGAAAGCTCACATTAAGTGTGCTTCAACATATAATCGTAACCTTTCTGAAAGCTCACACTAAGTGTGCTTAAACATATAATTGTAACCTTTCCTTTATATTGTTGCTCACACAAGCTATGAAATAGGTTTGCTCACACGAGCTGTAGGTCAGAATGTAAGCTACATGATGTTGTTCACACGAGCTATAGAGTATCTGTAACAAATGCAGGACCTCAGCCATCTGTAGGACATTCAAGACTTGTAACACCCCTAAATTGTATCCTCTGCCAGCATAAGGTTGCGGAGCATTACCATAAAATCATAACTTAAAATGTTCAATTCCAAACATTTTATAAATCATAACATAATTCATTCAATCACATATATCGTCCCTAATTCGAGCCCTCGAGGCCTTAGAAACACTTTAGAAATGATTCAAGAATAAATCGAAAACATTTAGAACATTATGGGAAAATATAGAAAATTTGATACTACAGGGGTCACACAGCCATGTAGCCAGGCCGTATGACTCACACGGCTGAGACATACACTCGTGTCTTAGGCTGTGTGGATATTCAACATAGGGACACATGACTGTGTCCCAACCCATGTCTATGCCCATGTAACTCTCTAACTTGGGCCATACGGCCAAGCCACACACCCGTGTGCCAGGTTGTGTAACTCTCGAAATGGCCTCACACACCCGTGTGCCAGGCCATGTGCTAGGCTATGTAACTGCCTGACTTGCAACCCTTTGAAACCTACAGTGTACACGCGACCGTGTCACATGGCCGTGTGTCACACATGGCTGAGACACATGCTTGTGTCTTACGCCGTGTGGATAAGAAATAAGCCAAATTCAAGCCCTCTCTGCCACCTAATTCAAGCACACACCTACTAGCCATTTACACATACAATCAACCCTTAAATCATACCAAAACATGCATAATAGAACCAACTCAATAGATCATTTATCCATTCAACCAAAATGCCAAAAGGCACCTCAATCACAAATTATCAAATCATCCTAAACATAAAAATTTTTATCCATGAATAAACCATACACAACTACCTATTTCAATACCAAGCCATATCACAATTGACTAGATACCAAGTCACAATCAAATATACCAAATTGGTCATTCAAAACATACCTTCACTTGATCATTTCAACACCAACCATTTAAACATCAAAATACAAAAAGTTCACCAACCATAATTCCACATATATATACCAAACATAACAACTAAATCATTAATACAAATCCACCTATACATGCCATTATAACCATGACCAAGATAGCAAAAGCTACTGATATATCCGTGGGATAGTGTGATAGGTCTCTAATGAGCTTCCAAACCAAACAAGCTTCCGATTATCTATAAAACATAGGAAAGAAAACTATATAAGCATATGATGCTTAGTACATTCATATAACATAAAACATAACTTACCATTTCATCACATAACATTAAATTTAACATGATATAATCCAACCAATAGCTTGGCACAAGCCTAAACACTAGCAACAACACATGTTAGCATACTTGAACATAATTCAATTGGACTTATTATCTTTCATAACATAACATGCTTTCCATGTATATCACCATTTCAATCTTTTTCATAAATACATGTCTTGGTTCATATTGAATACTTACTATTTCCTTTCCAATTCATGTTCATTGAATCGGTTAGAATATCATCGAATATGTGGGATAGCTCACACGAAGTGTGCTAAATATATAATCGTAACCTTTCCTTTCTTTTACATCGTTGCTCACACGAGCTGTGGGTCAGAATGTAAGTGACACAATGCTACTCACAATAGCTGTAGAGTATTCGCAACAAATGCTAAACCTCAGCCATCGATAGGACATTCAAGACCAGCACCTGAAACATAGAAACCCTAATGACATATCATTTGTATCCTACAAACTCCTAAGGTTGAAACATAGCTCGATAGTCATTGTACCATCATTGGATTCACATTAATGATTTACATAATAATCAACAATTTCCTTGTAGCTCAAAAGTTAGCATTAAAACATTACACAATTACACGAACTTACCTCGACGATAAAGGCGTAGAAATTAAGTTAACTTATCCGAAGCTTTATCTTCACCCCAATCTAAAGCCATACGAGGTCTATCTTGATCTAAATAAATAAATTCAATTTATTTAATATTCATTCTATTCAATTCAGTTCAAAATTCATATTTTTGCAAAATTATGCTTATGCCCCTTTTATTTTGATTTCTTTACAATTTAGTCTTTAAGCTCTTAAATTGAAATTCATGCAATTTCATCCCTAACCCAAGCTATCCAAATTCATCATGAGCACATACCAATTCATACAATTCATTATTTAATAATTTCACCATTTATTTTTACTCTTTTTACAACTAAGTCATTAATTAACATTTTATCAAAAAATCACTTTACAAAACTTGTCTATTTATTAAGGACTCATAATCTATCATCAAACTCCATAAATCATACTAACATAATCATAGCAAAACCCTAAACCTTTGATAGTTTTGCAAATTAGTCCCTAGGCTAGCTAGGTTAGGCTATAGTGATCTCGAAAACATAAAAATCATTAAAAATGGGACAAAATTACACTTACATGCACACCAAAGCTTGCTAAAAGCTCAAGAACCCTAAAATGGTGTTATTTTCCTTTACAATTTCAGTAAAGAAGATGAATGAATAGAAAAGTGGAATTGTTTTACTTAATTTTGACTTTATTTATTAAATTACATATATAACCTTATTATTAAACATTACAACCACTTAATTTATGTGCAAGAATGTCCACTAACTTTATAAATGGTAAAATTACCATTTAAACCATTTAATTTTGTAGCCATTAGGTACCTTTAACTTATGGAACTCAAATTTTGTATCTTTTATGATTTTGTCCTTTTTTACCAAATGAAGCATGCAAATGATAAAATTTCTTAACAAAATTTTTATACGACACTACTAACATACTGTAGACATTAAAATAATAATAAAATAAATATTTTCACATTGAATTTTGTGGTCCCAAAACCATTGTTCCGATATCACTAAAAATGGGTTGTTACAAGATCAGCACTCAAAACATGAAATCCCTAATGACATGTCATTTTAATCCTACAAATTCCTAAGGTTCAACCAAGACTCGATAGCCATCATAGCATTGCTTTGGATATATATTATTCAATAGCATTACAGATACATAATAACATACAATTGAATTACATGAATATAGTAATCCGTACATACAGACTTACCTCAATAAGTAGGGCGTGGAAATGAAGTTGAACTAATCCGAGGCTTTAGCTTTTCCCCGATCTAAGAACGTACATGGTCTGTCTTGGTCTAAATAGACAAATTCAATCCATCTAATACCCCTGTTATTCAATTTAGTACACATTTCATATTTATGTAAAATTACTATTTTGCCCCTAATAGTTTAACTTTTCACAATTTAGTCCTTAAGTTCAAAAAAATGAAATTTGAGCATTTTAATCCTCCTTTCAAGCTAGCCGATTTCTCTATGGACTTCAACCAACCAATACAAATAATCATTTCTTAATTTTAACGTTAACTTTTACTATTTTTACAAATAAGTCCCTAAATGCAATTTTCATCAAAAATCACTTTACAAAACTTGTTTATTTATGATCCATAATCCACCATTTAAAATTAAGAATCATGCAAGAAAATTCATGGCATAACACTCAACCTTTAACAATTTTACAAATTGATCCTCGGGCTAGCTAGATTAAGCTAAAACAACTTAAAAAACATAGAAATCATTAAAAGGGGGCTTAAAAATCATACCATGGAATAGATATGAGTGACTGAATGCTCCAAGCTCTCCCTCTAATGGTGGTTTCAGTCAAAGCTTGAAGAAAAAGAAAAAGATGATAGCTTTTACCAAGTAAATTTTAAGTTTATTTACTAAATTATCTTATTAACCTTATTAAAAATTAAAAATTATATTAACATTTTTCCCTTACACAACCACTAGCATTCATTATGGCATAATTATCATATAAATCCATTAACTTCCCTTTACATGACCATTTAGCCTTTTTAACTAATGGAACTCTACTTTTACACTTTTTAGGAATTAGTCCTTTTCACATAATTTGTAACACCCCAAACCCGGCCTAGAAGCTAGACCAAATTTAAAATGCTACATTGATCACTGAAGTGATAGTGAGAAAATTTTACAAATCAAGTCCTTTAAAAATTTAATTCCAAAAACGTTTATCCCAGATCAATTCAAAAACATTTAATCATTTAAATTCCCAGTAAGTTCAACAGTATAACACTTAGGAATGAAAACTTAAAACAAAAGTTATACCACAATATTATGAGACTTTACAGTTCAACTTAAACAAATAACAATTAAATCTGAAAATAAAACCTTATACTCATTTCCACCAAGACTGTTCGAGTCCTCCGCGTACTGAGTCCAGCATCCAGAATCCAAAACTATACTTGAAAGGGGAAACGGAAGAGGGGGTGAGCTACTCGAGCTCAGTGTGAGATCAAGATTAGTAAAGCTACGGAAACAAAAATAGAATAGAAATAAAAAGGCTTAGAAGTAGTTCAGGTTCAGTAGCAAAGCAGAATCAACCTACCGAACTAAACAAACTGGTCGATATATATATCAAAGTGAACCATACCGTCCGATGACAATTGAGCATAATGCCAATAATCAACACAACCTATATATAACTTTATAGTCATATGGCCCAACCAAACAAGCGGTAACTTTCAATAGTTATAGACTGGGCCTCAGCCCTTTCTAGAATCAGAATCAGTTTCAGTTTTAGTTTGGGCCTTAGCCAATCACATAAGGTTCCCTTAGGCATGAGCACCTTTCAGTCGAATGATACAATCAGACATTTCAATCACATAAGCCTTTCCTACCTAATCTGATGACTATATTCCATGGGGATACTTTCAAAAATACCTTATCACCGACTTGAAACTCAATCTCTTTTCGTTTAAAGTCTGCGTTGTAACACCCCAAACCCGGCCCATACGTCATTACTGGATTTGGTATGCCACGTTTGAAACTTGAAAACTTAGCTCAGTAGGGTTTTGAAAATCTTAGTTTATTATGGCCATTTAATCAAATAATTATGAAATTTGTGAAACAACTTTAAGCATTTGTGTTGATTGTGTTTGAAAAGCCTATTTATCATTTCATTTTATAATTAAGACTTTGAAAGAGAAAAACATCAGTTTATAAAGACTTAACATAAAAAAATAAATCGAAACCTATGTTATGGAAGCCTTATTAAAAAAATATTCCCAAAAATTAAAACTCAGATGAAAATTCGTAAATAGTCTATGTAGATAATAATCTTGATGGCCCCTCGAGTCCGCCTCGGCTCCCATGTCCACGATCTACCGCTTATCTGTAAAGTGGGGAAAATAAAAGGGTGAGTCACCAAGACTCAGTGTGCAAATCCTGAAAACACATAAAATCCTTGGGCCCACAAACACATTATGGGCCTTGGCCCATACACAATGGCAACAGAATGTTTCATGCAACATGGCCCATCCCAAACCTAAGAGTCCATCCTCTACACACCCCCGTACCATCACACCATGGGGATTTCTACAATCAACCCTCCATCCGCTACACACCATATCGATCTCTGTGTGACCTATGTGGCAAAGCCACCAATCGCTATGCGACCTCGGTAATACATTATAGTATTCGACAGCTATGCTGCCTGTCATAAAGACTGATCACTAAGTGACCTATGTGGCAATGCCACCGATCACCTCGCGACCTGCTCCCCTTCCGTAAATTAATCAACCCCATCCCATGCATACATACATGCAAAAATCAAAATATTAAGCCATCTAAACAGATCTCAAACTTTCACATACTTCGATACACATAGAGAAGTTTCTATGATTACGTACCTGCCATCCCTTGCCTACCCTTTCTGGGTAATACGACTGTTCATACAGCCTCTCTTTCTGGCTTTTAGCCCATAGCATACATTTAATACAACAAAACTTATGTGTTAAGAATCTACACACCTGGTTATGGTTAAGATGACACTCTTTATGTTGATACTATCAGAAGTCGATACGACTGCTATCTGCCTAAGATGCTGTTCAAAAGCCGGTCCACAACCCAGTGCCCAATCTCGAATAGCAGACACCGTCATTTCTTAAACTTAGGGACTAGGTTTTCAGATCTAGTCCCCTCCTTTGCCTTGAAATTCCTAAAAAGTGATATGAGATTCAGGGACTAGTGTTTCCAGCTTTTAGATCTAAGAGATCTACTTCAATTCCCGCCGTCGCCCCAAAATAAGAACGTGAAAAGAGTGGAAATGTTAGACCGAACATTAATAGCCACCTGGCTTTGATTCTCAAAAATAGGTAACTCCAAGAAGATCTCGATTTTATGGAGAAATCGGTACAAGAGGAAAATAATGGAAAAAGAAAGTGAAGTGAAAGGTTTCGACTTTTAAAGAAATCAAAAGAAAAGAAATTACAGAGAATGACTGAGAGTTTCAGCACAGAGAATGAGGAAAAGAATAGGGTTCAATGCTGGAATTGAAGAGATACCACCTCTATTTATAGAGAATTTAGGCACTTACTTATCAAAACCGAAAGTGCCCTTCCTGATAACTAACAGTTAATCAAATAGCAGGGGAAATTTCGGTACCACTTTGCCATAAAGGAACAGATTTCTTTCCCCCTCTAGGAGGTGGAATTGCGGCCAACACTGCACTTAGCAGATAGCTCCTATCTTTTCTCCTTTATCTTAATCCATTCATACCTTTAAAAGAGGCCTAAATGACACTACCTCCCCTTCTATTATCAGCACAATATCCACATTATCCCAATCATTAAATCCCTCCTAAAATTAAGCCTCATTGTCGTCCCCCTCCTTACTCCTTTTGAGTGCCAAAAATTGCCCAAAGACATGGGCTTCTTGCGGCCAAAACTTGGGCCTCACCTCTTGCTATTGGCGCCACCCTATAACTCCTCTGCAATGCCACATACTACTGGGCCACAAGCCCATTTTGCAACCTAAAGCACCGATACCATCTTTTAAACCCTATTGTACCCAAACAGGAATCTTAACCATGGCTTCAACCCATTCCTAGGCCCAATTTAAACCCCTAACACTCAAATTAACACATTAAAACATATCCACCCACTAAACGCATAGGCCTAATAATTCAGGATGTTACAGTTCTACCCCCTAAAGAAAAATTTCAGCCTCGAAATTACATGATCAGAAAAGATGAGGATACTGCTTCCGCATTGCTTCCTTCGGTTCCCAAGTAGCCTCCTTAGAACCGTGATTCTGCCATAGAACTTTAACCAATGGTACCGTCTTCCTACGCAACACCTTCACATCATAATCCAAGATCTCTATCGGTTCCTCCTCAAAGGGTAGATCAGGTCGTACTTCGATTTCCTCTACTGACACCACATAGGACGGATCCGAACGATAACGTCTTAACATAGAGACGTGAAATACATCGTGGATCTGATTCAACTCAGCAAGTAGCTCAAGCTGATAGGCTACCGGTCCCACTCATTTCAACACCCGATAAGGTCTAATGAATCTGGGACTTAAATTACCTTTCCGTCCAAATCTTAGCACTTTCTTTCATGGCGACACCTTCAAGAACACCTTGTCACCCACTGCAAACTCTATGTCCTTATGCTTCTAATCAACATAGGACTTTTGTCTATCCGAGGCTTTCTTTAGTCGAGCTCGAATTAACTCAACCTTCTCCTCTGTCTCTGTAACCAACTCCAGACTCAAAATCTGACGTTCCCTAATTTCATCCAACAAGTATGAGTACGACACTTCCACCCATACAATGCTTCATAGGGCACCATCTGAGTACTAGACTGGTAGCTATTGTTGTAAGAAAATTCCACCAATGGTAAAAACTCTTCCCAACTACCTATGAAATCAATGACACAACCCCTTAACATGTCCTCTAAGACCTGAATTACTCGCTCAGGCTGACCATCAGTCTGAGGATGGAATGCCGAACAAAAATCCAACTTCGTACCCAACGCTTGATGCAACGCTTTCCAAAATCGTGATGTGAACCTAGGATCTCTGCCCTATATGATCGACACTGGTACTCCATGCAACCTCACCACCTCCGCTATGTATAGCTTAGCCAATTTCTGTAAAGAGCAATCAAATCGTACTGGTATGAAATGAGCAGACTTCGTCAAGCGATCAACAAGTGCCCAAACTAAATCTTTCTTAGTAGGCGTGAGGGGTTGCCCACTAACAAAATCCATTGTGATCATTTCCCACTTCCACTATGAATTTTTACTGGCTGCAACATCCCCGATGGTAACTGATGTTCTACCTTTACCTGCTGACAGGTCAAACACTTCCCCACTAACTCGATCACCACTCGTTTTAAGCCTGGCCACCAAAACTATTCTCGTAAGTCCCGATACATCTTACTCCCTCCAGGGTGTATAGCGTATGGACTACTATGCGCTTCTTGCAGAATCCTATGCCTCAATTCAGGATCTTTCAGCATACACACTCTCCCTTGAAAACATAATAGCCCTTCCTCATTCACACTAAATTCCGTCGATTCATCACTTGCTCCTACTAGAAACTTCTCCTTTAGCAACTCATCAGTGTGCTGCTTCTCCTTAACCTGACTGACCCATGCGGGTTTCACCTGAAGTTCAGTCAATAAACTCCCATCATCGTATAAACTAAGGTGAGCAAACATTGCTCTCAAGTCAGTGATTACCTTACGACTTAAGGCATCTACCACTACATTAGCCTTACCCAGATGACACTCGATCGAGCAATCATAATCCTTTAATAACTCAATCCACCTTCTCTGCCTTAGATTCAACTCCTTCTGGGTCAAAAGGTATTTTAGACTTTTATGGTAGGTATAAATAACAGATTTCTCCCCGTACAGGTAGTATCTCCAAATCTTCAAGGCAAAAACCACCGCCGCCAACTCCAAATCATGGGTGGGATAATTTGCTTCGTGTGGCCTTAATTGTCGAGATACGTACTCAACAACCTTTCCATCTTGCATCAAAACACATCCTAATCCCGTGTGTGAAGCATCACAGTAAATCACGAACTCCTTCCCAGCCTCTGTCAATATCCTCTTCAACTTCTCGAAACCCTCTTACTACTTACTAGACCAAAAAAAATAGAACTCATTTCCGTAATAACTTAGTTAGTGGTGCCGCAATCGAAGAAAATCCTTCAACAAACCTTCGGTAGTACCCGGCTAGACCAAGAAAACTCTGAATTTTTGCCACAGATCTAGGTGGCTTCCAATCCAACATCGTTTCAATTTTTTGAGGGTCCACCCTGATCCCCTCTGTTGACACAACGTGTCCTAGAAAAGTAACTTCCTTCAGCCAAAATTCACACTTACAGAATTTGGCATACAACTGCTTCTCCCTCAGAACCTACAAAACCACTCGCAGATGCGAATCGTGCTCCTCCTCCGATATTGAATAAACCAGATGTCATCTATGAATACCACGACAAACTGATCCAAATAGGGTTGGAACACTCGGTATCATATCCATAAATGTTGCTGGTGTGTTAGTCAACCCAAATGGCATCACCAAGAAAACGTAATGTCCATAGCGAGTCCTAAAAGCCGTCTTATGAATGTCTGCCTCCTTGACCTTAAGATGATGGTACCCTAACCTCAAATCTATCTTCAAAAAGACTAAGACCCCCTTCAATTGATCGAACAAGTCATCGATCCTCGGCAACGGGTATTTGTTATTGATTGTTAGCTTATTCAGCTGACGATAGTCAATGCACATATGCATTGATCCATCCTTCTTCTTAACAAATAACACTGATGCTCCCCAAGGCGACACACTTGGTCGAATAAATCCTTTATCCAACAACTCCTGTATTTGCATTTTCAATTCCACTAACTCCTTTGGCGCCATTCTGTATAGAGCAATAGATACCGGCGGCACTATTCCTGGAAGAAGATCAATTCCAAACTCCACTTCTCGATCTGCGGGTAATCTTGGAAGCTCTTCTGGGAAAACATCAGGAAATTCTTTCACAGTCCTAACATCCCAAACAACTAGGTCCTTGGCTTCCAAAGCCCGAACAAACATCAAAACTGCCTGTACCCTTTTCTCACCATCCTTTCTGCTCTTAACGCAGTTACTACATTCGACAAACAATTCCCGCTTTCTTTTATCACCAATACTTCATCACCCTCGGGGTTTTTAACACCATCCGCTTGGCTGCACAGTCTAATTGGCTTGGTACTTCACCAGCCAGTCCATGCCTAAAATTAAATAAAATTCCTCAAACGGTAATTCCATTAGATCCGTCAGGAGAACTATTCCCTGAACTTCTAAGGGTACCTCCCGAAAAATTTTATCTACTACCACAGATTGTTCTAATGGGCTAATTATTGTCATCGCCCTAGGGGTAATTTTGGAATCTAAACTTAAAGTTCCAGACACACTACTAGAAACATATGATTGTGTCGACCCAATATCAATCAATACGGTATAAGGCAATCCAAAAATTAAAAACGTACCGGTTATAACATCCGGTGCATCAGCCTCCTCTCGACGTCTGGCAACATAGACCAACCCCGACTGTCTCGCCTCAGTGTTTCCTACCCCTCGGCCTGGTGCTCCATGGCCCCGACCGAAACCATTACTACCTCTAGCCAGACCACGACCTCTCTACGGCTGCTAACCTCCTCTACCTGACTGAGCATTTCCCTGTCTTGCGGGTCCTATCTCATCCCATGGCTGAGGACAGTCCCTAATTTGATGGTCCATAGATCCACACCTAAAGCACTTCATATTGCCTGCCTAACACTCACCTACATTGAATTTGTCACATCAGGCACACCTTCGTGTTTTATTAGTAGCAGGTCTTTCCACCCGGTTCGGCCCATCCGGGTCTTTTTTGAGTACGCCTAGCTACCTCTGTCAATCCAAAATTTCTCTTACCTCCACCACTATCTCTATATTGGTTCAGCTTTTCCATCCACATCACCTCTTCAGCTATCTTAGCTTTCTCCATAAGCATAGCAAATTCTCGCTCTCGTTGTGGAGTTATCAACACACGTAAATCATACTTTAGGCCATCTTCAAATCGAACACACTATTCATGTTACGTGGCCACCATCCCTCGAGCATAATGACTAAGGAGTAAGAATTTCACTTCATACGCCGCTACCGACCTACTTCCCTGAACCAGATTCAAGAATACTCTGCGCTGCGCATCCACATAGCTTGTCCCAACGTATTTACTTTGGAATGCCGTTCTGAAGTAATCCCAGGGTACCATCCTTAACCGTAAGCCACCATTGATATGCCTCGTCCCGAAGGAGAGACACCACTCCCTTCAGCTTCTCCTCTCCCGTGAAGTCAAGATCATCCATTATACACTCCATTGCTTCCAACCAATACTCTCACTGTGCTAGGAGCTACACTAGAAATTCCCTTAAACACTTCTGCCCCATTGGCTCTAAGACGCTCTGGCATAGACTTTCGGGCTCCTGTGCCCATGCCTGCCCCAACAACTCTCTCCAAAACCCTTAACATAGCCTGAGATACAGCATCATCCCCGATCGTCTGATCTTGAAATTCTGCCTCCACAGCTGGTGGCACTTGTACCTCATTTCCTTACTCGTGACCAGAGCCTACGGGTTCTGACACATCAATCCTACCTCTACCTCAGCCACGTACACCACGTCCCCTCGTGCTTATTCTACCGTTCATGATTTATTTGATTAAAAATTTTATGAATTAATACTTTCTTCCACTGATTAATAACGATACCTTATGGAAAGTGGTTTTAATAAAGAGTTCTTTCAATTCAATTCTATCTACAATGTTCAGTTCTCAAGTCTATATTTCCTAGTTTTAGAATACACAAACATACAACATCCATCGCACATCAACATAAAAACAGCATCCATGAACTTACATTCATCACCTAGGTGTATTTTCATCATTTCACTACCAGGGGTATTTTCGTAATTTTAATCCTATAGGGGTATTTTCGTAATTTACCAAAATAAGGTTTCTTGGTGATTTTACAAAACAGGGGTATTTTGGTATTTTGCAACTCGGGGGTATTTCGGTAATTTTGTCAATTAGGAGTATTTCGGTAATTTTACAAATTTAGGTAATTTTTTTACAAATCCAGGGTATTTTTGAGAAGTTTTCATAAATCAAGGGTATTTCATAAATTTTTACAAATCTAGGGATAATTTTACAAAAATAAGGTGGCTGGTCCCTTTCGGGTTTTAGTTATAAGTTTTGGCCCGTTAACAAATCCTCTTGGTTAGAGTGAACCACCACTACGCACCAGGTAGGATAGGTGAGCCGCTAGGGCCGCTTAAATACCAAGCTCTCCCTGGATCCAATCCTAGACATGCGTATGCCTATTACCACACCCTAACCCTGTGACTTGTTCACAGACAGGTTTAATTAGAAGTTAAGTCTTATGAGATTTGAAGAATTGTTTATACTAAAACTAAAGTCCACAAAACTCTAGCATACTTGTCTACATCCCATAAAGCCCATCAAGCCCAACAATACAAACGATATCAAGAGTTAGAATACTTACCTGCATGGATCGGGTGCCAGTAGACTCGAAGGCCATATCTCAATTGAACTTTCTTCAAACTTACATCACTTTTGCAAATGAAACTGGACCCATTTCACAGCCCAAGTTTTAAACTGGGCTTTGATATCAAAATTGTAACACCCCGAACCCGGCCTATACGTCATTACCGGATCTGGTATGCCACTGTTTGAAACTTGAAAACTTAGCTCAGTAGGGTTTTGAAAATCTTAGTTTATTGTGGCTGTTTAATCAAATAATTGTGAAATTTGTGAAACAACTTTAAGCATTTGCGTTGTTTGTGTTTGAAAAGCCCATTTATCATTTCATTTTATAATTAAGACTTTGAAAGAGAAAAAGATCAGTTTATAAAGACTTAACATAAAAAAATAAATCAAAAACCTAAGTTATGGAAGCCTTATTACAAAAGTATTCCCAAAAATTAAAACTCAAATGAAAATCCGTAAATAGTTTATGTAAAGTGGGGAAAATAAAAGGGTGAGTCACCAAGACTCAGTGTGTAAATCCCGAAAACACATAAAAGCCTTTGGCCCACAAGCATATACACAATGGCAACAGAATGTTTCATGCAACATAGCCCATCCCAAACCTAAGAGTCCATCCTCTACACACCCCCGTACCAACCATCACACCGTGGGGATTTCTTAATCAACCCTCCATCCACTACACACCATATCGATCACTATGTGACCTATGTGGCAAAGCCATCTATCGCTATGCGACCTCAGTAATACATTATAGTATTTGATAGCTATGCTGCATGTCATAAAGACCGATCACTATGTGACCTATGCAGCAAAGCCACCGATCACCTCGCGACCTGCTCCTCTTCCGTAAATCAATCAATCCCATCCCATGCACACGTACATGTAAAAATCAAAACATTAAGCCATCTAAACAGATCTCAGGCTTTCGCATACTTCGATACACATAGAGAAGTTTCTATGATTACGTACCTGGCATCCCTTGCCTACCTGTTCATACAGCCTCTCTTTTTAGCTTTTAGCCCATAGCATACATTTAATACAACAAAACTTATGTGTTAAGAATCTACACACCTGGTTACGGTTAAGAGGACACTCTCTATGTCGACACTATCAAAAGCCGATACGACTGCTATTTGCATAAGATGCTATTCAGAAGTCAGTCCACAACCCGGTGGCCAATCTCTAAACAGTAGACACTGCTCGTTTCTTAAACTTAGGGATTGGGTTTTAGATCTAGTCCCCTCCTTTGCCTTGAAATTCACAAAAAGTGATATGAGATTCAGGGACTAGTGTTTTCGACTTTTAGATCTAAGAGATCTACTTCAATTCCCACCGTCGCTCAAAATAAGAACATGAAAAGAGTGGAAACGTTAGACCGAACCTTAATAGCCACTTGGCTTTGATTCTCAAAAACTGAAAGAGAAAGGAATAGATTTGAGGAAATCGGTTCTTACCTTTATAGGGAAATCAGCAACTCCAAGAAGATCCCGATTTTATGGAGAAATCAGCACAAGAGGAAAAGAATGGAAAAAGAAAGTAAAGTGAGAGGTTTTGACTTTTGAAGAAATCAAAAGAAAAGAAATTGCAAAGAATGACTGATAGTTTCAGCACAGAGAATGAGGAAAAGCATAGGGTTCAAATGCTGGAATTGAAGAGATACCACCCCTATTTATAGAGAATTTCAGCACTTGCTTATTAAAACCCGAAAGTGCCCTTCCTAATAACTAACAATTAATCAAATAGTAGGGGAAATTTCGGCACCCCTTTGCCATAAAGGAACCAATTTCTGTCCCCCTCTAGGAGGTGGAATTTCAGCCAACACTACACTCAGCAGATAGCTCCTATCTTTTCTCCTTTATCTTAATCTATTCATACCTTTAGAAGAGGCCTAAATAACAGCACTACTTCCTTCTATTATCAGCACAATATCCACATTATCCCAACCATTAAATCCTTCCTAAAATTAAGCCTCATTGACGTCCCCCTCCTTGCTCCTTTTAAGTGCTGAAAATGGCCCAAAGACATCGACTCCGTGTGGCCAAAACTTGGGCCTCAACTCCTGCTATTGGCACCACCCTATAACTCCTCTGCAACACCACATACTACTGGACCACAAGCCTATTTTGCAACCTAAAGCACTGATACCATCTTTTAAACCCCATGGTACCCAAACAAGAATTTTAACCATGGCTTCGACCCATTTCTAGGCCCAATTTAAACCCCTAACACTCAAATTAACACATTAAACATATCCACCCACTAAATGCATAGGCCCAATAATTCAGGATGTTATACGCGTAGGACTTTTGTCTATCCGAAGCGGTCTTTAAACAATTACGAATCACTTTTACTTTTTCTTCTATTTCTCTGACTAGGTCAACCCCGTGTATCTGATTTTCTTTGAGTTCGTTCCAATACGAGGGCATTCGGCATTTACGCCCATACAAAGCCTCATAAGGCGCCGTTTTCAAACTAGACTGATAGCTATAGTTGTAGACAAACTCTACCAACGATAAGTACTTTTCCCAGCTACCTTGGAACTCAAGAACACAACACCGCAACATATCTTCAAGAATCTGAATTACTCTCTCTAGCTGACCGTCGGTTTATAGATGGAAAGTAGTACTAAAATTTAGTTTCGTCCCCAATGCTTCTTGCAACTTTTTCCAAAACCTTGATGTGAACCTCGGATCTCTATCCGAAATGATCGATAAAGGTATCCCATGAAGTCTCACAATTTCAGAAACATACAGATCGGCTAGTTTCTCAAGTGGATAATCGGTATGCACCGGTATAAAATAAGCCAACTTAGTTAGCCTATCAACCATAACCCACACAGCATCTTTTTCCTTGGTGTCAATGGCAATCCAGACACAAAATCCATGATAATACGGTCCCATTTCCACTCGGGAACCATCAAAGGATGAAGTAAACCTGAAGGTACTTGATGTTCAGTTTTCACTTGCTGACAAATTAAACACTTGATACAAACTCAGAGATGTCTCTTTTCATTCCCGACCACCAATACATTTTCACACTACCCGGATGGATAGACATACAACTGCTATGTGCCTCGTGCAAAATTTTCTGAATCAGCTTATCATTTTTGGGTACACAAATTCTGTCTTGAAATATTAAGCAGCCATATAAACAAATCTGAAAGTTTGGTTCTATACTTGTCTCACACTAATTTTTCTTAGCTTGCAATTCTTTATCACCTTTTTAAGCTTCATAAATATCTTGCAAAAACATTGGTTTCACTCTCAACTCAGTTAAAATTGAACCATCGTCAGTCACAGACAACTAAGTATTCATAGCCCTCAAGGCAAACAATGAATTCCTACTCAAGGCATCGGCGACCACATTTGCCATTCCAGGGTGATAGTCAATTATCAACTCATAATCCTTTATCAGCTCTAACCATCTCCACTGCCGTAGGTTTAATTCCTTTTGAGTACTCAAATACTTTAGGACTTTATGGTCGGTGAATACTCGACATTTCCGCCATATAAATGGTGTCTCCAAATCTTCAGTGCAAACACTATGGCGGCCAACTCTAAGTCATGAGTCGGATAGTTTTTCACATGTGGCTTCAACTGTCTCGAGACATAGGCTATCACCTTGCCTTCTTGCATAAGAACACACCCCAATCAATTTAAAGATGCATCACTATACACCACAAATTCCTTTCCCGATTCTAGTTTCACTAAAACTAGGGCTTCAGTCAACAATGCTTTTATTTTCTCAAAACTCTATTGGCACCTCTCTGTCCATTCGAACTTAACATCTTTCTGAAGAAACCTCGTCATTGGTGTAGCAATCATGGAGAATCCTTTAACAAACTTTCGGTAGTAACCCGCTAAGCCCAAAAAGCTTATAATTTATGACATATTTCTCGGCGGTTTCCATTCAACAATAGCCGAGATATTACTCTGGTCAACTCTAATTCCACCGCCCGACACGGTGTGGCCTAAGAATCCGACCTCTCGGAGCCAAAACTCACTTTTGGTAAACTTAGCATACAACTGCTTCTCTCTTAAAGTTTGTAAAACGGTTCTCAAATGCTCTACGTGTTCATTCTCATCCCAAGAATAAATTAATATATTGTAATAGCCCAAATTTGGGTTAGTCGGAACAGTGGCTTCGGGACCATAAATCTGACAAGGAAACTTTTCTTTTTATTATATTTTTATGGTCTATAAATTTACGAATAATTTTCTTGAAAATTCCGTTGAAAAAATTTTAACGTTTGGGCACTTAATTTAGTCAAAAGGACTAAATTGTAAAAAGTGCAAAAGTTAAATTCTATTTGTTAGAATTATTAAATTATTATGTGTTTTTAAATTGGAAGTCCTTATGAGATAATTAGCCCATTAATAAGTTAGGGGGAGATATTTGTTTGGTAATTTTTGAAATTTGGTTGAAATAAAAAGGGTAATTTTGTAATTAAGCTAAAATGGCCTAATACGACAAAATGATAAAAGCTATCATCTTTATTTTCTTCTTTCTTCTTCAACTGATTGTTAAAAAACCAAAAATGGCAGTCATGGATGAGCTACATTTGGCCTAGCTTCTATGGCTTATATAGGTACGGTTTTTGTCCCGTTTTTAATGATTTTCGTATTTTTGAGATCAACGAAGCTTAATTTGTCGATTTCTACCATTAATTTGAAGTGTAATCAAAGCTTAAAAAAATATAACCATGCTAGATAAGCATGTATTTTGATATCTAATGGTATAATATGGATGTTTAAGGTTAGGAGAACAATGTTTGCTAAGTGACTTTCGGTGAAAACGAGTAAAACAAGCTAATCGGTAAAAGTTGTTATTGTTCAAAAGTATTTGTTATAGTAAGAATTTGAAGTTGCTATAGAAGGGAAAAATGTTCAGCATCTCATAAAACATGAGAAAAAGGAATAAAGTTTAATTTACGAGCCTAGAGGTAAAAGTGTAATTTTTGAAAAGTTAGGGGGCAAAATTAAAAAGTTTCCATATTTTGATATGTGAATTAAATTGATTATTGTGTTGATAAAATGTGTTAAATGAGTGTTATTTGATAGGTTAGATCAAGTAAATATGAAATTTGGACTAAGATCGGGGAAGAACAAAGTTGTGGGCTAAGTCGGGAAAATTAGTCATTTTGGCATTCGAGGTAAGTTAGTGTGCTAATAATAATGCAATAATGTTGTAATTTATATTTGAAAGTTAACTTAGTGAATTAATTGAATTATGTTCAATTAAATGTTTAATGTGCCAAGTTTATAAATTGATTTAAAATATGTCTATGGTACATGGAAGTGCATCGAAATATTGTACTTAAATGTGACTTCTATGATTGTGAATGTTATGAGTAATTGTGAATTAGTGTTATCATGAGGCAAGTGATTAAGTGAATATTGACTAAGTGTTAACAAGTGTGAAAAAGTCCCAATTGAACCTTAGGAAACGAATAGGATACAAGTGACATGTCACTAGGAATTTTAGTGTTTTCAGTGTGAAAGTGTTCCCCCGGTGCTGGTTCATTATGTTATATTAGTGGCTGGGTGATCTTACATGTGTTAAAAACACCTAACAGCTTGTGTGAGCAGGCCCAAGGGTAACCCCAATGTTACAGTGGCAGCTTCGGCTATATTACAATGGTAGCTTTGGCTACATTCCACTGATAGCTTCGGCTATATTACAGTGCGGCACTATGTGCCTTATTCCACGATCCTTTAGTATTCCGTATGGTTCAACGCGTATTGAATTGATATAATGAAATGTGATTGAATGTGAAAAGGATTTAATCATGTGATAATAATGTGAAAGTGAACATTGTGTTTGATGCATTTATATGAGTAAGTTTGAATATGAAATTGTTGGTATAAGTGAAGTGAAGGTATGAAACTAAGTAAAAAATCGTATGAATAAGTAGTGCAGGTATGTGTACAAAATTGTTATTGTATGATTTATATGTTGAATAAAATGCTTAGATTAGGATGTATTAATAGTAAGGATGCAACTGAGTGAGATGTGCATATGATCAAGTGATAGTTATGTGCCAAGTTATATGTTGTTTTAGTGCATATGTAAAAAAAAATGAAAGTGAAATACATGGAAGTCATGAAAAAGTGAAATTTGCATTAAAACAGTACTGGACAACTGTAATTATGTACTTTTGAAAAATCACTGAAAATAGTGGAAATTGAATTAGAAAGTGAAGGAGATATTAATTGAAATCTCAATGAGTCTATTTTTGTATAAAAGAAATAGAGTAAGCAAAAGAAGTGGAAATTGTGAGATATTTAAATTTTAGTGAGACTGGTTCTGAATGACTTCATGATACCCTGTTTTGTCTTGGAAAAATTATTCAAAAAATTTTACAAAAATGATAATGGAGCATAGTTTATATACTCAGAATACCTAATGAGTCTATTTTTATTGGGTTAAATGAGAACATTATTTGAATTCTTTACAATGATATAACTGAGTTTTTGTAAAGATAGGTCAGAACCATCGAACAGTGAAATAAGGGAAACTTTAAGAATAATCTGGTATTGATTGGCCAAACCAAAAATTCTGGAAATTTTATGGAAAGAAGGTATATGGGTATAATTTTGGGGAAAATTCATGGAACTTAATTCGAGTTCTTTAGCTTATGAAATAATTAAATTAGTGACTATGACTCAAAAAAACAGCCTAAGTTGAACTTAAGAAAAAGGTGAAACTATGTGAATATTGATTCTATTTCCTTGAGCATATTTATTGAGAAATGGGTTAATATTGTTAATTAAATTGCTTATTATTATTAATATGCCAACTTACTAAGCTATCAAGCTTACACCATTTTCCCATTTCTCTTAGTATTGTTAGGTTGGCTCGGGGTTGGAGATCGTTGGAGGTATCATCACGCTATCAATTTGTCAAGTTGGAATCACGACAATTCCTAATTATTTTAAAGTGAATGGCATGTATAGAGATTTAGTTATTGGTTGTATGTATTATTATGAATTAGCCAAATGTTTAGGCTTATATTGCTTCGTTGAATAGAGCCATGAGATGTGGCTCATAATGTATATAGGTAAGCAAACCTATTTTATGCATGCATGGAGAAATGTCTTGATGTGGCTAAGTTAGAATTAGCTAAAAGTATAATAAAGATCGATATATTGTATATTAGTACAAAGATTTAAGAACATAAAAGGTGTGAAAAATAGCCTAACATATGCCACGTGGGCTAGAGATATGATCGTGTGTCTCAGCCATGGGGTAGGACACGGCCACTGCAAGGGCGTGTGGTTTGGTTGTGGTGCATAAACAGAATGCTAGTGAATTACACACGGGGTCCAGACATGGGCATGTGAGGACCACACGGTCTACTCACACGGCCGTGTCATATGTCACACGGACGTGTGACCCTATTTTGGTAAAAAATTTCTAAATGCCCGAAAAGTTCCGGTTTGGTCCCGAACCAAATTTAATGATTGTTTTGGGCCTTGTAAGCCCATAATAGGGACATAGAGTGTGACTATGAATGGTTTTAATGTATAATTAAAATGTATGTATCGGAAAAGTGTATAAGATTACTATAATGCCTCGTACCCTGATCCGACGATGTATAGGGGTAAAAGGTGTTACATTTTATTGGTATCAGAGCTATGGTTTAGTCGGTTCTCGGACTAACATAGCAAGTGTGAGAGTCTAGTTATACATGCCACCAATATGTGATAGTGTGATGCCTTTCGATGCGATTGAGGACAATCTTGTTAAAAGAGAAATACTCTCCAACCGAGCCATATCAGACCATTTGATAGTGATACTGAAGTATTTAAATAAAGTGTAGCTATGATGAGTTAAACTCAGAAAAGTATGAATAAGAGTTCGTAATGTGTATATGTGATAGTGTGTGAAATGAAAGTTTATACAATAATATGCTTATTCATATTTTTCTGACCTTCACATACTGTAGCATGCTTGACTAAAATTGATTAGTGAATGTGATAAGTAAGTTATTCAAATTTTGTAGAATGTATGGATGAGTGCACTTGTTTGAATGAGATAATTGGAAATTTTATGTAAGGCAAATACGAATGATAAATTGTTCGAAGTGGGTAGTATAGTTATAATGACATATGTTGATAATGAAAGATGTGTCATATATGTATATATATATATATGTGTGTGTGTGTGAGAGAGAGAATTGAGTTAGAGGCTATACAACCTGACCCCCTTACCAATGAGGTGTTTATAACGAAAATTCATGAGAATCATGTTGATTAAGTTCCTAAGTATGGAATCAAAGAGTCCAGTTATAGAATAACTGTAGATATGATCAGAGACTAAGGGTGGTTGACAAGTGAAGACAGAGTTAGAGAAATATCAGATTGATTCAAGAGTTATTTGGTTTATACAATATCATAATTAGTGAAAATTTTAACTTTGATAAATCGACTTATTCAGATAAGATACTGAAAGGAAGTATTAACTGAAATTTTTATGAACTGATTTTCTTTAGTGAAAGGAATAATGTGGAAATTAGTGAGGGTAGAATTAGTCAGAAGAATGATGTTTGACATGTGAAGATGTTTAAGTATGATAGTCATAATTGAGCAATTTACGACTATCTCTTCTAGGTATTCTATGTGTTCGTATCTTTTCAGAGACAATTATGATTGCTTGTTTTTTGAGTAAAGAATTGTCAGTTTGATTGATCTATGATTAGTGTTCCACTATCTTTTATTGGAATTCAATTCCGTTATGTCTGAGATAAGAGTTGACAATGAACTGATCTAGCTATTGTTCTGTTTATATCTGTATAGAATATGTTTTATCTCTGTTATAATTGACTTTGGAACATATGAACCATGTTTCTTTCTCTTCTAGTTTTCTTTACGGAATTGTCAGGATTTCTATTATTTAGTATGAATGGTATTCCAGGATATTCAATGTGGTACTGTATCTCAAATTTCATTATCTTGGTTTTCTTTTCCATCCTTATTGTTTACTTATCAAGTGCGACTTATCATTGAATCGGTATCGACAAAAGTATGAATTGTGACAGTCAAATTCCAATGATATAATGATTTTGTTTCCTCGAGTAATTATGATATTTTTTAGTAAGCTCAAGTAAGATTTTACATTTTGTTTGAGTTAAAACCTAATGGATTTATTTTAAATAGGTGATGTTATTTTGAAATAAAGTTATTCTATTTATAAGGTTATTCCAATTGTGAAAGTTTGAACAATTTAGACATGCTAATTGTAACATCCTGATATTTTGGGGGCTATGCATTTTACATAATTGAATGATGTTGCATGCTTAATCATTTTTAAGTGCCATTTTGAAGTTATTTGAGCTTCATTTATTAAATGAATGCTTTGTTAAACCTTAATTTATATTAATTAGAGAGAACTAAGCTATTAAGGCCTTAAGAATTGATGATGAGAAGTTCTAGCATAAGTTAAGTAATTGGCAAAGTGGTTAAGATGCATGGATGTGTGCTTGAGGTGTAAGGTTGAATCTCCTAGCTTACATTAGGAGATTTTAATTTTTTGTTTACTTCCTTGTAAGTGTCGGCCAAGAATATTCTAGAGTGGATGAGCTTTCATCCATTTTGGCTTGTTGACCATGAGAAAAAGGAAGTTAAAGAACATAAGGCATGGAATCACAAATTCATGATAAGATGAGGGGACAATGGCATAATAAAGGGCTATGTTTTGGGGATGTGTTCATGGTCATTTGACCATGAACCTAGACAACATGAAGGCTAAAGGAGAGGCCTAGTTGTGTAGTAAATTCTTTGGATATGATGGGGAAGAAACAAGGAGGAAAAAGGGGATATGTTGGCATTGATGTGGCGAATTTATGCTTTGCCATTAGGGGGAAAAGTTAGCCAAAAGTCCTTGTTTGTCCATCTTTTCTCATTTTCTTCAAAAATTCTCTCTAGCCGAATTTGCCATAGAGTTTAGGTAAAACTCTCTTTTGTTTTAGCTTTCATCCTTTTGACCAAATTTTCTTCTTTTTGGTCGAATGTACCTTAGCCATTTTGGTACATTTTCGCTTTTGATTTAGCCTCAATTGCTTGAACCAAATACAACCTTCTTTCTCTCATTTAGTTTTTATTTTGAAACCAAAACCACAAAGCTTAAGCACCATTATTCTTCTTCATTTTCTCTCCTCTTGCGAATGCATCTAAGTTCCATAGTCAATCTCTCTTCTCTTTGATCCTATTCTCTTTCTTTTCTTTTCATCTTATTTTTCTCTTATCTTTCTCTCATTTTGAAATCACCATTATCATTTTCTTCTCATCTTTCTCTTTACTTCCTTCTCTTTTCATTCTCCTTCTTCTTTCCCTTCAAAACCGAAACCATCATATTGAAACCACCATTTTTATTCTTTTATTTTGTGAAGGCCGAATCATCATTTTCTTTTCTTCTTTTTTTAAAAAGTCGAACCTCCAAGTGATCAAAGTAAGATGCTATCAATTATTTTCATTATTCCTTTTACTTTAGCAAACTTAAAATCATAATCTTTTATTTCTCTTAGGTAGAATCTCTTGAAAAGACTTTGAAAGGAACTCGTTGAAGACAACCTTAAGTGACCATTCAATCATCAAGGTAAGACTACTAATTTAGATTATATCATTTTTTAGACGGATCACTAATCTAAGTTATTTTTAGGAGCGATCTAAGATCATCAAGATAGGTAAGAAAAGAGCCGCTCAAGTGTTTGGAAGAAGGAGGTATTCCTTTACCATCGAATTACAAACGAAGAGCAGATGTCGGGGTTAGAGACTTTCCACCGGTTGTGGACCTTCGCTAACGAGGATCGATTATTCAAGTAGGCGCATAACCGAACCACTTTACGTTGGTGGAATATCGGTGGTTTTGATCCATCTAGTGGAGAAAACCGCAAATAACTCGCTATTCGTGAATCGAGGGTAAGGATTTAGATCCATCGCCTATAAGTATAGTTTTGTTAACAATAGTTTATACTAACCGAAGTGTGTTAATCATTTAGGTGTGGACGAGCTAGAGAGTATTGTTCTCACTTGTTACTAGGTGTGTAACCATACATTAAAATTTCCATAGATTTATGTCTTAAAAAGTGATTATATGATAATATGTTTGTTTGTGGATACCAATCATTGGTATACAAAATTCGTATGTTACCTCAACATTCCGCTTATTTTGTTATATGCATTAATATGAAATAAGCATGACTATATTATGATTTGTAGATAAGTAGCATGAAAATATGAATTGATATGTATGTGCATGTGCATATGGGTATGTTTAATAAAGGAGGAAGTATTCTGGTGGTTTTACCACAATTCTGGTGACTTCGGTCACATATGTGAATTTGGTGGCTTCGGTCACATATTTGACTCCTGTGGTTTTGGCCACATATTTGACTCGGTGGGCTTTGGCCACATATTTGACTCGGTGGCTTCGGTCACATATTTGACTCGGTGGCTTTGGTCACATATTTGACTCGTGGTTTTGGTCACATATTTGGACTTGGTCAGTGACTTGGTCACATCTGCTTTGGTGGCTTTGCCACAATAAGGCGATGTGCATGTTGATCGCAAAGAATCGCCTTCGATGGTGTGTAGCGGATGGAGGTCGATTTAGTAATCCCTACGGTGTCTTTGGTTGGTACGGGTGTGTAGCGGATGGATAATTAGGTTGGGCAGGGCTTGCATTTCATTTCATATACATATCCATGTAACATTGTATGATTATTATTTGATCGCTATGAAATGGGCCTTTGGGCTAAATTTGAGTGAAATGGGCCTTTGGGCTAAATTTGAGTAAAATGGGCCTTTGGGCTAAATTTGAGCTAAATGGGCCTTGGGGCCAAATATTTGATTAAATGGGCCTATGGCCATATGTGAAATATTTGGGTTTGAAAGCATTCCATAAAATGGGCTTTTTAGTGTATGTGTTATACATTGAGTTTATAACTCACCCATTTTTATGGGATAACTTTTCAGATAACTCGTAGTGCGATGGATCTAGATGTTAAGGATTTTGAGGTGGCCAGTGCTAGTATTAAGTATTGTGGAGATTTTCCAACTTAAACTTTTTAAGTTAATTTTATTATTTAGACTTTATTTTGGGTTTGCCAAATTTTATGTAATAAGGCCACTATAAATTATCTTTAATTTTGTGTTTGGATTTATTTTAAATTCGCCATGGATAATTATCAAATATCTAAATGGTTTTCGATAAATTATTTAAAATGTGTTTGTTACTATTATATAAATGTTTTCAAAGAAATTTTTCTTAAGTATGGTTTTTTTTTATTTTATTAATTCCTTCAAAAAATAATGTTTCCGCTAAAGTTTTACTTGAGGAACATACCAAATCCGGTTGGGCTTTTTTGGGCGGGTTTGGGGTGTTTCAAACTTGGTATCGAGCCCGCTTTTAAACTCTCGGCCTTGGGTTTTGAAGCCCACAACGCTTTCAAAATTTGGCCCAAAAGATTTTTTGAAAGTTTTTCTTAAGTAGATGGTTTTATAAGAGCATGGCACTTTCGAATTCTCGGCCAGATCCATCGTGTATGTACCTTCATTTGATAAATGATATGAATGTCCGATAAGCCTAAGGAAACTTTAGAGACATGGACTCTAGATGTTTGTATACTACTACGAAAACCACTGAATATCTGTTTCATAAAACTTTCTTTTAATAAGAAGTGAAAAGACTCTAATACATAAGACTTTTCAGAAAGCAGATAAGATACGTAGTAGACATGAGCTCTAGGGACGAGGTCATCGTGGACATGGAAGAGGAAGGATGATCTGTTTGAACCGTTCGATGCAGTCAGGTTCCAGAATGAAGCTCCACCACCGGTGTTGAGCGCACCTCCAAGAACAAAATGAAGGAGGTGACGCAGTATCACAAGTCAGATCATGAAGTTTTGGAACGAGTAGCGAAGCTAGTTCCGAAATGGATCTCGGAAGTTTGTAGTGAGAGACTTAGATCGAATGGAGTGAAGTTTTTTTGAGGAGTATCCGGAGTAGCTCCAAACGTAGTGAATATTGGTTGGAGGCAATCGAGAGGATCATGGATGATATAGACTGACCGACGAAGAGAAATTGAAAGGAGCTATTTCACTTCTTCGTGATGAAGCCTACCGATGGTGGCTTACTATCAAGGAAAGTACCCTGCGGATCGTCTCGGATTGGGGGTATTTTAAAGTGAAATTTGAGGAAAATATGCCTGAGCTAGCTACATCGATTCTCGTGAGGAAGACATTTCGAACTGTACAAGGAAACAAGTCGATAATGAATATGAAGCGAAATTTTTGCGACTTAGCCGTTATGCCGGAGGATAGTGGCTACGGAATATGAACGGTGTATCAGATTTGAAGATGGACTTAGAGATGAGCTAAGAGTGATGATTGCCCCACATCGTGAAAGAGATTTTGCAATCTTAATGGAAAGGGCAAGAATTACTGAAGAGGCTAAACGGACTGAGAGACAGAACCGGGACAGAGGTCAGAGCAAGAATAAGAGAAGCTTTGGGTCTTCGGGGTCGTCTGAAAACTTTCAAAAGAAATCAAGGAATGATGAACCGCGAGGTCAACAGACTGCTACGGGAGTGCAAAGTCGCACTTGTTCCCAATGTGGGAAAATGCACTCGGGAGAATGCTGGAAGAAAACCGGCGGATGTTTCAAGTGCGGTTCGAAGGATCACATGATCAAGGATTGTCCGATGAACTCGGAGAAGAACCGCCGACAAGTCGTGGTGCTAATCAAGTCGATGTATGGACAAAGAACCGATAAGAGGTCGTGGTCCCAATGGAAGGGGCAATGGTTCGGTAGAGGTCGTGGAACTTCAGGTAGAGGCAGTGGAAACTCTGAGACGAGACAACCAGGATTGGTGTATGCAGTTCGTCGCAGAGAAGACGAAGGACGCTTTTGATGTTATCACGGTACATTTTTGATTTCTGGGTTGCCTTTATTACTTTGATAGATATAGGTCAACTCATTCCTATATTGCTAGTGAAGTATCGGGACTTTGCATGTGACTTCAAATCGTACTAGGAAGATGGTGTACTTAGTCCTCAGATGCAGATGTGAGTTGTAGACAAACTCTTTAAGAAAGTGCCTCTTGAAGTCCAAGGGATACGCTTCCCGGTGATTTAATGGAATTACCATTCGAGAATTCGACCTAATTTTAGGCATGGACCGGCTTGTGAAGTACCGTGCAAATGTGGATTGTCTTGCTAAGAGAATGTCCTTAAGAACTCTTGATGATAAGGAAGTTGTAGTAATGGGCGAAAAGACTAACTACTTATCTAATGTAGTATCCGCTCTTAAGGCGGAAAGGATGGTTAAGAAAGGATCTGAAGCTTTTTCGATGTTGGTGAATGCTTTGGAGGCTAAAGAAGCAATCGTTAAAGAAGTCGAGCGGTGAATGAATTTGTAGATGTTTTTAGGAAGAACTTCCAAGGTTGCCTCCGGATCGTGAGGTAGAATTCGGGATAGACTTATTGTTCGGGCGGCGCCGCTTCTATTACTCCATATAGAATGGCACCGAAGGAGTTGGTTGAGCTTAAGGCTCGATTCAGGAGTTGCTTGATCGTGGATTCATTCGACCTAGTGTGTCTCCATGGGGAGCATCGGTCCTATTCATGAAGAAGAAGGACGGATCGATGAGGATGTGTATAGACTACCGGCAGTTGAATAAGTCGACTATTAAGAACAAGTATCCTTTGTCCAGATCGACGACTTGTTCGATCACCTTAAAGCTGCGGTATTCTCTAAAATTGATCTAAGGTCGGGATATCATCACTTAAAGTGAAAGAAGCGGATATCCATAAGACTTTTCGAACTAGATATGGGCATTATGAATTTCGGTAATGCCATTCGATTGATTTAACGCCCAATTGCGTTTATGGATATGATGAACCTAATTTTTCGGTCTTACTTGGATCGGTTTGTCGTGGTATTCATAGGCTACATCTTGGTGTATTCTAAGTCCAAGTGGAACATGATGAGCATCTCCGGATTGTGTTACGAGTTTTAAGGGAGAAGAATCAGACGCCAAATTCAAGAAGTGTGAATTTTGGCTAAAAGAGGTTACATTTTAGGACATGTGGTATCTGCGAAGGGATTAGGTGGATCCTCGGAAGATCGAGGTCAGATAGATTGAAACCACCTAAGTCCGTGAATCGAGGTTCGCAGTTTCTTGGGATTAGCGGATATTACCAAGATTCGTCAAGGATTTTCATCGATAATGCACCTTTAACGAAATTGTTGAGAAAGGAAGTACCTTTTGTGTGGGGCGATAAGCAAGAAGAAAGTTTTGAGAAGCTCAAGAAAGTTTTGACTAAGCTCTGCTTTGATTCACTTGGTGGAAAGGATTTTGTAGTGTATTGCGATGCTTCTCACGGGATTAGGATGTGTTCGATGCAAGGCGGAAAGGTAGTTGCATATGCGTCTCGGCAGTTGAGACCGCACGAAGTTAATTACCCGACACATGACTTGGAGTTGGCAGCTGTAGTCTTTGCTCTTAAAGTTTGGAGACATTACTTATACGGAGAAAAGTCAGTGATATATACGGACCACAAAAGTCTGAAAAATCACGACTCGAAAGAAGCGAATCTGAGGCAGAGAAGGTGGATAGAGTTGTTGAAAGACTACGACTGTTCCATCGAGTACCATCCGGGCAAGGCGAATGTGGTGGCAGACGCTCTAAGTCGAAAAGTGGTGTCAGATTTGAGAGCGATGTTTGCACATCTTAGTCTCTACGATGATGGAAGCTTGTTGGCGTAACTTGAGTTAAGCGACATGGTTAAGTCAAGTGAAAGAGAGCAGTTAATAGATGAAGATCTCGAGTAAAAAGCTTCGACAAAAGAGTGGGAAATTGGAAGATTTTGGTATTAATAAAGGGCGGAGTATTGTGTTTTAAAGGTAAAGTTTGTATGTCAAGGATCGGGAGTTGAGGCAAAAGATACTTCAGGAATCGCATGGTAGCCCCTATGCTATGCATCCTGGAGGAAGTAAGTTATATCGAGACTTGCGAGATCAGTTTTGGTGGCTCGGTCTTAAACGAGAAGTTACAGAATTTGTAGGAAAGTGCTTGACGTGTCGACAAGTCAAGGTGAACATCAAGTACCATCGGGTTGCTTCAACCAATAAAGATTCCGCAGTGGAAGTGGAGAGAATCACCATGGACTTTGTTAGTGGGCTTCCCTCACGCCTACTAAGAAAGACTCCATTTGGGTGATAGTGGACCGATTGACTAAATCGCACATTTTATCCGATTCGGGTTGATTACTCTTTGCGTAAATTGGCAAAGTTATATGTAGCTGAAATTGTGAGGTTGCATGGAGTGCCGTTGTCGATAATTTCGGACAGAGATCCGAGATTTACGTTGCGATTTTGGAAAGCATTGCATCAGGCTATGGGCACCAGATTGGACTTCAGTACGGCATTTCATCCTCAGTCGGATGGTCAGTCTGAAAGAGTAATCCAAATCTTAGAAGATATGTTAAGGGGTTGTGTGATAGATTTCAAGGAAGTTGGGAGGAATTCTTACTGTTGGCGTAATTTTGACAACAACAGTTTCCAATCTAGTATACGGATGGCACCATATGAAGCACTATATGGACGGAAGTGTCGCACTCCTACGTGCTGGACAGAATTAGGGGAACGACAGATTTTGGGTCCAGAGATAGTGTCTGAATCCGAAGAAAAGGTTAAGGTAATCCGGGCTCGGTTAAAGGAAGCGTCTGACAGACAAAAATCGTACGCAGATTTAAAGCGGAAAGAAATAGAATATGCGTTGGGAGACCAAGTTTTCTAAAGGTTTCACCTTGGAAAAAGGTGATGAGATTTGGTCGCAAAGGAAAACTAAGTCCTGTGTTCATTGGACCTTATCGGATTGTGAAGCGGGTTGGATCTGTGGCATATCGCTTAGATTTGCCTTGAATTGAAACAAATGCACAATGTGTTTCATGTTTCAATGTTACGCTTGCACGGCCGGATCCATCTCATGTAGTACCAGTTGAGGAGGTGGAATTAAGATCGATTTGTCATATGAAGAGGAGCCAATTCAAATTCGAGCGAGATGTAAAGGTTTTACGGAGAAAATCAGCCTCTCGTTAAGGTATTATGGCGTAATCATGGATCGAAGAAGCTTCGTGGGAACAGGAGGAAGCGATGCGACTGCAATACCCTCACTTATTCGAGACATGTAATTTCGAGGACGAAATTATTTTAAGGGGTAGAAGCTGTAACATCCCGATATTTTGGGGCTATGCATTTTACATAATTGAATGATGTTGCATGCTTAATCATTTTAAGTGCCATTTTGGAAGTTATTTGAGCTTCATTTATTAAATGAATGCTTTGTTAAACCTTAATTTATATTAATTAGAGAGAGAACTAAGCTATCAAGGCCTTAAGAATTGATGATGAGAAGTTCTAGCATAAGTTAAGTAATTGGCAAAGTGGTTAAGATGCATGGATGTGTGCTTGAGGTGTAAGGTTGAATCTCCTAGCTTACATTAGGGAGATTTTTAATTTTTTGTTTACTTCCTTGTAAGTGTCGGCCAAGAATATTCTAGAGTGGATGAGCTTTCATCCATTTTGGCTTGTTGACCATGAGAAAAGGAAGTTAAAGAACATAAGGCATGGAATCACAAATTCATGATAAGATGAGGGGACAATGGCATAATAAAGGGCTATGTTTTGGGGATGTGTTCATGGTCATTTGACCATGAACCTAGACTTGCATGAAGGCTAAAGGAGAGGCCTAGTTGTGTAGTAAATTCTTTGGATATGATGGGGAAGAAACAAGGAGGAAAAAGGGGATATGTTGGCATTGATGTGGTCAATTTATGCTTTGCCATTAGGGGAAAAGTTAGCCAAAAGTCCTTGTTTGTCCATCTTTTCTCATTTTCTTCAAAAATTCTCTCCTAGCCGAATTTGCCATAGAGTTTAGGTAAAACTCTCTTTGTTTTAGCTTTCATCCTTTTGACCAAATTTTCTTCTTTTTGGTCGAATGTACCTTAGCCATTTTGGTACATTTTCGCTTTTGATTTAGCCTCAATTGCTTGAACCAAATACAACCTTCTTTCTCTCATTTAGTTTTTATTTTGAAACCAAAACCACAAAGCTTAAGCACCATTATTCTTCTTCATTTCTCTCCTCTTGCCGAATGCATCTAAGTTCCATAGTCAATCTCTCTTCTCTTTGATCCTATTCTCTTTCTTTTCTTTTCATCTTATTTTTCTCTTATCTTTCTCTCATTGTCAAATCACCATTATCATTTTCTTCTCATCTTTCTCTTTACTTCCTTCTCTTTTCATTCTCCTTCTTCTTTCCCTTCAAAACCGAAACCATCATATTGAAACCACCATTTTTATTCTTTTATTTTGTGAAGGCCGAATCATCATTTTCTTTTCTTCTTTTTTTTAAAAAAGCCGAACCTCCAAGTGATCAAAGTAAGATGCTATCAATTATTTTCATTATTCCTTTTACTTTAGCAAACTTAAAATCATAATCTTTTATTTCTCTCTTAGTAGAATCTCTTGAAAAGACTTTGAAAGGAACTCTGTTGAAGACAACCTTAAGTGACCATTCGAATCATCAAGGTAAGACTACTAATTTAGATTATATCATTTTTTAGACGGATCACTAATCTAAGTTATTTTAGGAGCGATCTAAGATCATCAAGATAGGTAAGAAAGAGCCGTTTGAAGTGTTTGGAAGAAGGAGGTATTCCTTTACCATCGAATTACAAACGAAGAGCAGTATCGGGGGTTAGAGACTTTCCACCGGGTTGTGGACCTTCTGCTAACGAGGATCGATTATTCGAAGTAGTGCATACAACCGAACCACTTTACGTTGGTGGAATATCGGCGGGTTTTGATCCATCTAGTGGAGAAAAACCGCAAATAACTGTCATTCGTGAATCCGAGGGTAAGGATTTAGATCCATCGTCTATAAGTATAGTTTTGTTAACAATAGTTTATACTAACCGAGTGTGTTAATCATTTAGGTGTGGACGAGCTAGAGAGTATTGTTCTCACTGTTACTAGGTGTGTAACCATACATTAAAATTTCCATAGATTTATGTCTTAAAAAGTGATTATATGATAATATGTTTGTTTGTGGATACCAATCATTGGTATACAAAATTCAGGTATGTTACCTCAACATTCCGTTTATTTTGTTATATGCATTAATATGAAATAAGCATGACTATATTATGATTTGTAGATAAGTAGCATGAAAATATGAATTGATATGTATGTGCATGTGCATATGGGTATGTTTAATAAAGGAGGAAGTATTCGTGGTTTTACCACACCGTGACTTCGGTCACATATGTGAATTTGGTGGCTTCACCACATATTTGACTCAGTGGTTTTGGTCACATATTTGACTCCGGTGGCCGGTCACATATTTGACTCGGTGGGCCGGTCACATATTTGACTCCGGTGGCTTTTGGTCACATATTTGACTCTGGTGGCTTCGGTCACATATTTGGACTTCTGTCGGTGACTTGGTCACATCTGTTTTGGTGGCTTTGCCACAATAAGGCGATGTGCATGTTGATCGCAAGAATCGCCTTCGATGGTGTGTAGCAGATGGAGGGTCGATTTAGTAATCCCACTTGCTTTGGTTGGTACGGGTGTGTAGCGGATGGATAATTAGGTTGGGTCAGCTTGCATTTCATTTCATATACATATCCATGTAACATTGTATGATTATTATTTGATCTGCTATGAAATGGGCCTTTGGGCTAAATTTGAGTGAAATGGGCCTTTGGGCTAAATTTGAGTAAAATGGGCCTTTGGGCTAAATTTGAGCTAAAATGGGCCTTGGGGCCAAATATTTGATTAAATGGGCCTATGGCCATATGTGAAATATTTAGGTTTGAAAGCATTCCATAAAATGGGCTTTTTAGTGTATGTGTTATACATTGAGTTTATAACTCACCCATTTTATGGGATAACTTTTCAGATAACTCGAAGCGATGGATCGGAATGACAAGGATTTCGAGGTGGCAGTGCTCGTATTAAGTATTGTGGAGATTTTCCAACTTAAACTTTTAAGTTAATTTTATTATTTAGACTTTATTTTGGGTTTGCCAAATTTTATGTAATAAGGCCACTATAAATTATCTTTAATTTTGTGTTTGGATTTATTTTAAATTCGCCATGAATAATTATCAAATATCTAAATGGTTTTCGATAAATTATTTAAAATGTGTTTGTTACTATTATATAAATGTTTTCAAAGAAATTTTTCTTAAGTATGGTTTTTTTTTTATTTTATTAATTCCTTCAAAAAATAATGTTTCCACTAAAGTTTTACTTGAGGAACATACCAAATCCGGTTGGGCTTTTTGGGCCGGGTTTGGGGTGTTTCACTAATAAAGTTGAAGCAGTTGAAGATATGATTAACTGAAGCTTTAATTCTGAATTTAGTTTGCATTGAGCAATGTAATTATGATTTTACAGTGATGCACTAGTGAACGGATTTGAATGTGTATATTCGCTAGAATGTAAAGTAATGGTTCATGTTTTCAGACGGTTAATATTACATTAAAAAGAGCTGTTCGGTTAGTAATTTAGAGATGGTTATTATTATGTCTGTATTGAAAAATTTGATGACACTTTTTGTTTAACGAGGATTGTCATATGTTTCCTGGTTTCGAGAGCTTAATATATCTTATGGCACAAAAAAATTTTGAGTTTAAGACAGTGGTGATGAATTAAGCTATTGAAAGATTGTGAGTGATTATCGATTGATCTGTGGGGAGCCAAGTGTAATTACAGATGCTTATATAAAAAGTCCTCATTTATTTTGTGTTAGTTGGTTACCTGATAGATCATATTGAATGATAGTTTGATTTTGGTTAAGTAAAAAGCTAAAGTGATGTATACTTGTGAATTTGAGAAACTCAGGATGTGTTAGTGGGTGATCAGCTAAATAAGTATAGTGAGGATCGACTATTGATTCTGAACTTCAAGTTGGATTTGATTATTATTATTATTCTAAGGTGGACTTCATGTACTGTGGAACTCTGGATTTATGCAGAAAATTCTATTTAGAGTTATTAGTAGTAATATTTGGTTTATCCATTCAAGGAGTAACCAATAAGTGCAGTGATTTGAAGTAAATGTTTTGGGCATACGAATATGAACTTGGTACTTTTGACTCTGTATTCAAATGTTGATATGTCGACAGAATTAAGTTGAATGTTAAGTGTATTCAGGACTAATTATATCAGTGATAATATTAAAATGATAATAAGGCAAGACTATTGTGAATTTCGTATCGGGTTTCCCTCAATCTTCAGATCAAGAGAAATGCTAGTGGGTTGTTTTCGAACGTTTGACGGAATTAGCATAATAATTTCAATACGTACCGATTCTTTATTTGATAGAGTTCACTGAGTTCTATTGGGATTGAAACACCCCAAACCCGGCCCACGAGCCTTGACCGGATCTGGTATGTTCCTCGATGTAAATCGGTTCAAAATTCTTTTGTTACTTAGGAAAAACTTGTGTGAATTTTAAAAAAATATTGTTTGGGTTGGGCTTGTGCTGAAAATGAGTTAATCTTATATTGAAAATTCCTTTTAATTAAGGTGACAAAACACTTGAGTTTATTTTAAAATAAATTTACTTGATCCCTTAAATAATAATTTGTGAATAAAAGTAAAAGAAATAAAGAAATTCAATCTTGGCCTTATGGCCTTATTACATCAAATAATTTCCAAACTTTAAATTCAAAGTACTTAAAATATAAAAATCCAAATTAATTAAATTCCTTCTTGTGCATGGCCACCTATGAGCTCCTCAACCGGTCCATTATCGATCGTCACGAAAAAGGCTCCACAACAGGGTGAGTCAAAGCAGACTTAATGTGTACACAAACACTAAGTCTTAACAATTTCGAGCATACATATGATACACATCCAAATCATAGAATACATTTAATGATGCATTCTCGAACCCAAACCTAGTTAGCCATCCGCTACACTCCCGCACCAACCTACGCACACTAGGGATTATTAAATCACCCTCCCTTTTACTCCAAAAGGCAATAAATGCCATCCACGTGCAATAAAGCACAAAAATCCACAACGCGGCCTCAGTCAGTGCCAATCCATGATGTAGCCGTAGCTAACACCAAAACCACGATGGGACACATAGTCACTCATCAACCACGATATAGCACAAAGCTTATATCAACCACGATGAGGCACAGAGCTACTCATCAAGCCACGCTAACTAAATCGCAATTAATCCACAACGTGACCTCAGTCCACATCAATCCACGATAAAGCTCAAGGCTAACATCAAACCACGTACTCGAAGTACACCCTGTCCTTCTTTCATATCATATCCCACCCATGCACATGCAACATACAATAATGCCATGAGAATGCATGTACATGTTATTTTGCATATTATCACATATTCATATCAATAATCATATTCAGATTTCGTGGTCATAGGTCACCACATTCAGATATCGTGGTCTTAGGTCACCATATTCAGATATCGTGGTCTTAGGTCACCACATTCATTCTTATCACGTTTCATATGTTACATATATAACATAATTTCATATTCCTAGTAGGAGTAGGAAAACGTACCTTAGTACTGTGCACCATAACATGGTACTTAGCCATATTTTCCGCATTCATATAACATACATACATATTTAAATATTGCCATAAAACTTATTAAGAATTAGTGTGGGGTACACACCTGACTCGCTTAATGCTTTCAATCCAAATCCTGAAAAGCTTGATCTAATGCCTTAGATCTCAAGTCCTACATTCTACCATCCTTGTTATATTAGCATAAAGCCTATTCTATTATAAAACCAAATCCTAGTAGGATTTGTATACTTAAAACTTACCTTGTTGCCGATTTCAATACTAATCAAATCCAAATCTATGCTATGCTCCTCCTTGTATTCGGCCAAGCACTAAATCTCATCAGGGGTTAGTTTCAACTTTTTAAACAAACAAGAATTAGATCTAACTATCAAAATAGGCCTTGGCTGAATGCTATAGACACTTACCTTGTGGATTTTAAATCCCAAAATTCACCGAATAACTAGGGAACACGTAGCCTATGGTGTACCTTCGGGAAAAGAACTTCTCCTTCCTTGTAATCTACACTTAGTAAGTCCCAAAAGATCTCTTTATTTGAAGAAATCGATTGCGCCTTCACTTCAACCTTCAGAGATTCGGCTATGGCCTTGATCTTAGCAAGCTTTCGACTTTTAGAATATTGAGAGGAGAAGAATGAAGAAGAAAAGAATAGGGGTTGCAGAGAAAATTTGGCAGAGGTTATCAAGGAAGAGTAAATAATGTTGAATGGCCTCTCTATTCCTTATATAGTCGAATTTACTAGGCTAGAGTCCCTTACTTGGCCACCACTCTTCTTAATTTGATAGCTTTATCTCATTAATAATAATAATCCTTCTATTATCTCTTCTTTTATCTATTAAAATAAAAGGAATTAATCCACAATTATCTCTTGAGAATAATCTAAAATAATCCCATCATTTATCCCTATTTAGTAAATTTAAAGAGAATAAAACTCCTCTTTTTAAAAGCTTGTGTCAGTCCACCTCACTTCTTCTGGAAGCAAAATAAAATTTCTTTTATTTACTTCCCATGTGACTCGAACTCAGGCCCAACACCCTTGTACGTGGCGCCATTTCCAAAGGCCGTAAGTGACATCTTCAGGCCACTTTTTCAATCCCGATTATGTGTCAAATTTCACATACTTTTTCTGTTAAGGCCACCTTGCCTTAGTTTCCCCTTTTTAAACTTTAAAACTTAACATTTCTTTACATTTCCAAGTTTCCAAAAATTTTCGTTTGCCTCTTTAATCTTGACATTTCCTTACATTTCCAAGCTTCCAAAAATGTTCACTTTCTTGTTTTAAACTTAACATCTCCATACATTTCCAAGACAAGGCATTTCCTTACATTTCCTTACATTTCCTTACATTTTCATACATTTCCTTACATTTCCTTACATTTCCATACATTTCCTTACATCTTAGGGTTCCTAAAGCTCCTCAAATCACATCCAACACACCCACTGAGCCCACTATTTCATGAATTACGCACGAACGCATAACCCCTAATCTAGGATGTTACAGGGATTCAGATAGATGATAGAGTGTTTCTGAAAGTATCGTCTTGAAAAAGATTATTTAGTGATGTTGGAAATTATGATAAAGATACTAAACCACATTCTGGTAAGATTTTCGGGGACGAAAATCCCTAAAGAGGGAGAGAGTCGTAATAGCCCAAATTTGGGTATAGTCGGAACAGTGGTTTTAGGACCACAAATCCGACGAGAAAACTTTTATTTTTATTATATTTCTATGGTATATAATTTTACGAAAAAATTTCGGAAAAATTTCGTTGAAAAAATTTTAACGTTTGGGTACTTAATTTAGTCAAAAGGACTAAATTGTAAAAAGTGCAAAAGTTAAATTCTATATTTTAGAGGTGTTAAATTGTTTGTGTTTTTAAATTGGAAGTTCTTATGAGACAATTAGCCCATTAATATGTTAGTGGGAGATATTTGTTTGGTAATTTTTGAAATTTGGTTGAAATAAAAGGGTAATTTTGTAATTAAGCTAAAAATGGCCTAATAAGACAAAATGATAAAAGCTATCATCTTTTTTTTTTTTTCTTCTTTCTTCTTCAACCGATTGTAAAAAAAAAAACCAAAAATGGCAGCCATGGATGAGCTCCGTTCGGCCAAGCTTCTATGGCTTGTATAGGTACTATTTTTGTCTCGTTTTTTAATGATTTTTGTATTTTTTAGATCCTCGAAGCTTAATTTGTCTGTTTCTACCATTAATTTGAAGTGTAACCGAAGTTTAAAAAAATATAACCATGCTAGATAAGCATGTATTTTGATATCTACTGGTAGAATATGGATGTTTGAGGTTAGGAGAACGATGTTTGCTAAGTGATTTTTGGTGAAAACGGGTAAAACGAGCTAATCAATAAAAGTTGTTATTGTTCATAAGTATTTGTTATAGTAAGAATTTGAAGTTGCTATAGAAGGGAAAAATGTTCAGCATCTCATAAAACATGAGAAAAAGGAATAAAGTTTAATTTACGAGCCTAAGGGGTAAAAGTGTAATTTTTGAAAAGTTAATGGAAAATTATAAATTTTCCATAATTTGATATGTGAATTTAATTGGTTAATGTGTTGATAAAATGTGTTAAATGAGTGTTATTTGACATGTTAGATCAAGAAAATATGAAATTTTGACTAAGATCGAGAAAGAACAAAGTTGTGGGCCAAGTTAGGAAAAATTAGTTGTTTCAGCATTCGAGGTAAGTTGGTGTGTTAATAATAATGCAATAATGTTGTAATTTATATTTGAAAGCTAAATTAGTGAATTAATTGAATTATGTTCAATTAATTGTTTCATGTGCCAAGTTTATAAATTGATTTAAAATATGTCTATGGTACATGGAAATGCATCGAAATATTGTACTTAAATGTGACTTCTATGATTGTGAATGTTATGAGTAATTGTGAATTAGTGTTATCATGAGACAAGTGATTAAGTGAATATTGACTAAGTGTTAACAAGTGTGAAAAAGTCCCGATTGAACCTTAGGAAACGAATAGGATACAAGTGACATGTCAATAGGAATTTCAGTGTTTTCAGTGTGAAAGTGTTCCCTGTGTGCTGGTTCATTGTGTTATATCAGTGGCTGGGTGATCTTGCATGTATTGCAGGCACCTAACAGCTTGTGTGAGAAGCACTGTATATTAACCTTGAATTGACAGCTTGTGTGAGCAGGCCCGAGGGTAACCCCATTATTATAGCGGTAGCTTCGGCTACATTATAGTGGAAGCTTCGGCTACATTACAGTGATGGCTTCGGCTATATTACAGTGCGGCACTCTGTGCCTTATTCCACGTATCCTTTAATATTTCGTATGGTTCAACAGGTATTGAATTGATATAATGAAAAGTGAATGAATGTGAAAAGGATTTAATCATGTTATAACAATGTGAAAGTGAACATTGTGTTTGATGCATTTATATGAGTAAGTGTGAATATGAAATTGTTGGTATAAGTGAAGTGCTGGCATGAAACTAAGTAGAGAATCGTTTATGTGTACGAAATTGTTATTGTATGATTTATATGTTGAATAAAATGCTTAGATTATGATGCATTAATAGTAAGGATGCAAATGGGTGAGATGTGCATATGATCAAGTGATAGTTATGTGCCAAGTTATATGTTGTTTTAGTGCATATGTGTAAAAAAAAAATGAAAGTGAATACATGGAAGTCATGAAAAAGTGTAATTTGCATTAAAACAGTGCTGGATAACTATAATTATGTACTTTTGAAAAATCACTGAAAATAGTGGAAATTGAATTAGAAAGTGAAGGAGATATGAATCATTGAGTCTATTTTTAAATAAAAGAAATAGAGTAAGCAAAATAAGTGGAAATTATGAGATATTTAAATTTTAGTGAGACTGGTTCTGAATGACTTTGTGATCCCCTATTCTATCTTGGAAAAATTATTAAAAATTGTACAAAAATAATAATAGAGCATAATTTATATACTTAGAATCCTTATTGAGTCTATTTTTTATTGGATTAAACAAGAACATTATTTGAATTCTGTACAATGATATAACTGAGTTATTGTAAAGATAGGTCAGAACCTTCAAATAGTGAAATAAGGGAAACTTTAAGAATAATCTGGTATTGATTAGACAGACCAAAAATTCTGGAAATTTTATGGCAAGAAGGTATATGGGTCTAATTTCAGGGAAAATTCACGGAACTTAATTTTGAGTTCTATATCTTATGATAATTAAATTAGTGACTGTGACTCAGAAAAACAGCCTAAGCTTAACTTAAGAAAAATGTGAAACTATGTGAATATTGATTTTATTTCCTTGAGCATATTTATTGAGAAATGGGTTAATATTGTTAATTAAAATGATTATTATTATTATGCCAACTTACTAAGCTATAAAGCTTACACCATTTTCCTATTTCTCTTAGTGTTGTTAGGTTGGCTCGGGGTTGGAGATCGTTGGAGGTATCATCACACTATCAATTTGTCAAGTTGGAATCACGACAATTCCTAATTATTTTCTAGTGAATGGCATGTATAGAGATTTAGTGATTGGTTGTATGTATTATTATGAATTAGCCAAATGTTTAGGCTTATATTGCTTCATTGAATAGAGCCATGAGATGTGGCTCATAATGTCTATAGGTAAGTAAACCTATTTTATGCATGCATGGAGAAATGTCTTGATGTGGCTAAGTTAGAATTAGTTAAATGTATAACAAAGATCGATATACTATATATTAGTACAAAGAGTTAAGAACACAAAAGTATGCTAGAGACATGATCGTGTGTCTCAGCCGTGGGGTAGGACACGGCCAATGCACGGGCGTGTGGTTTGGCCGTGCTGCATAAACAGAATGCTAGTGAATTACACATGGGGTCTAGACATGGGCGTGTGAGGACCACATGGTCTACTCACACGGCCGTGTCATATTTCACACGGGCGTGTGACCCTGTTTTGGTAAAAAATTTCTAAATGCCTGAAAAGTTCCAGTTTGGTCCCGAACCAACTTTAATGATTGTTTTGGGCATTGTAAGCCCATAATAGGGACATAGAGTGTGACTATGAATGGGTTTAATGTATAATTGAAATGTATGTATCGGAGAAGTGTTGCTGTAATGCCTCGTACCCTGATCCGGCGACGGATAGGTGTAAGGGGTGTTACATATATCATCAATAAAAATAATTACAAATTTATCCAAGTACGGTCAAAAAATACAGTTCATTAAATCCATAAAGATGGCAGAAGCATTTGTTAAGCCAAAGGGCATGACGAGGAACTTATAATGGCCATACCTCGTCTGAAATGCAATTTTCGGTACATCTTGTTCTTTAACTCTCAACTGGTAATAACCGAACCTCAGGTCTATCTTAGAAAACACTGTGGCTCCCTTCAATTGGTCAAACAAATTGTCAATCCTTGGCAAAGGATATTTGTTGTTAACTGTCACCTTGTTAAGTTAACTATAATTTATACATAGCCTCATTGAACCATCTTTCTTTTTCACAAAAAGTACGAGAGCAATCCACAGAGAATAGCTTAGTCTCGAAAAAGCTTTATCTGTCAACTCTTGTAACTGATCTTTCAATTCTTTTAATTCCAACGGTGCCATCCTATGCGGGGCAATCAAAATAGGTGTCGTACCAGGGACCAACTCAATATCAAACTCAACTTTCCTAATTGGAGGTAATTCGGGCAACTCTTCTGGAAACACATCCAAGTACTCACATGCCACAGGCACTAACTCGATCTTTACTTCCGACTCTTAGGTATTCAACACAAATGCAAGATGGGACTCATACCCTTTTCTCATGTATTTCTCAGCAGTCATAGAAGAAATCAGTACAGGTAAGCTATCCGGTTCACCTTATTCAACCCGAATAATATTCCCATTTTTCACATCTCGGTTCAATAAAATCACTACCACAATTCACTAACACATTATGAACAGTCAACCAATCCATACCAAGAATTAGATCAAATTCATCAAACGGTAATAACATAAGGTTAGCTGGAAAATAATGGCCTCTAATTATCAAGGGACAGTTTCTACACACTTTGTCAACTATCACATGCTTTCCTAATGCATTTGACACTTTTATCATGAATTTTGTAGACTCAACAAATATACCCATGCTAGACACCAATTTCATACAAATATAGGAATGGGTAGACCCCGGATTAATCAAAACAACAGTAGAGATATCATGAAGAGAAAAAGTACCCTAATCACATCTGGGGATGATGTCTCTTCACGAGCACGAATGGAATATGTCATTGTAGGAGCTTTACTCTCCAATCTCACGGTGGAATCTCTAGGCACACCTCTATTGCTAACTCCACTTCCTGGGTTCTTTTGTGGTCTACCCCTTGAAGGAGCATTACTCGCTCGCACGTCCTGTTTTCTGTCTATCCCATCCATCTTAGGACAGTCTTTGATAAAATTTTCTCGAGAACCACACTTATAACAAGCTCGGTTGTTTCCCTAACACTCTCCAATATATTGTCTGCCACATCTCTGGCACTTAGGCTTATTAGACTTCACATTACCCAAACTTACCATCAAGGTGGTTTAAACTCTAGAGTCCAAATATCTTTTACCGTGATCTCGTTGTGAATACTCAGATGAAACATTTATCCTACGATTTAGTTCTTTGGATCTCTTTGATTGGGATTGGAACGACTTACTCATCGGCCTCTCCCTTGCATTTCGGGCCTCAATCATAGCCTTTCTTTTCTATTTGGCCAATTCATCGGCCTTGCAAGCTCTCTCTACTAACGCAACAAATTCTTTCAATTCTAGAATACCAACAAATAATCAGATATCCTCATTTAATTCGTCATCAAACCTTTTGTACATTATGGCTTCAGTGGATACGCACTCCCTAGCATATTTTTTGAGCCTCACAAACTCACGCTCATACTCCGTTACTATCATTCGGCCTTGCTTCAATTCTAGAAATTCCTTTATTTTTTGATCTATAAACCTTTGGCTGATATACTTTTTACGAAACTCTTCCTGGAAGAATTCTCAAGTTATCCTTTCCCTTGGTACAATCGACACAAGGGTGTTCCACCATTGATAGGCCGAGTCTCGCAAGAGTGACACCACACACTTCATGCACTCCTTAGGTGTGTAAGACAACTCATCGAATACCCTAATGGTATTTCTAACCAGAACTTTGCCCTCTCTGGATCATAATCTTTATTAGCTTAGAATTCCTCAGCTTCTTGTTTCTGGATTCTATCAACCGGGAGCTTTTCTCTTCTTACCATTTCTACATCTTGGGGAGCTACAGGGGTAGGCTGATGAATAGGTAGGGGTGGGGAAGGTGGAGTGCTCGGATTAGCATGACCAAACTCCGAATACTAAACATTCATCATGTAAAGGAAGGCTTCTCTATCCCCTCTGCCCTGACTCAGTGTCACGGGCCCACTCGCGACTAGTGCAGTCCCTTCAGCGGGAGCCGGTGCATTACTTTCTACGTTATCTGCCACAGCTCCGTCGAGATCCATTTACTATGTAAAAATACATTTTAAATTGTCAGGAGTCATCGCACTATCATAATTTATATATGGCATGTATAGCTAGACTCGTACACACGCTAGGTTAGTCCGCGAATCGACTAAACCATAGCTCTGATACCATTAAATGTAACACCCCTTACCTGTAACTGATGCCAGTACAAGGAACGAGGCGTTACCTTACTAAAACACACACAAGCATTCATTTCCAGGTCATACAAGTTCGGTCAAATTTAAAACTTTTCAATCTTCAACTCGAAATCCTTAATATGGGCTTTCGAGGCCCACAACACAGTTTAAAAACGGTACAGGTTTCAAACCAAATTCTTTTGAAAAACTTTGGAAAATGTTAATGAAAACAAGGGCATACACCTGTGTGGAAGGGCAACACGCTCGTGTGGATTTATTTCCCAATTCGAACCTACAGGAGTTTTCACATGGCCTGGCACACGCCCATGTCCCTCACACGGTCTTGACACGCCAGTGTCTCCGCCCGTATGTAAAAACCTTAACATTCTATTTCTAACGTCAGCAACCTCACATGGTCACATGGCCAAGGCACACGCCCGTGTCTTCAGCCCATGTGGCGAATTAAATTCCTAAATTCAAGTGCAGACTTCGCATGGCCTAAGCACATACCCATGTCCTATAGCCGTGTCCACCACACGGTCAAGACACACGGCCGTTTCTCAATGCATGTTGTTACTTCTGGGTAATCTGTTTTGGCAACTTAGGATACAGGGGGAAACACGGTCGGACTACACGCCCATGGGACAGACCGTGTGTCACACACGGCCTAGACACACATCCGTGTGTATACTCGTGTGGACTAGAGCAATGCTATTTACCAAACCCATTTTGTCACCCTGACTTACACCAACTTAAGCCACATCAAATAACCTACTCATTCATGCAATAATTTACCAAATACTCCACCATGCAAATTACACATTCATGAATAACATCATTATTTTCATATATCAATAATAGTAATAGCCATCATCCATGGCCTTATACAAAATGAATCAACTACCAAGACAAGCCAACACACCTGGCTAAAATAAGAGAACACTTGACAAATACTAAGTCCCTATACATGCCATACTCAAAATAATCAAACTTTACTATACCCAAAAGAATAGCTTGATAGTGTGAAATGAGCTCTGACGTCCTTCAAATCCCCAAGATAGCTTGGCGAAACTACAAGGAAATGAAAAAGAGATGAAGTAAGCATAAAGCTTAGTAAGTTTACATGTAAACAATGAACACCATACCATATACTTATTCATCAAGAACATTACATACAACTCAAGAAGAATTGTGAACCTTGTAATTGTACTTACTCATTTCAAATCTCACCACATCCCAAATACATATTATAAACATTGCTCACATTTACATGCACTTATACCCTGCACTTGTCACCACATAGCCACACATAATTTCACTTAGTCAAAGTTTCTTGATGAACACTTCGGAATATTACTGGATATACGATGGTTTAACACACCCACCAAATAATCACATATCCACGATGGTATCGCACATAGCCCATCAATAATAAAAAAATGGTGGTATCGCACATAGCCCACCAATAATAATAATTACAGTGATGTCGCATACAGCCCACCAATACTAACAAAAACGACATTTAACCTTATCATTTTCCTAATCCAAGGTTCATCCAAGAATTTTTTCACTTTCTATCATTTTGATAGATATTAATAATATTCATTCACATTTCACATAATACATTTATATGTAAAAACATAAGTAAAAAGGATGTATCATTTACATATAAACTTACCTCGATACAAAATGTGTCAATTTGGAATTTAGTCCAAAACCTTGCCTTTTCCTCGGTGAAGGTTGATTCCATGTTCTTCTTGATATATAATGAAAAATTCACTTATTTAATCCCCACATTATTCAAAACATTTCATATTTTTTATTTTGGCATAATTACCATTTTGCCCTTAGACTTTCACAAAATTATAATTTTACCCCTAGGATCGTAAAATAATTCTAATCAAATTTCCTCCTTTAACAAGCCTAGTTGAACATTTATTACTCTTATAGCAACTCACAAAACCAATTATTTCACACATTTACTACCTATTTCACAACCTTTACAAAAAGGTCATTTTTAGGTGTTTTCATGGAAACTCCTTTCACAAAAGTTGTTTATTTAACAACCAAGATTCATTTTCTTCCATAACATTTTAGAAATCAACATGAATGCTCTCATGGAAAAACCCTAAACTCTTAACCATTTTGCAAAATAGTCCCCTCATTAGCTAGCTTAAGCTACAAGGGTTCCAACAGTACAAAAATTATCAACAATGACTATCAAAAACACTTACTTGCAAGGATTAAAGGCTGCTGAAATTTTCAAGCTTCCATGCCCCCTTTCTTTACTGTAAATATCGGTGGAGAAGAGAAAATGAAAAAGATGATATCTTTTTCTCCTTATTTTATTTTTATTTCATCAATTTAAGCCACCTAATTTCAACTACTTTGACCAATTAGCAATTTTTTGTCCCCTATGGTTGGCCACTCTATCTTAAGGGTCTAATTGCACATTAAAGACCTTCAATTCAAGGTTCTATAGCTATTTGACACCTTCAGCTTGTATAACAAAACTTTTGCACTTTATGCGATTTAGTCATTTTTTAAAATTAAGCATGTAATCACTAGAATTAACTCGCCAAAATTTTCATGTACTCATATAATCATATCATAACACATAAAATAATATTATAATAATTTTCTCTAACATCGGATTAGTTGTTTCAAAACCATTGTTCGGACTAGCCCCTAAATCGGGATGTTACATTTTGGTAATTTTCCATTCTCCTCGATTTTCCACTCGATCTTGATCGAAATTAATAATTTCATTAAATTTCTTAATTTAGATAGTAAAACAATGTATTTTATTCAATTTAGTCATTTTTAATTTTTTATAATATTTACCCTAACATTTTACTTTTATTCAATTTAGTCTCTAGGCCTAAAACATGCAAATTAACCATTTTTAATGCCAATTCACATCAGCCGAATATTCATGGCACACAAAGCAGCCCATATTTGTAATAATTTCACATCAAATCCTTATACTTCTACTATTTCAACAATTTAGTCCTTAAACAGAAAATTAATCAAAATCACTTAACAAAATGCTTTTAAATATCAACAAACATTTCAAATTCATAATTTAATAACTAAAATCACATAGACTCATCAATGGAAACCTTCAAAATCTTTAACTGTTTCAAAATCGAAGGTACGGGCTAGTTGGACCTAGTTGTAACTATATCAAAAACATATAAATTATTAAAAACGGAGTTAAAACGGACTTACATGCATCATCCAAAGCATGGTCGAATATAAAGCTCTAGCTATGGCTTCCTTCTTCAACAAATTTTGATGGAATCAAAGTTAAATATGGTGATACCATTTTTTATTTGTTTTAATTTTCTTTTAATAAATATTAACCTTTGTTATAATATCAAAATTCACCTATTTAATGTCCATATTTGTCCATTATTTATAATAATGGTCTAATTACCATCTAGGTCCCTTTTACTTTTTCAATAAGACATTTAATCACTCTAATCAAATAGTGATCATATTTTACACTTTTACAATTTAGTCCTTTTGCTTAATTAACTATCGAAACATTAAAATTTTTCAACAAAATTTAATAAAAACTTAATGAAACTCTGTAAATATTTATAAAATTATTTATGGCTCAGTTTATAGAAACGAGGTCCCGATACCTCATTTTCTAAAACCACTTGACTTTAAAGTCTTACCACTTGAACTTAATTAATCATTCATATCACATAAATTACCATAAAAAAATTTTAAAACCATATTCAACTCATAAATATTAAATAATAATATTTATGATCTTACTCGTCAGATTTGCTGGCCCCAAAACTACTATTTTCGACTTCACTGAAAAAAGGGTTATTACATGAAATCTATTATAGGTTATTTGAACTTAGACGGTAATTATACAATATATGTTGATAGTGGACAATTATGGACATGTTTATGCTAGTATTTAAGTTATAACATAACGACAAAAGAGTAAATAATTAAATAAGCATGAAATAAATAAAACAACGGCTATCATCTTATTTCTTTTTTGTGTTTGTTCAACTAAAAATACCATTGAAGAAGGAGTTGGAGATTTTGACTAGACTTATTTCATTGCACAGTATGTGTTTGAGTCTCGTTTTTTAATGATTTTTATGTTTTTGAGCTCGTTTTAGCTTAAACTATTTAGCCCGGGGGTTAAATTACAAAATTATTTAAGGTTGAGGGATATGCCATGAATTAAATTGATGTGTTTGTGATGTAGTTTATTAATTTTAATTGTTAAATGAACATGATTTGTTAAGTGGACTTTTATGAATGTAAGGTTTAGGTATTAAATTGCTTACTTGAAGATTTTCATGTATATTGTATGAAATAATGAAAAATGTAGATTATTTAAGCTTAGGGAAGAATCGATTATCATGGGTTTAAGTTAAAATAGTTAAATTTAAAGTTACGAGCTTAACGACTAAGTTGTGAAAAAGTTAAAATAGGAGGGTAATTTTGTAATTTCATGATAATATGGATTATAGATTGAATTGAATACTTGAGGTTATTTGAAGTACTTAATTGAACGAAATTATTTATTTAGATCAAGATAAACAATAACCGGACTTAAATCGGGGAAAAACAAAAGCTTTGGTCCAACTCTACCTTTGCGACTATAGTTATCGGGGTAAGTTCGTATGAATTATAATCTTCTTAATGATAGTTTAATTGATTAACTATTATATTATGTTAGTTATAAACTAACTTGAAAATATATATATCGATGTTTTGAATAATTGACGGTTAAATAATCTCTTTTAAACCTTAAGAATTCTTAGGACACGAATGGCATGTCATTAGGGATTTCATGTTTCGGGTGCTAGTCTTGAATGTCCTACCGATGGCTGAGGTCCTGCATTTGTTATGGATTCTCCACAGCTCACGTGAGCAGCATCGTGTAGCTAACATTCTGACCCATAGCTCGTGTGAGCAGGCCCATTTCACAGCTCGTGTAAGCACTATTGAAAAGGAAAGGTTACGATTATATGGAAAGGCACACTTTATCTGAGCATTACCGAGTATCCAATGTAATTCTAAATGGTTCAATGGGTAAGTTAAGGTTAATGGCAAGGCATGTATACAATTGGATAATTGTTCATAATCTTAAGAAAAGGTAAATTTGACAAATGAAAATGATTTGAATGGAAAAAATAAGTATGTGATGAATGATATGTACATGGAGATTCACTTATGATATGGTTGATTTTGTAACACCTGTATCTTGAATCCGTAGCCGGATTAAGGATCGAACTGTTATAGAAACAAATAGAACAAATTATTTTATTTTAAATCAATATTCAATTAAAATATAAACATACGATAATTCATTGAATAATTATTCACATGGGCCTTAATTCAGGTTTACGGGGCCCTAAATTTTGATTAAAGGCATTCTGGGATCAAATTGTATCAAAATATGAGCTTTTGGACAAACTTGAAAATTTGGAAAGACAAGGGTCACACAGCCATGTGACAAAGATCAGACTGTGTGAACATTCGAAGTTGAGACACATGGTCGTGTCCCAGCCCATGCCATAGACCGTGTAACTCTCTAACTTGGCTTACACGTCCATGTAGCAAGTTGTGTGCTAGCTCGTGTAACTCATTAACGTGTTTCACATGGTTGTGTCACAGCCCATGTGAAACCTACACTAAAACTAACATGGCTGTGTGGGGTGACCGTGTGTGACACACGGCCGTGAGACAGCCTATGTCCCAAGCCGTGTGCTTCCAAATTGACTCTTTAAAAAAGCAAAAATCAAGCCAAAACTTGCCTAGTAAGGTACACATAAAGCACAAACCATCCCATGACCAAAACATCTAAAATTCTAAACTTAAAACATATCAAAATTAGTAACCTAGACTTCCAACCAATGTACCATTCATAAGTACCTCAATTATAACCCAACAATAGACCAATACTTTAACCATTGACACAACTCAATCAACATTCATAACCAACCATACTATTATCTTCTAATCATACTAATAAGATTTATCATCTAACATCACATAACATATTCACAAATACTAAATTAACTTTTCATATCATTCGAACTTCTTATGTTAACTTTCTTACAACAAAACCTATATACATGCCACAACCCAAAAAGAGATATAAAAGCTACAAGGGTAACTGGATAGTCTGAGCTTTGATGTCGATCCTTTGAGCTGTCAGCAACTGTTAACTACAAAATAACATGAGAAAAATCATTAAGCTTAATTGGCTTAGTAAGATCAAAGTGTAAATTCTACTTGATTTGCTTTTAGTAAAGGAATTACTTAAATATTATAACATGATAACTAAAATTCTCAATTATTTTATCTATAAGATTTCAAGAACTCATCATAACATGAATATGTCAACTTCATGTAATTTTTCATATCATTTAATCAAGTTTAGCATTACCCAATTCTCATACACGATCTTCATTCAAATTTAGGGGCACCAAAGTGCAATCAGGGGCATCAGAGTGCAGTCAAGAGCACAAGGGTGCAATCAAGAGCACCCGAGTAAAGTCAAGGGCACAAAGGTGATATCGGGGGCACTAGTGTGCATTCAAGGGCACAAATGTGCTAACAGGGACACTGAAGTGTTTATAGGGGCATAGTTGTGCCAGCAAGGCCATCGAAGTTTTTACAGGGGCACCGGGGTGCAATAAAAGCACTTTAACATTTTCATATTCATATTAGAACTCCTTACAATCTCATACAATTCATTTCATGTCCTAGAAACACCACTAATAATCATTTTTCAATTCCATGAATATATATATAAGATGCTTGAATTTCTAACAATTAACTCACATGTACATATGAAAAAATCATAACCATATAAGTTACAAATGAAGTACATTAAATGACAAATAAATATGAACTTACCTTTAAAGTACTTTCGGTTTAAACACATGGACTACTTTGCAATTTTTCCTTTTCCTCATTTATTGTCTTTTTTGTCCAAGTCTTGATCTATATAGTAATTAAATACACTCTATTAAATTCACTTTCAATTCAATACATATTGTAACATCCCGAAATTGGGCCTAGGAGAATTGGGCCCAATGGGCCTAACGCATAGTAGCGTTTAAAATTTTTGAGAACAGCATTAATGCATGTTAGACTTATTAGATAAGTGATTTTGAAGGTTAGAGGGCTTCTATGAAGTCCCGAAATCAAATATTGGCTTTGGGGAAATTTTGGTTTTAGGTATAAAAAAACCCTGGAAGTTGGCAGGTAGGCCTTAAGAATAAAATATGGAAGAAAATGACACGAGTGGAGTGTGTGGTGTAGTGGTAAAGTGACGCCACATGAGAGACAAGGGGGTGACTCCACAAAGAAGGAATGAGGTACAAGGTTCAAGTCTTGGTTTTTGCATTTTGGTTTTCTTTTTACTTGATTCTTAGGATTTGGCCTATAATTTATATTTAGTGGTGCATGGTTTAAGACACAATAGGAGCTTGTGGCCAAGTGGTTAGCGGCGTGGATTATGTTGCAAGGGAGCCTGGGTTCGAATCTCATGAGAAGCAAGGGAGTATTTATTTTACGGATTGGACGGCAAGAGTTTCAATTGAATTTAAACTCTACTGACGAAGGGATCCCACATCGAAAAGACACAAAGAATGAAGGTGAAGAGCTAGCTATATAAAGAGCATGCCAGGAGGAGAGTTAACATACCTTGGAGGGCGTTTGGCCGCAGGAGTGGTCGCAGCGCGGTTTAACACTAGACTCCTATCAGGTGTGTAACTCTCTCTACTCAAGTTGTAGAGCGGCAAATGCCATAATGTCGATCACGGTATTAGTAACCACATGAGCGTGCGAGCGCACGTGTGGGGCTTCGACGCAATAGTTGAGGCCATTAGTAGTATTCTTGTGGGTTAGGGCTGCTTAGGGCCACGATGGGCCGAAGTGGGCCCGATGGGCCGAAGTGGGCCCAATGGGCCCGTGGGCCTAATTGAATAAAATGTATGATGGTGTAGTATATAGTGAACTAGACTAGGTGAATCTCATAAACGTGGCTAGATTTGTGTTAGGTGGGCACACGAGCGTGTGAGCCTGAATGGGCCGAAATCAGGTTTTAGGCCCAATAGTCCATTTCGACCAGAAATGGTAGTTGAGTCACTCGAGGTGACATTGGGCCTTCAGGGCCATTCCAGGTACGAAATTACTGAAATGCCCTTAGTGAGTAAATTACCAAAATACCCCTGATAGGTAAATTACGAAAATGCCCTTGGTAGGTAAAATTACTGTTATACCCTTAGAGGTTGATTAGCTTGGATATGTCGTATTTGTTATTCTTATTATGATGGTAATTCGTTTCATGAGTTATATTTGATATATGATTTGCATACATGTTATATTGCGTACATGAATTATTATGACTGATGAACATGGCATGGACATGGGTATGATGAGAGGAGAGGGAAGGAATGATTTTAGACTGTCACCAGTGGTTTTGACCACACAGTGGGTTGGCCTTGCTTTCTATATTATTTTTGTGACTAAGTGTCAGTGGTTTTGACCACCAGTGGTTTTGACCACATATTGCTATCTTTGTGACTCGTCCAGTGGTTTGGTACCACAGTGGGTTGGCCCCACATATTGATATATGGGATTGTCATCAGTGGTTTTGACCACATTGTGGGTTGGCCCCACACATATTATTATGACTACGGTCACCAGTGGTTTTGACCACACCTATATTATTGTTACTACGGTCACCAGTGGTTTTGACCACTAGTGGTTTTGACCACACAGGGTAGACACAGGAGTTTCGGATGTTTAGGTTGGATGGGTTGCATGACGTGCATGTTAGAATTTGAATCTGTGTATGAGTTTAACATATATTGGATGGGGATTTACACACGAGTCTCGATGACTCACCCCTTAGTTAATTTTGCAGGTAATCGTTAGACTGCGGATTTGGAAGCTGAGGTAGACTTGTGGTGGCCATACAATGTTTTTCTCGTAAACTCATTCCCTTAGTTAACTTATTTCTAACTGGGATTTTGTTATATAATAGGGCCACTTTAACTGTATTTTTGGTATTTTATTTGGTTTAGCTTTTAATTTGGTTACTGCTTACTATTGTGGAATGTTTAATTCGGGATTTTCCTAAAATGTTAATAAACCGTTTCTTATTCAAAATTACTTAAACTCGACTTTCCACAACAAATATAAAGAACACAAACTTTTTAACAAACACGCAGTTTTTAAACAACCCTTTTTATGACATGCCAGATCCAATCATAACGTTTAGGCCGGGTTTAGGGTGTTACAATTGTGGTATCAGAGCCTAGGTTCAAAAACTCGGCTGTGGGTTTGGGTTCAAAAATATTTTCAAAGGATGGTTTAGAAAATATATATATCTCTCTTTTCTGGAAGTATGGCACCCAAGTCTCCGGCACCAAATCCGTAAGTTTCCTTTTTACTATATTCTATTAAATGCTAAATGATTGTATTTATTCTTCGATGTGTGGATGTGATGCTTGAATATAGGAATTGTATGTATGTGTGAAAAATATCTGTTTGCTTCGGTGTTAGATAGTTGGTTATGTGAAGGGGTTCCAAGATTTAGTTAGAAAGTAAATTAGTTTTATTAAGATCAGAGTGCGCAGCAAGAGCGTAGTGAGGTAGGTTGGGATGTGTGAGTGTTAGTTAGTTAGAAATTTCGAGGACGAAATTTCTTTAAGGAGTGTAGATTTGTAACATCCCGAAATTGGGCCTAGGAGAATTGGACCCAATGGGCCTTAGGCGTAGTAGCATTTAAAATTTTTGAGAACGGCATTAATGCAAGTTAGACTTATTAGATAAGTGAGTTTGGAAGGTTAGAGGGCTTCTATGAAGTCCCGGGATCAAATATTGGCTTTGGGGAAATTTTGGTTTTAGGTATTAAAAAACCCTGGAAGTTGGCAGGCAGGCCTTAAGAATAAAATATGGAAGAAAATGACACAAGTGGAGTGTGTGGTGTAGTGGCAAAGTGATACCACATAAGAGACAAGGGGGTGACGCCACAAGGAAGGAAGGAGGTCCAAGGTTCAAGTCTTGGCTTTTGCATTTTGGTTTTCTTTTTACTTGGATCTTAGGAATTGGCCTATAGTTTATATTTAGTTGCGCATGGTTTAAGACACAAGAGGAGCTTGTGGCCAAGTGGTTAGCAGTGTGGATTATGTTGTAAGGGAGCCTGGGTTCGAATCTCATGAGAAGCAAGGGAGTATTTATTTTATGGATTGGACGACAAGAGTTTTAGTTGAATTTAAACTCTACTGACGAAGGGATCCCACATCGGAAAGACACAAAGAATGAAGGTGAAGAGCTAGCTATATAAAGAGCATGCCAGGAGGAGAGTTAACATACCTTGGAGGGCGTTTGGCCGCAGGAGTGGTCGCAGCGCAGTTTAACACCAGACTCCTATCAGGTGTGTAACACTCTCTACTCAAGTTGTAGAGCGACAAATGCCGAAGTGCCGATCACGGTATTAGTAACCACACGAGCGTGCGAGTGCACGTGTGGGGTTTCGACGTGATAGTTGAGGCCATCAGTAGTATTCTTGTGGGTTGGGGCTGCTTAGGGCCGCGATGGGCCAAAGCGGGCCCAATGGGCTCGTGGGCCAAATTGAATAAAATGTATGATGGTGTAGTATATAGTGAACTAGACCAGGTGAATCTCATAAACGTGGTTAGATTTGTGTTAGGTGGGCACACGAGCGTGTGGGCCCGAATGGGCCGAAATTAGGTTTTAGGCCCAATAGTCCATTTCGACCAGAAATGGTAGTTGAGTCACTCGAGGTGACATTGGGCCTTCAGGGCCATTCTAGGTACAAAATTACTGAAACACCCTTAGTGAGTAAATTACAAAAATACCCCTGATAGGTAAATTACGAAAATGCCCTTGGTAGGTAAAATTATTGTTATACCCTTAGAGGTTGATTAGCTTGGATATGTCGTATTTGTTATTATGATTATGATGGTAATTCGTTTCATGAGTTATATTTGATATATGATTTGCATACATGTTATATTGGGTACATGAATTATTATGACTGATGAACATGGCATGGACATGGGTATGATGAGAGGAGGGTGTAGGAATGATTTTAGACTGTCACCAGTGGTTTTGACCACACAGTGGGTTGGCCCTGCTTTCTATATTATTTTTGTGACTAAGTCTCAGTGGTTTTGACCACCAGTGGTTTTGACCACATATTGCTATCTTTGTGACTCGTCCCAATGGTTTGGTACCACAGTGGGTTGGCCCCACATATTGATATACGGGATTGTCATCAGTGGTTTTGACCACATTGTGGGTTGGCTCCACACATATTATTGTGACTACAGTCACCAGTGGTTTTGACCACACCTATATTATTGTGACTACGGTCACCAGTGGTTTTGACCACACCGATATTATTTGTGACTACTATCACCAGTGGTTTTGACCACCAGTGGTTTTGACCATACGGGGTAGACATAGGAGTTTCGGATGGTTAGGTTGGATGGGTTGCATGACGTGCATGTTAGCATTTGAATCTGTGTATGAGTTTAACATATATTGGATGGGGATTTACACACTGAGTCTCGATGACTCACTCCTTAGTTAATTTTGTAGGTAATCATTAGACCGCGGATTTGGAAGCCGAGGCAGACTTGTGGTGGCCATACAATGTTTTTCTCGTAAACTCATTCCTTTAGTTAACTTATTTGTAACTGGGATTTTGTTATGTAATAGGGCCACTTTAACTGTATTTTTGTATTTTATTTGGTTTAGCTTTTAATTTGGTTACTGCTTACTATTGTGGAATGTTTAATTCAGGATTTTCCTAAAATGTTAATAAACCGTTTCTTATTCAAAATTACTTAAACTCGATTTTCCACAACAAATATAAAGAACACGAACTTTTTAACAAACACGCAGTTTTTAAACAACCCTTTTTATGACATGCCAGATCCGATCGTAACGTTTAGGCCAAGTTTGGGGTGTTACACATATGACCTTTAGCTTTTCATTAATTACACTTTTTCCTTAGTCTTTTATATATTTCACAATTTAATCCCTAAACTTAAATTTTCCAAATTTAACAAGATTTTCCAAATACTCAAGCTAGCTGAATCCTTACCCTACCATATCACATTTATTCTAAATTCACAAAAACCCTCTATCAATTCTAACATTTAATCAATTTAATCATTTACTCAAAAAACTAACAAAAATCACTTTATAAAATACTCGTAATCAACAACTAATAGCCCAAATCTATTATTTAACAACATGAACATCAAGAGCTCATCAATGGTAACATCTAAAATCTTTGACAATTTTAAAAAAAAAGCTATGGGTTAGCTGGACCTAGTTGTAACGATCATAAAAACATAAAAATTACAAGAAATGATATAAAAATTACTCACATGCATGCATCAAATACTTGGCCAAACCCTAAGCTTCATAAAAAGGTATTCTTCCTCTTCTCATTTCGGCTTACCCCTTGAGGAAGATGATGATTCAAGTTGTTTTATTATTTTACTTTAATTTCATTTATTAAATTACCAAATTGCCCTAACTCATAATCTTACAATTTCATCTTTAAAAGGCCACGAACCGTCCATTTACATATCTAATGGACTAATTACTTAACAAGTCCCATTCAATTTATAATTATGCTATCAAATAAATTTAATTCATTAATTACTAAGGTTTGCACCTGTCACAATTTAAACCTTTTATTCAATTAGCTAATTAAACCTTAAAATTACTTCACTAAAATTTAATACGACTATAATGTAAATTTATAAACCTTAATTAAATAGTAAACTATGATTTTACATGTCAAAATTGTGGTCTTGAAACTATTGTTTCCAGCATCACTGAAAAAGGGGATATTATAACTCTCCCCTCCTAATTAAATTTTCATCCTCGAAAATCTTACTGGAGAAAAGGTTCGGATATTGAGATTTCATATTATCTTCTATTTCCCATGTCGCTTTTTCGACTCCATGCTGTTGCCATAGTACTTTAACCAACGGTACAGATTTTTTCTTTATCTTTTTGTTTCTCGAGCCAAAATCCTTACAGGTTCTTCATCATAGGTTAAATCATGTTGTAATTCAATTTCTTCGGTAGATATAATATGCAAAAGATTAGATCGGTATCGTCGAAGCATTGAAACATGAAAAGAATTATGAATTTTGTCAAGTTTAGAAGCTAGAGCCAAACGATACTCTACCGATCCTATTCATTCAAGAACTTCATACGGCCCGATGAATCTAGGACTGAGCTTCCCTTTTCTGCCAAATTGTAACACTCTCTTCCAAGGTGAGACTTTCAAAAATACTTTTTCACCCACAGGAAACTTGATATTTTTCCTTTTCAAATCAGTGTAAGATTTCTGACGATCGGATGTGGCTTTCAAGTTATCTCGAATAATCCTAACTATCTTCTGTTTGTCGAACTAAATCAATCCTGATTAACTTCTTTTCAGTCAGCTTAGACAAAAATAGTGGACTTCTGCATTTACGCCCATATAAAGCTCGTATGGGGCCATTTTAATGCTCGATTGATAACTATTATTATACACAAATTAAACTAATGGAAAATAGTTTTCCCAACTACCTTCAAATTGAATGATACAACACCGCAACATATATTCTAAAATCTAAATGATTCGCTCAGACTGACCATCCGTTTGCCGATGAACAGCGATGCTAAAATTTAACTTCGAGCCTAAAGCTTTTGCAACTTGCCCCAAAATCTAGATGTAAATCTCGAATCACGATCTGATATAATTGACAACGACACACCATGTAGTTTCACAATTTTAGAAATATATAACTCAGGCAATTTCTCCAGTGAGTAATCAGTTTTAACAGGTATAAAGTGAGTTGATTTTGTCAATCGATCCACAATCACCCAAATAGTATCTTTTCTTTTTGGAGTAAGAGTTAACCCTGAAATAAAATCCACAGTGACTCCATCCCACTTCCATTCATGATTCATTATTGGTTGTAGCAAACCTAATAGAACCTGATGCTCAGCTTTCACTTGCTAGCAAACCAAGCATCGAGACACATATTATGTTATTTCACGCTTCATACAAGACCACCAATAATGTTGTTCCAATTCATTCTACATTTTTATACTCCAGGGTGAATCGAGTAAGCACTATTGTGAGCTTCTTCAATAGTTCTCGCTTTAACCCCGAATCATGTGGTACACACAGCTGATCTCGAAAATATAAACACCCATCATTTCCAATACAAAAATCAGATTTTTGATCACTTTTAACTAGGTCAAACTTTGCTAACAAATCTAAATCTACTTTCTATAATTCTTAAATCTTTTATAGAAATATCAACTTTACTATCAATTCAACCAAAATAGAACCATCACGTTCTAACGTCAAATTTGCATTCATAGCCATCAAAGCAAATAAAGACTTCTGACTCGAAGTGTCTATAACAACATTAGCTTTCTGGGATGATAGTCAATTACCAGATCATAATCCTATAACAATTCAAGCCACCTTCGCTGACGCAAATTAAATTCTTTCTAAGTCATGAGGTATTTCAAACTCTTATGATCAGTAAAGTATAACATTTCTCATTGTATAAATAATGTCGCCATATCTTCAGAGCAAAAACCACTACTGTAACATCCCAAAATTGGGCCTAGTAGGATTAGGCCCAATGGGCCTTGGGCGTAGGAATGTTTACAATAATTGAGAATATGAGAATGGTGTTGTTACAAATTGGACTTATTAGTTAAGTGAATTTGGAAGGTTACGAGGTTTCTATGAAGTCTCGGGTTCAAGTTAGGACATAGGAAGAATTTTCATTTTTGGACTTTTAGTGGATATGGCTGATGGAAGTAGGACTTAGGAATAAATGGGTGCATTTAGGAGACACAAGAGGAGCTTGTGGCTTGGTGGCAAGTGGCGTGTTGAGCTATTAAAGGGAGCAAGGGTTCGAATCTCATAGAAAGCAAGGGAGTTTTATTTTTGCATGCTCTCCTTAAGTGTCGGCCAAGAGATATATATGGCAAGGTGGACTTCTTTATTTTTGGTAAGGTGGCTAAGTTAATAAGGAAAGGTTGAGGTTGGGGAAATGAATCAAAAGAAAAAGGCAAGTATGGGGGACATGTTGGCACAAAAAGGGTAGAATGTTATGGAAAATGCGGTTGGCCAAATGTTTGACCAATATTGTAATGAATGTGGACGGTTTTGGGGGTAGATAGGTAGCTGAAATTTTTACTTTGGCATTTGGTAAGGCCTTGGTATTGTTTTGCCCAAAAATCCTATTTGCAACTTTTGTGTCATCTTCTTCCAATTTTCTATTCTCTTTGCCGAAACCTCTTAGCACAATTGTGCATCTTTCTTCTCTTTTGTTTAGTCAAATATTCATCTTTTGTTCATCTTCTTTTGATAGCCGAATTTCTATCATCTTCTATCTTCCCCATTTTTGTGTGTTGGACATCTCTTCTTGGTTGAATAGGGTAAGGGCTTCATTTCTACTCCTTTCATTTTTTTCTCTTTTTAGCCGAATATGTATGTTCATCACTATACGGTTGTTCCACTTTGTTTCTTATCGAAATATCACTCTCTCCATCACTCTCATATTTGATCAACTCTTTTTCGTAGAGTTCTAGTGGGTGGCCTAATACCAAATCCTTGTCGATTTATTCGTAGTCATAAGCCAATTGGTGGGAATCGGGATTATCATTGATTAAGGTAAGGAGTATTTTCATAGTCCATTCGATATCGCTATTTGGTTATGGTGTTAATCGGATTGAAAGTTTGGCTAATCGATTATGTTGTTAGGCACAAAATCACTCGATACTCTCTACTTGTGGATTTTTCAAAAATAGTGGTAAAGTCGAACACCTATCTCTCGTAATAAGAGACTCGGATTGTTGGTAAGTGATATAGATTGTTAATCAATCACATTACTTGGATGAAGTTGTAAATTGGGTTTTGGACTAATTGTTGACCGATTGTATCTTTAGGTGCCGCGGAGAATATCGTGTTACGGATTTTGAATAAGGTGTATAATCCCGTACCTTTCGAAAACATGTTTGAAATGGTGTGTAATCTCACATCTCTTTGAAAGTTTGTATGATATATTTTCTGATTCAGTCGAAATACCAAATAAAATCGGAAACCGACATCCATGATCACTTGGAAGTGCGTATATTCGTAGTAGTAACCATATTTTGTAATAAAACAGTTCTAGTTAGAAAACAGTGTCGTGTTTTTGAAAAATCATGAAAAAATAGGAGAAAGGGAATTATAAAGTGAATAAGATATTGAATTAAAAATTACTGTGTCTATTTTGGTATGGAAGAAATGGAGAAGGAAAAAGAATTTTAAATTCTGAGATATTTTAATTTTAGTGAGACTGGTTCTGATTGACTTCGTGGTTCCCTGTTCTGTCTTGGAAAAATCGGTTAAAATTGTACAAAGTGAATTATGAGAAATAATTTATATGTATAGATTCCTTAGTAAGTCTATTTTTAGTAGAAATAAGTGGAAGCAGTATATGAAAACCGTACAGTGAGATATTTGAAATTAAGGAAGGAGAAGTCAGAATTGTTGGATAGTGAAACAAGGGAAACTTTAAGGAATAAACTCTACTAAATAGCTACGCCAAAAATTCTGGAAAAATTTTGGTAAGAAGATATTTGAGTCTAGTTTTAAGGAAAATTTACGGATCTAAATTTTAAGTTTTCTAACTCAAATTATAGTCAATTTAGTTAATGTGATGCAGATGGACATTTTCAATTTTTATGCCCCAAATTAGTAGTTAAGTCAGGGGTTGCGAAATTATGAAAATACCCTCGATGGGTAAAAATTACCGAAATACCGAAATGCCCCTAATGGGCCAAAATATGGAAATTCCTTAATGGGCCAATTTGATAGATTGCCCTAATGGGCCAGTTTTGCAAAGTGGTATAATGGGCCGAATTTGTGAAATGAATCTCTGAATTAATGATTGTTGTTTGTATCTGTAAATATCATGAGTTACTATTTATGTTGCATATTTACATATTGCATGGGATGGGAAACTTGAATGAAGAGAAGAGTAGATCGGTGGCATTGCCACAAATTCTGATAATTGCTATGTGCCAATTTAAATATGGCTTTGTGCCATCGTGATTAAGGCTATGTGCCGATTATATTACCGTATATGATTTTGGTGACTCAGCCACAAATATTATAAATGGCAGCTTGACTACAAATTGGAGAGCTGGCGGGGTGGGTTGACTTGATCCCACAGGCGAGATTGGTTGGTACGGGTGGAGAGACTGGCAGGGTGGGTTGACTTGATCCCCACAAGAGAGATTGGTTGGTACGGGTGGAGAGATTAGCTCGATGGGTTGGGTTGCATTACATTATTTGCATTATCATGTTTATAGGCCTAAGGCCCAGTTTGTTTTATAAATGGGCTTCAGCCCAAGATTATGCTAAATGGGCTCTGACCCAAGTTATTGCTAAATGGGTTCAAGCCCAATGGACAACGGTAAAGGGATTATACACTGAGTTTTTGTAACTCACCACCTTCTTTCTTAATCCTTGTAGGTAATGTACCATGATGTGGACTTGGGCCCATGGATGACTCGGTGAAAGCCATACTTTAGAAATAAATGTTTTGAACTTTAGTAAATTAATTTTCTGCTCTATTTCATTACTCTTATTATTTATGGTTTTTAAAGTTGTAATAAGGCCTGGGATATTTTTATTTTGCTTATGTTTTGTCGTCCTTATTATTCTGCTTGAGATACTTTAAGTGGGAATTTTCTAAAACTTCTAAATAAAGGTTTTTTTCCTAAATTGATTAACAATACAAAATTTTGAAAATAATTTAACCCTGATTTTCTTTCGAACTATCAACGATATTTTCAAAAGTCACGTTTTAAAACTCACTATTTCAATTATCGATTTAGCAATCAACCTTCAAAATTAGTAGTATTTTTATCAAAAATTTCTAATCAAACTTGTTTATGAATCACAAGATCCTTTATACGTTTTCTTCATTGTGACACACCAGATTCGGGCCTAACTTCTAGGCCGGGTTTGGGGTGTTACAACTACAGCCAATTCCAAATCATGTATCGGATAGTTCTGCTCATGAGGCTTCAACTATCTCAAGGCATAAGCAATTACTTTGCCACTCTGCTTCAACACACAATGTAAACCACAAAGAGATGCATCGCTATACACTTAAAATTCTTTCTTGGATTCAAGTTGAGTCAAAATTGGAGCTTCAGTTAACATACTTTTCAGTTGCTCAAAACTTTTCTTACATTTATCGGTCCAGACAAAAGTAACATCTTTTTGCTATAATTTTGTCATCAGTGAGGCTATAATAGAAAAATTCTTAACAAAATGTCTATAAAATCCTACTAATCCCAGAAAGCTAAGAACCTCATGATAAACTGTAATATGTTCATATTTTAATACATCATTTAGCATACTGTTGGATGATTTATTCCCTGAATTGTGGAATTTGGTGCTCTTAATCCTTTTACTTTCTTGTTTTACACTTAGGAAAGCACCAAAGGATGAAAAGAATGAGAAACAGGCTGAAAACGAAGAAAATAGGCCAAAGTACAAATTGCAAATGGCCTAGGCCCGAAACACACGACTGTGCCTCCTTAGCAGATTCGACCACGGCCTGGCCCCAAATCACACGGCCGTGCCACACGGGCGTGTCCCTGCCGCAGTAAAGAAGAGTTTCATTCGGATTAGGGTACTTAGAGGCAAATAAAGACATTCCAAAAGCCTATATAAACACCCTAGAGGGCAAACTTAAACAGGGCGTTTAGCTAGGCCAAGCAGCCAAGCCAGAGAGGTCGAATTGTGGGATTCACTCGAAGAAAGTCAGTTGATCCATCCTAGAAGCCGGAGTCATACTCAAGAGTGAGAATCTCTCCTTCAATTCCTTCAGGGGGTTTTAGGGTTTTCTTTATGTTTTTTATTTTTCCTCTGAAATGTATTCTTTCATGATTATGAACTAAACCCTTCAAATACTTGAGGGGGATGAAACCTAAGACGGATCTTGTTATTGTTTTCTGAACTATATGATAAATACTTGATTTGTTCTTAACTATGTGTTCTTAATTCTTGCTTTGATATTTTAGGATATTGATTCAAGTATTAATGTGCTTAGGCAGTGGAGGAATATTCCCTATTTAAGAGTAGATCTAGCATAGTTAAGCGGAGTTGATAGCAAACCTAGAGATAGGATGACAAAAATCTGCCGGATTAGGGTCAAACCTAATATGAGAGTCCATAGATCAATTTAATACAATACTAGGGGTTTTAATTAGAAAGAGATTTCAATTATCAACCTAGGGTTAGACGTTAGCAGCCTCGAGAGAGGTATTAATATAAATTAGGGAATCCTACAGATGAAGTCAAGTGAATAAATCTTCTAGTTCAGAGTTAGATAACAAGTGAAGTCTAGGTGGATTCTTCCTTGAGTATTGTCTTAATCAATTGGTTTTCCCACAAGTATTTCCCCAATTCCTTCTCTATGTCTTAGCATCTTTAGCTTAGTAGTTAGTTAATTTTAGATTAAACAACCATTCTCTTAATTCTTAGGCTAAATAATAAAAAGAAAGTTAGTATTAGTACTTTTGGTTATTTTGGGTTTGACAATCCGGTCTTGCCACTAAACTATACTACTCTTCGATAGGTGCGCTTGCCTCAATCGTGGTGATAGTTAGTTTCGAGGCTCGATCATTCATTACATAAATTTTAAGACTTTTTCCTCCACCATCAAGTTTTTGGCACAGTTTTCGAGGAACTGAAATATTAAGAAATCTCAATTTTTATTATTTTAGCCATATTTTACTTTTGCAATTAAATTTTATTTTTACTTTTCCAATTTTATTTTTCTTTCTATCTGTTCCTAGCAGGTACCTCTAGTTTATGACTAGAAGGAACCCATAGGACCCTTGATTTACGATAGTGATATTAAAGGTACTGTTCGCAGAAATCGTAGAGAAATAAGGCGAAGCTTAAACTACATGCAAGAAGAGCAAGAAGACAAAATTAATACTACCGAAGAGACGGCTGAGAATAATCCGCTACCTCAAGAGGTGGCCGAAAATCATGCTCCTCGAACTATGTATGATTATGCTAAACCTAATTTAACAGGGATAGAATCGAGTATTGTTAGGCCTGCTATAGATGCTAATAATTTTGAAATGAAACCTAACACTATACAAATGATTCAATAGTTTGTTCAATTTGATGGTTTGCAGGATGAAGACCCAAATACTCATTTAGCAAATTTTTTAGAATTCTATGATACCTTCAAAATAAATGGTGTTTCTGATGATGTAATTCGTCTTCGGTTGTTTCCCTTTTCATTAAGGAATAAAGCCAAACAGTGGTTGAATTCTCTTCCACGAGGATCAATCACTACATGGGATAAAATGACCGAAAAAATTTTATTAAAATATTTTCCACCGACCAAAACGGCCAAGTTGAGGAATGATATCTCTTCTTTTGTGCAGATGGATTTAGAAACACTTTACAATGCATGGGAGAGATACAAAGATCTATTGAGAAGGTGCCCACACCATGGATTACCCTTATGGCTACAGGCCCAAACTTTTTACAACGGTGTGAACCCCTCAACCATGAAGTTGATTGATTCAGCCACCGGTGGAACCCTGAATAACAAAACACCTAAGGCAGCCTACGAATTCATTGAAGATATGTCACTTATAGCTATCAGTGGCAAGTCACAAGAACAAGGCCAACAAAAGCCGCCAGTGTTTTCAATCTCGACGCTGTCACCATGCTATCAAATCAGGTAGAGATGTTAAATAAAAATATTGATGGTTTGTGTGGTCCTTCGTAGGTACACCCAGTAATGCATTGTGATTCACACCTAGGAGGTGTGGTGAATCCTGAGTACCCACCCTACAGACATGGCATGGAAAATGAGCAAGTTCACTATATGGGTAATAATTTTAAACCTCAAAATAACCCTTATAGTAATACTTATAATCCAGGTTAGAGGAACCACCCCAATTTCTCATGGGGTGGTCAAGGAAATCAGAGACAACAACCCCTTCCAAACTTCCAACAATAGCCCTACCAACAGGAAAAGAAGTCAAACCTTGAGGAGCTGCTGACAAAATTTATCGCGGTGTCAGAAACTCGTTTCCAAAACACCGAGACAACACTAAAAAATCAACAAGCATCGATTCAAGGGATCGAGAACCAATTAGGGAAACTCACTAAGCTGATCTCTGAACAACCATAAGGTAGCTTGCCAAGTAACACTGAGACTAACCCAAAGGAGCAACTTCAAGCCATAATAGCTCAAAATAGCGAAGGGTTAGTGGAATCTGAATCGGAGCCAAGGCAAGAACTTGTGGTAAGTTAAGGTGAGGTTGAAGTAAGCCAAGAAAAGCCAAAACCGGGAATTAAAGAATACCAACCTCGAATACCATACCCCAATGCGATAAAGAAAGACGACACAGACGAACAGTTTGTTAAGTTTCTTAAACTTTTAAAGAAACTACATATTAACTTACCGTTTCTTGAAGCTCTTTCACAGATGCCATATTCAAGGAAATTATTAAAAGAGCTTTTGACAAATAGGCAGAAGTTAGACGAGGAATCGCATGTGGAACTAAACCCAGTGTGCTTAGTAATGTTGCAAAATAAACTACCATAAAAATTAAAGATCCAGGGAGTTTTACAATTCCATGCTTAATTGGTAGTTTATCTATTGATAATGCTTTAGCTGATTTAGGGGCACGCATAAATGTTATGCCATAAAATGTTTAAAGGTCTAGGGAAACCCAAACAAACTAGGATGAGCATTCAATTAGCTGATAAAACTATTAGAATTCCTAGGGGTATAATCGAAGATGTTCTCGTAAAAATTGATAAATCCGTATTCCCCATAGACTTTGTTGTCTTAGACATGGATGAGGACAATAATGTTCCTTTAGTTTTAGGAAGACCCTTTTTAGCAACTGCTAGAACTAAAATTAATGTTCGTATAGGAGAACTTATACTTCGTGTAGGTGATGATACGATCACTCTTCAAGCTATCAGCTCAGCTAGGACACCGAGTGATAAAGGTGAGAACATAAACTCTATTGATAATCATTTGGTTCAATTTTCTTTACAGAAAGCACCACGGAATTACACAACTGAGCTAGATCTTAGACCTCGTATCACTAAAGAAGAAATAGCTTATGAGGAACGAAGGCTTCAGAATGATGAACTAGACGAGTGGAAGGTACATTTCAAGGAAAAATCAAAACCACATAAAGTGAAACTGAAGGAACCCCCAGACAAGCTTATAGGAACATCAAATCACTTCAAAATAAGAGATCAGGTACTATTAGAGAAAACAAACCCTCGAACCGCCACTTTAGACATCAATAGAAATGAAGAAATCCCTTTTAAGGAAATCAATGTTTTCCCATACAGAACAGTCGAGGTAAGTAATCCTACATTTGGCACTTTTAAGGTAAATACCACTCAACCAAACTATATAATGATAGCATGAGAAAGGATTTTCACCTCCATAATCTACCATGATTATGTGAATGAGAGGTAAGTCTAGCTTAAGACTTTAAACGAGAGCTTCTTGAGAGGCCACCCGAGCAATAACTTCACTAATGTCATATTTTCAATTTTTAGCACCTAAGTACAAACTAACCAATTTAACAAAGCGTAGGATTCCCTACCACACGACCCTACACACGGGTGTGGCCGTGGCCGTGTGGATACCATGAGCAAGCACAATGGGCATGGCGAAGATCTTGCAGAAACAAGACAAAAATTTTCCCTAAGACACTGGCTTCGACTAACTGCCACGGCCGTGCGACGCGATCGTGATCGAAACTTCCTAAAGAACACGGGCTGAGATAAATACACACTGCCGTGCGAGGTGGCCGTGGTCGACATTATCAACTTTTTCACATATCGCCGCCACCACCACCTCGAGATCACTCCGATGATGAGGACTTTTGAGTCCTTTTTATTTTTCAATTTAAGTATAATTTGATTTCTATTATCTCTGGCTGTTTAACTCTCGGGTAATTATAACAAACATCCATTAAATAAGAACTCCTTAAAAACTTTACTGATGACTTTGCAGTTTAAAAAGGTTTAAGGTGCCACTCAAGGAACGAACACACCACCGGAGTATTCTCCACCACCTTCACCTATGCCTAGTCATCATGTTCATCGTTGATCATCCTCCAAGGATTTCATCCAAAATTCAGGAAGTTTCACTTCTCTCCCTCTCTTTTGATTTTATTACTATATGGTTATTATCTATCTTTGTACATTGAGGACAATGTACGTCTTAAGTGTGGGGGGTCAACTATAGTAAAATCCATGAATTATGCCTTATTCTTAAGTAATTTTCTCATATCACTAATTAGAATGAAACTTCTGTTGATTTATAATTTTTATTGATATGTTTTAGATTAAGTCATAGTTAATTGTGCATTGATGATTTAAACTCTAAGTTATTAGAGAATCAAGCATTATAAGTCTATTTTTAGAATTAAAAATTTGTTAGGTTGTTGACCTAAATTTGAATATTACCTTGAAGTTTGAAATTTTCAAGGTTGATATCAAAAACCCATAATTTTTGTGAGATTTTGAGCCTTTTAGAGCATATATTCGTTTCTTGCTCACTTTATTGATTATAAGTGTGTCAATATTGATTTTTTTATTCTGGAACTTGCTTCGATTATACATATCAAGACCACCTCATTTATTTGATATACAGATATGATAAAGGCTCTTAGGATTTAACCCACTTACTCCACTAAAAGCCTACCTTCAAAATTAACCCCTAGTGAACCCCTTTGATCCTAACAACCCTTTTAATTGATTCACCCATTAATATTAAACCTAAAACCCATCTTGTATTTTTTATCACCATTTGTCTTGACTACCCTTCTATCGAGACTTGATTTGATCAGTTGCCTAATTATTTTATTTCATTAGTTAAATTCATCTTATATTATGTATTTGCTTGATTTGTTCTTAAAAAAGGTATATCCATTATTAGTTCTATAATTAAATGAGCTTATACATTTAAATTCAACATCTTGAAGAAGAAGCTCATTTTTTTAGTTTCATGTTTTCAATTGATGTAACTATTCATTCATTGTTAGGTAATTTGTCAATTCAATCTCGATTTTAACCTTCTAATTCAGCCTATATCCACACCTCTAACCAAGCCCCATTACAACCCTTTAAAGACCTTTTGATTTGTGTATCATTTCATTTTATAGTGGTGGAGATTTGATTTTTAGGCAAGCCTATGGGATTAACTTTTCATATTTGACTAATGAGTGCTTTATTTTGAACCGTAAACACCTTGAGTGATTTGAGTGAATCTTTAGTAAGGATGTCACCTCTTGTCGATTTTGAATTAAAGGTAATTATTCGGATAAGGGGAAACACCTATGTTTTCGTGCTATAAACTTATGAATTTGATTGTTTGAATCTTTAGGACTCTTTGAGTTAAATTATCCATGTGTAAATTATCTATGAATTATGACAAGGCATTGTTAATGAAAATTATGAATCGAGGGAAGTTTATTTTAATTAAGAGTTGAAAATTTTGCTCGAGGACAAGTAAATGCTTAAGTGTAGGGGTATTTGATAAACCGTAATATATTCATATTTTAATCCCACATTTAGCACACTTTTGGATGATTTATTCCTTGAATTGTGGAATTTGGTGCTCCTAATCCTTTAATTTCATGTTTTATACTTAGGAGAGCACCGAATGATGAAAAGAATGAGAAATGGATCAAAATAGAAAATGGGCTAAAGTACGAATTGCACACGGCCTGGGCACGAAACACAGGCTGTGCCTCCTTAGTAGATCTGACCACAGCCTGGCCCCGAATCACACGACCGTGCCACACGGGCGTGTCCTCTGCTGCAGTAAAGAAGAGTTTCATTCGGATTAGGAACTTAGAGGCAAAGAAAGACATTCCAAAAGCCTAACTAAACACCCTAGAAGCCAACCTTAAAGGAGGCGTTCAACTAGGCCAAGGAGCCAAGCCAGAAAGACCGAATTGTGGGATTCACTCGAAGAAAGCCAGTCGAACCATCCCAGAAGCCGGAGTCATACTCAAGACTGAGGATCTCTCCTTCAATTCCTTCAGGGGATTTTAGGGTTTTCTTTATGTTTTGTTATTTTTCTTTTAAAATGTATTCTTTCATGATTATGAACTAAACCCCTCAAATACCTGAGGGGGATGAAACCTAAGATGGATCTTGTTATTTTTTTCTAAACTATATGATAAGTACTTGATTTGTTCTTAACTATGTGTTCTTAATTCTAGCTTTGATATTTTAGGATATTGATTCAAGTGTTGATGTGCTTAGGCAGAGGAGGAATATTCCTTATTTAAGAGTAGATCTAGCATAGTTAAGCAGAGTTGATCATAACCCTTGAGATAGGATGACGAAAATCTACCAGATTAGGGTTAAACCTAATATAGGAGTCCATAGATCGAGTTAATGCAATTATAGGGGTTTTAATTAGAAAGAGATTTTAATTAATCAACCTAGGGTTAAACGTTAGTAGCCTTGAGAGAGGTATTAATATAAATTAGGGAATCCTACGGATCAAGTCAAGTGAATAAGTCGCCTGGTTCAGAGTTAGATAACAAGTGAAGTCTAGGTGGATTCTTCTTTGGGTATTGTCTTAATCAATTGGTTTTCCCGCAAGTATTTCCCCAATTCATTCTCTGTGTCTTAGCATCTTTAGCTTAGTAGTTAGTTAATTTAAGATTAAACAACCATTTTCTTAATTCTTAGGCTAAATAATAAAAAGAAAGTTAGTATTAGTACTTTTGGTTCCTTTGGGTTCGACAACTCGATCTTGCCACTAAACTATACTACTGTTCGATAGGTGCGCTTGCCTCAATTGTGGTGATAGTTAGTTTCTAGGCTTGATCATTCATTACATAAATTTTAAGACTTTTTCTACCACCATCACCTCATAAACATTATTTGAAAACTTTCCAATCAATAATTGCATATATTTTATTTGGATCCACATGGATACCATTAGCCAAACTAGCATGACCTAGAAATTTGACTTCCCTCAACAAAAATTCACATTTGCTGAATTTTGTATAAAGTTGCTTTTCGCGTAAAATTTGTAACACAATTCTGAAATGCTCAGCGTGATCCAATTCATTCAATGTGTTTATAAGGATATCATCAATTAATACTACAGCAAATTGATCTAAATATGGTTGAAAGACTCGATTTATTAATTCCATAAATGTCGTAGTAGCATTAGTTAATCCAAATGAAATTACCAAAAATTCATATTGATCGTACTGAGTTTTGAATGCAGTCTTAGGTACATATGGTTCTTTAACTCACAACTGGTAATATCCGAACCTCAAATCAATTTTTTAGAACATTGTACCTCCTTTTAACTAATTGAACAAATCATCAATATGATGTAACGGGTATTTATTCTTAATAGTGACTCAATTCAGCTATCGATAATCTATACATAGTCTCATTGACCCATATTTGTTCTTTACAAATAGAACTGGAGCACCCTAAGGTGACACACTCGATCAGAAAAATCTGTGATCTAATAACTCTTACAACTTTACCTTTAACTCTTTGAGTTCTGTAGGAGCCATCATGTATGGTGCTATCTAAATTGGAGCTGTTCTAGGCATAAGTTCGATCACAAATTCAACTTCCCAAGTCGGTGGCAACACAGGTAGTTCTTTAGGGAAAACATCAGCATATTCGTTGACTATCGGTACTTGATCGATTTTTTATTTTACCACTTTCAAATCAAGAACGTAAGCTAAGTAAGATTCATATCCTTTTCTAATCATTTTTTGAGCTGACAATACTAAAATTACATTTGTAGTGCAATCGATCCCATCCGCCCTAACACAAATATATTCACCAGTTGGGCGCTTCAAACTAACTTGTTTCCTTCGGAAACTCACTATTACATCATGCTCAGACAACCAATCCATTTTCAAAATGATATTGAAATCATCAAAAGGTAACAACATCAAACTAGTAGGAAAATCGTAACCCATAACTTTCAGTGGACATGATTTATAGATCTAATTAACTAAAACACACTGACCCAGTGGATTCGTTACCTTAACAGTGTAATCAGTGGACACAACAGGAAAATTCTTTTTGTCTACTAATGCAGTGTATACATATGAGTGAGTTGATCTAGGATCAATTAATGCATATACATTAATATAAAAAAGAGAAAATGTACCAGCAATGACATTTGAAGCAATAGCTTCCTCACAAGCTCTGATTGCATATGCTCTGGTTGGTGCTCTCGCTTCAGATCGTTCATTCATATCACTATTCTTTCCTTGACCAGAAGTAGTACTTCTACCATTTCTAAGTCGCCTACCTCTTTGTGAGGTTACTTTAGGGTCGCTTGTTTGATTGCCCAAATCATTTTGCGGTTTTGGACAATCACAAAGGAAATGATCAGTATACCCACAACAGAAGCAAGCACCTAACTTTGATCGACAATCACCAAAATGCCTCTTGCTACAATCATTACAAATAGGGATAGTTCTCTCAACATTCTTCATGCTTTCAACACTAAACACTAGAGAGTAAACAGACTTCAAATTGCTTTGCTTTGGTTTATCTCTGCCCATGAACTCTGAAGGAGCAGTTGATCGACTCGCTTCATTTCTAAACTTCTTTGATAGGGAACATTTGAGCAGAATTAAACAACCCTCTTTTGTTAAAATCTCAAAATTTCAAATCTAATTGTCATTTACTCTTGTAGATTTATTTTATTTTCTAAGCTCGCTTGAAAAGTTCTACAAATTCCCGTAACTTTAATAATGCCACAGGCATACGAATGTCATCATTCAACCTATCTTCAAATGTAATACACATTTCTTCATTTGACACTATATTACGGACATACTTGCTTAACTACACAAACTCTCGTTCATACTCAACCACATACTAATTTCCTTGATTTAATTCAAGAAAGTCTTTCTTTTTCTTGTCAAGAAACAACCGGTTAACATACTTATTCCTGAATTCATTTTGGAAGAAATCCCAATTCATGTAATCACTTGATGTCATTGTGTTGAAAGTGTCCCGCCATGTGTATGCTTCATCTTTCAATAACAAAACAACACATCTTAAACAATCTTCAGGAGTGCACATCAATTCAACAAAAACTCTCTTCATATTCACTAACCAGTACTCAACTTTTGTAGGATCATCATCAACTTTGCCTCTAAATTCTTTAACTCCTCATTTACGAACTTTATCCACAGATAGTCGGGTAACTGTCACAGGTATAGAATTTTGAGGACACGAGGGTGCTGGAGGACACATAGTAGGGGGTGAAGGCTGTGGAGTTATAAGATTTGTTTGCTTAAATTCATTGAACCACTAGTTCATCGTCCTGAAAAACACATTTCTCATCTCGTCACCAAAGGACTGTGGAACCAATGGCTATTACTTGCTTCAGGATTCGAAGATTGAACATTATTTTCAACTTTGTTAATTGTGGCCCGATTCGACTTAGCCGACATCTTGAATCTATAAGAAAATATAATATTAGAGCAGATCGAAAGCATCACAGTACATAGGGTATATGTGGCATGTATATATTAGACACTATATACACTTTGTTAGTTCTAGAATCGACTAAACCTTGGCTCTGATACCACTAAATGTAACACCTATATCCCAAATTCATTGCCGGATTAAGGATCAAAGTGTTACAAAAACAAATAGAACAAACTATCTTATTTTAGATCAATATTCATTTAAAATATAAACATACTATAATTCATAGAATTATTATTCACATAGGCCTCAATTTAGGTTTACGGGGCCTCAAAATTTCATTGAAGGCATTTTGCGATCAAATTGTATCAAAATATAAGTTTTTGTATAAACTTGAAAATTTGAAAAAACAGGGATAACACGGCTGTGTGGCCAGGCCATGTGACAGAGATCAGACCGTGTACACATTTGAAGTAGGGACACACGGCCGTGTCCTGGTCTGTGTCATAGATCGTGTAACTCTCTGACTTGGCTCACATGGTCGTGTAGTAGGCTATGTCTCAGACCATGTGAAACATGCACTAAAACTAACATAATACACATAACCGTGGGGGTGACCGTGTGTGACACACGACCGTACGACAACCTGTGTCCTAGGCCATGTGCTGCCAAATTGACTCTTTAAACAAGCAAAAATTAAGACAAAACTTGCCCAATATGGTACTCATAAAGCACAAACCATTCCATGACCAAAACAACCAAAATTTTACACTTAAAACATAGCAAAATTAGTAACCTAGACTTCCAACCAATGTACCATTCATAAGTACCTCAATTATAACCCAACAATATACCAATAGTTTGACTATTAATACAACTCAATCAATATTTATAACTAACCATAGTGTTATCTTCTAATCATACTAATAAGATTTATTATCCAACATCACATAACATATTTACAAATACTAAATTAACTTTTTATATCATCCGAATTTCTTATGTTAACTTTCTTACAACAAGACCTATATACATTCCACAACCCAAAAGGAGATATAAAAGCTACCAAGGGTAAATGTATAGTGTGAGTTTTGATGTCGATCCTTTGAGTTGTCAGCAACTGTTAACTACAAAATAACATGAGAAAAATCATTAATCTTAATTGGCTTAGTAAGATCATAGTGTAAATTCTATTTGATTTGCTTTTAGTAAATGGATCACTTAAATATTATAACATAATAACTAAAATTCTCAATTGCTTTATCTATAAGTTTTCAAGAACTCATCATAACATGAATATGTCAACTTCAAGCAATTCCTCATATCATTTAATCAAGTTCAGCATTACCCGATTCTCATACTCGAGCCTCATTCACTTTTAGGGGCATCATAGATGTAAAACAGGGGCATCGGAGTGTAGTCAGGGGCACGAATGTGCTATCAGGGGCACCAAAGTGCAATCAAGGGCACGAATGTGCTAACAGGGACACGAAGTGTTTACAAGGGCACAATTGTGCAAACAGGGACATTGAAGTGTTTAAAGGGGCATTGGGCTACAATGAAAGCACTTTAACGTTTCTGTATTCAGATTAGAAGTCCTTACAATCTCATACAGTTCATTTCATGTCCTAGAGACACCACTAATAACCACTTTTCAATTCTATGAATATATATATAAGATGCTTGCATTCCTAACAATTATACTCACATGTACATACAAAGAAATCATAACCATATAAGTTACAAATGAAATACATTAAATGACAAATAACTCTAAACTTATCTTTAAAGCACTTCCGGTTTAAACACAGGAACTACTCTATAATTTTTCCTTGTCCTCGATTATTGTCGTTTTATCCAAATATTCATCTATATAGTAATTAAATACAATATATTAAATTCACTTTCAATTCAAAACATATGACCCTTAACTTTTCATTAATTACACATTTTCCTTAAATTTTACATATTTCACAATTTAATCCATAAACTTAAAATTTATAAATTTAACAAAATTTTACGAATACTTAAGCTAGCTGAATCCTTACCCTACCATATTCAGTCCACATTTATTCTAAATTCACAAAAACCCTTTGTCAATTCTAACATTTAATCAATTTAATCATTTACTCAAAAACTAACAAAAACCATTTTATAAAATACTCGTAATCAACAACTGATAGCTCAAATATATTATTTAACATCATGAACATCAAGAACTCATCAATGGTAACATCTAAAATCTTTAACAGTTTCAAAAATGAAGCTATGGGTTAGCTGGACCTAGCTATAATGACCACAAAAACATAAAAAATATAAGAAATGGTATAAAATTACTCACATGCAAGCGTCAAATACTTAGCCAAACCCTAAGCTTCATAAAAAGGTATTCTTCCTCTTCAAATTTCAACTCACCCCTTGGGGAAGATGATGATTCAAGTTGTTTTATTATTTTACTTTAATTTCATTTATTAAATTACCAATTTTCCTTAACTCAGCATCTTACAATTTCATTTTTAAAGGCCACTAACCGTCCATTTACATATCTAATGGACTAATTACTTAAAAAGTTCCCATTAAATTTATAATTATGCTATCCAATAGATTTAAGTCATTAATTACTAAGGTTTGCACCTTTCAGATTTTAATCCATTTATTCAATTAGCTAATTAAACCTTAAAATTACTTTACCAAAATTTAATACGACTCTAATGTAACTCTATAAACTTTAAATAAATAGTAAAATACAACTTCACATGTCAAAATTATTGATTCCAACATCATTGAAAAATAGGATATTATTGATTTTCTATATGCATTATGCATGAACTTAGTAACTTGTGAGTTTGGTGGTGTATATAGGATTTTATTAAGCTTACGAATATGGTAATGATGTTAAGCATAATTCATAAAGTAAGTTTAAGAAGGGTAAGTTTACATTTGAGTTTATACGAGCTTACTAAGCACTAGTTGCTTATGAGTTATTTTCCTCTGTTTCGTAGATTATCAGAAGCTCAATTGGTTGGAAAATTGTCAGAGTTCTATCAAACTATCCAGCAATCACTTTGGTAGTTTTTGAGTTATTTTTGCTAAGTTTATAAATGGCATGTTTAAGACTTTTGTAGTGGAAGGTTTTGAATATGCTAAGGATCAACTTGGTATGAATATGTCTTTTATGTATAAATTTTGTTTGTTTGAACTTATGTTGTTTTGGCAAGTTTATGTCCTTTGGTTACATTTAATTACTTTGTAATATATGGTGTGGTTGGTTTGTTTACATATTAAAAGCCATATCATTATGGTCATTTTGGAATGTTTATTATGAAAGGTTAATGGTTTGATAATTGATGCATTAGGTAGCTAAATTGAATATGTTTTGTGATTGAGATGTGGCATTATAGCCTTGTGTTGATTGAAGTTGTTTTGGTACAAATGAGGTGCCTTTGAATGGCTTATTGGTTAGGAGAATTATATTAAATGGATTGGTATGTTTATATGTATTTGAAATGTGTTTAGGTCTACTAAATGTATGCACAAATAGAGTAGATTGTTGGGCAAGTCTTGTATTTAAAATGGTATGTTTTAGGGTTAAATTATGGAGCACACGGTCTGGGATACGGGCTGTCACATGGTCATGTGACACACACAATCTAATTACATAGTTGTGTGTGTACTGTTTCATTCAGGTATAATTATCACATGGTTTATGATACGGCCATGTGTATCAAGTCAGTGAGTCACACTGTCTACAACATGGTCATGTGTAACAAGTAAGAGAGTTACACAACCTGACACATGGCCTATGACACGGCCGTGTGATCTAAGTCAATGAGTTACACTGTTTAAGACATGATATGAGAGACAGATGTGTGTCTCATTGTTTGAACACTACACGTTCTGGGCTATGTCACACGACCGTGTGAACCCTGTTTTCTAAATTTCTAACTTTTTCTTAGACTTTCTGAATTATTTCAAATTAGTCCCATTTTGATCCCGAACTATTTTTAAGGCCTCGAAAGTTCAATTTAAGGCCCCAATATGTATGTTTGTTGGATTTGTATGAGAATTAAATAATTAATATTAAATAGCATTATTAAACTATGTAGATGTTAATTGTTCTGAATTTTTTTTACGGTAATGCTCTGTAACCTAAACTGGTGACGAAAAAGGGTTAGGGGTGTTACAAAATTTTTCTAAGTAAATTTAAATAAAAATGGAAAAATAAGTTTTAGGGTTTAAGGTATTTGAGAGATTTTTAGAAAAAAAAAAAAGTAACAGATATTTAAATAAGTGTTAATTTGTGTTTTGGTTTTAAAAACTAAGGGTTTTGAAGGGTTAAAATCGGGTAAAGAAGAGGTTAGGGCGTTGGGTTGTGCAAATGGGTCGAGGCAACCCTACAGAAATTCACAGCAATGTCGTGACATAAGGGTTCCATGTCGTGACACCCCAGGTAGGTTATCATTTTTACGACGCTGGAGTTTGGTGTCGTGACACACTCTAGATTTTGGAATTTCTACGTATATTGATTTTGGAGTTGCAACACTGAATGTCTGTGTCGCGGCATCGAAAGGATTTTCTTGATTTTGTTAATACTATCTTTGGTGTTGCGACACAGGGGACCTTTGTTGTGACACTAGCTATGTTATTTCCTTGGGCGGTACAGTTTCAATGAAATGCAAAGTTAATGAAAATTAGAATTTATATTAAACTGTTAGCTAAACATATACAATAATTTACAAAAGTTTAGCATAAAATTAAAGAATTTCAGTTTCATTGCCAAATTCGCTCGATAGTATCATCAATTCACAGTTGGACAATCCTTCCATTCTATCAGCATTAATCCATCGTCCGTCATGCCATTCCACCTCTTCATGCTTGTCCCTTTCCTTAAACATGTTTATACTTTCTGTATATAAAAGGAAACGTATCCCTTGACTTGGGAGTGTTAGAAACAATTAATTCTTTACACTACTCCCCTAACTTCCTCCTACCATCCTCTTCGTTCAGTTGATGACCACATTTAAAGATTTAAGTCTCACCATTCATTTTCATAGTTAATTCGTTCTTTTGTAAATCAATGGTGGATTTGGAAGTGGCAAGAAAATGTCTACCTAATAAGATTGGTATTTCACAATCTTTTTCAAAATCTAGAACCATAAAATCTATTGGGGGTGATGAAGCTACACACTTTGACCAATACGTCTTCCAATACCCCTTTTGGATGTACTGAAGACCTGCTAGCCAACTGTAATGTTATTTCAATGGTTTTGAGATCCCCCAACCCGAGTTTTTCAAAAATAAATAGTCATTAAAATTAATATTAGCTCCTAGGTCACATAAAGCTCTATTAAAATGAATGCTCCCTATCTTTATGAGAATCGTAAAACATCCCAATTCTTTTAATTTTTGGAGAAATTTTCTTGAAATAATAACACTATAGGAGACAGTTAAATTAACTTATTCTCCTATCTTAATTTTCCTATGCTTAGACATAATTTCCTTTAAAAACTTGGCATACTTAGGGACTTTCTAATTTAACTCAATTAAAGGAATATTTACATTTAGTGTTTTGAACAAGTTTAGGAAACTTACAAACTCATCTTCATCCCACTTTTGCTTTTCTTCTAGTCTTGAATGGAATGGGATTTTTGTAACGGCAACATTTTTAGCTTTTTCTTCTTCTAGCGCTTCTGCTGGCACAATTACCTCGTTTAATTTTCATCTTCAGCATCTAGGGATTTTTCTGGAGGATCATCAGCATTTTCCATATTTATCTCTAGAGTAGAATTTTATCGGCTACTCAATACTTTGCCCGATCGGAGCGTTATTGCTTTCACGTGCTCCTTACCTTCCCTCCGAGGATTATTTTATGTATTGCTAGGGATTTGATGCCAATTTTTTTTTTTTGATGTCACCCATCATGCTCATTAATTGGCTCATTTGATCCTCAACTCTAGTCAATGTTCTGGTTGAGTTGGTGCACTCAGAATGCACTAGCTTTATGTCCGTTCTCGTTGACTACATCTCTCCCTTGATTTTATCTAGTCGTTGACCACATATAGTGTGGTCACTTGGGTTGACCTTGTCCTGAGGTTTTTGCAAATAAGAAGGTTGATAGTTAGTATTTTTAGCTTTATTTGAAATATTACCTCCTCTTTGGTTTCCTCCCTATCTCATATTTGGGTCATCTCTCCAACCGGGATTATAGGTATTTGAGTAAGGATTTCCACCCCTATTTTTGATATAGTTCACATCCTCGATAGGATCATTAATGTAGTGGAAGAGTGGTTTTTCTTCTCCATACATAGACAATTTATTAGCAAATTCGGTATGGTTAGGTCTATCCACTGCTGTTGATACTTGTCTATCCACTATTGTTGATACTTGTCTATCCTCTACTGTTGATACTTGACATCCTCCTGTTACTTCGTTTAGTCCTAATCTTGCATTTGCATCCAACCCATTGTAAAACACCTGCAATCGCATCCACTTAGGTAATCCATGGTGCGAGCATCCCTGAATCAACTTTTTAAAATGTTCCTAATGTAACATCTTGATAATTAGGGGTTATGCATCTCTACTTAATTGAATGTTGTTGCATGCCTAAATATGATTGAGTGTGTTTTGGAAGTTTATTTTTGAACTTTATTATGTAAGTGAATGCTTAGTGAAATATTAAATTTTTAATAATTAAGATGGAGCTAAGCAATATAGGCTTTAAGAAATATTGGCAAGAGGTTTTAATCATAATAAGTCATTTGGCAAGGTGGTAATAGCGCATGGATGAATGCTTGAGGAGAGAGGTTCGAATCCCCTAGTTAGCAAGTGGAAGAATTTTAAATTTTTTGTTTTCTTTCCTATAGTGTCGGCCAAGACTATTCTAGAATGGATGGTCATCTTTTTATTTTTGGTTAGTAGACCATATGAAAAAGGCAAGCTAGAAGTTATGGCATGGAATCATGAAGATATGGTAAGATAGGGGGACAAAAGGCTTGAAGAAAGGATGGTGTTTTGGAAGCTTTTTCATGATCATTTGACCATGAACCTAGTCGGCTTTAGGGGCTAAGGGGAGAAGGTTTAATTGTGTTTGGAATCAAGGGATTGATGGGGAAGAATTGAGGAGGAAAAAGGGGATTATGTTGGTAAGGTTGGCCGAATTTTTGCATAGGCATTAGGGTGTTAGTTGGCCAAAATTTTTAACCAATTTTCTCTCCAAAACCTTGTTCATAGCCGAATGCCTATCTACACAAAAGAGAAGCCTTTTTCTCTTCTTTTGGTCTTTTGCAATTTACCATTTCGGTTTGAGAAGTCTTTCTAGTTTCTTTTCTCCTAAACATAACATCTTTCTCTTCACTTTGTAACCGAAAGTATCAAAAGTTTCAAAGATCTATTTTCTCTTCTTTTTCTCTCATGGCCGAATGCACATAAGCCTCTTACCTCATCTCTTTTCTTTTAATCATCATCATCATCTTCTCATTCTTCACTTTCAACTGAAACCATTTTCTACCAAAAATCAAATCATCCCTTTCTCTCAAATTTCTCTTCTCATTTACCTTGCTAAGGCCGAAACTCCCATTCTCTATTTTAATCTTCTTCTTTCTTTTCTTTTGTTGAAAACCCAAAACCACCATAGCCAAAAACATCATATTTTTCTCTTTTTTTTATTCAAGCCGAAAGCATCATTTCTTTTCTTCTACTTTGACAAGGCCGAATCTTCAAGTGGTTAAGTAAGGATTTTTGTTAAGTGTTTTCATTATTTCTTTTAGAATAGCCGATTTAGAAACATAATTCTCTCATTTTTCTCCTAGGCCGAAACTTTGGAAGGGATTGTTAAGGATCCTTTTTGAAACCAACATTTAAGGAGAGATCTTTCGAAATCATCCAAGGTAAGGATTATCATTTTCGGTTATATCGTTTCTTTTAGATAGTTTATTAATCAACTTTATTTTAGGGGTGATATTGAGACTAACAAAATAGGTTTGAAAAGAGTGGTACGGAGTGTTTGGAAGAGAGGAGGCTCTGTTATACCCTCAAACTTCAAACGAAGGGCTGTATCGGCGATAAGAGATTTCCCACCAGGTTGTGGACCCTCTGCTAACGAAGATCGTTTATTTGAAGTCGTGCGTACAACCGAACCACTTTTTGTTAGTGGGTTGTCATTGGGTTTTGATCCATCTAACGGAGAAAAACCACAAATAATGGTTGTTCGAGAATCCGAGGGTAAGGATTTAGATCTCTCATCAATAGCATAGTTTTATTAGTAATAGTGTATACTAATCAAGTGTGATAATTAACTAGGTGTTGACGAGCGGGAAGGTATCGTTCTCATTGTCATAAGGTGTCTAACATTACACTAAAATCTCATAGATCTATATTAAATGTGATTTGTATCAAAATATGTGTAATAATGGTTGCGAGTACCATTCAGTGGTATACGATATTCAGGTATGTTTAACCCCAATATTTTGCTAATTTTGCTATATGCCTAAATGTGCGATAAATATGATTTTTGCTATGATTTTGGGGTAAATGGCATGAAAACTAAATAATATGTATGAGCATGGGCATATGGGTGTTATTGATAAAGGAGAAATATTCCGGTGGTTTTACCACAATTTTCGGTGACTTCGGTCACATATTTTGAATCCGGTGACTTCGGTCACATATGTGAATCTAGTGACTTCGGTCGCATATTTGAAATCCAGTGACTTCGGTCACAATTATCTAGTGGCCATGCCACAAAATTATAAGGGCGATGTGCATGTTGATTGCAGCAACTGCCTTCGATGGTGTGTAGCGGATGGAGGGTCGATTTAGTAATCCCCACGGTGTAATTGGTTGGTACGGGTGGTGTGTAGTGGATGGATATCTAGGTGGGCTGGGTTTGTATTTCATTATTTAAATATCCATGTGACTTCTAAATGATTTTATTTGATTTGCTATAAAAATGGGCTTTTGACTAAATAAGACTTAAATGGGCCTATGGCTATATGTGTTATTAATGGGCTTAAAGGCTATGATCAAATGGGGTTTTTAATGTATGTGTTACACATTGAGTTTATGACTCACCCCTTTTGTGGGAAAATTTTTCAGAAAACTCTTAGCGCGATGGATCGGGTCAGCGAGGACTACGTGGTGGCCAATGCTCAAACAAAGTATTTTGGAGAATTTCCTAATTAAACTTATTAAGCTTATTTTTACTACTTAGAATTTATTATGGGCTTTGCTATTTTTATGTAATAAGGCCACTATGAACTGTTTTTAATTTTTGTGTTTGGATTTATTTTATTATGCCATGAACAATTATTAATTAAATAACTAAATGGTTTTTGATAAATAATTTAAACCGTTTTGAAAACAAAATATATTTCCACAATATTAATAAATTTTTCATTAAATTTGGTTTTCTTTTAACTTATTAATTTCTCTTAAAAATAATGTTTTAAGAAGATACAAATTTACTTTACAATTTGGTTTCAACCCGATCTTTAAGTTAATCTGTTTTATTCAAAATCATCAAGTTTTTCTTAAACAAAGCGAGAATTTGCTAAAGTTTTACTCGAGGAACATATCAAATCCGGTCAGGCTTTTTGGGCCTGGTTTGGGGTGTTTCACCTAAGCCTCATAAAAACTTTCCTCTTCCATTTGTCTAAAAACAACAATTTCTCTTCTAAGTTGGACCGCTTTACTAATAGGGAAAAACATCTGTAAAACTTTCTAACGAGCTTATACCATGTTGTGATAGATCCTGGTGCCTGGGATCTAACCAAGAAAAGGTATTATCAATCAAAGAAAAGGGGAACAACTGAAGAAGAATAGCATCATCAATGACCCCATTGTATTTAAAAGTATCACAAAGTTGGAGAAACTATTTTAAGTGTTTATTTGGATCCTCTACCATTGTGCCCCTAAATTGTAGATTATTCTGGATCATCTTTATCATCGTTGGTTTAATCTTAAAATGATTGCAGTAATAGCCAGTCTCGTTATACTTTCTTGAACCATGTCCAGACTTGGTATTACATAGTCTTTGAAGGTTCTCTCGTTTCGAGCCTTGTGTACGTTCGTGGGTAGTGGTGGTGGTACAAGTGGATTTCCTAAAGTGTTATCGTCAGTGCTAACCAATAGTGGATTCTCCCATGGTACGTTAACTACAGCAGGTGGTGGTGGATCTTGCATCTACTATTGTTGCTATCAACAATTTCTTTAGATTATTTTCTCTGGATCTACGGCTACTACAATAGGTGTGCCTCTACTACGAGTCATACACCAAAACCAGAAAAAGAATATTAGTAGCAATAAATAAAATAAAATTGTATTTATAACCTAAAAATTTTCTAATTATTCCTCCTGAAGTGCAAAAATTAAAATCAAACTAGTGACGTTGCCTCCCCAGCAATGACGCCAACAACTTGACCGCCTCTGGACATACTAACGTACAGAGTGTGAATACTACAGCAGAAGATATAGATATATGAGGCAGTATCCACCTTGATTACTTCCTACTATTGTCAGGCCTAGGGTTTTAAGTTCTTCCTTTCCCAAACAACTGATTCATTGAGCAACCCTACAAAACAGTTAACAAATCATGGTTTTCATAAATAATATAGAAATTATACAAAGATAGAACATGAAGAATGAATCGAAGTATAGAGTTTAAGAAAATGTTTGATTTTTATTAAGAATGAAGTGAATCTACAAGTTCGATTGTTTCCAGAAATCAACTCTCTTGAAATAGAACAAAGAATAATTGAAAATAACTCTAAAACCTAAGAAGAAAGAAAAATTAAACAGAATTTAAAAACAAAATTCTAAACTAAGTAATTGATGTATTTTACATGTGAAAAATGAGTCTATTTATAGATCTCAGGTGGTCGTTGTCCTTAACTCTAGGTTTATCTGATGTTCTTGATCTTTAAGTTTGATTGTATGGAGCAAAACACCCCTTGACTCGTGTTAATCACCATCCAAAGTCGATGTCGCGACACACTAGGACTTGTGTCACGACATAGGAATCAATATACTCCTTTTGGGATATCTTCAGGGGTATGTTGCGATACCTTTAAGCTATTTCACAAAATTGAAAACAATTTTGTGATTTCTCCATTCTGCTCCCTATGTTGCAACATTGAGCATTACATGTTGTGAAATAGTGACCAGCATCTATTTATTACACCTTCTAATGTTCTCCTGCACACTTATAAATTTCCTTAGCTTACCCTTAGGCTTCATTCGGTCCTTAAGGTCAATAAATGACTCATTTTGCACATTTTATTGATTTTAAAAAAATATACTAAAACATAATTAAATCCTAATGATAATGCTTAATTTCAAGCTCCTAAAGTGCGAAAACTAGTTTAATCTGCTACACCAAATTACGCCAAATCAACGCCAGCGGCTACATCTACTATTATATTTGTTTCTATGTTAATTAGATCGGGGACACCTTTGAGTATGCTTAGTTCATCAACACAGTCCCTAATTCCCAGCTTTTTCTGATTTTTATCATCTAAGTACGGGCGATTGTTGGTAATACAGTGGTCATCATGGTCAGAGTTGAGAACATTATGTACGACCTCTCCTCGTGGAGGTAATGCCTGTCACATCCCAAAAATCAAGTTGGTAGAAATTGGTTTAATGAACTAAGAGTGGTCACGACCAAATTTTTATTTAGATAATATTTTACTCATTTGATAATAAATTAATACCAATTATAGTGATTGAGTAGTGGTGGAGTTGTCCTTGATGATCTATGTTTGAATCCCTTCCCTATCATTAATTTTTTTTTTTTGGTGCAAATTTGTTTTAAACCCTTAGAAAATGTCATCCCATGTTTTTAAATATTTTCTGTAAAATTAAAAATAAGAAAGTGAAGTGGCCAAGTGGTTAAGTGCTCCTAAGCTATCCTAAAGTTTCTAAGTTTAAGTTCCCTTGTTCTTATCTTTTTATTTAATTTTTAACACATTTACCCATGTGATTATTAAGCTTTCTTTCCACCCCATTTTCACCATAAATAGGAGGATTCCTTTCCTCCAATATAGGTTAAACTTACCTTAAGTTGAGGGAGCATGATCCTCCTTTTCACTCTATGTCTCCCTCTTCTTGCCAAAACTTTTTGCCTTGCCTTTAGTTGAGGTTCATTGAACCTAGTCACATTTGACCAAGCTTCCACACCCCTTGTCATCCCTACCTCCTTCATTCTCCCATTTCTCTTACTTTTCACTTTTTTTCTTATCCATTATTCTCTCCATTACTAGGATAACCACCATCCTTTTTCTTCTAACCTTTGCTTTCCCTCTACCACAAGCTACCATAGCACCACCACCGTAACACCTTTTAGCCACCATAACACCGCCCTTTCCTTATTTTTTCTTCCTCCACTACGGATCCTTCGCCTCCTCCACATTAGTTTCTTTTTCTTACTCTTTTTTCCCTTTGCATCAAAACCCCCATAGCATTTCATTATTGGTTTACCACTCCATTATCGCCGAACCATAGTCGGACCATTGCCGAGTTGCCGAAAAATCGTTGCTGTCGCTAGTGACCAAAATTCTTCCTTTCTCTTCCTCTTTCACTTTTTATTTCTTATAATTAATTAAAATAACATCTTCTCTCACTCTATCAATCCTTTTAGATCACTTATTTTATTGAATTTGTTCTTTTCTCAATTAATCGCACAATCTGATTTAATCAAGTCTAAGTGTGGGTTATTTTAGATCGTAAAATCCTTCTATTGGTGAATTCTTATCATGGCCTGTAACACCCCTCACCTATATTCGACGTTGAAATAGGGTTACAAAGCATTACCAAACTTTCAACACTTTTAAACATACATTTCATATACAATTTATCAATTCAAATACAAACCAATCATAATCAATCATGTTGTCCCTTAAAAGAACCTATGAGTCCTTAACATACATTGGGAGTGGTTCGGGACTAAACTGGAAACTCGGGAAAATTTTCAACACTTAGTAAGTTTTTCTCCAAAATAAGGGACACATGCCCGTGTGATCAGGTCGTGTGTCTCACACGGCCACTAGAGACGCCCGTGTCATAGGTCGTGTGGACATTCGAAATGGGATCACATGGTTGTGTCCTACCCCGTGTCCACACAAATAAGCTTATTGACTTGGGTCACACGGCCAACCACACGCCCGTGTGTCTAGCTCGTGTGCCCTTCGAATTATCCACACACTCCAGTATGCCAGGCCGTGTACTAGGCCATGCCAAACCTGTAGGGTACACTGAATTATACAGCACGGCCAAGTCACACGCCCATATGCTAGGTCGTGTGCCAATTAGAGGTATACTGACTTGTGCCACACGACCGATCACATTCCTGTGTGTGAGACTGTGTGGAGCATACTTACTTCATTTCAATTTCAACACCAGGGGACATATGCACGTGTGGACAAAAATAGCCTATTTACAAAGCCAATTTGCCACCCAAATTTGCATATACCTATACAACCAATTTGGCACAATTCAAAGCATTGCCAACTGTTGAATCATCGTCAAATCATTTCCAAACTTGTCCATAGACACATACTCACAATTTCTGCTATATCAATGCATATAGAATACATTTGAAATGAAATTATAACATATGAACTTACCTCGATTGCTAAAACAGTGAATCGAGTCAACTATTTCGTAACTTCATTCTTTCCCTGATCTAAGTCCGTATCTCTCCTTTCTTGATCTAAATATATTCAAAATTAACTTATTTAAACATCTATTCATTCAATTTATTCCATGTAAAACCCCTAACCCGTACCTGTCGTCGGAATAGGGTTTCAGAGCATTACTAGAATATTCAAAACATTTTTCTATTAAACTACTAAAATTTACTATTTATATACCGAGATCATCCAAAATGTCCTTTGATCGGACCCTCGAGGCCCAATACAAAAAGTGGAACCGAATAGAGACTTAATTTGAACCTTTAAGAATTTTTCGTAAAATTAAAAAATTTTTCTAAGGTATAGGACTCAGATGCCCGTGTGGTCCAAGGGACACGCCCGTTTGACCCTGGAACACGCTTGTGCTACAGGCCGTGTTCAATTTAAGGTGCTATCTGACTTGCGCCACACGGACATTCCACACGCCCATGATTAATTTGAATTAGGTGTTGGTTTTACACGGCCAAGACACACGCCTGTGTTCTAGGCCGTGTGGCACACATGGCTGAGACACATTCTTGTGTCTCAACCCGTGTGCCCAATTCTGAGCATTCTATTTTTCAAAATTAAGGTGCAAGGGACACACAGCCTAACTACATGCCCGTGTTACCAAGCCGTGTGTCACACACGGTCTAGACACACGCCCGTGTGGCTACCCGTGTGTACAAAATGATGCCATTTCTAGCTTCATTTCTCACCCAAAATTTCACCCAAGACTCCACTTGAAACACACATCCAATACCAACCAATTCAAGCATTCAAATTGGGAAATTTCTATCAATCAACATAGCATATTACTACATGCATAAATGTTTATAGACTTACCTTGGAACATCTTAGGCATTCACAACATTGATCACACATTCTTAACATAACACATGTATATGAATATATGTAACACCCTAAATTAAGGGTTGTTTGTAATTTAATTAGTTTCCTATGTGTGCTTGAAGAAATAAATACTATGATTTTATTTGGCATGTTTTAGGGTCTAGAAATAACCCCGAGCTAGGCCTGACTTAGGGCTAAGAATTTATTTTTAGTATGTAAAAGGAGGGAGCTAGGTGAGATAGGGCTTAAATAAAATTTTGGGAGAAACACGACACAAAGAATAGCTTGGCTAAGTGGCTTACATGCGCCACTTAGGTGCTATGAAGGTGGAGTCAAAGAGAGCTTCAAGGGAGGAGGTTCGAGTCTTGGGGGTTACAAGGGGATGCATTTTTATTTTGGGTTTTTTGGGACGTTAAAGAAAGGGGCTGAGTTGGAAAGCCTTAACAGATTTTGTGGGTAAGGAATGGACATGAATGTCGGTTTGGTGGAGTGGCTTGGGACGCCACTTAAGGGCCTTGGTGTGTGGACTCGAGTTTAAGTCATGATAGACGCAAGGAATGTGTTCTATTTTTTTGGGCTTTTGGCGTTAAAGGAAAGAGGGCCAGGTAGAAGGCTTTAAAATTAAATGAGGAGGCTTTATGACATGAAAGTCAATTGGGAGAAACGACATGGGGTTTAAGAGGGCTGTGGCAGTATGCTTCCACCAGGTCCTGTGTTCGAACCAAGTATACAACAGCAATTGGGTTTTTAATTTTTTTGGAAGCTGGCGTGAAGAGGGGTAGGTGATGGCCAGATTATGGACTCTTTAAGTGATGAGATTAAGCTTAAATTTTTGCATATTTTTGGCTGGAAGAGTTGTGATGGTATTCTATATTTTATTTTATTTTCTTAAAGAGGATATTAAGGGATAATTAAAAGATAAAGATTTATCCCATGGGGAGCAATGGCCGAAATAGGGACTCTAGGGGCTTGAGTTTCGGTTTTTGAAGGAGTTATAGGGAGTAGTTTCGGCTAGCACATGATACTTTTATTTTTCTTTCATTGTTACTCAAACCGAAACTCCTCCTTTGCTACCTTTCGGTTTCTTTTCTTTGAAGCATACCATAGTCCTTGTGCCGAAAACCCTTCCTCCATCCTTGCCGAAGTTCCCTAAGTCTTTCATCTTCTCTCTTACTGTTAAGGCCAACACCATATTTTCTTCTTTCTCTTGAGCCGAATCCCTTAAAGAAAGGTGCTGTCTCACTTTCAGTTCTTTTCTCCTCTTCAAGGGTAGCCGAACCTCCTCACAACACCAAGTGGTGCTGACTTGTGGTGTTAGGGGCTGATATAATTATCAAGGTAAGGGACAATACCCTCTTTTAGGTTCAAGGTTATGGCTGAATGGCCTAAGGCTCTTACTAATGTGATTAAACCGATTATAGGGAAGCCATAGTCGATTGAAGGAAGCTTTCGAGATTTCGGTGAGTTTGGTAAGTGGGTAAGCACATTCGGCCAAAGGCCATATTTTGGTACAAGTGGTCTTTCGAGATTTTTGGTTTGGCTGAATAGGCCTAAATCCCTAACCATGTTGTTGGTCGATTATAGGTCAAAACATCTAGCATCGTAGATCAAATCTTCGGGATCTAGGATACGCGTTAGTAACAGGTGTGTAAACTCTTTACACACTTTATTAGTAAACTTTGCTATATTGTTGCCTTGTTAATAATTATTGTAGTGATCTATGATATGTGCTTGTGGGCTTAAGCATGGATTCCAGGTAAGTCCCCTGTACGTGATCTATTGATATATGATTTTGTATGCCATCACATGCTGTTAAATGCCATGCCTAAATACATGATATATGATAATTGATATGTAAGCATGATGATGGTGGGATTGATGAGAGGAGGGGGATGATTTTTATGGACTGTCACCAGTGGTTTTGACCACAAGATGGGTTGGCCCCATCAGATTAATTGTGACTTCGGTCACCAGTGGTTTTGACCACATCTCGATAAATTGTGACTAAGTCCCAGTGGTTTGGTACCACTAGTGGTTTTGACCACATTATGATATTTGTGACCTATGGTCATCAGTGGTTTTGACCACACGATGGGTTGGCCCCATCATTTAATTTGTGACACTAGTCACCAGTGGTTTTGACCACCAGTGGTTTTGACCACACGGGGTAGTAAAGGAGTACGGATGGTTAGTTCGGTTGCATGTGCATGTTTATTAATGACTTGTGTATGAGTTACATTTTCGGGTGGGGGATTTACATACTGAGTCTTGGTGACTCACCCCTTCCCTTACTATTTTGCAGATGAGTAGATAGCGGAGATGGAGCCGGAGAGGACTCGAGGTGGCCGTGCTTATCGTTGGACTTAAACTTATAGATAATATTATTTATGTTCTAAGTCATTTTATTTTGGGATTGTAATAAGGCCGCTATTATTATTTTGGATGTTTATTTTACTACTTTATTTTACTTATGTTATACTACAAATGATATTTATAAATATTAAGTGAACCGGTTAAAAGTAATTTTCCAAACTTAATAACTTCTACGAGATTTTTAAAGATGTTACCATCGGGTAACAAAAATAAACCAAGTCAACTATAACCTTGACGATTCTAAAATATTACATGATCAAATGTTTTCAAAAGGGTTTATCAACACAACTATGTTTATAAAAAGCCCAACTGAGTTTTCAAACACCGTTTTAAAACGTTAGCCACACTTTTAACAAAATTTTCACCACTATTCAAATTATTTTACTCCCTGACATACCAGATCCGGTCAGGACTCATGGGCCAGGTTTGGGGTGTTACATTTTTGGTATCAGAGCCAGGTTCAAAACTCGGCTGTGGGGGGGCCCAAGGCCCAAAACGTTTTTTTTTATGTTAGTAGGCCTTATTACAATGTTTTGGAAAATTGTTTATGGGTTGGACAGCATGGCACCGAGTCCCCGGCACCTATCCGCCCAGGTAAGTACTTCTATCCATTTTTGTGAGTATTTGATGAGGGGTAGAAGGGTAAATTGGGAACGTAGACTGTTAGAATAGAAATTGTTGAACCCTAAGGTTAGCATACCCCAACAAACCATGCATAAGATTTAATAATCTCTTAAACAACCCTGTGAGTTGTCACTGAACAAGGGATGTGGCAATCGTTATACGCATGTCTAAGATTGGATTCGGTGGGAGCCTGGTATTGAAGCAGTCCTTGTGACTCACCTCCTACTCACTCGAATCCTACCTGGTGCGTAGTAACGGTTCATCCTAGCTGAGACGACACACTCACAAGCTAAACTCGATAACTAAAACCCGAAAGGGACTAGCCGTTTTTTTTTTTTTTGAAGTAATTAAAACCTTGTTAAAAAATGAATGAAAAAAAGACCAAAATACCCCTCAGTTTGAAAAATGACCAAAATACCCCTGGCTTAAAAATTACCAAAATACCATCCGTAAGAAAATTTCCAAATAGGAAAAAATTTTCAAAATATCCTTCTTTTGTGAAATCACTTAGAACTAAATTTTTGGAAATCTTTTTATGGAAAATTACTAAAATACCCCTAGTGGTGAAATTACAAAATTGCCCCTAACCAACAAAATTACCAAAATGACCCTGATCTACAAAATCTTGCAATATCACTATTTTGGAAAATGCAATTATCAAAAAGAACCCTCAAAGTTTTACAATTTTTGAAATATCCCTGATTCATCAAATTTTGCAAATTCACCCCGATTTGTGAAAAATTACCGAAATACCCCTGAGGTCTAAAATTACCGAAATACCCCTGGATTTCAAAATTTTTCAAAATACCTCAGGAATTTAAGAGTTCCAAAATACTTTTTGACAAAATCATTAGAGAACTTTTATTTTTGAAAAAAATTACAAAAATACCCCTGTAGGGAAATTACGAAAATACCCTAGGTAGTGGAAAAACAATCACAATGAAAACTACGTCTCTTTGAATGAATGAATGGAAAACTGTGTGCATGTATGATTGAGAAAGAACCACTTCTAAAACTCCTATCATAAAATTTCTTCGTGGATAATCAAGTGAAACAAGGTACTAATGCATAAAATTCTTAAACAGATAAATTCAATCGTTAGAAATGAGTACGAGAGGTCGTGGACGTCTGCGCCGTGGTCGTGGAAGTGGTAGGATGACTTTGTTTGAGCCATCAGGGTCCGGACATGGGTCTGGAAATGACGACGGCGAAAACTGAGTTCCAAGATCAAACGGGTGGTAATGATGTCGTATCTCAAGCTGTATTATGAGTATTGGAATGAGTTGTTGAGGCTAGCGCGGGTGCAGGAGCCCGTAAATCTGTGGTTGAGCGATTCTGGGCTAACGGAGCAGAAGTATTTAGAGGAGTTTTCGAAGTGGCACCCAGTGTGGCGGAGTACTAGTTAGAAGCAACAGAAAGGATCATGGATGATCTAGATTTTACAGCTGAGGAGAAATTGAAGGGTATCATCTCTCTGCTTTGGGATGAGTCATACCAATGGTGGCTCACTGTGAGAGATGGAACGGTGGCAGAAAATCTCACATGGGAATTCTTCAGAGATGCCTATCAAAAGAAGTATATCGAAACTAGTTACGTGGATGCACAGCGGAAGGCTTTCTTGAAGCTGGTTCAAGGCAGTAAGACGGTGGCGGAGTATGAGGTCGAATTCCTCCGGTTGAGTAGGTATGCTCGTGGCATTGTGGGTACTGAGCATGAGCGCTGTGTTAGATTTGAGGATGGGCTTAGAGATGAGCTGAGAATGATGATAGCTCCACATCAGGAATGGGAGTTCGCGGTCTTAGTGGAGAAATCAAAAGTTGCTGAAGGGGTAAGACAGTCGGTTAGACGGAACCAAGATCGAAATTGGAATAAGAGGAGCTCAGGACCTTCAAGGTTCTCGGGTAATCAGTCAGAAGAAGACAAGGATTGTGGGTCGGATCAAGCTGCTAGGCCTGCTGCTGCTACAAACCCTCAATGGCCTCCACGGTGTGCTCGGTGTGGCAAGTCTCACACGGGGGAATGTTGGAATGGTAATCGGAGATGCTTCGAGTGTGGGTCCTTGGAGCATCGAGTTAGAGACTGTCTGAAAAAGGCAGCGAGACTGAGATTAGAGGGTCAGGATTATGCACCGAACATGAGGGATAACCAACAGCCTCAGAGGGGTCGTGGTGCAGGAAGAGGAGGTAATGGTGCTGGCAGAGGTTGTGGGGCACCGAGGGAGGTACCGTTGGTACTGAGGCTAGGCAACCTGGTTTGGTCTATGCTGCGAGGCGTCAAGAGGAGGGCGACGCACCGGACATCATAACTGATATGTTCTTGATCTTTGGTGTGCCCTATAACACTTTGATTGACATTGGCTCAACCCACTCGTACATTGCTAGTAGCGTAGTGGAAACTGTGCATTTAGACTCTGAACTTACTTCTAGGAAGATGACTGTATTAAGCCCCCTAGGTCACTCTATAGAAGTAAGGAAACTCTATAGGAACGTACCCCTAGAACTCCAAGGGGTTGTGTTCTTGGCAGATTTAATGGAACTACCATTCCGGGAGTTCGATCTAATTCTCGAGATGGATTGGCTAGTAAAGTATCAGGCTAGCCTGGATTGCGCAGCTAAGCACATGGTAATAAAGAAAGTGGAAGGTGATGAGGTGGTGATGATAGGTAAAAGGAGGGATTACCTATCTAATGTGGTTTCTGCGTTGAAGGCGGAAAGGATGGTTAGGAATGGTTGTGAAGCTTATGTGGTGCATGTCTGTGTCTTGGAAGCAAAGGATGTTGCTGTGGGAGATGTCCGGACTGTAAGGGATTATATCGACGTGTTTTTAGAGGAGCTTCCGGGTCTACCTCCGGACCATGAGGTTGAATTTGGTATAGATCTGTTACCCGGAATCGCGCCGTATCTATAGCTCCATATCGGATGGCGCCAAAAGAATTGGTAGAGTTAAAGGCGCAGATTCAGGAATTATTGGATAGAGGGTTCATCCGACCGAGTGTATCGCCTTGGGGAGCTCCAGTGCTATTTATCAAGAAGAAGGATGGGACAATGAGGATGTGCATAGACTATCGGTGCTGAACAAGTTGACAATAAAGAACCGGTATCCTTTGCCTAGGATTGACGATCTGTTCGATCAACTTAAAGGGGCATCGGTGTTCTCTAAGATTGACCTTAGGTCAGGGTACCATCAACTTAAGGTGAAGGGGGCTGATATTCACAAGACGGTATTCCGTACTCGGTATGGCCACTACGAGTTTCTGGTAATGCCTTTTGGTCTGACAAATGCACCGGCAGCATTTATGGACATGATGAACCGGGTTTTCCAACCCTATATGGATCGGTTTGTTATGGTCTTCATAGACAACATTTTGGTGTACTCGAAGTCGGAAAAGGAGCATGACGCGCATCTTCATTTGGTTCTACAAGTTCTAAAGGAGAAGCAGTTGTACGCCAAATTCAGTAAATGTGAGTTCTGGCTCAAGGAGGTAACTTTTCTAGGGCATGTTGTTTCAGCTGAGGGCATCAGGGTGGATCTCCGTAAGATTAAGGAGGTGTTGGAATAGAAGCCACCAAAGTCGGTTACGAAAATTTGGAGTTTTCTGGGGTTGGCAGGATATTATAGGAGATTTGTGGAAATTTCTCCTTAATCACAGCATCGTTGACTAAGCTGTTGAGAAAAGGGGTTCCGTTTGTGTGGTCTGAGAAGCAGCAAGGGAGTTTTGATAAGCTGAAGAGGATCTTGACGGAAGCACCGGTCTTAATTCAGCCTAAGGCAGGAAAGGAGTTCACTGTATATTGCGATGCATCACATACTGGTTTAGGGTGTGTGCTGATGCAAGAAGGGAAGGTGGTCGCTTATGTGTCACGATAGTTAAGGCCTCACGAAGTTAACTACCCAACACATGACTTGGAATTGGCTGCTGTGGTATTTGCCTTGAAAATCTGGAGGCACTACCTGTACGGGGAGAAGTCGATAGTGTACACAGATCACAAAAGTCTGAAGTACCTCCTGACTCAGAAAGATTTAAATCTGAGGCAGCGGAGGTGGATTGAGTTGTTGAAGGACTACGACTACTCAATCGAATACCATCCGGGGAAGGCTAACGTGGTAGCTGATGCTTTGAGCCGAAAGGTGGTAGCGGATTTGCGAGCAATGTTTGCTCATCTAAGTCTCTATGAGGATGGGAGCCTTTTGGCGGAATTGCAAGTGAAGCCTTCTTGGATTGATGAGGTCAAAGAGAGGCAGTTGACCGATGAAGCTTTGAGTACTCAGAGGTTGCAAGTACAGAATGGTGAGGCCGAGGGTTTCAGTTTGGGTAGCGATGGAGTGTTGTACTTTCAGGGGAGAGTATGCATGCCTAAGGATGATGAGTTGAGGCAGCGAATCCTTAAGGACACTCATAAAGTCGTCGCTATGCACCCGGAAGCAACAAGATGTATCGAGATTTAAGGGAGCAGTTTTGGTGGTCGGGTCTTAAACGGAAAGTAACCGAGTTAGTGGGCAAGTGTCTGACATGCCGACAAGTTAAGGTGAGCATCAATTGCCATCGGGTACATTACTGTAGGTAAAGATCCCACAAGAGAAGTGGGAGGAGATTACTATGGATTTCGTGAGTGGGCTTCCCCTTATGCCCAGTAAGAAAGATGCAGTTTGGGTGGTAGTAGACCGGTTGACTAAGTCAGCTCATTTTATACCGGTAAGGGTTGACTACTCGCTTCAGAAGTTAGCCAAACTGTATATTGCTGAAATAGTGCGATTACATGGAGTACCGGTGTCCATTATCTCAGATCGGGATCCTCAATTTACGTCGAGATTCTGGAAGGCCTTACATCAAGAGTTAGGCACGAGGTTGAATTTCAGCACGGCTTTTCATCCGCAGTCTGATGGACAATCTGAGAGGGCTATCCAAGTATTGGAAGATATGCTGAGGGGCTATGTTTTGGACTTTCGTGGTAGTTGGGAGGAGTACCTACCTTTGGCAGAGTTCGCTTAAAACAATAGTTCTCAAGCGAGTATTCAGATGGCACCGTATGAGGCTCTGTATGGTCAAAAATGCCGTACTTCTACATGTTGGACGGAACTAGGAGAACGTCAGATGTTGGGTCCAGAGTTAGTGGCAAAGACGGAGGATAAGGTTAGAGTAATTCGGGCTCGTCTGAAGGAGGCATCAGATATGCAGAAATCCTACGCCGATCTTAAGCGCAGAGAGGTTGAATATGCAGTAGGTGATAGGGTCTTCTTGAAGGTATCACTTTAGAAGAAGGTGCTGAGGTTTGGCCGGAAGGGCAAGCTAAGCCCTAGATTCATCGGACCGTACATGGTGTTGAAACGCGTGGGACCGATAGCATACCAGCTCGAGTTGCCGGCAGAATTGAGCCAGATCCATGATGTCTTCCATGTTTCGATGTTGAGGCGCTATCGATCAGATCCCTCACACGTGGTGCCGATTGAGGAAATTGAAGTGAATCCAGACTTGTCTTTCAAGGAGGAGCCAGTACAAATCCTGGATCGAGATGTCAAGGTTCTGAGGAGGAAGTCAGTGCCTTTGGTAAAGGTGTTATGGCGAAACCATGGTACGGAGGAGGCCATATAGGAACCCGAGAATGTGATGCGGCAGCAATACCCCTAGCTCTTCTGATCCAGGTAATTTCGAGGCTGAAATTCTTTTTAAGGGGGGTAGAACTATAACACCCTAAATTAGGGGTTGTTTGTAATTTAATTAGTTTCCCATGTGTGCTTGAAGAAATAAATACTATGATTTTATTTGGCATGTTTTAGGGTCTAGAAATAACCCTGAGCTAGGCCTGACTTAGGGCTAAGAATTTATTTTTAGTATGTAAAAGGAGGGAGCTAGGTGAGATAGGGCTTAAATAAAATTTTGGGAGAAACACGACACAAAGAATAGCTTGGCTAAGTGGCTTACATGTGCCACTTAGATGCTATGAAGGTGGCGTCAAAGGGAGCTTCAAGGGAGGAGGTTCGAGTCTTAGGAGTTACAAGGGGATGCGTTTTTATTTTGGGTTTTTTGGGACGTTAAAGAAAGCGACTGAGTTGGAAAGCCTTAACAGATTTTGTGGGCAAGGAATGGACATGAAAGTCAGTTTGGTGGAGTGGCTTGGGGCGCCACTTAAGGGCCTTGGTGTGTGGACTCGAGTTTGAGTCATGATGGACACAACGAATGTGTTCTATTTTTTTGGGCTTTTGGCGTTAAAGGAAAGAGGGCCAGGTAGAAGGCTTTAAAATTAAATGAGGATGCTTTATGACATGAAAGTCAATTGGGAGAAATGGCATGGGGCGTTTAAGAGGGCTGCGGCAGTATGCTTCCACTAGGTCCTGTGTTCGAACCAAGTATACAGCAGCAGTTGGGTTTTATTTTTTTGGAAGCTGGCGTGAAGAGGGGGAGGTGATGGCCCGATTATGGACTCTTTAAGTGATGAGATTAAGCTTAAATTTTTGCATATTTTCGGCTGGAAGAGTTGTGATGGTATTCTATATTTTATTTTATTTGCTTAAAGAGGAGATTAAGGGATAATTAAAAGATAAAGATTTATCCCATGGGGAGCAATGGCCGAAATAGGGACTCTAGGGGCTTGGGTTTTGGTTTTTGAAGGAGTTATAGGGAGTAGTTTCGGCTAGCACATGATACTTTTATTTTTCTTTCATTGTTACTCAAACCGAAACTCCTCCTTTGCTACCTTTCGGTTTCTTTTCTTTGAAGCATACCATAGTCCTTGTGCCGAAAACCCTTTCTCCATCCTTGCCGAAGTTCCCTATGTCTTTCATCTCCTCTCTTACTGTTAAGGCCAACCCCATATTTTCTTCTTTCTCTTGAGCCGAATCCCTTAAAGAAAGGTGCTGTCTCACTTTTGGTTCTTTTCTCCTCTTCAAGGGTAGCCGAACCTCCTCACAACACCAAGTGGTGCTGACTTGTGGTGTTAGGGGCTGATATAATTATCAAGGTAAGGGGCAATACCCTCTTTTAGGTTCAAGGTTATGGCCGAATGGTCTAAGACTCTTACTAATGTGATTAAACCGATTATAGGGAAGCCATAGTCGATTGAAGGAAGCTTTCGGGATTTCGGTGAGTTTGGTAAGTGGGTAAGCACATTCGGCCAAAGGCCATATTTTGGTACAAGTGGTCCTTGGGATTTTTGGTTTGGCCGAATAGGCCTAAATCCCTAACCATGTTGTTGGTCGATTATAGGTCAAAAGATCTAGCATCGTAGATCGAATCTTCGGGATCTAGGATACGCGTTAGTAACAGGTGTGTAAACTCTTTACACACTTTATTAGTAAACTTTGCTATAGTGTTGCCTTGTTAATAATTATTGTAGTGATCTATGATATGTACTTGTGGGCTTAAGCATGGATTTCGGGTAAGTCCCCTGTATGTGATCTATTGATATATGATTTTGTATGCCATCACATGCTGTTAAATGCCATGCCTAAATACATGATATATGATAATTGATATGTAAGCATGATGATGGTGGGATTGATCAGAGGAGGGGGATGATTTTTATGGACTGTCACCGGTGGTTTTGACCACAAGAAGGGTTGGCCCCATCAGATTAATTGTGACTTCGGTCACCAGTGGTTTTGACCACATCTCGATAAATTGTGACTAAGTCCCAGTGGTTTGGTACCACTAGTAGTTTTGACCACATTATGATATTTGTGACCTATGGTCATCAATGGTTTTGACCACACGATGGGTTGGCCCCATCATTTAATTTGTGACACTAGTCACCAGTGGTTTTGACCACCAGTGGTTTTGACCACACGGGGTAGTAAAGGAGTACGGATGGTTAGTTGGGTTGCATGTGCATGTTTATTAATGACTTGTGTATGAGTTACATTTCCAGGTGGGGGATTTACACACTAAGTCTTGGTGACTCACCCCTTCCCTTACTATTTTGCAGATGAGTAGATAGCGGAGATGGAGCCAGAAAGGACTCGAGGTGGCCATGCTTATCGTTGGACTTAAACTTATAGATAATATTATTTATGTTCTAAGTCATTTTATTTTGGGATTGTAATAAGGCCGCTATTATTATTTTGGATGTTTATTTTACTGCTTTATTTTACTTATGTTATACTACAAATGATATTTATAAATGTTAAGTGAACCGGTTAAAAGTAATTTTCCAAACTTAATAACTTCTACGAGATTTTTAAAGATGTTACCATCGGGTAACAAAAATAAACCCAGTCAACTATAACCTTGATGATTCTAAAATATTACATGATCAAATGTTTTCAAAAGGGTTTATCAACACAACTATGTTTATAAAAAGCCCAACTGAGTTTTCAAACACCGTTTTAAAACGTTAGCCACATTTTTAACAAAATTTTCACCACGATTCAAATTATTTTACTCCGTGACATACCAGATCTGGTCAGGACTCATGGGCTGGGTTTGGGATGTTACAATATATCATAATAATCTACTTAGTCATACCAAAACGAACCATTACTAGCCATTCCAATGGCTAGGTTACAAAATAACATTTCAAGCCACTATTGGCCAAGTTGTCCTATACATACCATTATACCCAAAATGTCTTTACAAAGTATATCCAAAATGCTAGTTGATAGTGTGAAGATGCTCCAATAATCTCCATCCCTCGCTAGCTTTTGAGCACTATAAAATAGGGAAAGTTAAAGGAGTAAGCATTACATGCTTAGTAAGTTTGTATAACGGAAACTAAACTTATCAATCTTACTTATTAAAATCTAAGCATACAATTTTATGTTTCCATCCATTTGGCTAAATTTCCTAATCACATACATTCAATCAAACATGTTAGTCACCAAAATCCTCATATCAATTCAAGTAACATAAATGAGCTCATCAAGCAATATTCTTTCGAGTCATTATCATATCATTTCAAGATTTTCATGTCATGTTAAGAGTTTTATGTCCGTCGAATCATTAAATTCCGATGGATGCTTAAATAGTACACTTGAAGTGTACGATTCAGTAATCTGTCAATTTCTTATTCAGGGGTACCCAATGAGGCACTTAACCAAAAAACACTCTCCCGAGCCACAAATGTATAACAAGATTACTAGTCCAAGCTAAATCTTTTATATAACGTAAGCTCAGAGGAGCTCAATTAGGATTACCAGTCCAGGCTAAACCCTAATCATAACATATGCTCGAGAGGTATTATACAGAGATTACCCGTCCGGGCTAAATCCTTTCTATAACAAGTTTAATGGGATTACTCATCCAAGCTAAATCTCGTCCGTAACAAATGCAGGACCTTATTAATTTTGGGTAAGCGCATATAATCATCGGAATCCAATATTCAATCGGGACTTAACCCCTTTTTCACATTTTAAGCATATATCGATTTTCCATCATAGTATACAAGTAAGAACATCAACATAAATCACATTACATACAACACAACATAATTACATGTCCAATTAAGTTACATGAACTTACATTGACACTTGTTCACGTTAGAAATCTACTAATCCGAAACCTTTTCTTTTCCTCCATCTAACTTTGAATTAGTGTTGTCCGGATCTATATAAATGAATTTAACCATCAATTTCATACATTTCATATTTAAATGGACTCAATTTACGTCCTAGGAAAAATTACCATTTTGCCTCTAACTTTTTCATAAATTTCAATTTTGTCCCTAGGCCCGGAAAATGAAACTTGTGCAAATTACTCCCTATTACAAGCCTAAGCAAAGCTCCATTACAAATTTTCCAGCACATGTATTCATAAACTTTCAAATTTTTTCATCAAATTTTACAGCTTTTCATTTTAGTCCCTAAATCATGTTTTTCATCAAAAATCACATTATAAAAGTTGTTTATCTATCAATAATCTTTCATTTTCTACCATAAATTCCAAATTTCCAACATAATACATCCATGAGTCATTTTCATGCATTGATAACTTTTCAAATTAATCCCTCAAATAGAGAGATTAAGCTATCTCGGTTTCAAAAATACTGAAATTATTAAAAATAAGACAAGAGAACTTGCCCAATTAACCTTGAAAGTTTCCCCTCTCTCTCCTAGGGTTTCCATAGAATTTTAGGTTGAAGATGAAAAAATAAGATGATATTTTCTTTTTATCATCTTTTAATTAATTAAATTTTTCCTATTTCCAATTTAGTCATTGACCTTTTTCTATAATTCCATGGATGAGTCACCATGAAAAATCTACATACTTTTCTTAATGGCCTAATTACCATATAAGGACCTCTAGTTTTGAATTCCATAGCTATTTGATCCTTATAGTACTAAAATTCAACTTTCATATTTTATGTGATTTAGTCCTTGTAATTAGGCACTAAATCGATAAAATTTTCATGTCAAAATTTTCACATGTCACGTCTATCATATTACGGACCGTATAATAAAATAAAATAAATCGTATTTTGTGTCAGATTTGTAGTCCCGAAACCACTGTTGCAATTTCACTGAAATATGAGTTGTTACTGTCCAAAACACTCTTTAAGGCACATTGACACTTTTGTCCATAAACATTCACATTTTCACAATTTAGTCCTTATTCCATAAAATCACAAATTAGTGAAATTCAAAATGAACCCATGCTAGTTGAATTACCATAATGCCCCTAGTAGCCCATTTTTTTCATTTATTCACACATTTAACCACACTTTTTCACATTTTCACAAATAAATCCCTATTTTGCATTTTTACTCAAAATCACTTTACAAAATATGTAAATCTAACAACAATGTTTCATGTTTCCTCAAACATCAAAGAACACATATATTCATAAATGGAAACTTTGAAAATCTTTAACAGTTTTGCAAAATAGTCCCTGGGCTAGCTAGAACTAGATGCAACAATGTTAAAAACATAGAAATCATTAAAAACGAGACAAAAACCGTACCTTAATGAGCAAAATAGCCTAGCCGAATGAAGAGCATAAAAATGGCTTCTTCTAGCCCTAATAATTGGTTCCTAAAATGAACAAGAAAAGATGATGGTTTGTTTTATTTGTTTTTAATTATCATTATTTACCAATTTACAAGATTAACCTTATTCATTAACCTTTATAATATCATTTTAATGACCATATTTGAACACTCAAACTATTAGTTGTCTAATTACAACATAAGGGCCTTAACTTTAAGGTTTTATAGCTAATATATACCTTTAACTATTAGAATAGTACTTTTTCATTTACGCAATTTAGTCCTTTTATCAAATTAACTGTTTAAACGATAAAATTTCTTAACGAAATTTTTACACAATCACTCAATCATGTTGTAAACATATAAATAATAATAAAATAAATATTTTGATCTTGAATTTGTGGTCCCAAAACCACTATTCTAATTTGACCAAAAACGGGCTATTACAACTCTCCCCTCTTAGGGATTTTCATCCCCGAAAATCTTACCAGGGAATAGATTAAGTTACTATTTTCTCATAGCTTCCTCAAGCTCCCATATAGCCTCTTCAACTCCGTGTCGTTGTCACAAAACTTTCACTAAAGCTGTGCTTTTATTTCTCAACTCTTTGATCTCTCAAGCCAAAATTCTGATTGGTTCTTCCTTGTACGTCATATTAGATTAAATTTCAATCTCTTCCGGAGAAATTATATATGAATGATCTGTTCACAACATAAATAATTGAAACACATTATGAATCTAATCCAACTTTGATGGTAATTCAAGTCGATATGTCACTGGCCCTCTCTCTCAATAAACTAATACGACCCAATAAATTACAGAGTCAACTTCTCTTTGCAGCCACATCGAAAAGTCCTCTTCGAGGGCGATACTCTCAAAAATAATCTATCGTCGATATGAAATCCAATATCTTTACATTTCAAATTTACATACCATTTATGTCAATCTGAAGCTACTGTCAACTTTCACGAATCACATTCATCTTTTCTTTAGAATCACGAATCAATTTAACCTCGTGTATCTTTTCTCACTGAGCTCCATCCAATATAACAAAGTTCGTCATTTACAATCATATAAAATTTCATACAATGCCATCTTATATTCGACTTGAAAATTATTATTATAAGTGAATTCGACCAACAGTAAACATTTTTCCCTATTACCTTTGAATTCTAAAACATAGTAATGAAGCATATCATCAAGAATCTAGTCACTTTCTCATACTTATCATCAATTTGATGATGCATTGTAGTGCAAAAGTACAATCACGTACTCAGAACTTCTTGTAGCTTTTTCCATAATCGCGATATAGACCTCAGATCTCTATTTGAAATAATGGAAACTGGCTCTCTATATAACCTGACAATCTTGGAAACACATAATTCAACAAATCATCCACGTGAGAAATTTTTACGTACTAGAATAAATATGCAGATTTCGTCAACCGATTAGTAACAACCCAGATATCATCTTTCTTTTTCAGAGATTAGGGTAACCCGGTACGAAGTCTATCATAATTCTATCTCATTTTCCACTCCAGTATCATCATTGGCTATAATAGTCCTGAATGTATTTGATATTCGGCTCTAACTTGTTGATAAATCAAACATCTGAACACAAAATTAGAAATATTGCTTTTCATATCTGACCATCAATGCTTCTAACTCAAATCACTGTACATCTTATTACACCTCTGATGAATAGACAAATTACCACTGTGAGCCTCGTGTAAAATTTTCTATATACGCTTTGGATTCTTCAATACACAAATTCTATCTCAGAATAATAATAATAGTCATTAGGTCCGATCTAAAATTTAGAATCAGAAGTCTATTCACACTGTACTCCTTTCGCTTGCAATTCTCAATCACATTTCTGAACTTCTCAGATTTGCAATGAAAACATCGATTTTAGCTTTTAACTCATCTAAAATTGATCCATTATTTCAACATCAATCATGTAATCATCGTTCACAAAGTAAACAAAAAATTTTTTACTCAAGCATCGGCAACTATATTTTTTTTTCCCCAAATGTTAATCAATAACCAACTCACCATCTTTCAATAGCTCAAGCCATCAGCGTTGTCTTAGATTCAAATCTTTTTATGACATCTGCTACTTAAAACTGATCAGCAAGTATGTGACATTTTCATCGAACAAATGATGTCTTCAAATTTTCAATGCAAACACAATAACACCCAACTCTAAGTCGCGTGTCGGATAATTCTTCTAATATGGCTTTAACCGTCAGAAAGAATTAGCTACCACTTTATATTCTTTTACTAAAACACATCCCAATCTGTTCAATGACACATCACTGAAAATCACAAGTTCTTTATCCAATTCAGGCTGAACCAGAACTAGTGCTTTGATTAACAATGCTTTCAACTGTTTAAAACTTTGGTTAACAAGTATTAGATCATTCAAACTTCACAAGCGCGATAGCTTTTTCAATCAGAACAACTTTAACTCATAATAATGTATTTCGATTAGAACAATTCTAAAAGATAAGATATATTTTTGTATCATGTTTTCTAAAACATAAATTCTTCCTTCGGATTGTCTGTCTATTTACCCATGAATGCACAAAATTACTTCCATACCTGAGGATAAACTTAAATGCATATAATTTAAATTATTCTTCAACTAATTAACCCTCTCAAATTTGAAGCAACTGAATCGATCTTATTTATCTAATAATAACATTTCAAAGTAATCTCTTCTTCATGTTGTTAGAACAACTCAAATATACAATCTTTCATAATTCCCTTAACATACTAGTCAAAGATCTTTACAAACTACATCAGCTCAACGAATCATAATATCTCGATTTAACTCGTTGACCTTAATCAAGCTTAACTGAGAAAAGAAACCATTATACAAATTTGATCTTGAGCTTCCACCATTTATACTTTTGTCTATATCAACCCTTTTCATGAAAACTAGAAAGCCTGATATCAGTATCATCATGCTCCCACGATCAGACTAGAAATTATAACAGTAACAAATATAATTATTTTTTATCACTGAATATCTTTTACAAGTGAGCCATATCTGATACATTAATCAATAAGAAGGATAAGAAAACCGAGATAATGAAATCCAAGATGTGAAGCTATACTAAATTTTTGAGAATACAACCCATATTGGATGATAAAGATCTCCATGATATTCCAGAGAAAAATCCAAATGAAAAACACCATTCATACGAACTAGAATCAATTGTGACAGAAGCAGTATAAATTTTCATATATATGAGTAGAAGAACAAGTAGTAGAAATAGAATACTAGCATCAGATGGATTTTACCGTCAAATTTTGTACCAAATGTAATGGAATAGAATACGAAAGAAAGGTAAAGCAATGTCGATCATAAACCAACTAAATCCACCATGCCTTCATCTAACAATATGGTTAGTTAGCATTTTTAAAAAAATAAAAATCTTATCCGAAAATGAACTGCTACATATATCTCTAAGAATAAATGAACACAAAGAATACCCAGAAGAGTTCGTCATAATCTATTCAACTATAACCACTGTACTCGGATATCATTACAATTCAAACATGATTCCACTGACTATTATAGTCATCACTAATCCCACATTATTCCATTCACTAACTAAAATCAATTTAGAAGAATTTCCAATTAATATATTCTTTAGACATTATACTTGAATGAGTCGATTAGTCGAGATTAACTTCTTCTTTAACAACATCATCGCGTAATTCGAATGATCTTCATAACAAGCTGATATCTCTTCTGGAATTGTCTTTACTTGCTAACCCTTTCTCATCTCTAACCGCATTAATAATTATTCCACCATTGAACTCTTTAGTTTCATATTTGTGAGCTTATCCAATCTAAACCATGTGAACTTCATTGTATGACACTATACTGATGAGGGGGTGAAGATTATAAAGCCTCAAAATTTGACTCATATATATACACACATATAATACAACATTTATCATCAACACAATATTAGGAACTTTTATTCATACCTTTATGAGTTTCAACTCATCATAAACACAGTTTTACTCAGATGCTTTAATATCATTTTCAGTATCATTAGAACTTGCTCGGTTGACAAACATCTTTGTCTAATTAAGATAAATCTCGTAAAAGTCGGGAGAGATCACACTATCACAGTTTATATATGGCATGTATAGCTAGACTCTCACATCTGCTACGTTAGTCCTAAAAATCGACTAAATTGTTGCTCTGATACCAATAAATGTAACACCCCTCACCTATATTCGACGCCAAAATAGGGTTACGGAGCGTTACTAGACTTTCAACACTTTTAAACATACATTTCATATACAATTTATCAATTCAAATACAAACCAATAAAAATCAATCATAATGTCCCTTAAACGAGCCTACAAGGCCTTAAACATACATTAGGAGTGGTTTGGGACTAAACTGAAAACTCAAGAAACTTTTCAACACTTAGTAAATTTTTCTACAAAATAGGGGACACATGCCCGTGTGACCAAACTGTGTGTCTCACATGGCCACTAGACAAGCCCGTGCCATAGGTTGTATGGAAATTCGAAATGGGATTATATGGCCGTGTCTCAGCCCATGCCCTACCCCGTGTCCATACAAATGAGCTTACTGACTAGGGTCACACAGCCAACCACACGCCCGTGTGTCTAGCCCGTTTGCCCTTCAAAGTGGCCACACACGCCCGTGTGCCAGGCTGTGTGTTAGGCCGTGCCAAACCTGTAGGGTATACTGACTTATGCAACACGACCAAGTCACACGCCCGTGTGCTAGGCCGTGTGCCAATTAGGGGGTATACTGACTTGTGCCACACGGCCGATCACACTTCCGTGTGTAAGACCACGTGTAGCATACTGGCTTCATTTCAATTTCAACACCAGAGGACACACGGCCGTGTAACATGACCGTGTGTCACACACGGCTAAGACACAGGCCCGTGTCTCTGCTGGTGTAGGCAAAAATAGGTTGTTTACCAAGCCAATGTGCCACCCAAATTTGCATATACCTATACAACCAATTTGGCACCAATTCAAAGCATAAATAAGCATCCAATTTAGACACAATTAAGGCTAATTCATACCATATCCAATACCAATAACTAACATGCTTATAACTCATGTTTTTCTCAATTAAAACATATTAAAAACATATATAACAACCAACTAGTTAAACCTTTACCAATTATACATCATTTTGAACCATTTCACAATCATGTTACCATTTTCACAATTCATCAATTTACCATTCATAGTACCTATTATCATCAATCGTCACAACCAACTCAACATACACAAGACATAAGCATATATATATATATTTATATGCACATGATTCAAACATACCAAATAAACCGTAATGATCCATCACACATGGCTCTATATACATACCAAACACAAACATTTACAAGCCAATTCATTTGGCCAAAGTCTTTACCAAATATAACCAAAATGACTCAAAGTCCCTATACATGCCATATACTCAAATTACCAAAGTTCATATATACCAAGATATAGGTGGATAGTGTGAAGCGGTCTCTGACGATCCCAAAATCCGAGCTAACTTTGATATCACTATAAAACATGCAAAATAAACAAAGTAAGCTATAAAGCTTAGTAAGCTCGTATGAGATAAACTTAATGCAATCACTTAAACATGATTCATTATTTTCAATATGTCAATATGCAACTTTCTTTAACTATCAAACCTTTCAAGTGCTCATTCACAAAACCATATACATTCGTCATCATTTCTCTCATTCAAAGCTAAAATGGTTTATACACATACTTGTACCATCTCGTACCAATCTCATATACATTCTCATCTTTCATTTACCCGTTGAACCATTCAGAAAAGAATTCGGATACTCAAGGATCTCACAAGATAAGTACATATACCATGGCCCAAAGCCAAATCATGGTAACTTATCCAAAATACTAATATCATAGCCCAAAGCCAAATCAGTTTATCTCACACACCAAGTGCTATATCATGGCCAGAATCCAAATCAGTTTATCTAGCACACCAAGTGCTATATCATGGCCCGAAACCAACTCATTGTATCACCTAATGACATGTCACTAGTATCCTAAACTATTCCTAAGGTTCAATCGGGATTTGATCTGTTGAATCATCATCAAATCATTTCCAAACTTGTCCATAGATACTTACACACAAATTAAGCTATATCAAAACATATAGAATACATTTGAAATGAAATTATAACATACGAACTTACCTCGGTTGCTAAAATGGTGAATTGAGTCAACTATTTCGTAACTTCATTCTTTTCCCGATCTAAGTCCGTATCTCTCCTTTCTCGATCTAAATATATTCAAAATTAACTTATTTAATCATCTATTCATTCAATTTAGTCCATATAACACCCCTAACTCGTACCCATCGTTGAAACAAGGTTTCAGAGCATTACCAAAACATTCAGAACATTTTTCTATTAAATAATGAAAATTTACTATTCATATACCGAGATCATCCAAAATGTCCCTTCATCGGGCCCTCGAGGCCCAACACAAGCATTAGAATCGAATCGTGACTTAATTTTAACCTCTAAAATTTTTTTGTAAAATTACAAAACTTTTTTAAGGTGTAGGACTCACACGCCCGTGTGGTCCAAGAGACACACCCGTGTGACCCTGGAACACGCTCGTGCCACAGGTTGTGTTCAATTTAGGGTGCTCTCTGACTTACGCCACACGGCCATGCCACACGTCCATGTGCTAGGCCGTGTGGTTAATTAAATTAATTCGAATTAGGTGCAGGTTTCACATGGCCAAGACACATGCTCGTGTTCTAGGCCGTGATGCACACATGGCTGAGACACACTCCCGTGTCTCTGCCCGTGTGCCCAATTTTGAGTATTCTATTTTTTAAAATTAAGATGCAGGGGACACACGGCCTATCTACAAGCCCGTGTTATCAGGCCGTGTGTCACACACGGTCTAGACACACGCCCGTGTGTCTGCCCATGTGGACAAAATGAAGCCATTTCTAGCTTTATTTCTCACCCAAAATTTCACCCAAGACCTGCACTTGAAACACACATCCAATACCAACCAATTCAAGCATTCAAATTTGGCAATTTTTATCATTCAACATAGCATATTACTACATGCATAAGTGTTTATAGACTTACCTTGGAACATCCTAGGCATTCACAACATTTATCACACATTCTTAACATAACACATATATATGAATATATCATAATAATCTACTTAGTCATACCAAAATGAACCATTACTAGCCATTTCAATGGCTAGGTTACGAAATAACATTTCAAGCCACTATCGGCCCAGTTGTCCAATACATGCCATTATACCCAAAATGACCTTACTAAGTATAGCCAAAATACTAGTTGATAATGTGACAATGCTCCAATGATCTCCAACCCTCGTGTAACATCCTGAAATTTAGAATTTATGTTTGTGCATTATATCTTGCCTTAGGCTAGTTAGAATATTAATTGTGTATGTTTAGGGGGTCCTAAGAAGGCTCGAGATTGAAATGGGCCTTAGAAAAATTTTTATGTTTAAGCACTTTAAGGAGAGAAGGTAAGTGGCATCAATGCTTATGGAAATAAGTGAGTAATATGCTAGCATAAATGAGCATATGGCAAAGAGGTTGTGATGTCAAGTGGAAAGCTTGAAAGGAAGAGGTTCGAATCCCTTACCTTAAGATCCCAAATAGAATGATGGGATTTAGAGATTGATTGAGCCTCAGGCTTGGAACTCAAATGGTTCAGCTAGCGATGTTTCCCGGAATAAGCGCCCCCAATAAGAGAAGAAGATAAAGAGAGCAAAGTCAATAAAATTGTAACACCACGCCAATTAGCCATTCAGCTTTGGCTACCAAATACCGAAAGAAGAACAGAAAATGATAGCAGAGTCTCTCTTACCTTAACAACCAAATCGATGGAAGATCTGAAGTAGACTCCTAACACCTTGTTCCACAGTATTTGGCTAACACATATGATATCTCTAAAAGAAGAAAAGGAAACAACCTTCAGAGATTTGGCTATAGCAAAAGAAAAATAAAAGAAAAAATCAAATGAAAAAAATATGAGCAATAGATTCGGCCCTTGAGAAGAGAGGAAATAGAAAAGAATGATAACTACTTACCAAAGAGTGGGATGAGGATTCGACTGGAACGATAGGTAAAAAAAAATCTCAAAGAGAAGAATTAAAAGATGGGTTTCAGTTTGGCAGAAGAAAAGATGATAGGAGGAAGGTGCGATTATCGTACTTAAGGAAAAGGCAATGAATGGAATGATTTGGCAAGGCTTCAAGAGGTTCGACAACACAAGAAAAAGAGAGGAAAAGATATGGGAAAAAGAATGATAAAGGGAAAAATGAGAAAAGAAAAAATAGAGAAGGAGTACAACAGGTTTCAGTTTTTACCAATTGAAAATGAAGCAAAAAGCTATTGGGAGTTGTGGCAATCAAAGAAGAAAGGATGTGAAGAGGAGAGGCAATTGTGTTTCGATTTTTGGCTATCAAAGAAATGAAGAAAAAGATGCCAAGCGAAGGAGAGAAGAGAGTGTTTTCCCTAATCAGTTTCCAACCTTATGCACAATGTGACTCCAAGGAAAAATCGGCCCAACAAGGCACCTCAAAAACCCGATTGAACCACCACCAAGAGAGGGACCCAGAGCTACTAACTTCAAGATTCGGCTCACCACCCTCCTAGCTCACAACCGAACCTCTCCCCCTCTTCCAACATTTAAGAAAATTCAGCCAACAACCCACTAGCTACCCACTCTATGTTCACTTCCTATATTCACTCCCAATCCCTTAGTCAAATTAGTTTGAAATCTTCAAATCCCCCTTTTTACTCTTGTCCATCTATTCAAAATGTTTGACCAATTTAGCACCCACTCTTCAAGGTTCCTATCCGAATCCATCACTTCCCTTCCAAACGCCAAAAAAAAATTCCAAAACTGTAAACAGTGCGACTCGAATCTGCTCCCTCACTACTCCCTGTGGCGTCACTCACCTACCTCTTAAGTGGCACCTCCTTGCCACTTTACTAAAGCACTTCTTATGACAACAAACATAAGCAACAACCCTTAAGTCCTGTCCCAGTCAGCTCCTCCCTAAAGTGTCCAAAATTAAAATTTTGGCCAAGGCTTCGGCTTAACCCCAAGCCTTCCCTGAACCCCCAAACACACTAAATTGACACACCGAGCATAGTATACACATAGGAACATAATAAATGCAAAGTCCCTAATTTAGGATGCTATAGTTCTACCTCTTTAAAGAAATTTTGGCCTCAAAATTACCTGGTTAGAAGAGATGAGGGTTTTATTGTCGCATCGCATCCTCTGGCTCCCACGTAGCTTCCTCTGAATTGTGATTCCACCACAAAACTTTGACCAAAGGGACTGATTTCCTTCGAATTCCTTAACATCACGATCTAAGATCTGCACTGGTTTCTCTTCAAAGGATAAATCAAGCCTTACTTTGATTTCTTCCACTGGCACAACATGAGATGGATCCGAACAGTAGCACCTTAGCATCAAAACATGAAACACATTATGAATCTGATTTAATTCTGAAGGCAGCTCAAGCTGATAAGCTACCGGTCTCACACGCTTCAACACACGGTAAGGCCCGATGAACCTGGGGCTCAGCTTACCCTTCCGTCTAAACCTTAGAACTTTATTCCACGGTGAAACCTTTAAGAAAACTCAGTCACCGACTGTAAATTCTATGTCCTTACACTTCAGATCAGCATAGAACTTCTACCTGTCAGAGGCTTCCTTCAATCGAGTCTAAATCAACTTAACATTGTCTTCCATTTTAGAAACCAATTCTGGACCTAATAACCGTCACTCACCCAACTCTGTCCAGCAAGTAAAAAAGTGACACTTTCGACCATACAACGCTTCATACGGTGCCATCTGAATACTAGACTAACAGCTATTGTTGTATGCGAATTCTTCCAATGGTAGAAACTCTTCCCAACTACCCCTGAAGTCTATGACACAGCCCCTTAACATATCTTCCAAGTTTGAATTACCCTCTCAGACTTTCCATCAGACTGTGGATGAAACTTATACTAAAATCTAACTTTGTACCCAATGCTTGATGTAACGCCTTTCAGAATCTCGACGTAAACCTAGGGTCTCTGTCGATATGATAGACACTGGTACCCCTTGCAACCTCACAATCTCTGCTACGTACAGCTTAGCTAACTTCTGTAGAGAGTAGTTGACACGAACCAGTATGAAATGAGCAGACTTTGTCAATCGATCAACAATTACCCACACCGAATCTTTCTTAGTAAACGTAAGAGGTAGCCCACTAACAAAGTCCATTGTGATCCTTTCCTACTTCTACTGTGGAATCTTTATCGGCTATAACAACTCTGAGGGCAACTAATGTTCTGCTTTCACCTGTTGACACGTCAAGCACTTACTCACAAATTCGGTTACCTCTTGCTTTAGACTCGGCCACCAAAACTATTCTCGCAAATCCCGATACATCTTACTTCCTCCAGGATGCATAGCGTATGGGCTACTATGCGCTTCTTGTAGGATCTTACGTCTCAACTCGAGATCTATTGGCATACAACTCGAGTTTAGATAATAGACTTCCATCATCGTATAAGCTGAGATGAGCAAACATTGCTCTCAAGTTAGAGATCACTCTTCGACTTAATGCATCCGCCACCACGTTAGCTTTACCCGGGTGGCACTCGATCGAGAAATCATAATCTTTTAATAATTCAATCCATCTCTGCTACCTTAAATTCAACTCCTTCTGGGTAAGGAGATATTTAAGGCTCTTGTGATCTGTATAAATTGCGAACCTCCCCATACAGATAATGCCTCTAGATCTTCAAAGAAACACTACTGCAGCCAACTCCAGATCATGAGTGGGATAATTCACCTCATGTGGCCTCAATTGCTGAGATGTATATGCTACCACCTTCCCTTCCTACATCAAAACACATCCCAATCCTGTGTGTGACATATCGTAGTAAACAACAAACTCCTTCCTGGCCTCAGGCTGTATCAATACTAGAGCCTCAGTTAGAATCCTCTTTAGCTCCTCAAAACTCTCTTGTTACTTATCAGACCAGACAAACGGTACCCCTTTCCGCAACAACTTGGTTAATGGTACCCCAATCAAAGAGAACCCCTCAACAAACCTTCTGTAATACCCAGCCAAACCAAGAAAACTCTGGATCTTTGCCACAGACTTAGGCGGCTTCCAATCCAACACAGCTTCAATTTTCTTGGGATCAACCCTAATCCCCTCAACAGACACAACACAGCCCAGAAAGGTAACTTCTCTTAGCCAAAATTCACACTTACTAAATTTGGCGAACAGCTGCTTCTCCCTCAGAATTTGTAAAACCACCCAAAGATGCGAATCATGCTCCTCCTTCAATCTTGAATAAACTAGGATATCGTCTATAAATACTATGACAAACCGATCCAGATAGGGTTGGAATACACAGTTCATCATGTCCATAAACGCTACTGGTGCATTGGTCAACCCAAACGGCATCACCAAGAATTCGTAGTGGCCATAGCAATTTTTGAAAGTCGTCTTATGAATATTCGCTTCCTTGACCTTAAGTTGATGTTATCCCGACCTCAAATCTATCTTCGAGAAGACTGAAGCCCCTTTCAGTTGGTCAAACAAATCATCAATCCTTGGCAGCGGGTATTTATTCTTAATGGTTAACTTATTCAACTGACGGTAGTCAATGCACATACGCATTGATTCGTCCTTCTTTTTAACAAATAGCACCGGCGCTCCCCAAGGTGACACACTCGACCGAATAAAACCCCAATCTAATAGTTCTTGAATTTGGGCTTTCAATTCCACCAACTTTTTTGGAGCCATTCTATATGGGGCAATAGACACAGGCGGTGTCCCTGGAAGAAGGTCAATACCAAACTCCACCTCGCGATCCGGAGGAAGTCCTAGAAGCTCTTCTGAAAAACATTGGAAAACTCCTTCATTGTTCTAACATCTCCCACAGTTAATTCCTTGGCCTCCAAAGCACAAACATAAGTTATGAATGCCTTACATCCTTTCCTCACCATTCTTTCAGCCTTTAGAGCAGACACTACATTAGATAAGTAGTTCCTCCTCTCACTTATTACCACCACCTCATCATCCTCGAAAGTCCTTAATACCATGCGCTTGGCAGCACAATCCAAGTTGGCTCGATACTTCACTAGCCAGTTTATACCTAAGATTAAATCAAACTCCCCAAACGGTAGTTCCATCAAGTCAGCCGAAAAAACTACACCTTAAACTTCTACAGGCACCTCCCTAAAGATTTTATTCATTATTACTGATTGTCCTAAAAGGCTAAGTACAGTCATCTCCCTAGAGGCAATCTCAGAGTCTATGTTCAAAGTTCCTGATATAGCGCTAGCAACATAAGAATGTGTTGATCCAATATCAATCAATGCAGTATAAGGAACCCATAAATAAGATATGTATCGGTTCTAACGTCTGGTGCATCGTCCTCCTCTCGGCGTCTAGTTGCATAGACCAACCCAGGCTGTCTTGCATCTGTACTCCCAGCACCTCTGCCCGGTGCTCCACGCTCTCGGCCAAAACTACCTCATCCCCCAGCTGGACCATGACCTCTCTGTGGTTGCTGACCACCTCTGCCCGGCTGAACATAATCCTGTCCTGCTGGTCACATTCTGCCCAACTCCTGTGGACAGTCTCTTATCCGATGATCAGCAGACCCACATCTGAAACATCCTCTAACACCCATCCAACACTCACCTGAATGAGATTTACCACACCTAGCACACCTTTGAGGCCCACTATCAACAACAGGTCTCGCAACACGACTTAGCCCTTCCCACCTCGGCCTCTTCTAAAAATGCCCAACTGATCCCGACGATCTAAAATTCCTTTTATTCCTACCTTTATCCCTATCTTGGTTCTACTTTTCAGACAGCTTCACTTCCTCAGCTATCTTAGCCTTTTCCACTAAAATAGCAAATTCTCTTTCTCATTGTGGAGCTATCAGCACTCGAACTCATCCCTTAGACCATCCTCAAATCGAACACAATGCTCATGGTTTGTGGCAATAATACCCCGGGCATAACGACTAAGACGTAAGAATTTTTCCTCATACTCAGCCACCGATTTATTTCCCTGAACCAAATTCAAAAATACCTTTCGATGCGCATCCACATAACTTGATCCGATGTACTTACCCTGGAATGCTGTCTTGAAGAAATCCCAAGTAATGCGGTCAGCCATTGTACCATCCCTGACCGTAAGCCACCACTGACATGCCTCCTCCCGAAGAAGAGACACAACTCCTTTCAAATTTTTCGCCTCTGTGAAGTCAAGATCATCCATTATACACTCAATTGCTTCTAACCAATATTCAGCTACATTAGGAGCTACGCCAGAATCACCCCTAAACATTTCCACTCTATTGGCTCGAAGTCTTTCAGACACAGATTTTTGAGCTCCCGAACCCGTGCTCACTCCAGCAACTCTCTCCAACACACGTAACATTACTTGAGACACAGCATCATCTTTGCCTGTTTTATCCTGAAATTCTACTTTCGACACTGGCGGTGCTGGTACATCACTTTCTGACCCATGTCCAGATTTTAAGTGTTCAGACCCAATACTCCGGCCTCTACCACGGCCGCGCACAACACGTCCACGCCCCCTAGTACCCATGTGTAACAGACCGAATCTGACCCTAATCGGAACGATGGTTTTGGGACCACGAATTCAAACCTGAGAAATATTTAAATATTATATTTAGTGTTTATTATATATGAATTTATGTGTGGGAAAGTTTCGTAGAAAAATTTTATCGTTTAAGTATCGAATTTGATAAAAAGGACTTAATCGCGTAAAAGGTAAAAGTGGCATACTAAAGTGTAATGTGCTAGTTTGAGCATGGCTTTTAATATGAAGTGTTAAATGGGTAAATAACCCATTTTAAGTTAGTGGGTTGGTATATGACATAATTAACCTTAAGTTTTATATTATATAATTTTATGATATAAGGTTAAAATAGTAAATAGGTTAAAAATCATATTATATGTTAATTAAAACATAAAAAAATGGATATTTTTCACTCATCTTTCTTGGCTGAATATTGAGAAACACAAGGGGAGCTAAGTTCTTTGAATTTTCGGCAATATCCAAGCCAAATTCAAGGTAAATTCTTAGTCGGTTTTTGTAAATTTTTACGTTTTTGAGATCGTTGCTTCGAAACGTAGCTGACCCATGTTGTAATTTTTGAATCTGAGCATGTCTAAGGTTCGGCCATTAGTATTCTTATATGATAATTGATGTTTGATGAATTAAATTTAATGTTAGGACTTAGATTGATAAGTTTTGTATTGAAATTTTGGTGAAAATTGAGTAAATAGGACTAATTTGTAAAAATAAAAATTTGAGAGGGCTTAAATGCAAAATAAATGAAAGAAGTAGACTTATAATGCTAGTGTGAATATTCAGCCCTTGTATGGTTTTTGCTAAATGTGTGTATTTTGTGTTTTAGGCAAAAAGGATTAAATTGTAAAAATTTAAAATAGTAGGGGTAAAATGGTAAATTACCTATTTAGGTGCTTAGGGACTAAATTGAGATGAAATGTACTTGAATGAGCTAAATTTTAATGTGTTTTAGATCAAGAGCAAAGAAAAACGATTTAGATCGGGGAAAGACGAAGGTTCTCGAATAGCCGATTTGCACGGTCTATCGACAACCGAGGTAAGTCCTTAAGCAAGTGTATACTAAAGGAATATTTATGAACATTGCATATGATAAAGTTAGGAAATTTAAAGCATAAAAATGTATGTTGGCTGAATGTGGTAGTATAAATTGATAATGAGTTTAATTTGTTAAATGTGATGTAAGTAAGTAAGTTTGGTTTGATAAATGAAAGTTGTATGAAGTATATAAGTTGTGGTGATTTCAGTATTAAGTAAAGTGTATTGAAATGTTAAATGCGTTGAATTCAGGCTAAATGCCAAGCAGGCCTAGTCTTGGTAACATGTTCGAGCTTATTGCCTAGCGTGCTTCGTCTTTGATCTATTTCGGTTTAATGCCTAGCGTGCTTCATGCTTGATGATCTATTTCGGCTCTAATGCCTAGCATGCTTCGTGCCGGTGAACTATTTCGGGCTTTAAATGCCTAGCAGGCTTTATGCCGGTGATATGCTATAAATGGAGATTCTGAGAATCAAACAAGGTGAGATGTATATCTTGTTTTGTGCTAAAGGTTCGGGTAAGAATTTGCCTACTATATTAGTAAGAAAGAAAGTGAGTTGAGTTCTTTTCGATTTGAATCAATTTGATGTGTAGAAAGGGGTCAATTGTTCAAGTTTGATATCATATAATATTGAACCTTTCATTGATGTGAATATACATAGCTTATATGTGAAGTTGATAAAGTATATGTTTAGAATGATATAGTGATGATAATTGATATCAAAGTTTACCGTAGTATTCGGCTAGTGTATTATATATATATAGAAAAAAATAATTACGTACAATTTTATTAGTTGAAGATTAAGGTGTTTACCTGTGTGTTCATTAAAAGTGTATGTGCTTAGGACTTACTAAGCTAGTGAGCTTACTCTGTTTATGTTTGTGTTCTATGTTATAGATTGATTATACAACTACAGGCTCAGGGGATCATCAAGACAGTCGACCACACTATCACCCTCTTTGGTATAGTCATGTTTTGTAAACTTTTGAATCAAAGGCATGTATAGATTTTGTTTTGATAAATAATGAATGATGTCGGTTTGTAAATATAAATATGGCCTTGCGAATAAAATTTGTTGCTTTTAGTTAAGTTTAAGTTTCATATTTGATATGGTAGCTTGCATAAAATACTTTTGAATATGTGATTTCGGTTATGTTTTAAATCATACACGGAAATGATCATATGATATATATATATGGTAAAATATTGGGATATATATATACTTAGGTATAAAGGAGTAAATGTGAATGTTCAAAGATACCATGCGAAAATAGTTATCTTATTTTGTTTTAGTGACTTGTTTATGCATGGTAAAATATATATATGTATTCATACTTGTAATGTCATTTGTTAATATTTAAATAGGTATGGCTTTGTGGTAAGCATTAGAGTAAAATTCTATACTTGAAAGAATACCTATGGTACGCATAAATGCATGTAAACTATGTTTAATTAGGGCATATCATATAGTAAAGAATTAAATGAACATAAGTAATACTATTTGCATGTATTGTATGTTAAATGCATAAATAAAATACTAGGTTATAAGTTGTTCTTGTTTGAAGTTTAGATTTACATTTGAAGGCTAATTATATTCGATTATGTGAAATAAGTATTGAGGTATGATTATGTAGTTATAATTACATAAATATATATATATATATATATATATACTATGTATCTATCGACATTGCCGAATGGGATGGATGAATATGTGAATTGATGAATAGGTTGACATTTAAGTACATGATAAGATATAATGAAAAATGGTTACATATATGAATGATATGATTTTAAGTGATAATGTAATAAGAGAATTATGAAATCCATAATGACGTATGCTTATGTAATTCAATAATAGTGAATAATTCATTGAATAATGAGTCATTAGTTATTATTGAATTTTATTTGTGAAATATTACTAAATGTTTTGGTATTTGACTAGGGATAATGCTTTCTTTTCGATAGTATGATTTGGCATATTATATTTAAGTGGTAACATGTATAAAAGTGCATTTGATGAGTGTTAAGGTCGGGTAATACCTCGTAACCTTATTCCAACGACGGATACGGTTTAGGGGTGTTATACCATGGCTACTGATACGACTTAATCTGATTAAGAATTTTATGAATTAGTACTTTCTTTCACTGTTTAATATCGAGTAGTATTATGATAAATAGTATTAAAGAGTAATTCTCGTAGATTCATATCTATACCTAGAGGTTTTCAATCTCTAAAGTTTGGATCTCTTAATTCTAGCATCCTTAACACAACATAATTATTTCATGCAAAACAACCAACAATTAGAACACTTACCGCGTGGATCGGGTGCCGGTAGACTTAGATGCCATACTCCAACTAAAACATTTCATTAAACCATATTGTAAATCGACTCTATAAAACTTTTTTAAATCTTTTCCACAGCCCGAGTTTTACAGCCTAGGCTCTGATACCAAAATTGTAACACTCCAAACCTAGTCTAGACGTTACGACCAGATCTGACATGTCACAAGGTAAGTTGTAAAAATAAATTCTTGAATTTAAGAAATTACCGTGAGTTTGAAGACTTTTCTTTTTAGGTGACGTTTTGAAAACAGTGGTTTGCAGTAAAGAAAAACTTTCGAATTGAGCTAAAATGATCATTTGTTATCTTTGTTGGCACTTGAGAGAAAACGGTTATTTTATGTTACTTATGTTTTGAAAATTCCATCTTAACTTTCATGTTAAAATATAATAATGTCATATTTTAAATGAATAATAAATAAGGAAAACAAAATATTAACTTAAGAATGCCTTATTACATAACAAAATACCCAATTAAAATAATTTGTAGAAAAGAAACGAGTTTACAAAAAGAAACATTTTATGACCTCCACGAGTCTGCCTCGGCTCCCAAATCTACGATCTACTGATTACCTGTAAAATAAAGCAGAGGGGTGAGTCACCACAACTTAGTGTGTAAATCCCCTTATGTCACATAAATGGCTTCAAGCCCACAATCGAATATTGGGCCTTAGCCCATTTAAAATAGCATACACAAATATAAATGTAACATGTGTCCCAGCCCAACCTAATTTTCCATCCTCTATACACCACCCGTACCAGCCCATCACACCGTGGGGATTTCTACAATCAACCCTCCATCCTCTACACACCTCATATGTGGCACCAAGCCACTCGTGATACTAGATCACCGTGACAAAGTCACTATTAACATATGTGGGGCCAACCCACAGTGATATCCAACCACCGTGACAATCCCTGATGAACATATATGGGGCCAACCCACTGTGGTACCAAACCACTGGGACGAGTCACTGAATCATAGATGTATATACGTGGTATTTAAACACCGTGGCACCAAGCCACTGAGACATGGTCACTGAATTTGATATATGTGGGGCCAACCCACTTGTGGTGCCAAACCACCGTGACAGTCTCTAATACTTCCCCTTTCGCATCATCTCCCAACCCATGCAGAACATATAATCATATGAATGCACATGCTCTCATCATAGTGACAGATTTTAGCATTTATTTCATATCCATTAATAGATCGTTATAGACACTTACCTGGTATCCCCAGCTTTACCCATAAGGGTATCACGACTGTCTTTCAATCACTTCGGCTTTTCAGCCCATACAGTTAATAACACAAATTAATAACAGAGTGTGAAGTTTTACACACCTGATAACACACAATACTATACTTTCTATGTCAACACTCTCGCTAGCAGGGACGACGGCTATCTGTTTATCCTATTCTGAAGCTGGTCCACAACCCGGTGGCAAGTCTCGTACTACTAATACCGCTCACTCCTTAAACTTTGGAGTCGAAACCGAGGGTTTGCTCCCTTCCCCAACTTGAACGTTTCTTGCATCCATGAATAGTCTTGATCAGTAAATCGCTATACAAAAGTAATGATTATTTAACCACTCAACTTGGTCAAGGCAACGGACGACGAATAGAAAGGCTAATAGAATAACTAGGGAGGAATCCCTTACCTTAAGATCCCAAATAGAATGATGGGATTCAAAGATTGATTGAGCCTTAGACTTGGAACTCAAATGGTTCGGCTAGCGATGTTTCCCGAAATAAGCGCCCCCAATAAGAGTTTCTCTTACCTTAACAACCAAATCGATGGAAGATCCGAGGCAGACCCCAAACACCTTGTTCTACAGTATTTGGATAACACAGATGATATCTCTAAAAGAAGAAAGGGAAACTACCTTCAAAGACTTGGCTATAGCAAAAGAAAAATGAAAGAAAAATTCAATAGAAAAAAATATGAGCAATAGATTTGACCCTTGAAAAGAGAGGAAATAGAAGAGAATGATAACTACTTACCAAAGAGTAGGATGAGGATTCGACTGGAACGATAGGTAAAAGAAATCTCAAAGAGAAGAATTGAGAGATGAGTTTCGATTTGGTAGAAGAAAAGATGATAGGAGGAAGGTTTGGTTATCGTGCTTAAGGAAAAGGTAATGAATGGAATGATTCGACAAGGCTTCAAGAGGTTCGGCAACACAAGAAAAAGGGAGGAAAAGATATGGAGAAAAGAATGATAAGGGGAAAATGAGAAAAGAAAAAAACAGAGAAGAAGTGCAACAGGTTTTGGTTTTTACCAATTGAACATGAAGCAAAAAGCTCTTGGGAGTTGTGGCAATCAAAGAAGAAAATGATGTGAAGAGGAGAGGCAATTGTGTTTCGATTTTTGGCTATCACAGAAATGAAGAAAAAGATGCAAAGCAAAGGAGAGAAGAGAGTGTTTTCCCTAATCCGTTTCCAACCTTATGCACAATGTGACTCCAAGGAAAAGTCAACACAACAAGGCACCTTAAAAACCCGATTGAACCACCACCAAGAGAGGGACCCAGAGCTACTAACTTTAATATTTGGCTCACCACCCTCCTAGCTCACAACCGAACCTCTCCCCTCTTCCAACATTTAAGAAAATTCAGCCAACAACCCACTAGCTACCCACTCCATGTTCACTTCCTATATTCACTCCCAATCCCTTATTCAAATTAGTTTGAAAGCTTCAAATCCCCCTTTTCACTCTTGTCCATCTATTCAAAATGTTTGACCAATTCAGCACCCACTCTTCAAGGTTCCTAGCTGAATCCATCACTTCCCTTCCAAATGCCAAAAAGAATTCCAAAAGTGCAAACAGTGCGACTCAAACCTGCTCCCTCACTGCTCCCTGTGGCGTCACTCACCTACCTCTTAAGTGGAACCTCCTTTCCACTTTACTAAAGCACTTCTTGTGACAACAAACACAAGCAACAACCCTTAAGTCCTGCCCCAGTCAGCTCCTCCCTAAAGTGTCCAAAATTAAAATTTTGGCCAAGGCTTTGGCTTAACCCCAAGCCTTCCCTGAACCCCCAAACACACTAAATTGACACACTGAGCATAGTATACACACAGGAACATAATAAATTCAAAGTCCCTAATTTAGGATGTTACACGTAGCCATTGTACAATTGTTGGAAATCAATTTTATAATCATTAAGGTAAAGGATTTCTATAAAGTTCATCTCGATATCTCTAAATATTTGTTTATTCTGTTAAAATAGAATGATAGATTTGTCTAATCGGTTGTTATAGGGACTAAATCGCCTGTTATTATTCACTTGTTGATCATACAGAAATAATGGTAAGCCGAACCCTTTTTCCTTAGACAATCAATATATATATTGTAATATCGTTTTGACTAAGATTTTATCCAATGGAGACTAGTGGTACCGATTTGAAAGGGAAAACTATTAGAGGACACAAAAGGAGCAAATTTGTGATACCTACTCCTAAATTCAAACGAAGGGTGGTATCGGTGATTTGGGATTTTTCCCCGGGTTGTGAACCATCATCCGGTGAGAATAGCCAAATCGTGGTCGTTCACGATACTGAGGGTAAGCGTTTCAATAGATCGCCTGGTTTAGATTTAGATGAATAAAAATATCAATCATTAGATTAATCGAGTGTTATGTTGTCATAGGTGTCGACGATCAAGAGAGTTTAATACCCACCGTAATCAGGTGTGTAATCTCACTCTGTAATTCCGAATATCCATGATTCGGTATAATGTTTGATAGTAGATTGTTATAACACTTATTGTTATACGGCTAAAAATTGTAAAGTTGGCATAAAATGAGAAATTGGCTTAAAGTACATTATTTCTATGGATTTGACAAAATCGGCATTAAAATTGATAAAATTATCAAAATGCCCCTATAGGTCGATTTGTTAAAATGGCTTAGTGGGTCGAATTATTATATTGCTTTAAATGGGCCGATTCACCGTACTAAGTTACTAAACTAATGGTTGTTATACATGAGAATATTTTATGTATGTTGCATCTTTACATATTGTATGGGATGGGAAAAATAAATGAAGTGTAGACCGGTGGCATTGCCACAAATTCTGATAATGGCTATGTGCCAATTTAAATATGGCTTTGTGCCATCGTGATTAAGGTTGTATGCCGATTACATTACCGTGTATGATTCTGGTGGCTCTGCCACAAATATTATAAATGACAGCTTGACTGCAAATTGGAAAGACTAGTGGGGTGGGTTGACTTGATCCCCACAGGAGAGATTGGTTGGTATGGGTGGAGAGATTGGATGGATGGGATGGGTTGCATTCATATCATTTATTTATTACATGTAAGTGGGCTTAAGCCCAAGATATTGCTTTACAGGTTCAGGCCTAGTGGATAACGGTAAGGGGATTATACACTGAGTTCTTGTAACTCACTCATTTTCCCTATTTCTTTCAGGTAATGCTCAGTAATGTGGACTTGGGCTATGGATGACTTGGTGGAGGCCATAGTTTAGAACTGGTTTTTATTGAACTTTAGATTTCTATTCCCGTTTACTTTACTATTTTGGTTTTTTTTTTTGTTGTAATAAGGCCTCTGGAATATTTTACTTTTGCTTTATGTTTGACGTACTTATTATTTTGCTTAAATCACTTTAAATCGTAAATTTTCTAAAAACTAAAATAAAGGTTTTCTAAAATAGACTAACAAATGGATTTTGTAACAAACTTATATAAATATTTTAACTCAAAATTTTCTCTCAAATTATCAACAATATTTTCAAAGGTTATTGGTTTTATAAGATCATTAGTTCAAATTTTGATTTATCAATCAACTTTCGAGGTTAGTAGTATTTTATCAAATATTTCAAATCAAACTTGTTTTCTTGATTATAATGTAATAATACATATTTTATTCCGAATAAAAAGGAATTAAAATGTTTTTCTCATATGACATGTCAGATCCAGTCATAACACATGGGTTGTGTTTGGGGTGTTACATTTTATGGTATCAGAGCCAGCTTTAAAACTCGGTTGTGGTTTGGGTTCAAAAATGTTTTCAAAGCCGTTTAAAATATTAATGTTCTAAAGAAAGTATGGCACCAATGGTATCCGGCACCAAGTCAGTAAGTATTTGTTCTCATTTTATGTTTATTTTGTTAGTACTATAGTAAGAAATTCCACAAAATAGAAACACTCTATAACTTTTAGCTTTAGGAGCTGAAATTAAAGAGATTGAGACTTTAGGATGCGAAAACGACTTTACTTCCTATACTTCATAAAATATTGTTTAATAAACACTAAAGTAGTATACTGATACATAAGACTCTTAATCAAATTAAATCTAATTAGCATAATATGAGCACTAGAGGACGTGGACGCAGTAGACATGGCCGTGGTAGAGGCCGAGGTGCTAGAGTAGTATCCGAGGCATCGGGACATATGCCAAAAATGGACGCCCCTACGTCACCTGTGACTGAAGCTGGGTCACATGATCGTATGAGAGAGGACAATGCTATGTCCCAAGTGATGTTACGAGTTCAAGAAAGGGTTGCTGGGGTAAGAACTGGGTCAGCAGCTCATGGGTCAATATCGGAGCGGCTCAGATCGAATGGAGCTGAGGTTTTTTGGGGTATCTCGGGTGTAGCCCCAAATATAGCGAAGTACTGGCTTGAGGCGGTGGAGCGGATTATGGACAACCTAGATTGCACCACTGAGCAGAAGCTAAAAAGAGTTGTATCATTGCTAAGAGATGAGGCGTATCAGTGGTGGCTCACTATTCGAGAAGGCACCCAAGCTGATCGTATTACCTGGGATTTCATTAAGACGATATTCCAGGTAAAGTATGTCGGGGTTAGCTATGTGGATGTCCGAAGGAAGGAATTCCTGAATCTAGTCCAAAGAGGTATGTTTCTGGCAACAAACGAGGCAAAGTTTCTGCGTCTGAGTCAGTATTCCTGAGGAATAGAGCCGACTGATTATTAATGTTGTGTGCATTTTAAAGATGGATTGCGCGATGAATTGCGGGTACTGATATCCCCACAGAAAGAGAGGAATTTTGCCACACTGGTGGAAAAAGCCAAGATAGCTGAGGAGGTCAAACACTCAGAGCGGCAAAACTGAGACAAGGATAGGGGCAGGAACAAGAGAGACTCTGGGTACTTAGGTTCTGCTAGAAGTTTTTAGAAAAGGCCCAGAAATAAGGGACCAATTCGAGTGGGTGCTCCGCTGTTATCAATCAATTACAGCCTTGTGTGGATTGTGGGAGACTTCACTTGGGTGAATGTTGGAAGAGAACTAATGGTTGTTTCAGATGTGGTTCCAAGGAACATCGATTTAGGGATTGCCCTCAATAGCCTACTAATACTTAGGGGGTTCGTAACGATTTTGCGCAGCCAACTAGAGGCGCTCAGTATCCACCAAGAGGCTGTGGGCCAGGTCGAGGTGGTAATGGTGTTGGATGAGGGCAAGGGGCACCAGGTAGAGGTACCAGTGATAAGGGTAACGCGGAGGCGAGACAGCCAAGTTTGGTGTACGCGGTTAGACATCGAGAGGATGGTGGTGCACCAGACGTCATACCCGATACATTTTTTATAGCTGATGTACCTGTTACTGCTTTGATAGATATTGGATCCACCCATTCGTATGCTGTATGTGCTGTGTCTAGAACTTTGAACATTAGATCTGAGAATGCTTCTAGAGAAACAACTATAATTAGCCCTTTAGGACAGTTGGTGATAGTAAATAAGTTGTTTAAGGATGTGCCCTTAGAAATTCAGGAGGAAATATTTCTGATGGATTTGATGGAACTGCCATTCAGCGAGTTTGACCTTATTTTGGGCATGGACTGGTTGGTAAAACACCGTGCAAACTTGGACTGTACTGCAAAGCAGATGATACTAAGAACTTCGGAGGATAAGGAAGTGATAATGATTGGTGAAAGAAAAAACTATTTGTTTAATGTAGGATCTACTTTAAAGGTAGAAAAGTTAGTGCGAAAGGGGTGTGGAGCGTTCTTAGCCTTCATTAGTGCTTTGGATGCCAAAGAGTTGTTAGTAGATAGCATTAGAATGATGAAAGAGTTTTCAGACGTCTTTCCCGAGGAGCTTCCAGGATTGTCGCTGGATTAGAAGGTAGAGTTTGGCATTGATCTATTGCCAAGAATAGCTCCGGTGTCCTTTTCTCCTTTTAGAATGGCACCGAAGGAGTTAGCACAGCTTAAAGCTCAAATTCAGGAGTTGTTGGATCGCGGATTCATTCTACCAAGTGTGTCACCGTGGGGAGCACCAATTTTATTCGTTAAGAAAAGGATGGGTCGATGAGTATGTGCATCGATTATAGGCAATTGAATAAGTTAACAATCAAGAATAAGTATCCTTACCGAGGACAGCGATCTGTTCGATCAACTGCGAGGAGCTTTAATTTTCTCAAAGATAGATTTGAGATCGGGTTATCACGAGCTTAAGGTCAATGAGGTAGATATTCACAAGACTATGTTCTGAACTCGATATGGAAATTATGAGTTCCTAGTGATGTCGTTTGGGTTGATAAATACACCTGCTACATTTATGAATAGGATAAACCGAGTCTTCTAACCCTACCTAGACCGGTTTGTGGTAGTGTTCATAGATGACATCTTAGTGTATTCAAAGACTGAAGAAGAACATGACTCGTATCTATGGGTTGTATTGCAGATTTTCAGAGAGAAGCAACCGTATGTCAAATTCAGTAAGTGCAAATTTTGGCTGAGGGAAGTGACCTTTTTGTGGCATGTTGTGTTTGCTGAAGGAATTAGAGTTGATCCTCGGAAAGTAGAGTTTGTTTTGGACTGGAAACCACCAAAGTCAGTGGCAAAATTCAGAGTTTTCTAGGGTTGGCTGGATATTACAAGCATTTCGTTGAGGGGTTTTCGTTGATTGCTGCACCCCTAACTAAGTTGTTGCATAAGGGAGTACCGTTTGTGTGGTCAGATAAGCAATAGGAGAGCTTTGAAAAATTGAAGAAGATTTTGATGGAAGCGCCGGTATCGATTCAACCTGAGGCTGGTAAGGAGTTTATTATTTGTTGTGATGCGTCACACACGGGCTTGGGATGTGTGTTGATGCAAGGGAGAAAAGTGGTGGCTTATGCATCTCGTCAATTAAGGCCGCATGAGGTGAACTATCCCATACATGATCTAGAGTTAGTTGCAGTGGTGTTTACTCTGAAGATTTGGAGACATTATCTGTACAGTGAGAAGTTGATTATCTATACGGATCATAAGAGTCTGAAGTGCCTCCTTACCTAGAAGGAGTTGAACTTAAGACAAAGAAGGTGGATAGAACTGTTGAAAGATTATGACTTCTCAATCGAGTATCATCCTGGAAAGGCTAACATAGTGGCTGATACGTTAAGTCGAAAGGTGATATCGAATTTGAGAGCGATGTTTGCTAATCTAAACCTTTATGAAGATGGCAGCCTGTTAGCTGAACTTCAAGTGAAGCCTGCATGGGTAAGCCAGATTAAGTAAAAGTAGTTGATAGATGAAGCGTTGGGTTCTCGATTTCAACAAGTGGAAGGTGGTGAGATAGGGGATTTTGGATTGAATAGTGATGGAGTATTATGTTTTCGTGGAAGAATTTGTATGCCCAAGGATTCAAAATTGAGGCAAATGATTCTGCATGAGGCACATAGTAGCCCATATGCTATGCACCCCAGAGGAAACAAAATGCACTAAGACCTCCGTGAGCAGTATTGGTGGCCAGGGATAAAATGGGAGGTTACTGATTTCGTGAGCAAGTGCTTAACATGTTAGCAGGTGAAGGCAGAACATTAATTACCGTCAGGGTTGCTTCAACAGGTGAAAATTCCATTAAGGAAATGGGAAAGGATAACGATAGACATTGTTAGTGGGTTACCCTTAACGCCTACTAAGAAAGATTCAGTATGGGTTATAGTGGATAGTTAACGAAGGCTGCTCATTTCTTGCCTGTTTGTGCAGATTATTCGTTACAAAAGTTGGCCAAGTTGTATTTAGCAGAAGTCGTGAGGTTGCATTGGGTACCAGTGTCTATTATATCGAACAGGGACCCTAGGTTTACATTGCGGTTTTAGAAGGCTTTGCATGAAGCTTTGGGAACAAGGTTAAATTTTAGCACGACGTTTCACCCGCAGATAGATGGTCAGTCGAAGAGGGTTATTCAGATTTTGGAAGACATGTTAAGAGGCTGTGTGATCGACTTCAGGTGTAGTTGGGAAGATTTCCTACCTTTGGCAAAGTTTGCATACAACAACAGCTATCAATCCAGCATCCAGATGGCACCCTACGAGGCGTTGTATGGTCGTAGGTGTCGTACTCCTACTTGTTGGACTGAGTTGGGTGAGCATCAGCTTTTGGGTCCTGAGTTGATTTCGAAGACAGAGGATAAAGTTAAGGTAATTTGAGCTTGATTAAAAGAAGCTTCAGATAGATAAAAATCGTACACAGATCTGAAGTGTAAAGATATAGAGTTTGCGATGGGAGATCAGTCTTTCTAAAGGCCTCACCTTGGAAGAAGATATTTAGATTTGGACAGAAGGGCAAGTTGAGCCCTAAGTTAATTGGACCATACCGCGTACTGAAACGTGTTGGGCCAGTGGCTTATCAGCTTGAGTTACCTCCGGAGTTAAGTCAGATACATAGTGTATTCCATATATCGATGTTAAGACGTTATCATTCGGATCTGTCTCATATTGTGCCAGTGGAGGAAGTTGAGTTAAGACCTGACTTGTCTTTTGAAGAGGAGCCAGTACAGATTTTAGATTTGGACGTTAAGATGCTGAGAAAGATGTCGGTACAGTTAGTCAAAGTATTATTACATAATCACAGATCGGAGGAAGCTACATGGGAACCCGAGGACGTGATTCGGCAGCAATATCCTCAACTCTTTTGATCAGGTAAATTTCGAGGCCAAAATTTCTTTAAAATTGTAGAATTGTAACATCCTGAAATTCAAAATTTATGTTTGTGCATTATATCTTGCGTTAGGCTAGTTAGAATATTAATTGTGTATGTTTAGGGGGTCCGAAGAAGGCTCGGGATTGAAATGGGCCTTAGAAAAATTTCATGTTGAAGCACTTTAAGGAGAGAAGGTAAGTGGCATCAATGCTTATGGAAATAAATGAGTAATATGCTAGCATAAATGAGCATATGGCAAGGAGTTTGTGATGTCAAGTGGAAAGCTTGAAGGGAAGAGGTTCGAATCCCTCTTAGTGAATTTATTTTGATATTTTTTTGTACTTCTTCCCTAAGTGTCGACCATGAGAGTATTTTTGGTAAAGGGAGACTTTTTAATTTTGGAAAGGTGGCTAAGGAAATAAGGTAAGGATGAGGGTAAGGAAAGAAATGAAAGAAAAGGAGCAAGAAGGGGGATATGTTGGCCGGTTTTGGGGAGAATGTTTTAGAAAGTTTTTATGGTCTTTTTTTTATTCTTTGGTATGGAAGAATTTTGCATTAGTGTTTTGGCAAAAGTTTGATGCTTTTTTGGCCTAAATTCTTTTAGCATCCTTTTGTGTTCTTTTCTCCAATTCTTCTCTTATTGCCAAAACTTCAAAGTCATCAGTAAGTATTTTTATTTTCTTTCTTTGTTTTGCCGAAACCACCTAGACATTGTGACCAAATTATTTTTTATCATTTCCCCTTTGAAAACCGAAACTAGTTAAGCAATCTTTCTCCATCTCTCTTTTCTCTTTCACAAGTTCTTCAACCTTTCTTTCTTCTTCTTTAATCCATATTCTCATAGCTGAATCCCCTTGTTCATCTTTCTTTTCTCCATAGCCAAACCTTTCAATTCTTAATCTCTCATTCACAATCTCATTCTCATTTGAGTTGACACTCTCTTCTTTGATCAATCGGTAAGTAGTTATATTCTATCATTTTATTCTCTTTTTCCTAGCCGAATGTGTGTTTATCAACATTCGGATATTCACTTTGTTCCAACCAAAATATCTTCCTCTCATAATTATTTACAATGTGATCACTTTCTAATGTAGAGTATAGTGGAAGGCCGAATCTTTGACTCATCCGTAGCCATTGTACAATCATTGGAAATCAGTTTTATAATCATTAAGGTAAAGGACTTCTTTAAAGTTCATCTCGATATCTCTCAATATTTGTTTATTCCGTTAAAACGGAATGATAGGTTTGTCTAATCGGTTGTTATATGGACTAAATCGCCTGTTATTATTCACTTGTTGATCATATGAAAATAGTGGTAAGCCGAACCCTTTTTCCTTAGACAATCGATATATATATCGTAATATCCTTTTTTCTAAGATTTTATCCGATGGAGGCTAGTGGTACCGATTTAAAAGGGAAAGCGATTGGAGGACACAAAAGGAGTGGATTTGCGATACCTACTCCTAAATTCAAACGAACAGCGGTATCGACGATTTGGGATTTTCCCTTAGGTTGTGGACCATCATCCGATGAGAATAGCCAAATCGTGGTCGTTCACGATACTAAGGGTGAGCGTTTTAATAGATCGCTTGGTTTAGATTTAGATGAATAAAAATCTCGATCATTAGATTAATCAAGTGTTATGTTGTCATAGGTGCCGACGATTAAGAGAGTTTAATACTCACCGTAATCAAGTGTGTAATCTCACTCCGTAATTCTGAAGATCCATGATTCGGCATAATGTTTGATAGTATATTGTTATTGTTATACGGCTAAAAATCATAAAGTTGGCATAAAACTAGAAATTGGCTTAAAGTACATTATTTCTATAGATTTGACAAAATCGACATTAAAATTGATAAAATTACCGAAATGCCCTTATGGGTTGATTTGTTAAAATGCCTTAGTGGGTCAAATTATTATATTGCTTTAAATGGGCTGATTCACCGTACTAAATTACTAAACTAATGGTTGTTATACATAAGGATATTTTATGTATGTTGCATCTTTACATATTGCATAGGATGGGAAAATTAAATGAAAAGAAGTGTAGACCGGTGGCATTGCCACAAATTCTGATAATGGCTATGTGCCAATTTAAATATGGCTTTGTGCCATCGTGATTAAGGCTGTATGCCGATTACATTACCGTATATGATTCTGGTGGCTCAGCCACAAATATTATAAATGGCAACTTGACTGCAAATTGGAGAGACTGGCGGTGTGGGTTGACTTGATCCCCACAGGAGAGATTGGTTGGTACGGGTGAAGAGATTGGCTGGATGGGATGGGTTGCATTCATATCATTTATTTATTACATGTAAGTGGCATTGTGCCCAAGATATTAATTTACGGGTTCAAGCCCAGTGGGTAACAGTAAGGAGATTATACACTGAGTTCTTGTAACTCACTCATTTTCCTTAATTCTTTCAGGTAATGCTCAGTAATGTGGACTTGCGCTATGGATGACTCGATGGAGGCCATACTTTAGAAATGGTTTTTATTGAACTTTAGATTTCTATTCCCATTTACTTTACTATTTTAGTTTTTTTTTATGTTGTAATAAGGCCTCTGGAATATTTTACTTTTGCTTTATGTTTGACGTACTTATTATTTTGCTTAAATCGCTTTAAATGGGAAATTTTTTAAAAACTAAAATAAAGGTTTTCTAAAATAGACTAACAAATATATTTCATAACAAACTAATATAGATATTTTAACTCAGAAATTTTCTCTCAAATTATCAACAGTATTTTCAAAGGTTATTGGTTTTATAAGATCATTAGTTCAAATTTTCGATTTATCAATCAACTTTCGAGGTTAGTAGTATTTTATCAAATATTTCAAATCAAACTTGTTTTCTTGATTATAATGTAATAATACATATTTTATTCCGAATAAAAAGGATTTAACATGGTTTTCTCATGTGACATGTCCGATCCAGTCATAATGCATGGATCGAGTTTGGGGTGTTACACCTCGCTAGCTTCTGAGCACCATAAAATAGGGGAAAAATAAAGGAGTAAGCATTACATGCTTAGTAAGTTCGTATAACGGAAGCTAAACTTGCCAGTCTTACTTATTAAAATCTAAGCATACAATGTTATGTTTCCATGCATTTGGCTAAATTGCCTAATCACATACATTCAATCAAACATGTTAGTTACCAAAATCTTCACATCAATTCAAGTAACATAGATCAGCTCATCAAGCAATATTCTTTCGAGTCATTATCATATCATCTCAAGATTTTCATGCCATGTCAGGAGTTTTATGTCCGTCAAATCATTGAATTCCGATGGATGCTTAAGTAGTACACTTGAAGTGTACGATTCAATAATCCGTCAATATCTAGTATGCTACAGGAAAGAAGATTTGGAAACTAATTAAAATCATGGTTTGAAAACAAATTTTACGTGTTATTGTTGTACCTTTAGGGAAAATCCAGAGTATTCGTTTAGCTTAGACTGCTTTACAAAGCCGAGTTCATTTATTGAAAATTGAATTTAAGAAAATTCCATTTAAGCTTATTAGTTGAAAATGATGTTGCGGTTTTTAAGTGAAAACTTTAATCAATTTGATATTGATACCCATCTCTCATTAGCCATTTGAAAATCATCTGTTCAAAGTTTTAATCTTAGAAAAACTCCTAATTAGATAGTTTATTAGACATGCTATAACAATTTCAAAATAAAACCTAAATAAACGTTAAAGTGGCCTTATTACAATACCAAAATTTGAACTCAATAGTGAAATTTAAAATATTGAAAATGAAATTACTTAAAGCATTATGCATGCCCACCTCGAGTTTGCCTCGGCTCTGAATCGCGATTTATTGATTACCTGCAAAATTTAGCAGAGAGGTGAGTCTCCCCATATGACGCAAACTGGGCCTTAGGCCCATATTGTATAGCAGGATAATCATGTATGCAATGCAGCCCAAACAACCTATTTTTCCAACCTTCACGTCTCCTGAATCTACCCAACATATGTGGCACCCAGCCACTGTGGTACCAAACCATTGGTGGTTCCAAACCACTGGTGACAAAGTCACAAATAATGATATGTGGGGCCAACCCACTTATGGTACCAAACCACTGGTGACAATTCCTGTTGAAGATATGTGGGGCCAACCACTGTGGTACCAAACCACTAGGATGAGTCACTGAAATAATATACATGGTGCCAAACCACTGTGGTACCAAACCATTGAGACATGGTCACTGGATATTATTATGTGGGGCCTACCCACTTTGGTACCAAACCACTGTGACAATCTTAGAATCATGCTTCCCCTCTTCACACCTTACCCCCAAGTCCGTGCACATGATACATACTGATATGACCATGATCATGCTTCCAATGCATAACAGGCAACCATTTTACACATACATACATTTGTTAATAAAAAACATAGCGAAACTTACCCAATGTCTTCAATCTTACCCACGAGGATATCTCGATGATTAATACCATCATTTCGGCTTTCAGCCAACATAGTTAACAAAATAATTAATATACAGAGTGTGTGAAAAATTACACACCTGGTAACGCATAAGACTATATACTAATATGACCATGATCATGCTTCCAATGCATAACAGGCAACCATTTTACACATACATATATTTGTTAATGACAAAACACAGCGAAACTTACCCGATGTCTTCAATCTTACCCACGAGGGTATCTCAATGATTAATACTGTCATTTCGACTTTCAGCCAACATAGTTAACAACATAATTAATATACAGAGTGTGAAATATTACACACCTAGTAACGCATAAGACTATACTCTTTACGTCGATGCTTTCACTAGCAGAAACGATAGCTATTTGCCTATCCCAGGTAGACGTCAGCTCTCTACCATAGCCCGAAAAAAATCTCGTACTGCCGATACTGGATGTTTCTTAAACTTAAGAGCGGGGACTACGAGTCCAACCCCCTCCCTCACTTGACTGGCATTTGAATCCAAGAAAGGATCTTGATCAGGAAATAGGGTTAAGGCATTGAAAGAAAACAGAAAGAATAAGAACTTATATCAATGAAGTTCCTTACCTTGATTAACAAAAATCGAATGCTTGCAGACTTGGCCTAAGAAATCGATTGAGCCCTTAAAATAATCACCAAGTTAAACCGATTCTTAGAGATAGAATAAAGGAAGTGGCCTTTCGGCCAATCAAATCAACAAAGACCCCCTTCCAAACATTCAGCCACTACCCAACTTACCATGATCTTCTCGAAAGAAGGCCACAAGAAGAAGAAATGATAGTGATGCACCCTTCTACAATCGGTCAGTTCCCAAGGAAGTGAGTCAAGATTTTGGTTTATCCAAAGCAAGAGAAAAAGAAAGCAAACGAGAAGAAACAGAGAATAAGGCTCCTTACCGAACCAAGAGATCGACGAATGGAGAGTCTATAATCGACTACTAGCACAATCGATAGAAAGGGTGCCTGTAACATCCTGAATTAATGGGCTTATGCATTTAGTGGGTGGATATGTTTAATGTGTTAATTTGTGTGTTAGGGGTTTAAATTGGGCCCAGGATTGGGCTGAAGCCTTGGTTAAAATTCCTGTTTGGGTACCATGGGGTTTAAAAGATGGTATCGATGCTTTAGGTTACAAAATGGGCTTGTGGCCCAGTAGTATGTGGTGTTGCAGAGGAGTTATAGGTTGGCGCCAATAGCAGGAGGTGAGGCCCAAGTTTTTGCCGCAAGGAGCCCATGTCTTTGGGCCATTTTCGGCACTTAAAAGGATCAAGGAGGGGGACGGCAATGAGGCTTAATTTTAAGAGGGATTTAATGATTGGGATAATGTGGATATTGTGCTGATAATAATAGGGAGAGGTGGTGTTATTTAGGCCTCTTCTAAAGGTATGAATAGATTAAGATAAATGATAAAAGATAGGAACTATTTGCTGAGAGCAGTGTTGGCCAAAATTCCATCTCCTAGAGGGGGAAAGAAATCAGTTTCTTTATGGCAAAGGGGGTGCCGAAATTTCCCTATTATTTGATTAATTGTTAGTTATCAAGAAGGGCACTTTCGGGTTTTGATAAGTAAGTGCTAAAATTCTCAATGAATAGGGGTGGTATCTCTTTAATTACGGCATTTGAACCCTATTATTTTCCTCATTCTCTGTACCGAAACTCTCAGTCATTCTCTGTAATTTCTTTTCTTTTGAATTCTTCAAAAGCCAAAACCTCTCACTTCACTTTCTTTTTCCATTCTTTTCCTCTTGTGCCGATTTCTCCATAAAGCCAAAATCTCTAAGCCTATTTTCTTATATTCACTTTCATTCAAAAGCCAAAACTCTAAACTTTCTTCTCATCCCCATAGCCGAATACCTCCTATTCTCTTTTATCGATTTCTCCACTAAAAGCCGAATCCGTATAGATTTCTTCCTATCATCTTCTCTCTTTTTGATCTTCTCAAAAGCCAAAAATTATTTGGGAGTTGCCCAATTCTCTATTAAGGTAGGTGTCGATCTCTTCTGTTCTTTTCTTTACTTTCCATTTTTAGAGGCCAAAGCCGAAAGGCTAATAGGTGTGGTAAGGTTATCTTTTGAATAACATTTGGATTGTTCTTGTGTTCACATCATGGGGCGACACCTCGAGAAATCAGAGTAGATCGAATTATCTAGATTTTGAAAGCTGGAATCCGTTAGTCTCTAAGTATCCTACCTATTTTGGGATTTCAAGGTAAGGGGTTTTCATTAGATTTCCGTTAGATTTGTTATCGTACTTAAGATCTTAATCATATGATATGGTTTAACAACCCTATTTCGTTATAGTAGTTCTGACAAGGACTTTTGATGGAATCAAATATGGATCAGGCAAAAGAGAGGATCGAGTCCGTAAACCCAATCCCTAAGTTTAAGAAACGAGCGGTGTCTACTGTTCGAGATTGGCCACCGGGTTGTGGATCGACTTCTAAACAGCATCTTAGGTAGATAGCAGTCGTATCGGCTTTTGATAGTGTCGACATTGAGAGTGTCGTCATAACCGTAATTAGGTGTGTAGATCCTTAACACATAAGTATTGTTGTTATATATGTGTATGATATGGGCTAAAAGTCGGAAAGAGAGGCTGTATGAACAGTTGTAGTACCCAAAAAGGGTAGGCAAGGGATACCAGTACGTAATCATAGAAACTTCTCTACGAGTATCGATGTATGTGAAAGCCTGAGATCTATTTAAATGGCTTGATGTTTTGATTCTTGCATGTGTGTATGCATGGGATGGGATTGATTGATTGATTTATGGAAGGGGAGCAAGTCGCGAGGCGATCGGTGGCTTTACCACATAGGTCATGTAACAGTCCGAATTTGACCCTAATCAGAATGGTGGTTTTGGGACCACGAATTCGAGTCTGAAATACATTTAAATATTATATTTTGTGTTTATTATATGTGAATTATGTGTGTGAAAGTTTCGTAGAAAAATTTGATCGTTTGTGTGTTCAATTTAACAAAAAGGATTAAATCGCGTAAAGTGTAAAAGTTGCATACCATAGTGTAAAGTGCTAGAATGATGATGGCTTTTTAATATGAAGTATTAAATGGATAAATAGCCCATTTTTGATGGTAGTGGGCGGCATATATCAAAAATACCCTTATATGTATATGTTAACCTTATATTATAAAAAGGGCATTATGGTACATTAGTTTAAATTCTAATTATATCTTAAATAAAACATAAAATATAGCTTGGTTCTTCATTTCTTCAACACCGAATATAAGAAAAAAGAATAAGGAGAGGGTTTGTTCACTCGGCCAACATTAAAGCTTAATTCGGGTATGTATTTTAGTCGAATTTTGATAATTTTTACGTTTTTGTGATCATTGCTTCGTATACTATTCGACCCATGCTAAAATTTTTGAGATTAGTGTGTATATGACATTCGACCATTGATGTGTTCTTGAGGTTTTTGATGTTTGATGATTTTAAATTAAAGCTATGTTAAAGATTAGTATGTTTTGTATTAGAAATTTTAGTGAATTTGAGTATTCTGGGCTAAATTGCAAAAATAAAATTTTGAGGGGACTAAAATGCAAAATAAATGAAAGAAATAGACTTGTATGGTCCTTGTGAACATTCGACCCTAAGGTGTTGTAGTGAAATTTTGTGTATTTTGTGTTTTGTGCAAATAGGACTAAATTGTAAAAATGTGAAACCCTAGGGGTAAATGGTAATTTTCCCATTTATGTGTTTAGGGACTAAATTGAAATGAAATGTACTTTAATGAGCTGAATTTTAATGTGTTTAGATCAAGAACAAAGAAAAACGGAATTGGATCAGAGAAAGACGAAGGTTATCGAATAGCCGCTCTACGCCGTCCATCGATAGTCGAGGTAAGTCATTAAGCAAATTTATGCTGAAGAATTATTTACGAAAGTAGTATATGATAAAATTTTGAATTTAAGGCATGAAAATATATGTTGGCCGAATGTGGGGTATGAAATTGTAGTAAATTTGTTTGTTGAATGAAATGTGAATAATTATGTTCGGTTTAATATGTGATTGTAAAATAAAGTATATGAGATGGTTGTGATTTTAGCACTAAGTAATGTGTATTGGAATGTTGATTGTGTTGATATTCAGGCTTTATACCTAACAGGCCTCGTGCCGGTGTTATTTATCGGGCTTTATACCTAGCAGGCCTCGTGCCGGTGTTATTTATCGGGCTTTATGCCTAGCAAGCCTCATGCCAGTGTTATTTATCGGGCTTTATGCCTAGCAAGCCTCGTGCCAGTGTTATTTATCGGGATTTATGCCTAGCAGGCCTTGTGTCGGTGATACATATCGGGCTTTGATGCCTAGCAGGCTTGATGCTGGTGATGCATTTTAAATAGAGAAGCCATAAATTATTTGAGGTGAAACATAGTCAATGTATCGAGTTAAAAACTCAGGTAAGCATAAGTCCCTTTATATTTACCGGGAGTAAGGTAAGTTGTGTTTAATACTACTTGAGTTGGGATAATACGATAAGAATGGTGTTATGTGAAATCGAGCTTACGATTGATGTGTATGAATATTATATGATAGAATTTGAGCTTAAATGTACTATTTTGGGAGATTCGGTTACAAATAGAAATGTTAAAAGTGATAAGATTTTGAGTGTGATAACATAGTTGATATGAATGTTGTACTTACATGATTTGGAGCATGTGATTTATGTAATATATTTACTTTGTATTTCGATGAGATACAGGTTTATGGTAATGAAGTGCAATTACTTAGGTTAATGAAATGTTAGTATTCGGCCCGGTACAAATTCGCATATTGAAATGTTATATTCAATGTCATAGGTTTAAAGATTAAAATGTTTAAGTGTTTGAATGTTGTATTATCATTTGCTTGAGACTTACTAAGCTAGTAAGCTTACTCGTATGTGTTTACTTTCTTGTTTTATAGATTGTTGATTCATTCTGAGGCTCGAGAGGATCGTCGAAGAAGTCGACCACACTATCACCCCTTTTTGGTACTTAAGTTTAATTTTTGAATCAAAGGCATGTATAGGTTGAATTACGGTTTAATTGAATGATGTTAGGTCTTGTATATATATATATATATATAGCCTTTAAGATGGCCATTTCTTTTGTTAAACTTTACTTATGTGTTAGGTAAAATGGCATGTCCAATTGTTAATGATTAAGTGTAATAGTTAATAGTTATGTTCGGTAATGATACTGGGTATGTTCATGTTATTATTTTGCATGGTTGTGAAGGTTTTAGCTAGTATATGTATTCGCCATTGTATGTATTTATATAATAGGTATGGTTTGGTTTTGTGGTTCATGGCATTTTGAGTCTAAATAATGCTTTGATAGTGCATATTCGATTAAATTATATATATATTCAAGTTGTATAATATTTCATTGTTTATATGTACAACCGTTTGATGTATATGCATTTATATTTATATATATACATATGCATGTTTTACAATGGTGAATTACTAGCATATTTAATTATATGGATTCGTGTATAATGGTAAGTAATAAGGTATTACGTGACATATTTGTGTATGATTTGTATGCAAAATTGATATATGTTAAATAGGAAATTGCAACCATTACATGTATATGGAATGTATGGAAATTTTGTTTGAACAAAGTGTAAATAACCATTTTGTTTTATTTGGTGTTTAAGTGATTAGAGAGTGAATGGTATTTTGATACATGATTTAGTAACGTGGTAAAGTTATGCATAATGTATATATATTCGGCCATATTGAACTTAGGATATGTTCGGCCATAGCGTATTAATAATAAGGTTGCATGTGCATTTGGTCAATGAGTAGGTATGTTTTGGCTGACTATATATTTATGTGGTGCGAGTACTTATATATACATGCATATTTGTTTCTTTTTGGATAGTTGCTAGTAGATGAGTAAAACATGGTTATAAAAGAAATTTGTATGGTATTACATTTGCTAGCCAAATTAAATATGGAACATATGTATAAGAGTATACATGTACTTGAATAGTTAATTCGAAAAAAATTAAAATGCATATAGTTTTAGTGACTGTTATAATTTGATTTATCGTATTATGGTTTTGAAAATACAGTACTTCCTTCTGATTATTAAACCATACATCGATACATACAATGTTATAAAGAAAAGTGTTTAAGTTTTTGGTAAGTAACACCTTGTGACCCTAATTCGGCGACAGATATGGGTTAGGGGCGTTACAGGTTACATAGTGATCGGTCTTTATGACAGGCAGCATAGCTGTCGAATACTATAATCTATTACTGAGGTCGCATAACGATCGGTGGCTTTGCCACATAGGTCACATAGTGATCGATATGGTGTGTAGCGGATGAAGGGTTGATTATAGAAATCCCCACGGTGTGATGGTTGGTACGGGGGTGTGTAGAGGATGGACTCTTAGATTTGGGATGGGCCATGTTGCATGAAAATATATTATGTTGCCATTGTTATGGCCCAAGGCCCATAATGTGTTTGTGGGCCCAAGGCTTTTATGTGTTTTCGGGATTTGGACACTTAGTCTTGGTGACTCACCCTTTTATTTTTCCTCACTTTATAGATGAGCAGTAGATCGTGGACATGGGAGCCGAGGCGGACTCGAGGGGCCATCAAAACTATTATCTATATAGACTATTTTCGGTTTTTCATTTGAGCTTTAATTTTTGGGGAAAAAAAATTTTTGTAATAAGGCCTCCATAACTTATGTTTTCAATTTTTTTTTTTTATGTTAAGTCTTTATAAACTTATGTTTTTCTCTTTCAAAGTCTTGATTATAAAATGACATGATAAATGGGCTTTTCAAACACAATCAACGCAAATGCTTAAAGTTGTTTCAAAAAGTTCACAATTATTTGATTACACGGCCATAATAAACTAAGATTTTCAAAACCCTACAGAGCTAAGTTTTTAAGTTTTAAACCGTGGCATACCAGATCTGATAATGACGTATGGGCCGAGTTTAGGGTGTTACATTTTTGGTATCAGAGGCTAGTTCAAAACTCGGGCTGTGAAATGGGTCCAGTGGTGATTTGTAAAAATGATGTAAGTTTGAGAAAAATGCAGTTGAGATATGGCCTTCGAGTCTACCAGCACCTGATCCACGCAGGTAAGTATTCTAACTCTTGATGTGGTGTGTATTGTTGGGCTTTAAAGGGACGTAGGCTAGTATGTTAGAATTGATGGACTTTAGGTTTAGTATAAACAATTCTCCAAATTCCATAAAACTTAATTTCTAACTAAACATGTCTATGGACAAGTCACAGGGTTAGGGTGTGGTAACAAGCATACGCATGTCTAGGATTGGATCCAAGAAGAGATTGGTATTTAAGCGGCCCTAGCGGCTCACCTCCTCTTTTGTGGAATCCTACCTGGTGCGTAGTGGTTGTTCACTCTAACCGAGAGGGCTTGTTGACGGGCCAAAACTTATAACTAAAACCGAAAGGGACCAGCCACCCTATTTTTGTAAAAATTACTTATGTCCCCAGTTTTGTAAAATTTTTGAAATCCCCTTGATTTGTGAAAACTTCTCAAAATACCCTGGATTTGCAAAATTACCGAAATACCTCCAGTTGACAAAATTATTGAAATACCCCCGGTTGATAGAAATTACCGAAATATCCTTGAATTATAAAATTACCAAAATACCCCTATTTTGTAAAATTGCCAAGATACCCTATTTTGGAAAATTACGAAAACACCCCTGTAGGATAAAATTACGAAAATACCCCTGGGTAGTGAAATGATGAAAATACCCCTAGGTGATGAATGTGAGTTCATGGATGCTGCTCGTATGTTGATGTGTGATGGATGTTGTATGTATGTGTATTCTAAAACTAGGAAATATAGACTTGAGAACTGAACTTTGTAGATAGGATTCGAATTCGAAAGAACTACTGTTAAAACTACTTTCCATAGGACTGTCCATTATTAATCAGTGGAAGAAAGAATTATTAATTCATAAAATTTTTAATCAGATAAATCGCGAACGGTAGAATGAGAGCTAGGGACGTGGTGTGCGTGGCTGAGGTAGAGGCAGGATTCCTGTGTCAGAACCCGTAGGGTCTGGCCACGAGTTAGGGAATGAGGTACCAGTGCCACCAGCTGTGGAGGAGAAATTTCAGGATCAGACAGCCGGAGATGATGCAGTATCTCAGGCGATGTTGAGGGTGTTAGAGAGGGTTGTTGGGGCAGGCATAGTCACAGGAGCCCGGAAGTCTGTGCTAGAGCGACTTAGAGCCAATGGGGCAGAGGTGTTTAAGAAAATTTCTGGTGTAGCTCCGAGCACAGTGAAGTATTGGTTGGAAGCAATGGAGCATATAATGGATGATCTTGACTTCACGGAAGAGGAGAAGCTGAAGAGAGTAGTGTCCCTTCTCCAGGACGAAGCTTATCAATGGTGGCTTACGGTTAAGGATGGTACCATAGCTGACTGTATCACCTGGAATTACTTCAGAACGACGTTCCAAAGTAAATATATCGGAACAAGCTATGTGGATGTGCAGCGTAGAGCATTCCTAAATCTGGTTCAGGGAAGTAGGTCGGTGGCGGCGTATGAAGCGAAATTCTTACGCCTTAGTCGTTATGCTCGAGGGATAGTGGCCACAGAGCATGAGTGATGTGTTTGTTTTGAGGATGGCCTGAAGGATGATCTACGTGTGTTGATAGCTCCACAATGAGAGTGGGAATTTGCTATACTTGTGGAGAAAACTAAGATAGCTGAGGAGGTAAAACGAACGAAAAGTTAAACCAGGATAGAGATAGTGGTGGAGGTAATAGAAACTTTGGGTCGACAGGGGCAGCTAGGCGTGCTCAGAAAAGACCTAGGCCGGATGGGCTGAACCGGGTGGAAATACCTGCTGCTAATCAAACACAATAGTGTGCTCGATGTGGTAAGTTCCATGTAGGTGAGTGTTGGGCAGGCAGTGGGAAGTGCTTTAGGTGTGGATCTACGGATCATCAGATAAGAGACTGTCCTCAGCCACGGGATAAGGTAGGACCCGCAGGGCAGGGTAATACTTAGCAGGGTAGAGGAGGTCAGTAGCCACAGAGAGGTCGTGGTCCGGCCAGAGGTGGTAACGATTTCGGTCAGGGCCGTAGAGCACCAGGCTGAGGGGCAGGAAACACTAAGACGAGGCAGTCGGGATTGGTCTATGCTGCTAGACTCCGAGAGGAGGCTGATGCGTCGGATGTTATAACGGTACATTTTTAATTTTTGGATTGCCTTATACTGTATTAATTGATATTGGATCGACACACTCATTTGTTGCTAGTAGTGTGTCTAGTACTTTAAGTTTAGATCCCGAAGTTACCCCTAGAGCGATGACAGTAAGTAGCCCATTAGGACAATCTGTGGTAGTGGATAAACTCTATCGGGAGGTACCCTTAAAAGTTCAGGGAATAGTTTTCAGCCGATCTGATGGAGTTATCGTTTGGGGAGTTTGACTTAATTTTAGGCATGGACTGGCTGATAAAGTAGCAGGCCAATTTAGATTGTGCAGCCAAGCGTATGGTGTTAAGAACCCCCCAAGGAAGGTAAAGTGTTGGTGATAGGAGAAAGGGGAAACTATCTGTCGAACGTAGTGACTGCCCTAAGAGTAGAAAGGATTGTGAGAAAAGGATGCGAGGTAGTTTTAATGTTTGTACTAGCTTTGGAAGCCAAGGACCTAACTGTTGAGGACATTACGATGGTGAAGGAATTTCCTGATGTTTTTCCAGAAGAGCTTCCAGGAATACCTCCGGATCGAGAAGTAGAGTTTGGAAATGATCTTCTTCCAAGAACAACACCGGTATCTATTACTCCATATAGAATGGTGCCAAAAGAGTTGGTGGAATTGAAAGCACAAATCCAAGAGTTGTTGGATAGAGGGTTTATTCGACCAAGTGTGTCGCCTTGGGGAGCACCGGTGTTATTTGTTAAGAAGAAGGATGGCTCAATGTGTATGTGCATTGACTATCGCCAATTGAATAAGCTAACAATCAAGAACAAGTTCCCATTGCCAAGGATCGATGACTTGTTCGATCAGTTGAAGGGGGCCTCAGTCTTTTCGAAGATAGATCTGAGGTCAGGGTATCATCAGCTTAAGGTCAAGGAGGCAAATATTCATAAGACGACGTTTAGAACTCGCTATGGTCATTACAAGTTCATGGTGATTCCATTTGGGTTGACTAACATGCCAGCAGCATTTGTGGATATGATGAATCGTGTGTTCCAACCCTACTTGGATCGGTTTGTCGTGGCATTTATTGACGACATCTTGGTTTACTCAAGGTCGGAGGAGGAGCATGATTCACATCTGCGAGTGGTTCTGTAAGTTCTGAGGGAGAAGCAGCTTTATGCCAAATTCAGTAAGTGCAAATTTTGGTTAAAGGAAGTTACTTTTCTAGGTCATGTTGTGTCAGCAGAGGGGATTAGGGTGGACCCTTGGAAAATTGAAGCGGTGTTGGATTGGAAGCCACCTAAGTCGGTGGCAGAGATCTAGAGTTTTCTTGGTTTGGCGGGGTACTACAGAAGATTTATTGAAGGATTTTCTCTTATTGTAGCACCGTTGACTAAGTTGTTACGGAAAGGAGTTTCGTTTGTGTGGACTAATAAGCAGCAAGATAGTTTCGAGAAGTTAAAAAGGATTTTGACGGAGGCTCCGGTGTTGATTCAACCGAAGGCTGGGAAGGAGTTCGTAATTTACTGTGATGCTTCACACATGGGATTAAGATGTATGTTGATTCAAGATGGAAAGGTTTTTGCATATGCATCTCGGCAGTTAAGACTGCACGAGTCAGATTATCCTACCCATGATTTGGAATTGGCGGAGGTAGTGTTTGCCTTGAAAATTTGGAGGCATTATTTGTACGGGGAGAAATCTATCATTTACATGGATCATAAGAGTTTAAAGTACCTTTTGACTCAGAAGGAGTTGAATCTAAGGCAGAGGAGGTGGATCGAGTTGTTAAAGGATTATGACTGCTCGATCGAATATCATCTGGGTAAGGCTAATGTGGTGGCAGATGCCTTAAGTCGTAAGGTGATCACTGACTTGAGAGCAATGTTTGCTCACCTTAGCTTATATGTTGATGGGAGTTTATTGGCTGAATTTCAAGTGAAACCCTCTTGGGTCAGTCAAGTTAAGGAGAAGCAGCAGACTGATGAGTTGTTAAAGGAGAAGTTTTCAGTAGGAGCAAGTGATGAATCAACGAAATTTAGTGTGAATGAGGAAGGGCTATTATGTTTCCAAGGGAGAGTGTGCATGTCGAAGGATCCTGAATTGAGGCATAGGATTCTGCAAGAAGCGCATGGTAGTCCAAACATTATACACCTCGGAGGGAGCAGGATGTATCAGGATTTGCAGGACCAGTTCTGGTGGCTAGGCTTGAAGAGTGAGGTAACTGAGTTTGTGAGTAGGTGTTTGACACGCTTGACAAGTCAAGCGTAACATCGATTACCATCGTGGTTGTTGTAGCCAGTGAAGATTCCACAGTGGAAGTGGGAAAGGATCACAATGGACTTTGTTAGTGGGCTGCCTCTCACGCCTAAGAAAGATTCGATCTGGGTGATTGTAGATCGCTTAACGAAGTCTGCTCATTTCATACCGGTACGAGTCGATTACTCTTTACAAAAATTGGCTAAGCTATACATAGTGGAGGTAGTAAGGTTGCATGGAGTACCAGTATCGATCATATCAGATAGGGACCCTAGGTTCACGTCACGATTTTGGAAGGCATTGCATCAAGTGCTGGGTACGAAGTTGGATTTTAGTACGGCGTTCCATCCTTAGACCGATGGACAGTCTGAGCAGGTGATTCAGATCTTGGAGGACATGTTAAGGGGCTGTGTCATTGATCTCAGGGGTAGTTGGGAAGAGTTTTTACCGTTGGCGGAGTTTGCGTACAACAATAGTTACCAGTCTAGTATTCAGATGGCGCTCTATGAAGCATTGTACGGACAGAAGTGTCGTACTCCTACTTGTTGGACGGAACTAGGGGAATGTCAGATTTTGGGTCCGGACTTGGTCACTGAGATGGAGGAGAAGGTTGAGATAATTCAAGCTCGACTAAAGGAAGCCTCGGACAGACAAAAGTCCTATGCTGATTTGAAGCATAAGGACGTAGAGTTTGCAGTGGGAGACAAGGTATTTCTAAAGGTGTCACTGTGGAAAAAGGTGTTAAGATTTAGACGGAAAGGTAAATTAAGTCCAGATTCATCGGACCTTATTGGGTGTTGAAACGAGTGGGACCGGTAGCCTATCAGTTGGAGCTACCTGCTGAGTTGAATCAGATCCATGATGTATTTCACGTCTCTATGTTAAGACATTATCGTTCGAATCTGTCTCATATAGTGCCTGTGGAAGAAATCGAAGTAAGACGTGACCTATCCTTTGAAGAAGAACCAGTGGAGATCTTGGATCGTGATGTCAAAATGTTGCGAAGGAAAACGTTTCTTTTGGTTAAGGTTCTGTGGCAGAATCATGGCTCTGAGTAGGCTACGTGGGAACCAGAGGAAGTAATGTGGCAGCAGTACCCCCATCTATTCTGACCAGGTAATTTGAGGCCAAAATTTCTTTAAGGGGGTAGAAATGTAACATCCTGAATTAATGGGCCTATGCTTTTAGTGGGTGGATATGTTTAATGTGTTAATTTGAGTGCTAGGGGTTTAAATTAGGCCCAGGATTGGGCCGAAGGCTTGGTTAAAATTCCTGTTTGGGTACCATGGGGTTTAAAAGATGGTATCGGTGATTTAGGTTGCAAAATGGGCTTGTGGCCCAGTAGTACGTGGTGTTGCGGAGGAGTTATAGGTTGACGCCAATAGCAGGAGGTGAGGCCCAAGTTTTTGCCGCAAGGAGCCCATGTCTTTGGGCCATTTTTGTTACTAAAAAGGAGCAAGGAGGGGGACGGCAATGAGGCTTAATTTTAGGAGGGATTTAATTATTAGGATAATGTGGATATTGTGCTGATAATAGTAGGGAAAGGTGGTGTTATTTAGGCCTCTTCTAAAAGTATGAATAGATTAAGATAAAGGATAAAAGATAGGAGCTATCTGCTGAGAGCAGTGTTGGCCGAAATTCCATCTCCTAGAGGGGGAAAGAAATCAGTTTCTTTATAGCAAAGGGGGTGCCAAAATTTCCCCTATTATTTGATTAATTGTTAGTTATCAGGAAGGGCACTTTTGGGTTTTGATAAGTAAGTGCCGAAATTCTCAATGAATAGGGGTGGTATCTCTTCAATTCCGGCATTTGAACCCTATTCTTTTCTTCATTCTCTGTGCAGAAACTCTCAGTCATTCTCTGCAATTTCTTTTCTTTTGAATTCTTCAAAAGCTGAAACCTCTCACTTCACTTTCTTTTACCATTCTTTTCCTCTTGTGTCGATTTCTCCATTGAGCCGAAATCTCTAAGCCTATTATCTCATCTTCACTTTTATTCAAAAGCCGAAACTCTGAACCTTCTTCTCATCTCCATAGCTGAATACCTCCTATTCTCTTTTGTCGATTTCTCTACTAAAAGTCGAATCCGCATAGATTTCTTCCTATCATCTTCTCTCTTTTTGATCTTCTCAAAAGCTGAAAATTCTTTGGGAGTTGCCAAATTCTCTGTTAAGGTAGGTGTCGATCTATTCTGTTCTTTTCTTTACTTTCGGTTTTTGGAGGCCAAAGCCGAAAGGCTTATAGGAATGGTAAAGTTATCTTTTGAATAACATTTGGATTGTTCTTGTGTTCACATCATGGGGCAAAACCTCGGGAAATTGGAGTAGATCGAATTATCTAGATTTCAAAAGTCGAAATCTGTTAGTCTCTATGTTTCCTATCTATTTCGAGATTTCAAGGTAAGGGGTTTTCATTAGATTTCTGTTAGATTCATTCTCATACTTAAGATCTTAATCATATGATAGGGTTTAACAACCCTATTTCGTTATAGTAGTTCTGACAAGGACTTTTGATGGAATCAAATATGGACCAGACAAAGGAGAGGATCGGGTCCGTAAACCCAATCCCTAAGTTTAAGAAACGATCAGTGTTTGCATTCGAGATTGGCCGCTGGGTTGTGGACTGGCTTCTGAATAGCATATTAGGTAGATAGCAGTCGTATCGGCTTCTGGTAGTGTCGACATTGAGGGTGTCATCATAACCGTAATCAGGTGTGTAGATCCTTAACACATAAGTATTGTTGTAATATATGTGTATGATATGGGCTAAAATCCGGAAAGGGAGGTTATATGAACAGTTGTAATACCCAAAAAGGGTAGGCAAGGGATGCCAGGTACGTAATCATAGAAACTTCTCTACGAGTATCAATGTATGTGAAAGTCTGAGATCTGTTTAAATGGCTTCATGTTTTGATTCTTGCATGTGTGTATGCATGGGATGGGATTGATTGATTGATTTATGGAAGGAGAGCAGGTCGCGAGGCGATCGGTGGCTTTGCCATGTAGGTCACATAGTGATCGGTCTTTATGACAGGTAGCATAGCTGTTGAATACTATAATGTATTACTGAGGTCGCATAGCGATCGGTGGCTTTGCCACATAGGTCACATAGTGATCGATATGGTGTGTAGCGGATGTAGGGTTGATTGTAGAAATCCCCACGGTATGATGGTTGGTACGGGGGTGTGTGGAGGATGGACTCTTAGGTTTGGGATGGGCCATGTTGCATGAAAATATATTCTGTTGCCATTGTTATGGCCCAAGGCCCATAATGTGTTTGTGGGCCCAAGGCTTTTATGTGTTTTCAGGATTTGCACACTGAGTCTTGGTGACTCACCCTTTTATTTTTCCTCACTTTACAGATGAGCAGTAGATCATGGACATGGGAGCCGAGGCGAACTCGAGGGGCCATCAAAACTATTATCTACATAAACTATTTTCGGCTTTTCATTTGAATATTTTTTTTTTGTAATAAGGCCGCCATAACTTAGGTTTTCGCATAACTTAGGTTTTCGATTTATTTTTTATGTTAAGTCTTTATAAACTTTTGTTTTTCTCTTTCAAAGTCTTAATTATAAAATGACATGATAAATAGGCTTTTCAAACACAATCAACAGAAATGCTTAAAGTTGTTTCAAAAAGTTCACAATTATTTGATTAAACGGCCATAATAAACTAAGATTTTCAAAACCCTACAGAGCTAAGTTTTCAAGTTTCAAACGTGGCATACCAGATCCGGTAATGACGTATGAGCCGGGTTTGGGGTGTTACACTGCCTACACTTGACGCAAAAAGGGTTTCGACTTCTACAGATATATGAAATAAAGAAGAGAAGAAAGAAGATAAAAGAAGGATATAAGTTTCGGCTAAGACACTTACAAATTCGGCTATTAAGAAATAAGAAGCAGAAGGAGTAGGGAAGATTCGGCTATAAAGAAACAAGAAGCAAATGGAGTAGGGGAGATTCGGCTATGAAGAAACAAGAAGGAGAAGTAATGAGGCTCAAAGGCGTTGCGGGTTTGGTTGCAAAAGATATGAATGCAAAAGTGATAGCAAAGATGATGGTTTTGGTTTTGGTAAATGAGAAAAGAAGCAAATGCTTAAAAGTGCAAAAGAGAATGAGAGTGTTCTAAGATTGATTTCGCTAACAAAATTCTCAAAATGATCCCATCAAGGAAACGACACACCCTTATGACTAAAAATGCTCAACAAAAAGCCTATGTGCTACAAAAGAAGGTTTGGCCCCTCCTAGCCAAGCTAAACCGTGCACCCACACTAACACCTTCCCAAATTCGGCCAACCTCTCAACCCACATCCCCCTTCCATGATTTCCTCCTACTTTCCCTCTCCATCATCCATTTGTTTTTGTTTGACCCATTCAACCTCCACCATCACCTCATGGCCACTAATTCAAATATTTTGACTCTTTTAACTCTCACCCTTGAAGAGTCCATGCCGAAACCATCATCCCTCCATCTTGACACCAAAAAGAAAGTCCAAAATGCAGCATACGCGACTCGAACCTCTTCCCCTTTGTTGCTTCATTGTGACACCACTTCCCTACAACCTAAGTGGTGTCTCCTTGCCACTTTACCACACCACTTCTTGTGTCAACAAACACAAGTAATTATGCTTAAAGCCTACCTCCGCTAACTCTCCCCTAAAGTGCCTAAAAATAAAATTTTCACCAAGGCTCAAGCTTAACCCTGAGCCTTCCAGGAACCCCCAAACATACCAAATTAATAGACAAAACATGCCAAACACACAGAGACATAACAAATGCAGAGCTCCAAATTACCGGATGTTACAATTCTACCCCCTTAAAGAAATTTCAGCCTCAAAATTTACCCGGTCAAAAGAGGTGAGGGTATTGCTGTAGCATAACATCCTCAGCTCCCATGTGGCTTCCTCTGAACCGTGATTCCGCCACAAAACTTTAACCAACGAAACTATTTTTCTCTACAATACTTTAACATCTCGGTCTAAGATCTGAATTGGTTCCTCTTCAAAAGATATATCAGGTCTCACTTCAATTTCCTCCACTGGCACTATGTGAGATGGATCTGAACGGTAGCGCCTTAACATTGAGACAAGAAATACATCATGTATCTGCCTCAATTCTGGAGGTAACTCAAGCTGATATGCCACTGGTCCCACTCATTTCAACACTCGATAAGGCCCGATGAATCTAGGGCTCAACTTGCCCTTCCATCCAAACCTCAAAACTTTCTCCCAAGGAAAAAATTTCCGAAACACCTGCTCACCCACTGCATGTTCTATATCCTTACGTTTCAGATCAGCATAAGATTTCTGCCTATCAGAAGCTTCCTTCAACCGAGTCCGAATCAAATTAACCTTTTCCTTTGATTCAGAAACCAATGCCAGACCCAACAACTGTCGCTCACCCAACAACTGTCGCTCACCTAACTCTATGCAACAAGTAGGAGTGTGACACTTCTGACCATACAACGCTTCGTAGGGTGCCATCTTAATACAAGATTGGTAGCTGTTATTGTATGCGAATTCTGCCAATGGTAGGAACTCTTCCTAACTACCCCTGAAGTCGATAACACAACCTCTCAACATGTCTTCCAAGATCTAAATTACCCTCTCAGACTGACCATCTTTCTGTGGATGAAATGCTGTGCTGAAGTCTAATCTTGTACCAAATGCTTGATGCAACGCTCTCCAAAATCGCGATGTAAACTTAGGGTCTCTGTCTGATATGATAGACACAGGTACCCCATGCAACCTCACAATATCTGCTACATACAGTTTAGCTAACTTCTGTATAGAGTAATCAACCCGAATCAGTATGACGTAAGCAAACTTCATCAATCGATCCACAATTACCCACACTGATTCTTTCTTTGTAGGTGTAAGGGGTAACCCACTCACAAAGTCCATCGTTATTCTTTCCCACTTCCAAAGTGGAATCTTTATATACTGCAGTAACCCTGAAGGTAACTGATGTTCTACCTTCACCTGCTGACACGTCAGACACCTACCCGCAAACTCGGTAATCTTTTGCTTCAAACCCATCCACCAAAACAGTTCCTCGCAAACCCCTATACATCTTACTCCCACCCAGATGCATAGCATATGGGCTACTATGCGCGTCCTGCAGAATCTTTTGCCTCAACTCTACATCCCTTGGCATAGAAGCCTTTCCACGAAAACATAAAACCTCGCCATTGCTCAGACTAAAATCTTCTGTCTCGCCCCTTACCACTAACTGAAACTTAGAACTTAGCTCTTCATTTGACAACTACTTCTCCTTAATCTGACTGACCCACGAAGGTTTCACTTGAAGTTTAGCTAGCAAACTTCCGTTGTCATACAAGCTGAGATGAGCAAACATTGCCCTCAAGTCCAATATTACCTTACGACTCAACGTGTCTACCACTACGTTAGCTTTACCCAGGTGGTACTCGATCGAGCAGTCATAATCCTTCAACGACTCAATCCACGTCTGTTGCCTCAAATTTAACTCCTTCTGGGTAAGGAGATATTTCAGACTCTTATGATCAGTGTAGATGATGGACTTCTCCCCACACAAGTAGTGTATCCAGATCTTCAGAGTGAACACTACCGCAGCTAACTCAAGATAATGCGTGGGATAGTTCACTTCATGTGATCTCAACTGCCGAGATGCATAAGCTACCACTTTCCCCTATTGTATCTGCATACATCCTAACCCTGTGTACGACGTATCACAATAGACAATAAACTCTTTCCTAGCCTCTGGCTGAATCAACACCGGTGCTTCAGTCAAAATCCTCTTCAATTTCTCAAAGCTTTCCTGCTGTTTATCTGACCAGATGAAAGGTATCCCTTTTCGTAATAACTTCGTTAACGGTGCAGCTATTAATGAGAACCCCTCAACAAACCTTCTGTAGTACCCAGCCAAACCAAGAAAACTCCGAATCTCCACCACAGAATTAGGCGATTTTCAGTCCAACACGGCTTTAATTTTTTGGGGATCAAGCCTAATCCCCTCAGCAGATACAACATGACCCAAGAAAGTAACTTCTTCCAACCAAAATTCACACTTACTGAATTTGGCGTACAACTGCTTTTCTATTAGAATCTGTAGAACCACCCGAAGATGCGAATCATGCTCCTCTTCTGACTTTGAATAGACCAAAATATTGTCTATGAACACTACAACAAACTGGTCCAGATAGGGATGGAACATCCGGTTCATCATTTCCATAAACACCGCTGGTGCGTTTGTCAACCCGAATGGCATCACCAAGAACTCGTAGTGACCATAACGAGTTCGAAAAGCTGTCTTATGAATATCTGTCTCCTTAACCTTAAGCTGATGATACCCTAACCTCAAGTCTATCTTTGAGAAGACCGAAGCGCTTCGCAACTGGTCGAAGAGATCATCTATCCTAGGCAACAGGTACTTGTTCTTAATTGTCAACTTATTCAGTTGTCTATAGTCAATACACATCCGCATCGATCCATCATTCTTCTTAACAAATAACACCAGTGCTCCCCAGTCGGATAAAACCCCGATCCAACAGTTTCTAAATTTGGGCTTTCAGTTCCACCAACTCCTTCGGCGCCATTCTATATGGGGCAATAGACACTGGCACTATTCCCGGAAGAAGACCAATACCGAACTCTACCTCACGATCTAGAGGTAACCTTGGAAGCTCTTCTGGAAAAACATCGGAGAACTCCTTCACTATTCTGACATGCTCTACGGTCAACTCCTTGGCCTCCAGAGCACGAACAAAAGTTAGGAAAGTCTCGTATCCTTTTCTCACCATCCTTTCAGCCTTTAATGCTGACACCACATTAGACAGATAGTTCCTCCTTTCATCTATCACTAAAACTTCATTATCCTTAAGAGTCCTTAACATCATGCGCTTAGCAGCACAATCCAAGTTTGCTTGATATTTCACCAATCAATCCATACCTAAGATTAAATCGAACTCCCCGAACGGCAATTTCATCAAATCAGCTGGGAAAACCATCCCTTGTACTTCTAAAGGCACACTCCTAAAGAGTTTGTTCGCCACTACAGATTGTCCTAAAGGGCTAAGTACAGTCATCTCCCTAGAAACAATCTCAGAGTCTATGTTTAGAGTTCTAGACACCATAGTAGCAACATAGGAATGTGTCGACCCAATATCAATCAATGCAGTAAAGGGCAAACCGAAAATGAGGAACGTACCAGTTATGACGTCCGGTGCATCACACTCCTCTCAACGTCTGGCCACATAAACCAACCCAGGCTACCTCACGTCTATGTTCCCAACACCTCTGCCCAGTGCTTCACACCCTCGACCAAAGCCATTTCCCCCTCTGGTTAAACCACGAACTCTCTGCGGTTGCTGCCCACCTCTTCTGAATTGCACATGCCCATGACCTTTCGACTGTACCCTGACCGGCTCTCGTGGACAATCCTTTATCCGATGGTCTATAGACCCGCATCTGAAACATCCTCTATTACCTGTCCAACACTCCCCTGAATGAAATTTTTCGCATCGAGCACACTGCGGTGGCCAATTAACAGTATCAAGCTTTACAACACGACTCAACCTATCTAACCTAGGCCTCTTTTCAAAACCACCAGCAGATCCCGACGACCCAAAACTCTTTTTATTCCTACCCCTGTCTCTATCCTGATTATGCTTTTCAGACCGTTCCACCTGTTCGGCTATCTGAGCCTTCTCCACTAAAATAGCAAATTCTCTTTCCCACTGATGACCTATCAAAACTCGGAACTCGTCCCTCAGACCATCCTCAAATCAGACACAGCGCTCATGATCCGTTGCAACAATACCCCGAGCATAACGACTTAAACATAGAAATTTTGCCTCATTCTCGGCTACTAACTTGCTCCCCTGAACTAAATTTAGAAATGCCTTTCTCTGAGTGAGCACATAACTCAACCCAATATACTTGCCTTGGAATGCCGACTTAAAGAAGTCCCAGGTAATGTGGTCAGCTATTGTACCATCTCTGACCGTGAGCCACCATTGATATGCCTCATCTCGGAGAAGATACACCACCTTTTTAGTTTTTCTTCTGCTATGCAATCAAGATCATCCATGATACGCTCAACCGCCTTGAGCCAGTACTCAGCTACGTTAGGAGCTACTCCAGAAATGCCCCTAAACATTTTAGCCCCATTAGCTCGAAGTCCTTCCGAAATAGATTTTCGAGCTACTAATCCCGTGCTCACTCCAGCAACTCTCTCTAAAACATGTAACATCACCTGAGACACAGCATCGTCTCCACCAGTTTGTTCCTGGAATTTCGCTTCCACAACTGGTGGTACTGGTACTTCACCTTCTAGACCATGTCCTAATTCCAAAGGTTTAGACCCAACACCTCGGCCTCTACCACGGCCTCGAATGCCACGACCACGTCCTCTAGCACTCATGACTATCGATTCGATTTAATCTTATTAAAAGTTTTATGAATTAGTATTTTCTTCCACTATTTATTATCGAGTAGTCTTACGCGATTAGCATTAAAAATAATTCTCGTAAATACATGCACCTATAGGCTTTAGTCTCTAAAGTTGGTTTTCTTAGTATTAGCAATTATAGCTCATTATAATTTCCTCATGCAAAACAACCAATGATTATAAGACTTACCGTGCGGATTTGGTGCCGGAGACTCAAGTGCCATGTTTCCAGAAAACATGTGTTTTATCTAAATCATTTTTCAAGCCATCCTTTGAAAGCATTTTGAACACTATACCTACAGCCAAGCTTTTGAAATTGGTTCTGATACCACAATTGTAACACCCCAAATTCGGTCAAAACGCTACGATCGAATTTGGTATGCTAAGGAAAGAATATTTGGAAACTAATTAAAATCATGGGTTGAAAACAAACTTTACGTGTTATTGTTGTACCTTTAGGGAAAATCCAGAGTATTCGTTTAGCTTAGACTGCTTTACAAAGCCAAGTTTATTTGAAAATCGAATTTAAGAAAATTTCATTTAAGCTTATCAGTTGAAAATGATGTTACGGTTTTTAAGTGAAAACTTTAATCAATTTGATATTGATACCCATCTCTCATTAGCCATTTGAATATCGTCTGTTCAAATTTTTAATCATAGAAAAACTCCCAATTTGATAGTTTATTAGACATGCTATAACAATTTCAAAATGAAACACAAATTAACATTAAAGTGGCCTTAATACAATACCAAAATCTGAACTTAATAGTGAAATTTAAAATATTGAAAATGAAATTACTTAGAGCATTATGCATGGCCACCTCAAGTCCTCCTCGGCTCCGAATCCGCAATCTATTGATTACCTGTAAAATTTAGCAGAGAGGTGAGTCACCGAGACTCAGTGTGTAAATCCCCATATGAAGCAAACTGGGCCTTAAGCCCACATTGTATAACAGCATAATCATGTATGCAATGCAGCCCAAACAACCTACTTTTCCAACCTTCACGTCTCCTGAATCTACCAAACATATGTGGCGCCCAGCCATTGTGGTACCAAACCACTAGTGGTTCCAAACCACTGGTGACAAAGTCATAAGTAATGATATGTGGGGCCAACCCACTTGTGGTACCAAACCACTGGTGACAATCCCTGTTGAAGATATATGGGGCCAACCCACTGTGGTACCGAACCACTGGGATCATCACTGAAATAAAATACGTGGTGCCAAACCATTGTGGTACCAAACCACTGAGACATGGTCACTGGATAATATTATGTGGGCCTACCCACTGTGGTACCAAACCACTGTGACAATCTTAGAATCATGCTTCCCCTCTTCACACCATACCCCCAAGTTCGTGCACATGTTACATACTGATATGACCATGATCATGCTTCTAATGCATAACAGACAACCATTTCACACATACATACATTTGTTAATGACAAAACATAGCGGAACTTACCCGACGGCTTCAATCTTACCCACGAGGGTATCTCAATGATTAATACCGCAATTTCAGCTTTCAGCCAACATAGTTAACAACATAATTAATATACAGAGTGTGTGAAAAATTACACACCTGGTAAAGCGTAAGGCTATACTTTCTACGTCGACGCTTTCACTAACAGAAACGATAGCTATTTTCCTATCCCAGGCAAATTTCGGCTCTCTACCACAGCCCAGCGGAAAATCTCGTATTGCCGATACTGCACATTTCTTAAACTTAGGGGCGGGGACTACGAGTCCAACCCCTTCCCTCACTTGACGAGCATTTGAATCCATGAAAGGATCTTGATCAGGAAATAGGGTTAAGGCATTGAAAGAAAACAGAGAGAATAAGAACTCATATCAATGAAGTTCCTTACCTTAATCAACAAAAACCGAATGCTTGTAGACTTGGGCTAAGAAACCGATTGAGTCCCTAAAATAATCCCCAAGTTAAATCGATTCTTAGAGATGGAATAAAGGAAGTGGCCTTTAGGCCAACCGAATCAATAAAGACCCCCTTCCAAACATTCGGCCACTAGCCAACATACTAAGATCTTCTCGAAAGAAGTGAGTCAGGATTTTGGTTTAACCTAACCAAGAGAAAAAGAAAGAAAACGAGAAGGAACAGAGAAGAAGGCTCCTTATCGAACCAAGAGATCGACGAATGGAGAGTCTATAATTGGCTACTAGCACAATCGATAGAAAGGGTGCCTACACTTGACGCAAAAAGGGTTTCAGCTTCTACAGATATATGAAATAAAGAAGAGAAGAAAGAAGATAAAAGAAGAAATAAGTTTCAGCTAAGACACTTACAAATTCGACTATCAAAAAATAAAAAGCAAAAGGAGTAGGGGAGATTCGGCTATGAAGAAACAAGAAGCAAATGGAGTAGGGGAGATTCAGCTATGAAGAAATAAGAAGGAGAAGGAATGAGGCTCAAAGGTGTTGTGATTTTGGTTGCAAAATAAACGAAAGCAAAAGTGATAGCAAAGATGATGGTTTCAATTTTGGTGAATGAGAAAAGAAGCAAATGTTCAAAAATGCAAAAGAGAATGAGAGTGTTCTAAGATTGATTTGGCTAACAAAATTCTCAAAATGGTCCCTTCAAGGAAACGGCACACCCTTATGACTAAAAATGCTGAACAAAAAGCCTATGTGCTACAAAAGAAGGTTCGACTCCTCCCAGCCAAGCTAAACCGTGCACCCACACTCACACCTTCCCAAATTCGGCCAACCTCTCAACCCACATCCCCCTTCCACGATTTCCTCCTACTTTCCCTCTCCATCATCCATTTGATTTTCTTTTACCCATTCAACCTCCACCATCACCTCATGGCCACTAGTTCAAATATTTTGGCTCCTTCAACTCTCACCCTTGAAGAGTCCATGCCGAAACCATTATCCCTCTATCCTGACACCAAAAAAAAAGTCCAAAATATAGCGTACGCGACTCGAACCTCCTCCCGCTGTTGCTCCCTTGTGATGCCACTTCCCTGCAACCAAAGTGGCGTCTCCTTGCCACTTTACCACACCACTTCTTGTGTCAACAAACACAAGGAATTACCCTTAAGGCCTACCTCAGCTAACTCTCCCCTAAATTGCCTAAAAATAAAATTTTCACCAAGGCTCAAGCTTAACCCCGAGCCTTCCTAGAAGGCCCAAACATACCAAATTAACAGACAAAACATGCCAAAACACACAGAGACATAACAAATGAAGAGCCCTTAATTCTCGGATGTTACAGTATATTTCTGATGTGGGATCCCTCCGTCAGTAGAGTTTAAATCCAACTCAAACTCTTGCTGTCCAATCCACAAAATAAATACTCCCTTGCTTGCCATGAGATTCGAACCTAGGCTCCCTTGCACCCTTAATGACGCCTTGCCACTAGACCACTCACTTCCTTTTGTGTCTAAAACCATGCGCAACTAAAGATAAGTCTATGGCCGAGGTCTAAATCCATTTTTAAAAAAAAATAACCAAAAAGAAATGGAAGTGCCATGCCTTGAAACCTGGATCTCCTTACCTCCTTGTGGCGTCACTGCCTTACTCCCTAAGTGGCGTCACATTCCCACTACACCACAAGCTCCTCTTGTGTCATTTTTCTCTATATTTTATTCTTAAAGCCTACTTACTAACTCTCAGGGTTTTATTCACCTAAAACCAAAATTTTCCTAAAGCCCAAGTTTGATCCCGGGACTTCATAGAAGCTCCCTAACCTTCCAAGATCACCCACCTAATAGGTCCAACTTACACTTAAGCCATTCTCTTGTTCTCAAAAATTTTAAACGCTACTACGCCCAAGGCCCATACGGCCCAATTCTACTAGGCCCAATTTAGGGATGTTATAATAATAGAGTTCGTCATTTACAATCACATAAAATTTCATACAATGCCATTTTATATTCGACATGAAAATTATTATTACAAGTGAATTCGACCAACAGTAAACATTATTCCCAATTACCTTTGAATTCTAAAACATAGTAATGAAGATATCATCAAGAATCTAGTCACTTTCTCATACTTAACATCAATCTCAGGATGAATTGTAGTGCAAAAATACAATCGCGTACTCAAAACTTCTTGTAGCTTTTTCCATAATTACGATATAGACCTCAGATCTCTATTTGAAATAATGGAAACTGGCTCTTTGTATAACCTGACAATTTCAGAAACACATAATTCAGTAAATCTACCACGTGAGAAATTCATACGTACTGGAATAAATATGCAGATTTCGTCAATCGATAAGTAACAACCCATATAGCATCTTTCTTTTTCAGAGATTAGGGTAACCCCGATACGAAGTCTATCATAATTCTATCTCATTTTCCACTCCAGTATCATCATTGGCTATAATAATCCTGAATGTATTCGATATTCAGCTCTAACTTGTTGACAAATTAAACATCTGAACACAAAATTAGAAATATTACTTTTCATATCCAACCATCAGTGCTTCTATCTCAATTCACTATACATCTTATTACTCCCCTGATGAATAGACAAGTTACCACTGTGAGCCTCGTGCAAAATTTTCTATATAAGCTCTAGATTCTTCAATACACAAATTCTATCTCAGAATAATAATAGTCATCAGGTCTGACCTGAAATTTAGAATTAGAAGTCTATTCACACTATACTTGTTTCGCTTGCAATTCTCTATCGCATTTTTGAACTTATCAGATTTGTAATAGAAACATCGATTTTAGCTTTTAACTAATCGAAAATTGAGCCATTATTTCAAGACCAATCTTGTAATCATCATTCACAAAGTAAACAAAAAAAACTCTACTCAAGCATCGGCAACTATATTTATTTTTTTCCCAAATGTTAATCAATAACTAACTCACCATCTTTCAATAGCTCAAGCCATCAATGTTGTCTTACATTCAAATCTTTTTATGACATCCGCTACTTTAAACTCTCATGATCAGTAAGTATGTGACATTTTTTGTCGAACAAATGATGTCGTCAAATTTTCAATGCAAACACAATAACACCCAACTATAAGTCGCGTGTCGGATAATTCTTCTAATATGGCTTTAACCGTCTGAAAGCATTAACTACCACTTTACATTCTTGTACTAAAACACATCCCAATCCGTTCAATGACACATCACTGAAAATCACAAACTCTTTACCCAATTCAGGCTAAACCAGAACTAGTGCTTTGGTTAACAATGCTTTCAATTGTTTAAAACTTTGGTTAACAAGTATCAAACCATTCAAACTTAACAAACATGATAACTTTATCAATCAGAACAACTTTAACTCATAATAATGTCTTTCGATTAGAATAATTATAATAGATAAGATATATTTCTGTATCATGTTTTCTAAAACATGAATTCTCCCTTCGGACTGTCCGCCTATTTACCCATGAATGCACAAAATTATTTCCATACCTGATGATAAACTTAAATGCATATAATTTAAATTATTCTTCAACTAATTAACCCGCTCAAATTTGAAGTAATTGAATCGATCTTATCTATCTGATAATAACATTTCAAAGTAATCTCTTCTTCATGTTGTTACAACAACTCAAATATGCAATCTTTCATAATTCTCTTGACATACTAGTCAAAGACCTTTACAAACTACATCAGCTCAACTAATCATAATATCCCAATTTAACTTGTTGACCTTAATCAAGCTTTCTTGAGAAAAAAAATCATTATACAAATTTGAGCTTAAGCTTCCACCGTTTATACTTTTGTCTATATCAACCCTTTTCATGAAAACTAGAAAACCTGATATCAGTATCACCATGCTCCCATGATCAGAGTAGAAATTATAATCGTAACAAATATAATTATTTCTGATCACTAAATATCTTTTACTGGTGAGCCATATCTGATATATTAAACAATAAGAATGATAAGAAAACTGAGATAATGAGATCCAAGATGTGAAGCTATACTAAATTTTTGAGAATACAACCCATATTGGATGATAAATATCTCGATGATATCATAGAGAAAAATCCATATGAAAAACACCATTCATACGAACTAGAATCAATTGCAAAAGAAGCAATATAAATTTTATATATATATAAGCAGAGCAACAACCAGTAGAAACAGAATACTAGCGTTAGATGGATTTTACCGTCAAATTTTGTAACAAATGTAATGGAATAGAATACCAAAGAAAGGTAAAGCAATGCCGATCATAAACCAACTAAATCCATCATGCCTTCATCTAACATTATGGTTAGTTAATGTTCTCATAAAACAAAAATCTCATCCGAAAATGAACTGCTACATATATCTCTGAGAATAAATGAACACATAGAATACCTAGAAGAGTTCTTCATAATCTATTCAACTATAACCACTGTACTCAGATATATTTACAATTCAAACATGATTCCACTGACTATTACAGTCATCACTAATCCCATATTATTCCATTCACTAACTAAAAGCAATTTAGAAGAATTTCCAGTTAATACATTCTTTAGACATTATACTTGAATGAGTCGATTAGTCAAGATTAACTTCTTCTTTAACAGCATCATCACATAATTCGAATGATCTTTATAACAAGTGATATCTCTTCTGTAATTGTCTTTACTTGCTAACCCTTTCTCATTTCTAATCACATTAATGATTATTCCACCACTAAACTCTTTAGTTTCACATTTGTGTGCTTATCCAATCTAAACCTTGTGAACTTCATTGTATGACACTATACTGATGAGGGGTGAAGATTGTAACGCCTCAAAATTTGACTCGTATATATACACACATATAATAAAACATTTAACATCAACACAATATTAGGAACTTTTATTCATCCCTTTATGAGTTTCAACTCATCATAGACACATTTTTACTCAGATGCTTGAGTATCATTTTCAATATCATCAGAACTAGCTCGGTTGGAAAACATATCTATCTAATTAAAACAAATCTCATCACAGTCGAGAGAGATCACACTATCATAGTTTATATATGACATGTATAGCTAGACTCTCACATATGCTATGTTAGTCCTAGAATCGACTAAACCGTAGCTCTGATGCCAATAAATGTAACACTCCTCACCTATATTTGACACCAGAATAGGGTTACGAAGCATTACCAGACTTTTGACACTTTTAAACATACATTTCATATACAATTTATCAATTCAAATACAAACCAAGCATAATCAATCATAGTGTCCCTTAAACGAGACTACGAGGCTTTAAATATACATTGGGAGTGGTTCGGGACTAAACTGAAAACTCGAGAAATTTTTCAACACTTAGTAAATTTTTCTACAAAACAGGGGACACACGTCTGTGTGACCAGGCCGTGTGTCTCACACGGCCACCAGACACGCCCGAGTCACAGGCCGTGTGGACATTTGAAATGGGACCACATGGCTGTGTCCCAGCCCATGTCCTACCCTGTGTCCAAACAAATAAGCTTACTGACTTGGGTTACACGGCCTACCAGATGCCTGTGTGTCTAGCCCGTGTGCCCTTCGAGGTGGCCATACACACCCGTGTGCCAGGTCATGTGCTAGGCCGTGCCAAACCTGTAGGGTATACTCGCTTATACAACACGACCAAGTCAAACGCCCATGTACTAGGCCGTGTGCTAATTAGAGGGTATACTGACTTGTGCCACATGGCCGATCACACTTTCGTGTAGAGCATACTAACTTCATTTCAATTTCAACACCAGGGGACACACGAAAATTTAACATGACCGTGTGTCACATGCAGTTGAGACACACACCCGTGTCTCTGCTCGTGTAGACAAAAATAGGCTATTTACCAAGCCAATTTGCCACCCAAATTTTCATATACCTATACAACAAATTTGGAACCAATTCAAAGCATAAATAAACATACAATATAGCCACAATTAAGGCTAATTCATACCATATCCAATACCAATAACTAACATGCTTATAACTTATGTTTTTCTCAATTAAAACATACTAAAAACATATATACCAACCAGCTACTTAAACCTTTACCAATCATACATCATTTAGTACTATTTCACAATCATGTTACCAATTCCACAAATCATCAATTTACCATTCATAGTACCTATTATCATCAATCGTCAAAACCAACTCAATATACACAAGAAATAAGAATATATATATGCACATGATTCAAACATACCAAATAAACCATAATGATCCATCTCACATGGCTATATATACATACCAAACACAAACATTAACAAGCCAATTCATTTGGCTAAAGTCTTTACCAAATATAACCAAAATGACTCAAAGTCCCTATACATGCCATATACTTAAATTACCAAAGTTCATAGATACCAATATATAGGTGGATAGTGTGAAGCGATCTCCGACGATCCCCGAATCTGAGCTATCTTTTATATCACTATAAAACACAGAAAATAAACAAAGTAAGCTATAAAGCTTAGTAAGCTCATATGAGATTAACTTAATGCAATCACTTAAACATGATTCATTATTTTCAATATGTCAATATGCAACTTTCCTTAACTATCAAACCTTTCAAGTGCTCATTTACAAAACCATATACATTCATCATCATTTCTCCCATTCAAAGCTAAAATGGTTTATACGCATACTTGTACCATCTCGTACCAATCTTGTAACAGTTCAATTTATACCCTAGTTGGAATAGTGGTTTTGGGACCACAAATTTGAGTCAAAAAAATATTTTAATATTATTTTTCATGCTTATAATATGTGAATTGGTATGTGTGGAATTTTTTGTGATTTAATTTTCTGATTGTGTGATTAATTTGAGAAAAGGATTGAATCTCACAAAAGGTAAAAGTGAAATTTTATATGTTAATGTGTTTAATTGAGTTGGCTGGTGAATATGGTGGCCTTAATAGGTAATTAGACCATTTTTTTATGATAATGGACATTAATGGCCTTAATATATATGTTTTATATGTTTATTAAAAGGTTAATTTAGTAAAAGATTAAATAATTTTTATTTAATAAAACAAATATGAAAAGGAAGCCATTATCATCTTGTTCGTGCCAAAAATAAGAAAAGAAAAAGAGTCATCTTCAAGCTTAGGGTTCGACACTTCTAAGTATTGATTAAGGTATGGATTTTGTTCGGTTTTTGATAATTTCTATGTTTTTGTTATCGTTGCTTACCATTCTATCAAGCCCATGCCTCAATTTTAGAATTTGATGATAATTTTGAGTTATGTCATTGATGATTTTGTGAGTTTAATGATGTTAATTGGTGAATTATGGAAGCTTGATATGAGATTAATATGTTTTGTCTTTGGATTTTTGATGAATTTGAGTAATTTGGGCTAATTTGTGAAAAAGATATTTTGAGGGACAAAAATGTGAAATAAAAGAAGTATATGGGCTTATATGAAGTGTAGTAACATTCGGCCTAGCTTGGGTAAAATGAAATTATGTGTATTTGGTGATTTTATGAAATATGGAATAAAATGTCAAAATGTGAAAACATGAGGGCTAATTTGTAAAATGCCCTAAATGTGTGTATACAGATTGAATTGAATGATTTGATGAATAAAAGAGTTAAAATTGAATGTGTATAGATCAAGAACCAAAGAAAACGAAATTAGATCGAGGGAAATCGAAAGTAGTTGAATAGTTGTTTGTTTCTGTTCTTTCCGTACGAGGTAAGTCTATATACAAATAAATGTGTTTGAGTTGATTTATTTATGTTTATATGAAATTGAATTGTGATGAATGATTATAGAAGATGTATATGTGAAATCTGAGAAAGCTTCGACAATGTGTCAATGTCTGAAAAGCCCTGTATGAACCATAGGAATAGTTAGGATACGTATGTCATGACATAGGGTTCTGATATGTGTTATCATGTAAGACCATGTCCGGGACAATTGCATCAATTATTATTTACGTGTAAGACCATGTTTGGGACATTGGCATCGTATATGATTTCGTGTAAGACCCTGTCTGGGACAGTGGCATCGATATTTGATTACATGTAAGACCACATCTGGGACGTTGGCATTGTACGAGCTCTCAAAGATATCCAAGTATCCTTATGGATTTTGAATGGTTTAACAGGCATTCTGAAATGGTTATGTGAAATGTGCATTTGATGCAGGTACGTTTGAAATGTATGCAGAGTTTGAGTATAAAAAGTAAGTATATGTGAATTTGTAGAATTGAGATACATGTATGAAAATATTAAGATATAATATACTATGATCAAATGAGATACATGGAGATGTGATATGTTTGTAAGCAAGTCATTAGAAACAAATAAGCTAAATGGGAAATATGAATTTCCTGTTGTGTTGTGCCATAGTTGACATGAATGAAACGGTTTCTAAATGTTCTATATGATAAGTTTATTTGTATATGGCTTACTAAGCTTTTGAAAGCTTACTTTGTGTGTGTTAATGTTTTATAGATTACCGAAGCTACTAGGAGCTTGGGGATCGTCGAGGATCATCACCACACTATCGAACTATATTTTGGTACCCTTTTGAAATGAACATATTGAAGTATGGCATGTATAGGCTAGAGAACTTAGGTTATGTTTTGAATTATGTATATATATATATAGTCATGTGATATGGCTTGTTAATGAATTTGAATATGGATGAATTTAGTCCATGTTATGTGATGCAAAGGTTAGTATGTTTTTTTATAAGAGGTTGGTATATTGAAATTGATATGTTTTAGTTGTTTTGGGTGATCAAAATGATGCTTGTTTGATTCTTGTAAGTATGACCCTAATGAGTGGAAATTTGGCCTTGCAAATGACCTATAGTTTCCCACACGGTTGAGCACACAGACGTGTGTTCCGACTAAGCCCTTCACTATCCCAATTGAAAGCTAGTCAAAACTGTATATGAGCCAGACACACGAGCGTGTGACAGGCCGTGTGACCAAAGTCAACGTTGCATACAGGCCAGACACACGAGCGTGTGATAGGTCGTGTCATTCAAGTCAATTTTGTGCATGGGCTATGACATGGTCCAAGGCACAGCCGTGTGAGGTACAGGCCTAGCCACACGGACGTGTACCCTACTTAGAAAGAAAAATTTTCTAAACTTTGTAAAGTTTCCGTAAGAGATTAGTTTAGTCTCAAACTTTTCAAAAGCATGTTTAAGGTTTCATAGACCTTCTAAAGGGACTAAATGAATATGAATTATCTTTGAATTGATGGTGTATTGATTGATGTTGGGAAATAAATGTAAAATGTTCTAATATGTTTGGTAATTCCTCTTAACCCTAATCTGGTGATGGATACAGGTTAGGGGCATTACAATTGGTTGGCATCAAAGCTAGGGTTTAGTCGATTCTAGGACTAACGTAGCGTGTAGGATTCTAGCTATACATGCCATATATATGAATTGTGATAGTGTGATGAATCTTGACAGATAAAATGTATTTTTCGTATAGTAAATGGATCCCGAACGAGCCGTAGCTGACGATGTAGAAAGTAATGCGCCTGCTCCTGCTCAAGGGACAGCGCTGTCTGATTCTAGATTGATTACAAGCGGTCAAGAAGGAGAGGCTAAACAAACTTTCTTCCAAATGATGAATGAGTGGTTTACTCAGTATGTTAGAACGAATCCAGCTGTTTCTCAACCTCCACCCCTGCAAGTTCCTGTAGCTCCTCAAGTTATAGATCTGATTCGTCTGAATAAACCTCCTGTTGATAAGATTTGAAAGTATAGGGATGAAGAATTCCATGCTACCACTAATGATGATGCTGAAAGAGTTGAGTTTTGGCTCGAGAATACGATTCTAGTATTTGATGAGATGTCATGTACCCCTAACGAATGTGTGAAATATGTTGTTTCTTTGCTGAGATATGCTGCATACCAATGGTGGAAAACTTTGACTTCTATCATTTTGAAAGAACGAATTACCTAGTATTTCTTTCAATCAGAATTCTGAAAGAAATACATCAGTGAAAGATTTATTGATCAAAAGCAAAAAGAGTATCTTGAATTGAAACAAGGCCGTATGTTTGTTATAGAATACGAGCGAGAATTCATGAGACTAAGCCAGTATACACGGGAATGTGTCTCAATTGAGGCAATAATGTGTAAAAGATTCGAAGATGGCTTGAATGAAGATATTTGTTTGTTAGTCAGAATTCTGGAAATAAAAGAGTTTGTTGTACTTATTGATCGAGTATGTAAAGCCGAAGAACTAGGGAAAGATAAAAGAAAAGCTGAATTAGAGATTAGAGATATGAGAAAGAGATCTTCAAGTAAATCATTTCAGTCTGCATCAAAGAAATTCTGAGATAAGTATAGCCGTTCAAAGACTAATGTGGGACATTCAAGTTTGAACTCTAGCTACTTCAATTGCAAGTGTTGGAAATGTCAAATCTGAGTGACCCGAGTGTAGACATTGTGGTAAAACACATTCGAGCAATTGTCGATTAAAGGATCGAGCTTGTTTCAAATGTGGATCTTTAGATCATTTTATCTGAGACTATCTTGAGTATGATGAGCAAGAGATTGTACGGAATTCGAAATCGAATAATGATTTAGCTAGGGGTAGACCTCCCAGAAACACAGGAAATATGAGTGGTAGCCAGAGAGTTATGAAAGATACAGTCATGAGATCTGAGGCGAGAGCACCTTCCAGAGCGTATGCCATTCGAGCTTGTGAAGAAGCTTCATCTCCAGACGTCATCACCGGTACTTTTACTCTTTACGATACTTCTGTGATTGCATTTATTGACCTAGGGTCTACTCATTCGTATGTATGCTTGAATTTAGTATCTAGTAAGACTTTTCCTATAGAGTCTATTGAATTTGTAATTAAAGTATCGAACCCCTTAGGCAAAAGTGTCCTGGTTGACACAGTGTGCAAGAATTGTTTGTTAATGTTTCGAGATATCTGTTTTCCTACTGATCTGATGTTATTACCTTTTGATGAGTTTGATATAATTCTGGGTATGGATTGGCTAACATTGCATGATGCTATTGTGAATTGCAAAAAGAAAGCCATTGATTTAAGATGTCAAAATGATAAGATAGTTCGGGTTGAATCTAATGATTTGAATGGGTTACCGTCTATGATATTAGTGATGAAAGCTCAGAGTTATGTGAAAAAGGGTTATGAAGCTTATTTTGCTTATGTGATTGATTCGAAAGTGACGAAAAAGAAAGTTGAATCTGTACCTATGGTTAGTGAGTTTCCTAATGTGTTCCCTGAAGAATTACCGGGATTACCTCCGGTAAGAGAAGTTGAGTTTGGTATTGAATTAGTGCCGGGGCCGACTCCTATCTCAATAGCTCCATATAGAATGGCTCCGACAGAAATAAAAGAATTGAAGTCTCTGTTGCAAAAATTGACAGACAGAGGTTTCGCACGACTGAGCTTTTTACCGTGAGGTGCTCCTGTTTTGTTTGTGAAAAAGAAAGATGGCACAATGAGAATGTGTATTGATTATCGTCAGTTAAACAAAGTAACCATCAAGAATAAATATCCTCTACCAGAATTGATTATTTGTTTGATTAATTGAAAGGAGCTTTTGTGTTTTCAAAGATAAATCTGAGATCGGGATATTATCAGCTGCGAGTGAAAGATTCAAATTCTCCGAAAACTTCTTTCAGAACGAGGTACGGGCATTATGAATTTTTAGTTATGCCTTTTGGACTAACAAATGCTCCTGCTGTCTTTATGGATTTAATGAACAGAATTTTCAGATAGTATTTAGATCAATTTGTTGCGGTATTCATTGACGACATATTGATATACTTGCATAATGAAACTGAGCATGCTAAACATTTGAGAATTGTGCTACAAACTCTATGTGATAAGCAATTGTATGTAAAGTTTAGTAAATGTGAATTATGGATGTGTGAAGTTGGCTTTTTGGGGCATATTGTGTCAGCATCAGGTATACGAGTTGGTCCGAGCAAAATTTTAGCAATTTTAGATTGGAAACTCCAAGAAATGTGTCTGAAGTTCGCAGTTTTTTAGGACTAGCAGGATACTATAGACGGTTCGTAAAAGGGTTTTTGATGATTGTAACTCGATGACGAGATTGTTTTAGAAATACGTGAAATTTAAATGGTCAGAAAAGTTTTAATCAGTTGAAGACTCTATTGACTAATGCTCCAGTGTTAGTATATCCAAAATCTGGTAAAAAATTTGTGATATATAGTGATGCTTCGTTGAACGGTTTGGGATGTGTTTTGATGCAAGAAGGCAAAGTTATAGCTTATGCCTCGAGACAATTGAAACCTCATGAAAGGAACTATCGGACGCACGATCTTGAATTAGCATTTATTGTATTTGCATTGAATATTTGGCGTCACTACCTATTTGGTGAAAAATGTCATGTGTTTTTCGATCATAAAAGTTTGAAATATTTGATGACTCAGAAAGATTTAAATCTGCGACAGAAAAGATGGTTAGAAACTGTTAAAAGACTACGAGCTTATGATTGATTGCCATCCGGAAAAGTAAATGTTGTTGCTGATGCTTTGAGTCAGAAATCATTGTTTGCCTTATGTGCGATGAACGCTCATTTAGTTTTGTTTGATGATAGTTCAGTTTTGGCTGAATTGAAAATTAGACCATTATTCTTACAGCAGATTGTGATGCTCAGAAAGTTGATAATGAAATGTTAGTCAAATGATCTCAGTGTGATTTGAATTTTGATTCTGAATTACGAGTTGATGTTAATGATTGTTTGAGATTTTGAGATCTAATTTGTGTTCCGAGGAATCCAGAATTAATTCAGTTGATTTTGAAAGAAGCACATAGCAGTCGTATATTCGTTCATCTGGGAAGGACAAATATGTATAATGATTTGAAACAACTTTACTGGTGGCCTGGAATGAAAAGAGATATCTCTAAATTTGATTCGAAATGTTTGATCTGTCACCAAGTTAAAGCTGAACATCAGGTGCCATTTGGTTTGTTACAACCGATTATGATTCCCGAGTGGAAATGGGATAAAGTAACGATGGATTTTGTTTCGGGCTTGCCCCTAACTCCGAGAAAGAAAGATGCAATCTAGGTTATAGTTGACAGATTGTCAAAATCAACCTATTTTATTCCGATACAATCTGATTACTCATTTGATAAGTTAGCTGAGCTATATATTTCTAATATTGTAAGATTGAACGGGGTGCCACTATCTATTATGTCTGACAGAGATCAAAGGTTTACTTCCCAATTTTGGAAGAAATTACAAGAGGCTTTAGGTATGAAATTGCACTTTAGTACTGCTTTTCACTCGCAGACGGATGGTCAATCCAAGCGGATTATTTAGGTACTCGAGGATATGTTGAGATGTTGCATTCTTGAGTTTGAAGGTACATGGGAACAGTATTTGCCATTAATTGAATTCGCATATAATAATAGTTTTCAATCGAGCATTAAAATGAAACCGTACGAGGCCTTGTATGTTAGAAGATGTCGAACACCGTTATACTAGTTAGAGCTCAGCGAAAATAAGATTCACGGGGTTGACTTGATAAAAGCGACCGAGCAGAAAGTGAAAGTAATTTGTGATAGTTTGAAAGTAGTGTCCCATCGATAGAAATCATACACAGACTTGAAATGAAAAGATATTGAGTTTGAGATCAGAGATTAAGTGTTTTTAAAAGTGTCTCCATGGAAGAAAATACTACGATTCGGTAATAAGGGCAAATTGAGTCCGAGTTTCATTGCGCCATATGAGATTATCGAGCGTGTTTGGCCAGTTGCTTATAGATTGTTGCTACCATCTGAGCTAGAAAATATTCATAATGTGTTTAATGTATCGATGCTTCGACGATACAGATTCGATCCCTCGCATGTGATTTCTCCGTCTGAAATGGAAATCTAGTCTGATATGACTTATGAAGAAGAACCGATCTGTATTTTAGCTCACGAGATTAAAGAATTGTGAAATAAGAGAATTCTGTTAGTAAAGTAATGTGGCATCGACACGGAGCTGAAAAGGCTACATGGGAGCCCGAAGATATTATGAGACAACAATATCCAAATCTGTTCAACGGTAAGATTTTTTGGGATGAAAATCCCTAAGGGGGGAGAGTTGTAACAGTCCGATTTATACCCTAATAGTGATTTCGGGACCACAAAACTGAGTCAGAAAAATATTTTTTCGATTGTGTGATTAATTTGCGAAAAGAATTAAATCGCATAAAAGGTAAAAGTGACATTCTATATGTTAATGTGTTTAATTGATTTGGCTTGTGAATATGGTGGCCTTAAGAGGTAATTAAACCATTTTGTCTGATAGTGGACATTAATGGCCTTAATATATATATATATATGTTTTATATGTTAATTAAAAGGTTAATTTAGTAATTTATTTAATAAAACAAATATGAAAAGGAAGCCATTATCATCTTGTTCTTGCCGAAAATAAGAAAAGAAAAAGAGTCATCTTCAAGCTTAGGGTTCGGCACTTTTAAGTATTGATTAAGGTATGGATTTTGTTCAGTTTTTGATAATTTCTATGTTTTTGTAATCGTTGCTTAGCATTCTATCAAGCCCATGCCTCAATTTTAGAACTTGATGATAATTTTGAGTTATGCCATTGATGATTTTGTGAGTTTAATGATGTTAATTGATGAATTATGGAAGCTTGATATGAGATTAATGTGTTTTGTCTTTGGATTTTTGATGAATTTGAGTAATTTGGGCTAATTTGTGAAAAAGATATTTTAAGGGACTAAAATGTGAAATAAAAGAAATATATGGGCTTATATGATGTGTAGTAACATTCGGCCTAGCTTGGGTAAAATGAAAGTATGTGTATTTGGTGATTTTATGAAATAGGGATTAAAATGTCAAAATGTGAAAACGTGAGGGTAATTTGTAAAATGCCCTAAATGTGTGTACACGGATTGAATGGAATGGTTTGATGAAAAAAAGAGTTAAATTTGAATGTGTATAGACCAAGAACAAAAGAAAACAGAATTAGATCGAGGGAAATTGAAAGTAGTTGAATAGTCGTTCATTTTATTCTTTTCGTATGAGGTAAGTCTATATACAAATAAATATGTTTGAGTTGATTTATTTATGTTTATATGAAATTGAATTGTGATGAATGATTATGTAAGATGTATATGTGAAATCCGAGAAAGCTTTGACAATGTGTCAATGTCCAAAAAGCCCTGTATGAACTATAGGAATAGCTAGGATACGTATATCATGACATAAGGTTTCGATATGTGTTATCGTGTAGGACCACATCTGGGACATTGGCATCGATTTATTATTTACTTGTAAGACCAAGTTTGGGACATTGGCATCGTATATGATTTCATGTAAGACCCTGTCTGGGACAATGGCATCGATATTTGATTACATGTAAGACCATGTCTGAGACGTTGGCATTATACGAGCTCTCAAAGATATCCGAGTATCCTTTTGGATTCCGAATGGTTCAACAGGCATCTCGAGAAATGAATGGTTATGTGAAATGTGTATCCGAAGCAGGTACGTTTGAAATGTATGCAAAATTTGAGTATGAAAAGTAAGTATATGTGAATTTTTAGAATTGAGGTACATGTATTAAATATGTAATGCCCCAAAAATGTGGGGTTGGTAATTTTGCTGAATTTGCCTAAATTCCATGATGAGCTTGAACGGCTAGTTATTTGAGTGTATTTGTGGGGTTTTTAGGGAGACTAGGTTCGAGTCTGAACCTTGGAAAAATTTTAATTTTTGCTCATAAGTGGAACTGGCAGTTAGCAGTAGGATTTATGTATAATTATGTGTGTTTATGTGTCACAAAAAGGGCATGTATCTTGATGGTGGTGGCGTCACTATGATGGAAAGGGGAGTGGCATTCGAATGCCATGACAAGCAAATAAGGGGCTTTTATTTTATGACTTGGGAGTGTGAGAGGTAGAGTTTGTATCAAACTCTGCAGAGGAGGTTGGAGACTTGGTCAACAATTTCGAATGGAAGGTTGAGAGCAATTCAAGGAGGATTTGGTAGAGAGTTTAAGGGAGTTGGAGTGGAAAGGAGTCTTGGCCGAATGGGAGAGTGTGGCTAAGGGAGGAATTTCAGCTAGGGGTGTCATTTGGGCATTTCGGAAACTTTGTGTGAGGAGAAAAATTGAAAACCCTCTCTGCAAATTTTGGGATTTATTCTTTTTGGCATCTCGTGCAATTCTTTTTACCATTCGAGACTTTTTCCCTTCTATTTTTACTCGCCATTGCTCCTCATTCATTGTCGAAACTTAAACGTTAGGTACTGAGTTCTCCCTCAAAGTTCTTCTCCTTATTCATCCCTTTGCCAGCTTGCCTTTTCTCTTTTCTTCTTCCCTTAATCTTTTCCTCGTCGAATCCATTCCCTTTCTCTTTGTTCTTCTTGATAACCGAACCTATTGTGGCCTAAACACTTTATTCTCTGCGTTCCTAACTATTTCCGAGTCTCTTCGATTGGTGGGTAAGTGGTGACTATAGCCGAATGTAGATTGGCTTTTTCTCCTTATTTGATTTTATTTCTCTGGGGCTGAAAGGCTTTTCCCTAGTCATCGTGGAGATGTATTACTAACATTTTCTTACTCATCGAGTGTTATTAGGGACTCGTTTTCTTTAATTAAAGGGGTAGGCCGATATATTCTACTACAAGAGTCCATTCGTTTCGTGGTAAGTAAGGTTAGTTGATTAAAGCGTTTCAATGTTATGGATTAACAAGAGTTGTGACTAATTAATGAGGCGATTGTTATCTTATGTGTCTTGGAAGCGCTTCAACCACAATCCATAATAGGTGTGTAATCGTACGCCCAATACAGTATTGATCAAACACTGGGCCTCGTTGGGCCGAAATGGGCCATGTGGGCCCAATGGGCTCATAGGCTCTATAGAGATGGAATCCATGGTAAGTGACTAAATATGGTTTGGGCTGTGAGATTTGCATAGCCGTGACTGAAATGGGATGTATGGGCCACACAAGTGTGTGGGCCCACTTGGGCCGAATGGTGGGTTGGGGCCCAATTACACTATTTTGGCCGTATAAGTTATTTGAGTCGTTTGAAACGACAGTAGGCCTTTGGTAAGGTTGTAAAAGTTACTGAAATACCCTCGATGGGTAAAATTATCAAAATACCCTCGATGGGTAAAATTACCGAAATACCCTCGAAGGGTAAAAATTACCTAAATACCCCTAAAAGGTGAAATTATAGTTTTGCCCTTAACCAACAAAATGACCGTTATACCCCTAGTGGTAGTGTAAGTGATGTATGTGTGATATATGTATACTGATTATGATTTTGACATACTGCATACACGAATCATTTATGACACAACATACTCCATTGGGGTTGGGATTTGTATTTGGAGGAAGTACTGTACGAGTGGCTCTACCACGTTTTACTGATTTAGTGGCTTCACCATGTACTCTGATTTTAGTGGCTTGGCCCACGTTCACTGTCATTAGCAGCTTTGTTGCGTTACTACTAGTAGCTATGCTACGATACTGGTGTGCTGGTTGGATGGGTCGACTTGGTCCTACATGGTATGTCGGTTGGTACGGGTGGTGTGCTGGCTGGATTGGGTTGGGTTGCATTACTGATCTGTTCTATGATCATTTGGGCTTAGGCCCACACTGCTACTGTATAGGGCTAAAGCCCAGACTAAACTGATACTGAATAGGACTCAGACACAAATGATCACAGAATAGATCAGTAATGTAACACAACCCAATCCAGCCAGCACACCACTCGTACCAACCAGCAGACCATGTGGGACCAAGTCGACCCACCTAGCCAGCATACCAGTATCGCAACATAACTGCTAGTAGTAACGCAGCAAAGCTGATATTGACAGTGAACATGGGCCAAGCCACTAAAATCAAAGTACGTGTCGAAGCCACTAAATCAGTAAAACGTGGCAGAGCCACTAGTACAGTACTTCCTTCAAATACAAATCCCAAGCCCAATGCAGCATGTCGTGTCATAAATGATTCGTGTATGCAGTATGTCACAATCATAATCAGCATACATATATCACACATACATCACTTACAGTACCACTTGGGGTAGAACGGACATTTTGTCCGTTAGGGGCAAAACGATAATTTTACCTCTCAGGGGTATTTCGGTAATTTTACCCATTGAAGGTATTTCGGTAATTTTACCCATCAAGGGTATTTTGAAAATTTTACCCATCAAGGATATTTCGGTAATTTTACCCATCGAGGGTATTTTGGTAATTTTACCCATCGAGGGTATTTTGGTAATTTTTACCCATTGACGCTATTTCGATAATTTTACCCATCGAGGGTATTTTGGTAATTTTACCCATCGAGGGTATTTTAGTAACTTTTACGACCTTACCAAAGGCCTACCGTCGTTTCGAACGACTCGAATAACTTATACGGCCAAAATAGTGTAATTGGGCCCAAGCCCACTATTCAGCCCAAGTGGGCCCACACGCTCGTGTGGCCCATACATCCCAGTTTCAGTCACGGCTATGCGAATCTTGTAGCCCAAACCATATTTATTCACTCACCATGGATTCCGTCTCTGTAGGGCCTAGACCCATTGGGCTTACATGGTTTATTTCGGCCCAACGAGGCCTAGTATGACCTAGGTCCACGAGAACGTTCGTGGCGGCCTCTACGGTCTAACGCCAACAATTTTGGCTCGATCTATCCCTACCAGTGTTCGCATGCTCGTAAGCCCTCAGATGTCGAAAGTTCGGCTTCTTGGCTTTTGCCGATTCACAGTAACACAAGGGTGTGAAACACCTTTATCCAGTGTTTGATCAATACGGTATTGGGTGTACGATTACACACCTATTATGGGTTGTGGTTGAAGTGCTTCCAAGACACCTAAGATAACAATTGCCTTATTAATTAGTCACAACTCTTGTTAATCCATAACATTGAAACTCTTTAATCAACTAACCTTACTTACCATGAAACGAACGGTCTCTTGCAGTGGAAAGTATCGACCTACCCCCTTGATTAAAGAAAACAAGTCCCTAATAACACTCGACGAGTAAGAAAATGTTAGTAATACATCTCCACAGCAACTAGGGAAAAGCCTTCCGACCCTAAAGAAATAAAATCATAAAAGAAGAAAAAGCCAATCTACATTCGGCTAATGTCACCACTTACCCACCAATCGAAGAGACTCAGAAACAGTTAGGAACGCAGAGAAGAAAGTGTTTAGGCCATAACAAGTTCAGTCATCAAGAAGAACAAAGAGAAAGGGAATAGATTCTGCAAGGAAAAGATTAAGGGAAGAAGAAAAAAGGAAAGCCAAACCGGCAAAGGGATAAAGAAAGAGAAGAACTTCGAGGGAGAACTCAGTACCTGACGTTTAAGTTTCGACAAAGAATGGGCAGCAATTATGAGTAAAAATGGAAGGGAAAAAATTCGAATGGTAAAAAGAATTGCACGAGATGCCAAAAAGAATAAATCCCGAAATTTGCAGAGAGGGTTTTCAATTTTTCTCCTCACACAAAGTTCCCAAAATGCCCAAATGACACCCCCTAGTCGAAATTCCTCCCTTAGCCACACTGTCCCATTCGGCCAAAACTCCTCCACACTCTAACTCCCTCAAACTCTCCACCAAATCCTCCTTGAATTGCTCCCAACATTCCATTCGAAATTGTTGACCAAGTCTCCAACCTCCTCTGCAGAGTTTGATAGAAACTCTACCTCTCACACTCCCAAGTCATAAAATAAAAGCCCCTTATTTGCTTGTCATAGGATTCGAACCCCACTCCCCTTGCCATCTTAGTGACGCCACCACCATCAAGCCACATGCCCTTTTGTGACACATAAACACACATAGTTATACATAAGTCCTACTACTAACTGCCAGTTCCACTTATGAGAAAAAATTAAAATTTTTCCAAGGTTTAGACTCGATCCCAGGCTCCTAAACCCTCTCTCCCTAAATACACTCAAATAACTAGCCGTTCAAGCTCATCATGGAATTTAGGCAAATTCAGCAAAATTACCAACCCCACATTTTTGGGGCTTTACAAAAACATTGAGATATAATGTACTATGATCAAATGAGCTACAAGGAGATGTGATATGTTTGTAAGCAAGTGGTTAGAAACAAATGAGCCAAATGGGAAATATGAATTTCCTATTGTGTTGTGCCATAGTTGACATGAATGAAACGCTGTATAAATTTTCTATATGATAAGTTTATTTGTATATGGCTTACTAAGCTTTTGAAAGCTTACTTTGTGTGTGTTTGTATTTTTCTATAGATTATCGAAGCTACTGGGAGCTCGGGGATTGTCGAGGATCATCACCACACTATCGAACTATATTTTGGTACCCTTTTGAAATGTACATATTAAAATATGGCATATATAGGCTAGAGAACTTAGGTTATGTTTTGAATTATGTATATATATATTTATATAGTCATGTGATATGGCTTGTTAATGAATTTGAATATGGATGAATTTAGTCCATGTTATGTGATGCAAAGGTTAGTATGTTTTTGATGAGAGGTTAGTATATTGAAATCGATATGTTTTAGTTGTTTTGGGTCATCAAAATGATGCTTGTTTGATGCTTGTAGGTATGACCCCAATGTGTGGCATTTTGGCCTTGCAAATGGCCTATAGTTGCCCACACGGTTGAGCACACGGGCGTGTGTTCTGACTGTGCCCTTCACTGTCCCAATTGAAAGCTAGTCAGAATTGTATACGAGCCAGACACACGGGCGTGTGACAGGAATTGTGGCCAAAGTCAGAATTGCACATGGGCCAGACACACGGGCGTGTGACAGGCTATGAGATTTAAGTCAGTTTTGTGCACGGGCTGTGACATGGTCCAAGGCACGGCCATGTGAGGTACACAGCCTAGCTTGTGCCCTGCTTAGAAAGAAAAATTTTCTAACCTTTGTAAAGTTTTCGTAAGAGATCGGTTTAGTCCCAAACCTTTTCGAAAGCATGTTTAAGGTATCATAGACCTTCTAAATGGACTAAATGAATATGAATTATCTTTGAATTAATGTTGTATTGATTGATGTTGGGAAATAAATGTAAAATGTTTCGATATGTCTGGTAATGCCTCTTAACCCTAATCTGGCAACGGATACGGGTTAGGGGTGTTACAAATCTCATATACCTTCTTATCTTTCATTTACCCATTGAACCATTCAGAATAAAAGTCAGATACTCAAGGGTCTCACAAGATAAGTACCTATACCATGGCCCGAAGCCAAATCAAGGTAACTTATTTGAAATACTAGCCTCATGGCCCTAAGCCAAATCAGTTTATCTCGCACACCAGGTGCTATATCATGGTCAGAATCCAAATTGGTTTATCTCGCACACTTAAGTGCTATATCATGGCCCGAAGCCAACTCTCTGTATCACCTAATGACATGTCACTAGTATCCTAAACTATTCCTAAGGTTCAACTAGGATTTCAACAGTTGAATCATCATTAAATAATTTCCAAACTTGTCCATAGACACGTACTCACAATTTATGCTATATCAAAGCATATAGAATACATTTGAAATGAAATTATAAGATACGAACTTACCTCGGTTGCTAAAACGGCGAATCGAGTAAGCTATTTTGTAACTTCATTCTTTCCCCAATCTAAGTCTATATCTCTCCTTTCTTGATCTAAATATATTCAAAATTAACTTATTTAATCATCTATTCATTCAATTTAGTCCAAAATACTCTTTAAGGTACATTTACACTTTTGCCCCTAAACTTTCACATTTTCACAATTTAGTCTTTATTCAATAAAATAAAAAATTAATGAAATTCAAAATGAACCATGCTATCTAAATTACCATAATTCCCCTAGCAGCCCATATTTTTAATTTATTCACACATTTAGCCACACCTTTTCACATTTTCACAAGTAAATCCCTATTTTGCATTTTTACTCAAAATCACTTAACAAAATATGTAAATCTAACAACAACATTTCATATTTCATCACCAAACATCAAAGAGAACATATATTCATCAATGGAAACTTTCAAAATCTTTAAAATTTTTGCAAAATAGTCCCTGGGCTAGCTAGTACTAGATGCAACGATCTAAAAAACATAGAAATCATTAAAAATGGGACAAAAATTGTACCTTAATGAGAAAAATAGCCTAGCCGAATGAAGAACATAAAAATGGCTTCTTCTAGCCTTAATAATCAGTTCCCAAAATGAAGAAGAAAAGATGACGGTTTGTTTTATTTGTTTTTAATTATCATTATTTACCAATTTACAAGATTAACCTTATTCATTAACCTTTATAATATCATTTTAATGACCATATCATTTTAATGACCATATTTTTCCACTCAAACTATTAGTCATCTAAGTACAACATAAGGGCCTTAAATTTAAGGTTTTATAGCTAATAGATACCTTTAACTATTAGAACAATACTTTTGCACTTTACGCGATTTAGTCCTTTTTCTCAAATTAACCATTTAAATGATAAAATTTCTTAAGGAAATTTTCACACAGTCACTAAATCAATCTATAAACATTAAAATAATAATAAAATAAATATTTTGACCTGGGATTTGTGGTCCCAAAATCATTGTTCCGATTTGACCAAAAACGGGCTGTTACATGGCCGAATGGTATAGTGCCATAGGGACATCATAATATTTTATTTATTATTTATTTATTACCATACTAATATGATTTAATATTTTCTTGAAGGACCAAACAATAATCATAGGGGAGACCCCTAACTTCACATTGGAAATCCTCCTTTCGAGAGTCTTAGATCATGGGGTAAGTGTTGATGAGACTATTAGCAATCAATCTTTTAAGTGATATAATATTTTCAAGGGATCCTAATTAATAAACGTTACTTATGTGTTAGATTGTCTTGCGAGATAGATCAAGTGAAATTGTTAATAAGGATTGTGGCAATTGGAGCTACAATATAAGGTGTGGGACAGTTACCATTTGTTTTGTGTGATATAGTTATTTTATTACATTAAGAATTTAATTATAACAAATTATGAGTATACTAAATAATCATGAAGAGTTGAGAAACTTGTCAAGATGAACCCCAAGTAAATGACACTAACCAAGTAATTCTATGAAATGCTTGATAATTGATGTGATTGTGATTATGAAGTATGTGTAGATCTTATCCTCATGATGATATATGGCTTTTGTGATATATGTGATGATTTAAACATGTGCAACTTATGTATATATGTGTATGAAAAATTGAGATCCATGATCTAATGTGAAAAACATGTTTAACAAGTTAAATTATGTGATATGTGATTATGAGAGCTTGTTTACATGCATAAGTGTAAAAGTGATCCATATGTGTTAAAAGTGAAATTGCCATATCACATGCATGGGGTGGGATTTTGTGAAAGGTGCAAGCAGTGGCAGTATATCTACAAATCAGTGATGGTTTGTCCACAAAATATATCAATGGTAGTATATCTGCATATCAGTGGTTACTTGTCCACAAAGTGTTATCAGTGGCAGTTTATCTGCAAATCAGTGGTGGCTTGTCCATAAATGGTGTTTCAAATGGACGAGTTCTATGGAACTCGATACTAGTGTGTAGTGGAGATGGCTAGGAAATTTTATAAAATGTCCATCATTTTAAAATATGCATCGACATGTTCATGCATAAGTATCAGTGTTATAATTTATGAATATTATGATGATTGATATGTTGAGATTGATATTTTGTTATGTATGTGATCATGTGTAACAGTCTTTTTCACTAAAATTAGAATAGTGGTTTCAGGACCACAAATTCGAAGTCAAAAAATTTATTTTATCATTATTTTATTTCCTACAGATGATAGTAATATTGTATAAAAATTTAGTTAAGAAATTTTACCATTTACATGCTAAATTTGATAAAAATGACTAAATCACATAAAGTGAAAAAGTTGAGTTCTAGTAGCTAAAAGTATTAAATAGCTCTACAATCATAAAGTATTAGACCATAAATATGTTAGTGGATGAGCATGCTTTGGCAATATTGAAATTTTGATTAATTATAAAGGTTAATTAAGTATTTAAGTAATTAAATGATAAAGTAAATAAAGTAAAACAAACTTTCATCTTTTATTTTCTATCTTCAACCGAAACTAAGTGAGAAAGAAATCCATGGGAGCTTGAAGTTTTGGCAAAACAATTTACCTTGCATTAGTATGAATTTTTTTCCCGTTTTTAATTATTTTTATGTTTTCGGGATCGTTGTAGCTTAACCTAGCTAGCCCGGGGACTAATTTGTAAAATTGTTAAACTATTAGAGTTTTTCCATTTTTGAATATACATGAGTTTTGATGTTTGATGTTAGAAAATGGATGGTTGTTGTTAGATAAACAACTTTTGTAAAGGAATTTTTGGTGAAATTATCAAATAGGGACTAAATTAAAAAATAGAAAATTATAATTGGTGATATTGTGAAATAAATGAAGTATAGGGCATGCTAGGGACCTAGTTGATATTCGGCCATAGTGGATTGTGGTGAAATTGCATAAATTTCCATTTGTATGAGCTAGGGACTAAATTGTAAAGAAATTAAAAGTATAGGGGCAAAATAGTAATTTTCCTAAATATGATTTTAGGTTAAATTGAATAAAATATATATTGAATTGAGTTAAATTTATCTGTATAGATCAAGATAGACCTCGTACAACTTTAGATTAGGGCAAAGAGAAAGTCTCAGATTGATCGCCTTCGTATCTATGTATACTCGTCGAGGTAAGTTCGTGTAATTAAATTGTGTTTATATGTTTTTAATTAAAATATATAGATATGTTATGAATTGTCATATATAATTAACGATTGCATATCCAACAACGTACAATGATTACTGAGCCCCGTTTGAACCTTAGGAATTCGTAGGATACGAATGACATGTCATTAGAGTTTACATAATTTGGGTATTGGTCCTAACGTCCTACCGATGGCTAAGGTCCTGTATGTGTTGCGAATACTCCACAGCTCGTGTGAGCAGCATCATGTAGCTACGTTTCGACCCATAGCTCGTGTGAGCATACCGATTTATATCTCATGAGAGCATACAGATCTACAACTCGAGTGAGCATACCAATTCACAGCTCGTATGAGCATACATGTACATGAATTGACGGATTACAGTTATATGAGCTAGCACACTATGTGTGAGCTATCCTGGGTATCCAATGGTATTCTAAATGGTTCAATGGGCAATGTTCCGATACGAAATGATAAGAGTTCGATACGAACTATTACAGGTGTAACATCCCAAAATTGGGCCTAGAAGAATTGGGCCCAATGGGCCTTGGACGTAAGGAGTGTTTAAAATTTTTGAGAATAAGAGAACGACATTATTTCAAGTTGGACTTACTAGGAAGGTGATTTTGGAAAGTTACGGGGTTTCTAGGAAGTTTCGGGTTCAAGTTAGGCCATAGGAAAATTTTAGTGTTGAAGCACTTTATGGAGAGAAGGTAAGTGGCATCATGACTTTAGAAAATATGTGTGCATTTTGCTAGCACAAGTGAAGCTAGTAGAGGAGTGGTGTGGTGTTATAGGTATGGGCTTGAGGGGTGGAGTTCGAATCCCATCTAGTGCAAATTTTGATTTTTTTTTTTGTGCTATTCATCCATAGTGTCGGCCAAGGCTTCAATTATGGTAAGGAAGACTTTTTCTTTTAGGAAAGATGGCTAAGGATATAAGGAAAGGATGAGTGGAAGGAAAGAAGAAATAAACAAAAGGAAAGAGTAGGGAACATGTTGGCTTAAAGTATTGAAGATGTTTTGGAAAGAATTTGGTCAACATTCTCCCCTTAGGTAAAAGTGTTGCACAGTTTTGGTTAGGGAATAGTGGGAGCCAAATTTCTATAGTCCTTTTGCAATTTTAGTGGATGAGAGGCTTGTCTCTTTTTAGCATTCTTGAGTTTGCTCTTTGGCAATTTCTTCTCTCCCTTGCCGAAACTCTAAAGCCAATATTGTACACCACTTTCCCTTGTTTGGCCGAAACACCTAGTCCATTTGTGCACCTTTCTCCTTTGTTTTGCCTAAAATTTCAAGCCATTTGTTGCTGCTACTTAACATTCTCTTAGCCTTGGTTTTGGAAGTTGATTGGTAAGTGGGTGATTAGGCCGAATATTGGTGGTAAGATGTTACTCTTTATTTCGATGTTTTGCGCCGTTCATGTGATTCTATTTTCTGGTGATGATATCAACTTCTTACTCTTGTGGAAGGGTCGAATATTGGATGAAGGCTAACCACTTTGGTACATCACTTATTTATTTTTAGGAACTCGTTGCAATAGCCAAATTGCAAGGCTGGATTTTAGAACCTAGTAGGGAAGGATCACGATTGTGGGGGCAACGAAGAGTGGTTCTTTAGGAAATCAAAATCAAGTGTGTAATCTCACACCTCTCTGAATATTTGCATGAAATGTTTTGTGATTCGGTGGAAAGATTGAAAAACTGGAAACCAACATCTGTGACCACTCGAGCATGCATATGTTCGTAGGGGTAACCGTATTTTGAAATGAAATAGTTTCTGATTAGCAGCAGTGATGTGATTTTGAAAAATAATGAATAATAGGATAAAGGGAATTAGAAAGTGGATAAGATATAGAATCAAAGCTTATTGTGTCTATTTTTATATGAAAGAAACAGAGTAGGAAGAGGAATTTTATATTCTGTGATATTTTAATTTTAGTGAGACTGGTTCTGAATGACTTTGTGGTTCCCTATTGTGTCTTGGAAAAATCATTCAAAATTGTACAAAGTTAATTATGAGTTATAATTTATATGTATAGATTCCTTAGGGAGTCTATTTTCAACAGAAATAAGTGGGAGCAACATATGAAAATTGTACAAGGAGATATTTGAATTTAGGTTAAGAGAGGTTAGAACCTTTGGTCAGTGAAACAGGGGAAACTTTAATGAATAAACTGTACTAAATGGCTAAGCCAAAAATTCTAGAAAAATTGTAGTAAGAGGATATATGAGCCTAGTTTCAAGAAAAATTTACAGATCTAAATTTTGAGTTTCTTAACTCGAGTTATAGTCAATTTAGTCAATATGACGCAGATGGACAGTTTCAATTTTTATGCCCCAAATTAGTAGTTAAGTCCGGTGTTACAAAATTATGAAAATACCTCGATGGGTAAAATTACAGAAATACCTTTGGGTTGTGAAATTTACCGAAATGCCCCTATGGAAGGAATTACAAAAATGCCCCTATGGGTCGATTTATCGAAATGCCTCTATGGACCGATTTGATAAAACGCCCTCGTTGGGCAAAATTACCAAAATACCCTTGTTGGGTTGACTGTCTGTTTTATCTTTGATATCATTTGGCAACACATGTATGATTATATTATGTTTTTATATATGTATACTGTGATGTATGATGCATTTTATCATGTTGCATGGGGCAGGAATCTTAATGAAGAGAAGTGTAGCCTGGTGGCATTGCCACAAATTCTGATAATGGCTATGTGCCAACCTAAATATGGCTCTATGCCATCGTGATTATGGCTTCATGCCAAACGTATTTACCTAAGGCTATGTGCCGATTATATTACCGTATATATTATTCTGGTGGTCTCGCCACAAATTTTGATAATGGCTATGTGCCAATTTAAATATGGCTTTGTGCCATCGTGATTAAGGCTATTTGCCGATTATATTACCGTATATGATACTCTGGTGGCTCTGCCACAAATATTATAAATGGCAACTTGCCTGCGAATTATTTTAAATCGCAACTTGCCTGCGAATTATTATAAATGGCAACTTGCCTGTGAATTGGTGTGTTTGGCGAGGTGGGTTGACTTGATCCCCACAGGTGTGATTGGCTGGTATGGGGGTGTGATTGGATGGATGGGTTGGGTTGCATACATTGCACATATATATATATATATATATATATTCTGTTATGTAAATGGGCTTTGCCCCAAGATTATGCTATATGGGCTCAAGCCCAAGATTTTGCTTTACGGGTTCAGGCCGAGTGGATGACGGTAAGGGGATTATACACTGAGTTCTAGTAACTCACCCATTTTCCTTAACCCTTGTAGGTAATGCTCAGTGATGGGGACTTGGGCCATGGATGACTTGGTGGAGGCCATACTTCAGAAATGGTGTTGTTGAACTCCAGATTTCTATTTACTTTTACTTTATTACTTTTACTATTTTGGGTTTTTAAGTTGTAATAAGGCCTCTAAAATATTTTATTTTTACTTTATGTTTGACATATTTATTATTTTGCTTGAATTATTTTTAAATGGGGATTTTCTAAAAACATAACCTACGGTTTTCCAAAATTGATTAATAAATGAATTTTATAACAAACTTTTACAAATGATTTAACTCGAACTTTCTTTCAAATTATCAACGACATTTTCAAAAGTCACAGTTTTAAAGTTCACTATCTTGATTTTTGATTCATCAAACAACCTCTCAAAAATAGTTGTATTTCATCAAATATTTACGTCCAAACTTGTTTTCTTAACCATAACCAAATAACACTTATTTTAGTACAAATCATAAGGACTTTATACGTTTTCCTCATGTGACATGTCAGATCCAGTCACAACGCATGGGCCGGGTTTGGGGTATTACAATAGGTATACACATGAATTATATGGAAATTTTGTTACATGGTATATGGAAACTTGAATTGGTTGACACATGTATTTGGAACTTGATCAATTGATGTATTCATCCATGTTTATTGGCTTATATATGTAATTACATGGCTAACATGGTTGGTGTATATGTGCTTAGGCATTTGGCCAAATTGTATTGGATATGCTTGTTTACTTACCTATTATATGACTAAATGGTAAGTTAAATTCTATGTTATACTTGTAGTCAGCCCATTTTGCCCGGGCCCATTCAAAAAAAAGAAAAACAAAATAATAAATGTCCATTTTTACAGTTCTTTTACAAAAACCCAAAACCAATAAACCAAAAGTCCGTTACACTTAGCCCAATACCTAAAACTACCCAAATACCAGCCAACCCACAGACCTAAGCCTAATTTAGCCCAACAAATTACACGGCCCAATGGCCCAAATTTGTTTCCAGAAACTGGAAACCACAAACCCTAGGGTTTCCTAAGCGCATAAAGTTGCGATGCTTGACCTCGATTCACGCCGCCCATCGGCATGCATGACTTGCATAAATCCCCATCGCCACGTTCTCCGTCTTCCACCTACAAGAAAGGAAAGAAATAGTAGCAAAAATGGAATTTCTTTGTTTCCTTTTTTATTCTTCGGGTTATAAAACCCCATAAAATTTGTAACACAGGGGGAGGATACGGAAAAAAAAGACATACACGAAAAATACAGTATACAATCAAAGAGATCAGCAAAGTTTTTTTTCTTTTGATTCTTCTTCCGTTTTCTCGAATCTATCATTGTATGTAAACAAAAATATTTTTATATTTCAGACTAAATAGATAGGTATTAAACAATAAAAAAAGAGGGGAAAAGCTTACTTTTTAGAATTTCTGACCACTGTGTACGGTGGTAAATGACGATCGGCGACGACGGCCACCAATCGATGATCGGATTTGAGTCTTTGGAAGGCTTGAGAGAGAAAGAGATTTCTCTCTTTTTTAAGAACTGATTCAAATGTTTTTTCAGATTTTTCGCCTTTTATACCCCCAATCTGGTATTGCTTTTGAGAGTTGGGTTTAGAGGCCAAACGACGTCGTTTGGGCCTCGACCATGACGACCCATTCCAAGGGGAAGATCCGTGTGTTTTTATATGGATGGAATAATTTTGCTTTTAGTCCTTCCGCATTTTCTCCCTTTTAAATCAAGTTCTCATGATTCCCAATTTTGCCCAATAAGTTTTCCTCTGTTTCAATTTGGTCCGCATTCAAATGGCACCGTTTTAGAGGGTAGGGTTATTTTCTATTTTGGTCCCTCTATGTTGCACGCACGTTACAATTTGATCCTTCCCCTTTTATTTATTTCTGATTTCGCCCCAAATTTTTATTTTAAGTGTAATTTAGTCCTTTCTCTTATTTTCTTTTATTATTTTTGCTATTATTGTCCCTTTTGTTATTCTTGCTGTTACATTACGTATTTTTAATAATATTATTATTATTAGTTATTGTTATTATTATTACTATTAATACTATTATTATTATTCCTATTTTATTATTATCATTTCATTACTATTTATTTTATTTTTTACTATTATTTTTATTATTATTATTATTATTATTATTATTATTATTATTATTATTATTATTATTATTATTATTATACGTACTATCATTCTTATTATATTTATGACCACTATTATTTTATATATTATTATTACTATAGCTATATTTATTATTATTATTATTATTATTATTATTATTATTATTATTATTATTATTATTGTTGTTGTTGTTGTTGTTGTTGTTGTTGTTGTTGTTGTTGTTATTTTTAGTATTACCATTATTATTACTATTTTCCTTATTTCTATTATTGTTTTATTTTTGTACTAATTATTTGTATAATAACATATATTATTATTTTATAATTAATATACTTTTATTTTACTATTACTATTATTTTATACTATTATTACTATTTTTTAATATCCATACTATTATTTTATTATTCTTGATACAATTTTCATTTTACTATTATTTTATTATTATGTTCATTATTATTATTATTATTATTATTATTATTATTATTATTATTATTATTATTATTATTATTATTATTTCCTATTATTTATTTATTAATATATATTAGTGTTATTATCACATTTTTTTGTTACCATTATTATCATTTCATGGTTTTATTATTGTATATAGCATCCATTATTGTTACAATTTTCTTTTATTTTATTTCATTTGTTTATCTTGCTTTTACTTTATTGTATTTTATTCTTACTCTTATTATTGTTGTTATACTTTATCACATCATGTTGTTATACAAGCCAACATCGTAAATCGTTTTACATTTTATTTTAAAATTCATTTTCCATTTCATTATGATCACATTATATTTTCAAAATAAGCAAACACTCCGTGTTCTAGGGTTCGAAAGAAATCGTACCCTAACTTACTGGGTTTCGATTTTCCCTTTCGAGTCCAAAGAACCTATTACTTTCTTTTTAAAGGTTAAATAAAAACTTATTCTCAAGAATTCAAAATTGCCTTGTCCTAACTTATTGGATATGACTTTTTGTTATCTAAGGATTTCAGAAAATGAGGCAATGTTTTGTATTTAGAAATTCAGGGAATAGTGCCCTAACGTGCTGGGTTTTGATTTTCCGTTTGACTAAATAACTAAATATCCTTTTAATAAATTTTGTAAATCATGAGATAATTTTGGTTATGAGTGTTTAAAATATCATGTCCTAACGTGCTGGATGTGATGTTTGTATTCTTTCGGAACAAAGAAATCTCAAATTGTAACTCAAATTGTTCAAGTTTTTTTAAAGAAATCATGTTTTCAAATCTTTTTAAATTTTTGACATTAAGACATGAAATTATCAATTAGGTACCAATTTTGGGCGTTACGAGGGTACTAATCCTTCCTCGTACGTAACCGACTCTCGAACCCGTTTTCTTGAATTTCGTAGGCCAAAATTAATGTTTTGAAATAAAAGGTTTTATAAGGTGATCCGATCACACCTAAGCAAAAAAGATTGGTGGCGACTCCATTTTTATTTTTTAAAGTCGACTCGTTTTTCAAAATTTTAAAAAATGGTTTCGACAGCTTGGTGACTCCATTTGGGAAAATAAGAGAGTCAAGCTGTAAAATTGATTATTTCCTGTCCTTTTATCCAAATTTAAAACTTTGATTTAAAAAACTATGATCCTTTTTATTGCATGTGGTTCTAATTTTATCTTTGCATTGCATTGCATGACCGTTGTGGTCGCCCCCTTAAGTGGGAGTGAGAAGCTACTCCTTCGTGAGGTTTTCACCTCTGTGCAGGATAGTGAATACCTATGTCTTCGTGAGATTTTCATCTCCGTGCAGCCATAGGGAAATGTATTCCCCTGAACTGAATTTGGTTCGTATGAGCCTATAATGGGTGAGGATCGAGGAATCTGCTGGTTCAGGTACCTCAACTTTAGAGCCAAATCGCATGTAGAAAGCCCTAAGAACTTACCCTAGGTAGAACTACGCCTAACCCTAGCAATCATATTGCACGACCGTTGTGATCATACCTTTTAAGTGGGAGTAAGAAATTATGCCTTCATGAGGTTTTCACCTCCGCATGGGCTAGTGGACTGCTTCCGGGATACATTCGTACCTATGTCTTCGTGGGGTTTTCACCTCCGCATGGCCATAGGGAAATGTATTCCCCTGAACTGAACTCGATCCATATGAGCCTATAATGGGTGAGGATTGAGGAATCTGCTAGTTCAGTTAACCACCCTTTAAAACTAAGCCACATATAGTGATCCTTAAGAGCCAACCCTAGATAGAGTTATATTGAACCCTAGTGTTCACCCAGATAGGTACCCTATTTTGTTATTGATTTCTCTTGTACTAACATGTTTTCTTTTGTTTTGATTGCATTGCATTCACATCATAAAAAAAATGTGTTGATTCAAATTCGATTGCTAAATAGAAAAGTTAGTCATGAGAAAATGAATTTCTTGATAAAGTGGATTATAATACCGTCGTCCGAATATGGTCCAAGTAAACACGAAGAGAGAATACTGGTAGTCCGTGAAGGAATACAAGACCTTATTACCCAAGGATTTAAGCTGACAAAGACTATTCGAGAATCGCCACATCTCGACTTTCTTGTAGAGGCTAACGAGCATTATGGAAATAAGTGAGCATTGAGTCGTGGCCCAGATCAAGAAAAAAGGAGCTAGTGGAGGCATCTATTAGAATTTAGCAAGATTCGACCTTTGCGAAGAAGGGGATTGATCTTTTCAATTGGACTATAAGGATAAAGCCGCATATGTAATCCGTTTTGTGTAAAGAAATTTAATTTCTAGTAAAGTTTTTCTAATGGAATTGAATTCAAAATCAACACTTCTCTTTTTTCATTTCATTCCTTTGCATTGCATTTCATGCATTTGCATTATATCACATCATATGCATTTAATTCCATAGAGAGAGCCTAATTAGTTGAATTTATCAGAGAAGAAAGGAGAAAGAAAGAGAGTGAGTTAAATTGGAAAACATGGAACAATGATTGGAGAGATTAGAGCAAAGACAAATACAGATGCAAGAGAAATTGACCAAAATTCAACAAGACATGCGGGAATTCCAAAAGAATGTGATTGCCCAGTTAAGTCATTTACTAGTTGAAGGGCTTGAAGAGAGGAAAGGCCTAATAGTCAACAGTGGAGATGATAATGAAGACCTCGTCTATCCCCTAGGTTTTACTCCAATAAGCGTCCAGACTTAACCAGACGCATATTCAAAAGTGGTACTCATTACTATCAAACCCAACAGCATCAAGTCACCTCAGGGCAAGAACCCAATCCAAGACTGAACTCAAAAAAATCTCAATTCTCACCCATCCCAATCACATATACGGAGCTGTACCAAATTTTGTTTGATGCACATGTAGTATCCCCTTTCTACCTAAAACATATACAACCTCCATACCCTAAATGGTATGACACGAACGCTCAATGCGAGTACCATGCAGGAATCACAGGACACTCGATCGAGAACTGCACCACTTTCAAAAAGATGATCGAAAGACTTGTCAAAATGAGTATTGTCAAATTTGATGATCCCTTTGGGGCAGAAAATCTGTCACCCAACCATCTAGGTGAAGGGGTGAGATCTATGAGATTCAAGAATGCATCGAGTTAGGGCTTTAGTGCAAAACCTGATATTAGGAATCTGAACACTAATGACATATCTGAAGAGGGAATCAGGGAATGAAGTTTTCAAGTCCTTGCATACTTGGGAGTGTTTTGAATAATAGGACTGTGGAAGAGATCCTTGTATTTTTAGAACTGATCTAGAGTAATATTCAAAACATGCTTGTTGCCTTAAGCCTAAAGGCAATAAGAACCCTTTTGTAAAATAGGCTCGTGTTCAAATTTTTATTTCAATAAAATGCATCTTTTAAGCAAATATTTTTTTTATTCTTTTCATTTCATACTGTACAAACAATTGTTCTTAGTTTTTTCTTTTGTTTGGATTTTCTTTCAAGTATTCTTTCATTCTACATGATCATATAAATAAACATTCTTTGAATCATTTTTTCTTTGGAATCTTCTTTCGAACCTACAATAGGTATCCAGATATCAACGATGTGAGCAACGCTACTACTGACTCAGAGTCTCCTTTCGAGTAAGATATGTGTCTAGAGGGATCTCAGGATTTTGAAAATGACAAAGATTGTGACCTATCTTTTGATTTGTTAAGGATGGTAGAACAAGATGAAAAATAGACCCTACTCTACAAAAAGTTAGTGAATATTTTGAGCCTAGAAAAGAGGTAAAGATTGTAACCTAGCTCATTATAGAACTAAGGCAAGACACCAGTGAGTTATTTTCAAGAATTCAAAGATTTTTTTGTATGGTCATATCAGGACATGCCTAGGCTAATAAGATGCGGGCTAAACATGAGGATCAGGCACAGTTGGTCTACCATGAAAGGGGATTGCATCAGTTATACCACAAATACTGAATTAAAGAAAATGAAATTCATATGACTCTTTCATTTTCTTCTCAAATTTTCCATATATAGGACATAGATATGATTGGGTCAATCTCGTCAAAAGCTTTTAGCCAATATCGATTCATTATCGTGGTCGTTCTTCACTTCACTAAGAGGGTGGAAGTAGCTTCATATGTCAATATTGCAAAGTCGACAGTCATCAAATTTAAAAAAAAAAGATCAGCCGCCGACAAAGAATGCCAAAAAGGACAAATTCAAAAGTTTGTAGTCTGTTCAAAGATTAGACGCCATATCATAAAGCAACAAAGGTAGCCAAAAAGAAAGAAAAAAAATAAAAAACAAAACAAGGATTGTAGAAAAGATGACTGAGACTTGTAAAAATGGTATAAAGAAGTTACCATTTACCCTCTATTTTATCGAACGTTGACTAGAACCTTCGTTGGGGCAACACATTGGAATAGAAACAGTTTTGCCAATTAAATTTAATCGAAGAAAAGGTTAAAAGTTATCTATCATAGTCAGATGATGCAAGCTTACAACAAAGAGGTTTATCCCAGAGAATTCCACGAGGGAAACCTGATCCTTCTTTTACAAAAGGATTTCACAGAAAAGTAGATGCCAAATTGAGAAGGACCTTATGTTGTAAAGAAGGCTTGTTCTGGAGGAGTATTGATATTGACCGAGATGGATGCCAAAAAATTGCCTAATCCAGATAATTCAGGTTCAGTCAAGAAGGATTTTACCTGAAAAGAGAAGGGCCAAGGTGAAAACCCGCAAATGACACAAATTCATTCAAAAAAATAAAAATAATAAAAAAATAAGAGAGGCCAAGGCGAAAAACCAGCAAAGGGCTCTTTGAGACCAAAGGGGTTTTAAGCCGAAAACCCGAAAAAGGCAACTCAAATTTTGATCAAGGATAAGGCATGTAGTAGTCTTGCTATACCTAAATTAACAATGAGGAAGTATGATACATCTTGGGGCATTGACAAAGTACTCCGAATCCCCTAAACACGTATTGAGCTCAAAATGGTCCTCAAGAAGTTTGTAGAGAAGTTCAGGCTGCAATATCTGGGGTACCTAGCTTCTATCTTACCCATTTTTAATTTACTATCTTTGCTTACTTTATTCTTTTTAAGATAAACCAATCAATTTTCTTTTATTGCCTTGCTTATATTTGATTAGCTTATTTGTTTCAAGCTATGCTCCTGATTAATTCCTTTTATGTCTATTGTTGTGATCTTTTTCAAGCATTTTATATTGAAATAATGATTATTGGACTAATAATACTTTCATAAAAGGAGTTTCGTATATTACTCTGGAAGCTTTTAAATAGTATAGGAACCTGAAATGGGACTATTATTTAAAACTCACCAAGCCTAAGGGTTTGAAATATTAAAAGATGATTATCTCTTTTGGATTTTTATTGGTTGAACAAAAATACAAGACATTTTATTAAGTGATACCATCTCGACAAATGACGAGCAGTGTCAACTCAACTAGAAGGGGATCATTCTCGGGAAAAGAAAAGATACCTTGCATTCATCTGGTCATTACACCCAGGGAATAGTGTAACAAATCAACTTGATTGAAGATGATATCAATTCCATACCTCTGAGTGATAACAGGATGGATGAAAGAAACCAAATGTTATTCCCCTAAATTTGCAGTGGGAGGTACAAATTTTATGTCCTAAGGTTCAAGGGAAGGGACTTTGAAATTACAGCGGAGCAAGTTTGCTGAGCAGAATATGATCGTTTCTTTGGGTTTTTTGACAAAGATACCAGCTGAACGAGAAAATAGGGTAGCGCATCAGCGATAGAACCTTGATGGACTATGAGCAGTGACAACCCAAACATTAGAAAAAGGGATCATTCTCATGCATTTATGTAAATATCGTTCATACACTTCCGATGAGGAGCATTTTATTCATTTCGATCATTGTGTTCTAATCGTTATACAAAAAAAAAGGAAGAGAAAAAAAAGAAGGAGATCATGCTCATGACATTCTGCATTCATGCAAATGTCATCCCTAAAATCATTTAGTTAGGAGCATTAGATTCATTCGATCATGCATCCTAATCATTTTACATTTTAAAAAAAGATATCATTCTCATGATATTCTGCATTCATGCAAATGTCGTCCATAATACATTCGAGTCTATAGGACATGTCCCCCAGAAGACGGTGTAGCAACATCGGTGAATTCACCAGTCCTATCTCCCTAACCAAGCGGAAAATAGGTCGAAGATTGTAGATCTTGTCACCCTAAGCAGTAGTGAAACAAGATCGAACGACAAATCTTGTCTCCCTAAGTAGTAGTGGAACAAGATCAAAGCGAATTTTATCTCCATGAAATAGTGGAATAGACTTAAGCCATCAGTCTTATCTCCCTCGAAATGGTAGTGGAGTAGACTGAAGATTGAAGTCTTCCTAAGATAGTAAGGAAGCAAATTGAAAAGTTTAGATTTTATTCCCTCGAGATGGTAGTGGAGTAGACTGAATTGAAGTCTTCCTAAGATAGTAAGGAAGCAAATTGAAAAGTTCAGATTTTCTTCCCTCGAGATGGTAGTGGAGTAGACTGAAGATTGAAGTCTTCCTAAGATAGTAATGAAGCAAATTGGAAAGTTTAGATTTTGTTCCCTCGAGATGGTAGTGGAACAGACTGAAGATTGAAGTCTTCCTAAAATAGTAAGGAAGCAAATTGAAAAGTTTAGATTTTGCTCTCTCGAGATGGTAGTGGAGCAGACTGAAGATTTAAGTCTTCCTGAGATAGTAAGGAATCAAATTAGAAAGTTCATATTTTGCTTCCTCGAGATGGTAGTGGAGCAAACTGAAGATTGAAGTCTTCTTAAGATAGTAAGGAAGCAAATTGGAAAGTTCAAATTTTGTTCCCTCGAGATGGTAGTGGAGCAGACTGAAGATTGAAGTCTTCCTGAGATACTAAGGAAGCAAATTAAAAAGTTCAGATTTTATTCCCTCGAGATAGTAGTGGAGTAGACTGAAGATTGAAGTCTTCTTGATATAGTAAGGAAGCAAATTGAAAAGTTTAGATTTTTTTCCCTCGAGATAGTAGTGGAGCAGACTGAAGATTGAAGTCTTCTTGAAATAGTAAGGCAGCAGACTAAAAAGTTCAGATTTTGTCCTCTCGAGATAGTAGTGGGGCAAACTGAAGATTGTAAATCTAGCATTCTTGAGATTGCAGTGAAGTAGATCGAAGATACCAATTTGGCATCCCTGAGTTTGTAAGGAGAAGATTAAAATAGCAGATCTGGCATTCCTGAAGTTGCAGGAAGTAGATCGAAGACATCAGTCTGGCATCCTTGAGTTTGCAGTGGAGCAGATTGAAAATAGCAGATCTGGCATTCCTGAAGTTGCAGTGAAGTAGATCGAAGACATCAGTCTGGCATCCCTAATTTTGTAGTGGAGCAGGTTGAAAATAACAGATCTGGCATTCCTGAAGTTGCAGTGAAGCAGATCGAAGATACCAATCTGGCATCCTTGAGTTTGCAGGGAGCAGATTAAAATAGCGATCCGCATTCCGAAGTTGCGAGAAGCGGATCAAAGACATCACCGCATCCCCGAGTTCTGATGGAGTAGATTGAAAATAGCAGATCTGGCATTCTTGAGATTAAAGTAAAGCAGATCACCAATCTGGCATCCCTGAGTTTATAGGGAGCAGATTAAAATAGCAGATCTGGCATTCCTGAAGTTGCAGGAAGCAGATCGAAGACATCAGTCTGGCATCCCTGAGTTTGCAGTGGAGCAGATTGAAAATAGCAGATCTGGCATTCCTGAGATTGCAGCAAAGTAGATCGAAGATACTAGTCTGGCGTCCCTGAGTTTACAGTGGAGCAGATTAAAATAGCAGATTTGGCATTTTTGAAGTTGCAAGAAGCAGATTGAAAACATTAGATCTTGTCTCCCTGAGTTTGCAGTGGAGTAGATCGAAGATAGCAGATTGGCATTCTTGAAGTTATAAAAAGTAGATCGAAAACATCAGATCTTGTCTCCCTAAGTTTGCAGTGGAGTAGATCAAAGATAGCAGATTTGGCATTCTTGAAGTTGCAAGAAGCAGATCGAAAACATTAGATATTGTCTCCCTGAGTTTGCAGTGGAGCAGATCGAAGATAGGAGATTTGGCATTCTTGAAGATGCAAGAAGTGGATCGATGACATTAGTCTGGTCTCCCTGGGTTACAGTAGAACAGACTAAATATAGCAGATTTTATCTTCCTGAAGTTACAGTGAAGCGGATTGAAGCTATTAGACTTATTTGAAATCAAGATGAAGTTCTAATACCATTGTAGTGGAGTTGGAAGCCGTTTGAAAAGGACGAGGACCAAGAAGTCGAGGCTCGGCTAAGACCGGGGAAAATTGGTCCTTTTATAGTCTTTGTTCTATTCTCGTTACACGACAATAAGCAAAGAGGGGCAGCTGTAGTCAGCCCATTTTGCCCATGCCCATCAGAAAAAGAAAAACAAAATAATAAATGTCCATTTTTACAGTTCTTTTACAGAAACCCAAAACCAATAAACCAAGAGCCCATTACATTTAGCCCAATACCTAAAACTACCCACATACCAGCCAACCCACAAACTTAAGCCTAATTTAGCCCAACAAATTATAAGGCCCAATGGCCCAAATTTGTTTCCAGAAACTAGAAACCACAAACCCTCGGGTTGAAGATGGCTGGAGGTATTTTCACACTATCATGCAGACACTCGGTATGAGGTATCAAGTCCCCATGAGTTATGGCATGTATAGAGCTAGTATTTAAGGTTGAATAAGTCATTGTTGATGTAGCCAAATTGTGTTGGCCTAAGAGAGCTTATGTTTTGTCAGAGCCATAGATGAGGGCCTAAGTTGTTTGTAATTACATGGGAAATAGTTCTCACTAGTATACGAGATGAAGACATTCTTTCTTTTATGATTAAACATCTTTAATTCAAGAGTAATATTGATGCTATGTGTAATTATGTGATGAGGTATTAAATGTATTGAATTGAGCATGAATACGATCTTGATTTCAGGGTGGCAATTGGCTTGGTAAATAGCCTCTAAGTGCCCACACAGTTAGACACCTGCAGGCGTGTGTCAGACCGCATGTAACCTGCACCTTATTGTTTTTAGTCAGGATAGGCCACGGTCAAACCCCATGGCTGTTTGTATGAGCTGTGTAGGACACATGGTTTGGACATGGGCGTGTGCCCCAGACCGTGTGAATAAGTTAGTATACCAAGGATTAACACACGTTCTAGGCCCACGGGCGTGTCAAGGCCGTGTTAATATAGTCAGTAACTCCCCACGGTTCAAAGCCATGGGCATGTTATGAGGGTACACAGGCGTGCCCCCATTCTACACAGGTGTGTGCCCTAATCGTGGGAGTTTTGGCAAAATGTTGGGATTTTTTAGCACGGTATGAGCACATAGTCGTGTGTGACTACACACGGGCATGTGTGTCATCTAACGTGGGCATGTACTCCCTGTTTAGATGGAAGGAAAATTTTATGGATCATAAGGTTTTGATATAGTTTCGATAGCCCTCGTAGGTACGAGTGAAGTCTCGTAGGTCAAATATGGAGTTGTTGAAGTGACTCAAGAAGAGTAGTCGTGTTGAGCCTAAGTGGCAATTAAGTACTTTTGTACGGTAATGCCTCGTACCCTATTTCGACAGGGATTATAGGTAAGGGGTGTTACACATGACCCCTTGTCAGTCTTTTGATCATTAGGGTAAAAAACCCTTTATTGACACTTAATCCAAAACCACCATCCTTACCTTGCTTGAATGAGGCGACTTTAGTCCTCTAAGACCGCTAAACAGAAGTGATCACATACCTTTATAGATTATCTGAACCACACCACCGATCTCATTAACCAAGGTAGGCCATATAAGTGGCCTCAACCCACAAATGATCTCCTATAAGACATAATCAGTATAGGGCTTAAACTCCAAAAGTGAGATAACGCCTTACCTTGATTGAACACTGAGAACGAAAGTTGCGACTATTTCAAAACCACTGACACTCCACCACTCCTCAAGGAAAACCCTAGAACCGCGATGAGTAACACATCATGAAAGAAAGGAAACAACAGTCAATAATCAAAAGATGAATAAGAGGGTAATCAGTTTTAAGAAGAAGAATAGAAGCGAACAAGTTTAATCACAAAGTGAGGAGTATAAACACTTACTGATAATTAAAAACACTTGCAGCACTAGAACAGTAAGAAGCAGTGAAGAGAAAGTTGGCGCAGAGAGTGATAACATAATGGTGATATTCGGCCAAGCCACAATCAATAAGGAGTGTTAGCTCTCGGTCAAAATAAGAAAAATATTTGGAGGTAGAAGACGGAAAGAGAAGAATCGAACCAAGTCAAACTGATTAAGAGCAAAACCTAGAAGGGAAAAAGAGATAAACTGACTGGAAGGAAAGAGATATTCAGCCAAGAGAGTACAGATTTAGGAAGAGAAGAAGAGAGGAAAGAAAAGAAAGAGTTTCTCAAAAACGACTAACAACTATTGACCGAAAAGAATGGACTTTTGTTGGCTAACACACAACAACCAAAAATAATTCTGAAAGAATCAAAAGCCAGTAATGGGAGGAAAGAAAAGAGAATTTAGCTATTGTTAACCCAATGCCGAAAATGACCAACATTCACCCCAGTCGAATTCTCAAGGCTTGAGTTCCCCCAAACAGTACAACACCTCCTCTCACTCAAACTCCTTGATTTTCTCCTTGAATCTCTCCCATTATCCCTCCTTGAACCTCTCCATGACCAGTTCAAACTCCATTCAAATTCTATTTAAACTCCCCTTAGCTGTGTTTTAGTCCAACTCCACTACCTACATGACTTAAGCAGCAAAATAAACATTCCATTGTGCAACCCAAGACATGACCTCAGACCTCCTAGTTACACAACACGCCACCTTGCCCCTAGACCATAAGCTCTTTTTGTGTTATAAAACAAGCACTATTTGTAATATTCAGGATTTTGGGCTTGTGCATTATTGCTTAATTGTATGAAGTAGCATGCCTATGTGTGTTTGAATGTGTTGTATAAATTTTTGAGAACTTTAGAGTGTAGGTAAATGCCTTAGAAAATATCAGATTTTAAGTATTAAAGGGGAGCTAAGCTTGATAGGCCTTAAGAGGAATTGTAGGGGAAATTGGACATAAAAAATCAGCTTGGTAAAGTGGCAGGAAGGCGCCACTTAAAGCCTTAGTAAGTGATGCCACAGGCAGTGCAGGCAGGGCTTAGGTTCGAGCAACAAGAGACGCAAATAGGAGTTTTATTTTGCAGCAAGGATGAGTAGTGGTGGACGGCAATGGGACACCAAGGGGATGAGCTTCAGATGTGGTCAGATTCCTTTTAAAATTCGGCTAAGGTAGGGATATAATTATTGATTTATTTAAATTATTTTGAAGGGGTAAGGAAGAGGGCAAGTAAGAGAAAAAGGAGTTGATAAGGGAAGAGGAGTTGGCCGAATATGGGGCATAGGAGGATGGTATTTTCAGTTTTGGGAATAGTAGGAAGGGTGTGCCGAAATTCATTCTTTTCTCATCTTTCTCTTTGAGCCGAAAATCTCTAATTCAACTTGTGCTCTTTTTTTTTAATTCTTCAAAAGCCGAAAGTAGGATTCTCCTAGCCATTGCCGATTCTCCTAAAAGCCTCATACTCTTCCTTTTCATTTTTGTTGAAGCGAATCTCCTATTGTCCATCGTCGAATCCATAACTCCTTACTATTCTCTTCTAAGTGAAAGTTCTTTTCATTGTCACCATTGGAACCGATTTCTTCTAAGCACCAAGAGCCGATTATCTTGCTCATCTAAAACAATTTCTCCTGCAAGTTTTTCTTGTCGATTTCTTGGAAGGTTTGACCATTTGCGTTTTGGTCTTTCTTTTTCGGTAAGGAATCTCTTCTATGCCAATTTACTATTCTTTTCTTTCTCTAACTGTCGAAAATCAAGGCTTTAATCCCATTATTGCTTTTTGGCCAAAACTATGAAGGAGGTTTCGGGATTTGGTTGTTGTCGATAATAAGGAGGAGATCTTCGGGATTTCAAGATCCAAGGTAAGTCATGTGTGGTATTCGGCCAAGGGCCATTTTCATAGATCTTGTGCAATAGGCTAACCTTAACATGTATCATGTAGAATTTCGACATCTTCATAGCGAAGTAACGATTTCGGGATTTAGATCCACAAGGTAAGGAAGTATGAATATTCGGCCAAGGCCATATTTAGTGATTAATGTTGGCCGATTCTGACTTTGATTTTTAGGGAGGAGTACACTCTATTTCGGTAGACTTTCGGGATTCAGTAAACACGTTAGTAACCAGGTGTGTAGCCCTACACCAATTCCTAATAGATTTATGGTATTAATTTAATACATGTGTTAATAAGAATATGAAAGATGTGGCTAAAGGTACCATTCAATGGTACGGCATATTCAGGTACGTTCTCCTCTAACGCTCTGTTAATAGTAATATGAACACTGAATATGACATATATGAGAATTGGTTATGAATATGAAATAAGGCATATGACATGATATCCACATGATTTGTATGACACATGGGGCATATGGGTGATATTGAAAAGGGGAAGTGATCTGGTGGTTTTTACCACAATATCTGGTGACTCATGTCACATAATCTGAATGTGGTGACTTATGTCACATATTATTATCTGGTGACTCTGTCACATTATCTGGTGGCTATGCCACGATTTATAAGGGCGATGTGCAAGTCGTCTGCAGTGACTGCCTTCGATGGTGTGTAGAGGATGGAGGGTCAATTTAGTAATCCCCACGGTGTGATTGGCTGGTACGGATGATGTGTAGAGGATGGTTATTTAGGTTTGGGTTCGGGATTGCATCATTGCTATACTTGTTATATATATTTATATATGATTTGTTATGCCTAAATCATTGGGAGTTTGTGTTGGTTGTTACACATTGAATCTGTTGACTCACCCCGTTGTGGGATATCTTTTCAGGTGACACTCAGTAATGGACCGGGTCGGCAGGAATTTAGTGGTGGCCATGCTCAGCTTAGAGTTGTTTTATTTTTATTGGTTTTTATTATTTAAGATTTGGATTTACTTCGGGCTTTACTTTGATGTAATAAGGCCATTACTATTAACTGTTTTAAGCATGCATTTTATTCGGTTTATTATGATACGATTAAATAGTTTTTCCTTAAAATAAATTTTAAATGTTTTGACACTTAAACATCAACGATTTTCAAATTAATGGTAAACCTTAAAGCAACTTGGCATTTTTTTTAACCTATGGTTTGAAAGATAATAATAAAGTTTTAATAAAAATCTAGACTTCAAGAGCAACATCGTTTTCAATTTGATCACAACACAAATCATATTTTCTTCAAACCCACTCAAATTTTCCAAATTAACAAACAAGTGTTTGAAATGATTTACTCAAGGAACATGCCAAACTGAAACACCCTCGAATTAAAAAAAATTTCCAAAATACCCTTATTTTGTTAAATCACCTGGAACCATATTTTGCAAAAAAAAACACCGAAATGCCCCTGGTTTAAAAAATTACAAAAATACCCTCAATTTATAAAATTACCATATTACCCTTGAATCTTCCTACCAAGTATTCCTATTTTGTAAAAAGACCAAAAATCTCTATTTTGCAAAATTTTCAAATACCCTATTTTGAAAAATTACCAAAATATCCCTATAGGATAAAATTACGAAAATACCCCTAGGTAGTGGAAAACAACAACAATGACAACTACAACACTTTTCTGTAATGAATGCAAGTTCATGAATGTGATGATTGAATGAATGAATTTGAGACTGTGTGTGTGTATGAATTCGAAAGAACTACTCTTTAGAACTATTGAACATAAGACTGTTCGCGATAAATCAGTGGAACAAAAACTAATTCATAAAATTCTTTAATCAGATAAACGCGATTCAGAAGCATGAGTTCTAGGGGACGTGGTCATAATGTGCGTGGACATGGTAGAGGCCGAATGACCGCGTTGAAACCCGTTAGGTCTGGTCAAGGGTCCGAGAATGAGGTACCACCGCCACCACCACCAACTATTGGTGTTGAGCATCAGGATCAGACGGGAGATGATGCAGTATTGCAAGCGATGCTGCGGGTTCTTGAGATGGTGGCTGGAGCAGGAGGAGGTATGGGAGCTCGAAAATTAATGGGGCTGAGGTATTCCGTGGTGTATCCGGAGTGGCACCTAGTACGACTGAGTATTGGTTGGAGGCGACAGAGTGAATCATGGATGAGCTGGATCTGACTGTTGAGGAGAAACTAAAAGGAATAGTGTCGCTTCTCCGTGATGAGTCATACCAATGGTGGCTCACAGTTTGGGATGGTGCTACAGCTGAGGATCTCATATGGGAGTATTTTAAGGCGGCGTATCAAAAGAAGTATGTTGGTACCAGCTATGTTGATGTGCAGAGGAAGGCATTTCTGAGACTAGTTCAGGGGAATAAATCCATAGCGGAGTACGAGGCAGAATTCTTAAGGTTGAGCTGGTATGCTCGAGGAATCGTGGCTACGGAGCACGAGCGATGTGTCCGGTTTGAGGACGGACTAAGGGATGACCTGAGGTTGTTGATAGCTTTACAGTAGGAGTGAGAATTTACCGTGTTGGTAGAGAAGGCTAAGGTAGTCGAAGGGATTAAAGAATCTGTGAGACAGAATACGGACCGAAATAGGCAAAAGAGAGGTTTTGGATCATCAGGGTCATCCGGGAATATGTAAAAAAGGCCTAGAGTTGATGGGTCAGCGAGGTCGAGAGTTGTATTTGGAGGCGATCGTACTTGTGCTCGGTGTGGAAAGATGCATCTAGGAGAGTGTTGGAAGAAGACAGGGGATGTTTCAAGTGTGGGTCCAAGGACCACATGATTAAGGAGGCATCTATGAAAATAAATGGGAGCCCAACCAGAAGTCGTGGTTTTAATCAGTGAAAAGGTGGGATGATGAGCTACCATGGGCCCGGTCGATTGGTAGAGGTAACGATCTTTGGAAGAAGATGGGGAATATCAGGCAGAGGTGTTGGTATCTGAGGTAAAGGCGGTAATGTGCAGTGTATCTGATTCACCGGAGGAGGATGGAGACGCACCGGACGTCATAATCGAGACGTTCCTTATAGTGACAAGCCTTACTTTGCTTTAATTGATGTTGGCTCTACCCACTCTTATGTTGTATGTAGAGTAGTTGAAACACTAGGCATAGCCTCGAAGCATCTAATAGGGAGATGACTGTAGTGAGCCCATTAGGTCAAACTGTAGTGGTGAATAAGATATTTTGGAGTGTACCTCTAGAGCTTCAGGGAGTGGTATTTCCTGCCGACTTGATGGAACTACCCTTCAGAGAATTTGATCTCATCCTTGGCATGGACTGGCTAGTGGAACATCGGGCTGTATTGGATTGCGTAGCTAAGCAAATGGAGTTAAGGACGCAGGAGGATAAGGCGATAATTATGATAGGAGAAAGAAGAAACTACTTGACTAACGTAGTCTCTACTTTAAAGACTAATAAGATGGTTCGGAAAGGGTGCAAGGCATTTTTGACCTTTGTTAGTGTGTTGGATGCAAAAGAAGGGGGAGTTAGTAGAGTTAGAACAGTAAGAGAATTTGTGGATGTTTTTCCAGAGGAGTTACCTAGAATACCCCCAGATAGGGAAGTGGAGTTCAAAATTGACCTCTTCGCCGGCATGACTCTGTGTCAATTGCCCGCATGAATGGCACCAAAGGAGTTGGTTGAGCTCAAGGCTCAAATCCAAGAGTTGCTTGATCGTGGGTTTATCTGACCTAGTGTGTCTCCATGGGGAGCACCGGTCTTGTTTGTAAAGAAGAAGGACAGAACTATGCGTATGTGCATAGATTATCGTCAGTTGAAGAAGCTGACCATTAAGAACAAGTACCCGTTGCCAAGGATAGACGACTTGTTCGATCAGTTTAAGGGGGCCGCGGTATTTTCAAAGATAGATCTAAGGTCTGGATATCATCAGCTTAAGGTGATAGAGGCAGATATCCATAAGACAACTTTTCAGACAAGATACGGGTATTATGAGTTCTTAGTAATGCCGTTCGGATTAACGAACGCCCCAGCCGCGTTCATGGATATGATGAACTAGGTCTTTCAACCTTACTTGGATAGATTCGTTGTTGTGTTCATAGACGACATCCTAGTGTATTCTAAGTCTGAGGAAGAGCATAATGAGCATCTCCGGATAGTGCTGCAAGTGTTAAGGGAAAAGAAGCTATATGCCAAATTCAGCAAGTGTGAATTTTGGCTTAAGGAAGTTGCTTTCTTAAGGCATGTGGTATCTGCAGAAGGGATAAGGGTGGATCCTAGGAAGATTGAGGCAGTGCTAGATTGGAAACCACCTAAGTCTGTGGCTGAGGTTCGTAGTTTCTTGGGATTGGTAGGCTACTCTGAAGGTTTGTGGAAGGGTTCTCATCCATAGCCGCACCTTTTGAAGTTGTTGAGAAAGGAGGTACCTTCAGATGGTCGATAAACAAGGAGAGCTTTGAGAAGCTTAAGAGGTCTTGATGAAGCTCCAATTTTGATTCACTGAGGCGTAGAAGGATTTTGTGGTGTCTTGTGATGCTTCTCACATAGGTTTGGGATGTGTTTTGATGCGAACGGAAGGTAGTTGCTTATGCGTCTCGACAATTAAGGCCACATGAAGTTAACTACCCGACGATGATTTGGAATTGGCGGCCAGTGGTCTTTGCTCTTAAGGTATGGAGGCACTATCTATATGGAGAAAAGTCAGTGATTTACACGGACCACAAGAGCCTTAAGTATCTCACGACTCGAAAGAGTGAACACGAGACAAAGAAAGGTGGGTGGAGTTATTGGAGGACTACGATTGTTCTATAGAGTATCACCCGGGCAAGGCGAATGTAGTGGCAGATGCCCTAAGTCAGAAAGTAGTGTCGGATCTGAGGGCAATGTTTGCACACCTTAGCTTATATGACGATGGAAGTTTGTTAGCAGAGTAGCAAGTTAAGCCGACGTGGTTGAATGAGGTGAAAGAGAGTCAGTTGGCAGATGATGATCTAAGTGCTACGCTGTGGCAAGTACGGAATGGAGAGTTAGAGGATTATGGTGTTAACAGTGATGGAGTATTGTGTTTCAAGGGTAAGGTCTATATGCCTAAGAATAAGGAGTTAAGGTAGAAAATTCTTTAGGAATCGCATAGTGGCCCTTATGCTATGTATCCTGGAGCTAGTAAGTTGTATAGAGATCTAAGGGAACAGTTTTGGTGGCCTGGTCTTAAGCGGGAAGTTACCAAATTTGTAGGGAAGTGCTTAACGTGTCAGCAAGTTAAGGCTGAACACCAAGTTCCGTCAGGATTGCTTCAGCCGATAAAGATTCCGTAGTGGAAGTGGGAGAGAATCACCATGGACTTCGTTAGTGGGCTTCCCCTTACGCCTACTAAGAAGGACTCGGTATGGGTGATAGTGGATCGGTTGACAAAGTCCGCGCATTTCATTCCAGTGCGGGTTGACTATTCTTTGCAGAGGTTAGCAAAGTTGTATGTGGCAGAAGTTGTGAGGTTGCATGGAGTACCGGTGTCGATTATTTCAGATAGGGATCCAAGGTTTACGTCTCGATTTTGGAAAGCACTACATCAGGCTTTAGGCACCAGAGTGGACTTCAGTACGGTATTTCATCCATGATCGAACGGCCGGTCGGCGAGTGATCCAAGTGTTAAAGGATATCTTTGAGGATGTGTGATAGACTTCAGAGGAAGTTGGGAAGAATATTTGCCTTTAGCGGAATTTGCATACAATAACAACTATCAAGCCAGTATTTAGATGGCACCGTATGAAGCGCTGTATGGATGGAAGTGTCACACTCCTACATGTTGGACGAAATTAGGGGAACGTCAAGTTTTGGGTCCAGAGATTGTGGCAGAATCTGAAGAGAAGGTTAAGGTAATTCGAGCACGGTTAAAGGAGGCATCTGATAAGCAGAAGTCGTACGCAGATCTTAAACGGAAGGAAATAGAGTTTGCTGTGGCAGATCAGGTGTTTCTTAAAGTTTCGCCTTGGAAGAAGGTGATGAGATTTGGTCGCAAAGGAAAGTTAAGTCCCAGGTTTATAGGACCTTATCGGGTATTAAAGCGAGTTGGACCAGTGGCATACCAGTTAGAGTTGCCTTCGAAATTGCAGCAGATGCACGATGTATTCCATGTTTCGATGCTACATCGTTATCGATCGGATCCATCTCATGTAGTTCCAGTTGAAGAGGTGGAGCTAAGGCCAGATTTTTCCTACGAGGAGGAGCCAATTCAAATCTTGGAGCGAGATGTGAAAGTATTGCGAAGGAAATCAGTTCCTTTAGTCAAAGTGTTGTGGTGTAACCATGGATCGGAAGAAGCTTCATGGAAGCCGGAAGAAGCAATGCGACAGCAATACCCTCACTTATTTTAGCCAGGTAATTTTGAGGTCGAAATTATTTTAAGGGGGTAGAACTGTAATATCCAGGATTTTGGGCTTGTGCATTATTGCTTAATTGTATGAAGTAGCATGCCTATGTGTGTTTGAATGTGTTGTATGAATTTTTGAGAACTTCAGAGTGTAGGTAAATGCCTTAGAAAACATCAGATTTTAAGTATTAAAGGGGAGCTAAGGTTGATAGGCCTTAAGAGGAATTGTTAGGGAAATTGGACATAAAAAATCTGCTTGGTAAAGTGGCAGGAAGGCTCCACTTAAAGCCTTAGTAAGTGATGCCACAGGCAGTGCAGGTAGGGCTTAGGTTCGACCAGCAAGGGACGCAAATAGGAGTTTTATTTTGCAGCACGGATGAGCAGTGGTGGACGGTAATGGGACACCAAGGGGATGAGCTTCAGATGTGGTCGATTCCTTTTAAAATTTGGCTAAGGTAGGAGATAATTATTGATTTATTTAAATTATTTTGAAGGGTAAGGAAGAGGAAAGTAGGAGAAAAAGAACGAGTTGATAAGGGAAGAGGAGTTGGCCGAATATGGGGCATAGGAGGATGGTATTTTCGGTTTTGGGAATAGTAGAAACGGTGTGCCGAAATTCATTTTTTTCTCATCTTTCTCTTTGAGCCGAAAATCTCTAATTCAACTTGTGCTCTTTTCTTTTCAATTCTTCAAAAGTCAAAAGTAGGATTCTCCTAGCCATTGCCGATTATCCCTAAAAGCCTCATACTCTTCCTTTTCATTCTTGTTGAAGTCGAATCTCCCTATTGTCCATCAAGTCGAATCCATAACTCCTTACTATTCTCTTCTAAGCCAAAAGTTCTTTTTCATTGTCACCATTGGAACAGATTTCTTCTAAGCACCAAGAGCCGATTATCTTGCTCATCTAAAATGATTTCTCCTGCAAGTTTTTCTTGTCGATTTCTTGGAAGGTTTGACCATTTGCGTTTTGGTCTTTCTTTTTCGGTAAGGAATCTCTTCTATGTCGATTTACTATTCTTTTCTTTCTCTAATTGTCGAAAATCAAGGCTTTAATCCCATTATTGCTTTTTGGCCAAAACTATGAAGGAGGTTTCAGGATTTGGTTGTTGTCGACAATAAGGAGGAGATCTTCGGGATTTCAAGATCCAAGGTAAGTCATGTGTGGTATTCGGCCAAGGGCCATTTTCATAGATCTTGTGCAATAGGCTGACTTTAACATGTACCATGTAGGATTTCGACATCTTCATAGCGAAGTAATGATTTCGGGATTTAGATCCACAAGGTAAGGGAGTATGAATATTCGGCCATGTAACACCCCAAACCAGGTCTATGCGTCAAGACGAGATTTGGTTTGTTACACAGATCGAACATTATTTTAATCTTACTAATGATTTAGGTGAATCGGTACTACAAAACCTTTTGAAAATAAGAATAGATAAAGAATCTCATGTGTTTGAAAACCCAAAGTTTTTTTTTTTAAAGAAACATTGTAGGATTAACAAAAACCCATATTAAATATCTAAAACAAAATTTAAATCCATCCACACATAAAATCCATAAAATATTAATAGAGGCATTATTACATCATATCCAAAATAGAAATTTTAAGAAACTACTTAATTAAAGTTCAAAGTTTATAAAACCCATGTTTGCAGTATGGCCTCCACGAAGTCCACGTCAATTTCCATTACCTGAGATGGAAAATTTAAGGGAGTGAGTTACTCAGAACTCAGTGTATAACTCACTTACTATATCCACTGGGCCAGATCATCACGTCATAATTTTGGGCTTGAGTCCATAAACGGATTTAGAAATATAATAAATGTAATGTATGCAAAATGAAATTTCCCACCCAAACCTAATTTCCATCCGCTACACACCACCCGTACCAACCATCACACCTGTGGGGATCAAGTCAACCCACCCCGCCAACACGCCGATCATAGGCATTAAGCCATTTTTATATTTGGTCGTGGTGAACCAATGAACTAGATTGTGACAAAGTCACCGAACTAGAGGCATTAAGCCATTAAAATATTTGTGGCAGAGCCACCGAACTAGAGGCAATAAGCCATTAAAATATTTGTGGCAGAGCCACCAAACTAGATTTTAGCAACAGGCCATGCTTCTCTTCATCATTAATCCCAGCCCATTCAACATGTATGCATAATAGTCTATATACATATAATAATTTAGCAAAAGGCCTAATTTACATGTGAGTCCATATTTCAAATTTTTATTAAGGCCCATAATACAAAATAAAATTTAGCCCATTTAACAATCTAGCAACTTTGGCCCATTTAACGATCTAGTAGGGATTTCGGCCCATTTAACGATCTAGCAGGGATTTCAGCCCACTTAACGATCTAGCATATTTTCGTCCCATTTAGCGATCTAGCATATTTTCGGCCCATTTAACGATCTAGAAGGGATTTCGGCCCATTTAGCGATCTAGCATATTTTTTGGCCCATTTATACATGAGACATAAAATTTACATTTTACCAACTAACTCATTAAGGGTGTTTTCATAAATTTCACAACTTTAACCGTTTTCATGTATTTTCACAAAAATACTATTTATTACGTATTTTTCTGATTTTGTCATCTTTACGATTTTTCTCAATACTTACGGTATAACATCTAACCCGAGATAAGTGTGAAGTTACACACCTTGATATTGTGAGTACTAGACTTTCCCGCTCTTCAATATGATAATTAGAATACTATCATATTTTAAAACTACATTATTGGTAAACGATCTAAATCTTTACCCTTTGGATTTCGAACCACTTCTATTTTTGGTTTCTCCTCGATTGTTGGTTCGTTGCCTGATGAGAATCCACGAACGAACAAAGGTTCAGGAGTACGAATGACTTCAAACAATTGGTTCTCCTCGGATGAGGGTCTGCAACCCGGTGGAAAATCCTGGATTCCCGAAACAGTCCTTCGTTTATACTTAGGGGGATTAACGGAACCACCCCTCTTTCGAAGACTATGCACTGCCCTTTTCTGCCCTATCTTGAATGTCTCTAATGATATAAGATCATTAGTCCGATTAATAATTATCAAAATATGGCTAATGATTTTAAAAGATTTGAGATTGGCTTACCACGATTATCTTCGTTCCTTGAAGAAATGATCGAGCGATTACGTTCCTATAACGAAATCGATTAAATAACTACTATACCAATATAATGAATAAAGTGAGAATCCTTGAATAATTTCCTTACCTTAACTCTTAAGATCGATTCCAACGATCCATAGTACTCAAGAACACTTTGAGTTTCTGTCCTCCAAAAATCTCACTAATGTTCACGGTTGAAACGAATTGAGTGAGAAGAATACTTATGACTAAGGAAAATTGGTTGTGATCAAGCAAAGAAAATGAAAAAGATTCGGCACAAGAGCATATTAACATTCGGCCATGAGAGAAAATATTGAAGAGATTTTAATTGAGAAGAAAGTCAAAGAATGGGAAAATGGGAATGATATGATTCGGTTTCAAGAGAGAAAGAGAGAAGAAAATAGAAAGAAAACAGAAAGAAAAGAGAAGAAAAAGAGAAGGAAAAGAATTGGGTTTTGGGAGAATTGTGTATTCGGTTTTGTGAAGGAAAAAGAAAAAGAATGGCTTTCTTTGTGTGATGATAGTTTCGGCACTAGGAAGAATGGTTGGCAAAGAAAATGATCAAATGATCAAGAAGAAAGGATGGTAAAATTGCTATAGTTTCCTCAAGGTTTTGGTATAATCACTAGGAGAGAGCAAACTTTTGGTAGAGAATTTGATAAGCAAGTCCCAAATGACCAAAAGAAAATGTTCTCCCAACATCCAAGCTTACCAACTAATCAACCAAAACCGCCATCCCCCCTAGCCACTATGTTGTCCACATACATGGTCAAAAGGCCATTAGGAAGTTTCCAAAACATCTCCCTATTCTTAAGCCTTATCATCCTCCTTTTTCCTTAAGTTGGTGAGACAATATCCCCCAATTCAAGCCATTCTATCCCCTATCTTTAGCTTTCCATAATCCTTAGTCTTCTTACCAAAAAAAAAAACAATCCAACTCATCCTAATCTTATCCATAGCCGACACATGCTAGGATAAAGCAAAAATAAAAACTCCCTAATTGCATGCTAGGTGATTCGAACCTCTCCCCTCAAGTCCAACTTATGGTGTCATCACCACTTTGCCAATTACTCATCTTATGCCATCTTTTAGTACTTAATTAACTTATGTTTCAAAGTCACCTAATTTCTTTACATTAAAGTACACTTTACTAATATTTATTCTAATTCCAAGTAAACCCGAGCTAACACTAAGCAACATAATGATACTCAAATATTTAGGATGTTACAGGCCAAGGCCATATTTAGTGATTAATGTTGGCTGATTCTGACTTTGATTTTTAGGGAGGAGTACACTCTATTTGGTGAGACTTTGGGATTCAATAAACACGTTAGTAACGGTGTGTAGCCCTACACCAATTCCTAATAGATTTACTATTAATTTAATACATGTGTTAATAAGAATATGAAAGATGTGGCTAAAGGTACCATTCAATGGTACGACATATTCGGGACGTTATCCTCTAACGCCTGTTAATAGTAATATGAACACTTGAATATGACATATATGAGAATTGGTTATGAATATGAAATAAGGCATATGACATGATATCCGCATGATTTGTATGACGATGGGGCATATGGGTGATATTGAAAAGGGAAGTGATCCGGTGGTTTTACCACACTATCGGTGACTCATGTCACATAATCGAATGTGGTGACTTATGTCACATATTATTATCTGGTGACTCTGTCACATTATCTCGTGGCTATGTCACGATTTATAAGGCGATGTGCAAGTCGTCTGCGTTGACGCCTTCGATGGTGTGTAGCGGATGGAGGGTCGATTTAGTAATCCCACGGTGTGATTGGCTGGTACGGGTGATGTGTAGAGGATGGTTATTTAGGTTTGGGTTCGGGATTGCATTATTGCTATACTTGTTATATATATATATATATATATATATATATGGTTTGTTATGCCTAAATCATTGGGAGTTTGTGTTGGTTGTTACACATTGAGTCTGTTGACTCACCTCGTTGTGGGATATCCTTTTAGGTGACACTCAGTAATGGACCGGGTCAGCAGGAACTTAGTGGTGGCCATGCTCAGCTCAGAGTTATTTTATTTTTGTTGGTTTTTATTATTTAAGATTTGGATTTACTTCGGGTTTTACTTTGATGTAATAAGGCCATTGCTATTAAATGTTTTAAGCATGCATTTTATTCGGTTTATTATGATATGATCATTGTTAAATCAAGATTAAATAGCTTTTCCTTAAAATAAATTTTAAATGTTTTGACACTTAAACATTAACGATTTTCAAATTAATGGTAAACCTTAAAGCAACTTGGCATTTTATTTTTTATTTTTAACCTATGGCTTGAAAGATAATAATAAAGTTTTAATAAAAATCTAGACTTCAAGAGCAACACCGTTTTCAATTTGATCACAACACAAATCATATTTTCTTCAAACCCACTCAAATTTTCCAAATTAACAAACAAGTGTTTGAAATGATTTACTCAAGGAACATGCCAGATCCGGTCGAGGCTCGTGGGCCGGGTTTGGGGTGTTTCACTATTATTTATAATGCCTATATGCTAGTGCCCAGATTCATTTAAGAGCAAAACTAAAAATTCTGAAAAAGCCAATATTTAAACCTAGGCTTCTCATACACCCCCATACACACCCAAATCACTCAGCCATTACAGCAAACAAGCAGTTTATGTCATAACATGCAAAAATTAAAGACTTAAGTTTTTGGGGCATTACAATTTCAGATAATCCTCGTGGTTAGGACACGGATGCGATCATCTATGATGCTGTTGGAAATAGATTTTAAATAAAAATGGACTTTTATTTATGATTTGGATTTTGTGTTAAATTATGGTACTGTGGCATGAGACTTTACTTAGGGGATTTTATTCTAATTTGCATGACTTGATTTTGTGAAATTAAGTTTTAAAAACTGCATAAGTTAGTATTTGATAAGATTTCGTATTAAACTTTGTTTCTAAAATAAAATGTGTCAATAATTTCTTTTCCGCTGCATTTTTGAAAAATGAGTTTTTAATAAAATTGGACTTAGTTTTCAAAATTATAAATGTTTACAAATGAGAATTCTAAAAGCATTTGATTCCTGAAGTTAATGTACAAATGATTTAGAAGTATGATTGAAAATCCGAAATAGTTTTGAATAAAAAATTGAATGTCTACGATTGAGATATTAATTATTTTGATTCCTAAAATTTGCACGGTTTTTACGAAATTAAAATAAACAATTTACTTCATTTGTTTTTAATTGATAAGCCAATAGATTTAAATATTTTTTTTAAAATTCCAAAAGATTATTTCAACCATTTTCATGGACAAATGGATTTGAAATGTGATTGAAAATAAAATTTAACATTCGATTTTACTAGTTTTGAACAAACTACGCAAATGGTTTAAAAAGTACGTTTGAAATAACAAAAGCTTTTTTAGGCCATTCTGGTGGCCAATGTAGCTTTTCAAATTCGACCAAAACGACTAGGCCGGGTTTGAGGTGTTACAATGCCTTTGATATCTCTCAGAGCATTGCCATCATTTGTGTCATCCTGTCTGACATTCTTGATAAAATGTTGGATGTTTCGTTGTTAGCTTGGTAGATTTGATCACACTCGGATGGATGTTTATTCGGCTCACGAACGGGTGCCTCTAGATACTTGCTTTTATCTTTGTGGTCATAACTCTCATACACACTATTGTACACAAATAGAAAACATAGATATAATTAATATATGAATTTTATTCATACAAAATATTAATTGTATATATTTTTACCGAATTTATTATATAAAAACAATTATATTAATTAATTTCGCCAAAATATAAAAGACATGGAAATTAATATTCTTTTGGAAAGAATATAATTAATATATGAATTTGATTCATACAAAATATTAATTGAATATATTTTACCAAATTTATTAATGTAAATAGTTATATTAATTAATTTTAGTTAAAATAAAAGACATAGAAATTAATATTCGTTTGGAAAGAATATAATTAATATATTAATTTGTTTCATACAAAATATTAATTGTATATATTTTACCAAATTTATTAATATAAGCAGTTATATTAATTAATTTGGTAAAAATATAAAAGACTTGAAAATTAATATTCTTTTGGAAAGGATATAATTCCTTTTCTAACTTTCCATTTGTCTTCTCTATTAATAAGGGAATAATTCTATATTCGATAGTTAATTTTTCTAACTTTCCATTTGACTTCTATATTAATAAGTGAATAGTCCTGGTTTTCCTTTTTAATTTGTAATATCAAAGAGGATAAAAATATGATAACCCCTTAGTGTGTTTAGGTTTCCAAGTTAATAATTTAAAAAGTCTAGCAATCATTTTTAATTATCTCTGAAAAGTTCAAGAGAAAGTGGTTGTTCGTTTTTTATGGGGTGGATGACCGCCTTTGGATGTACTAACGTCTAGAGTGTGAATACTGCAATAAAAGATATATATATATATATATATATATATATATGAGGCGATATCCATAAGTATAAAGGTCCAGTTGTAATATAGTTACAACGGAGTAGGTGAGTACTCCAAGGATCGTACTCAAGGGAGACTAGTGTTAGATCAATTTTAACCTAAACACCAAAAGATCTAATTAGTACTCAAAATAAGTTATAGTACAAAAATATAAATAAAAGGAGTTTTTAAGATTTTTATAATAATAAAATATAATATAATAAAGAAATAAATATCAAGAGATTGAAAAGTAAAATTAATAAAATCTGGTTATGAGTGATTAGCTAGCTTCAGTAATCTCTATCAACTGTTGATTTGGGTTCCTCGTCAATCAACTAGTCACTATCCTATAAGGATATTTTGATCTTCCACTAAAATAATGAGTCAGCAATGACTACTTATCTTCTGACCTCACAGCCCTGACCGGTTTTGGGTGAAGGGTATGCACGGATAGGCCATACCAATTTTGGGTAAATTCCCACTTTGATGACTTCCTAGGATTGTCAGGTCTAGGGTTTAGGTTCTTCCTATCCCAGACAGGTGATCCGTTAAGCAACCCTATAAAATAGTTAATAGATCATACCTCTACTCGCTAATCTCCCATAGAAGGATTAATTCCTCATGATTTTCATAAACAATATAGAATTGGTATAATGAGTAAACATGCTAAATGAATTAAAAGTATAGAGTTTAAGAAAAAGCTTGATTTGTATTAAGAATGAACATGAATCCACAAAGTTTGATTGTCTCCACAAATCAGATCTCTCGAGATAAAATAAAGAACAAACTGAAAGTAAGTCTAAAAACTAAGAAAATAGAAAAACTAAACTGAAATTAAAAGAATATTTCTAAACTAAGTGATTGATGTCCATAATGTGTGACCAATGAGCCTATTTATAGATTTTAGGTGGTCATCGTCATTAACCCTAGGTTGGCTAACACTCCCGGGCTTTAAGTTTGATTGTGTAGACTGAAGCAACCTAGCTCGTGTTAATTTCCATCTAGAATCGATGTCGTGACACATCATGATTTGTGTCGCGACAGAAGAGTCAGTATACTCCTCTTAAAGATGTCTTCAGGGGAATGTCGCGACACCCTTCAGCTGTGTCACGACGTCGAAGGTAGTCTCAAGATTTCTCCATTCTACTCCCTATGTTGCAACATCAAACCCTCTGTGTTGCAACATAGTGACTAATATCGGTTTAGCATGCCTTCTAATGGTCTCCTACACACTTACAAAGTTTATTAGCTTACCCTTGGGCCTCAATCGACCCCTAAAGTCAATAAAAGACTCAATTTGCACATTTTATTGTCTTTAAGAGAACTTACTAAAACATAATTAAAACCTAATGAAAATGCTTGCTTTCAAGCTCTTAAAGTGTGAAAATTAGTTTAATCTACTACACCGAATTATGACAGATTAGTGGACTATGTAGAGGTTGAGACGTTTTGGTTGTGGCTTGGAATCGACATCGAATCAGCAACATCTTTTCAACGTTTTCAGTAAAGAAGGTATATATTCAACCCTATTTCAACCCGATTCATTCCTCATATACAGATCTTTGGCTGTGGATCACCGAAATATTTTTTTCGTTGCACCACGGGGCGTACCGATAGTCGCAACAACAACAACTAAGGACATTTAAATAAAAATGAACTTGGCACAAACTCAAGACAAACCATGTTTCCAAAATCTACCATTTATAACCCTATTACGTGTCATTTATAATGATTAACAAAAATAACCAAAATCTACCAAAATGTGGGATGGATAGTGTGATTGTGCTTCGACGAGATTCCAACCAATCAAGTTTTCCAATGATCTAAAAAACAAAGAAAATAACTACATAAGCAACTAGTGCTTAGTAAGCTCGTATAATGGAAACTTAAACTTACCAAACATATTATGTTTAAATCATTCAAGCATAATTTCAATAGATCATGAACATTCTTTTCTTTCCTATACACACCACTTTACAAGGTTAGCAGGTGTATCAAAAGACATAAAACTTCAACCAAAGCATGGAACATCTCATAATAACCATTTCAAATACATATTTCATCCATTAAGAACTTATAAACATCCTTTTCAATTTAAGTACTTATATCAACATTTTCCATTTCATCTTTCAAGATTATGAATCATGTCATACATAATGCATATTCGTTTTAAACTTTCATCACCTGTTGAACCAAATGAAATATCATCGGATACTAGGGAAATGTTCACACGAGCTGTAAATGTAACATGTAACCGTATATGCCCACACAAGCTGTGAAATGGGCTTGCTTACACGAGTTATGGGTCGGGATGTTAAGCTACGCGATGCTACTCGCACGAGCTGTGGAGAATCCACAACAAATGCAGGATCTCAGCCAACGGTAAGGCATCCGAGACTAGCACTTGAAACTATAATAACCCCTAATGACATGTCATTTGTATCCTAAGTATTCACGAGGTTCAAACGAGACCATATTACATATCCAAATACTTTAATTTCATTTCATTATACCTTTTTCAAAAATACTTCCATGAAATATACAATTTTCAAACACACCATTCAATTTGATTAACATCATAATTTAATCCATATAACAAAATATCATAACAACTATCAATGTAAACTATACATAGCATAAATATTTATTAGCATTTCATTCAAAATAGCAATTACTAAATAGAATCCTTATACGAACTGACCTCGACTAAAACAGTTGCAAAAACAAAGTCGACAATTAGTCCGAAACTTTAACTTTTCCTCGATTTAAAGATCTAAATAGTAATTTCATTCAATTAATACCATTCCAACACTTAAACATGCAGTTTTATACAATTAAGCCCTTCCATAATCATTTTACAAAATTACACCAATATTTTAACTTTTATACAATTTAGTTCCTAAACTCAAAACTCACAAATTAACCATCATTAAAGAAAACTCATGCTAGTCAATTTTTACCTAGTCCCTACTCAACCCACTTATCAAAATTTCACTAAAATTTCATGAAAGTTTCCTATTTTAACAATTTAATCCTTAAAACATTAAAATTACTATAATTTACTTAACAAAATACTTATATTCATCTATCAAGTTCATGAATCTATCAACTAAGTTCAAAAACACTTCAATTCCATTAAGGAAATAATTTAAAACATCTAACACTTTTACAAATTAACCCCTAGTTAGCTAGATTAAACTAATATGAACTCAAAAACATAAAAATCATTCAAAACAGATAAATTTTACATACCATGCATATAAAACAAAGGTTCGCCGATTGTTCTCACTCTCCCATGGTGGTTTCGGTTAAAACCATGTAAGGAAGAAGATGACACTAATTTTTACTTATTTGTTTATGTATTTATTAAATTAATTACTAATTTACCCTTTAAGAATTCAACTTAAATTTTATCCATACAAAGTCCATAACCGTCCATTTCCTATTCCTATGGTAGACTTACTAAATAAATCCCTTAATTCACATTTTCATAACTATTTGACATCTTTAACTAATAAAATTTAACTTTTATAACATTTACGATTTAATTTTTTATTTAATTAATTAACTAAACATTAAAATTTCTTAACGAAAATTTAGTATGACTTTAATAAATACTCGTAAACATTAAATTTTACTAATAAACATTAAATTAATAATATTTACTAACTCTATTGTTAAAATTGTGGTCACGAAACTATTATTTCCGATACCATTGAAAACGTACTGTTACAGGTGAGCTTGAACAAATATGGAATGAATTGAGAGTAATGGAGTTCCAAGCTATTTGATGCGGAAATCTAAGCGTCCCAATAGTAAGTGGTTGTTAATTGAACCCATTACGAACATTCAAATCCCATTATATGCATTATTCAACTAGCACATGAAGCATCTCTAATTCCCTTGACATATTTTGTCCCTCCAACTTCGAGTTAAGATAGATGATGTTGGGATGTGCAAGCTATTGCGAATAGGAAAAGGAAATTTTGGCGGAACTTTTTCTATTCCTAAAAAATTTTCTTTTGAAGATGATTAATGATGTTTTTATTACTATGTATATTTAGAGACACATTTTGTAACTATTTACTAACATTTAATAAATTTGTTTTTTTCTTTTATTAGCACCGAGATTGATTCAGGGCTTCGTCGTCCTATTCATTTTGCTTTCATTTGCAATAAAATTAGTTTGGAATGTTTTTTGTGTTATAGCTTTTGTGTACGCACGTTTGTGCTTTAACATTTGTTGAATGGTCGTATTGCATTATTTCGAAAAAAACATACATGTTTGTGCTTGGGTAGGCAATTTTAGCCTAAATAGGTTGTAAGGTTTGTTCATACAATTCGCTTAGGTTTAAAAAGACAGTTTTACCATGGAAAAGTTGATATTGTTATCAAGGAGGGATGAAACCTTTTGCCTGGTCTTAGGCTGACTCTACCAAGCGAGATGATGCCTCTCGCCTTGGCTTTCGGTTAGTTCTACCAAGAGATGAGACCTCTCACCTTAGCTTTCCTGTTGTAAGGGGGGAAAAACCTTGACTTCACACCTTGATCTTTAGTTGACTCACCTTGACCCTCATGGGCATAAAGGGGATGAGACATTGCACCTTAACCAATTCTTCAAAAGAGACGAGACCTTACACCTTGGCTTTCGATTGATTTTACCAAAGGGAACAGGACCTCACGCCTTGGTTTTTTTCTTTTCACGTGCTAGATTGGGTCTTCATCACTCTTATCATTTATGCAAGATGAGCAAACGATGACAGTGAAAGAAATTAACTATGAGATTGAGATGCATACGTCGTATATACAATGGAAGCATTTCTCAAGTTGAACCTAGATTAATGTCAATGTGGTATTTTACTGAACAAAAAACATAAATGGCATCTAATATAAAGTGAAGCTGTCATCGTATGAGACATGCCATCCACGAATACAAGGTGGTGCATTTTCATCATATTCTTGGCAGCAACTCCATCTTTTCTTCCAATTGGCGCGTCCAGTATTTGGTCTATTATTTTCGTTATTCCATTTGTAGACGATAACTCCAGAACCATCCGTCCAGTCTCCATCAATCCCCTGGTGTGGAGGTGCCAATGCAAATAATCCTTTCTCCCCTGCAAATTTTTGCAATGACTCTAAGCTTTGTATTAGTCAAGGAATGGAACGGAATGGGACTGACTCTCTGCTTAGGAAATTAACTGATTCATATACATACACAACCAGATCAATTAGCAAGTGGAAAACATATACATGTAGCTAGGAAACACAATCGTTGATTTTAATTCTGTGATCTGATGGACTTTAACTGGGATTTAAGATATTTATACCAAATCTTTCTATTGGATTTCAAGGATAAACTCTTTGTTATTCCTTCCTTTTTATCATAAAATTAAGAAAGAATATGAATATGATGATAAAAAGAAAATAACTTGTTTGTGAGTTGTGACATATACAATTGATAAGATGAATAATATACCAGTGGCATGGCCGTGGAAGGAGCATGAAGTAGGGGAATTATCTGCATCAGAGTAGAGGGTTTTGCACCTTAAGCATCGCTTTTTTGCTTGGAATCCAGATACTCCGTTCGGTTTTGTTTGATCTGAATCCGAAGATAACTTTATTTTAACAAAGTCGAGAGCCTTGAACTGATAGTTGCAGTTGTAGATGAGGGTTTGAGAGATGCTGTATGCCAAAACCATAACTTTCACCTTTCGCCGTCCCTGTTTGTTTCCGTTTAGTATGGGTTCTCAATTATGCGGTGGCTTAAAATTTACTGAGATTCCATATCTACTGGCCAAGAAAAGCAGAGATATAATATTTATCCATTTCCATATAGCCACGTAGCCCATCCCATGAGATTATAAAGTAGAAGGCCTGTCTGTCTAAGACTAACTAGATCGAACTTCAGTTGGAGGATGGAGAGTCCAAAAGACCAAAACATAGCCCATCTTACACTAGGTTTGCTTCTTTATTATTATTATTATTATTATCTCATGTTATAATATTATTACAGTATTTAATTTAATTATTACCGTTATTTTTATATTAATAATAAGTAAATGCATGGTTCATCGGAAAAAGTATGAAAAAGTATGATTTTGGCAACAGAAAAGGTATGAAAAGTCATATTTTACATAACTATCGTAGTAAATAGTAATGGTCTTTAGTATAAGTAGGCGATATAATAGACCATTTAGGTTTTTCTTTTGAAAGTGATACTTTAGATAGTATAGATGTTGACTTTAGGGATATTAGGTGAAAATTAAGAAAAGAAAACATATTATAAAAAAATAGATAAAAATAAAGAAAGTTTTGGCTAAATGATGAAATTAAGGTTTTGAATATTATAGTGTTTGTGGATTCAAGTTGCATGATATATAGATCCTTTTCTAGATTTATTCAAGATTTAAATTGATTTTTATAGATTTATATAAAAATATAGAAGAAACAAAGACACCATTATAAATAATATTTGATAACTTAAAAAAATAGTTATCTTGATTGATTTATGATACCAACTCAATCAATGATTTAAATGTATTATAGGCGTATAAAAATAATTTTATACAATACATTCGGTCATGAAATAAATATACGAGAATTTGATATGCTAAACACTAAATAGCATTCTAATTAGGAGTCATCACTAATCATTTTAAATTTGGTGCGATTACTCAACTATTAAATCTATTTAAATTAAGTTATGCGACACTTATATTTTATAGAATAAAAATATAATAAATAAAATTAACACCAATATCTGAAAAATATATAAATCTTAATCATTTATCTATTTTGTGATTTAATTATAAAATTATTGAAATATATAATTATCTTTACAATAAAATTTAATTATTTTAAATAAGTTAAATTTAATATTTTTCTCAGCTGATTGATTCCGTTTAACTCGCAATATGGAGTAGATTATAGTTTACCACGGGACTGTTGAGCCTTTTCGTTCGGCCGTCAAGTTAAGATGACACAAGTACTATGAATAACGGAGATGAAAGTCATATGAAGCCCAGCCCAGCCCAGCCCAATTCCAAGTCCAGTACATCTCACCCTCAGGCTCAAATACAGCTCCCTCACTTCCCACGCCAAAGAAAGCGATCTCCAGAATCAACGTAAGAATTAGGGTTGTGTTTAGAAATGGCGATGGCAGCGCGCATCAGATCCACTCTCCCTCTCTTTCACAGGCTTTTGAGATCCGATTCCCTGCCTTCTCACACTCCCAGAGCTACTCTTCACCGAACTCTACTTTGCCCCGAGGTAATTGTCATCTTTCATCGATTCCATTCTCTATTTTCTATTATATATTTTATCCTAGTTCAGTCGCACCTTCTTTTTTCCTATGTGAGGTGATCCGAATCTGATTTAGGTTATATTTTCGTTTCTGTATATTTATTTTCTTTGCCTTTGCTATTCTGCTACTATTATGATTTCGTTGTGAGAGAAGATGAGGATAGCCAGATTGAATGCTTAGGGGGAATGGCGCATATTTTTATAACCTTATCATCTGTTCCTTTTTCCATGCATTTCACGGCAGTGTAATTGTCGAGCTGAATTTTAAATTGTTTACTCTCTGGTTGATTTCTCCCATTGTGTTTCTTACAGCTGTCGAGGAAATATTCCACTTCTTCGAAGAAGGACGAGAATGTTAAGGTGCCTTGGTAGTTTCTTTTGTTTTCTACGAATTCATGATAGTTTTGATGTACATATTTTGGCTAGTCGAGGCGCATGCTTTTGAACAAGTTCATTGCCTCATTTACCTTTTATTGGCTTCTAAATTGAATTCTGATAATTAGAGACCTTTTTGTGAGAAAAAGGTCCGTTGCTGATCTTTAGGTCTTTCCTTGGGTTGTAAAAAGGCTCAAGGTGCAATTAAGTTAAATTTAAATGGGTTCTAACTCTGTTCTGTTGGTTCTTATTGGCATTTTAGGTGCCTTTGGCTTTGTTTGGTGTATCTGGAAACTATTCATCTGCACTGTACCTTGCAGCCGTAAAAGGAAATACTCTGGACAAGGTTGAGTCTGAACTTCTTGACCTTGTTCAGGCATCAAAAAACAGTCAATTGTTTTCTCAATTCACTAAGGACTTGTCAGTACCTGCAGAGACACGGGTCAAAGCCATTAATGAGATATGTGGCCAAGCTAAATTTTCAGATCTTACAAAGAACTTTTTGGGTATGGAAACTGGAAAATAGATTGACAAAATTTTAGGGTTGCGAAATTGAGACTGTGTAAGACTACCTGGTTTATTCTTGATGAACATAAGTGTCTGATGGTCCAGTTAAATGCGAAACATAAGGTGGTCAGAATGCTTGATAGTTTCACTTAAGAATGGGCCACAAGTAGCTACTCATATTTCTGCAACTGATGCAGGAAATCTAGATTTTTATTATTGGCATGTAAAAGCATAGGATGATTGAGGCATAGTGTAGAAGAGTTGTCAAAGTGTATGATATCAATCCACATTGTGCAATGAAATAGCTTGGGATATTGTGGACGACATTTTTCGGGTGCTTTAGTTGTTTTGTGTTTTCTTTCTGATTGTGTTTAACCAAATCATGTCTTAAATATTGTGCTCTAATTACTTTTGACCTATGGGCCATCTGGTCGTCTTGTCATTATAGACAAATATGGAACACCTTTCACTGATGGTTGTATTTTTATTATTGTTTTTCCTGTTTTCCAGACTTCTTTTCCCCTTTAATTTTGTCATTGTTTTTGGTGTAAAGGATTCCTCCTGACCTATATAGGTGTCATTATAGTGTTTTCCTGTCTGCTATAATTTGCAAACAGTAATTGTTGCAGTATGCTCACTATGTATGATATTCAATTCCTGTTTTCTTTATGGCCTTTCACCAGGCGTTTGTATGTTTGTTGGTTGTGGCTTTGCCTGTACTATAGCTGTACTTGCATTTCTTTCTCATCAATGCCTTTGTTTCCCTGATAGCTCCTAATTTGTTGTTTTTAATGATTAAATACCTCTCTGAAATTTTTTTATTTATCCATGCTAGTTATACTAGCTGAGAATGGAAGGCTAAGACATATAGAAAGCATTGCAAAGAGATTTGTGGAGTTGACCATGGCTCATAAGGGACAAGTGAAAGCTATTGTCACAAGTGTTATTGTAAGTTCACTTTCAAGTAAAGTTTTCTGTAATATCACTTGTATCACCATTTGAAGCAAATATTGTGTTCTTAAAGTTGAAATATAAATATAGCTTCTTTTTCTCCCTTTGAAGGAAAAGATTGCAGGCTAACAGTGAAAAACAATTTAGACACATGAAATTTTGGTTCAATTGTTCATTTTATACTGGCACTCTTAATCTCTTGATGTCTTTGTGATTTGCAAAATTCATTTCCTTAACCTATAAAAGCCTACTTGGCTGCTTCCTGAGTGTTAAGGCTCTGAGAATTTAGAAGTCATCTTATTTGGATTTATATTGTCCTCTGTTTCTCATTTTAATGGCTGTCATTCTATACCAGCCCCTTCCTCCTCAGGAGGAGAAGGAACTAAAGGAGACCTTGCAGGAAATAATTGGACAGGGGAAGCAGGTTAAGCTGGAACAGAAGGTATGCAGTTAGTTTTATCTGTTTCTAATTTTTGTTCTTTTGTTTTGCTTTGGTAGAATGATGTTGTAAATATTTTCTTGCTTGTGCCAGATCGATCCTAGTATTCTTGGTGGGCTTGTCGTAGAGTTTGAGCAAAAGGTATTTGACATGTCCATTAAGACTAGGGCACGGCAGATGGAGAGGTTCTTGCGTGAGCCTATCAACTTTGGTTCCCTCTGAAGGATGTTATAACCGCCAAGTGGCCATTTCAGTTTCCTTGTGCACCAATTGGGTTATTCCGAGAACTGCAAAGAATAATTAATGGTCTTTTTGTTTTGCCTCTGTTTTCTTCTACTCTTGACATTATATGATGGATTGCATCCATTCACAATAAAAGAAACTTTCTCGGCATTTATTAATTTTTATCTGGGAAAATTACTAAAATACCGTTTGTATGGCTTTTTGTGAATCGTTGCTTTGACCTTATATGATGGAATGCATCCATTTACAATAAAAGAAACTTTCTCGGCATTTATTATTTTTTATCATAAATGGCCCAGGTATTTAAAAGCTACACTTAGACTCACCTGGACAGATTAATGCAGATATATAATGTCTCTTTGCATTTCCTATTATGTATTATGCTTCTATCCTGTTTCCTGTATTGTTTTGTTTTTTTAAGTGTTTATCCCACCATACAACCCAATGCCGAATGTGTTTCAATGCTCTCTTTACTTCTCTAGCTCTCCTTGCTTCTCCATGTTCCTCACGCGATGTATGTGCGTGCTTCTTAGCTTTGTAAGCAACTTTGTTCACCACGGTTGCTACACGCCGCCAATGCTTGAGAACACGTTTATTTGAGCGGTTAAAGTTGATTTTGTCACCAAACGATAGAGCTTATTCGATGCAGGGGTGTGCTTCGCTAAGATGGGTTGAGTAGGAAGTTTCTTGATTATTTCATATATATATATATATATGCGCGCTCGCGTGTATATACCAATAACAACGTATGTAACAGAGAACCAGGATAGGCCTTTTTTTGTTGTCTAACAAAGTAGTTTGTTGCTTGGAACAGCCTTACAAAGCTGGAAGCATATTTTTCCTAAATGGGTGTTTTTTTTTAAGGTACTAGACAAAAAATATTGACATCTGTTAGAGCCAATGAACAATAGTGTGAGTCGTTGATGCCCACTTAGCCAGTCTCTTAATTTTTGGATCTAGTTGATGTGTGCTCTGTTCAAAGCCCTACTGAATTCAATTGGTTAGGGTTCAAATGTCTAACATCAATGATTTTAACTTCCAGTGCATTGGCTCTTTCCTGGTAACAATTCCTCTCCATCTCTTGTTTACAGAGACAATTGTTCCATTGTTAACATGCATGGTTAATTTGTAAAGTACTTGGCTCATAAGTAATATATACCTTGAAGCTTTGGTTCCGCTTCAAAAGTTACCCCTTTATTAGTGGGCATTCACGTCCTCTATGCATTGACAACTCAATAGTGAGATATTGTTGTTTTTCACCGCGGTTCTTAAGCATCTCCTTACTCAACAATGGGGATTCCCACTAGTATTAATGGTATCTATTGCAATGTTTCTCTGCAGTGGCTGGGTTCTAATTGATTATAATTACAAATGTTTCACAAAAATACTAGGAATTTGAATGGAAGCTTCCAAGTGATTTGAGAATCACTATCTTCAAAGTCACCATCTGTTTACATATAAAGATGTATGCCTTGTTTACACTCAATGTAACACCCAATTTTGGGGTGGATTCTACATTTGGCGAGTAAACTAGAAGTAACTTGAGTGGCGTAATGATATTTGCCCAATTGTTGTTTTGGCGTATAGATCAGACACATACAGGTATTAGATTGTTAAGCGATGATTGTTTTTATAATGTATTAAGTTATAAAAAAAGAAGAGATTTGGTAAGAGTGTTGGGGATTTCTACCAAAGGTATTGTACGCCCAGTTTTTTGAGTAGTAGTGCTAGTTACAGCTATAAACCGTTTATAAAAATAGCTTTGATAGTGTGTGACACGTGGTAAGTTCCAATAAGAGCTTGGATTCTTTATATAGATATTTAGGTTTAAACAGAGGGAGTTTTCTTCTTCCTTCTTTAAGAAGTAGTTCTGTCTAGACCTAAAGGAACTCAAAGTCTTTCCTTTTTTCTCTTGAGTCAAAGTTGTAGATTTGGATCTTTACTAGTGATTACACCACGTGTAACACCCCTTACCCGTATTCAACTCCGGAACCGGGTACGAGGCATTACCGGACTCGACTTGCTTGAGCATTCAACTTTGGGCTATAAAATTTTGTTCCAATTTAAAACTTTTTCATTTACAATTGTAACGTCCTTATCATGGGTCTATGAGACCCTTTACATATACTCGGGATGCTAAGGGACCAAACCGAAACTTTTAAACACTTTAAAAGTTTTGACATAAAACTAGGCCACACGCCCGTGTAAAGAGTGGGACACACCCGTGTGGTATATCACACACTCGTGTTCCAAGCCCGTGTAGAATTCTTTTCTTTTCTAACCTACAAGGGTTTTCACATGGCAGGACTCATGCCCGTGTTCTTGGCCCGTGTGCTCCACACGGCCTAGACACGCTCGTGTCCTAGCCCGTGTGTAAAAACCTGGGTATTCTGTTTGTGATGTCAGCAACCTCATATGGGGCACACGGCCTAGGCACACGCCTGTGTGGCTAGCCCTTGGATGACAATGGCTTGTAAGACTAACATGCAGGGGATACACAGTGAAGTCACATGCCCATGGAGCCGACCGTGTGTCACACACGGCCTAGACACACACCCGTGTGTCTACCTGTGTGGACCAATTCAAGGCTATTTTCCAAGCCATTTAGCCACCCTCACTTGCACACATCCACACATCATCACATAACATTATCAAACCATCAATTATAACTCTTGATTTATCACATTTGAATCATGAAAATCAAACTATCTTCCCATATGTGAGGGAGAACTATTACTAACATCATTACAATTGACATGAGCCATCATTCATGGCTATACACAACCAACCCATAACTCTTTTAGGCCAACACATTTGGCTACTTTAACTATGACTTAATTAAACCAAAATAAGATCCCTATACATGCCATATCTCAAGAAGACTTGAAAACTGATACCCAAGTGACTGCTCGATAGTGTGAAAGCATCTCCAGCGGTCTCCAACCCGAGCTAGCTAAGTTAACCTATAAGAGATATGAAAGGAGGAGGAGTAAGCAATGATGCTTAGTAAGTTCATATGCAAATAATAATCAAGTATTGACATTCATTGATTATACTCAACCATAAAGGTATTTTAATGAGATTTACTCTTAACTCAAGGTTACCCATTCAATCGTTTATAATGCTTACTCATTCCGTCTCTTATCACAGTCTAACCATGTGACAATTATAACACTCCCATTTATTAGCACATAATCCTTGCATCTATCATCACAATAATCCATGAAACATTTACTTAAATAATTTTTCAATGATCTATTCAGGATAATACCAAACTCTCGGTGGTTCCGCACACAGCCCACCATTTAATAATTTATAAGGTGGTATCGCATTTAGCCCACCATTTAACACTAAGCACGATGGTATCGCACACAACCCATCGGTAACAAATAATATGGTGGTAACGCACATTGTAACACCCCTAACCCGTAATCGTCGTCGGATTAGAGTTAAAGGCGTTACCGAATAAATTGGAGACATTCAGAACAATTTATACTTTTCATTTATCAACATACACACAATGTCCCTTAAATGAGTTACTGAGACCCTAAACATGCTTATAAACCAACTCGGGACTAAAACGAAACATATATAGGAGTTCTCAAAAACTTAAATTTTTTTCTAAAATACAGGGGATACACGCCCGCGGGGGTAAACCGTGTCCCACCCACGGCTACTAGACACACCCGTGTGTCCTCCCCGTGGTCGAAATTGACATATGTGCCACGACCACCAGGCACGCCCGTGTACCTTGACCGTGGCCGATTCTGCCAAAACTCACACGGTTACAAAGCTACCAAGCACCCCGTGTGCTAAGGCCGTGTCATAATAGGTCATGTACTGACTTTACCCCACGGTCTCTAGGCACGCCCGTGTGCCATGGCCGTGTGACATTATAGGTCATTTGCAAAACCAAAATGCCACCCAAAAAGGGTCATACCTACCAGCAATTTTTACCAAACATCTCATGCACATATAACTACCAAAAGCATACCAAAACAACCATTCAAACCATGCATTCAATACCAATTCCATTCATACCAAATTCAATACCAATACTTATCTTATCACAAACATAATTCATTCCTAATTTCACTTGTTCATACTAGCAACTTACCATCACAAAGATTTCCATTCATAGGTCAATTTCTCACTCACATTCCATACCAAAAGATGCATCATATATGTCAAATTCATTCATGCCAAAACTAGCACATATCTAGCCACATCTCATGGCTACTTACAAGTCTCACATATAATTCAAATAACTAGCCTATACATGCCATATTTCAACTATATACATCCTTTCAAAAGTACCAAAATAGAATGCCGATAGTGTGATTGAGAAGTTGACGATCCCAAATCCGAGCTAGCTCTACTGACATTGGAAGGCAGAGAAATAAATCACACACTAAGCTTTCCAAAGCTTAGTAAGTTCGACATGCAATACAATTTTCTCATGAATCTAACTAATGTACATAATAAACAATCACATAGATCACTTATCTCATATTCACATAATCTCATTCATAGCTAAAATACTCATTTATTCTATCATAGCTTATTTATAACTCATCAACCACAAAGGTTCGATACATACCTTAGCTAACACTTAGTTATTCAACTTCTAAGCTATTCAATGCTCGATATTACATGTTGACCATTCTTTGATATTCGTTTAATTTAGTCACACACTCAGTGCCATCTTCTTGATCGAAGCATATTTGTTATCGCACACTTAGTGCCTATTATTTTAACCGACTTGTCTCGGTGTCGCACACACAGTGCCAAATCTATAAGCCGAAGCTTTCATAACATCGCACACGCAGTGCTATTCATTTCTGTTTCGATATCAATTTCGTACACTTAGTGCCATCAACCAAAATCTTGCACATAGCAACTCACTTTAATTCATATATACATTGAAACACCCCAAACCCGGCCCACAAGCCCTGACCGGACCTGGCATGCTTCTTGAGTAAAACAATTCAAAACTTATTTGTTACTTTGGAAAATCTGGGTGGTTTGGATGATAATTTGATTTGTGTTGAGTTCAAATTTGAAAACGGTGTCATTTTGTAAGCTCGATCTTATCAAAAACAGTATTTTTATTTGTACTTGAAATCAATAAGTTAAAAGTATTTTCGGGTTTTTAGGGTTTAACAACAGATTGAAAATCGGTTGTGTTTAGGTGTCAAAACATTTAAAATTTATTTTTAAGAAAAAATTATTTAACCTTTGATTTGATAATAATCGTATCATGATAAACCGAATTAAATGCATGCTTAAACAGTTAATAGTAATGGCCATATTACATCATAGCAAAACCCAAAATAAATTCCAAAATACTTAAATATAAAAACCAACGAAAATAAAATAACTCTGAGCTGAGCATGGCCACCACTAAGCTCCTGCCGACCCGGTCCATTACTGAGTGTCACCTGAAAAGATATCCCACAACGGGGTGAGTCAATAGACTCAATGTGCAACAACCAACACAAATTCCCAACGATTTAGGCATACAAATCATACATAGAACATATATAAACAATGATGCAATCTCGAACCCAAACCTAGATAACCATCCTCTACACATCACCCGTACCTGCCATCACACCGTGGGGATTACTAAATCGACCCTCCATCTGCTACACACCATCGAAGGCAGTCACTGCAGACGACTTGCACATCGCCCTTATAAATTGTGGCATAGCCACCAGATAATTGTGACAAAGTCACCAGATAACATTTTGTGACATAAGTCACCACATTCAGATTATGTGACATGAGTCACCAGATATTGTGGTAAAAACCACCAGATCACTTCCCCTTTTCATAATCACCCATATGCCCCATGTGTCATACAAATCATGCGAATATCATGCCATATGCCTTATTCATATTCGTAACAAATTTTCATATATGTCACGTTCAATGTTTATAATACTATTAACAGATCTTTGGAGAATAACGTACTTGAATATGTCGTACCATTGAATGGTACCTTTAGCCACATCTTTCACATTCTTATTAACGCACATATTAAACTAATACCATAAATCTATCAAGAACTAGTGTGGGGCTACACACCTGGTTACTAACGCTTTCACTGAATCCCGAAAGTCTACCGAAACTGATTACACTCCTTCCTAAAAACCAATGTCAGAATCGGCTAACATTAATAGACAGAATGGCCTAAGGCTGAATATCACAACTCACTTACCTTGCTTATCTAAATCCTAAAACTATCACTTGCTCCCGAAGTTGTCGAAATCCCTATTTAGTAAATGTCAGAATCGGCTTTATTACAAAAACTTATGAAAGTGGCCTATGGCCGAACACTATGCCCTTACCTTGAGTAGTCGAATCCAAGAGACCCCTTTAATGCTCCTTCACGTTGGCTACATATAAAAAAACACATATTATGGCACTATGAATATTCGACCATCCCTAAAACCAAGGCTTAACCACTTGGTTTCGGCACACCCATGAAAAAGAACCCAAACCGATTGCTAAGGAAGGAAATACTTACCACCAACAAACGTTTGAAGAGATCAAGAAAAAGTAGTCCACAACACCTCCCTTAGAGAATCGGCTTTTGAGAATGACAGAAAACGAATAGTTTCGGGAAAAGGTGCTAACACGAATAGACAACTGAAAGAAGAAGAAAAGAACTATTTGCCACTTTTGGCTTCTGTGACAAGTGAACAAATCGGCTATGGCTAAAAGAGTTTTCCGGCTTTTGAAAGAACCGTGAGAGAAAAGAAGAAGAAGAAGTTGATGATTGAGCAACCAACAATGGTGAACAATGGTAGAGAGGTTTCACTTTGTTATAAATGAGAGGAAAAGAAAAATTCTCTTGATCGACAATTTTTGCAAGGAGATGAAGGAGAAAGAAAAGATGGACACCTCTAAAAAACAATTTCGCACCTACTCCTACAACACTCCCAAAACCGAATATACACCTCCCCTAGAGTCCCATATTCGGCCACTTGCTCCCCTCTCTCCCTTATCCCTTGATCCCCTCCACCTTAGCCGAATCCTCAACTCTCCAACCCCATCTATACCTCCTCCTTCTAGAGTCCACATGCCGTCCACTACCTCTCCTCCTTGCAACAAAATAAAACTCCCATTTGCTTCCCTTGCCACTCGAACCTAGGCCCCCTTTGAACTGCTTGTGGCGTCACTTACCAAGGCCCTAAGTGGCACCTCCTTGCGACCTTAACAAGCCCATTTTGATGTCTAATTTCCCCTACAATTCCTCTTAAGGCCTATCAAGCTTAGCTCCCCTTGAAATACTTAAAATCTGATATTTTCTAAGGCATTTACCTACACTTTGAAGTTCTCAAGAATTCATTCAACACATTCAAACACACATAGGCATGCTACTTCATACAATTAAGCAATAATGCACAAGCCATAAATCCCGGATATTACATACATATTCATTTCATAATGCTAAAACATATCGTAATAACATGTATTATATCCGAACTTACCTCGGACGTCGAATTATCGATACGGTCGATTTATCGAGCACTTTATCTTTGCCTCGATCTCGATTCGAACCTCTCCCCTCTTGGTCTATACACATTCAAATTCAATCCATTCAATCATCAAATCATTCATTTTAATCCAAACACACATATTTAGGGCATTTTACACCATAGCCCTCACATTTTCACATTTCGACACTTTAGTCACTATTTCACAAAATCATCAAATTCACATAATTTCTCCTATCACAAGCATAGTCGAATTTTACTAATGTCCATACAAACCCACATATTTCATTTATTTCACATTTTAATCCCTCAATTTACACTATTCACAATTTAGCCCAAAATACTCAATTTCACTAAAAATTGAAATACAAACTATGTTAACTCGACACCAAGCTTTCATATTTCACCAACTAACATCAAAAAGCTCAAGTGTTCATCAATGGCTCATCACAAAAACATCATCAATTCACAAATTTGTTACATGGGTTAGCTAGAGTACGAAGCAACGATAAAAAAAACGTAGAAATTATCAAAAATCGAGCTCAAACATACCTTGAATTAAGCTAAGTAAGTGCTGAATATCATGAAAGCTTAAACCCTTTTTTTTCTTTCTAAATTTGGTGGAACATGAAGAAGATGATGATTATTTCATGCTTTGTTTTGTTGTAATGAACATAATTATTAAATTACAGAACTAACCTTTAGCATAAAATGCATATAACATATGAGATATGGTCATTCTTGACCATTGCCACCCACTTTCTTAATTAATGGGCTATTTAAAACATAAGACCTCCTCATTATAAAGAGAACCACACTTAGGTACTTATAAATCAGCACATAGCTTTTACTCTTTACGCGATTAAGTCCTTTATCTTAATTCGGCACACAATCGATAAAATTATCACACAAAATTTTCACACAGACTATGTCACATACTATTCACACAGAAAACAACATTAAATTAGCATTTCAACCTCGGAGTTGTGGTCTCGAAACCACTGTTCTGACTAGGGTCTAAACCAGGCTGTTACAACTCTCCCCCTTAGGGATTTTCGTCCCCGAAAATCTTACCAGTGAAAAGTTATGGATGTTGCTCTCTCATAACATTCTCAGGCTCCCACGTAGCCTCTTCAATTTTGTGTATGTGTCATAATACTTTCACTAGAGAGATTTTCTTATTTGTCAACTCTTTGGTCTTTCGTGCCAAAATTTAGATCGGTTATTCATTATATGACAAATCTGACTAAATCTCAACCTCAGTAGGTGCAATCACATGAGACGGGTCCGATCTATATCGTTGAAGCATTGATACATGAAACACGTTATGAATTTTATCTAATTCAGATGGCAATCTCAACCTATAAGCAATCGGCCCAACTCGTTCAATGATCTTATAAGGTCCAATGAACCTCGGACTCAGCTTGCCCTTCCGGTCAAATCGAAGTATTTTCTTCCAAGGAGATACTTTCAAAGCTACTTTCAAAACTCACACGGCTACAAAGCTACCAAGCACCCCCGTGTTCTAAGGCCGTGTCATAATAGGTCATATACTGACTTTACCCCATGGTCTCTAGGCACACCCGTATGCTATGGCTGTGTGACATTATAGGTCATTTGCAAGACAAAAATGCGACCCAAAAAAGGGTCATACCTACCAGTAATTTTTACCAAACATCTCATGCACATATAACTACAAAAAGCATACCAAAACAACCATTCAAACCATGCATTAAATACCAATTCCATTCATACCAAATTCAATACCAATACTTATCTTATCACAAACATAATTCATTCTTAATTTCACTTGTTCATATTAGAAACTTACCATCACAAAGATTTCCATTCATAGGTCAGTTTCTCACTCACATTCCATACCAACAGATGCATCATATATGTCAAATTCATTTATGCCAAAACTAACACATATCTAGCCACATCTCATGGCTACTTACAAGTCTCACATATAATTCAAATAACTAGCCTATACATGCCATATTTCAACTATATACATCCTTTCAAAAGTACCAAAATAGAATGCCGATAGTGTGATTGAGAAGTAGACGATCCCAGATCCGAGCTAGCTCTACTGACACTGCAACGCAGAGAAATAAATCACACACTAAGCTTTCCAAAGCTTAGTAAGTTCGACATACAATACAATTTTCTCATGAATCTAACTAATGTACATAATAAACAATTACATAGATCACTTATCTCATATTCACATCATCTCATCATAGCTAAAATACTCATTCATTCTATCATAGCTTATTTATAACTCATCAACCACAAAGGTTCGATACATACCTTAGCTAACACTTAGTTATTCAACTTCTAAGCTATTCAATGCTCGATATTACATGTCGATCATTCTTTGATATTCGTTTAATTTAGTCGCACACTAAGTGCCATATTCTTGATCGAAGCATATTTGTTATCGCACACTTAGTGCCTATTATTTTAACCGACTTGTCTCGGTGTCGCACACACAGTGCCAAATCTATAAGCTGAAGCTTTCATAACATCGCATTACACAAGGTAATTCATTTTGTTTTGGTTTCAATTTCGCACACTTAGTGCCATCAACCAAAATCTTGCACATAGCAACTCACTTTAATTCATATATACATATTCATTTCATAATGCTAAAACATATCGTAATAACATGTATTATATCCGAACTTACCTCGGACGTTGAATTATTGATACGGTCGATTAATCGAGCACTTTATCTTTGACTAGATCTCAATCCGAACCTCTCCCCTCTTGGTCTAAACACATTCAAATCCAATCCATTCAATCATCAAATCATTCATTTTAATCCAAACACACATATTTAGGGCATTTTACACAATAGCCCTCACATTTTCACATTTTGACACTTTAGTCCTTATTTCACAAAATCATCAAATTCACATAATTTCTCCTATCACAAGCATATCAGAATTTTACTAATGTCCATACAAACCCACATATTTCATTTATTTTACATTTTAATCCCTCAATTTATAGTATTCACAATTTAGCCCAAAATACTCAATTTCACTGAAAACTCAAATAGAAACTATGTTAACCCAACACCAAGCTTTCATATTTCACCAACTAACATCACAAAGCTCAAGTGTTCATCAATGGCTCATCACAAAAACATCGTCAATTCACAAAATTGTTACATGGGTTAGCTAGAGTACGAAGCAATGATCACAAAAACATAGAAATTATCAAAAACTGAACTCAAACATACCTTGAATTAAGCTAAGTAAGTGCCGAATATCATGAAAGCTTAAACCCTTTCTTTATCTTTCTAAATTCAGTGGAACATGAAGAAGATGATGATTATTTCATGCTTTGTTTTGTTATAATGAACATAATTATTAAATTACAAAACTAACCTTTAGCATAAAATGCATATAATATATGATATAAGGTCATTCTTGACCATTACCACCCACTTTCTTAATTAATGGGCTATTTAAAACATAAGACCTCCTCATTATAAAGAGAACCACACTTAGGTACTTATAAATCAGCACATAGCTTTTACTCTTTACGCGATTAAGTCCTTTATCTTAATTCGGCACACAATCGATAAAATTATCACACAGAATTTTTACACAGACTATGTTGCATACTATTCACACAGAAAACAACATTAAATTAGCATTTCGACCTCGGAGTTGTGGTCTCGAAACCACTGTTCTTACTAGGGTCTAAACCAGGCTGTTACAACTCTTCCCTTAGGGATTTTCATCCCCGAAAATCTTACCAGTTAAAAGTTATGGATGTTGCTCTCTCATAACATTCTCAGGCTCCCACGTAGCCTCTTCAATTTCGTGTTTGTGCCATAATACTTTCACTAGAGAGATTTTCTTATTTGTCAACTATTTGGTCTCTCATGCCAAAATTCAGATCGATTCTTCACTATATGACAAATCTGACTGAATCCCAACCTCAGTAGGTGCAATCACATGAGACGGGTCCGATCTATATCATCGAAGCATTGATACATGAAACACGTTATGAATTTTATCTAATTTAGATGGTAATCTCAACCTATAAGCAACCGGCCCAACTCGTTCAATGATCTCATAAGGTCCAATGAATCTCGGACTCAGCTTGCCCTTCTGGCCAAATCGAAGTATTTTCTTCCAAGGAGATACTTTAAAAAACACTTTATCACCAACTTCAAATTCAATATCTTTCGTTTCAAATCTGCATAGGATTTCTGACGATCTGAGGCCACTTTCAAACTATCACGAATTACTTTCACTTTCTGCTCAATCTCTTTTATAAGATCAACCCCATGAATCTTATTCTCACTTAGCTCGGTCTAATACAATGGAGTTCGACACTTTCGACCGTAGAGAGCCTCATATGGTGCCATTTTGATACTGGATTGAAAACTTTTGTTATACGCAAATTCAATCAACGATAAATGCTTTTCTTATGTACTTTCAAATTCAAGTATGCAACATCTCAGCATGTCTTCAAGAATCTGAATGATTCACTCGGATTGACCATCCGTTTGCGGATGAAATGCAGCACTGAAATGCAATTTCGTGTCTAAAGCATCTTGCAATTTCTTCCAAAATCGCGAGGTAAATCTCGGATCTCAATCAGACACTATAGATAACGATACCCTGTGCAATCTCACAATCTCATCGATATACAGTTCAACTAACTTATCTAGAGAATAAACAGTTCTCACCAGAACAAAATGAGCTGATTTCGTCAATCTATCCACTATCACCAAGGTCGCATCTTTCTTGCTCGGAGATAAGGGCAAACCTGACACAAAGTCCATTGTAATTCTCTCCTATTTCCACTCAGGAATCATAATTGGTTGTAATAAACCAGACGAAACTTGATGTTCAACCTTAACTTGCTGACAAACTAAACATGTCGACACAAAGTCAGAAATATCTCTTTTCATACCATGCCACCAATAGAACTGTTTTAGATCATTATACATTTTTGTACTCCCCGGATGTACAGTCAAATGTCTACAGTAAGATTCATTCAAAATCGTTTGAATCAACTCTGAATTTCTCGGAACACAAATCCAATCTCTGAATCTCAAATAATCATCACTATCAACTCGAAATTTCGATTCAGCATTCGAATCACATTGAACTCTTTTTGCTAACAACTCATTATCAATCTTTTGAGCATCACACATATTTATCCGATTGCTCATAGCTCACAAAGCATATAACGATTTACAACTCAAGGCATCAGCTACAACATTAGCTTTACCCGGGTGATAATCTATCACAAGTTCATAGTCTTTCAACAATTCTAACCATCTTCTCTGTTGCAAATTCAAATCTTTCTGAGTCATCAAGTACTTTAAACTCTTATGATCAGTATAAATGTGACATTTCTCTCCAAACAAATAGTGACGCCAAACCTTCAATGTGAACATGATCGCATCCAATTCAAGATCATGCGTTAGGTAGTTCTTTTCATGCGATTTTAACTGTCTTGAAGCGTAGGCATTGACTTTCCCTTCTTGCATCAGAACACAGCCCAAACCATTTAACAATGCATCACTGTAAACTATGAACTCTTTACCTAACTCGGGTTGAATCAACACTGGTGCTTCTGTCAACAACACCTTCAACTGTTCAAAACTCTGTTGGCACTTTTCTGACCACTCAAATGTAACATCTTTCTGTAACAACTTTGTCAATGGGGTCGCAATAATCGAGAAGCCTTTCACAAATCTTCTATAATATCTTGCTACTCTCAGAAAACTACAGACTCCAGAAACATTTCTCGGAGGCTTCCACTCCAAAATAGCAGAGATTTTACTCGAATCAACTCGTACCCCAGCAGTTGATACAACATGTCCCAGAAAACCAACCTCACGCAACCAAAATTCAATTTACTAAAGTTTACATACAACTGTTTCTCACGTAGAGTTTGTAGCATGATTCTCAAATGCTCAGCATGTTGCGTCTCATTACACGAATAAATCAAAATATCGTCAATGAACATTATAACAAATTGATCCAAATACGGTCTGAATATTCGATTCATTAGATCCATAAACATTGCAAGAGCATTGGTTAGTCCAAAAGGCATCACTAAGAGTTCGTAATGTCCATACCTCGCTCGAAGCGCCTTCTTGAGACATCGATTCTTTAACTCTCAACTGATAGTAGCCTGATCTCAAATCTATCTTAGAAAACACTGTAGCTCATCTCAGCTAATCAAATAAATCATCAATACGTGGCAACGGATATTTGTTTTTGGTCGTCACTTTGTTCAATTGTCGATAATCAATACACATTCTCATAGTTCCATCTTTCTTATTCACAAATAACACAAGAGCTCCCTAGGGTGAGAAACTCGGTCGTGCAAATCCTCGGTCAGTCAATTCTTGCAACTGAGACTTTAACTCTTTCAATTCTATGGGAGCCATTCTATACGGAGCGATTGAAATGGGAGTGGTCCCCGACACTAATTCAATACCAAATTCAACTTCCCTAATCGGAGGTAATCCCGACAACTCTTCGAGAAACACATCTGGAAACTCACATACCACAGGCACATATTTAACTTTCTTTTTCGACACTTTTGTATCAATCACGTACGCCAAAAAAGCTTCACAACCCTTTCTCACATAGTTCATAGCTTTCACCGCAGATACAACAATTGGTAATCTTTTCATATCACTGGACTCAATTCTAACTATCTCACCATTCTGACTTCTCAATTCAATACTCATTCTCTTACAATTCACGATGGAATTATGCAAAGTAAGCCAATCCATACCCAAAATTATGTCAAATTCATCGAATGGAAGCAACATCAAATTGACATGAAAACAAACATCTCGAAACATCAATGGGCAATTTTTGCACACCTTTATCCACCAAGACGCACTTGCCTAAGGGGTTTGATACTCTAATCACAAATTCAGTAGACTCAACAGGTGAAGTCTTATTCAATACTAAATTCATACACACATAGGAATGGGTAGATCCTGGATCTATCAGTGCAATGACATCAATATCAAATAAAGTGAAAGTACTGGGGATGACGTCTAGAGATGATGCTTCCTCTCGTACACGTATAGCATAAGCTCGGTCAGGTGCTCTTGCTTCTGACCTCACAGCTGTATCGGCTGTCCCTTTCTGACTTTCACTCACATTTCTGGTGTTTCTGGGTGGTCTACCCCTAGCTGTCACATTACTCGGTCTTTAATTCTAAACATTTTCTTCTTCGACAATCTTTGGGCAATCTTGAATAAAATGATCTCGGGATCCACACTTATACCATGTTCTATTGTTATACTTGCCCCAGCACTCTCCCGCATGTTGTCTCCCACATTGTCTACACTTAGGCTTATTACTCTTAATACTGCCAACATTTGATTCATTTGGAACTTGAATTCGTAATCCAGTACTTTGTCTCAAATGATCTCTACTGGATGTCCAAACGAGGCATTTGAACGATTGTTTGCATCTCTAAATCTCTTGGTAGAAGTTTGAGAAAACTTATTCATCAATCTCTTTCTTTCATCACGAGCTTCAAAATCAGCTTTCTTCTTTTCTTTACTGAGTTCCTCAGCTTTGCATGCTCTTTCAACTAATACAACAAATTCGTTTATATCTAGTATCCCAACTAACAACTTAATATCTTCATTCAATCCCTCTATGAAATGTTTGCACATAGTAGCTTCGATCGAAACACATTCTCTCGCGTATTGACTCAATCTTACGAATTCCCGTTCGTATTCAGTAACAGACAAATGACCCTGTTTCATTTCTAGAAACTCTTTACGTTTCTGATCAATGAAACGTTGATTGATATACTTCTTTCTAAACTCAGCTTGAAAGAAATCCCAGGTGATTCTCTCTCTCGGAACCACAGATATCAATGTCTTCCACCAATTATAAGCCGAATCTCTCAACAATGAAATAGCGCATTTAATACATTCATCCGGAGTCAATGACATCTCATCAAATACTCTAAAGGCATTCTCGAGCCAAAACTCAGCCCGCTCTGCATCATCCTCAATCGTTGCCCTAAACTCTTCGGCCCCATACTTCTGGATCTTGTCTACAGGAGGTTTATTCAATTTGATCGGATCTGTGACTTGCAGCACAACAGGTACTTGTGGGGGTGGAGGTTGTGGAGCAGCCAGATTCGTTCGAATGAACTCCGTAAACCACTCGCTCATCATTCAGAAGAAGGCTTGCATAGCCTCTCATCCTTCACTACTTTCATTTGGCCTAGATGTGGCCGGCTCTGTCCCTTGAGCGGGAGCAAGCGCATTACTCTTTATGTCGTCAGCAACTGCTCGATAGGGATCCATTACTATATTAAAACATATTTTAAACTGTCAGAATTCATCACACTATCGCAATTTCATAATATGGCATGTATAGTTGGACTCACACACGCTACGTTAGTCCGATAATCGACTAAATCGTAGCTCTGATACCAACCAAATGTAACACCCTTAGCCTGTAACTGTCGCCAAATTAAGGTTAAAGGTGTTACCGAATAAATTGGAGACATTCAGAACAATTCATACTTTTCACTTATCAACATACACACAATGTCCCTTAAATGAGTCACCGAGACCCTAAACATGCTTATAAACCGAGTCGGGACTAAAACAAAACATATACAAGAGTTCTCAAAAACTTAAAATTTTTTCTAAAATATAGGGGATACACGCCCGTGGGGGTAAATCGTATCCCACCCATGGCTACTAGACACACTCGTATGTCCTCCCCGTGGTCAAAATTGACATATGTGCCAAGGCCACTAGGCACGCCCATGTACCCTGACCATGGCTGATTCTGCCAAAACTCACACGGCTACAAAGCTACAAAGCACCCCCGTGTTCTAAGGCCGTGTCATAATAGGTCATATACTGACTTTACCCCATGGTCTCTAGGCACACCCGTATGCTATGGCTGTGTGACATTATAGGTCATTTGCAAGACCAAAATGCGACCCAAAAAAGGGTCATACCTACCAGCAATTTTTACCAAACATCTCATACACATATAACTACAAAAAGCATACCAAAACAACCATTCAAACCATGCATTAAATACCAATTCCATTCATACCAAATTCAATACCAATACTTATCTTATCACAAACATAATTCATTCTTAATTTCACTTGTTCATATTAGCAACTTACCATCATAAAGATTTCAATTCATAGGTCAGTTTCTCACTCACATTCCATACCAACAGATGCATCATATATGTCAAATTCATTTATGCCAAAACTAACACATATCTAGCCACATCTCATGGCTACTTACAAGTCTCACATATAATTCAAATAACTAGCCTATACATGCCATATTTCAACTATATACATCCTTTCAAAAGTACCAAAATAGAATGCCGATAGTGTGATTGAGAAGTAGACGATCCCAGATCCGAGCTAGCTCTACTGACACTGCAACGCAGAGAAATAAATCACACACTAAGCTTTCCAAAGCTTAGTAAGTTCGACATACCATACAATTTTCTCATGAATCTAACTAATGTACATAATAAACAATCACATAGATCACTTATCTCATATTCACATCATCTCATCATAGCTAAAATACTCATTCATTCTATCATAGCTTATTTATAACTCATCAACCACAAAGGTTCGATACATACCTTAGCTAACACTTAGTTATTCAACTTCTAAGCTATTCAATGCTCAATATTACATGTCAATCATTCTTTGATATTCGTTTAATAAGTGCCATATTCTTGATCGAAGCATATTTGTTATCGCACACTTAGTGCCAATTATTTTAACCGACTTGTCTCGGTGTCGCACACACAGTGCCAAATCTATAAGCTGAAGCTTTCATAACATCGCACACACAGTGCAATTCATTTTTGTTTCGGTTTCAATTTCGCACACTTAGTGCCATCAACCAAAATCTTGCACATAGCAACTCACTTTAATTCATATATACATATTCATTTCATAATGCTAAAACATATCGTAATAACATGTATTATATCCGAACTTACCTCGGACGTCGAATTATTGATACGGTCGATTGATCGAGCACTTTATCTTTGACTCGATCTCAATCCAAACCTCTCCCCTCTTGGTCTAAACACATTCAAATCCAATCCATTCAATCATCAAATCATTCTTTTAATCCAAACACACATATTTAGGGCATTTTACACAATAGCCCTCACATTTTCACATTTTGACACTTTAGTCCCTATTTCACAAAATCATCAAATTCACATAATTTCTCCTATCACAAGCATATCAGAATTTTACTAATGTCCATACAAACCCACATATTTCATTTATTTCACATTTTAATCCCTCAATTTATAGTATTCACAATTTAGCCCAAAATACTCAATTTCACTGAAAACTCAAATACAAACTATGTTAACCCAACACCAAGCTTTCATATTTCACCAACTAACATCACAAAGCTCAAGTGTTCATCAATGGTTCATCACAAAAACATCGTCAATTCACAAAATTGTTACATGGGTTAGCTAGAGTACGAAGCAATGATCACAAAAACGTAGAAATTATCAAAAACTGAACTCAAACATACCTTGAATTAAGCTAAGTAAGTGCCGAATATCATGAAAGCTTAAACCCTTTCTTTTTCTTTCTAAATTCGGTGGAACATGAAGAAGATGATGATTATTTCATGCTTTGTTTTGTTATAATGAACATAATTATTAAATTACAAAACTAACCTTTAGCATAAAATGCATATAATATATGATATAAGGTCATTCTTGACCATTGCCACCCACTTTCTTAATTAATGGGCTATTTAAAACATAAGACCTCCTCATTATAAAGAGAACCACACTTAGGTACTTATAAATCAGCACATAGCTTTTACTCTTTACGCGATTAAGTCCTTTATCTTAATTCGGCAACAATTGATAAAATTATCACACGAAATTTTTTCACAGACTATGTTGCATACTATTCACACAGAAAACAACATTAAATTAGCATTTCCACCTCGGAGTTGTGGTCTCGAAACCACTGTTCTGACTAGGGTCTAAACCAGGCTGTTACAACTCTCTCCCTTAGGGATTTTCATCGCCGAAAATCTTACTAGTTAAAAGTTATGGATGTTGCTCTCTCATAATATTCTCAGGCTCCCACGTAGCCTCTTCAATTTCGTGTTTGTGCCATAATACTTTCACTAGAGAGATTTTCTTATTTGTCAACTATTTGGTCTCTCGTGCCAAAATCAGATCGGTTCTTTACTATATGACAAATCTGACTGAATCCCAACCTCAGTAGGTGCAATCACATGAGACGGGTCCGATCTATATCGTCGAAGCATTGATACATGAAACACGTTATGAATTTTATATAATTCAGATGGCAATTTCAACCTATAAGCAACCGCCCAACTCGTTCAATGATCTCATAAGGTCCAATGAATCTCGGACTCAGCTTGCCCTTCCGGTGAAATCGAAGTATTTTTTTCCAAGGAGATACTTTCAAAAACACTTTATCACCAACTTCAAATTCAATATCTTTCGTGTCAAATCTGCATAGGATTTCTGACGATCTGAGGCCACTTTCAAACTATCACGAATTACTTTCACTTTCTGCTCAATCTCTTTTATAAGATCAACCCCATGAATCTTATTCTCACTTAGCTCGGTCCAATACAATGGAGTTCGACACTTTCGACCGTAGAGAGCCTCATATGGTGCCATTTTGATACTGGATTGAAAACTTTTGTTATACGCAAATTCAATCAACGATAAATGCTTTTCCTATGTACTTTCAAATTCAAGTATGCAACATCTCAGCATGTCTTCAAGAATCTGAATGATTTGCTCGGATTGACCATCCGTTTGCGGATGAAATGCAGTATTGAAATGCAATTTCGTGTCTGAAGCATCTTGCAATTTCTTCCAAAATCGCGAGGTAAATCTCGGATCTCTATCTGACACTACAGATAATGGTACCCCATGCAATCTCACAATCTCATCGATATACAGTTCAGCTAACTTATCTAGAGAATAATCGGTTCTCACCGGAACAAAATGAGCTGATTTTGTCAATCTATCCACTATCACCAAGGTCGCATCTTTCTTGCTCGGAGATAAGGGCAAACCTGACACAAAGTCCATTGTAATTCTCTCCCATTTCCACTCAGGAATCATAATTGGTTGTAATAAACCAGACGAAACTTGATGTTCAGCCTTAACTTGCTGACAAACTAAACATTTCGACACAAAGTCAAAATATCTCTTTTCATACCATGCCACCAATAGAACTGTTTTAGATTATTATACATTTTCGTACTCCCCGGATGTACAGTCAAATGACTACTGTAAGATTCATTCAAAATCGTTTGAATCAACTCTGAATTTCTCAGAACACAAATCTGATCTCTGAATCTCAAATAATCATCACTATCAACTCGAAATTTCGATTCAGCATTTGAATCACATTGAACTCTTTTTGCTAACAACTCATTATCAATCTTCTAAGCATCACACATCTGTTGTAAAAATAATGGTTTTATTTTCAATTCAGCTGCAACCACATCATCATCACACATATTTATCCGATTGCTCATAGCTCACAAAGCATATAACGATTTACAACTCAAGGCATCAGCTACAACATTAGCTTTACCTGGGTGATAATCTATCACAAGTTCATAGTCTTTCAACAATTCTAACCATCTTTTCTATTGCAAATTCAAATCTTTTGAGTCATCAAGTACTTTAAACTCTTATGATCAGTATAAATGTGACATTTCTCTCCAAACAAATAGTGACGAAAAACCTTCAATGTGAACATGATCGCATCCAATTCAAGATCATGCGTTGGGTAGTTCTTTTCATGCGATTTTAACTGTCTCGAAGCGTAGGCATTGACTTTCCCTTCTTGCATCAAGACACACCTTAAACCATTTAACAAAGGCACCATCAGAACTATGAACTCTTTACCTAACTCGGGTTGAATCAACACTGGTGCTTCTGTCAACAACACCTTCAACTGTTCAAAACTCTATTGGCACTTTTCTGACCACTCGAATCTAACATCTTTCTGTAACAACTTTGCCAATGGGGTCGCAATAATCGAGAAGCCTTTCACAAATCTTCTATAATATCCTGCTACTCCCAGAAAACTACAGACTCTAGAAACATTTCTCGGAGGCTTCCACTCCAAAATAGCAGAGATTTTACTCGAATCAACTCGTACCCCAGCAGTTGATACAACATGTCCCAGAAAACCAACCTCACGCAACCAAAATTCACATTTGCTAAAATTTACATACAACTGTTTCTCACGTAGAGTTTGTAGCTCGATTCTCAAATGCTCAGCATGTTGCGTCTCATTACACGAATAGATCAAAATGTCGTCAATGAACAGTATAACAAATTGATCCAAATACAGTCTGAATATCCGATTCATTAGATCCATAAACATTGTAGGAGCATTGGTTAGTCCAAGAGGCATCACTAAGAATTCGTAATGTCCATACCTCATTCTGAAAGCAGTCTTCGGCACATCAGGTTTTTTAACTCTCAACTGATAGTAGCCTGATCTCAAATCTATCTTAGGAAACACTGTAGCTCCTCTCAGCTAATCAAACAAATCATCAATACGTGGCAACGGATATTTATTCTTGGTCATCACTTTGTTCAACTGTCGATAATCAATACACATTTTCATAGTTCCATCTTTCTTTTTCACAAATAACACAAGAGCTGCCTAGAGTGAGAAACTCGGTCGTGCAAATCCTTGGTCAGTCAATTCTTGCAACTGAGACTTTAACTCTTTCAATTCTATGGGCGCCATTCTATACGGAGCGATTGAAATGGGAGTGGTCCCCGGCACTAATTTAATACCAAATTCAACTTCCCTAATCAGAGGTAATCCCGACAACTCTTCGGGAAAAACATTTGGAAACTCACATACCACAGGCACAAATTTAACTTTCTTTTTCGACACTTTTGTATCAATTATGTACGCCAAAAAAGCTTCACAACCCTTTCTCACATAGTTCATAGCTTTCACCGCAGATACAACAACTGGTAATCTTTTCATATCACTGGACTCAATTCTAACTATCTCACCATTCTGGCTTCTCAATTAAATACTCATTCTCTTACAATTCACGATGGCATTATGCAAAGTAAGCCAATCCATACCCAAAATTATGCCAAATTCATCGAATGGAAGCAACATCAAATTGACATGAAAACAAACATCTCGAAACATCAATGGGCAATTCTTGCACACCTTTATCCACCAAGACGCACTTGCCTAAGGGGTTTGATACTCTAATCACAAATTCAGTAGACTCAGCAGGTGAAGTCTTATTCAATACTAAATTCATACACACATAGGAATGGGTAGATCCTGGATCTATCAGTGCAATGACATCAATATCAAATAAAGTGAAAGTACCGGTGATGACGTCTGGAGATGATGCTTCCTCTCGTGCACGTATAGCATAAGCTCGGTTAGGTGCTCTTGCTTCTGACCTCACAACTCTATCGGCTGTCACTTTCTGACTTTCACTCACATTTTTGGTGTTTCTGGGTGGTCTACCCCTAGCTGTCACATTACTCGGTCTTTAATTCTAAACATTTTCTTCTTCGACAATCTTTGGGCAATCTTGAATAAAATGATCTCGGGATCCACACTTATACCATGTTCTATTATTTTTGTAACACCCCTAACCCGTATCCGTCGTTGGAGTAGGGTTACGAGGTATTACCCGACCTCAACACCCATCAAATGCACTTTTATACATGTTACCACTTAAATATAGTATACCAAATCATACTATCGAAAAGAAAGCAGTATCCCTAGTCGAATATCAAGACATTTAGTAATACTTCACAAATAAAATCATTAACAACTAGTGACTCATTACTCATTGAATCATTCACCATCAAAGACTAAATAAGCATACAGTAATAATCAGTTTACTCCTTTCTTTTTGTTTTTTATTAACGCATACATCATTATGGATTTCATAAATTTCTCATTTCTTTATTACTTAAGATCATACCATTCGTATATGTAACCATTTTGCATTGTAACATAACATGTACATAAATATCAACCCATTTATCAATTCACGTTTTCATTCATCCTATTCGCAATAACCATTACCTACGTATATATATATATACTTATGTAATTATAACCACATAATCATACCTTAATATTCATTTCACATAACCGAATATATTTAGCATTCAAATGTAAACCTAAACTCCAAACAAGATCAACTCATAACCTAGTATTTTATTTATGCATTTAACATACAAAACATGGAAATAGTGGTACCTATGTTCATTCAATTTTAAATATATGATATGCCTGATTCAAGCATAATTTACATGCATTTATGCATACCATAGGTACTCTTTATCAAGTATAAAATTTTACTCTAAATGCTTACCACAAAGCCATACATATTAAAGCATTATCAAATGACATTACAAGTATAAATATATATATATACATTTTACCATGCATAAACAAGTCAGCTAAAACAAAATAAGATAGCTATTTTCGCATGGTATCTTTGTACATTCACATTTACTCCTTTATACCTAAGTGCATATCCCAATATTACACCATATATATATATCATATGATCATTTTTCGTGTATGATTTAAAGCATGACCGAAATCACATATCTAATGGTATTTTAATGCAAGCTACCATATCAAATATGAAACCTAAACTTAACTAAAAGCAACAAATTTTATTCGCAAGGCCATATTTATATTTACAAATCGACATCATTCATTATTTATCAAAACAAAGCCTATACATGCCTTTGATTCAAAAGTTTACAAAACATAACTATACCAAAGAGAGTGATAGTGTGGTCGACTGTCTTGATGATCCCCTGAGCTCGTAGTTGAATTATCGATCTATAAAATAGAACACAAACATAAACAGAGTAAGCTCACTGGCTTAGTAAGTCTTAAGCACATATACTTACAATGAACATACAAGTAAACACTTAAATTTTCAAACTAATAATATTGTACATAAATTTTTCTATATATATCTATATATATATAGAATACACTAGCCGAATACTAGGGTCACATTTGTATCGATTTTCATCACTATGTCACTCTGAACATATACTTTATCAACTTCACATATAAGCTATGTATATTCACATCAATGATAGATTCAACATTATATAATATAGAACTTGAGCAATTGACCATATCTACACATCAAATTTGATTCAAACCAAAAAGAACTTAACTCACTTTCTTTCTTACTAATATAGTAGACAAATTCTTACCCGAACTTTTAGCACATAACTATATATATATCTCACCTTGTTTGATTCTCAAAATCTCCATTTATAGCATATCATCGGCATAAAGCCTGCTAGGCATTAAAGCCCGAATTACATCACCGGCACGAAGCCTGGTAGGCATTAAAGCCCGAATTACATCACCAAAGACGAAGCTCGCTAGCATTAAATCCCTTAATTACATCATCTGCACGAAGCTCGCTAGGCATTAAAGCCCAAATTACATCACCAAAGATGAAGCTCGCTAGGCTCGAAGCCCGAAATACAATATTACTTCCATCTCATTCACATTACAAGCTAACCAAAATTATACAAACCATATTTAATTCATATCACATGAACTTATCAATTCAATTAAAATTTTACAACACTTCTTGCTAAAATATTTATCTACATTCGGCTATCTTATATATATATATCCTCAAAACATTTAAATTTCATCATCCATTAAGTCACATAAATAATTTTTGACATATATTTGCTTAAGGACTTACCTCGGTTGTCGATAGACCGTGCAAATCTGGCTTATTCGAGAACCTTCGTCTTTCCCCGATCTAAATCATTTTTCTTTGCTCTTGATCTAAAACACATTAAAATTCAGCTCATTCAAGTACATTTCATCTCAATTTGGTCCCTAAGCACATAAATAGGCAAATTACCATTTTACCCCTAGGGTTTCACCTTTTTACAATTTAGTCCAAATTGCACAAAATACAAATTACACAAAATTTCTCTACAACACTCAAGGGCCGAATATGTATAAGGACCATATAAGTCCATTTCTTTCATTTATTTTGCATTTAAGCCCTCTCAAATTTTTATTTTTACAAATTAGTCCTATTTACTCAATTTTTCACTAAAACTTCAATACAAAACTTATCAATCTTAGTCCTAACAATAAAATAAATTCATCAAACATCAATTATCATATAAGAATGCTAATGGCCGAACCTTAGACATGCTCGCTTTTAAAATTACAACATGGGTCTGCCATCGCTCAAGCAACGATCTCAAAAACGTAAAAATTTACAAAACCGACTAAGAATTTACCTTGAATTTGGCTTGAATGTTGCCGAAAATTCAAAGAACCTAGCTCCCCTTTTCTTTCTCAATATTTGGCCAAGAAAGATGAATGAAGATATCCATTTTTTTTATGTTTTAATTAACATATAATATGGTTTTAACCTATTTACTATTTTAACCTTATATCATAAAATTATATAATATAAAACTTAAGGTCAATCATGTCATATACCGCCCACTAACTTAAAAATGGGTTATTTAACCATTTAACACTTCATATTAAAAAGCCATGCTCAAATTAGCACATTACACTTTTGTATGCCACTTTTACCTTTTACGCGATTAAGTCCTTTTTATCAAATTCAATACTTAAACGATAAAATTTTTCTACGAAACTTTCACACACATAAATTCATATATAATAAACACTAAATATAATATTTAAATATTTCTCGGGCTCGGATTCGTGGTCCCGAAACCACCGTTCCGATTAGGGTCAAATTCGATCTGTTACAGTTATACTTGCCCCAGCACTCTCCCGCATGTTGTCTCCCACATTGTCTACACTCGGGCTTCTTACTCTGAACACTGCCAACACTTGATTCATTTGGAACTTGAATTCGTAATCCAGTACTTTGTCTCGAACGATCTCTACTGGATGTCCAAACGAGGCATTTGAACGATTGTTTGCATCTCTAAATCTCTTTGTAGAAGTTTGAGAAAACTTACTCATTGATCTCTTTCTTTCATCACGAGCTTCAAAATCAGCTTTCTTCTTTTCTTTACTGAGTTCCTCAGCTTTGCATGCTCTTTCAACTAATACAACAAATTTGTTTATATCTAGTATCCCAACTAACAACTTAATGTCTTCATTTAATCCCTCTATGAAATGTTTGCACATAGTAGCTTCGATCGAAACACATTCTCTCGAGTATTGACTCAATCATACGAATTCCGCTCAGATTCAAGAATGCATAAACGACCTGCTTCATTCTAGAAACTCTTTACATTTCTGATCAATGAAACGTTGATTGATATACTTCTTTCTGAACTCAGCTTGAAAGAAATCCCAGGTGATTCTCTCTCTCGGAACCACAGATATCAATGTCTTCCACCAATTATGTCAATCTCTCAACAATGAAATAGCGCATTTAATACATTCATCCGGAGTCAATGACATCTCATCAAATACTCTAAAGGCATTCTCGAGCCAAAACTCAGCCCGCTCTGCATCATCCTCAATCGTTGCCCTAAACTCTTCGGCCCCATACTTTCGAATCTTGTCTATAGGAGGTTTATTCAATTTGATCGGATCTGTGACTTGCGAAACAACAGGTACTTGTAGGGGTGGAGGTTGTGGAGTAGCCGGATTCGTTCGAATGAACTCCGTAAACCACTCGCTCATCATTCGAAAGAAGGCTTGCATAGCCTCCCATCCTTCACTACTTTCATTTGGCCTAGATATGGCCGGCTCTGTCCCTTGAGCGGGAGCAGGCGCATTACTCTCTACGTCGTCAGCAACTACTCGATAGGGATCCATTACTATATAAAAACATATTTTAAACTGTCAAAATTCATCACACTATCGTAATTTCATAATATGGCATGTATAGTTAGACTCACACACGCTACGTTAGTTCGATAATCGACTAAATCGTAGCTCTGATACCAACCAAATGTAACACCCCTAACCTATAACTGTCGCCAAATTAAGGTTAAAGGTGTTACCGAACAAATTGGAGACGTTCAGAACAATTTATACTTTTCACTTATCAACATACACACAATGTCCCTTAAATGAGTCACCGAGACCCTAAACATGCTTATAAACTGAGTCGGGACAAAAACAAAACATATACAGGAGTTCTCAAAAACTTAAAATTTTTTCTAAAATACAGGGGATACACGCCCGTGGGGGTAAACCGTATCCCACCCATGGCTACTAGACACACTCGTGTGTCCTCCCCGTGGTCAAAATTGACATATGTGCCACGGCCACTAGGCACGCCCATGTACCCTGACCGTGGCTGATTCTGCCAAAACTCACACGGCTACAAAGCTACCAAGCACCCCCGTGTTCTAAGGCCATGTCATAACAGGTCATATACTAACTTTACCCCATGGTCTCTAGGCACACCCGTATGCCATGGCCGTGTGACATTATATGTCATTTGCAAGACCAAAATGCGACCCAAAAAAGGGTCATACCTACCAGCAATTTTTACCAAACATCTTATGCACATATAACTACAAAAAGCATACCAAAACAACCATTCAAACCATGCATTAAATACCAATTCCATTCATACCAAATTCAATACCAATACTTATCTTATCACAAACATAATTCATTCTTAATTTCACTTGTTCATATTAGCAACTTACCATCACAAAGATTTCCATTCATAGGTCAATTTCTCACTCACATTCCATACCAAAAGATGCATCATATATGTCAAATTCTTTTATGCCAAAACTAACACATATCTAGCCACATCTCATGGCTACTTACAAGTCTCACATATAATTCAAATAACTAGCCTATACGTACTATATTTCAACTATATACATCCTTTCAAAAGTACCAAAATAGAATGCCGATAGTGTGATTGAGAAGCAGACGATCCCAGATCCGAGCTAGCTCTACTGACACTGCAAGGCAGAGAAATAAATCACACACTAAACTTTCCAAAGCTTAGTAAGTTCGACATACAATACAATTTTCTCATGAATCTAACTAATGTACATAATAAACAATCACATAGATCACTTATCTCATATTCACATCATCTCATCATAGCTAAAATACTCATTCATTCTATCATAGCTTATTTATAACTCATCAACCACAAAGGTTCGATACATACCTTAGCTAACACTTAGTTATTCAACTTCTAAGCTATTCAATGCTCGATATTACATGTCGATCATTCTTTGATATTCGTTTAATTTAGTCACACACTAAGTGCCATATTCTTGATCGAAGCATATTTGTTATTGCACACTTAGTGCCTATTATTTTAACCGACTTGTCTCGGTGTCGCACACACAGTGCCAAATCTATAAGCTGAAGTTTTCATAACATCGCACACATAGTGCAATTCATTTTTGTTTTGGTTTCAATTTCGCACACTTAGTGCCATCAACCAAAATCTTGCACATAGCAACTCACTTTAATTCATATATACATATTCATTTCATAATGCTAAAACATATCGTAATAACATGTATTATATCCGAACTTACCTCGGACGTTGAAGTATTGATACGGTCGATTAATCGAGCACTTTATCTTTGACTTGATCTCAATCCGAACCTCTCCCCTCTTGGTCTAAACACATTCAAATCCAATCCATTCAATCATCAAATCATTCATTTTAATCCAAACACACATATTTAGGGCATTTTACACAATAGCCCTCACATTTTCACATTTCGACACTTTAGTCCCTATTTCACAAAATCATCAAATTCACATAATTTCTCCTATCACAAACATATCATAATTTTACTAATGTCCATACAAACCTACATATTTCATTTATTTCACATTTTAATCCCTCAATTTACACTATTCACAATTTAGCCCAAAATACTCAATTTCACTGAAAACTCAAATACAAACTATGTTAACCCAACACCAAGCTTTCATATTTCACCAACTAACATCACAAAGCTCAAGTGTTCATCAATGGTTCATCACAAAAACATCGTCAATTCACAAAATTATTACATGGGTTAGCTAGAGTACGAAGCAACGATCACAAAAACGTAGAAATTATCAAAAACTGGGCTTAAACATACCTTAAATTAAGCTACGTAAGTGCCGAATATCATGAAAGCTTAAACCCTTTCTATTTCTTTCTAAATTCGGTGGAACATGAATAAGATGATGATTATTTCATGCTTTATTTTGTTATAATGAACATAATTATTAAATTACAAAACTAACCTTTAGCATAAAATGCATATAATATATGATATAAAGTCATTCTTGACCATTGCCACCCACTTTCTTAATTAATGGGCTTTTTAAAACATAAGACCTCCTCATTATAAAGAGAACCATACTCAGGTACTTATAAATCAGCATATAGCTTTTACTCTTTACACGATTAAGTATCTTAATTCAGCACACAATCGATAAAATTATCACACAGAATTTTTATATAGACTATGTCACATACTATTCACACAGAAAACAAAATTAAATTTACATTTCGACCTCGGAGTTGTGGTCTCGAAACCACTGTTCTAACTAGGGTCTAAATTGGGCTGTTACACACATAGCCTACCATTGATAATATTGTCGATGGTATCGTACACAGCCTATCAGTAAAAATTAATAAAGTGATATCACACATAGCCCACCATTTTTACACATTCACGGATATTTATTCACATACATTTCCCTATTTTGAATGTTCATCCGGGAACATCCTCGCACACTATAATTCTTAAATAGTTTTATGAAATAATCATTTGCACTCACACAATGCATTAATAAATATAACATATGCAATCAGGATGCATCATTCACACATAATTCACCATGGGTTCATCATATATAGAATTTACCTCAATTGAGTTCTGGCACATACCTATACCTCTCATGATGTAACCACATACTTTCTCATTTTCAACATACCTGTTGAATTGTTCAAAATACTAAAGTATACTCTTGACTCATACATATAGTATCATAAAAACATAGTACCCCCAATGGGGCCTTACATGAAATATCATATCAATGCCATGTCCTCGACATAGTCTTATACGAAATCTCACACCGAGGCCATATTCCAAATATGGTCTTACACGCGACTTTAATTATCATAGTATCATGCTATTTGCATTTCCTCTATTCTTAGATTCAATTGAAGACTTTCAATTCTTAACATCTCATCAAAACATATTTAATATATTCATAAAGTCAATACACAACTCATACATCATCTAAATATTAAATACATCACTATGGTTGCATTATGAGCATATGAACTTACCTCGATAACGAAAAGGGTAAAAAGGGACCTAATAGTCCGTATTTCTCTTTTCTCCCGTTCTAGGTCTGGATCCCGTTTGCTTTGATCTAGAACAATAAAATTACTCATACAATCACTTTATAAATCATAATACTTCATAATCTATACTTAGGCAAAAATGACTATTTTGCCCATACATTTTGGCAAAATTACGATTTTGCCCCTAGGCTCGTAAATTATTTTTCATCACATTTTCTTATTAAACAAGCCTAGCTGAACATTTATTTCTCTTACAAGTACTCACAAATCCAACTATTTCATGCATTTATTCCCAAATTAAAACATTTACAACTTAGTCCATTTAGGTATTTTTCATGACAACACCTTTCAAAAAAGTTATTTCTCATCTCCTTATGTAACAGCCCGGTTTAGAACCTAGTCAGAATAGTGATTTCAAGACCACAAATTTGAGGTTAAAATAATATTTTAATGTTATTTTTGGTGTTGATTATGTAACACCCCGAACCCGGCCCAAACATTTCGACCGAATTTGGTTTGCTACAGAGAAAACATTTTGAAAACCATTTTAAAACCGATTTAAAATTTTGTTAAAATGCCTTTCATTTTCAATTCTCTTTGTTCAAAACCATACTTAATTTGATTAAAAATATTTATTGAGTCGAATTGTTTACGACTTCAAATGTACCGATGGCACTTTAAAACATTTTATGCTTAATTTGAGAAAACATGTGCATCCGTTTTAACATCATCAAATAGTTATAACAAAACATTCAAAACATGCAACACTAACAAAAATAATTCTAGGAGGCCTTATTACATCTTAAATAAAACAAACCAACAGAAAAATAATTAAAATTCAAAGTTCTTTTATATCTAATGTCCATCGCATGGCCACCTCGAGTCCATCCGGCCTCATCCGCAATCTACGAGTCACTTGAAAAATTAAAGGAGAAGGTGAGTCACCAAGACTCAATGTGTAACCCTTCCCGATTTAGTGCAACAACATACACAAATCATAACCAATTAACATGCATAAGTTTAAGATGCACCCATCCTAACCATCCAAATGCCTTTCTACCCCAGATGGTACCAAACCACTGGTGGTGCCAAACCACCGTGACGATAGTCACAAATGTGATGCCAAATCACCGGAGATACTAAATCTCTAGTGTCCGAGGACACAAATCGAATGATGGGGCCAACCCATCGTGATACCAAATCACCTGGCGCCAATCCCATATCTCAAAGTGGGGCCAACCCACGGTGGTGCTAAGCCACGTGGACGAGACGCTATGAGGTGCCAAACCTCCGAGGTACCAAACCTCCGTGACCGTAGTCACAATGTGTTACCAAAACACCGTGTCCGTCGATTACACTAATATCATCGCCCTCCACTCATTAGATCCCACATGAATTAATAATATTTAATTAACAATTGTCATGCCAATGGATTTATTAATCAATATCCAACAGATCTATCATGAGCCATATATTATAAGCCACATACCAAATGTATCATGCTTCCCAAAAGCATCAAATAGTAATCTCATAGTAACAAAGACTTACCCAAATCCTTGTTTATACCATGATGGTATTACATCCGCATCTACACAAACCGATTAAACATACATATAATACTTAGCATATTAAATAGTTATAAGATGTGTATGTACACACCTGTCACCAACGATAGTCCTAATCCTCAAAGAGTCAATTGGCCACACAAGATTTCTTGCTCCTATATTCGGCCAAACACAAGAGTTAGGGACATAGACTATTTAGCCAAACTAAATAATTCTACGGGGTTATCTTATGAACCCGAAACCTCACCTAATCGCCTTCGAGTACTAACTATGGCAACCCAGACGCGAATCGCTTCACTTCCTACAATCGGCAACCATTAAAATAAATAATAGCCTTCAACTTTAGAATAATCAAAAGAATAATCCTTAAAATGAATCCTTACCACCTTTGACTTACCAACCTTTGATTGCTAGAGAGATATAGGCTTAAATCGCTTCCAAAGTCCCAAAGAGCCTCTCTTTCAAAATCGATTGTACAAAAATCAAAGAAAACTACCCTTGAATATTCGCCAAAACAAAGACTATAAGAGAAGAAAAGGTTCGGTTATGGTTGATTTGAAAAGAAAAGAAGAAATAAGAATGGAAGTAGGTTTTTATCTTTGAACAAATGAAAAGAAAATGGTATTTGAGATGGAGAAATATTCGCCAAGAGAGTGAAAAGAAAATGTTTATGAACCAATGTCAAAAGAAAAGAAAAGAGAGATGAGGGATGAAAGATGAGATTCGCCAACACCTTTTGCCTAAAAGAAAAGTTCACAAAATCCAATGTTGTTACGGTTTCAAGAGAAAATGAAAGGAAGAGAATAGCACTTTTGGTTCAACAAAATGAAGGCTAAAACACAAACATATTTTGCACAAAAGTGCACAATAACAATCGCCAAAGGAAAGAGTTTTTGAGAGGAAAAGCAAAATGCAAAAGATGCACAAAAGAGAAAATGGCCAAATATCCCCCTAAACCACCTAACAAAATTTGCCACCCACCTAGACACCCATGTCTGTCCACATACATGCACTAAAGTTTAGGATTACTTCCCAAAACATCCTCCCTATTCCATGCCTTTGTCCCTCATCATACCATAACCTTAAGAATCTTATCCCCATCTTCAAGCTTTCCTTAAGCAAAAATTCAACTTACCAAAAGAGAAAAGTCTTATCATAAACATAGGTTGACCGCCATTAATGTTAAAATACAAAATAAACTTTCAAATTGCTAAACATACTACTCGAACCTCTAACCTCAAGCCACCTTTCAAACTCCTTAACCAACTTGCCACTTACTCCTCTTGTGCTTTAATTAATACTTAATTTAACTTAAGTGCTCAAATTTCACTTAATCCACTTCACTAAATAAACCATACTAAAAATTATTCTACTAAACCGAGCATACTCAAGACCTCTAATGTAGTCTTATAACTTTACGAATAATATCACAACAATTCATACACAAGAAAAATAATTTAATCACAAATAACCCCAAATTTTTGGATGTTACAGTTCTACCCCCTTAAAATAATTTCAACCTCGAAATTACCTGATCAGAAAAGGTGGGGGTATTGCTGCCGCATCACACTCTCGGGTTCCAATGTAGCTTCCTCAGCACCATGGTTTCGCCATAGTACTTTCACTAAAGGTACTGACTTCCTACGCAAAATCTTGATATCCCGATCTAAGATTTGGATTGGTTCCTCCTCGAAAGATAGGTCTGAGTTAACCTCAATCTCTGCCACTGGTAAGACGTGTGATGGATCGGACCAATACCGTCTAAGCATTGACACATGAAAGACGTCATGAATCTGACTCAACTCGTCGACATTTCGAAATGATAAGCCATCGTCCCACTCGCTTTAACATCAGATATGGCCCAATGAACCTAGGGCTTAGCTTCCTTTTTCCCAAATCGCAATACCTTCTTCCAAGGCGACACCTTCAGAAAAACTTTATCTCCCACAGCATATTCCATTTCCTTGCGCTTGAGATCGGCATAGGACTTCTGCCTATCCGACGCTTCCTTGAGACGAGTCGAATCATCTTCACTTTATCTTCGTTTACGCTACCAACTCGACCCAAAACACCGCTGTTCTCCCAACTCCGCCCAAAGATGTAGGAGTACAAGATTTTCGTCCATACAAGGCTTCATATGGAGCCATCTGAATGCTCGCTTGATAACTATTGTTATAAGCAAATTCCGCCAATGGTAGATATTCCTCCCAATAACCATAGAAATCCAAAACACAACCTCTCAAAGATATCCTCTAAATTCAGATCACCCTTTTGATTGTCGTAAACCTCGGATTATGGGTGAAAGGTCATCTCAAGTCCAATCTGCTCCCAAGGCTTGATGCAAAGCTCTCCAAAACCTTGACGTAAACCTTGGATCCCTATTCGAGATAATCGACATCGAACATTATGCAATCTCACTATCTCGGCTACATATAACTTTGCTAGCTTCAGGCCCCAAGAATCCTTTGCGAATAATCTACCCTTTAAAGTACGTAACTCCATCATCGATGAAATCTAATCCGACTTAGTTAGTCGATCCACAATTACCCAAACGCGAGTTCTTTTTCCTAGGCGTGAGGGGTAATCCACTGACAAAGTCTATAGTGATCCTCTCCCATTTACACTGAGGGATCTTCACCGGTTGGAGTAACCCAGACTCAAATTCAAATCCTTCTGAGTCAAAAGATACTTAAGACTCTTGTGATCCGTGTAGACTATCGACTTCTCCCCGCATAAATAATGCCTCCATATCTTCAAAGCGAAGACTACGTACCGCTAACTCCAAGTCGTGCGTTGGATAGTTAACCTCATGCGGTCTTAGCCGACGGACGACAGGCCACTACCCGCCTTCTTGCATCAATACACATCCCAAACCAAGATGGGACGATCACAAGAATCGTAAACAACTTTCCCGCTTCAGTTGTATCGAACCGAGCTTCCGTCGTAATCTTCCTTAGCTTGTCAAAACTTTCTTGTTGCTTCTCCGTCCACACAAATGGAATTCCTTTCTTAATAACTTAGTCAATCGGTGCGCGATTAAAGAGAATCCTTCCACAAACCTCCGATAGTACCGCTCGCACCCAAAAACTTCAATTTCGCCATCGACCTAGGTGGTTTCAGCCTAACACCGCTCGATCTTGCGAGGATCTACTCTAATCCTTCGCCGACACTACGTGACCTAAGAAAGCCACTCTCTAAGCCAAAATTTGCACTTATCGAATTTGGCATATAACCGCTTCTCCTCAAGATTTGTAGAATTATACGCAGATGCATGTCATGTTCCTCCTCCGTTTTGAGTAAACCAATATGTCGCCTATGAACACCACGACAAATTGATCCAAGTACTCTTGAAACACCCTATTCATTAAGTCCATGAATGCCGTGTAATCGTCAACCCAAATGGCATCACCAAAACTCGTAATGCCCATACCTTGTACGGAATGCCGTCTTGTGCACATCAACCTCCTTCACCTTGAGTTGATGATATCCCGACCTAAGATCTATCTTGAGAATATCGATGCACCTTTCAGCTTGGTCAAACAAGTTATCAACTGAGGTAATGGATACCGTTTTAATCGTTAACTTGTTCAATTGGCGGTAGTCAATACACATCCGCATTGAACCGTCCTTCTTTTGACAAACAAGACAGTGCTCCCACGGAGATATACTTGGTGGATAAATCCTTGGTCCAAGAGCTCCGAATTTGAGCCTTCGGCCCACCAATTCCTTTGGTGCCATTGATGCACGGTGCTATAGACACAAAGTGCCGTTTCGTAACAAGTCTATACCGAATTCAACTTCCCGATCCGAGGCAAACCCGAAAGTTCTTCAGAAATACGTCAAGATATTCCTTTACGCTTGAACATTCCCCACGTAAAACTCTTTAGCTTCCAAAGCACACACATGAACAACGAACGCCTCACGCCCTTCCCGACCATCTTCACAAACTTTCAACATAGATACCACGTTGGATAGATAATCTCTCCTATTACCTATCATGACCACTTCTTCACCTTCAACCGTCTACAAAACCATGCGCTTAGCGGCAAGAATCCAAACTTGCTTGGTATTTGACCAACCAATCCATCCCAAGAATCGATCAAACTCCTCAAGCGGCTAGTTCCATCGATCACTACAAACACTACCCCTTGAGTTCTAGGGTACACCTCTATACTGATTTTATCTACTTCTATATAGTAACCTAAAGGACTAAGTATGATCATCCTCCTAGAAGCAGGCTTAGAAACTAAACTCATGGTCTTAACTATGCCACTAGCAACGAAGAATGCGTCGAGCCCACATCTATCAAAGTAGTATATGGGACACCAAAGATTAAAACGCGTCTGGGTTATGACGTCGGTGCATCTCCTCCTCACGACGCCGCAACATACACCAAACTAGGTCGCTTAGCATCCGTGTTGCTTGCACCTCGCTCGATGATCCGCGGCCTCGCCCGTAACCATTGCCTCCTCTACCATTACCTCGACCTCTCTGCGGTGACGGTCCCTCCTTTCGAATCGAAGTTCGACCTTGACCTTCGATCGATTCTCGGCTTGCTTACGTGGACAATCCTCACACGATGATCCAAATAACCACACTTAAACATCCTTTCCTCCGGTCCAACATTCGCCCCAATGAAATTTCCCACATCGATTACACCGTCTTTGGTCCCGATTAGCGATAATAGACCTCCTGCATCGATTCGCTCATTTTGCCTAGCCCTCTTCCAACATTACCGGTGACCCAGATGATCCATATCCTCTCTTATGCTTATTAGGTCATAGTTACGCCTTCAGATTCCTTTATTCTTTCGGCTATCTTAGCCTTTTCAACTAAAGTAGAAAACTCTCGCTCCTGATGTGGAGCAATCAACAATCTCAGCTCGTCCTTCAAACCATCTTCGAATCGAACACATCGCTCGTGCTCCGAAGCCACAATGCCTCCAGCATATCAACTCAATCTTAAGAACTCAGCCTCATACTCTGATACGGATTTACTCCCTTGGACCAAACTCAGGAATGCCTTACGCTACGCATCAACGTAACTAGACCCAATATATTTCTTTTGATAAGTAGTTTTGAAATACTCTCACGTAAGATCATCTGCCGTAGCACCATCTCGAACCGTGAGCCACCATCGATATGACTCATCCTTGAGAAGCGACACCGCCCCTTTCAGTTTCTCCTCATTTGTCAAATCTATTTCATCCATGATTCTTTCGGTCGATTCTAGCCAATACTCACCAGATTGGCGCCACACCGATACTCCTCGAAAAAATTTAGCTCCGTTAGCTCGAAGTCTCTCAGGTATCGATTTTCGAGCTCCTCCACCTCCACCCATTCCAGCTACCCTTTCTAGAACCCGCAGCATTGCTTGTGACACTGCGTCATCACCCGTCTGATCCTGCTCTTCGGCTCCAAAGGTTGGGGGTGGTGGTGGCGGTGGTATATCGTTCTCAGATCCCTGACCTGACCTGATAGGTTCTGATACTGTCATCTTACCCCTTCCGCGTCAACGACGTCCACGTCCTCTAAAGCTCATTCTAACTATCGTACTTTAATCTGATTAGGAATTTTATGAATTAGTACATGTTTCACTTGATTATCCGCAAAAAAAATTTATGAAAAGAATTTAATAGATATTCTTTCAATCAAACAGAGTTTTGAGTCTTCTATCTAGTTTACACAGAAAAGTACATCCATTCCCTAATACCTTTCATACCTATGCACTCTTCGGGCATTTCTGTCCATTTCTAACCCAGGGGTATTTTCGCCATTTTCCTACAAGGGTATTTTCGTAATAAACCAAGAAATTTGAAAACTTTAATAAATCAAATCATTTTGAAATTTTAAAAATTGAGGAGTATTTTCGAAAAATTCTTCAATTTAAAAGTATGGCAAAATTTTGAAACCCAGGGGTATTTTGGAAATTTTGTCAATCAGGGGTAATTTTGTAAATTCCAAAAGTCAGTGTATATATTTTGAAATACAAGATTTTCGGCTACTTTTGCAAAATAAGAAGATTTTATTAAAATCGGGGTAATTCGGTGATTCTAGAACTAAGGGCATTTTTGAAATTTTGCCTCTAGGGGCATTTTGGTAATTTTGATAAATCGAAAATATTTGATAATTTCTGAAGATAAATTTGTCCTACTATCTAAAAGAGATAATTTAGTGATTTTAAAACTGAAGTTTTCCTTAAAACATGACTAGTCCCTTTCGGGTTTTATTTAGGGATTTGCCTTTGACCGAGTCCTCTTGGTTAGGGTGAACCGAAGCTACGCACTAGGTAGGAATCCCGCGAAGAGGAGGTGAGTCACGAGGACTGCTTAAATACCAAGCTCTTCCGGATCCAATCCTAGACATGCGCACCAAGGTTACCACACTCTAACTCGGTGACTTGGTCACGGGTTGGTTTTAATTAGGCCATTAAAGTCTTATGAGTTTTATTGGGGTGGACTAGTCCTAAGGTTCAACACCTATCACACTAACTATGTCCCCTACCTACCCTTCTACAATAATAATCCATACAAAAAGTTAGAGGTACTTACAGGCGGATTGGTGGGAGACTCGGTGCCATGCTTATTCAAAACCAAAATATTTCAAATAGGCCTACTAAAACATTTTTGGGCCTTGGGCCCCATAGCCGAAGCTTTGAACTGGCTCGATACCAATTTGTAACACCGAACCCGGTCCAAACATTTCAATCAATTTGGTTTGCTCTGAGAGAAAACATTTTGAAAACCATTTTAAAACCGATTTAAAATTTTGTTCAAATGCCTTTCATTTTCAATTCTCTTTGTTCAAAACCATACTTAATTTGATTAAAATATTTATTGAGTCCAATTGTTTACGACTTCAAATGTACCGATGGCACTTTAAAACATTTTATTTAATTTGAGAAAACATGTGCATCCGCTTTAACATCATCAAATAGTTATAACAAAACATTCAAAACATGCAAAGAATAACAAAAATAATTCTAGGAGGCCTTATTACATCTTAAATAAAACAAACCAATGTAAAAATAATTAAAATTCAAAGTTCTTTTATATCAAATGTCCACTGTATGGCCACCTCGAGTCCATCCGGTTCCTCATCCGCAATCTACGAGTCACCTGAAAAATTAAAGGAGAAGGTGAGTCACCAAGACTCAATGTGTAACCCTTCCCCGATTTAGTGCAACAACATACACAAATCATAACCAATTAACATGCATAAGTTTAAGATGCACCCATCCTAACCATCCAAACGCCTTTCTCTACCCCGTGTGGTACCAAACCACTGGTGGTGCCAAACCACTGGTGATGTATAGTCACAAATGTGATGCCAAATCACTGGAGATACCAAATCTCTGGTGTTCGAGGACACAAATCGAATGATGGGGCCAACCCATCGTGTGATACCAAATCATCAAGCGCCAATCCCATGTCTCAAAGTGGGGCCAACCCACGGTGGTGCTAAGCCACGTGGGACGAGACGCTATGAGGTGCCAAACCTCCTGAGGTACCAAACCTCCGTGACCGTAGTCACAATGTGTTACAAAACACCGTGTCCGCCGACACTAATATCACCGCCCTCCACTCATTAGATCCCACATGAATCAATAATATTTAATTAACAATTGTCATGCCAATGGATTTATTAATCAATATCCAACAGATCTATCATGAGCCATATATTATAAGCCACATACCAAATGTATCATGCTTCTCAAAAGCATCAAATAGTAATCTCATAGCAACAAAGACTTACCCAAATCCTTGTTTATACCATGATGGTATTACATCCGTATCTACACAAACCGATTAAACATACATATAATACTTAGCATATTAAATAGTTATAAGATGTGTATGTACACACTTGTCACCAACGATAGTCCTAATCCTCAAAGAGTCAATTGGCCACACAAGATTTCTTGCTCCTATATTTGGCCAAACACAAGAGTTAGGGACATGGACTATTCGGCCAAACTAAATAATTCTACGGGGTTATCTTATGAACCCGAAACCTCACCTAATCGCCTTCGAGTACTAACTACGGCAACCGGTACACGAATCTGCTTCACTTCTCTACAATCGACAACCATTAAAATAAATAATAGCCTTCGGCTTTAGAATAATCAAAGAATAATCCCTTAAAAAGAATCCTTACCACCTTTGACTTACCAACCTTTGATTGCTAGAGAGATATAGGGCTTAAATCAATCGCTTCCAAATTCCCAAAGAGCCTCTCTTTCAAAACCGATTGTACAAAAATCAAAGAAAACTACCCTTGAATATTCGGCCAAAACAAAGACTATAAGAGAAGAAAAAGGTTCGGTTATGGTTGATTTGAAAAAGAAAAGAAGAAATAAGAATGGAAGTAGGTGTTTTATCTTTGAACAAATGAAAAAGAAAATGGTATTTGAGATGGAGAAATATTCGGCCAAGAGAGTGAAAAGAAAATGTTTATGAACCAATGTCAAAAAGAAAAGAAAAGAGAGATGAGGGATGAAAGATGAGATTCGCCAACACCTTTTGCCTAAAAGAAAAGTTCACAAAAATCCAATGTTGTTACGGTTTCAAGAGAAAAATGAAAGGAAGAGAATAGCACTTTTGGTTCAACAAAATGAAGGCTAAAACACAAACATATTTTGCACAAAAGTGCACAATAACAATCGGCCAAAGGAAAGAGTTTTTGGAGAGGAAAAGCAAAATGCAAAAAGATGCACAAAAGAGAAAATGGCCAAATATCCCCCCTAAACCAGCTAACAAAATTCGGCCACCCACCTAGACACCCATGCCGTCCACATACATGCACTAAAGTTTAGGATTACTTCCCAAAACATCCTCCCTATTCCATGCCTTTGTCCCCTCATCATACCATAACCTTAAGAATCTTATCCCCATCTTCAAGCTTTCCTTAAGCAAAAATTCAACTTACCAAAAGATGAAAGTCTTATCATAAACATAGGTTGACCGGCCATTAATGTTAAAATACAAAAATAAACTTTCAAATTGCTAAACATACTACTCGAACCTCTAACCTCAAGCCACCTTTCAAACTCCTTAACCAACTTGCCACTTACTCCTCTTGTGCTTTAATTAATACTTAATTTAACTTAAGTGCTCAGCTCACTTAATCCACTTCATTAAATAAACCATACTAAAAATTATTCTACTAAACCGAGCATACTCAAGACCCCTAATGTAGTCTTATAACTTTACGAATAATATCACAACAATTCATACACAAGAAAAATAATTTAATCATAAATAACCCCAAATTTTTGGATGTTACAGATTATATGTGATACAGCCTGCGCAAAAATTTTGTGTGGAAATTTTATCGACTGTGTGCCGAATTAAGAGAAAGGACTTAACCGCGCAAAGTGTGAAAGCTGTGCGCTGATTTATAAGTGTCAAATTATTATTTTATTTTAAAATTAGAGGCTTTATGATGCAATTAAGCCATTATATAGTTATTGGGTGTGGATGGTGTAACACCCCAAACCCGGCCCATCCGATACGACCGAATTTGAAATGTCACTACGGAAAACGTTTGAAAATATTCTTACTTAACAGTAAAATCGTTAAAAATTTGTTGCCTTTGATAAAACATTTTCGAAATTTAAAACATTCTAAGTAAAAATTAAGTTGTTATATAAAAAAAATACCGAATTCAAAACTTTGGTATATATGTACTCTTAACATATAAGTTGCTAAAAATAAAACTTACACAGATATTAACTTAATTATAAATCCACTTAACCATACCAAAAATAAATAATTAAATACTTTAAGTGGCCCTTATTACATCAAATCATTATTCAAAAATATTTAAAATACTAAGTGCATAAAATTAAATAAAACGTCTTTCAGATGGGCCACCTCGATCCACTCCAACCCGGTCCAAGCATCACTGCGATGTTGATAAAATTGGGTGAGTCATACAGACTCAGTGTGTAATTATTCTACTGAATTCCACCCGTATGTCATACCATGTATTAACCCTTATAACAGATATTAATGCAACTTATTCACATGCTCTCACTTATTAGGCTTGACCCATATCCATATCACATCCATATAATAGTGTAATTAACCACATATTTCCATATACTGGGCTTGGCCCATTACCGCATCAATCCACACCACATACTGGGCTTGGCCCACTTTCACATTAGTCCACATATCATATTGGGTTTGGCCCATTTGCACATGTATTCATATCACATATTGGGCTTGGCCCACTTTCACATTAATCCACATATCATATTGGGCTTGGCCCATTTACACATTTATTCATAATATATATTGGTCTTGGCCCATTTTCACATGTTTTCCCATACAAAATTATGCAATTATGAAGCCCAACCCAGCTTAGGGTCCATCCTCTACACACCCCCGTATCCAGCCTACCACACACCAGGGGATTATTAAATCACCCTCCCTTTTTTACTCCAATAAGGCAACAAATGCCGTCCACGCGAACTTAATCGCAAATAATCCACAACGTGACCTTAGTCGGCGTCAATCCACGATGTAGCCGAAGCTATCATCAAAACCACGATGAGCACAAAGCCATCAATAACCACGATATGGCACATAGCCTATATCAATCACGATGAGGCACATAGCCATTCATCAAACCACGTACTCGAAGTACACCCTGTCCTTCTTTCATATCCCACCCATGCACATGCAACATAAAATAGTGCCATGATGACAATGCATGTACATGTTATTTAGCATATCACACTTATACAAATTAATAACCACATCACAATCAAATTTAGAACTTACCAGATTGTTGACATACCCCTTGAGGGTATCCATATCACAAATTACCACTGCATTGGTTAGCACATTCATAACATATACACATGTCACATACAATCATATATCCCAAAAAACGGTGATCTAACTACTCACCTGACTATTTAGCGAAATCCTTAGCTACTTGAATTTAACACGATCCCGGAACTTCCTTATGCCTGTCGATATCCTCCTTACTTATTCAAATCCCAAATACTTGCTCTACTTCTATCGACTTGCCCCCTAATTAACCATAATACAAACCGGTCACATTTAAACCCAAATATGGCCTATGGCCAAATAACACAAACCTCCTTACCTTACTAAACTAAATCTCGAATCACCACTTGCTCCTTGAATAGTCGAAATCCCTGCTTAGCAACCATTAGAATCGGCTTAGCACATGAAAACTCTAAAGATGGCCCTTGGCCGAATGCCTTATTGGCCTACCTTGAAGAATCAAAACTGACTACCAAAGGAGAGTTCACTTACCACTATTACACGTTTGCTTTGAAGAGCCTAAAGTAAGTAGTCAACAGCACCCTCCTTTAAAGATTCGGCTTAGGGCACAACAATGATGGTTCGGCCCTTAAATGGAGAAGAGGAAAATGCAACAATGGAGAGGGTTTTATGCTTTTGTGACTTGCGAAAAAACAAAGAGAATAGGCACTTTAAGCTTCGGTTATGGCACTTAATAAAATAAAATACAAATGGAAGGAAAAGCACTTACAAGATTCGACTAAGCCCTTAGAAAGGTGATTTAATATTTGGCTAACACAAAGAACTGATATGGAGTTTGAAGAAAAGAAGATTAAGAGAATGGGAGAGGCTTATGAGAATCGACAATGGTGAACAATGGTGGCAAAGTTTCGGCTATCACTCCTAATGACAAAGGGTATTCGGCTACAAAGAAAATAGAAAGGGATTTGGGTTGAAAGAAAAATAGAGAAGAAGAGGAGAGGTAAAAGAATTTTGGCCAAAAGATAAATGCTTGTACTTAAAGAAATTCGGCACTACACCCCCTTCATAAGACTGAAAATACCAACCCAAGGAGCCCCTTATTCGGCCACCACCATGCCCCTTATCATATCCCAAACTTTCCTCCTACATTCCCACTTTATCACCTTAACCAATAAAATAAATTAATCCATCACATTATCCCTTATCTATCCCCCATATTATCTCTTAATCACCCATTCAAAATAAATAAAATAAAACAATAATTATCCTACTCTTCTTAGCCGAAAATTAAAAGAATAACTAAGCTTATCCTTACCTTTCAAAGTCCCAAAGCCGTCCATCTCTTCTCCCTTCCCTTGACGCCAAAAGCCCAAAAATAAAAACACTTCCCTTGCTATCCACAAGACTCGAACCTAGGCCTCTTTTCCCTTTGCTCATGGCGTCATGCGCCAAGGCCCTAAGTGGCACCTTGCAGCCACTTTACCAAGCCAATCCTTGTGACATAAATCCCCTAAAAATTCCTTTAAAGCCTCATTAGCCCAGTTCCCCTTTTTGACGCAAAAATACAAGTCTCTAATGCTTCCCACGTTGCTCGAACCTCCTCCCTCTGAAGCTCTCTTTGACGCAAACTCCCAAGCACTCCAGGTGGCGTCCCTTGCCACTTTGCTGCTAGCTCTTTTGTGCCACAAACTCCCCACGATTTCTTTTAAGACCTCTTTCACTTAGCTTCTCCTTTAGACTTAAAATTCTAATATTTTTCCAAAGCTTCCACCTTCATCCTAGAGTTCTAAAAACTCTTAAAACACCTCCAAACACACTTAAAGCCTACTAACACTTGAGTTATGCTCCAAACGCATAACCCCTAATCTAGGATATTAAAGTTCTACCCTCCTAAAAAAATAATTTCGTCCTTAAAATTACTTACTATCGAACAATTGTGTATCCTTAACTCATCACACTACTCTACTGCTGCGCACTCTGATTTTAAAAGTACTATCACACTTCCTAGGCACAGTCTCTAGGTTCACATCCAAGGTTTCAGGCACTTCACTAGCAATACAAGAACGAATTAACTTTATAACAACCATAGCAATAAAGAGATTCCAGGATTAGGGAACATACTCGATCCTCTTTGGTCCAACTTCCTCCTTGCTATGACTGATTGCCTAAGCCATCCTTGGTTACCTTGCACCATAACCTTCAGCACCTCTGCTTGGGGTTCCACGACTTCGGCCGGAACCATTTCCTCCATGGTTCGGACCACAAACCTTCATTGTCTGAGGACAATTCTTAACCAAATGAGCCTTAGATCCACACCAAAACATTCTTTATTATTTCCCCAACATTCTCCTACATGAGCTCTCCCACATTGAGCACATAATCGACTTCGATTCTCAGCGACTGGTACAGATGCAAGTACAGAATTCTCAATCCTTGGTCTTTTCTTATAATCTCCCGATGATTCTGACGATCCAAAACTTCTCTTATTTCGGTTCCTATTCTTTTCTCGGTTCTGTCTCACAATCCTCTTAACTTCTTTAGCTATCTGAGCCTTCTCCACTAGAATAGCAAAGTCTCTTTCTCTTTATGAGCAATCAACACTCGCATGACTCATCCCGCAATCCACCTTGAATCGAACACACCTTTCATAATCAGAGCCACGATCCCTTAGCATACCGACTTAACCGCACAAATTTCGCTTCATACTCGCCATCGACATACTTCATTGTACCAAGTTCAGAACGCTTTCCTTTGTAGTCTAAATAACTAGCTCCCACATACTTTCCTTCAAACTTAACCTTAAAATACCCCCAATCCAATCGATCTGCAGGGTACCTTGCCCGACGGTGAGCCACCATCGATAAGCTTCATCTCGAGCAACGAGACAAAGACCTTTAAGCTTTTCCTCAAAGAATTAAATCCAAATCATCCATAATCCTTTCAATCGCTTCTAGCCAATACTCCACCACGTTCGAGCTACTCTTGACACTCCTCTAAAAATCTCGGCTCTGTTTGACTTAATCCTTTTCGGCACTGATTTCTGAGTTCTATTACCCACATTAGCTCCCGCGACTCGTTCTAGCACTCGCAGCATAGCCAACAATGCTGCGTCATCTCCTCCAGTCTGATCTTGATCCTCCGCGCCCACTGCTGGCGGTGGCACATCACTTTCTGACCCATGGCCAGACCTTACTGGTTCTGACACTGTCACTCTACCTCGACCACGTCCACTAGAACTCATTACTAATGTCCGATTTAATCTGATTAGAAAGTTTTATGCATTAGTACTTTGTTCCACCGTTTATTCGTGAATAGTTTTATGAAAAGGAGTTTAATAGTGGTTCTTTCGATCAATCATAGTCTTAGTTTCAAGTTTACTATTCTAATTTAGAGATTCACATTCACATTCACATTCATCCATCTTGATAGAGACACATTCATTCATCATTAAATTCAATCACACTTCTATGGGTATTTTTGACCATACCCAACCCAGGGATAATTTCGTCATTTTTTCTATAAGGGTATTTTGGTAATAAATTGGGGTTAATTCAAAAATATTTAACAGATCAAAGGTATTTCAGAATTTACAAAACCTCGGGGGTTATCTTGAAAATTTTTTTCCAAATCAGAGGTGTCACAAAAATTTCAGAAATCGGGGTTATTTCGGTAATTTTGGAAGTCAGGGGCATTTTCATAAATTTTCCAAATCAAGGTATCTTGATATTTGTAAAATAAAAGTTTTTGGTATTTTGTAAAGTAGAAACATTTTAGCAAAAGTCGAGGGTATTTTTGGAAATCTTAAAAACTAAGGGTATTTTAGTAATTTACAACATAGGGGCATTTTAGTAATTTGGAAAATTGAAAATTTTTTTTTGAGAAATTTTCAAAATAGGTTTTGTTACAAATCGAAGGGGTAATTTAAGGATTTTAAAAACTAAGGTGTTTATAAAACAATATGGCTAGTCCCTTTCGGGTTTTAATTATCGATTTAGCCTGTGAATAAGTCCTCTTGGTTAGGGTGAACCGTAGCTACGCACCAGGTAGGATTCGAGTAAAGAGGAGGTGAGTCACTAGGATTGCTTAAGTACCAAGCTCTTACCGAATCCACTCCTAGACATGCGCACAATGGTTGCCACACCTTAACTCGGTGACTTAGACTCAAGTTTGTTTGATTGTCCTTAAGTCTTATGCATGTGTTTGAGTGCTCTAGCCCTAGGGTTTAGCAGATCCTAGTTCACTAATCTACGAGCCCAAAATATGCCCATAACATTCACATATGGAAATCACTTCAACAATTAGAGGTACTTACCTAGTGGACTTCGGGTTGGAGATACAGGTGCCATGCCAGAATAAACCTGAAATAAGAGTCCATATTTTTGAAAAGCCCATCTTTGAAAATGTTTTTGGACCCAAAACCCTCAAAGCCGAGTTTTGAACCGGGCTCTGATACCAAATTGTAATACCCCAAACCCGGCCCATCCGATACGACCGAATTTGAAATGTCACTGCGAAAAACGTTTGAAAATATTCTTACTTAACAGTAAAATCATTAAAAATTTGTTGCCTTTGATAAAACATTTTCGAAATTTAAAACATTATATAAAAAAATATCGGATTCAAAACTTTGGTATATATGTACTCTTAACATATAAGTTGCTAAAAATAAAACTTACACAAATATTAACTTAATTATAAATCCACTTAACCATACCAAAAATAAATAATTAAATACTTTAAGTGGCCCTTATTACATCAAATCATTATTCAAAAATATTTAAAATACTAAGTGCATAAAATTAAATAAAACATCTTCTGCATGGGCCACCTTGTATCCACTCCAACCCGGTCCAAGCATCACCTGCGATGTTGATAAAAATTGGGTGAGTCATACAGACTCAGTGTGTAATTATTCTACTGAATTCCACCCGTATGTCATACCATGTATTAACCCTTATAACAGATATTAATGCAACTTATTCACATGCTCTCACTTATTAGGCTTGACCCATATCCATATCACATCTATATAATAGTGTAATTAACCACATATTTCCATATACTGGGCTTGGCCCATTACCGTATCAATCCACACCACATACTGGGCTTGGCCCACTTTCACATTAGTCCACATATCATATTGGGTTTGGCCCATTTGCACATGTATTCATATCACATATTGGGCTTGGCCCACTTTCACATTAATCCACATATCATATTGGGCTTGGCCCATTTGCACATTTATTCATATCACATATTGGGCTTGGCCCATTTTCACATGTATTCCCATACAAAATTATGCAATTATGAAGCCAACCCAGCCTAGGGTCTATCCTCTACACACCCCCATATCTAGCCTACCACACACCAGGGGATTATTAAATCACCCTCCCCTTTTTACTCCAATAAGGCAACAAATACTGTCCACACGAACTTAATCACAAATAATCCACAATGCGACCTTAATCGATGTCAATCCACGATGTAGCCGAAGCTATCATCAAAACCACGATGAGCACAAAGCCATGAATAACCACGATATGGCACACAGCCTATATCAATCACGATTAGGCACAGAGCCATTCATCAAACCACGTACTCGATGTACACCCTGTCCTTCTTTCATATCCCACCCATACACATGCAACATAAAATAGTGCCATGATGACAATGCATGTACATGTTATTTAGCATATCACACTTATACAAATTAATAACCACATCACATTCCAATTTAGAACTTATCGGATTGTTGACATACCCCTTGAGGGTATCCATATCACAAATTACCACTGCACTGGTTAGCACATTCATAACATATACACATGTCACATACAATCATATATCCCAGAAAACGGTAGTCTAACTACACACCTGACTATTTAGCGAAATCCTTAGCTACTTGAATTTAACACGATCCCGGAACTTCCTTATGCCTGTCGATATCCTCCTTACTTATTCAAATCCTAAATACTTGCTCTACTTCTGTCGACTTGCCCCCTAATTAACCATAATACAAATCGGTCACATTTAAACCCAAATATGGCATATGGCCGAATAACACAAACCTTCTTACCTTACTAAACTAAATCCCGAATCACCACTTGCTCCTTGAATAGTCGAAATCCCTGCTTAGTAACCATTAGAATTGGCTTAGCACATGAAAACTCTAAAGATGGCCCTTGGCTGAATTCCTTATTGGCCTACCTTGAAGAATCAAAATTGATTATCAAAGAAGAGTTCACTTACCACTATTACACGTTTGCTTTGAAGAGCCTAAAGTAAGTAGTCGACAGCACCCTCCTTTAAAGATTCGACTTAGAGCACAACAATGATGGTTCGGCCCTTAAATAGAGAAGAGGAAAATGCAACAATGGAGAGGGTTTTATGCTTTTGTGACTTGCGGCAAAACAAAGAGAATAGGCACTTTAAGCTTCGGTTATGGCACTTAATAAAATAAAATACAAATGGAAGGAAGAGCACTTACAAGATTCAGCTAAGCCCTTAGAAAGGTGATTTAATATTCGGCTAACACAAAGAACTGATATGGAGTTTGAAGAAAAGAAGATTAAGAGAATGGGAGAGGCTTATGAGAATCGGCAATGGTGAACAATGGTGGCAAAGTTTCGCTATCACTCCCAATGACAAAGGGTATTCGACTTCAAAGAAAATAAAAAGGGATTTGGGTTGAAAGAAAAATAGAGAAGAAGAGGAGAGGTAAAAGAATTTTGGCCAAAAGATGAATGCTTGTACTTAAAGAAATTGGGCACTACACCCCCTTCATAAGACCGAAAATACCAACCCAAGGAGCCCCTTATTCGGCCACCACCATGCCCCTTATCATATCCCAAACTTTCCTTCTACATTTCCACTTTATCACCTTAACCAATAAAATAAATTAATCCATCACATTATCCCTTATCTATCCCCCATATTATCTCTTAATCACCTATTCAAAATAAATAAAATAAAACAATAATTATCTTACTCTTCTTAGATGAAAATTAAAAGAATAACTAAGCTTATCCTTACCTTCCAAAGCCCCAAAGTCGTCCATCTCTTCTCCCTTCCCTTGACGCCAAAAGCCCAAAAATAAAAGCACTTCCCTTGCTATCCACAAGACTCGAACCTAGGCCCCTTTTCCCTTTGCTCACGGCGTCATGCTCCAAGGCCCTAAGTGTCACCTTGCAGCCACTTTACCAAGCCAATCCTTGTGACATAAATCGCCTAAAAATTCCTTTAAAGCCTCATTAGCCCAGTTCCCCTTTTTGACGCAAAAATACAAGTCTCTAATACTTCCCACGTTGCTCGAACCTCCTTCCCCTAAAGCTCCCTTTGACGCAAACTCCCCATCACTCCAGGTGGCGTCCCTTTCCACTTTGCTGCTTGCTCTTTTGTGCCACAAACTCCCCACAATTTCTTTTAAAACCTCCTTCACCTAGCTTCTCCTTTAGACTTAAAATTCCAATATTTTTCCAAAGCTTCCACCTTCATCCTAGAGTTCTAAAAACTCTTAAAACAACTCCAAACACACTTAAAGCCTACTAACACTTGAGTTATGCTCCAAACGCATAACCCCTAATCTAGGATATTACAGATGGATATGAAAACCTATAGATTGTGGAAATAGAATAATAATAAGGCTAAATAGGTAATTATGTTATTATATGTTATTAAATAAAACATAAATGGAAAATACATGGGGTTGCTCATCTTTTTACACCAATTGTGGAAGAAATAAAAGGGTTTAAAATCTTTTGAAATTTTGGCAATCACTAAACTCAATTGAGGTATGATTTTTGATCGGCTTTTGATGATTTCTACTTTTTTGTGATCGTTGTTTAGTGTACTATTAAACCCATGCTTAAATTTTGTGAATTGGTGATGAATGTGAGATATGCCATTGATGAATATGTGAGCTTGTGATGTTGGTTGGTTAAATATGAAAGCTTGGTGTTGGGTTAACATAGTTTGTAATTGTATTTTTGGTAAAATTGAGTATTTTAGGCTAAATTGTGAAAAGTGTAAATTGAGGGACTGAAATGTGAAATAAATGAGATGTGTGGACTTGTATAAATATAGAGAGAGTTCGACTAGGAATGGGTGAAATGAAATTATGTGTATTTCGTGATTTAGTGAATTAGGGACTAAAGTGTCAAAATATAAAAATGTTAGGGCTATTATGTAAAATGCATTAAATATGTGTGTTTGGACTAAAATGAATTATTTGGTGATTGAATGGATTGAATTTGTATGTGTATAGAGTAAGAGAAAAGAGGTTCGGATCGAGATCGAGGCAAAGATAAAGTGCTCGATTAATCGACCGTTTCAGTATTTCGACGTCTGAGGTAAGTTCGGACATAATACGTATGTTTCACTATGTTTAATGTTATGAGATAAATGGTATGATATTATTGAATTGTGAATACTATGTGAGGGCTCGAGTTATGTGGTACTAAGTGTGCGTATTCAGAAATGTGACTGAAATAATTAGCACTGTGTGTGCAAAATAAATAAGCTTTGGCTTTGTGGTTGGCACTGTGTGTGCGATACTGATTTAAGATCGGTTTGATATAGATGCACTAAGTGTGCGATGTTGATTAAGCTTCGGCTAATGATTTAGGCACTAAGTGTGTGATTGAATTGAAAAACGAACAAAAGTTGATCAAAATGAAATATTGAGTATTGAATAGCATATGTAATCGATAACTACGTGTTGGCTAAGGTACGTTCGGAACCTATGTGGTTGATGAAACTATGAATGAGGTTATGAAAGGTTAATTGAACATACTAGCTTTAGATGGTATGGAATATGTGATTGTGAATTGATCTATGTGATGGTTTGCTTTGGTATAATGTAATATGTTTCGAACTTACTAAGCTTTGAAAACTTATTGTGTAATTTGTTTCTCTGTTTTATAGTGTCAGCAGAGCTAGCTTAGATTCAGGAATCGTCAGCATCTCTATCACACTATCGACAATCCATTTTGTTACTTTCGGAAAGATGTATATAGTTGAAATATGGCATGTATAGGCTAGAAGTTGTGATATGTCTTGAAATGTTTAATCCTTACCAGGTGATTTGGCTTGGAAGTTGAATGATGTAGAATTTATGAATGAGATATGAATGTGGTATATTTCATGACTTTGTGGATTATGAAAGATGTGATTTGAAGATGAATTATGGCACGAATTACATGATGCTTGATATATATATTGAGATATACAATTGTTACTTTGAACAGACTTATTGTAATGATATTAGTCATGGAAGTAGATGGTAATGTTGATGATTATTTAGTGCATGAAATGGTATGTTTGAATGATTTTAAAAGCATGGATTGGTATTGTATTGAAGCTTGTTGGTTGACCCTTGTGTGGGTGGCAAATTGGCCTTGCAGATGGCCTATTTTGCATACATGGCTAAGAGACACAGGCGTGCGTCTCTGCCGTGTAGTTCAAGGATCACTTTTATTTGTGTCTGGACAGGGTACACGATTGAGGCCCACGGACGTGCATGGTGGCCGTGTAATCAAGTCAGTATATAGCCTAGTAACACATAGCCATGGCATACGAGCGTGTCTAGTGGCCGTGGGAATAAGTCAGTATGCATGCTCTGTTTTGATACGGCCTGGACACATGGGTGTGTTTGGTAGCCTTGTGAGGCACATTGCCTGATTGCACAGGCGTGTGCCTCAACAGTATTGAAGAATGTTTGAAATTCTAAAAATTTTCGTAAGTATTCGGCTTAGTTCCAACTCCTATCTAGCATGTGATTAAGGTCTCGTGGACCTCTATAAGGGACTGTATGTTGCTAATTGATATGTATTGATTGACTAATGACTTGGTGTCGTAAAATGGTGGTGAAATGTTTAGAATGTTTGGTAATGCCTCTTAACCCTATTTCGACAATTGTCTCAGGTTAGGGTGTTACATTTTATTGGTATCAGAGTTACAGTTTATTCGATTCTCAGACTAACGTAGCGAGTGTGAGTCTAGCTATACATGCCATATATATAATTGCAATAGTGTGTTGAATTTTGACAGTTATAAATGTGTTTTCGTATAGCAAATGGATCCCAATCGAGCAGTTACTGACGATGTAGAGAACAACGTGCCTTTTCCCGCTCAAGGGACAGCGCCGACCATATCTCGGCCGAATAAAAGTAGTGAGGGAGGAGAGGCTAAGCAAGCCTTCTTCTGAATGATGAGTGAGTGGTTTTCAAAGTTCGTTCGAACGAATTCAGTTGCTCCCCAACCTTCACCCCCACAAGTACCTGTTGTGCCACAAGTTGTAGATCTGACCTGACTGAATAAACCTCTTATAGATAAGAGTCGAAAGTATGGGGCCGAAGAGTTTAGGGCCATAGCTGATGACAATGCTGAGTGAGCTAAGTTTTGGCTTGAGAATACAATTCGGGTATTCGACTAGATGTCATTGACCCCTGATGAGTGTATTAAGTGTGCAATTTCTTTGTTGAGAGATACGACTTATAACTGGTGGAAGACGTTGACATTCGTGGTTTCGAGAGAGAGAATCACCTGGGATTTCTTTCAAGTTGAGTTCAAAAAGAAGTATATTAGTCAACGATTCATTGATCAGAAACGTAAAGAGTTTCTAGAGCTGAAATAAGGCGGTTTGTCAATTACTGAGTACGAGCGAGAATTTGTGAGATTGAGCCAGTATGCACGAAAATGTGTTTCGACCAAAGCTATTATGTGTAAACGCTTCATAGAAGGATTGAATGAGGACATTAAGTTATTGGTTGGGATACTTGATATAAACAAATTTGTTGTGTTAGCCGAAAGAGCGTGCAAAGCCAAGGAGTTCAGTAATGAAAAGAAGAAAGCTGATTCTGAACTCGTGATGAAAGAAAAAGATCGATGAGTAAGTTTTCTTAACCTTTGACTAAGTGATTTAGAGATACAAGCAACCGATCAAATACTTCATTTAGACGTCCGAATAGAGACCGCGTAAGACTAAGTGTTGGTCTGAGAACTCAAGCTCTAATAGAATCAAGTGTTGATAGTGCCAAAAGCAACAAACCCAAGTGTAGACAGTATGGAAGATGACATGTGGGAGAATGTTGGGGCAAGTACAATAATAGAGTTTGCTATAAATGTGGATCACGTGATCACTTCATTCGAGACTGCCCAAAGATGGCTGAGGAAGAAAATGTTCAGAATGTGAGATCGAGTAATGTGACGGTTAGGGGTAGACCACCCAGAAACATCGAGAATATGAGTGGAAGCCAGAGAGGGACTACCGATACAGCTGTGAGATCGGAGGTGAGAGCACCAGCCCGAGCCTATGTTATACGTTCACGAGAGGAAGCATCATCTCCAGACGTCATCATTGGTACTTTTACTCCATTTGATACTGATGTCATTGCATTGATAGATCCAGGATCTACCCATTCGTATGTGTATGTGAATCTAGTATCGAGTAAGACTCTACCTGTTGAGTCTACTGAATTTGTGATTAGAGTGTCGAACCCCTTAGGCAAGTGCGTCTTGGTGGATAAAGTGTGAAGAACTGTCCGTTGATGTTTCGGGATGTTTATTTTTGGCTAATTTGATATTGCTACCATTCGATGAATTCGACATAATTCTGGGTATGGATTGGCTCACTTTGCATAATGCTATTGTGAATTGTAAACGAAAAAGTATTGAATTGAGAAGTTAGAATGGTGAGATAGTTCGAATTGAATCTAGTAATATGAAAGGGTTATCAGCTGTTGTATCTGCGATGAAAGCTCTGAACTATGTGAGAAAGAGTTGCGAAGCTTATCTAGCATATGTGATTGATACAAATGTGTCAGAAAAGAAAGTTGAATCGGTACCTGTGGTTTGTGAGTTCCCATATGTGTTTCCCGAAGAGTTACCGAGATTACCTCCAATATGGGAAGTTAAATTTGGCATTGAATTAGTGTAGGGGACTACTACTATCTTAATAGCCCCATATAGAATGGCACCAATAGAATTGAAAGAGTTGAAGTCTCAGTTGCAAGAGTTGACTGATAGAGGATTTGCACAGCCGAGTTTCTCACCTTGGGATGCTCCTATGCTATTTGTAGAAAAGAAACATGGCACTATAAAGATGTGTTTCGATTATCGACAATTAAATAAAGTGACAATAAAGAATAAGTATCCGTTGCCACGTATTGATGATTTGTTTGATCAGTTGAAAGGAGCTATAGTGTTTTCTAAGATAAATTTGAGATCGGGCTATTATCAATTGAGAGTTAAAGAATCGGATATGCTGAAAAGTGCTTTCAAAAAAAGGTACGGACGTTATGAATTCTTAGTGATGCCTTTCGGACTAACAAATGCTCCTGTAGTGTTTATGGATCTGATGAATAGGATATTCAGACCGTATTTGATAGCTTTGTTGTGGTGTTCATTGATGATATTCTAATTTATTCCTGTGATAAGACGCAACATGCCGAACATTTGAAAATTGTGCTGCAGACTCTACGTGAGAAACAATTGTATGCTAAGTTTAGCAAATGTGAGTTTTGGTTGCTTGAGGTTGGATTTCTGGGGCATATTGTATCAGCTGTGGGAATACGAGTTGATCTGAGTAAAATCTCAGCTATTTTGGAATGGAAGCCTCCGAGAAATGTTTCTGAAGTCTATAGTTTTTTGGGACTAGCGGGATATTATAGATGGTTTGTGAAAGGCTTCTTGATGATTGCGACTCTGTTGACAAAGTTGCTACAGAAAGATGTTAAATTCGAGTGGTCAAAAAAATGCCAACAGAGTTTTGAGCAGTTGAAAGCATTGTTGACGAAAGCACCAATGTTAGTTCAACCGGAATAGGGTAAAGATTTCATAGTCTATAGTGATGCATCATTGAGTGGTTTGGGCTATGTGCTGATGCAAGAAGGTAAAGTTATTGCTTACGATTCGAGGCAGTTAAAGCCGCATGAAAAGAACAATCCAACGCACGACCTTGAATTAGCTGCAATTGTGTTTGCATTAAAATTTTTTCGTCACTATCTATTTGGTGAGAAATGTAATGTTTATACTGATCACAAGAGTTTGAAGTACTTAATGACTCAAAAAGAATTGAATTTGCGACAGAGAAGGTGGTTAGAATTTCTGAAAGATTATGAACTTGTGATTGATTATCATCTGGGTAAAGCTAAAATAGTAGCTGATGCTTTGAACCAAAAGTCTATATGTGCTTTACGAGCAACGAATGCTCAGAAAGATCTGTGTGATGATAGTGCGGTTTTAGTCGAGTTAAAAGTAAAGCCAATGTTTGTACATCAGATTTGTAATACCTAGCAAAGTGATGTTGAATTGATGGCTAAACAAACTCAGTGTAAATTGAATGTTGATTTAGAATTTCGAGTTGATAGTGATGATTGTTTGAGATTTAGAGATCAAATTTGTGTTCTGAGAAATTTAGAGTTGATTCAGATGATTTTGAATGAAGCTCACAATAGTTGTTTGACTATTCACCCGGGAAGTATGAAAATGTATAATGATTTGAAACAATTTTATTGGTGGCATGGTATGAAACGGGACATCTCTGACTTTGTGTCAAAATGTTTAATTTGTCAGCAAGTTAAAGCTGAACATCAGGTTTTGTCTAGTTTGTTATAGCCGATCATGATTCCTGAGTGGAAATGGGAAAGAATTACGATGGACTTTGTGTCGAGATTGCGTTTATCTCCGGGAAAGAAAGATGCAATTTGGGTGATAGTAGACAAATTGACAAAATCAGCTCATTTCATTCCGGTGAGAACAAATTATTCGCTTGATAGATTGGCTGAACTGTATATTGCTGAGATTGTGAGGTTACACAGGGTGCCACTATCTATAGTGTCCGATAGAGATCCGAGATTTACCTCGCGATTTTGGAAGAAATTGCAAGAGGTTTTAGGCAAAAAATTACATTTCAGCACTGCATTTTATCCGCAAACGGATGGACAATCCGAGTGGATCATTCAGATTCTTGAGGATATGTTGAGATGTTGTATACTTTAGTTTGAGAATACATGTGATAGACATCTGCCGTTGATTGAATTCACGTATAATAACAATTTTCAATCTAGTATCAAAATGGCACCATATGAGGCTCTTTACGGTCAAAGATTTTGAACTCCATTGTATTGGACTGAGCTGAGTGAGAATAAGATTCACGGGGTTGATTTAATTAAAGAGACTGAGCAGAAAGTGAAAGTGATTCGAGACAGTTTGAAAATGGCTTTAGATCGTCAAAAGTCTTATGCAGACTTGAAACGGAAAGATATTGAATTTGAGATCGGTGACAAAGTGTTTTTAAAAGTGTCTCCGTGGAAGAAAATACTTTGTTTTGGTCGGAAGGCAAGCTGAGTCCGAGGTTCATCGAACCGTATGAGATCATTGAACGAGTTGGGCCGGTTGCTTATAGATTGATGTTGCCACCTGAGTTAGAAAAGATTCATAATGTGTTTCATGTGTCGATGCTTAGACGGTACCGATCTGATCCGTCTCACGTGATTGCTCCTATTGAAGTTAAAATTCAATCAGATTTGTCGTACAGTGAAGAATCGATTCGAATTTTGGCACGAGAGATAAAAGAGTTGAGAAATAAGAAAATCTCTTTAGTGAAAGTGTTGTGGCACAAAAACGGAGTTGAAGAGGCAACGTGGGAGCCTGAGAATGTTATGAGAGAACAATATCCACACCTATTCATTGGTAAGATTTTCGGGGACGAAAATCCCTAAAGGGGGAGAGTTGTAACAGCCCATTTTAGACCTTAGTCGGAATAGTGGTTTTGAGACCACAAATCTGAGGTCAAAATAATATTTTAATTTTATTTTTGGTGTTGGTTATATGTGATATAGCCTACGTGAAAATTCTGTGTGGTAATTTTATCGACTGTGTGCCGAATTAAGAGAAAGGACTTAATCACGTAAAGTGTAAAAGCTGTGTGCTGATTTATATGTGTCAAATTGTTATTGTATTTTAAAATTGAAGGCTTTATGATGCAATAAAGCCATTATATAGTTACTGGGTGTGGATGGACATAAAAACGCATAGATAGTGGAAATGGGATAGTAATAATAAGGCTAAATAGGTAATTATGTTATTATATTTTATTAAATAAAACATAAAGAAAAAATACACGGGGTTATTAAATAAAACCTAAAGAAAAAATACATGGGGTTGTTCATCTTTTTACACCGATTTTGGAAGAAAGAAAAGGGTTTAAAAGCTTTTAAAATTTTGACAATTACTGTAACAGCCCGATTTAGGGCCTAGTTAGAATAGTGGTGCGAGGCCATGAATCCGAGGTGAATTTATGAGTTTTTAAGGTTTATGACATGTTTGTATGCTAGTGTGAAAGTTTCATGAAGCAATTTTGTTAAATTGAGGTTGAATGGTCCAAAAGGACTAAATTGCAAAAGTTGCAAAATATGAATTTCTAGAAGCTTTTTGTATGAAATAGTTTCAGAATATCAATTAGAAGTCCTTACGTAGCAATTTTCCCAAATTATAAATTTTGGACAAAATTGAACATGAGTTAGTAAAATAGAAATTTTTAAAGAGAAGGGCATTTTGGTCATTTAATCAATTTAAATGATTAAAATGGGAAAAAGATGATAAAAATCTATTCATCTTCTTCCCCTTGTTGCTGAAAATTTGAAGACTCCATAGCTAGGGTTCTTCATTTTTTTTTCAAGCTTGCTAGTGAGTTCATTTTAGCCCCGTTTTTAATATTCTTCGTATTTTTAAAGTTCTCGTATTATGAATTAGCTATTTTTAGCTATAAAATGAGCTAGGATGCATGTTTAAAAATTTACCCATGAATGACATGCATGTTAAATGATGTTTTATGGAAGTTATGAGAGTTTGATGTTAGATAAACATCTTTTGCTAAGTGAATTTCATGAAAAATGATAGCATGGACTAATTTGTAATAGTTATGAAAATTGGTCATACATACTATAAATAGTGAGAATTGATGATTGTTATGGTAGAGAAAATGAACCAGCTAAGCATGAAGTTTAAGAAAGTTTAATGAGAATTATTTTACGAGCCTTTGGGCCAAAGTGTAAATATAAGAAAGTATAGTGGAATAATAATTTTGCCAAAGTATGAGTAATGAATCAATTCAGTCAATGTGATTATTAAATGATCTATTTATGATTATAGATCAAGAAAAATGAAGCCCGGATCGAAACCGAGGCAAGAACAAAGTCGAGGAATAAATTGCATATCTACATACATTTTGTATATTGAGGTAAGTTTGTATGATTTCTAAGCTTTATGATTTCTATCATTGAATTCCTTAGTATAATGTACATTATTATCATGGAATGCTTATTGTTTTGTTAAACAAAGAAATCAATGAGATTAAGTATGAGCAAGTCCCGATTAAAGATGAATTTCCCAGGATACTCGATCTACCACCTGAGATAAGAAAGTCCGTATAAGGCCAAGCCAAGGCATGATATCGGTAATCAAGCAAGTTGTCATGTAAGTCCAAGGTATGCTTGACATTGAGAAAGTTATCATGTAAGTCCAAGGCAAGCTTGTCATTGAGAAAGTTATCATGTAAGTCCAAGGCAAGCTTGGCATTGAACAAGTTATCATGTAAGTCCAAGGCAAGCTTGGAATTGAAAATCTATCAAGAGAAAGAAATCCCATGTAAGCCCAAGCCAATGCATGGCATTGGTGAGAACAAGAAAGACTTCATATAAGTCCATGTCAAGACATGACCTTGAAACCAAGATGAGATAATCCATGTAAGACCATATCTAGGATATGGCTTTGGCATTAGGATATGTGGGGTGAGATTTAATATCCTCTACTATTCGCAGAAATTCATTGGGCAAATGAGTAAAGTTAAAATGAGTTGACAAGAAAACTAGGTAAGCAAAGCTATTACCAAGTTGAAATTGAGTATCATTTATGTTATGAATGATGAATTAGAGATCATGATTATTATGTTGAAGTATGTTGATCAATGTGATCAAGTGATACAAGTGCCTTGTTTACCTTACAAGTATGAGAATAGTACGTATCATGAGACATGTAAGAATCAGTATGAGTAAGTAAACTCTATAGCTGAAATTTATTATACCATTTATGTCAAATGGTTTATATTAAGCGAGTTTATTAATATGTGTTTTACATGCAAACTTACTAAGCTAAATGCTTATGTATTTAATTATTTCTTTCTATGTAGTCCTGCCAAGCTAACTTGTGGATCGTTGGAGTCGGAGCTCGTAGCACACTATCAATCTCTATTTTGGTACAGCCAAGTTATTTTACTAATTACGGCATGTATAGGAAACATTTCATTTTGAGAATATGTTCTAAGATGAGCCAAAGTGTTGGCTACTAAGTTTATTATTCTTTTGTATATGGCTAAATGATTGGCCAAAATTAACTAGGTATGTATGTTATGGAGATCAGTGAAGTATGTAGTAATGTTTATGAAAAATGCATTAAATTGAGCATGAGTTTGGTTTTAATTTTAGGGTGGCAATAGGCTTGGTAAATAGCCTCTAAGTTCCCACATGGTTAGACACACGGGCGTGTGTCTAGGCCGTGCATACCCTACACCTTAGTGTTTTAAGTCAGAATAGGCCACGGGCAAATCCCATGGTCATTTGTTTAGGCCGTGTGTGATACACGGTTAGAAAATGGGTGTGTTCCCTAGACTGTCTGAATAAGTCAGTAAATCAAGATATAGTACACGGATTACATCCACGGGCGTGTCAAGGCCGTGTGTAATTAGTTAGTGTCGACCACGGGTGGAAGAAACGAGCACATTTTAGGGGTACACGGGCGGGTCCCAAGTCACATGGGCGTGTGACCCCTGTTTTAAAAAAAAGTTTTCATTTGAGTTTCGAAAGTTTTCAGATACATGTTTAAGGCCTCATAGGCCCATGAAATGTATGATTAGACTAAGAAAGAGAAGTTTTTAATTCGGAACAAAATTTTATAGCCCGTATGTACATGTTTTAAGTGAGTTCAAGCATGGTAATGTCTCATATCCAGTCTTAGCATCAGACTCGGGTATGGGGTGTTACATTTAGTGGTATCAGATCTATGATTTAGTACATTCTAGGACTAACGTAGCATGAGCACGAGTCTAGCTATACATGCCATACGTAAGAATGTTTTTTATAATGATAGTGTGACGACTCATGACGACATAAATTATGTTATACATATAGTAAATGGATTCTAAAAGAGCTGAGGCGGATGATGTAGAAAGTAACGCACCGGCTCCTGCTGAAGGGATGGTGCCTAATGAGAATGAGAATAGACCCACTGCAGTGAGTCAAGAAGGAGTAGAAGAGGCTAGAGAAGCCTTCCTTCATATGATGAATACGTGGTACATGGAATTCGTTCGTACGAACCCGAATGTACAACCCCCTCCACCCCCGCCTATCCCTCAACCTATCCCTACAGCCCCTCAGGTAGTAGAGGTGGTAAGAGGAGACAAACCTCCAATTGATAGGATCAGGAAACATGGGGCAGAAGAATTCCGGGCTAGAAAAGATGATGATCCGAAAAAGGCCAAGTTCTGGATAGAAAATACCATTGGGGTATTTAATGAGTTGTCATGCACACATGAGGAATGTATACACATGAGGAATGTATAAAGTGTATAGTTTCTCTTTTAAGGGATACTACGTATCAATGGTGGAACACCCTTGTGTCGATAGTACCGAGGGAAAAGGTCACATGGGAATTTTTCCAAGAAGAGTTCAAGAAAAAGTATATCAGTCAAAGATTCACAGACCAGAAAAGGAAGAAATTCCTAGAACTGAAACAAGGCAAGATGTCAGTGACTGATTATGAGTGAGAGTTTGTGCGACTCAGCAAATACGCTCAAGAATGCATGTCCACTAAAGCCATAATGAGTAAGAGGTTTGAAGATGGACTAAATGATGATATCAAGTAATTTGATGCTGTCCTCGAATTAAAAGAATTTGTGGTGTTAGTGGAAAGGGCTTGTAAGGCCGAAGAAATAATAAAAAAGAAAAGAAAATCTAAAATGGAGTCTCGTGACTCTAGAAAGAGACAGTGGAATAAGTCATTCCAATCTTCATCCAAGAAGTCAAAAGATTTCCCTACCCGATTAGCTACTTCCACTGGGTTTTCAAAGAAGGACAAGAGTAAGCAGAATTCGAGGAATAAAGCACAGACTACTTCAGTTGCTAGTATGGGGAATGTTCGATCTGATAGACCTGAATGCCCATAGTGTGCAGAAGCCATCTCGGTGAATGTCGAGCGCATGAAAATGCTTGTTTCAGATGTGGTTCCCATGATCACTTTATAAAAGATTATCCTGAGATGATGAAAGAAGAAAGAACTCAGAACCCGAGATCTGGGGGTATGGTCAGAGGTAGACCGCAGAGAAACCCGGGGAGTGGGGCAAGTGGAAGAGGCAACCCTAGAGAGCAGGCCGTGAGACTCAAGGGTAGGGCACCTGCTAGGACTTATGCCATTCGCACTCGCAAAGAGGCATCTTCTCCTGATGTTATTACGGGTACCTTTTTTCTTTATGATATCAAAGTTATTGCTTTAATAGATCCAAGATCCACACACTCTTATATTTGTATGAAACTAGTATCCAGTATGAATATGCCTATAGAGTCTACAAAATTTGTGATTAAGGTGTCTAATCCTTTATGCAAAAGTGTTTTAGTTGATAAAGTTTGTAAAGACTGCCTATTGATGATTAGCGGTCATTATTTTAAAGCAAACCTTATGTTGTTACCATTTGATGAGTTTGACATCATTCTTGGTATGGACTGGTTGACTACCCATGATGTAATAGTTAATTGTGGGAAGAAATACATTGAGATGAGTTATGAGAATGGGGACACTCTTCATGTAGAATCAAATGAACAGAGCAAATCACCGGTAGTGACTTCTCATGTGATGGCACAGAGATACTTAAGAAAAGGGTATGAAGCATATTTGGCCTTTGTGATGAATGATAAAGAAACAGAGCTAAAGATTTAGTCAGTACCGATAGTATGTGAGTACGTGGATGTTTTCTCGGGCAATTACCAGGACTACCACCAGTTAGGAAGGTTGAGGTCAATAATGAGGTAGCTCCCGATACTGTACCGATATCTATTACTCCTTACAGAATGGCTCCAAAAGAATTGAAAGAGCTGAAGATACAGTTGCAAGAGTTGACAGATAAAGGCTTTGCTAGGTCGAGTTGTTCTCCCTGGGGTGCTCCAGTTTTATTTGTGAAAAAGAAAGATGGCACCATGAGATTGTGCATAGATTACCGTCAACTTAATAAAGTGACAGTGAAGAACAAGTACCCATTGCCTAGGATCAATGATTTGTTTGATCAATTAAAAGGTGCTAATTTGTTCTCCAAAATAGACTTGAGATCAGGGTATTATTAGTTAAGAGTAAAGGATTCAGATGTGTCCAAGATAGCTTGTTGAACAAGATATGGGCATTATGAATTCTTAGTCATGCCCTTTGGTTTGACCAATGCTCCTGCAGTATTCATGGACTTAATGAACCGCATCTTTAGACCCTACCTCGACAAGTTTGTAGTTGTTTTCATTAACGACATATTGATTTATTCCTGGGATGAGAATGAGCATGTTGAGCACCTACGGACAGTTTTACAGATTCTACGATAAAATCAATTGTATGCCAAGTTCAGTAAAAATGAATTTTGGCTCAAGGAAGTAGGATTTCTGGACATATTGTCTTGAGAGATGGAGTCCGAGCGAATCCAAGCAAGATTTCGGCTATAATGGACTGGAAACCACTAAGTAATATCTCTGAGATTAGGAGTTTCTTAGGCCTAGCCGGCTATTACTGACAATTTTTTAAGGGGTTTTCTATGATTGCAACACCGATGACTAAATTGTTATAGAAAAATGTGAAGTTTGAGTGGACAGAAAGATGCCAAAAAAGTTTCGAGAAATTGAAAGCAATATTGACAGAAGCTCCAGTTTTAGTACAACCCGAGACAGGGAGAGAATTTGTGATTTACAGTGATGCATCCTTAAATAGATTAGGCTGTGTACTCATGCAAGAAGGCAAGGTGATTGCTTATGCCTCAAGACAGTTGAAGCCTCATGAGAAGAATTATCCGACGCATGATTTAGAGCTGGCTACCATAGTCTTCGCCTTGAAGATTTGGAGACACCATTTATATGGTGAAAGATGTCAGATTTTTACTGATCACAAAAGTCTGAAGTACTTGATGACGCAGAAAGAGTTGAACTTAAGGCAACAAAGATGGTTAGAGTTGATAAAGGACTATGAATTGGTCATTGACTAACATCCAAGAAAGGCGAATGTTGTTGCTGATGCTTTGAGCAGGAAGTCTCTTTTGCATTAAGGGCAATGAATTCACGGATGACCTTATCTGACGGATGGCCTTATCAGATTAATTCTGATGGATACTTGATGTTTAATGATAGAGTTTGTGTACCGAGAAAAGAGGAGCTTATTTAGAGAATTTTATATGAGGCACATAACGGATGTTTATCTGTTCATCTGGGTAGTACCAAGATGTATAATGACTTGAAGCAATTGTATTGGTGGCCAAGAATGAAGAAAGATATTTCAGAGTTCATTTCAAGATGTTTGATTTGTCAGCAAGTAAAGGCTGAATACCAAGTACCTTCGGGTTTGCTTCAACCAATTATGATACCCGAGTAGAAATGGGACCGTATCACTATGGATTTTGTAAGAGGATTGCCATTATCACCAACCAAGAAATATGCCATTATCACTAGGGCTCTAGTTATGTGGTACTAATTGTGTGTATTCGAAAATGTGACCGAAATGATTAGCACTGTGTGTGCGAAATAAATAAGCTTCGGCTTTGTGGTTGGCACTGTGTGTGCGATACCGATTTAAGATCGGTTTGATATAGATGCACTAAGTGTGCGATGTTGATTAAGCTTCGGCTAACGATTTGGGCATTAAATGTGCGATTGAATCGAAGAAAGGACTAAAGTTGATCAAAATGAAATAGTGAGTATTGAATAGCATATGTAATCGATAACTACGTGTTGGCTAAGGTATGTTTGGAACCTGTGTGGTTGATGAAACTATGAATGAGGTTATGAAAGGTTAATTGAACACATTAGCTTTGGATGGTATGGTATATGTGATTGTGAATTGATCTATGTGATGGTTTGTTTTGGTATAATGTAATATGCTTCGAACTTGCTAAGCTTTGAAAGCTTACTGTGTGATTTGTTTCTCTATTTTACAGTGTCAACAGAGCTAGCTCAGATTCGAGAATCGTCAGCATCTCTATCACACTATCGGCAATCTATTTTGGTACTTTTGGAAAGATGTATATAGTTGAAATATGGCATGTATAGGCTAGAAGTTGTGATATGTCTTGAAATGTTTAATCCTTGCCAGGTGATTTGGCTTGGAAGTTGAATGATGTAGAATTTATGAATGAGCTATGAATGTGGCATATTTCATGACTTTTTGGATTATGAAAGATGTGATTTGAAGATGAATTATGTCAGGAATTACATAATGCTTGATATATATATTGAGATATACAATTGTTACTTTGAATAGATTTATTGTAATGATATTAATCATAGAAGTAGATGGTAATTTTGATGATTATTTGGTGCATGAAATGGTATGTTTGAATGCATATAAATGCATGAATTGGTATTGTATTAAAGCTTGTTGGTTGACCTTTGTGTGGGTGGCAAATTGGCCTTGCGGATGGCCTATTTTTCATACATGGCTAAGAGGCACGAGCGTGCATCTCTGCCGTGTGGTTTAACGATCACTTTTAGTTGTGCCTGGACAGGGTAAAGGCTGAGGCCTACGAGCGTGCATGGTGGCCGTGTGATCAAGTCAGTAGATAGCCTAGTAACACACGACCATGGCATACGGGCGTGTCTAGTGGCCGTGGGAATAAGTCAGTATGCATGCTCTGTTTTGACACGGTCTGGACACATGGGTGTGTCTAGTAGCCGTGTGAGGCACACGGCCTGATTGCACAAGTGTGTGACCTTAACAGTATTGAAGAATGTTTGAAATTCTAAATTTTTTTGTAAGTATTCGATTTAGTCCTGACTCCGATCTAGCATGTGATTAAGGTCTCGTAGACCTCTATAATGGACTATATGTTGCTAATTGATATGTATTGATTGACTAATGACTTGGTGTCGTGAAATGTTTAGAATGTTTGGTAACGCCTCTTCTCCCATAAAAACTCAGCAAACAATATAAACTCTCTCATGCCAAGTCCCTAGAATTTCAACCATTTAGCAATTTAGTCCCCTCATTAGGTAGCTTAAGCTTTGGGGACTCCAAAAATACAAAAATTATCAAGTAAAACCATCATAATCACTTACTTGTAGAGAAGATGAGTTGTTGAAAATTCCAAGCTTTCAAAACCCCCTCTTTACTGATATTTTCGGTGGAAAAATGGTGAAGATGATAGGTGTTATCATTTTTCTTCTTATTTATTTTAATTTATCAAATAAGTCATCAAAACCCCACCTAACGCATTAACTATGTCAATTCTTGTCCCTATGGCCGAACACTACATTAAACAAGGCCTAATTGAACATTAGGGACCACCTATTAGAATTCTATAGCTATTAGATACCTCAAGCTTGTAAAATTGAACTTTTGCACTTTATGCGATTTAGTCCTTTTTTGCAATTATGCGTTCAATCGTTAAAATTAAGGTACCAAAATTCTCATGCATCCTTATAAACATGTTACAACACATAAAATAATATCAAAATAATTTTCCTCCACCTCAGATTAGTGGTCCCAAAACCACTTTCTGACTAGCCCCTAATTCGGGCTGTTACAATTCCCCCTTTAGGGATTTTCGTCCTCAAAAATCTTACCAGAAGAAGTTTCTTTCAACATTCAAGAAATGTTTCCAACAACTTTTCAAAATCTCAAGTTGATGTACCCTCAAATCTCTCTCTTGCCAAAGACCTTTAAGCCATAGGATACCAGGTTGAAGCACAACTTTAAAATTTAAATTACTCTTTCTCTGGGGCACATATACCCAATAATCTGACAAATGTGAACTCTGCACATGCTAAAATGATCATTCAGATCTTTACCGAATAATTTACTACAATCCGGTTGGCATCCCTCTAATTGGGAAATCATGTCAATCCAAATTCGAGATCTATAGTATTTTATCACACTTTCTCCCTAGGATCTTCATCGACTGTAGTAGTCCTAACCTTGAACACTCTGAAAATTTAGCTTTTACCGGTCGACTACTTCCGAAGATAAACTCAGTCATATCATGAGGTGTACTCAATTTTCAAAACATTTATGTATATAAATACACCTTTTCTTATTCTTGAATGAGCAGACATGCTACTACTGAGCCTCATACCAAAACTTCTGCATAAGTTCTGGATTCATCAACCTGCAGTTCTATCTCAAGGTAACTATAATAACGGAAATCTTATCCGACCTGAATTTTAACATTTAAAACAAACTCATTCAAAGCTTATTTAAAATACCATTCACTATCTCACTTTTGAACTCCTTTGTTTAAAAAGGAAAACTCGCTTTAGCCATTAACATCACTAAAACTAGGATATTATCAACTAAGGTTAATTGAGTAGCTAACTCACATTTATTAAACGGGGATTTTCCATCCAAATATCTGTACAATGTCCATTATTCGAGAAGTATTTCAATAACTATACAGACTCTTGTAATTGTTCAAGCCATTTTCACTGTCTCACAATCAAAATTTTCTGTAGCATTAGATACTCTAGCTCATCAGGATTTAGAAAGCACATGGAATTTTTCCACAAATCATATTATAACATCAATTTCACAACACAGGGACAAAAGTGATCGTCTCTGGATCACCAATCTAACAATTCTTTTCAACGTAACTCTAACCACCCAAAGATGTAAACTACCTCTTTACACTCTGATATTAAAACACCTTTCAATTTATTCATTAGCGCATCACTAAATATCACAAACTCTTTTTCTTGATTCAAACTAAACTCAATACTAGAACTTTCAGGTAATAGTACCTTTAATAGCTTTCAACTTTACCATCCTGGTTAGAATATTTCAATAAATATAACCCTGTATTATGCTCCCTAGAATCTAAGTTCCTCATTCAGACTATTTATCTCCCTACTAGTGAATATACAGAATTTATTCTCCCTGTTGAAGCATGCATAAGTATACACATAACTCGGATCATATCTCAACAAATCAATCTACTCTTTTCTCCATACTGAGAATATAGTTCAAACACACAATCCTTTGAATTTCTCTTGTTATGCTAATCGAAAACTTTTATTATCGCTTTAGTTCAAGGTAACCGGGGCATCTCAATTGAATGCAATAACTCTATTCCGCTTACCGAAAAATCCATCGCACAATTTGAAACTTGTGATTTCACTTCTTATACTTTTGTCGATATTAACATCTTATGCAAAAATCAAAGATATCCATATCCTAGAATTATCACTTTTCTATGATCAAACTAAAGGTGTAATCATGGTAGATATAACTATCACAACCTGAAAAACACACTTTAAAGATAACCATGATCAGCAAAAACATAAGAGTAGTCTCATATAAAATTTTTATTACCAAATTCATCCTCAAAATACCAAAATGAAATTACAATGAGAGAAAAGAATGTCGATTTCAATCAACCAAATCGACAACCGTTTCGTCTGACCTTACAGTCAGCTAACATTCTCACATGATCACAATTTCATAAAAAGAACAACCATATAACCCTTGAAGGGAATTGGATATCCATACAGAATACTCAAAGAGGTCATTATAATCCATTCACCCATAGTTGTCATAATCAAACACTTCCACGGTTCGAATATTGTTTGTCTAACTATTTCTGTCCTCATAAACTCCTTTAATATTCCTTTCACTAATGATCATCAATTTGGGAAGATCTCGGTAAGTACACACCTCAGGCTTCCTCCTCAATTGAGTCAAATAGCCGAGGCCAACTTTCTCTTAGCTCGTAACATTGCATAATCAGTACAACCTTTAAAACATTAAGATATTCTTCCCAAAACTGTTCCTACCTTCCAACTATCTTTATCTCTATATACATTACTAATTGTTTCGCCTCTAAACTCTTTTATTTCATACTTATGAACTTATTTAACTTGACTCTTGTAAAAATCTCATTACAAATCAACCGTGGTAAGGGGGTAAGGTCGTAAAGCATCTAATTTGGCTCTCACGATTATGCACATATGATTTAACATTCATCATTAATGAAATATCATCGTAATTGCACAACTCGCTCCAAGCCAGTTTTTCACACTTATGTTACAATTGTTTCTATCACCCATAATTTTGAATAGTGATTTTACTAACACAGGCTCCATATTAATATCTATTCAAGTACTCAACATTTAACTCTGATTTCTCTTACCATCACTTATCAAATTAGAGAACGTCTTATGCATTTGAGTACGTCGTTTACTTGATTGCCATAGTCCAACTATGGTCTTACTCGTATCACAATATCATAGCCCCAGTTATAATCTTACATGTCATCACAATGCCATAGCCTCGCTATAGTCTTGCACAAAATCTCATATCGATACCAATGCCATATCCCAGATACAGTCTTACATGGAAACACTTGTCAATGCTGATACCATATCCTAGATATGGTCTTGCAAGGGATCTTATATCGATGTCGACGCCATATCCCAGATATGGTCTTACACGATTTCATGCCGAAGCCAGGTCCCAGATGTGGTCTTACACGGAATCACTATTCGATGCCGATGCCATATCCCAGAAATGGTCTTATAGGGTATCATGTATCGTTGCCAATGCCATGTCCCAGACATGGTATTATATGGGATCACATGTATTGCCATGGTTCAACCATGGTCTTACTCATCAATTTATCATTGCACGACCGTACTCATCTCCTACGTTCTACTTATTTTAACTACCCAGATTAACTCCCATACTATCATAATATTTATGGCTTCATAATAGAGTCATAAAACAAAACATCATACATCCTCTACTTTAACAGTCGCACATGAGATTCAACTATGTAGACATATTGATTATACATCATTCAAATAGTTGCACATACACACATATCCCGTTCTCTGTGTAAGTTTACCCACCATATTCACTTAACCAAATAGGTTGAGTAAATAACACCATATGCACATCGAACCAACATGGATAAGCTTATCACCTTATAACTTTCATTTCATTCTTCAACCTAGGATTTTTTTCATTTCATACCTTATCACACACATGTCATGAACTTCTATTCATACCTTTCTGAATTTCATCACTGTATAAGCACATTTCAATTACCTCATTATCACTTATAACATTATTGAAAATAGCTCGATTGGGAATCATCTCTATCTTAACAAAATAATTTCGTTAGAGCCGGGAGATATTACACTATCATAAGTAGTAATATGACATGTATAACTAAACTCTCATACACTACGTTAGTCTAAGAATCGACAAACCATAGCTCTGATACCACTAAATGTAACACCCTTTACCTCTATTTAACTCTGGAACTGGGTACGAGGCATTACCGGACTCGACTTGCTTGAGCATTCAACTTTGGGCTATAAAATTTTTTCCAATTTAAAACTTTTTCATTTACAATTGTAATGTCCCTATCATGGGTCTACGAGACCCTTTACATATACTCGAGATGCTAAGGGACCAAATCGAAACTTTTAAACACTTTAAAAGTTTTGACATAAAATTAGGCCACACACCCGTGTAAAGAGTGGGACACGCCTGTGTGATATATCACACACCCGTGTTCCAAGCCTGTGTAGAATTATTTTCTTTTTGAACCTACAGGGGGTTTCACACGGCCGGACACACGCCCGTATTCTTGGCTTGTGTGCTCCACACAGCCTAGACACGTCTGTGTCCTCGTCTGTGTGTAAAAATTGGGTATTCTGTTTGTGACGTCAGCAACCTCATAAGGGGCACACGGCCTAGGCACACGCCCGTGTGGCTAGCCCGTGGATGACACTAACTTGCAAGACTAGCATGCAAGGGACACATGGCCAAGTCACATGCCCATGGGGCCAACTATGTGTCACATAATGCCTAGACACATGATAAACCATAAAAGTGACATATTTTAGGCCCACATTTAGTATGCTTTTGAATGATTTAGCCCTTGATTTATGTAAAAAGGTGCTCTTAATCCTTTATTTTCATGTTTTTACTCAAAAAGCACCCGAGGACGAAAAGAACAAGAAACGGGCTTAAAATGGGCCAATTTGGGCCAAAGAGGAAATCGACACGGCCTGGACTTCAAGCCACACGGTCGTGCCATGAAAATTATTAAGACACGGCCATGCCATGATTTACACGGCCGTGCCCCAATCGAAAGAATTGAGACACGGCCTAAAGATGATTTACACGGGCGTGTACCATGGCCGTGCCTCTCCGCAGAAAAGAGCAATTCTACTCGGAATAGGATACTTTGAGGCAAAAAAACACATTCCAAAGCCTATTCAAACACCCGAGTAGGAATTATACTTGAATTAGGATACTTAGGGGCCAAGTAAGGCATCTCAAAGTCTATATAAATACCCAAGGGTGCAACTTAAGAGGGAGTTCGGCAGAAGCCTTCTGCTAGGGCTTTTATCGGGGCGGTGGGCTAGGCCAAGGAGCCGAGCCAGAAGGATCACATTTGTGGGAATCACTCGAAGATAGCCAGAAGATCCATCTCGAAGAGCCGAAAATTTACTCAAGACGACGGATCTCTCCTTCAATTCCTCTAGGGGGTTTTAGGGATTTCTTATGTTTTGTTTTATCTTTTCTCTTGAGATGTTTTTATCCATTATGAACTAAATCCTTCAGATACCTGAAGGGGATGAAACCTAGATGAATTTTGTTATTATTTTCTGAATTATATGATAAATACTTAGTTTGTTCTTAATTATGTTGCTTAATCCAAATCTGATGTGCTTAGGTGAAGGAGGAATAGACCCTACTTAAGAGTAGATCTAGCATAATTAAGCGGAGTTGATCGAACGCCTAGAGATAGGGTTATGAGATTTTGCCATATTAGGGTGAAACCTAATATGGGAATCCATTGATCGATTTGCTGCTATTCTAGGGGGTTATTATAAGAGAACGAGAGTTCCACAAATTACCTTAGGGTTAGACGTTATTCGCCTCGAGAGAGGGTTTAATATAGGTTAGGGAGTCCTATGGATCAAGCTCAGTAAAGAAATCATATGATTTAGTAATAAGTAACAAGTGAAGTCTAGGTGGATTCTTCCTGAGGGTATCATCGTAATCAATTGAGTTTCTTCAAGTTATTTCCCAATTCGTTCTTTTTGTCTTTGTGTCTTTAGCTTAGTAGTTGTTAAACTAGATTAAATCAACCAATCACTCCATATTTTAGGCTAAATAATAAAAAGAAAGTGAGTATTAGTACTTTTAGTTCCTTTGGGTTCGATAATCCGGTCTTGCCTAAGCTATGCTACTGTTCGATAGGTACCCTTGCCTTTAAGTCGTTGTCAGAGTTAGTTTCCAGGTTTGATCATTCTAGTTATAAATTTTAAAGCTTTGATTTCAGCGATCAAGTTTTTAGCGTCGTTGCCGGGGAACAAAAATATTAAGAAAGCTTAATTTTTATTACTTTAGCCAATTTTTTTATTACAATTTATTATTATTATTATTTATTATTATTTTTTTACTTTGCTAATTTTTCCTCTATTTTGCTTTTGGCAGAAAATTTTAGTCTATGGAAAGATGGCTTTGAATAATTATCGGTGGCAAGTCATGAGGACAATTCCTACTAAAATGACGACCGGTGTCTTCAACCTCAACGTGGTCACCAAAGTTATCTAATCAGTTAGAGATGATGAATAAAAAGATTGATGATTGGTATAGTCCCTCGCAAGTACATCAAGAATTATAATATGATTTGAATCTAGGAGGCGTGGCGAATCTTGAGTACCCACCCTACGGATATGGCATGGAAAACGTGCAAGGTCACTATAAAAGTAACTATTCTAGATATCAAAATAATTTTTATAGTGACACTTATAATGCAGGTTGGAAGTACCATCCCAATTTCTCGTGGGATGATCAAAATAGCCAAAGATCGAAACTTCCTCCAGATTTTCAACAACCACCTCACCAACAAGAAGAGGAGCCGAATCTTGAAGAGATGCTGACAAAATTCATGGCAAACACAGAAAATCGTTTCCAAGAAACTGAGAAAACACTTAAAAGCAACTAATGCAGCCACTAAGTCAGTCAAGGCAGCCACTAATGCAGTCGAACAACTCACAAAACTAATGTCAGAACGACCGCAAGGATGTCAACCAAGTAACACCGAGATTAAACCGAAGGAGAAAATTCAAGCCATCTCAGCCCATGCCAGTAAGGGGTTAGATGAACCTAATCCAATACAAAAAGCCAAGGTAGACGAAGGTAAGGTAGAGGTAACACAAGAAAAGCCAAAAGTGGTAATCAAGGAGTACCAACCTCGTATACCATATCCTAAAGCAATGAAAAGAGACGATTCAGAGGAATAGTTCGGTAAGTTTCTTAAACTCTTAAAGAAATTACATATTAACTTACCTCTTCTTGAAGCTCTTTTTCAGATACCAGACTCGAGGAAAATTTTAAGACAGCTCTTGACCAATAAATGCAAATTAGACAAAGAGCACCACGTGGAGCTAAACGCAATGTGCTCAGCAATTCTACAAAATAAACTGCCACAGAAATTACAAGATCCAGGGAGTTTTACAATTCCATGTTTAATTGGTAGTTTATCTATTGATAATGCATTAGCGGATTTAGGGGCAAGCATCAATGTTATGCCTTACAAAATGTTTAAACAACTAGGTCTAGGGAAACCTAGACAAACTAGGATGAGCATTCAATTAACTGATAAAACTATAAGAATTCTTAGGGGTATAATAGAAAATGTTCTAATCAAAATTGATAAATTTGTATTCCAAGTAGACTTTGTCGTTTTAGACATGGATGAGGACAACACGATCCCCTTAATTTTAGAAAGACCCTTTTAGCAATTGCCAGAGCTAAAATTGATATCTATGCAGGAGAACTCATACTTCGTGTAGGTGACGAGATAGTCATTCTTCAAGCTCTTGACTCGGCCAGAACATCAAGTGATAAAGGTGAGGAAGTAAATTCAGTTGATAACCAACTTGTTCAACCTTCATTGCAGGAAACACCACAAGGCTACAAACATAAACATGATCATAGACCTCGTGCCAATAAAGAAGAATTACATGAGGAACCAAAACCAAACGAAGTCAACCCGAAGGAAACCTCAGACTAGCTGATAGGAACAATAAATCACATAAAAATAGAGGATCAAATATTGTTGAATAAGGAAGACCCTCAAATCACCAATTCAAACCTCAAGACAAACAAAGAAATCACTTTTGAGGTACTTAATGTCTTCATATACGGCACAGTCGAGGTAAGCAATCCCAAATTCAACACTTTTGAGGTAAACACTGCTCGACTTAAACTTTATATCAATAACCGAGTTGATCGCATGAGAAAGGATTTCCACCTCATTAAACCACCATGATTACGCAAATAACAGGTAAGTCTAGCTTAAGACTATAAACGAGCGCTTCTTGGGAGGCAACCCGAGCACTAACCCCATTTTTATTTTTTATTTTTATTTTATTTTTATTTTTATTTCCCTTTTTAAGCATTCAAATAAACCAAAAGTGCAGATTTCCAGACCACACGGCCTTGCACGAGGCAATGGCCGTGACCGTGTGGGCACCACGGCTAGGCACATGGGCGTGGACCGTATCTCTATTTAACTATTTTTATTCCTATTTTTATTTTTACTTTCTTTATTATTTTTCGTGCTATTTAGATTTAGTTTAGGACACAATAAAATCAGACCGGCTACTTTGAGGATTCAATTTCAAACGGTTCGAGACGCTTCCCCATGTTCATCTCCAATCCTATCTGATTTCTTTTCAAAAACTTCATCCATAATTCAGGAAGTTTCACTTCTCTCCCTATCTTATGACTTTATTATTATCTTTCTTTGTACATTGAGGACAATGTACAACTTAAGTGTGGGGGGTTAACTAAAGTATTATTCGAAAAATCCTAAATTTTAAATCTTGTTTTTAAGTTTTTTTCTCATATTACTAATTAGGATGAAATTTCTAATGATTTATGATTTTTATTGATATGTTTTGGATTAAGTCATTGATAATTGTCAATTGATGATTTAAACTTTAAGATACTAGAGAATCAAGCATGATAAGTCTATTTTTCAAGAATAATTTTTTTTTTCTAGATTGTTGAACTGAATTTTAATATTACCTTGAAGTTTGAAATTTACAGGGATTGATGTCAAATACCCATAATTTTTGTGAGATTTTGAGCCTTACAAAACATTTTTTTTCATGCTCACTTTATTGATTATGAGTGTGTCAACTTTGAACTGTTATTCTAGAACTTGCCTCGATTATACATGTTGAGACCACATCTATGATTTGATATACTGAGATGATAAAGGCACCTAGGTTTTAACCCATTTACACCACTAAAAGCCTACCCACATAATTAACCCCTAGTGAACCCTTTTTAATCCTAACAACCCTTTTTATTGATTTACCCGCTAATATTAACCTGAAAACCCTTTGAATTTGTTATCACCATTCTTTTGACTACCCTTCTATCAAGAATTGATTTGATAGGTTGCTTAATTAGTTTATTTCAGTTGATAAAGTTCTTTCTTTAGTATGTAGTTTGTTCGACAAAAAAAGAAAAGAAAATCGAAAAATCAAAGTATATTCAGTATTAGTGAGCTTGTACATTTAAATTTCAATTATTAAAGAAAAAATCTCGTTGTATTATTAGTTTCAAAGTTTCAATTGATATAATCATTTATTTTCTAGTTAATTTTTTAGTTAGGTGATTTGTCAAAATCGATCTTGATTCTAACCCTTCTAATTCAGCCTTTATCCACACCTTTTAACCCAAGCCCCGTTACAACCCTGTTAAAGACCATTTGATTTGTGTATCATCTCATATTACAGTTGTAACACCCCAAACCTGGCCTAAACGCTACGACCGAATCTGGCGTGTCACTAGGAAGAAAACGTCTCACAAACCATTTTGATCGACTTGATTTGAAAAGAAACTTTTGTGTAGTTAAGAAAAACATGGTTGAATTGAGTGAATTGTTAAAACATTTTGAAACATTATTCAGCATGATAGAATCACTTCGTTGTTAACCTTGTTGATTATTTATCTGGCGTATAAATTTAGAAAAACTCAGAGTATTCACTTAAGTTTATAAAAACGTCCATTCCATAGATTACCTGACATGCCTTTTTCGTTTAATAGAGTTTAAGAGAAAACGAAATGAATAATAAATCCCAAAGTAAAGTTTAAGTGGCCTTATTACAAACTAAAATCCCAACTTAAAGTAAATAAAAATTAAAACCGAAACAAACATTGAAACAAAAATAAATATTTCGCATGGCCACCGCGTGTCCACCCCGGCTCCAAATCCATGATCTACGCACTATATGCAAAATGTAATGGAAGGGGTGAGCCATTGAGACTCAGTGTGTAACTCCCCATCCCAAAAGACGTCAAAATCATACACAGATTCATATGATATTATCCATGTAATGAAACCCATTACCTAAATATCCATCCGAGTCTCCCAAATCTACCCCTTGTGGAACCTAGCCACTGGTCGTACGTAACCATTGGTAACCAAAGTTACAAATATTCATATGTGGGGCCAACCTACTTGTGGTACCTAACCACTGGTGACGATCCCTTAAATCGATATGTGGGGCCAACCCACTGCGGTACCTAACCACTGGGACGGGTCACTAAAATAATCATATGTGGTACCTAACCACTGGTGGTTCCAAACCACTGAGACTTAGTCATAGAATAATAATATTTGGGGCCGACCCACGTGTGGTACCTAACCACTGGTGACAGTCTGATAAATCATGCCTTCCCCCTCTTCTCATCATACCCATATTTCATGTGTATGTTTCTCCATATAATGTGATCATGCTTAATACATAAGAAAATATAACATGGCGCACACAGGTTTCACAAAGATAAGGCATGATATTCACCATAATGAACTTACCCGAAGTCCTTGCTTATATCCGTAAAGGGTAGCGTAATGTTTCCCACTGTTATTCCGACTTTTAACAAACAAAACATTTAACATAACAACATATGAAGTGCGTAAGAGTTACACACCTGACACTCGTACTATCGTACTCTCGGCTTTAACACAATCGTCACTCGAGACTACCACTATCTGCCTACAATCTTTCTCCGATCTCGGCCCACAACCCGATGGCCAATCTCGCACCCCTGATACTACTCGCTTCTTGAACTTAGGGGCTGGGTTTACAGATCCAACCCCTCCTATCGATTGGCTGGCATTCGAGTCCATGAACACACCTTGGTCACTAAATCATAATAAAGCAATAAGAACAAACTAAAAGAAATTGGTGTTCATGGCCACAGCCCTTACCTAGATCGACAAATCCCAGAGCCTTGGACTTGACCGACTGACTAACCAACTCCTAGAGATCTTCAATCGCAAGTGACACCACCCCACCTTCACTTGACCGATTCAAAAGCCACCTAGCAAGATTTGGCCCAACAACCCCTTAAAGATGATTCGGCAAGAGCTGGAACAGTAGGGAATCCAAAATAGAAAGCCAACAATGGAAACAAGATCTTCAATTGTATGATTAGGGGTTTCGATTCTTAGAGAGATAAAGAAAAAACTATTGAAAAATGGCTAAAAGGTTCGGCTATGGAAGAAGAAAATATGGGCAAAGAGGGTTCAATTTTTAGGAAGATTTTGAAGAGGAGAAAAGAGCTAGAGGGTTTCGGTTTTAGAGTGAAATTGAGGCAAATGACAGAACCCACAAGAGAAGAGAATTTCGGCTTGAGGAGAGAAGGTGAGAAAGAAAGAAAAAGATGAAAAAGATGATCACTTGTGCCTACTAATTTCGGCATATCAAACCAAATTTCACCCCCTCCCAGAGCATGATTTTTGGCCAACTCCTCCTCCACCTGATAACTCTTATCCTCCCTTGTTATCTTAATCTACATACTCCCTTCAAAAGAGGCCTCCTTAGCACCAAATCCTCCCCTCATAAATCAACATATTATCCACCTAAATAAAAGAATTAAATCTCCTATTTTCTAGCCACTGTGCCATCCTCCCTTCCCCCTCAGAGTGCCAAATTTTAGCCCAAAAGCATGGGCTCTAAGCGGCCAACACTTAGGCCCAATCCTCCCCTTAGTGACGCCGCCTACTTGCTCCCTTACAGCACCACTAGATTTTGGGCCACAAGCCAACCTTGCAAATTTTAAACACAGATACCCCTTCTTTCTTTCCTATAGCTCCCCATTAGAAAATTAACCCAGGTCTCAGCTTAAACCTGAGCCTAATTCGCACCTCTAAATCTCAAGCTAACACTTTAACCCTACAACACACAAAATGCACAGACCCACTTACTCAGGATGTTACAGTTCTACCCCCCTTAAATTAAATTTCGGCCTCGAAATTTACCTGATCAAAAGAGTTGAGAGTATTACTGTCGCATAACATCCTTCGGCTCCCATGTCGCTTCTTCGGATCCATGGTTCTGCCATAATTCCTTCACCAAAGGGATTGATTTCCTACGCAGTACTTTGACATCTCGATCTAGGATCTGCACTGGTTCCTCCTCAAAAGATAAGTCTGAGCTCACCTCAATTTCTTCCACCGGCACAACATGAGACAGATCTGAGCGATAGCGTCTAAGCACGGAAACATGGAACTCATTATGGATCTGACTCAACTCTGGTGGCAACTCGATCTGATAAGCTACTGGTGCCACTCGCTTCAACACCTGATAAGGCTCGATAAACCTAGGGCTCAGCTTGCCTTTTCAACCAAATCTCAGCACTTTCTTCCACGGTGACACCTTTAAGAAAACCCTGTCACCCTCTGCAAATTCTATATCCTTCCATTTGAGATCGGCATAGGACTTTTGCCTGTCCGAAGCTTTCTTCAGACGAGCTCGAATTAGACTAACCTTCTCTTCTGTTTCAACCTCCAACTCTGGACCCAATAACTGTCGCTCCCCCAACTCCTTCCAACATGTTGAGGTACGACACTTCCGACCATATAACGCTTTATATGGTGCCATACGAATACTTGCCTGGTAACTATTGTTGTATGCGAACTCCGCCAACCGCAGAAATTCTTCCCAACTACCTCTGATATCCAAGGCACAACCCCTTAGCATATCTTCTAAGACTTGGATTACCCTCTCGAATTGTCCATCCGACTGGGGATGAAATGCCGTACTGAAATCCAACTTTGTACCCAATGCTTGGTGTAATGCTTTCCAAAACCTCGATGTGAACCTAGGGTCCCTGTCAAAGATAATCGACACTAGCACCCCATGTAACCTCACAATTTCTGCCACATATAACTTAGCCAACCTTTGGAGAGAGTAATCAACCCGAACTGGTATAAAATGAGCCAACTTTGTTAAACGGTCAATGATCACCCAAATCGAATCCTTCTTAGTAGGTGTGAGGGGTAGCCCACTAACAAAATCCATCGTGATCCTTTCCCATTTCCACTGCGAAATCTTTATCGGTTGCAGCAATCCCGAGGGTAACTAATGTTCGGCTTTGACCTGTTGACACGTCAAACACTTACTCACAAATTCAGTTACTTCTCATTCCCGGCCACTAAAACTGCTCCCGCCAATCCCGGTACATCTTACTACCTCCAGGATGCATAGCGTATGGACTGCTATGAGCCTCCTGAAGAATCTTCTGCCTTAACTCCATATCTTTAGACATGCAAACCTTCCCCTGAAAACATAGCACTCCATCGCTGCTCAAGCTATACCCCTCCAATCCATCATTCTGCACTTGCAAACACCGAGCGTTTAGGACTTCATCCACCAGTTGTTTTTCTTAACCTGGTTTACCCACGTTGGCTTCACTTGCAGTTCTACTAACAGACTTCCGTTATCATACAGACTAAGGTGGGCAAACAAGGCTCTTAAATCTGCCACAACCTTGCGGCTCAAGGTGTCAGTACCACGTTAGCCTTACCTGGATGGTACTTAATCAAGCAATCATAATCCTTCAACAGCTCGATCCACCTCCTTTGCCTTAAATTCAATTCCTTCTAAGTAAGGAGGTATTTCAAACTCTTATGATCTGTGTACACAATAGACCTTTCTCCATACAAGTAATGTCTTCATATTTTTAGGGCAAAAACCACTGCAGCCAACTCCAGATCATGCGTCGGGTAATTCACCTCGTGAGGTCTCAATTGTCGAGAAGCATACGCTACTACCTCCCCCTCTTGCATCACCACACACCCTAACCCTGTATGCGATGCATCACAATAAACCGTAAACTCTTTCCCTACTTCAGGTTGAATCAGCACCAGATCTTCCGTCAAAATCCTTTTTAACTTCTCAAAACTTTCTTGTTGCTTGTCTGACCACTCAAACGGAACCCCTTTCCTTAGCAACTTGATTAGCGGCGCTGCAATCAAAGAAAACCCTTCCACAAACATCCTATAATATCCTGCTAAACCCAGAAAACTCTGAATCTCTGCCACAGACTTCGGTGGTTTCCAGCCTAACACCAGTTCAATCTTTCATGGGTCCACCCTAATCCCCTCAGCTGACACCACATGACCCAAAAAGGTAACTTCTTTCAAGTAGAACTCGCACTTACTAAACTTAGCAAACAATTGCTTCTCCCTTAGAATCTGCAAAACCACTCGGAGATGTGCATCGTGCTTTTCCTCTGATTTCGAGTACACCAGAATATCATCTATAAACACTATGATGAATCGGTCCAAAAATGGATGAAACACCCAATTCATCATATCCATAAACGCTGCTAGGGCATTGGTCAACCCAAACGACATCACCAAAAAATCATAATGACCGTAACGAGTAAGAAAAGTTATTTTATGGATATCCGCCTCCTTAACCTTAAGCTGGTGATACCCCAACCTCAAATCTATCTTGGAAAAGACTGAGGCTCTCTTAAGTTGGTCAAACAAATCGTCTATCCTTGGCAATGGATACATGTTTTTAATTTTCAACTTACTCAACTAACGGTAATCAATGCATATTAGCATTGATCCTTCCTTTTTCTTAACAAAAAGCACAGGCACTCCCCAAGGTGATACACTTGGCCGGATAAAACCCCAATCCAATAACTCCTGAATCTGCGCTTTCAGTTCCACCAACTCTTTCGACGCCATTCTATACGAGGCAATAGACACTAGCGCTGTTCTTGATAGAAAGTCTATACCAAATTCCACTTCGCGATGCGAAAGCAAACCCGAAAGCTCTTCCGAAAAGACATCGATAAATTCTTTCACCGTTCAGACATTCTCCAAAGCTGATTCCTTAACCTCCAAGGCACAAACATAAGCCACAAATGTCTTACATCCTTTCCTCACCATCTCCTCAGCCTTCAAAGTGGATACCACACTAGATAGGTAGTTTCTTCTCTCACCTATCATCACCACCTCTTCAGTAATTTTGGTCATTTCTACAAGAACGGTGAATTTCATCTCTCGCTGCGAAGCAATCAACACTCCTAGCTCATCCCTTAGTCTGTCGTCAAGCCTAACACAACACTCATGCTCTGTAGCCACGATACCCCGAGCATATCGGCTCAACTGTAAGAATTTCATTTCGTACCCCGGATACCCACTTACTCCCCTACACCAAATTGAAGAATGCCTTACGTTGCGCATCTATATAACTAGACCCAACATACTTCCTCTAGTAAGTCGCCTTAAAGAAATCCCAAGTGATGTCATCGGCCATCATACCTTCTCTGACCGTAAGCCACCACTGATAAGACTCATCTCGGAGAAGAGACACTATCCCTTTCAACTTCTCCTCAGCCGTGAAATCCAAATCATCCATTATGCGCTCTGTTGCCTCTAACCAATACTCCGCTGTGTTGGGAGCTACACTTGAAACTCCCCTAAATACCTCTACTCCATTAGCTCGAAGTCATTCAGACACCGATTTCTGAGCCCCTGCACCTACGCTTGCTCCAGCGACTCTCTCTAAGACCCGTAGCATAGCCTGTGACACCACGTCATCACCACTCGTTTGCTCCTAGAACTCAGTGCCCACAGCTGGTGGCGTTGGTACTTCATTCTCCGACTTATCACCAGACCCTACTGGTTCTGACACAGTCATCCTACCCTTACCACGACCACGACCACACACATTATGCCCACGACCTCGAGTGCTCATTATACCATTCGCGATTTAATCTGATTTAGAAATTTTATAGGTTAAGAACTTTTTCTTCCACTGATTAACAACGAACAGTCTTATAGAAGGAAGTTTTAACAGTGGTTCTTTCGAATTTGAACTATGTCTACATAGTTCAGTTCATAAGTCAGTATTTCTAATTCTAAAATTTACATTCAATCAACATTCAGCAGAGTACCACATACATGTATTCAACACAAGTACATCCACGAGCTCACATTTGTCACCTAAGGGTATCTTCGTCATTTCACTACCCAGGGGTATTTTCAAAATTTTCACCTATAGGGGTATTTTCGTAATTTTCCAAAATAAGGTATCTTGTGATTTTCCAAAATAAGGGTATTTCTGTAATTTTACAATTTGGGGGTATTTTGGTAATTTTGCCAATTTCGGTAACTTTCGTAGATTAAGGGTAATTTGGTAATTCTTCAAATAAGGGTGCTTTGGTCATTTTCTAAACAGGGTTATTTTGGTCATTTTACAAAATCAAAGGTATTTTGGTCATTTTACAAAATCAAGGTCATATAAGTAATTTTACAAAGATGGGGTACTGGTCCCTTTCGAGTTTTAGTTAAAACTTTGGCCCATTAACAAGCCCTCACGGTTAAGATGAACAGTCACTACGCACAAGGTAGGATTCCAGAGAAGATGAGGTGAGGCACTAGGACTGCTTAAATACCAAGCTCTTCCTGAATCCAATCCTAGGCACGCGTATGCCTGTTACCACACCCTAGTCCTTCTGACTTGCTCACAAACGTGTTTATTTAGGGAAGTTAAGTTTTATGGAATTTAGGAGTTTGTGCAACTAGGCCTACGGTCCATAAGCCCTAACATATCTATTTACATCCCTATAAACCCATTAATCCCATCACACATATATATATCACATCAGAGGTTAGGATATTTACCTGGGTGGATCAGTGCCAGAGACTTAGGTGCCATGCTTTCCAAGATATGCATCTCCCTACAAATCATTTTATAGACCTCTTATTGAAAATATTTTGGGCCTTATACCCACAGCCGAGCTTTAGAACCTGGCTCTGATGCCAAAAATGTAACACCCCAAGCCCGGCCTAAATGCTATGACTGAATCTGGCGTGTCACTGGGAAGAAAACGTATCACAAACCATTTTGGTCGACTTGATTTGAAAAGAAACTTTTGTGTAGTTAAGAAAAATGTGGTTGAATTGAGTGAATTATTAAAACATTTTGAAACATTATTCAGCATGATAGAATCACTTCATTGTTAACCTTGTTGATTATTTATCCGGCGTATAAATTTAGAAAAACTCAGAGTATTCACTTAAGTTTATAAAAACGTCCATTACATAGATTACCTGGCATGCCTTTTTCGTTTAATAAAGTTTAAGAGAAAACAGAATGAATAATAAATCCCAAAGTAAAGTTTAAGTGGCCTTATTACAAACTGAAATCCCAACTTAAAGTAAATAAAAATTAAAACCGAAATGAACATTAAAACAAAAATAGATATTTCACATGGCCACCGCGTGTCCACCCCGCTCCAAATCCACGATCTACACATTATCTGCAAAATGTAATGGAAGGGGTGAGTCACCGAGACTCAGTGTGTAATTCCTCATCCCAAAAGACGTCAAACTCATACACAGATTCATATGATATTATGCATGTCATGAAACCCAATACATAAATATCCATCCGAGTATCCCAAATCTACCCCTTGTGGCACCTAGCCACTGGTGGTACCTAACCATTGGTAACCTAAGTTACAAATATTCATATGTGGGGCCAACCCACTTGTGGTACCTAACCACTGGTGATGATCCATTAAATCGATATGTGGGGCCAACCCACTGTGGTACCTAACCACTGGGACGAGTCACAGAAATAATCATATGTGGTACCTAACCACTGGTGGTTCCAAGCCACTGAGACTTAGTCACAGAATAATAATATGTGGGCACGTATGGTACCTAACCACTAGTGACAGTCTGATAAATCATGCCTTCCCCCTCCTCTCATCATACCCATATTTCATGTATATGTTTCTCCATACAATGTGATCATGCTTAATACATAAGAAAATATAATATGGCACACACAGTTTTCACATAGATAAGGCACGATATTCACCATAATGGACTTACCCGGAGTCCTTATTTATATCTGTAAGGGTAACGTAATGCTTCCCACTGTTATTCTGGCTTTTAACAAACACAACATTTAACATAACAACATATGAAGTGCGTAAGAGTTACACACCTGACACTCGTACTATCGCACTCTCAACTTTAACAACATCGTCACTCGAGACTACCACTATCTGCCTACAATCTTTCTCCGATCTTGGCCCACAACCCGATGTCCAGTCTTGCACCCCTGATACTACTCGCTTCTTGAACTTAGGGGTTGGGTTTACAGATCCAACCCCTCCTATCACTTGGCTGGCATTCGAGTCCATGAACACACCTTGGTCACTAAATCATAATAAAGCAATGAGAACAAACTAAAAGAAATTGGTGTCCACGGCCACAGCCTTTACCTAGATCGACAAATCCCAGAGCCTTGGACTTGACCCACCGACTAACCAACTCTTAGAGATCTTCAACCGCAAGTGCCACCACCCCACCTTCACTTGATCGATTCAAACACCACCTAGCAAGATTCAGCCCAACAACCCCTTAAAGATGATTCAGCAAGAGCGGGAAAAGTAGGGAATCCAAAATAGAAAGCCAAAAATGGAAACAAGATCTTCAATTGTATGATTAGGGGTTTTGGTTCTTAGAGAGATGAAGAAAACACTATTTAAAAATGGCTAAAAGGTTCGACTATGGAAGAAGAAAATATGGGCAAAGAGGGTTCGACTTTTAGGAAGATATTGAAGAGGAGAAAAGAGCTAGAGGGTTTCAGTTTTGGAGAGAAATTGAGGCAAATGAGAGAACCCACAAGGGAAGGTGAGAAAGAAAGAAAAATATGAAAAAGATGATCACTTGTGCCTACTAATTTCGGCATATCAAACCGAATTTCACCCCCTCCCCAGAGCTTGATTTTCGGCCAACTCCTCTTCCACCTGATAACTCTTATCCTCTCTTGTTATCTTAATCTACATCCTCCCTTCAAAAGAGGCCTCCTTAGCACCAACTCCTCCCCTCATAAATCAACATATTATCCACCTAAATAAAAGAATTAAATCTCCTATTTTCTTCCCTTCCCCCCTTAGAGTGCCAAATTTTAGCCCAAAAGCATGGGCTCCAAGCGGCCAACACTTAGGCCCAATCCTCCCCTTAGTGACGCCGCCTACTTGCTCCCTTACAGCACCACCAGATTTTGGGACACAAGCCCACCTTGCAAATTTTAAACACAGATACCCCTTCTTTCTTTCCTATAGCTCCCCATTAGAAAATTAACCTAGGTCTCAGCCCAAACCTGAGCCCAATTCGAACCTTTAAATCTCAAGCTAACACTTTAACCCTACAACACACAAAATGCACAGACCCACTTACTCAGGATGTTACAACAGTTGTGGAGATTTGATTTTCAGGCAAGCCTATGGGATTAAATTTTCAGGTTCGACTATTGAGTGCTTAATTGTGAACCTTAAACACTTTGAGTGATTTGAGTGAATCTTTAGTGAGGATGTCAATCCTTGTCGATTTTGAATCAAATGTAAATATTTACAAGAAAGAAGACACGTATGTTTTTGTGCTACAAATATATGACTTAGAATTATTTGAATCTTTACGAGTCTTTGAGTTAAAATTATCTATGTATGAATTGTTTATGAATTATGATGAGGCAGTATTGATAGGAATTATGAATTGTGGAAAGGTCATTTTAATTGTAAGTTGAGAATTTTGCTTGAGGACAAGCAAAAGCTTAAGTGTGGGGGTATTTGATAAACTGTAAAAGTAACATATTTTAGGCCCACATTTAGTATGCTTTTGGATGATTTAGCCCTTGATTTATGTAAAAAGGTGCTCTTAATCCTTTATTTTCATGTTTTTACTCAGGAAAGCACCTGAGGACGAAAAGAACAAGAAACGGGCTTAAAACAGGCCAATTTGGGCCAAAGAGGAAATCGACACAGCTTGGACTTCAAGCCACACGACTGTGCCTCGACAATTAATTAAGACACGGCCATGCCACGATTTACACGGCCGTGCTCCAATCGACAGAATTGAGACACGACCTAATGATGATTTACACCGGCATGTACATGGCCGTGTCCTTACCGTAAAAAGAGCAATTCTACTCGGAATAGGATACTTTGAGGCAAAGAAACACATTCCAAAGCCTATTCAAACACCCAAGTAGGAATTATACTTGAATTAGGATTCTTAGGGGCCAAATAAGGCATCTCAAATTCTATATAAACACCAAAGGGTGCAACTTAAGAGGGAGTTCGGCAGAAGCCTTTTGCCAGGGCTTTTGTCGGGGCGGTGGACTAGGCCAAGGAGCTGAGCCAGAAGGATCACATTTGTGGGAATTACTCAAAGATAGCCAGAAGATCCATCTCAAAGAGCCAAAAATCTACTCAAGACGGCAGATTTCTCCTTCAATTCCTCTTGGGGGGTTTTAGGGATTTCTTATGTTTTGTTTTATATTTTCTCTTGAGATGTTTTTATTCATTATGAACTAAATCCTTCAAATACCTGAAGGGGATGAAACCTAGATGAATTTTGTTATTATTTTCTGAATTATATGATAAATACTTAGTTTGTTCTTAATTATGTTGCTTAATCCAAATCTGATGTGCTTAGGTGGAGGAGGAATAGACCCTGCATAAGAGTAGATCTAGCATAATTAAGCGGAGTTGATCGAACGCCTAGAGATAGGGTTACGAGATTTTACCGAATTAGGGTGAAACCTAAAATGGGAATCCATTGATCGATTTATTGCTATTCTAAGGTGTTATTATAAGCGAACGAGAGTTCCATTAATTAACCTAGGGTTAGACATTATTCGCCTCGAGAGAGGGTTTAATATAGGTTAGGGAGTCCTACGGATCAAGCTAAGTAAAGAAATCATATGATTCAGTAATAAGTAACAAGTAAAGTCTAGGTGGATTCTTCCTGAGGGTATCGTCGTAATCAATTGAGTTTATTCAAGTTATTTCCCAATTTGTTCTTTTTGTCTTCGCGTCTTTAGCTTAGTAGTCATTAAACTAGATTAAATCAACCAATCACTCCATATTTTAGGCTAAATAATAAAAAGAAAGTGAGTATAAGTACTTTTAGTTCCTTTGGGTTCGATAATCCGGTCTTGCCTAAGCTATACTACTATTCGATAGGTACACTTTCCTTTAAGTCGTTGTCAGAGTTAGTTTCCTGGTTTGATCATTCTATATATAAATTTTAAAGCTCTGATTTAGTGATCAACACACGCCCGTGTGTCTACCCGTGTGGACCAATTCAAGGCTATTTTCCAAGCCATTTAGCCACCCTCACTTGCACACATCCACACATCATCATATAACATTCTCAAGTTATCAATTATAACTCTTGATTTATCACATTTGAATCATGAAAATCAAACTATCTTCCCATATGCGAGGGAGAACTATTACTAACATCATTACAATCGACATGAGCCATCATCCATGGCTATACACAACCAACCCATAACTCTTTTAGACCAACACATTTGGCTACTTTAACTATGACTTAATTAAACCAAAATAAGATCTATACATGCCATATCTCAAGAAGACTTGAAAACTTATACCCAAGTGACTGCTTGATAATGTGAAAGCATCTCCGGCTGTCTCTAACCCGAGCTAGCTATGTTAACCTATAAGAGATAGAAAAGGAGGAGGAGTAAGCAATGATGCTTAGTAAGTTCATATGCAAATAATAATCAAGTATTGACATTCATTGATTATACTCAACCACAAAGGTATTTTAATGAGATTTACTCTTAACTCAAGGTTACCCATTCAATCATTTTTAATGCTTACTCATTCCGTCTCTTACCACATTCTAACCATGTGACAATTATAACACTCTCATTTATTAGCACATAATCCCTGCACCTATCATCACAATAATCCATGAAACATTTACTTAAACAAATTTTCAATGATCTATTCAGGATAATACCAAACTCTTGGTGGTTCCGCACACAGCCCACCATTTAATAATTTATAAGGTGGTATCGCACTTAGCCCACCATTTAACACTAAGCACGATGGTATCGCACACAGTCCATCGGTAACAAATAATATGGTGGTAACGCACATAGCCCACCATTGATAATATTGGCGATGGTATCGCACACAACCTATCGCTAAAAATTAATAAAGTGGTATTGCACATAGCCCACCATTTTTACACATTCACGGATATTTATTCACATACATTTCCCTATTTTGAATGTTCATCCGGGAACACCCTCACACACTATCATTCTTAAATAGTTTTATAAAATAATCATTTGCATTTATGCAATGCATTAATAAATATAACATATGCAATCATGATTCATCATTTACACATAATTCACCATGGGTTCATCATATACCGAATTTACCTCAATTGAGTTCTGGCACATACCTGTACCTCTCATGATATAACCACATACTTTTTGATTTTTAACATACCTATTGAATTGTTCAAAATACTAAAGAGTACTCTTGTGACTCATACATATAGTATTATAACAACATAGTACCCCCAATAGGATCTTACATGAAGTATCATATCGATGCCATGTCCTCGACATGGTCTTATAAGAAATCTAACACTGAGGCCATATTCCAAATATGGTCTTACATGGGACCTTAATTATCATAGTATCATACTATTTGCATTTCCTCTATTCTTAGATTCAATTGAAGACTTTCAAATCTTGAAATCTTGTCAAAATGTATTTAATATATTCATAAAGTAAATACACAACTCATACGTCATTGAAATATTAAATACTTCACTATGGTTGCATTATGAGCATACGAACTTACCTTGATATCTAAAAGGGTAAAAAGGGAACTAATTGTCCGTATTTCTCTTTTCTTCCGTTCTAGGTCTGAATCCCATTTGCTTTGATCTAGAACAATAAATTTACTCATTCAATCACTTTATAACTCATAATACTTCATAATCTATACTTAGGCAAAAATGACTAGTTTGCCCTTACACTTTGGCAAAATTATGATTTTGCCCCTAGGCTCGTAAATAATTTTTCATCATATTTTCTTATTAAAAAAGCATAGACGAACATTTATTTCTCTTACAACTACTCACAAATCCAACTATTTCATGCATTTATTTTCAAATTACAACACTTACAACTTAGTCCATTTAGGTGTTTTTCATGACAACACCTTTCACAAAAGTTGTTTCTCATCTCCCTAACATTCATTTTCTCCCATAATATCTCATGTCAACTCCCTAGATTTTCAACCATTTAGCAATTTAGTCCCCTCATTAGCTAGCTTAAGCTTTGGGGACTCTAAAAGTACAAAAATTATCAAGTAAAATCATCATAATCACTTACTTGTAGAGAAGATGAGTTGCTAAAAATTTAAAGCTTTCAAAACCCCCTCTTTGCTGATATTTTCGGTGGAAAAATGGTGAAGATGATAGGTGTAATCATCTTTCTTCTTATTTTATTTTAATTTATCAAATAAGTCACCAAAACCCCACCTAACCCATTAATTGTGTCAATTCTTGTCCTTATGGATGACCACTACATTAAACAAGGCCTAATTGCACATTAGGGAGCTCCCATTAGAATTCTATAGCTATTAGATACCTCAAGCTTGTAAAATTGAACTTTTGCACTTTATGCGATTTAGTCCTTTTTCGCAATTATGCGTTCAATCGTTAAAATTAAGGTACCAAAATTCTCATGCATCTTTATAAACATGTTAAAACACATAAAATAATATTTATGACTCTACATCTTATTGTGAAGAGTAAATCTGTTAAACTTGGTAGATCAGTAAGATAAAAGATAAAAAGACCCTACTTGAAGATTTCCAGTGTTAAAAATAATGGAAAAAAAGGGTATATGAATAGGTCTTGATGGGCTTCCTTGCTTTGTAGCAGTAGTTACTGCTTATTACATGATGGAAGTTTGGATTTAGAGCTTTGAACTGCAGCAGATGAGAATGAGGTGAGTTTTTATGCTAACTCTTGTTTGTATAATGATGGTACTCATAAATTTGTAAGAGAGTGGCTAAAAGATCATGTTGTAAGCCTTGAAGTTACATTATGCTATGTTTGTGACCTTATGTATGATTATTGAAGTATGTCTATGACTGTGTTAATGTTTGCTATGAATGATGTGCATACTTGGTATAGATCTATTGAGCTCAAGTAAGTCGGTGTGAAGGATGGTTTTATCGGGATGTTTGGATTATGTGTATAAGTCTTAGTTTTATGCTACTCAAAATGTTCTGATGAGGGTGAGTCACTAAGCTAGCTCTTGTGTGTGTATACTAGTTTATTCTAGATACTTATGTAGAGAATCACATGAACTATGAATTAAGATTAGAAAAGGGTAATACGATGAGTACGCTGATATATAAATGTTGGATAATATTTGCATGCATAGTTTGAATGAACCTGACAAGTATTGAGTTTGTAATGAGAATTCTAGAGTAAAAAATATGACTGTAAGAGCATGTCTGAGATGTATGTTAAAATATGACTGTAAGAGCATGTCTGAGATGTATGTTAAGTTTGGTGTAAATACATGAAAGGTCTGTTAAGTGAATCTGTGTCTATTCACCACGGTAGAGTCACAAAAGGGTCTGTCGGGACTTTAAAACACGATTTCTGAAAGGAAAAGTCCATGGCAATGACACCATATTATGTTAGACCATAGCTAGGCTATGGCATCATACAGAAGAGAACTAAAGGAATGTGATTACCTAAAGGGGGTTCTCTGCGTGACCCAGGACAATGAGTGTCACATTTGATAACTCTTGAAAAGAGTTATATGTCATGCATTTAGACCTAAATAATTGCTTGTACTTGAGTATAGTTAGTTGCATTTTAGGACATTTTATTAATATTTTTATCATTGCATTAGGAGCTTGGACTGTATTTAAATGTTAGGTACTTTTAGTTGCATGTGAAAAGGTTGTGTTTGGTGGTTTGGCAGGTTCAGGATTTGGAGAAAGAAAGAAATGAGTTAAGGTTTACCGAGGCAAAAGGTTGGATAGTTTGCCACCTTATATGCCGTGGAAATTTAGGGAGATGATCGAGTCAACACTCATTGCAGATGTAACACCCCAAACCCAACCCAGAAGCTAGGCTCGAATCTGGTGTGTCACAATGAAGAAAACGTATAGAGGATCTTGTGATTCATACTAAAATAGGTGTCATTGAAGAAAACAAGTTTGATTAGAAATATTTGATAAAAATACTACTAATTTCGAAGGTTGACTGATAAATCGATAATTGAAATAGTGAGTTTTAGAACCGTGACTTTTGAAAATATTGTTGATAATTCGAAAGAAAATCAGGTTTAAATTATTTGCAAAAGTTTGTATAAAATCCATTTGTTAATCAATTTAGAAAAACCTTTATTTAGAATTTTTAGAAAATTCCCACTTAAAGTATCTCAAGCAGAATAATAAGCACGACAAAACATAAGCAAAATAAAAATATCCCAGAGGCCTTATTACAACTTTTAAAACCTAAAATAATAAAAGCAACGAAATAGAGCAGAAAATTAATTTACTAAAGTTCAAAACATTTATTTCCGAAGTATGACCTCCACCGAGTCATCCATGGGCCCAAGTCCACATCATAGTACATTACCTACAAGGATTAAGAAAGAAGGGGGTGAGTTACAAGAACTCGGTGTATCATCTCCTTACCGTTGTCCACTGGGCTTGAACCCATTTAGCAATAACTTGGGCTGGAGCCCATTTAGTATAATCTTGGGCCTAAGCCCACTTTCATGTAATAAATAAAAGATATGAATGCAACCCATCCCATCCAGCCAATCTCTCCACATGTACCAACCAATCTCTCCTGTAGGGATCAAGTCAACCCACCCTGCCAGTCTCTCCACCCGTACCAACCAATCTCTCCTGTGGGGATCAAGTCAACCCACCCCGCCAGTCTCTCCAATTTGCAGTCAAGCTGCCATTCATAATATTTGTGGCTTAGCCACCAGAATCATATACGGTAATATAATCGGCACACAGCCTTAATCACAATGGCACAAAGCCATATTTAAATTGGCACATAGCCATTATCAGAATTTGTGGCAATGCCACCGGCCTACTCTTCTCTTCATTCAAGTTTCCCATCCCATGCAATATGTAAATATGCAACATACATAATAACTCATGATATTTACAGATACAAACAACAATCATTAATTCAAAGATTCATTACAATAATTCGGCCCATTATAACACTTTGCAAATCGGCCCATTAGGGCAATCTATCAAATCGGCCCATTAGGGGCATTTTCATAATTCGGCCCATTAGGGGCAATTTCGTAATTCGGCCCATAAGGTAATTTTCGTAATTCAGTCCATAGGGGCATTTCAGTAAATTTTACAACCCAAAGGTATTTTTGTAATTTTTACCCATTGAGGGTATTTTGTAATTTCGTAACCCCGGACTTAACTACTAATTTGGGGCATAAAAATTGAAACTGTCCATCTGCGTCACATTGACTAAATTGACTATAACTCGCGTTAGGAAACTCGAAATTTAGATCCGTAAATTTTACATGAAACTAGACTCATATATATTCTTACCACAATTTTTCCAGAATTTTTGGCTTAGCCATTTAGTACAGTTTATTCATTAAATATTCCCTTGTTTCACTGACCAACAGTTCTGACCTCTTTTATCTTAAATCCAAATATCTCATTGTACAGTTTTCATATGTTGCTCCCACTTGTTTCTATTGAAAATATACTCACTAAGGAATCTGTACATATAAATTATAACTCATAATTTACTTTTTATAATTTTGAATGATTTTTCCAAAACAGAACAGAGAACCACGAAGTCAATCAGAACCAGTCTCACTAAAATTTAAAAATCTAAAAATATACTAATCCTTTGCATACTCTGTTTCTTTTATAAGAAAATAGACTCAATTATCTTTCAATCCAATCTCCTTCACTTTCTAATTCCCTTACTCCTATTTTTCATGATTTTTCTAAATCACATCACTGCTGCTAACCAAAATCTATTTTATTGCAAAATATGGTTACCACTATGAACATACGCACGCCCGAGTAATCACATTTTCCGATTTTTGATTTTTCGATCTTTCGGCCAAATCAAAAAAATATTTCATGCAAATATTCAGAGAGATGTGAGATTACAAACCATTTCAAACATGTATTCGGAAGGGTACGGGATTACACACCTTATTCGAATATCTTAAAGAACCACTCTTCGTTGCCCCACTATATCCGAAGGATTAGCAAATAGAATATATTGAGTGATTTCATCCTTAAAACATAATCGATTAGTCGAAATTTCAATCCAATTTGCAACATAGCCAAATAGAGTTATAACAAAAAATCCAAAAATGAATCCTTACCTTAATGATAATAGATCCGACTCCAATCGATTGACTTAAGACTAGAGAGGAATCGACAAGAATGTGCTTTACGACCACACATTAGAACACGATTCGATTAAAGAAGATGTGTTCAACTCGCAAGATGGAGAAGAGAAGATGATTGAAATTCGGCTATTGATGAGAAAAGAATTAAGAAGATTTCAGCCAAAACAAAAGAGAAAAATACCTCTCATGCACTAAAACTTAGCAAAATGATCCTAGCATGTAACACCCCAAACCCGGCCCATGCGTTATGATCAGATCTGGTATGCTACGGGTTGAATCTCGAACAGCGGACACTGTTCGTCTCTTAAACTTAGGGATTGGGTTTACGGTCCCAATCCTCTCCTTTGCCTGATCCATATTTGATTCCATCAAATGTCCTTGTCAGAACTACTATAACGAAGTAGGGTTGTTAAACCATATGATTTAAGATCTCAAATATGATAGCGAATCTAATAGGAATCTAAAGAAAACCCCTTTCCTTGAAATCCTGAAATAGATAGGATACTTAGAGATTAATGATTTCCGGCTTCTGAGATCTGGATGATTTGATCTACTCCGATTTCCCAAAGTGCCGCCCAAAAGAATATGAGATTAGTGGACAAGTCAACTAAAGATGGCCTACCAACCAACTAGCCATTCGGCTATGGTCTCAAAAAAATCGAAACAGAAGGGAAAACGAACAGAAGAAATCGACACTCACCTTAACACAGGGAATTCGGCAACTCCTAGGAATTTTGGCTTTTGAGAAGATCAGAAAGAAAGGATGATCTCAAGAGATATATGAAGATTCGGCTTTGATGAAGAAATCAATAGAAGAGAATAGGAGGTATTCGACTATGGAAATGAGAAGAAAGTTCAGAGTTTGACTTTTGAATGAAAGTGAAGCTTTAGAGAATAGGCTTAGAGATTTCGGCTTTATGGAGAAATCGACACAAGAGAAAAAGAATGGAAAAAGAAAGTGAAGTGAGAGGTTTCAGCTTTTGAAGAAATCAAAAGAAAAGAAATTGCAGAGAATGACTGAGAGTTTCGGCACAGAGAATGAGGAAAAGAATAGGGTTCAAATGCCAGAATTGAAGAGATACCACCCCTATTTCTAGAGAATTTTTGGCACTTACTTATCAAAACCCGAAAGTGCCCTTCTTGGTAACTAACAATTAATCAAATAATAGGGAAAATTTTGGCATCCCTTTGCCATAAAGAAACCGATTCCTCCCCCCTCTAGGAGATGGAATTTCAGCCAACACTGCATTCAGCAGATAACTCCTATCTTTTCTTCTTTATCTTAATCTATTCATACCTTTAGAAGAGGCCTAAATAACACCACCTCTCCCTACTATTATCATCACAATATCAACATTATCCAAGCAAATAAATCTTCCTATTTTAAAGCATCCTAGCCGCCCCCACTCTCCTTTCCTTTGACGCCAAAAACAATTAAAAATAAGTGGGTAATGCGTCTCGAACCTTGGATCCCCTTACTACTTTTCACGCCACTGTCCACTGGGCCACTAGCCCTTTTATGTGTTTTAATTCGCGGATAATATCTTTTAAGCCCAAACCTATCTAGCTTTCCACTAAAATGCCCAAACCAAAAATTTGATTAAGGCCTCAGCCCAGAACCTGAGCCCAATCTGAACCCCTTAAACACTCTAATTAACACATTGAACGTAACACACATCAAATGCAAGGGCCCATTAATTCATGATGTTACATTTCTACCCCCTTAAAGAAATTTCATCCTCGAAATTACCTGATCCAAATAGATGTGGGTATTGTTGTCGCACCGCTTCCTCTGGTTCCCACGTAGCCTCCTCAGAGCCGTGATTCCGCCATAGAACCTTAACCAACGGAACTTTCTTCCTTTTGTAATAATTTGACATCACGATCCATGATCTTCACAGGTTCCTCTTCAAAGGATAGGTCAGGACTTACTTCTATTTCCTCTACTGACACCACATGGGACGGGTCCGAATGATATCGTCTCAGCATAGAGACATGAAACACATTGTGAATCTTGCTTAGCTCAGAAGGTATCTCTGGCTGATACGCTACTGGTCCAACTTGTTTCAACTCCTGATAAGGTCCGATGAATCTGGGACTTAACTTACCCTTCCGCCCAAATCTTAACACTTTCATCCATGGCGACACTTTCAAGAACACCTTGTCACCCACTGCAAACTCTATGTCCTTGCGCTTCAAATCAGCATAGGACTTCTGCCTGTCCGACACTTCCTTTAGTCGAGCCCTTATTAACTCAACCTTCTCCTCCGTCTCAGTAACCAACTCTGATCCCAAAATTTGACGTTCCCCTAATGTCGTCCATCAGGTAGGAGTAAGTCACTTCTGCCCATTCAATGCTTCATAGGGCGCCATCTGAATACTAGACTGGTAGCTGTTGTTGTACGCAAACTCCGCCAATGGCAGAAACTCCTCCCAACTACCTATGAAATCAATGACACAACCTTCTAACATGTCCTCCAAGATCTAAATCACCCACTCAGACTGTCCATCGGTCTGAGGATGAAACGCTATACTGAAATCCAACTTCGTACCCAACGCTTGATGCAACGCCTTCCAAAACCTTGACGTAAACCTAGGATCTCGGTCTGAGATAATCGACACAGGTACTCCATGCAACCTTACAATCTCCACTATATATAGCTTAGCTAATTTTGTAAAGAATAGTCGACCCGAACCGGTACAAAATGAGCGGACTTCGTCAACTGATCAACGGTCACCCAAACTGAATCTTTCATAGTAGGCGTGAGAGGTAGCCCATTAACAAAATCCATTGTGATCCTTTCCCACTTCCATTGGGGAATCTTTACCAGTTGCAATAACCCTGATGGTAACTGATGCTCCGCCTTTACCTGCTGACAGGTTAAACACTTCCCCACTAATTCAGTCACCTCTCTTTTTAAGCCTGGCCACCAAAACTGTTCTTGTAAGTCCCGATACATCTTACTCCCTCTAGGGTGCATAGTGTATGGACCACCATGCGCATCTTGCAAAATCCTATGCCTCAACTCAGGATTTTTCGGTATGCACACTTTCCCATGGAAACATAATAGCCCTTCCTCATTCACACTAAATTCCATTGATCCATCACTTGATCCCACATGAAACTTCTCCTTTAGCAACTCATCGTCTGCTACTTCACCTTAACCTAACTAACCTAAGAAGGTTTCACCTGAAGTTCAGCTAATAAACTCCCATCATCGTATAGACTAAGGTGAGCAAACATTGCTCTTAAGTCAGTGATCACCTTACGACTTAAGGCATCTGCCACCACGTTAGCCTTACCCGGATGATACTCGATCGAGCAATCATAATCCTTTAACAACTTGACCCACCTCCTCTGCCTAAGATTCAACTCCTTCTGAGTCAAAAGGTACTTTAAACTCTTATGATCTGTGTAAATGACAGATTTCTCCCCGTACAAATAATGCCTCCAAATTTTCAAGGCAAACACCACCACCGCCAATTCCAAATTGTGGGTGGGATAATTTGCTTCATACGGCCTTAACTGCCAATATGCGTACGCAACAACCTTCCCGTCCTGCATCAACACACATCCTAGTCCTGTGTGTGAAGCATCACAGTAAAGCACGGATTCCTTCCCAGCCTCCGGCTGAATCAATGCCGGAGCCTCCATCAAAATCTTTTTTAACCTCTCGAAACTATCTTGCTGCTTATTAGTCTACACAAATGGAACTCCTTTCCATAACAACTTAGTCAACGGTGCTGCAATCAGAGAAAATCTTTCAACAAATCTTCTGTAGTACCCTGCCAAACCAAGAAAACTTCAAATCTCTGCCACTGACTTGGGTGGCTTCCAATCTAACACTATTTCAATTTTTCGAGGGTCCACCCTAATCCCCTCTGCTGACACAACATGACCTAGAAAAGTAACTTCCTTTAACCAAAATTCGCACTTACTAAATTTGGCATAAAGCTGCTTCTCCCTCAAAACTTGCAAAACCACTCACAGATGTGAATCATGCTCCTACTCCGACCTTGAGTAAACCAAGATGTCATTAATAAATACCACGACAAACCGATCCAAGTAGGGTTGGAACACACAATTCATCATATTCATAAATGCTACTGGCGTGTTAGTCAACCCAAATGGCATCACCATGAACTCGTAATGACCATAGCGAGTTCTGAACGTCGTCTTATGAATATCTGCCTCATTGACCTTAAGCTAATGATACCCTGACCTCAGATCTATCTTCGAAAAGACTGAGGCCCCCTTTAACTGATCGAGCAAGTCATCGATCCTTGGCTATGGGTACTTGTTCTTGATTGTTAGCTTATTCAATTGGTGATAGTCAATGCACATACGTATTAAACTATCCTTCTTCTTAACAAATAACACCGGTGCTCCCCAAGGCGACACACTTGGTCGAATAAACCCTCTATCCAACAACTCTTGGATTTGTGCTTTCAATTCTACCAACTCCTTCGGCACCATTCTACATGGAGCAATAGATACCAGCGCTGTTCTCGGAAGAAGATCATTTCCAAACTCCACTTCTCGATCCAAAGGTAATCCCGGAAGCTCTTTTGGAAAAACATCAAGAAATTCCTTCATCATCCTAACGTCCTCAATAGTTAGGTCCTTAGCTTCCAAAGCCCGTACAAACATTAAAACTGCCTCGCATCCATTTCTCACCATCCTTTCTGCTCTTAGGGCAGTCACTACGTTCAACAGACAGTTCCCCCTTTCTCCTATCACCAACACTTCACCTCCTTCGGGGGTTCTTAACACTATACACTTGGCTGCACAATCTAAATTGGCTTGATACTTCATTAGCCAGTGCATGCCTAAAATTAAGTCAAACTCCCCGAACGATAACTCCATCAGATCCGTTTGGAAAACTATTCCCTGAACTTCTAAGGGTACCTTCCGATAGAGTTTATCTAGTACCACAGATTGCCCTAATGGGCTAATTACTGTCATCGCCCGAGGGGTAACTTTTGAATATAAACTTAAAGTACTAGAGACACTACTAGCAACATATGAGTGTGTCGATCCAATATTAATTAATGCAGTATAAGGCAATCCAAAAATTAAAAACGTACCGATTATAACATCCGGTGCATCAGCCTTCTCTCGACGTCTAGCAGCATAAACTAATCCCGACTGCCTTGCCTCAGTGTTTCTTGCCCCTGGCCTAGTGCTCTACGGCCCCGACTAAAACCGTTACTACCTCTGGCAGGACCACGACCTCTATGTGGCTGTTGACCTCTTCTACCCGGATGAGCATTACCCTACCCTACGGGTCCTACCTTATCCCGTGACTGAGGACAGTCTCTTATCTGATGATCTGTAGATCCACACCTAAAGCACTTACCACTGCCTGCCCAACACTCACCTATATGGAACTTACCACATCGAGCACACTTCCGTGTTTGATTAGCAGCAGGTCTTTCCACCCGGTTCGGCCCATCCGACCTGGGTCTTTTCTGAGTACGCCTAGCTGCCCCTATCGACCCAAAAATTTCTCTTACCTCCACCACTATCCCTATCCTGGTTTATCTTTTCCGTCTGTTTCACCTTCTCAGCTATCTTAGCTTTCTCCACAAGCACATCAAATTCCCTCTCTCGTTGTGGAGCTATCAACACACATAGATCATCCTTCAGGCCATCCTAAAAACAAACACATCGCTCATGCTCTGTGACCACTATCCCTCGAGCATAATGACTAAGGTGTAAGAATTCCGCTTCATATGCCGCCACTGATCTACTTTCCTGAACCAGATTCAGGAACACTCTACGCTGTGCTTGTTCTGATCTATTTACTCTAGAATACCATTCTGAAGTAATCCCAGGTGATACGGTCAGCTACGATACCATCCTTAACCGTAAGCCACCATTGATAAGCTTCGTCTCGAAGAAGGGACACTACTCCCTTCAGCTTCTCCTTTTCTGTGAAGTCAAGATCATCCATTATACGCTTCATTGCTTCCAACCAATACTCCGTTGTGCTAGGAGCTACACCAGAAACTCCCTTAAATACCTCTGCCCCATTGGCTCTAAGTCGCTCCAGCACAGACTTCCGTGCTCCTGTGCCCATGCCTGCCCCAAGAACCCTCTCTAACACCCTCAACATTGCCTGAAATACCGCATCATCTCTGGCCGTCTGATCTTGGAATTCTGCCTCCACAGCTGGTGGCACTGGTACCTCATTCCCTGACTCATGGCCAGACCCTACAGGTTCTAACACAGTAATCCTGCCTCTATCTCGGCCACGCACACCACGTCCCCTAGAACTTATTCTACCATTTGCGATTTATCTAATTAGAAATTTTATGGATTAATACTTTCTTCCACTGATTAATAACGGACAGTCTTATGGAGAGTAATTTTAACAGTAGTTCTTTCGAATTCAATCCTATCTACAAAGTTTAGTTCTCAAGTCTATATTTCCTAGTTTTAAAATACACATACATACAACATCCATCACACATCAACATACGAGCATCATCCATGAACTTACATTCATCACCTAGGGGAATTTTTGTCATTTCACTACCCAGGGGTATTTTCATAATTTATCCTATAGGGGTATTTTTGTAATTTTCCAAAATAAGGCATCTTGGCAATTTTACAAAATAAGGGTATTTTGGTAATTTTGCAAACCAGGGGCATTTCGGTAATGTTACAAATTTTGGTAATTTTTACAAATCTAGGGTATATTTGAGAAGGTTTCACAAATCAAGGGTATTCCGAAAATTTTTACTAAACTAGGGATAGTTTTCACTAAGATAAGGTGACTGGTCCCTTTCGGATTTTAGTTATAAGTTTTGGCCCATCAACAAGCCCTCTCGTCTAGAGTGAACAACCACTACGTACCAGGTAGGATTCCAAAAAAGAGGAGGTGAGTCACTAGGACCACTTAAATACCAAGCTCTTCCTGGATCCAATCCTAGACATGCATATGCCTGTTACCACACCCTAACCCTGTGACTCGTTCATAGACATGTTTCATTAGAAATTAAGTCTTATTAAATTTGAAGAATTGTTTATACTAAACCTAAAGTCGATCAAGCTCTACTCATACTAGCCTACGTCCCTATAAAGCCCACCATACATATCACATCAAAGGTTAGAATACTTACCTGGGTGGATCGGGTGCCGGTAGACTCGAAGGCCATATCTCAACAAAAACTTTTCTCAACTTACATCACTTTTACAAATTACTACTAGACCCATTTCACAGCCTGAATTTTGAACCGGGCTCTGATACCAAAAATATAATACCCCAAACCCGACCCATGCGTCATGACCGGATCTGGTATCCTACGGGTTGAATCTTAAAAACTTTACTCTGATGGGTTTTGGAAAAACTTAGTTTATTATAGTCGAATAATCAATTAAGTGTGAAATTTTGAAAATAACTTTAACATCGCATTGATTAAGTTTGAAAAGCCCACAAAAAAATAAATCGGCACCTAAGTTATGGGGGCCTTATTACAGAAATATTCCTAAAAATTAAAACTTAAACAGAAACAAAACCGGAAGTAATCTATGTACATAATAGTCTTAATGGCCCCTCGAGCCCGTCTCTGCTCCCTTGTCCATGAACTGCTGCTCATCTGAAAAGTGGGCAAAACAAAAGGGTGAGTCACAAAGACTCAGTGTGCAAATCTCGAAATCACATAAAAGCCTTGGGCCCACAAACACATTATGGGCCTTGGCCCATACACAATGGTAACAAAATATTTCATGCAACATGGCCTATCCCAAACCTAAGAGTCCATCCTCTACACACCCCCGTACCAACCATCACACCGTGGGAATTTCTATAATCAACCATCCATCCGCTACACACCATATCGATCACTATGTGACCTATGTGGTAAAGCCACCAATCGCTTATGCGAACCTCAGAAAATACATTATAGCATGTCGACAGCTATGCTGCTTGTCATTAAGACCGATCACTATGTGACCTATGTGGCAAAGCCAACGATCGCCTTGCGACCTGCTCTACTTCCATAAATCAATCAATCAATCCCATCCCATGCATACACACATGCAAGAATCAAAGCATCAAGCCATTTAAACAGATCTCAAACTTTCACATACATCGATACTCGTAGAGAAGTTTCTATGATTACGTAGCTGGCATCCCTTGCCTACCCTTTTTGGGTACTACAACTGTTCATACAACCTCTCTTTCTGGCTTTTAGCCCATATCATACACATATATTACAACAATACTTATGTGTTAAGGATCTACACATCTGATTACGATTATGACGACACCCTCAATGTCAACACTGGCAGAAGCTGATACGACTGCTATCTGTCTAAGATGCTGTTCAGAAGCCGGTCCATAACTCGACGGCCAATCTCAAACAGCGGACACTGCTCGTCTCTTAAACTTAGGGATTGGGTTTATGATCCCTGTCCTCTCCTTTGCCTGATCCATATTTGATTCCATCAAAAGTCCTTGCCAGAACTACTATAATGAAGTAGGGTTGTTAAACCATATGATTTAAGATCTCAAATATGATAGCGAATCTAATAGGAATCTAAAGAAAACCTCTTACCTTGAAATCCCGAAATAGATAGGATACTTAAAGATTAACGGTTTCTGGCTTTTGAGATCTGGATGATTCGATCTACTCCGGTTTCTTGAAGTGCCGCCCAAAAGAACATGAAATTAGTGGAAAAGCCAACTAAAGATGGCATATCAACCAACTAGCCATTCGTCTATGGTCTCAAAAAAATCGAAAGAGAAGTAAAAAAGAACAGAAGAAATAGGCACTCACCTTAACATAGGGAATTCGGCAACTCTTAGAAATTTTGGCTTTTGAGAGGATCAGAAAGAAAGGATGATCTCAAGAGATATATGAAGATTCGACTTTGATGAAGAAATCAACAGAAGAGAATAGGAGGTCTTCACTATGGAGATGAGAAGAAAGTCTAGAGTTTCGACTTTTGAATGAAAGTGAAGCTTTAGAGAATAGGCTTAGAGATTTTGGCTTTATGGAGAAATCGGCACAAGAGAAAAAGAATGGAAAAGGAAAGTGAAGTGAGAGGTTTCAGCTTTTGAAGAAATCAAAAGAAAAGAAATTGCAGAGAATGAGTGAGAGTTTCAGCACAGAGAATAAGGAAAAGAATAGGGTTCAAATGCCAGAATTGAAGAGATACCACCCATATTTCTAGAGAATTTTAGGCACTTACTTATCAAAACCCGAAAGTGCCCTTCCTGGTAACTAACAATTAATCAAATAATAGGGAAAATTTTGGCACCCCTTTGCCATAAAAAACTGATTCCTCCCCCCTTTAGGAGATAGAATTTCGGCCAACACTGCATTCAGTAGATAACTCCCATCTTTTCTTCTTTATCTTAATCTATTCATACCTTTAGAAGAGGCCTAAATAAGACCACCTCTCCTTACTATTATTAGCACAATATCCATATTATCTAAGCAAATAAATCTTTCTATTTTAAAGCATCCTAGCCGCCCCTACTCTCCTTTCTTTTGACGCTAAAAACAATTAAAAATAAGTGGGTATTGCGTCTCAAACCTTGGATCCCCTTACTACTTTTCACGCCACTGTCCACTAGGCCACTAGCCTATTTTTGTGTTTTAATTCGCGGATAATATCTTTTAAGCCCGAACCTGTCTAGCTTTCCACTAAAGTGCCCAAACCAAAAATTTGATTAAGGCCTCAGCCCAGAACCTGAGCCCAATCTGACCCCTTAAACACTCTAATTAACACATTGAATGTAACACACATCAAATGCAAAAGCCCATTAATTCAGGATGTTACATAGCAAAATTTGCTACCCTCTCCCAAACCATGTATCATCTTTAGCAAAAGATGAGCATTGACCCATTAAAAACTTTCTAAAACATCTTCCCCCTTAAAGGCCAACATGTTCTCTTATCTTTCCTTTTTCTTTTGATTTCTTTCTTTACCCTCAACCTTGCCTTATTTCCTTAGCCACCTTGCCAAAACTAAAATGTCCACATTACCATATTAAACCCATGACCGGCACTTACCTTATTAGTATAAAAATTTAATCCAAAATATTTGCACTAGGTGGGATTCGAACCTCAGACCATTAGTACACTCCACACGCCACTTTTCACCTTTACCAATAGACTCCTTGTGCTAGCAAAATGCACACTTATTTCCATAAGCCTTGATGATACTTACCTTCTTTCCTTAAAGTGCTTCAACACTAAAATTTTCCTATGGCCTAACTTGAACCCGAAACTTCCTAGAACCCCATAACTTTCTAAAATCACCTTCCTAATAAGTCCAACTTGAAATAATGTCGTTCTCTTGTTCTCAAAATTTTAAAACGCTTCTATGGTCAAGGCCCAATGGGCCCAATCCTACTAGGCCCAATTTTGGGATGTTACAACAGACCAATTTTAGCCCAACTCTACTTGTACTAGAAAAATGTTCCTAAAAAAAGAGGAGAGGATATCGTGGGCTATTGGAGCTACTCTAGGAAGAAAAAGCGTATAAAAAGCCAAAGGAGGAAGCCCCAAGTGTGGATATCTAGGGAACAATAGAGGGTAGTGGTTGAATAGAGACGAAAAGAGGATAGTCCCTTTCAGCCATCACAGGACACTGTGCTACTGGATTGAGGATTGATTTGGCGACAACCATCTTCCTAAGTTCTTCCATTATTTCTTATTCTGTTCTCCATAAATTGAATTGATCAAAACGATGTTGGGTGTTCAAACTTGAATTTTAATTGCTGACTCATGAGCTAAATCTCATAGGGCTGGTATTATGTGATGAAACTTTTATTTTCTTTAATAGTTGAGGCATGTGTTTGATTTAATCTACTATTTCATTCAATTGTTCTTATTTTCTAAGTGTATGCGTACATTCCCTAGACATAGATGAATGTGCAGTATACCCATAAAACTGAATCTAATTTTGAAAAAGTTGGATTAGTTGGACCGCAATTGAATGATATGAGCAAGTACTCAGCAAATACTTGTAGTAGACTTTAGACATAGAGTAACATTTATACGAAAGGAAGACAAAGCAATGCAGGGTACCATGTTAAGGCCTTTAGACACAGGCCAGGTAGCTTGAGATTTTGCTCTCGAAAGAAGCAAGTCATTTTAGGTCTCTTCTAAGCAGTAGATTGAGTACGATTGTGTTGAGGAATTACTGAAAGTAAGGGCAGATTCTTAGTAATCTCAACCTTCAAATCAACATTGTAGACCTTCTATCCATTACTACAATATCTTCGCCATAGCATCCTTAGTTATTTATTTATTTATTCGTTCACATATTATTCACGTAATTATTCTCGGCATTGCCATTATATATTTTTACTCTTAATTTGCCTTACCATTTTCCCATATCAGTCCGTATACCATTCGCACTCATCCTTATTATTGTAATCTATCACTGCATACTTAACTTGATTTTTCCATAACATTATTCATTATCATAACTCGACCATTTCTATACCTAATTCGATCCTTGTGGAGACGATCTCACTTATCACTTTATTACTTGATTCGACGTGTATCTTTGCACAATTCGCATATCATTTTACACGCAGCAACATCCCAAAATTCTAGTTGTTGTTATTTCATTAACAAGCATTTGAAGTGGTTTAGTGGTTAAACACCTTAAGTAACTCCTAAGTGAACCAAGTTTAAGTCTCCATGCTATCATCTTTTATTAAATTTTTAAACAAAGTTGGCCATTCTTCCCATGCAAAACCGTCCATATATGTGCATGTAAATCCCATTTCAAGTGTTTAGTAACTCTTTATTTTCAAAATTCCAAAGAGTAACTTCCAAAGGTAATTTTTACTAATTCTCTCTAACACCTTTGTCCCCTATTGAATGCATTGATTGGATGAATGTGCCGTCCCACCTACTTTCCCATTACTTTTTTTTTTGAATTTTATTTCATCTTTTCTCTTTTTTCTCCTCCTTGATCACCACCTTGTGCCGCCCTTTTTGGTTGCTCCTCTTTGCCATTTTCTTTACTTTACCTTCTTTTGTTTGAATAATTCGATACTGCCGCCACCAAACCACCACTTCACCACCATAGCACCACTACACCACCACCCTAGCACCACCTTATCAACACCCTTGTACCACCTTCAAAAAAGTTTTTTTCTTTTATAACTTTTATCCTATTTTCTTTTTCTTCTTTTTATTATCAGCTATACTCTCTATTTTCTTCATATTACCGAATTTTACAATTACTTTTGAAGTGTTCATCATTTTCTATCCTTGAAAACTATTGGTAATTAAAAGTATTTTTTATTCTTCTATCTCTTATTTTCAATTCTACTTATCCTATTTTCTTCTCATGGTAATTCTATTCTATTTAATTTATTCATTCCTTTCTTCATCTTATATCCTCATATCAATTCTGATCATCAACATTAGAAGCGGTTCTTTGGGGGCATTTGGAAATAAAGTGTAAGTGCTATGAGTTTGAGGAGTAAGTTGGCTTTGGTTAATTCTTTTATCGGTGTTAAGGGAATACTTAACAAATATGATTTTGTTAGGTGCAAATGAAATTTTACTCTTTTGGATCGGAAGTGTACAAGTTCAGTTAGGATTTACGATTTGGATAATTAAAAGAGTGTGCTTTATTCAAGTTTAATATGTGATGATCTTGGTTATGATTAACTAAATATTTTTGTAAACATAAAATATAGCAAAAATATCATGTGAGTGATTATGAGGATTTAAGGTAAGTTATTTTTACTTAAATCTTACTAGCATGTTATATTATGTGGTAACATTTTGTGATTTTATTCTAATCTCATGTTATGTGATATCACGGCTTATATGTTCGTTTTGTAAAGCATGGGTTACCATGACTATTGATATTTGATTTGTATATGAATGCATGTTTAACATGCTTATTGTTTTGATAATAAATTTGCATGCCATGACGCATTACATGGGGTTGGGCATTGTGTAAGGAGGAAGACGTGGCAGTTTAATAATCTACAATTTTGGTGGTTTATCTACATATGTGTTTCAGCAGCTTGTCCGCGATTTTGGTGGCTTGATCAAAATTATGTGTATTGGCAACTATTTTACAAAATTGGTGGCTTTGTCCACATATATGATGGCGTGTTTTGGATGGATGAGTTTTGGGGAACCCCTTTTGGTGTGTAGCGGTGATGGGTAGGATGTTTTGAAATATATGCATAAAATTTTTTTTATGAAAACTTGCATTGACATAATCATGTGTATAAAAGTCTGCAGTTTTGATTATTATGTGCATGAAAATAATATTGTAATGTTTAAAGTAATATTTGATATTTAGCTTGATATAAAACTCACACTGAGCTTATTAGCTCACTCTTTTAGTTTTTATAAACTTTTTAAATAATACCCATGCGTAGGACTTGGATGCAGCATTTGGAGGAGTCTCTCAAATTTAATTTTAATAAAATACTTTTTAAACTCTTTAGGTTTGTTTTTGGACATTCGACATTGGATTGTTTTTTGTCATTTATAATTTTGCTACAGTAACTGCTATGCATGCATAATAAATGAATTTTTAAACATTTTAATTATTGTTTTAAAACTTAAATATGTTTTCACCCGATTATAAGTGATTTCAAATATAAAGTTTTCTAAAGTAATATGAAGTTTGGTGCAAATTGTTTGCATATAGAATATTTGTAAGTAACATTTTTAAATTGATATTTACAATTTACCTTCTTAAAACGATGAAAAGTAATAGTTTGAATTATTAAGAGAATTTACTCAAATTAATTAATTTTTACTGAATGTTTTTTGATGATAATAAATTATTTTTGAAATAATTAAAGTTTTCATAAGAATGATTTAAACATAACTACTTTAAATAGAAAAAGCTTTTTTATGAAATTAATGTGGCTTCCGAAATTTGGCCATAACGTCTAGGTCAGGTTTGGGGGATTACAATGAGGAGCAAACCTCACGAAATGTGAGTCTAGGCGAATCCCTGTCATGAACATGCCAGAAAAAGGAAGCCTTTGTGGCGATCTATCAAAAAGGAATGCCTTTTTGGAGCACTCTTAAGAATCACCTTTGTGGTGAATAAGAGGAAAGATTAGCCTTGGTGGCAATCTTTGAAAGGATAGCCCTTGTGGCAACCATATGAAAGGAATTCCTTTGTGACAAACTTCGTAAGGAATGCCTTCGTGGAGTCTCTTAAGAATCGCCTTGGTGGCGAATCATGAATAAGTAGCCCATGTGGCAAATTTTGACATGAAAGCCTGTAAGAAGAACTCTTAAGGCACACTCCGAATGGGCTGCTCTGATGGCGTGTTCTAGAAAGATTTTCAAAAAATAAAAAATAAAAATTCATGAAGGACGTCCTTGTGGTGGGTTCTGTGCTAAGTTAATGGCGTGTTTTGTATTACCCTTAAACGCAAACAGTGAAGTCAGAAGTACGAATTGTGCTGATGGAAAACGTGGTAAGGTATGTCAAAGACTAAAGCCCGGTCGGAGATAGTAAATTGAAGAGATATGGCGAAGTCATGTGTAACACCCCTATACCATGTTCGACTTAAGAAACCTGATATAGGAATATTATATTTAGTGCCTAAGTAATTCTTGGCTAATTGCTATTATATTTGAACATAAAAACAGATAAATAATAAATTTAACTAATTTAAATTTAAATCCATTACTACTACTTGGGACATACTTAATTTTTCCTAAGTACATGCCATTCTATTCAAAATTTTAAAACATACCCTGTTGTTGCTTGAAGATGTGATGAGATGAAAGCTTGCAATCTCAAATTCGACTCTAAAAAAATTATGTACCTAATCAGTGCACGGAAACAAATCGTACGCTGCGTATACACCCAATGGTATTACTATAATTCAAATACTTAAGGTAAAAACAATATATATGCACATTAAATCTTACCACTATTTTACCTTCAATAAATCATTCATGCATTTAAACTTTAAATTTATTCTAATATTACTACACATAATCATTTAAATGACTGCTCAGTATTCATCATACATAATTTACCAATTAATTCACTTATTATTACAATTAGAACCACTTTTATTATTATTTACTCATTAAGCTCCAACTAAAAAAGTTGATTTAATTATCATTTATATAATACTACAATCACATGTTTTATTTTAAATTTTCATTTATTCCATTTAGCTAAAATTTGTGATAATTTACTTTACTTGTTTCAACCATACATTTTTCTTATTTCTCTCAATTTCAAATCTTTTCAATACATATGATAAACCTTAATTTATACATATTATTACCCCATGTTTGGCATATTTTTGGATGAATTTTCATTAGATTTGATGAAATCGATGCTCCTAATCCTTTAATTTAATGTTTTACACCTAGAAGAGCTTAAGGAGTCGAAAAGAATGAGAAACGGGCCAAAAAGGGAGAAAATGGGCCTACCTCGAAAATCAACATGGCCTGAGCTATAGCACACGGGCAGACCCCAAGGCCGTGTGTGACGAGTAAAATCGAGCACGACTTAAGCTATCGAACACGGGCATGTCACACGGGCGTGTCCCTACCAAATCCAAGTCTAATTCTATTCGAAAAAGACCACTTGTGGTCCAATAAAGGTGTTCCAAAGCCTATATAAGCACCCTAAGGGAGGACTTAAAAAGACACACAAAGTAGAAGGCAGAAAATACTCGAAGATAGGCATCGGAAGCAGCTTGGGAGAAGAACCCCCATCAAGACTGAAGATCTCATATCAATTTCTCTTGAAGTTTTTGGGTTTTCTTATGTTTTGTAGTTTTCCTTATTTTAAGGTGTTTTCCTCTATCAATATGAACTAAATCCCTTAAATACCTAAGGGGATGAAACCTAAGATAGATCTTATTACTATTTGATTTATAAGATAAATACTTGTTCTTATTCTTAATTGTGAGTTCTTATTCTTGTTTTGATAATTTAGGTTATTGATTCAAGTTGAATGTGCTTATTCAGAGGAGCAAAAGTCCCTGTTTAAAAGTAGATCAACACAATTAACCAGAGTCGAATGCTATACTAGATATAGGATGACGTAAATCTACCGGATTAGAGTCAAATCTAATAAGGGAATCCATAGATAGAGTTAATGAGACAATAGGGATTTTATTTAGAAAGAGATTTCAATTAATCAACCTAGAGTTTGTTTTTTTAGTCTCAAAACAGATATTACATAATTTAGGGATTCTACGAATTAAGTTAAGTGAATAAATCGTATGAATCAAAAGTAATAAGTGAAGTCTAGGTGGATTCTTCCTTAGGTATTTCCTCTCTCATAAAGTTGTCTAAAAAGTATTTTCCTAACTCATTATCTGTCGTGTTTTTAATTAATTTTAGTTTAAAAGAAACCACTCCAATCCTTAGGCTAGATAATAAGAAGATAGTAATTACTAGTATTCTTGGTCCTTGTGGATACGATATTTCCGGTCTTACCATAACTATACTATTAAAATGATAGGTGTGCTTGCCTTTATTGTGATTGTTGTTAGTTAGAGACACATAAAGTTTTTGGTGCCGTTGCCGGGGACTAAGATATCAGGAACACTAAATTTTTATTACTTTAGCCATTTTTATTTTATTTTTACTTTTCTAATTTTTCTTTTATTTTCTTCTGGCAAGTATTTCTAGTTTATGACTAGAAGGAACCCGTTAGGACCCTTGCTTTTTGATAGTGAGATAGAAAGTACTGGTCGCAGATATCGTAGGGAGATAAGGCGAAGTCTACAATATAAAGAGGAAGACCAAGAGGACGATACTAATACTAACGAAGAGATGGCTGATAATAATTCGCTACCCCCTGTGGTAGTTGCAAATCCGGTGAATTAAAATCCTGTTCCTCGTACTATGTACGACTATGCTAAGCCTAATTTAACTGGGGCTAAATCGAGTATGGTTAGATCTACTATTGCTGTAAATAATTTTGAACTGAAACCTAACACTATTCAAATGGTTTAACGGTTTGTTCAGTTTGATGGTTTGCAAGACGAAGACCCAAATACTCATTTAGCAAATTTTCTAGAATTCTATGATACTTTCAAAATAAATGGCGTTTCTGATGATGCCATTCACCTTCGATTGTTTCCATTCTCGTTGAGGAACAAAGTTAAATAGTGGTTGAACTCGTTACCACGAGGATTAATCACTACATGGGAACAAATGACTGAAAAATTTTTACTTAAATATTTTCCACCGGCTAAAACGGATAAGTTGAGGGATGATATTTCTTCTTTTGTGCAGATGGATTTAGAAACACTTTACAATGCATGGGAGAGATATAAGGATCTACTGAGAAGATGCCCTCACCATGGGCTACCATTATGGCTACAGGTTCAAACCTTCTACAATGGTGTTAACCCCTCAACTAGGCAATTGATTGATGCAACTGCCAATGGAACCTTAAATAACAAAACCCCTAAAGCAGCTTATGAGTTTATAGAGGAGATGTTACTGAATAAATATCAGTGGCAAGTCATGAGAACAATGCTGACAAAAGCCGCCAGTGTTTTCAACCTCGACGCAGTCACCATGCTGTCAAACCAGGTAGAGCTTTTAAGTAAAAAGATTGATGGTTTGTGTGGTTCTTCGTAGGTACATCCAGTGATGCAGTGCGATACGAATAGAGGAGGAAAGAATAATACAGAATATCCACCCTACAACCTTGGCATAGAAAGCGAACAGATGAACTATATGGGTAATAATTCTAGACCTCAAAATAATTCCTATAGTAATACTTACAATCCAGGTTGGAGGAGCCACCCAAATTTCTCATTGGGTGGTCAAGGAAATCAAAGACAACAACCCTCTCCAGGATTTCAACAACAACCCTACCTACAGGAGAAGAAGCTGAACCTTGAGGAGATGCTAACAAAATTCATCCCGATGGCAAAAAACTATTTTCAAAACGCTGAAATAGCACTAAAAATTAGCAAGCATCTATTCAAGGGCTCGAGAACCAAATAGGTCAGCTTGCCAAGTTGATCTCGAACGACCACAAGGTAACTTGCCGAGTAATACTGAAACTAACCTAAATGAGCAACTTCATGCCATTACTGCTCACGAATGTAAAGGGTTAGACGAACCAAAACCAAGGCAAGAAAACATGGTAGATAAAGGTAAGGTTTAGGTAAGCCACAATAAACCCAAACTGGTAAGTACAGGGTACACACCTCGTGTGCCATACCCCAATGCGATGAAGAAAGACCGCATAGATGAACAATTCGGTAAATTTCTTAAACTTTTAAAAAATACATATTAACTTACAGTTTATTGAAGCTCTTTCTCAGATTCCCAATTCAGTAAAATTTTTAAAAAACCTTTTGGCAAACAAACAGAAGTTAGACGATGCGTTGCATGTAGAGCTAAATGTAGTTTGCTCAGCAATTTTACAGAATAAACTACCCCGCAAATTAAAAGATCCAGTGAGTTTTATGATTCATTGCTTAATTGGTGGTTTTTCTATTAATAATGCTTTAGCTAATTTAGGGGAAAGTATCATTGTTATGCCTTATAAAATGTTTAAACATCTATGTCTTGGGAACCCTGACAAACTAAGATGAGCATTCAATTGGCTGATAAAACCATTAGATTTCCTAGGGCTATAATCAAAGATGTGCTAGTCAAAATTGATAAATTCATATTCCCAGTAGACTTTGTTGTTTTAGACATGAATGAGGATAATGACGTTCCTTTAATTTTAGGATGACCCTTTTTAGCAACTGTTAGGACCATTATTGATGTTGATACAGGGGATTTAATACTTCGTGTAGGTGATGACAAGATTAAACTCCAAGCACTGATTCTGTTAGAATATCTAGTGATCAAGATGATACAAATCCTGTTAATGTAAGTGAACTTAATGTTAAATATTCTTTGCAGGAAACTTTTCAGAAAAAGATGACAGAGCCATGGTCTAGCTCTCATATTGAGAACAGAACTATTCATGAGGAAAGAAGACTACAAATTGATGAACTAGATGAATGGCAGAAAGACGTCAAGGAGAAACCGAGAAAATAAGATGAGCCAAACTGACTCCATGACAAGCTTAAGGATGAGACAAACCAACTTAAGATCAGGGATCAGGTATTGTTGGATAAAATAGATACTTGAATCACCACTTTAGACCTGAATACAAACGAAGCGATTCCTTTCACGGTACTCAATGTTTTCATATACGGAACAGTCGAGGTAACTAATCTTAATTTTGGCACCTTTAAGGTAAACATTACTCGACTCAAACCATATATTAATAATAGAACTGATAACAGGAGAGAGGAGTGCAAACCCCTCCAACCTCCATGAGTATGATAATGGAAGGTGAGTCGAGCTTAGACTCTAAATAAGCACTTATCGGGAGGCAACTCGAGCATTAACCTCACTAATGTCAATGTTTTTTTTTTTATTTTTAGCACCTAACTAAAAACTAACCAAATTAATAGGAGTAGGTTTCCCTATCCACATCCCTATCCACACGGCCTTGCACATGGGCGTGGCCATGACCATGTGGAAACCATGAGTAGGTACAGCGGTGTGGCAGAGACTGTACGTGAACAATACAAAAATTTTCCCCAAAACACAGGCTGCGATAAAATGCCACAGTCGTGGCCGACATTGACTACAGAACATGGCATGCGATAACCCCACACGGGCGTGCTTTAAAACTGTGGGCAATACTGAGTAAATGACACAGGCATGTGACACGCCCGTGTCTATAAGCCGTGGTCGATTCTGACCAATCAACATGGGCGTGGAAACTTCTACACAGGCGTGGGAGAAATGAACGAAGCATCACACGGCCGTGCGATTCAGACGTAAGACCTAACATGCCCAAGGAACACAGGCATGGGCCACGACCGTGTGCCCCAATCCCTATTTAACCCCTTCTACTGTTCACCTTCTCCCCCAAATTTCCCCCTAACCCTAGCCACCGTAACTTTTCCCCCTCCCACATCCATCCACTGCTGACTAACCTCCAACCTCTAGACTCCTTTTTCTTTCTCCCTCAACTCGAAACTCTTCCCCTTCCCTCTTCTTTCCCTCTCTCTCTCTACCTTCCCTTTCCCCTTTCTCTTATTCTTTCTTTACACCAGCCACCTTTCGTGCCACCGTTGGTCACTCTTTTCTCATTTATTTTGAATTCATAGTTTTTTTCCATTATTATTTTGTTCTTATTCTTCATGCCATTTAGATTTAGCTTAAGGTACCATAAGTTCATGCCGACTGCTTGATTGATTTGATTTCAAAAGGTTCAAGGTGCTGCAGGAGTATCCTCCCCCATGTTCACCTCTGCTCAAATTTATCAGGTTTCTTTTCATTGACTCCATCCAAAATTCAGGAAGTTTCACTTCTCTCCCTATCTGATGATTTTCTTACTATATTGTCATTATTTATCTTTGTACATTGAGTACAATGTACATCTTAAGTGTGGGGAGATTAATTATAGTATTATTAGAAAATCCCTGAATTAGTCTTGTTCGTAAGTAAATTTTCTCATATTACTATTAAAATGAAACTTCTATTGACTTATGATTTTCATTGATATGTTTTGGATTAAGTCATAGGTAATTGTGCATTGATCATTTAAGCTTTAAAACATTAGAGAATCAAGCATGATAAGTCTATTTTTAGAAATAAAATCTTTTTAGGTTGTTTCCCTAAATTTACATATTACTTTGAAGTTTGAAATTTGGAAGGTTAACATAAAAAAACCATAAACTTTGCGGTAATTGTGCATTGAATTTGCAAATATGAACGTTAGAGGTCGTGGACGCAGTAGACGTGGCCGTGGTAAAGGCTGAGGTGCTAGAGTTGTATCTGAGGCATCGGGATATATGCTCGAAATGGGCCTTTTCGTCACTGTGGATCAAGTCGGGTCACGTGATCGTATGAGAGAGGATGACGCTCTGTCCCAAGCAATGTTGCAAGTTTTAGAAAGGGTTGCTGGGGCAAGAACTGGGTCAGTAACTCATGGGTCAATATCGGAGCGACTCAGATCGAATGGAGCTGAGGTTTTTAGGGGTATCTCGGGTGTGGCCCCAAACGCAGTGGAGTACTGGCTTGAGGTTGTGGAGTGGATCATGGATGATCTGGATTACACCGTCAAGCAGAAACTGAAAGGAGTGGTATCCTTGTTGAGAGATGAGGCGTATTAATGGTGGCTCACTATTCAGGAAGGCACTCAGTCCGATCGTATTACCTAGGATTTCTTTAAGACGACATTCCATGGAAAGTATGTAGGGGCTAGCTATATGGATGCCCGAAGGAAGGAATTCCTAAATCTAGTCCAAGGAGGTAAGACTATGGCAGCTTATGAGCCAAAATTTCTGCGTCTGAGTCGGTATGCCCGAGGAATAATGCCAACTGACTACAAATGCTATGTGCATTTTAAGGACGGGTTGCGTGATGAGTTGCGGGTACTGATAGCCCCACAGAAGGAGAGGAATTTTGCCACACTGGTGGAGAAAGCCATGATAGCTAAAGAGGCTAAACACTCGGAGTGACAAAACTGGGACAAGGATAGGGGCAGGAGCAAGGAAGACTCTAGGTACTCAGGTTCTGCTACAGGTTTTTAAAAGAGGCCTAGGAATGAGGAGTCAGCTCGAGCGAGAGTGCCAGCTGTTACTAATCAGTTATAGCCATGTGTGGATTGTGGAAAACTTCACTTGGGTGAATGTTGTAGGAGAACTGGTGGTTGTTACAGATGTGGTTCCAAAGATCATTGGTTTAGAGATTGCCCTCGATAGCCTACTCAAACTCAGGGTGTTCATAATGATGTTGCACAGCAAGCTAGAGGCGCTCAGCAACCGCCGAGAGGCCTTGGGTCAAGTCGAGGTGGTAATGGCATAGGACGAGGTCAGGGTATACCGGGTAGAGGTACTGGTAATAGGGGTAACGCGGAGGTGAGACAGCCAGGTTTGGTTTATGCGGTCAGACGTCGAGAGGATGTTGATGCACTTGATGTAATAACCGGTGCGTTCTTCATATCTGATGTACCTGTTACTACTTTGATAGATATTGGATCCACCCATTCGTATGTTACTTGTGCTGTGTCTGGAACCTTGAACATTAGATCTGAGGTTACTGCTAGAGAAACAACTATAATTAGCCCTCTAGGACAGTCGGTGGTAGAAAATAAGTTGTTTAAGGATGTGCCCTTAGAAATTCAAGGGAAAATATTTTGGAGGATTTGATGGAACTGCCATTCGATGAGTTCGACCTTATTTTGGGCATGGATTGGTTGGTGAAGCACCCTGCAAACTTGGATTGGGCTACAAAGCAAAAGATACTAAGAACTTTGGAAGATAAGGAAGTGATGATGATAGGTGAAAGAAGAAACTATCTGTTTAATGTGGTATCTACTTTAAAGGCAGAAAAGTTGGTGCGAAAGGGGTATGGAGAGTTCATAGCCTTTATTAGTGCTTTGGATGCCAAAGAGTTGTCTGTTGAGAGTGTTAGAATGGTGAAAGAGTTTTAGACATTTTTGCTGAGGAGCTTCTAAGATTGCCTCCGGACCGGGAGGTAGAGTTTGGCATTGAGCTGTTGCCAGGAACAGCTCCGGTGTCTATTGCTCCTTATAGAATGGCGCTGAAGGAGTTAGCGAAGCTTAAAGCTCGATTTAGAAGTTTTTGGATCAGGGATTCATTCGACCGAGTGTGTCACCGTGGGGAACGCCATTCTTATTAGTTAAGAAGAAGAACGGGTCGATGCGTATGTGCATTGATTATAGGCAGTTGAATAAGCTGACGATCAAGAATAGGTATCCCTTGCCGAGGATCGATAATCTGTTGGATCAATTGCGAGGAGCTTCAGTTTTCTCGAAGATAGATTTGAGATCGGGTTATCACCAGCTTAAAGTCAAGGAGGTGGATATTTATAAGACTGCGTTTCGAACTCGTTGTAGGCATTACGAGTTCTTGGTGATGCCGTTTGGGTTGACTAATGCACCAGCTGCATTTATGGACATGATAACGGGTCTTCCAACCCTATTTAGATCGGTTTGTGGTGGTGTTTATAGATGACATCTTGGTGTACTCGAAGAATGAAGAAGAACATGATTCGCATCTGCGGGTAGTATTGCAGGTATTAAGGGAGAAGCAACTGTTTGCCAAATTCAGTTAGTGTGAATTTTGGCTGAGGGAAGTGATCTTTTTGGGGCATGTTGTGTCTACCGAAAGAATTAGAGTCGATCCTCGGAAGGTCGAGGCTATGCTGGATTGGAAGCCACCAAAGTCAGTGGCAGAAATTCAGAGTTTTCTAGGCTTGGCTGGGTATTATAGGCATTTCTTTGAGGGGTTTATGTTGATTGTTGCACCCCTGACTAAGCTGTTGCGTAAGGCAGTACCCTTTGTGTGGTCGGATAAGCAACAAGAGAGCTTTGAGAAATTGAAGAAGATTTTGACAGAAGCGCCAGTATTGATTCAACCTGAGGCTGGAAAAGAGTTTGTTGTTTATTGTGATGCGTCACACACGGGCTTGGGATGTGTGTTGATGCAAGGAGGAAAGTGGTGGCTTATGCATCTCGTCAATTAAAGCCACACGAGGTGAACTATCCCACGGATGACTTAGAGTTAGCTGCAGTGGTGTTTACTCTGAAGATTTGGAGACACTATCTTTACGGCGAGAGGTCTATTATCTATACGAATCATCAGATTCTGAAGTACCTACTTACCCAAAAGGAGTTGAACTTAAGACAGCGGAGGTGGATAGAACTATTGAAGGACTATAACTTCTCAATAGAGTATCATCCAGGAAAGGCTAACGTGGTGGCTGATGCGTTAAGTCGAAAGGTAATATCAGATTTGAGAGTGATGTTCGCTCATCTCAGTCTTTATGAAAATGGTAGTCAGTTAGCCGAACTTCAAGTGAAGCCTATTTGGGTGAGCCAGATCAAGGAAAAGCAGTTGATAGATGAAACATTGGGTTCTCGACTCCCGCAAGTGAAAGGTGGTGAGATAGGGGATTTTGGATTGAATAGTGATGGAGTATTGTGTTTCCGCAGAAGAATGTGTATGCCCAAGGATTCAGAATTTAGGCAAATGATTCTGCGTAAGGCGCATAGTAGTCCATACGCTATGCACCCCTGAGGAAACAAAATGTACCAAAATCTCTATGAGCAGTATTGGTGGCCAAGGTTGAAACAGGTGGTTACTGATTTTGTGAGCAAGTGCTTAACATGTTAGCCAGTGAAGGCAAAAAATCAATTACCGTCGGGATTGCTACAACCAGTGAAAATTCCATTATGGAAATGGGAAAGGATAATGATAGACTTTGTTAGTAGGTTGCCCTTATCGCCTACTAAGAAAGATTCAGTTTGGGTAATAGTGGATCGGTTGACGAAGACTACTTATTTCTTACCTGTTCGTATGGATTACTCATTGCAAAATTGGCCAAGTTGTATGTAACAGAGATCGTGAGGTTACATGGGGTACCAATGTCTATTATATAGGACAGGGACCCTAGGTTTACATCACGGTTTTGGAAGGCTCTACTTGAAGCTTTGGGAACAAAGTTAAATTTTAGCACAGCATTTCATTCTCAGACAGATGGTCAGTCGGAGAGAGTAATCTAGATTCATGAAGATATGTTAAGAGGCTGTGTGATCGATTTCAGGGGTAGTTGGAAAGATTTTTTACCTTTGGCGGAATTTGCATACAACAACAGTTATCAATCCAGCATCCAGATGGCACCCTACGAGGCTTTGTATGGTCGTAGATGTCGTACTACTACTTGTTGGACTAAGCTGGGGGAGCGAAGTTGTTGGGTCCTGAATTGATTTCAGAGACGGAGGAAAAAGTAAAGGTAATTCGGGAACGGTTAAAAGAAGCTTCGGATAGACAAAAATCGTAATCAGACCTAAAGCGTAAGGATATAGAGTTTGTGATGGGAGATCAGGTCTTTCTAAAGGTCTGACCTTAGAAGAATATCTTTAGATTTGGACGGAAGGGCAAGTTGAGCCATAGATTCATCGGACCATACCGTGTATTGAAGTGTGTTGGGCCAGTGGCTTATCAGCTTGAGTTACCTCTAGAGTTAAGTTAGATACATAGCGTATTTCATGTCTCTATGTTAAGGCTTTATCGTTCGGATCCATCTCATGTTGTACTAGTGGAGGAAGTTAAGTTAAGACCTGACTTGTCCTTTGAAGAGGAGCCAGTACAGATTTTAGATTGGAACGTTAAGGTGCTGAGAAGGAAGTCGGTGCCGTTAGTCAAAGTATTATGGTGTAATCATGGATCAGAGGAAACTACATGGGAGCCTGAGGATGCAATTCGGAAGTAGTATCCTCAATCTTTTAATTAGGTAAATTTTGAGGATAAAATTTTCTTTAAGGGGGTAGAATTGTAACATCCTAAAATTTAGAATTTTATGTGTTGCATTATTTATTGCGTTAAGATAGTTAAAAATATGAATTGTGTATGTTTAGGGATTCTATGAAGGCTCGAGGTTGAATTGGGCCCTAGTAAAAATTTGATGTTTATGCCTATTAAGGAGAAATAGTAAGTGGCATCAATGCTTATGGAAATAAGTGAGTAATTGGCTAGCATAAATGAGCATATGGTAAAGAGGATGTGATGTCACATGAAGGGCTTTAGGGGAAGAGGTTCGAATCCCCCTTGGTGCAAAATTTTGACTATTTTTTTGTGTTTCTTCCCTCAGTGTCGGCCATGGTGGTATTTAAGGCAAGGAATACTTTTTAATTATGGTATGGTGGCTAAGGAAATATGGTAAGGAGGAGGATAAGGGATAATGAAGGAAAGAATCAAAAGAAAAGGAAAGAGGAGGGAACATGTTGGCTTTTTCATGGGTGAATGTTTTGGAAAGTTTTGTTGGTCAATTCTTGACCAACTTGTTATGGTATACACGGTTTTGGGAAGGGATTTTTGGGGTAGCCGAATTTTCTTTTGTCTTTTGGAAAATTTGTGCTTGTGAGGTTTACTCTCTTTTAGCATATTAGTATTTCTCTTCTCAACTCTAATTCTTTGTTGTGGCCAAATACTCAATTGCATTTTTGTTCATCTTGTTCCCTTGTTGTGCCGAAATTCTCAATTCATTTACACTCATCCTTCTCTTGTTGCCAAAACACCCATCTCATATTGATCATCTTGACCATTTTGATCATTTTCATTTTTGTGTCAACCGAAACTCCCTAACACTTCTTCCTATCTTATTTTTCTCTTTTCTCTTCACTAGCCGAACCTATCAACACCAAATCTCTTCTTCTTCAACTCTTTTTCTTTTGTGTTGGGCACTCTTTTATGACCGAATTGGTAAGGGACTCTATTCCCCTCTTTTCATTTTTTTATTTTTTTCTTTTTCGTTGACTGGTTAGTTTGCTAAACGGAATAGAGGTTATGACTAAACGTTTACTTTTAGGGACTAAATCGCTCGATCTATCCACTTGTGGATTCTACGAAAATAGAGGTAAGCCAAGCCCTTTTTCATTAGACAATCGATATATATATTTATATATATCGTAATATCATTTTGACTAAGATTTTATCCGATGAAGGCTAGGGGTACCGACTTGAAAGGGGAAAGCGAGTGGAGAACACAAAAGGAGCGGATCTGCGATCCCTACTCCTAAATTCAAATGAAGGGTAGTATCGGCGGTTCGGGATTCTCCACCGGGTTGTGGACCATCATCTGGGGAGAATCAAAAAATCGTGGTCATTCACGATTTCAAGAGTAAGTATTAAAGATCGCTTGGTCTAGTTTTGGATTAATAAAAATCTCGCCCGTTAGATTAATCGAGTGTTATGTTGTCATAGGTGCCGACGATCAAGATGGTTTAATGCTTACTGTAATCAGGTGTGTAATCTCACACCGTAAATCCGTAAAATTATGTTTCGATAACATGTCAAATTGTAGATTGTTAGCATTATACGGCTAAAATCATAAAATTGGCATAAAATGAGGACTATGCTTAAAGTATACTATTTTGAAAGATTTGACAAAATCGGCATTAAGATTGTTAAAATTATGAAAATGCCCCTATAGGCTAAATTACGAAAATGCCCCTACGGGACAAATTACAAAAAATGCCTCTACGGACCAAATTACAAAAATGCCCCTATAGGCCGAATTACAAAAATGCCCCAACGGGCTGAGTTGCAAAAATGCCCTAATGGGCCTTTATGTTAGAATGCCCTACTGGGCCGATTATTATTGTTTAAATGGGCCTAATCCCTGTAATAAATTCTTGATAAAGGGTTGCTATTTATATGCGTACATCCTATTATGTATGTTGCATTATCATATATTGTATGGGTTGGGAAAGTGTTGAAGAGAAGTGTAGCCTGGTGGCATTGCCACAATAAACTATTTATTATAATGTTTATACATGATATCGGTGGTTTGACCACAATAAAATATTACAAATGGCAATTTGCCTGCGTTTTGGGGTGATGGCGGGGTGGGTTGACTTGATCCCCACAGGTGTGATGGTTGGTACGGGGGTGTGTTGGATGGATGGGTTGGGTTGCATACATTGCTTATATATATTCTATTATGTAAATGGGCTTAGGCCCAAGATATTGAAATATGGATTTAGGCCCAGCGGACAACGGTAAGAAGATTATACACTGAGTTCTAGTAACTCACCCCGTTTCCTTAACCCTTGTAGGTAATGCTCAATGGCGTGGACTTGGGCCATGGATGACTCGGTGGGGGCCATACTTCAGACATGGTGTTTTATTTTGAACTTTAAATTTCTATTACCGTTCTCATTACTATTTTGGGTTTTTATGTTGTAATAAGGCCTCTGGAGTATTTTATTTTGCTATATGTTTGACGTACTTTTATTTTGCTTGAATTATTTTAAATGAGAATTTTTCTAAAACTTAAATTAAAGATTTCCTAAAATAGATTAACAAAGGGATTTCATAATTAGCTCTAACAAATATTTTAACTCGAAAATTTTCTCTCAAATTATCAACAATATTTTCAAAAGTCATGGTTTATAAGATCTCTAGTTTAGATTTTCGATTTATCAAAATCAACCTTCGAGGTTTGTAATACTTTATCAAATATTTTAAATCAAACTTGTTTTCTTGATTTTCACAAATAACCCTTTTTAGTATGAACAAAAAAAAAAAATGACTTAACATGTTTTTCTCATGTGACATGTCAAATCCGGTCATAACACATGGGCCGGGTTTGGGGTGTTACAGAGTCAAATCTAATAAGGGAATCCATATATTGAGTTAATGCGACCATAGGGGTTTTAATTAGAAAGAGATTTCAATTAATCAACCTAGAGTTAGTTGTTTTTAGTCTCGAAACAGATATTAACATAATTTATGGATTTCTACAAATTAATTCAAGTGAATAAATCATATGAATCAAAAGTAATAAGTGAAGTCTAGGTGGATTTTTCCTTGGGTATTGCCTCTCTCATAAAGTTGTCTAAAAAGTATTTTTCCAACTCATTCTCTGTCGTGTTTTTAATTAATTTTAGTTTAAAAGAAATCACTCTAATTCTTAGGCTAAATAATAAGAAGATAGTAATTACTAGTACTCTTGGTCCTTGTGGATACGATATTTTCGGTCTTACCATAACTATACTATTAAAACGATAGGTGCGCTTGCCTTTATTGTGATCGTAGTTAGTTAGAGACACATCAACTTAAAATCTATGTAATTTAATAATCACTGAAATAGTCTTGCACCTTTTTCAGAACACACATGATATACGGAACAGAACATAACACCATTGAAAAGGATAAACAGAGAGTACAAATGTGCTAATCGGAGAGCACTAACGTGCTAATAATCAGAGAGCACTTACGTGCTAATAATCAGAGAGCACTTATGTGCTATAATTCAGAGAGCACCAACGTGCTAATAATCAGAGAGAGCGCTAATGTTCCTTAATGGCATGCCACTAATATCTCAATAGTTCTTATCTCATCTACTTGGTTAAATTATATTATACACATATATCACTTTTACACTTTTCGCACAATGCTTTTACATACTTTACAATTTAATCCTTGCACTGATAATCCGTATACTTATATCTTCACTATCGTTAATACATGTAATATATTTCTAAATTCATTATTCATCCATAATTCACTAATAACCCTAATCATGTATTTCACATATCACTTTTATATATTTAGTAATTTAGTCTTTAGCACAAAATTTCATGTAGCAATATATTTTACTTTTAATACCACATATAGCATAATTCAATACTTATTAATATTCCAAAATTCACTACAACATAAATGTTTCTCATTCTAAGTGTTATGCACTTCACTTTTCTATTTCAAATATAAAATTTTCCAATTTTACGATTTAACCTTTAATTTTCCACAACTTAGGAAATAATTGTAGTTTGGGTTATAAAATTCATATATTCTTTTAGTTTTCACAATATGCTTTATTATCAATATTTTCTTGTAAACTTTTATAACTTTCATATTTAATCATTTTTCATTTATTTATTTATCATAAAATTCTCTATTCACTATTAAATAATTTTTCTTTCACATCTCACTTAATTCGCATAATTAATTCCACTATCTCATTTTCCACATCAAATTTCTATGTATTTTACTTGTATCATTTCCACCACATGTAACGCCCCAATTTATGCTTAATTTTGGCACAAATACTTGCCTGCTTCAGTGGTTAAGTGACTTGGGTGTGTTTGGGTGTGTCTAAGAGGTCCCAAGTTCAAGTCTCAACTTGGGTAAATTTTCGTATTTTTATGAATAAAGCCCAAACTCTAGTTAGTAGGCTTATAAGTTAAAGTGTGTAAGTAAATAATAGAATGGACCTGCTGGTGATGGGTGGTGGAAAAAGTCTTAAAATTTATATAATGAATGGTCGAGCCTAGAAACTAACTATCACCATTATTGAAGCAAGCGCACCTATCGAATAGTAGTATAGTTTAGTGGCAAGACCAGATTGTAGAACCCAAAGGAACCAAAAGTACTAATACTAACTTTCTTTTTATTATTTAGCCTAAGAATTAAGAGAATGGTTGTTTAATCTAAAATTAGCTAACTACTAAGCTAAAGATGCTAAGACGCAGAGAAAGAATTGGGGAAATACTTGAGGGAAAACCAGTAGATTAAGACAATACCCGAGAAAGAATCCACCTAGACTTCACTTGTTATCTAACTCTGTACCAGACGATTTATTCACTTGACTTGTAATAGACCGATTTTGACCCTAATCGGAACGGTGGTTTCGGGACCACGAATCCTAGTTTGAGAAATATTTTAATACTATATTTTGTGTCAGTTATATGTGAATTAATGTGTGTGAAAGTTTCGTATAAAAATTTAACTGTTTGTGTGTTCAATTAGTTAAAAGGACTAAATCACAGAATCGGTAAAAGTGGCCTTTTATTTGATTTATGGCTAAATTGATGTGGCTTTATTTTAGTGAAGTCCTTAAAGGGTAATATACCCATTTTAAGTTATAGTGGACTGACAATGTGGTCTTATAACATGTTTTTAAGTATTATTTTATATGTTAAAGATTATATTATAATTGTTTTATAATTTATAACTATATTATAATAAAACCAATATGAAAGTGGGATTTTATTCATCCTTTCTTCCATCGAATAACAAAGAAAAGAAAAGAGTGTTGGAGCTTTGTACATTCGCCATTTGCTAGCTAAATTAAAGGTTAGTTTTAATCGGTTTTCGATAATTTCTACGCTTTTATAATCGTTGCTTGAATACTTCAAGACCCATGCTTGAAATTTTGATTTTGATGAATATTTTGAAATGTGCCATTGATGAGTTCATGAGTTTTATGATGATGGTTGATGAATTATGAAAGATTTGTGTTAGATTAATATGTTTTGTATTGAGATTTTGGTGATTTTGAGTGAATAGGGCTAAATTGAGAAAATAAATTTTGAGGGTTAAAATGCAAAATAAATGAAATGCATGGACTTATATGGTGTGTGGAAGATTCGCCTAGCTATAGTGTTGGGACATTTTGCATCTTTTGTGTTTTGTGCAAATAGGACAAATTTGTAAAAATGGGAAACATTAGGGCGAAATGGTAATTTGCCTATTTAAGTGTTTTGGATTAAATTGAGATGGAATGTGCTTGAATGAGCTAAATTTTAATGTGTTTAGATCAAGAACAAAGAAAACGGAATTGGATCGGGGAAAGACAAAGGTTCTCGAATAGCCGATTTACACGGTCCATCGACAACCGAGGTAAGTCCTTAAGCAAATATACGTTAAAGATTTATTTATGACTATGATGAATGATGGAACTTAAATAGTTAAAGTATAATTATAGATAATAGTCGAATGTAGAAGTATGGTATTGAATTGAATTTATTTTGTAAAACGAAAAGTGTATAAAATGTTTTGGTTAGTACGTGAAAGTAATATGATCTATATGAGTTGTTTGCATTGTTGATGTTATGAAATGAGTGTTGAATTGATGATCATGTCTATATCGGGCTTTAAGCCTAGCAGGCTTCGTGCCGGTGTTATTTATCGGTTTAAATGCCTAGTAGGCTTCGTGCCGATGTTATTTATCGGGCTAAATGCATAGCAGGCCTTGTGCCGGTGATGTAATTCGGGCTATGAGCCCAGCAGGGCCTTGTACCAGTGATGTAATTCGGCAATGAGCCCAGCGTGCCTTGTGTCGATGATGTAATTCGGGCTATGAGCCTAGAGGTGCCTTGTGCTGGTGATGTATATCGTGCTTATTGCCTAGCGTGCTTAATCTTGGTGATCAAATTCGGACCTTGGGTCTATCGGGCTTAATGGGTGATGTGTTATAAATTCTTTACAAGGTGGGATGTAAATACTTCAATAAACAAAATGCTCGGGTAAAAATAAAGGTTTATAGATGCAAGGAACAAGGTAAGTAATTATCTTTCCTTTCAAATTACATAAGTGATAGAATAATTAAAGTTTTTGATAATGAGTCTTTATGATATGTGCATTTGAATTACTCATTAATAAGTGTGATATGTGTATTGAATATAAGCTTGGTGATATCTTTGAGATTTTGGTCAAAGGTAAAAATGTCCAAAGTGATAGTTATTGAAAATGCATAATCGTATATAATTGTGATATATGTTATACTTGTTAATAAAGTAATATGCGAATACTGAAGGCTTAAAGTGCTGGAAGGGTTGTATACCTTCAATGAGGGAATAATAAATGATAAGTTATAGAGATGGCTGTTTGACCATATTGAAATTATTAATTGTTAAATTACTGGATTTATAGGTATATTTATATATGTATGGGTGCTAAATGTTGGAATATTTGACTGTTGTTTCGTAAATGCTTAAGACTTACTAAGCTAGTGAGCTTATTTCGTGTGTGCTCTTTGTTCTATTTTATAGATTTTCCATTAAGCTACGGGCATCTGAGGATCGTCGGAAATGTCAACCACACTATCACCCCCTTTTGGTACTAAATTTTAGTTTTGAATCGAAGGCATGTATAGGTTAGACTAAGGTTTAGATTAATGATATTCGGTCTTGTATATATATGAATAGCCTTGCGAAAATGGCTATTTCTTTTGATCAAGTTTAATTCCTATGTTCTTGATATGATGGATGTGATTATATTATTAAGGGATGTGAAATTCGGCCATGGTTTAATCATTTTGGAATGTGGTCAAATAATATGCCTATTATATATATAGGTGATGCATATTGAATAAGCATGATATTGAGATGTTTTGCATTTGTTATTATGACATAAAAGTTGCATGGAATTGTTTACCTCATATTCGGTTATGGTATAGACTAATATAGTTATTATAGATAAATGTTGTGGGTGATGACATTAGTTATCTGAAATAGGTGTGATTTGTTCATTATGTTTTATGACTATTAAGGAAAATGGTGATGATGCTTAATGATTCATGTAGGTAATCTATTTATATATATATAAATAGTAGTTGTGTAATAATCTTGTACTATGTTTGGATTAAAATACCTAGTTTTGAATTATATATGCAAAACGTAGTTGTTGCATTGTATGTATAATTTTGTCCAAAGTTTATTCGTGAATTACTCATAGAATATCCATTACTAATGATAGTCTTGAGTTAACATGTGCTTTGGCATTATATTAAACGATGTATATTTAAGGTAGTAAGGGTAAGAAACATCCCGCTTAGGCAAGAATCCAAATGGTAAGTAAAAAAAAAAAAGAAAAATATGGTTTGATTTTAATAATTGAACCACGTTGATTAGCTTATGATATTAGTAATGGTATGACCGAACCTTTGGTAAATAAATTGCAAAGTTTAGGTACACTAATAAACATATTAATAGTTGGTGTATGATGTATGAATAATCATGTGCAAGTATAAATGTGACCTTTGTTATAAGGAAATGCATGCGATATATGTTCGTAACAATATATGTATGTTCGGTAGGATGTAACTTTGATATGCTTATATATGCAATTTGTTACGAAAATGCTATAAATGGTTACATTGGTTTAATATGTATATGTATTAAAGTATTATGAGTACATATTATATTATATTATATGATGTGATGGAGATCACATTGCTCGTATTGAATTCAATTGAATGTCTATTTGGAATTTAGCTTAGTTTGGTAATGCCTCATAACCCTAATCCGGTGATGGATACGGGTTAGGTGTGTTACATTTGATTGCTATTAAAGCTTACAGTTTAGTCGATTTTAGGACTACCGTAGCGCGTAAGGGTCTAGCTATACATGCCTTTATCATATATCGATAGTGTGGTGACTTCTGACATTCTGAACTGTGTTTTATATAATAAATGGACACTGATCCTGAAAGAGCTGTAGCGGATGATGTAGAGAGTGTAGCACCTGACCGTACACACGGATCAGTGCCGTTAGACTCTCGACCAATTTCGGGTAGCCACGAGGGGGAGGCTAAACAAGCCTTCTATCAGATGATGAACGAGTGGTTTACCCAGTTTATCCAGACTAACCCGGCTGTACACCAACCTTCGCCCCCGAATAATCCAACTCTGATTCCTTCAGTACCCCCGATGATAGATCCAATGAGATCTAGTAGGCCTCAAGTTGATAAAATCAGGAAATTTGGGGCCGAAGAATTCAGGGCCAATGATGATGATGACGTAGAGCAAGCCGAAATGTGGCTTGATAACACTATTCGGGTATTAGATGAGCTATCTTGTACTCTAGATGAATGCCTGAAGTGTGCTATATCCTTACTTCGGGACACTGCATATCACTAGTGGAATACACTAGTATCAGTGGTCCCGAAAGAAAAAGTGACATGAGATTTCTTTCAGAATGAATTTCACACGAAATATATCAGTCAAAGATTCATTGATCAAAAGCGAAAAGAATTTCTTGAATCAAAAGCAGGTCGAATGACCGTGATGTAATATGAACGAAAATTTGTCGGGCAAAGAAATATGCTAGAGAGTGTGTTTCTCTTGAAGTTGTTGTGTGCAAAAGGTTCGAAGATGGTTTGAATGAAGATTTAAAGTTGCTTGTAGGCATTCTTGAAATTAAAGAGTTTGTGACACTAGTCGAGCGAGTTTGCAAAGCTGAAGAGCTCGGGAAAGAGAAAAGAAAGGCTGAGACAGAAGCTAGAGACACTCGTAAGAGATCGTCGGGTAAGAATTTCCATTCCACATCTAAGAAGTTCAGAGAAGACTTTAGCCGACATAAAGCTACTTCAGATTTACCTGGACGTGATAGACCTCTAGTGGGCTCCCGAGCTACCTCGATGGCCGGTGTTGGTAACGTTCCACAGAATCGAGTTGAATGTAAGCACTGTAGAAAATGGCATTTTGGGAGTTGTAGATTCCATGATCGGTCTTGCTTTAAATGTGGAGCGTCAGATCATTTTATTAGAGACTGTCCGATGTTAGTTGAGCAGAATACGGTTCAGAACATTAAGTCTAGCAACACGTCAGCGCGAGGCAGGCCACCCAGACATTCAGGCAATGTAGGTGGTAGTCAGAGAGGAACGAAGAACATTGCAGTTTGATCTGAGGCTAGAGCTCCAGCTAGAGCTTATGCCACACGAGCCAGAGAGGATGCTTTCTCCCCCGATGTCATTACCGGTACTTTCACCCTTTATGATATTACTGTGATTGTATTGATTTATCTTGGTTCAACTCATTCATATGTGTGCGAAACTCTAGTATTCGGTAAGACTCTGCCAGTTGAGTCTAATGAGTTTGTGATTCATGTGTCCAACCCTTTGGGTAGATGTGTGCTTGTTAATAAAGTGTGTAGAGGTTGCCCGTTGATGATTCGAGATTCTTACTTCCCAGCCGATTTAATGTTGTTGCCCTTCGATGAGTTCGATATAATTTTGGGAATGGACTGGTTAACTTCATATGATGCAGTGGTGAATTGCAAAATGAAGCTTATCGATTTGAGATGTCGAGCAGGAAGATCATCGAATTGAATCTAGCGATTTAAGTGGGTTTCTCTGATAATATCTTGATGTTAGCCCAAAATTTATGAAAAAAAAGGTATGAAGCTTATTTGACCTATGTACTAGATAATAAATTGTGCGAGAAGCAGATTGAATCATCTGTACCGGTTGTATATGTATACCCGGATGTGTTTTCTGAAGAACTACCGGGTTTACCACTAGTACGAGAGATTGAGTTTGGTATTGAATTAGTACCGGGAATGACTCCAATTTCGATAGCTCCGTATCGGATGGCACCTACCGAGTTGAAAAAGTTGAAAGCACAGTTACAAGAGTTGACAGATAGGGGCTTTGCACGACCGAGTTTCTCTCCTTGGGGTGCACCGATTTTATTTGTGAAAAAGAAAGATGGGACTATGCGAATGTGTATCGACTATGGCAAAGTTATAGCCTACGCTTCGAGACAATTTAAGCCGCATGAAAGAAATTATCCGACTCGCGATCTGGAATTAGCAGCCATTGTTTTCGCATTAAAAATTTGGCGTCATTACTTATTTGGCGAGAAATGTCACATTTATTCGGATCATAAAAGTCTAAAGTATCTGATGACTCATAAAGATCTGAATTTGAGACAACGCAGATGGCTAGAACTGTTGAAAGACTATGATTTGGTGATTGACTACCATCCAGGAAAAGCTAATGTTGTTGTAGATGCGTTAAGTCAGAAATCACTATTTGCTCTTCGTGCAATGAACGCACGGATGGCTATGTCTGGTGATGGTTCGATCATAGCGAGTTACAAGCAAGACCGATGTTTATTCAACAAATTTGTGATGCATGAAAGTTGACAAAGATTTGATTGCTAGTCGAATTCGATTGTGAAAAGATGCGTAATCGATTTTCAAATTTATGCAAATGATATGTCAATTCTAAAAGCCGAATGTGTGTTCCGAAGAACTCAGATTTGATTCAGATGATTCTGAGTGAGGCTCATAGTGGTCGACTGTCGATTCATCCGGGTAGCATGAAAATGTATAATGATTTGAAACAGTTCTATTAGTGGCCTGGCATGAAACGGGATATATCTGAATTTGTTTCCAAGTGCTTAATTTGTCAGCAAGTAAAAGCTGAGTATCAAATGCCATCCGGACTACTTCAGCCAATCATGATTCCTGAATGGAAGTGGGATAGACTTACAATGGATTTTGTATCCGGTCTTCCTATGACACCGAGTAAGAAAGATGCCGTCTGGGTTATAGTTGATAGACTGACTAAATCAGCTCATTTTGTGCCAGTACGTACAGACTATTCACTTAATAAACTTGCTGAATTGTATGTATCACAGATTGTAAGGTTGCATGGTGTATCAAGTTCCATTGTTTCAGATAGAGACCTGAGATTTACATCGCGATTTTGGAAGAAGTTGCAAGATGCATTAGGTACTAAACTTCATTTTAGTACAGCCTTTCATTCGCAGACAGACGGTCAGTCTGAGCGAACTATTCTGATATTTGAGGACATGTTGAGATGTTGCGTTCTCGAATTTGAAAGTACGTGGGAATGATATCTACCTTTGATTGAATTTGCTTACAATAATAGCTTTTAATCTAGTATCAAAATGGGGCCTTATGAAGCCTTGTACGGGCGAAAATGTCGAACATCGCTATACTGGACTGAGCTCAGCGAGAATAAGATACACGAGGTTGATTTGATTAAAGAAACAGAACAAAAGGTAGCTATTATTAGAGGCAATTTGAAAGCTGATTCGGATCGTCAAAAGTTCTATGCTGATTTGAAACGTAAAGACATTGAATTTTAGGTCGGAGATCGTGTATTCTTAAAAGTTTCTCAGTGGAAGAAAGTACTCCGATTTGGTCGGAAAGGCAAGTTGAGTCCGAGATTTATTGGACCGTATGAAATCATCGAACGTATTGGGCCTGTTGTTTATAGATTGAATTTGCCCTCTGAGTTAGAAAAGATACATGACGTATTTCACGTTTCAATGCTTCGTAAATACAGATCAGATCCGTCTCATGTGATCACACCGTCAGAGATTGAAATCCAATCTGATTTGACATATGATGAAGAACCGATCCGCATCTTAGCTCGAGAAATGAAAGAGTTGAGAAATAAGAGGATTCCATTAGTAAAAGTATTATGGAATAGACACGGAGTTGAAGAGGCTACGTGGGAACCTGAGGATTCAATGAGTCAGCAATATCCGAACTTGTTTAACGGTAAGATTTTCGAGGACGAAAATCCTTAAGGGGGAGAGTTGTAATAGATCGATTTTGACCCTAATCGAAACGGTGGTTTCGGAACCACAAATCCTAGTTTGAGAAATATTTTAATACTATATTTTGTGTCAGTTATATGTGAATTAATGTGTGTGAAAGTTTCGTATAAAAATTTAACTGTTTGTATGTTCAATTAGTTAAAAAGGACTAAATCGCGAATCGGTAAAAGTGGCCTTTTATTTGATTTATGGCTAAATTGATGTGGCTTTATTTTAGTGAAGTCCTTAAAGGGTAATATACCCATTTTAAGTTATAGTGGACTGCAATGTGGTCTTATAACATGTTTTTAAGTATTATTTTATATGTTAAAGATTATATTATAATTATTTTATAATTTATAACTATATTATAATAAAACCAATATGAAAGTGGGATTTTATTCATCCTTTCTTCCACCGAATAACGAGAGAAAAGAAAAGAGTGTTGGAGCTTTGTACATTCGGCCATTTGCTAGCTAAATTAAAGGTTAGTTTTTAATTGGTTTTTGATAATTTCTACGCTTTTATAATCGTTGCTTGAATACTTCAAGACCCATGCTTGAAATTTTGATTTTGATGAATATTTTGAAATGTGCCATTGATGAGTTCATGAGTTTTATGATGATGGTTGATGAATTATGAAAGATTTGTGTTAGATTAATATGTTTTGTATTGAGATTTTGGTGATTTTGAGTGAATAGGGCTAAATTGAGAAAATAAATTTTGAGGGGTTAAAATGCAAAATAAATGAAATGCATGGACTTATATGGTGTGTGGAAGATTCGCCTAGCTATAGTGTTGGGAGATTTTGCATATTTTGTGTTTTGTGCAAATAGGACAAATTTGTAAAAAATAGGAAACATTAGGGGCGAAATGGTAATTTGCCTATTTAAGTGTTTTTGGATTAAATTGAGATGGAATGTGCTTGAATGAGCTAAATTTTAATGTGTTTAGATCAAGAACAAAAAAAAAACGAGAATTGGATCGGGGAAAGACAAAGGTTCTCGAATAGCCGATTTACACGGTCTATCGACAACCGAGGTAAGTCCTTAAGCAAATATACGTTAAAGATTTATTTACGACTATGATGAATGATGGAACTTAAATAGTTAAAGTATAATTATAGATAATAGCCAAATGTAGAAGTATGGTATTGAATTGAATTTATTTTGTAAAACGAAAAGTGTATAAAATGTTTTGGTTAGTACGTGAAAGTAATATGATCTACATGAGTTGTTTGCATTGTTGATGTTATGAAATGAGTGTTGAATTGATGATCATGTCTATATCGAGCTTTAAGCCTACCAGGCTTCGTGCCGGTGTTATTTATCGGTTTAAATGCCTAGCAGGCTTCGTGCCGGTGTTATTTATCGGGCTAAATGCCCAGCGTGCCTTGTGCCTTGATGTAATTCGGGCTATGAGCCTAGCGGAGCCTTGTGCTTGATGATGTAATTCGGCTATGAGCCTAGCAGGTGCCTTGTCTTGGGTGATGTAATTCAAGCTATGAGCCTAGCGGGCCTTGTTGGTGATATATATTAGGCTTATTGCCTAGCGTGCTTAATCTGGGTGATCAAATTCGACCTTGGGTCTAGCAGGCTTAATCTGGGTGATGTGTTATAAATTCTTTACAAGGTGGGATGTAAATACTTCAATAAACAAAATGCTCGGGTAAAAATAAAGGTTTATAGATGCAAGGAACAAGGTAAGTAATTATCTTTCCTTTCAAATTACATAAGTGATAGAATAAATAAAGTTTTTGATAATGAGTCTTTATGATATGTGCATTTGAATTACTCATTAATAAGTGTGATATGTGTATTGAATATAAGCTTGGTGATATCTTTGAGATTTTGTCAAAGGTAAAAATGTCCAAAGTGATAGTTATTGAAAATGCATAATCGTATATAATTGTGATATATGTTATACTTGTTAATAAAGTAATATCACGAATCTTGAAGGCTTAAAGTCTTTGGAAGGGTTGTATACCTTCAATGAGGAATAATAAATGATAAGTTATAGAGATGGTGTTTGACCATATTGAAATTATTAATTGTTAAATTCTTGGATTTATAGGTATATTTATATATGTATGTGTGCTAAATGTTGGAATATTTGGTGTTGTTTCAGTAAATGCTTAAGACTTACTAAGCTAGTGAGCTTATTTCGTGTGTGCTCTTTGTTACATTTTATAGATTTTCCATTAAGCTACGGGCATCCGAGGATCGTCGAAATGTAAACCACACTATCACCCCTTTTGGTACTAAATTTTAGTTTTGAATCGAAGGCATGTATAGGTTAGACTAAGGTTTAGATTAATGATATTCGGTCTTGTATATATATGAATAGCCTTGCAAAATGGCTATTTCTTTTGATCAAGTTTAATTCCTATGTTCTTGATATGATGGATGTGATTATATTATTAAGGGATGTGAAATTCGCCATGGTTTAATCATTTTGGAATGTGGTCAAATAATATGCCTATTATATATATAGGTGATGCATATTGAATAAGCATGATATTGAGATGTTTTGCATTTGTTATTATGACGTAAAAGTTGCATGGAATTGTTTACCTCATATTCGGTTATGGTATAGACTAATATAGTTATTATAGATAAATGTTGTGGGTGATGACATTAGTTATACGAAATAGGTGTGATTTGTTAAGTTATGTTTTATGACTATTAAGGAAAATGGTGATGATGCTTAATGATTCATGTAGGTAATCTATTTATATATATATAAATAGTAGTTATATAATAATCTTGTACTATGTTTGGATTAAAATACCTAGTTTTGAATTATATATGCAAAACGTAGTTGTTGCATTGTATGTATAATTTTGTCCAAAGTTTATTCGTGAGTTACTCGTAGAATATCCATTACTAATGATAGTCTTGAGTTAACATGTGCTTTGGCATTATATTAAACGATGTATATTTAAGGTAGTAAGGGTAAGAAACATCCCGTTTAGGCAAGAATCCAAATGGTAAGTAAAAAAAAAAAAGAAAAATATGGTTTGATTTTAATAATTGAACCACAGTGATTAGCTTATGATATTAGTAATGGTATGACCGAACCTTTGGTAAATAAATTGCAAAGTTTAGGTACACTAATAAACATATTAATAGTTGGTGTATGATGTATGAATAATCATGTGCAAGTATAAATGTGACCTTTGTTATAAGGAAATGCATGCGATATATGTTCGTAACAATATATGTATGTTCGGTCAGGATGTAACTTTGATATGCTTATATATGCAAATGTTACGAAAATGCTATAAATGGTTCTGTTGGTTTAATATGTATATGTATTAAAGTATTATGAGTACATATTATATTATATTATATGATGTGATGGAGATCACATTGCTCGTATTGAATTCAATTGAATGTCTATTCGGAATTTAGCTTAGTTTGGTAATGCCTCATAACCCTAATCCGGCGATGGATACGAGTTAGGGGTGTTACATGACTTGATCCGTAGGATTCACTAATCTATATTAATACCTCTCTCGAGGCTACTAACATCTAACCGTAAGTTGATTAATTGAAATCTCTTTCTAATTAAGACCCCTAGAATTGCATTAACTCGATCTATGGACTCCCATATTAGGTTTGACCCTAATCCAACAGATTTTCATCATCATATCTCTAGGGTTACGATCAACTCCGCTTAACTATGCTAGATCTACTCTTAAACAAGGAATATTCCTTCTCTACCTAAGGTCATGAATACTTGAATCAATATCTTGAAATACCAAAACAAGAATTAAGAACACATAGTTACGAACAAATCAAGTATTTATCATATAGTTCAGAAAACAATAACAAGATCCATCTTAGGTTTCATCCCCCTCAGGTATTTGAGGGGATTAGTTCATAATCATAAAAGAATACATCTCAAAAGTAAATATAAAACAAAACATAAGAAAAACCCTGAAACCCCTGAAGGAATTGAATGAGAGATCCTCAGTCTTGAGTATGATTCCGGCTTCTTGAGATGAATCAACTAGCTTTCTTCGAGTGAATCCCACAATTCTGGCCCTCTGGCTTGGCTCCTTGGCCTAGTTGAACGCCCCCTTTTAGATTGACCTCTAGGGTGTTTATATAGGTTTTTGGAATGTCTTTCTTTGCCTCTAAGTACCCTAATCCGAATGGAACTCTTCTTTGCTGCAGTAAGGACACGCCCGTGTGGCACGCCCGTGTGATTAAGGGTCAGGCCGTGGTTAGATCTGTTAAGGAGGCACGGTCGTGTGTTTTGGGCCCAGGCCGTGTGCAATTTGTACTTTGGCCCATTTTCTCCGTTTTCAGCCAGTTTCTTGTTCTTTTCATCCTGCGGTGCTGTCCTAAGTATAAAACATGAAATTATAGGATTAGGAGCACCAAATCCCACAATTTAGGGAATAAATCATCCAAAAATATGCTAAATGTGGGATTAAAATATGAACATATTAATGTTTATCAAATACCCCCACACTTAAGCATTTTCTTGTCCTCAAGCAAAATTATCAACTCACAATTAACTTCCCTCGATTCATAATTTTCATCAACAATGCCTCATCATAATTCATAGATAATTTACACATGGATAATTTAACTCAAAGAGTCCTAAAGATTTTAACAATCAAAGTCATAAGTCTATAGCACGAAAACATAGATGTTTCCCCTTATCTGAATAATTACCTTTTATTCAAAATCGACAAGAGTTGACATCCTCACTAAAGATTCACTCAAATCACTCAAGGTGTTTAAGGTTCAAAATATAGCACATATCAGTCAAACAAAAAAAGTTAATCCCATTGGCTTGCCTGAAAATCAAATCTCCACCACAATAAAATCGAGATTGAATTGACAAATTACCTAACAATGAATGAATAATTACATCAATTGAAAACTTGAAACTAAAAAATAAGCTTCTTCTAATAAGATGTTGAATTTAAATGTAAAAGCTTACTTAATCACAGAACTAATAATGAATATACTTCGATTTTTTTAAGAACAAATCAAGTAAATATATAATATAAGATGAATTTAACTACTGAAATAAAATAATTAGGCAACTGATCAAATCAAGTCTCGATAGAACGGTAGTTAAGACAAATGGTGATAACAAATACAAGATGGGTTTTAGGTTTAATATTAGTGGGTGGATCAATTAAAAGGGTTGTTAGGATCAAAGGGGTTCAATAGGGGTTAATTGTGAAGGTAGGCTTTTAGTGGAGTACATGGGTTAAATCCTAAGTGCCTTTATCATCTTTGTATATCAAATCAATGATGTGGTCTTGACATGTATAATTGAAGCAATTTCTAGAATAACATATCAAAATTGACACACTCATAATCAATAAAGTGAGCAAGAAAAGAATATATGCTCTAAAAGGCTCAAAATCTAACAAAAATTATGGGTTTTTGATATCAACCTTGTAAATTTCAAATGTAACATCCTAAAAATGTGAGTATCGATATGTTGCATGTTTTTGGTGTTTAGCTTGTGAATGATATAATTTATGTGCTTAATATAGTCTTGAGAAGGCTTGAGCTTATTTGGAATCAGAATAAACTTTAGTAAAGAGTACCTTACTGTAGAGGAGTTAAGTGATCTTGAAGTTTAAGTAAATTAAGTGGTAAAGATAGCATAAATTGAGCTATTGGGCAAGAGGTTATGCGCTACATGTATGGTCTTGGGGGGAGAGGTTCGAATCCCTTAGTTTGCATAATTTTGAATTTTTATTTTTACTTTTTCCTAGCAAGTGTCGGCCAAGCTCTATTCTTGGTAAAGATGGACCAATTCTTTTAAGGTAAGGTGGCTAAAGGTTATTGCAAACATGAATTTGGGGATTGAATTTGATTGATTTTGGGGATAGGATTTCTAAACTTTTGGAAGGTGGAGGAACATAAGGCACCTCTTAAGGGAGGATGTTTTGGAACGTTAAGATGGCCAAGTTTGACCATGTATTTGGATGGTTTAGGGGACAAAGGGGGGAGGCCAAATTTTTGTGTTAGATTTGGTATGGTTAATAGATTTTGGGTAATTCCTTTTGGTCATTTTTGTTTTACAAGACATTTTTTCTCTTTTCATCTTGTTGTCTCAGAACCGAAGGTGTATTGGATTGGAAGGATCATCTTTGCTTTACCTTTTTGGTCATATTTTGTCAATTCAACTTGTGTCATTTTCTAGTACCTAAAACATCAAGCACAAACATCATCTATTCCTCCTCTCCCTTGGTCGAATGCACCATTGTTTCAAACCCTCTCTCTTTGCTTTTCTTTTATCTTTGAAAATTAAATCATAAACCTCTCATCTTCATTCTCTTTCTTTCATCATTTATTTTCTTTTCAACCATTCTCTTCTCTCCTTTGTTTTATCATAGTCGAAACTTCCATACTTCATAGATAATCTTCTCAATCTTTCTTCTTTTAAATTTTGGACTATAGTGAGATAGTGGTGGGTCGAATTATCACATTTTCCAGGACTTCGTGAAGCCATTCGAGTTGGAACATATCTATCAAGGTAAAAGAAACCCTTCATGGATGTTATGATCATCCTTATTATTTTCAATGATATTCAATCGGGATTGATAATCGAAATTTTTGTTTATAGGGATTCTTTTGGGAATCATTCGAAATTATAAGGTAAGTCGAAATTCGCTCTTTTAGATCAATAGTCTTAAATTTCAATATATTGTTAGGACTAATAACCTTTTGTCATTGGAGGCAAACAAGATAGGGAAGAAATGGGTGGTGAATAGTATTCAAAAGAGGGGTGGTTCTGCTATCCCCCCTAAATTCAAACGAAGGGCTATTTCAGCAATCCAAGATTTTCCACTGGGTTGTGGACCCTCATCCGGCGAAAATCAATTATTTGAAGTCATTCGTACTCCTGAACCTTTGTTTGTTCTTGAATATTCAACAGGTAACGAATCATCAATCGGGGAGAAACCACAAATAGAAGTTGTTCAAAATTTCGAGGGTAAAAGTTTAGAACGCTTATTTTAAGAATAGATTTACAAATAAGTATTAGTACTCTAATTTATCGTGATGCGTGTTTAGGTATCATCGAGCGAGAAAGTGTAGTTCTCACAGTAATCAGATGTGTAACTTCACACTTATCTCATGGGTTATACTATGCCGTAAGTGTTAGAATAAAACTCGTAAAGTTAGAAAAATTGGAAAATACGGTTTATTAGCACTTTTCGGTGTGAAAGCATGGAAATAGTATTAAAGTTGTGAAAAAATACGGATTTGCCCTTAATGGGCTATATTATTAAAAAGTGATAGTTTGGGCCATATGATTTATTTTGATAAATTGGCCAAATGAGAATATTTTGAAAAGGGCCTCATGTGACTAATGGGCCAAAGTTTGCTAGATCGATAAATGGGCCAAAGTTTGCTAGATCGTTAAATGGGCCAAATTGCTATTTTGACTAATGGGCCAAATTGATAAATTGTAATGTGGGCTTTTTGTTGAAATTTGCCTTATGAATATATTATTATGCATTAAATATGTATATACATGACTGCATGGGTTGGGATAATTGACGAAGAGAAGAAAGGCCTGTTGCCAAAATCTAGTTCGGTGGCTCTGCCACAAATATTTTAAATGGCCTGTTGCCAAAATCTAGTTCGATGGTACTGCCACAAATATTATAATTGGCTTAATGCCTGCTATTGGTGTGTTGGCGGGGTGGGTTGACTTGATCCCCATAGGTGTGCTGGTTGGTACGGGTGGTGTGTAGTGGATGGAAATTAGGCTTGGTTGGGAATTGCATATCACATGCATTATTTTTATATTGTACATTTGTAAATGGGCTCAAGCCCAACTAATTGCTTAAATGGTTTTTGCACAGTGAACACGGTAAGTGGGTTACACATTGAGTTATAAGTAACCCACCCCATTTTTCTTACCCTTCTCAGGTAATAATAATTGATGGAGGTTTGGGCCGGGGATGACTTCGTGTGGAGACCATACTACGAATGATGAGTTATAAAAACTTTGAATTTCTTTTAAGTATTTTTATTTAAGTACTTTTTCAATTGCGATGTAATAAGGCCTCTGGTATTATTTTTATGGATTTTTATGCGTGGATGGATTTTAATATGTTTTAGTTACTTAAATGGGGATTGTTTAATTTTTTTATAAATGTTTTCTTAAACTTCATGTATAAAAGGGGTTTTTCTTAAATATCACTCGCTCATAAAATTTTGTGAAAACTCTTTATAAATTTATTTCAACCAATTATTTAAGTTTTAACCAATTATTTCTCCGAAAATCAAATTGTAAACTCTTATGTTTTAAAATCATGGTTATCAAATAAATCTCGATTTTTGATTAAACTCCATTTTCAAAATCGTTTTGGAGAATTGTTTTCATTAAAAGCATTGATGACTGGACGTAAGTTCGAATTGTGTGGCATGCCAAGTCTGGTCTTAAACGCATAGGCCGGGTTTGGGGTGTTACATCAAACTTCAAGGTAATAATTAGATTCAGGTAGACAACCTAACAAAATTTTTAATTTTGAAAATAGACTTATCATGCTTGATTCTCTAGTATCTTAAAGTTTAAATCATCAATGCACAATTAACTATGACTTAATCCAAAACATATCAATAAAAATTATAAATCCATAAAAGTTTCATTCTAATTAGTGATATGAGAAAATTACTTAAGAAAGATATCATTTAGGGATTTGAGAATAATGCAAAAAGTTAGGAACTTTCCTAAATGAATTTCACCCCCCACACTTAAGATGTACATTTCCCTCAATGTACAAAGATATATATTCATAATATAGTATGAAAAAGAAAAGATAGGGAGAGAAGTGAAACTTCCTGAATTTTTGGATGGAATCCTTGAGGATGATCAATGATGAATATGATGACTAGGTATAAGTGAGTGTGGTGGTGAATACTTCGGTGATGTTTCGTTCTTGGAGTGGAACATTGAACCTTTTTAAACTGCGAAGTCATCAGTAAAGTTTTTAGGGAGTTATTATTTAATGGACGTTTGTTATAGTTACTCGAGAGTTAAACAGCCAGAGATAAAAGAAATCAAATTACACTTAATAATAAAAAATAATAATAATAAATAATAATAAAAATAATAAAAGGACTCAAAGGTCCTCATCATCGGAGTGATCTCGAGGTGGTGGTGGCGGCGATATGTGACAAAGCTGATAATGTCGACCACGGCACCCTCACACGGCCGTGTGTATTTATCTCAACCCGTGTTCTTTAGGCAGTTTCGACCAGGGTCGAGTCGCACGGCCGTGGCGTTTAGTCAGAGCCCGTGTCTTGGAGAAAATTTTTGTCCTATTTCTGCACGATCTCCGCCATGCCCCTTGTGCTTGCTCGAGGTATTCACACGGCCACGGCCACGCCTATGTGCAAGGCCGTGTGGTAGGGAAACCTGCGCTTTATTAAATTGGTTAGTTTGTAGTTAGGTGCTAAAAATAAAAAATATGACATTAGTGAAGTTAGTGCTCGGGTTTCCTCGCGAGAAGCGCTTGTTTAAAGTCTTAAACTAGACTTACCTCTCATTCGCATAATCATGGTGATTTGAGGAGGTGAAAATCCTTTCTCATGCTATCAATTCGGTTATCCATATATAGTTTAAGTCGAGTGGTATTTACCTTAAAAGTGTCAAATATGGGATTACTTACCTCGATTATTCCGTATGGGAAGATATTCAGTACCGTGAAAGGGATTTCTTCATTCGTTTTAAGGTCTGAATTGGTGATTTGAGGGTGCAACACCCCAAACCTGGCCCATGCGTTAACGCTAGATTTAACATGTCACATGAGAAAATACTACTATGTCCTTTTTCGTAACCGGATCAATTAAAACAACTCTCTTTTAGATTTTTTTTGATAAAGTATTATTGAATAAAAGTTTGATTAATAATTCGATAACTTTGAGATATGAAAATCTTATAAGTTGTAACTTTAAAAATATCGTTAATGGTTTTGAGAAAATTTGAAAATAATTTTGAAAAGTATTGATGAAAATTTTAAGAGAAAATTCAAGTTAAAAATATGTTTGTAAAAGTTTATTATGATTTGTTTATTCATTTTGAGAAAATGTTTATTTAAGTTTTTAGAAAAATTTCCATTTGAAGTACATAGAGCAAATTTTAAATTCGTCAAACAATAAACAAAACAAAATAAATCCAGAGGCCTTATTACAACCTTAACTCAAATAGCAAAATAATTAAAAGTACTAAAGAAACCCAATTTCCAATTTAAACCGTTTTTTTAGTATGGCCTCCACCGAGTTATCCACGACCCAAGTCTCCATCACTGATTATTACCTTAAAAGGATAAGGAAAAATGGGGGTGAGTTACGAGAACTCAGTGTGTAACTCACTTACCGCTGTTCGCTGGGCCAAAATCCCCTTAAGCATTTATTTGGGCCTAAGCCCATTGATAATAATAAAAATGTATCGAATATAATATGAATATGAAATGTAATTCCCAAACCAAGCCTAGTAATCCATCCGCTACACACCACTCGTACCAACCAACACACCTGTGGGGATCAAGTCAACCCACCCCGCCAACACACCAATCGCAGGCATTAAGCCATTTATATCACATATAATTGTGGACAAGCCACCAGAGTGACAGAATTTACGTGGCATTGCCACCATTCAAATTTGTGGCAGGGCCACCAAAATTATGTAGCAGAGCTACCAGAACTTTTCTTCAATTTTATCCCATCCCATGCAAATCATGCATAATGCATAACAAATCACAGTATAACAACAGTAATTTTATTCGGATATTTATTACAAAAATTATGGCCCTTTATAACAGTTTATCAATTAGGCCCATTAAGCAGAACATCAGATTGGTCCATATATCAAATTATCACATCGGCCCATATATCATATTATCACATCGGCTCATATATCATATTATCACATCGGCCCATATATCATATTATCACATCGGCCCATATATCATATTATATTGATTTGGCCAATTAGGGGCATTTTCGTAATCTTCCACGGGGTTAATATCGATTTTGTCAATTTTATCAAAATAGTGACATTTAAGCCAATTTTCTCGGTTTCACCTTAATACGATTTTAATCAAACGGTTTACTACCAATATGAAATTAATCTCTAACTCACGAAAAACGGTGTGAGATTACACACCTTATTACGGTAAGCGCTACGCTTTCTCGATCGTCGTCACCTAAAATTTTATAACGCTTGATTAGTCAACATACGCGATTTAATAAATCTACTTTAAACCAAACGATCTAAAATTTACCCTCAGAATTATGAACAACTACAATTTGCTGGTTTTCCCCGGATGATGGTCCACAACCAGGTGGAAAGTCCCGAATCGCTGATGCCTCAAAATTGCGAACGACCTCGAATAGTCGATTCTCACCGGATGAGGGTCCACAACCCGGTGGAAAGTCTCAAATTGTCAAAATAGCCCTTCGCTTGAATTTAGGAGTTGGGATCATTAATCCACTCCTTTTGAGATCTCCACTCAACTTTCCTTTCGAATCGGTACTACAAGCTTCCATTCGATTAGAGCTTATATAGATCGATATTACAATAAATATGATTCTCCAAGGGTTAATGATCGACTTACCACAAATTTTCTGAGTGATCAACGAGTGGATCGATCGAGCGTTTAAAACCTTAAAATATAATTGGTTAATCATCACTATACCAATAACATCTTAACAAATCAAGAACGATTCATAGAATCCATGAAGAATTCCTTACCTTAAATATTTTTAGGACCGATTCCCAACGATTGTATGATGACTTCGAAAAAATCAAAATTTCGGCCTTCCACGAAATCACTACGAAGAAGAAAATGATTTCGTTTGAGAGAGAATAAGATGATGGTTTCGGTCAATATGACCATCCCAAACCAGAACAATATTTCAGCATTAAGAGAAATAAAATAAAACGTTGGAAAGAACACTTACCGATTGATTATGGAATGAGTGATAATTCAAATGAGAAAGAAAGAATGATGAAAAGGTTTCGGTTATAAAGAAAAAATAAACAATGATATTTGGCTATGGAGGGTATGGATTTTGAGAAGAAAAAGAAAGAGTTGAAAAATTTTGTAAAAAGGAATAGAAAGATGAAAATGTGTATTTTTGAGGTTTCGGCTCTTCCAAAGGATAAAGAGTGAACAATTTTGTCTCAATGGTTTAGGTACATTCGACAATAAAGAAGAAAGAAGAAAAATTTTGCTTATTAGCAACTTGAAGTTTCGGCATGAAGAGGAAGGATTTAGAGAAAATGACTCAATTTGACAAAGAGAAAATTTGACCAAAACAAACACTTTGGTTTATCAAAAGGCAAAGCACTAATTCAGCTATCAATGAAGATGGACAAAAGATGAATATGTGACCAATCAAAAGAGAAGAAAAAATGCACTAGTGTGCTAGTAGGTTTCGGCAAAGAGAATAGCAAATTGGGAGAAGATGACACAAAAGTTGCAAAATAGAATTTTTTTGGCCAAAACAATACCATGACCTTACCAAATGCCAAAGTAAAAATTCTGCTACATATCTACCCCCAAAACCGTCCACATGCATTACATTATGGGTCAAAAATATTTGCCAACCACACTTTCCATAACATTCTCCCCTTTTTGTGCCAACATGTCCCCCATAGTTGTCTTTTCTTTTGATTCCTTTCCCCAACCTCAACCTTTCCTTATTTTCTTTTGCCACCTTACCAAAAATAAAGAAGTCTACCTTGCCATATATACACCTTGGCCGACACTTAGGGAGAGTATGCAAAAATAAAAGTCAAAATTTGCACACTATGGGATTTGAACCTCCTCCCTCAAAGTCTTTCACTTAATGCCACAACCTCTTTACTAATTGCTCATTTATGCTAACCATTTACTCATTTATTTCCATGAGCTTTAAGGTCACTTACTCTATCTCCTTAAAGTGCTAAATGCCAAAATTTTTACTAGGTATAAATTGACCCCGAGCCTTCTTAGGACCTTCCTTAGACATACAAAATTAATAATTTAACTAGCTTAGCACCAAAAATAATGCAACACATAGAATTCCAAATTTTAGGATGTTACAATTCTACCCCCTTAAAGAAAATTTCATCCTTGAAATTTACCTGATTAAAAGAGATAAGGATATTACTGCCGAATCATGTCCTCAGGCTCCCACGTAGCTTCCTCTACTCTGTGATTGTGCCACGAAACTTTGACTAACGGTACCGATTTCCTTCTCAGCACCTTTACATCCCGATCTAAAATTTACACTGGCTCCTCCTCGAACGACAAATCAGGTATTATCTCAACTTCCTCTACTGGTACTATATGAGAAGGATACGATTGGTAACGCCTTAACATTGAGACATGAAACACATTATGTATCTGAGTCAATTCCGGAGGTAACTTAAGCTGATAAGCTACTGGCCCAACAGGCTTCAACACACGATACGGTCTGATGAACCTAGGGCTCAACTTGCCATTCCTTCCAAATCTGAAGATCTTCTTCCAAGGTGAGACCTTTACAAAGACCTGATCTTCCACCATAAACTCAATATCCTTACTCTTCAGATCTGCATACGATTTTTGTCTATCTGAAGCTTCCTTTAACCATGCCTGAATTACATTTACTTTTTCCTCCGTCTCCCATATCAATTCAGGACCCAAAAACTGTGGCTCCCTCAATTCGGTCCAACAAGTAGGAGTACGACACCTACGGCCATACATCGCCTTATAGGGTGCCATCTGAATGCTGGATTGTTAGCTATTGTTATATGCAAACTCTGCCAACGGTAGGAAATCCTCCCAACTACCCCTGGAGTCAATCACACACACCCTTAGCATGTCTTCCAAAATTTGGATTACTCTCGCTGACTGACCATCTGTCTGAGGATGAAATACCGCACTGAAATTCATCTTGGTTCCCAAAGCTTCATGTAAGGCTTTCCAAAACCATGATGTAAACCTAGGGTCCCTATCTGATATAATAGACACTGGTACCCCATGTAACCTCACAATCTCTACTACATACAACATGGCCAACTTCTGCAATGAGTAATCTGTATGAACAGGTAGAAAATGGGCAGTCTTCGTTAACTGATCCACTATTACCCAGACGGAATCTTTCTTAGTAGGCGATAAGGGTAACCCACTAACAAAATCCATCGTTATTCTTTCCCATTTCAATAATGGAATCTTCACCGATTGAAGCAATCCCAACTGCAATTGATGTTCCGCCTTCACTTGTTGACATGTTAAGCACCTACTCACGAAATCAGTAACTTTTCGCTTCAACCCAGGCCACCAATACTGCTCACGAAGGTCTCGATACATTTTATTTCCCTCTGGGTGCATAGCATAAGGACTACTATGTGCCTCATGCAAAATCATTTGTCTCAATTCAGAATCTTTAGGCATGCAAATTCTCCCGTGGAAACACAATACTCCATCACTATTCAATCCAAAATCCCCTATTACACCACCTTCCACTTAGTAAAGTAAGGAACCTAACCTTTCGTCCAATAGCTGCTTTTCTTTAATCTGACCACCCACGCAGGCTTCACTTGAAGTTCGGCTAGCAGACTACCATCTTCATACAAGCTAAGGTGAGCGAACATCGCTCTCAAATTCGATATGACCTTACGACTCAATGCATTTGCCACCATGTTAGCCTTTCTGGGATGATACTCGATTGAAAACTCATAATCCTTCAACAGTTCTATCCACCTCTGTTGTCTTAAGTTCAACTCCTTTTGGGTAAGGAGGTACTTTAGACTCTTATGATCCGTATAGATGTTCGACTTCTCACCATATAGATAGTGTCTCCAAATCTTCAAAGCAAACACCACTGCTGCCAACTCCAAATCATGAGTGGGATAATTCACTTCGTGCGGCCTTAACTGACGAGATGCATAAGCCACAACTTTTCCACCTTGTATCAACATACATCCCAAGCCCGTGTGTGACGCATCGCAGAAAACAATAAACTCCCTTCCAGCCTCAGGTTGAATCAGTGTTGACGCTTCCGTCAGAATCTTTTTCAATTTCTTAAAACTCTCTTGCTGCTGATTTGACCACACAAATGGTACTCCCTTGCACAACAGTTTAGCTAGGGGTGCAGCAATCAACAAAAACCTCTCAACAAAACGCTTGTAATAACCAGCCAACCCTAAGAAACTCTGAATTTCGGCCACTAACTTTGGTGGTTTCCAATCCAACACAGCCTCTACCATTCACGAATCAACTCTAATTCCTTACCCAAGAAGGTCACTTCATTCAACCAAAATTCACACTTACTAAATTTGGCATAAAGCTGCTTTTCTTGCAATATCTACAATACCACCTGCAGATACGAATCGTGCTCTTCTTCATTCTTCGAGTAAACCAAGATGTCATCTATGAACACCACTACAAACTGATATAAACAGGGTTGGAAGACACGGTTCATCAAGTCCATAAATGCAGCTGGCGCATTGGTCAACCCAAACGGCATCACCAAGAACTCATAATGTCCATAATGAGTTCAAAATGCAGTCTTATGAATATTCGCCTCCTTGACATTAAGTTGGTGATAACCTGATCTCAAATCTATCTTCGAGAAAATTGAAGCTCCTCGCAGTTGATTAAATAGATCATCGATTCTCGGTAACGGATATCTATTCTTGATCGTCAACTTATTCAACTGCCTATAATCGATGCACATACGCATCGACCCATCCTTCTTCTTGACGAACAAGACCGGTGCTCCCCAAAGTGACACACTTCGGCCGAATGAATCCCGATCCAACAAATCCGAATTTGAGCTTTAAGCTCGCTTAACTCCTTCTTGCCATTTTATAAGGAGCAATGGATCTAGGAGCCGTTCTCGCAATAACTCAATGCCAAACTCTACTTCCCGATTTAGAGGCAATCTAGGAAGTTCCTCGAGAAAAACGTCTGAAAACTCTTTCACTGTTCTAACACCTTCCACCGAAAATTTCTTGGCATCCAATGCACTAATGAAGGCTAGGAATGCTCCACATCCTTTTTGCACCAACTTTTCTGCCTTTAAAGCAGATACCACATTAGATAGATAATTTCTCCTTTCACCTATCATCACCACTTTCTTATCTTCCGAAGTTCTTAGTGTCATCCATTTTGCAGCACAATCCAAGTTCGCACAGTGTTTCACCAACCGGTCCATGCCCAAAATAAGATCAAACTCATCGAAAGGTAGGTCCATCAAATCTACCAAAAATGTTTCTCCTTTAATTTCTAAGGGCACATCTTTAAACAATTTATTCACTATCACAGACTGTCCTAAATGACTAATTACTGTCATCTCTCTAGCAGTAATCTCAAAACTAATGTTCAAATTTCTAGATACAGCACTAGCAACATATGAATGGGTGGATCCGATATCTATCAAAGAAGTAACAGGTACATCAGATATGAAAGACGTACCGGTTATAACATCAGGTGCATCGCCATCCTCTTGGTGTCTGACCGCATAAACCAACCTTGGCTGCCTCGCCTCCGCGTTACCCTTGAAACTAGTACCTCTTCCCGGTGTACCTTGACCTCGTCCTACGCCATTACCACCTCGACCTGGCCCATAGCCTCTTGGTGGCTGTTGAGCGCCTCCAGCTGGCTGTGCATCATAGTTGCGAGCTTTCTGATTCAGAGCAGTCAGTCGAGGATAATTTTTAAGCTGATGGTCCATAGAAACACATTTGAAACAACCACCAGTTCTTTTCCAGCGTTCACTCGGATGTCATTTTATGCATCAAGACATGGTCAGATCTCGATTGGTAGTGGTGCTCTAGCTTGAGCTAGCTCATTATTCTTGGGCCTCTTCTGAAATCCTCTAGCAGGACTTGAGTACTTAAAGTCCTTCTTGCTCTTGCCTCTATCTTTTTCTCAATTTCGCCGCTCCGAGTGCTTAGCCTCTTCAGCTATCTTGGCTTTCTCCACAAGTGTGGTAAAATTCCTTTCTTGTTGTGGGGCTATCAGTGCCCGCAACTCATCACTCAACCCGTCCTCAAAACGTTCGCAGTGTTCGTAGTCAGTTGGTACTATACCCCGGGCATAATGACTCAGATGTAAAAATTTTGCCTCGTAAGTTACCACAATCTTACTTCCTTGAATCAGATTTACGAATTCCTTCCTTCGAGCATCTACATAACTAGCCCTGGCATACTTTCTTTAGAATGCAGTTTTAAAGAAATCCCTAATAACACGATTGGCCTAAGTGCCTTCCCGAACAGTGAGCCACTATTGATACGCCTCGTCTCTCAACAAGGACGCAACTCCCCTCCTTTTTTGCTTGGTGGTGCAATCCAGATCATCCATGATCCGCTCCACAGCCTCAAGCCAGTATTCCGCGACATTTTGGGCTACACCCAAGATACCCCTAAAAACCTCAGCACTATTTGATCTGAGTCGCTCCGAGATTGACCCATGAGTTGCTGGCCCAGATTTAGCTCTAACAACTCTTTCCAAGATTTACAGCATTGCTTGGGACAGAGCGATGTCCTCCCTCATCTGGTCTTGTGATCCATTTTTAGTCACAAGTGACGCAGGTGCGTCTATTTTTGGCATATGTCCCGACACTTCAGATGTAACTCTAGCACCTCGGCCTCTACCACAGCCACGTCTACCGTGTCCACATCCTCTAGCGCTCGTATTGGGTAATTCGATTTAATCTGATTAAAGTTTTATGAATCAGTATACTATTTTGGTGTTTATTACACAATGTTTTATGAAACATAAGAAGTAAAGTTGTTTTCGTAATCACATCCTATAGTCTCAATCTCTATAGTTTCAATACCTAAAACTAGAAGTTCTAGAGTATTCCTACAGTCATATCATAACCATTATAATCATACAATAATAACATACACTTACTTGACTTGGTGCCGGATACCCGTGGTGTCATACTTCCTTTAAAAACATAAGTTCTAAATTTTTATATTTTAAAAAAGTTTTGAAAATATTTTTGAACTCAAACCACAGCTGAGTTTTAAACTGGGCTCTGATACCATAAAATGTAATACCCCAAACTCGGCCCATGCGTTAAGGCTAGATTTGACATGTCACATGAGAAAATATTACTAAGTCCTTTTTCCTAAACGGATCAATTAAAATAACTCCTTTTAGAATTTTTTTTGATAATATATTATTGAATAAAAGTTTGCTTGATAATTCGATAAATTTGAGAAATGAAAATCTTATAAGTTGTAACTTTAAAAATATCGTTAATCGTTTTGAGAAAAATTTGAAAATAATTTCGAAAATCATTGATGAAAATTTTAAGAGAAATTTTCGAGTTAAAAATATGTTTGTAAAAGTTTATTATGAAACCCTTTTTATTTATTCATTTTGAGAAAATGTTTATTTAAGTTTTAGAAAAAATTTCCATTTGAAGTACTTACATCAAATTTTAAATTTGTCAAACAATAAACAAAACAAAATAAATCCAGAGGCCTTATTACAACCTTAACTCAAATAGCAAAATAATTAAAAGTACTAAAGAAACCCAATTTCCAATTTAAATCATTTTTGTAGTATGGCCTCCACCGAGTCATCCACGGCCCAAGTCTCCATCACTGATTATTACCTAAAAAAGGATAAGGAAAAACGGGGGTGAGTTACTAGAACTCAGTGTGTAACTCACTTGCCGTTGTTCACTGGGCCAAAATCCCTTAAGCATTTATTTGGGCCTAAGCCCATTTACAATAATAAAAATGTATCAAATATAATATGAATATGAAATGCAATTCCCAAACCAAGCTAGTAATCCATCCGCCATGGACCATACGTACCAACCAACACACACTGGGGATCAAGTCAACCTACCCGCTTAATACACCAATCGCAGCATTAAGCCATTTATATCACATATAATTGTGGACAAGCCACCGAGTATGAATTTACGTGGCATTGCCACCATTCAAATTTGTGGCAAGGCCACCAAAATTATGTAGCAGAGCTACTAGAACTTCTTTTCAATTTTATCCCATCCCATGCAAATCATGCATAATGCATAACAAATCACAGTATAACAACAGTAATTTTATTCGGATATTTATTACAAAAATTATGGCCCTTTATAACAGTTTATCAATTAGGCCCATTAAGCAGAACATCAGATTGGTCCATATATCAAATTATCACATCGGCCCATCTATCATATTATCACATCGGCCCATATATCATATTCTCACATCGGCCTATATACCATATTATCTAAATTTGGCCCATTAGGGGCATTTTCGTAATCTTCCACGGTGTTAATACCGATTTTGTCAATTTTATCAAAATAGTGAGATCTAAGCCAATTTTCTCGGTTTCACCTTAATACGATTTTAATCAAACGGTTTACTACCAATATGATATTAATCTCTAACTCACGGAAAATGGTGTGAGATTACACACCTTATTACGGTAAGCACTACGCTTTCCTGATCGTCGTCACCTAAAATTTTATAACGCTTGATTAGTCGACATACGTGATTTAATAAATCTACTTTAAAACAAATGATCTAAAATTTACCCTCAGAATCGTGAACAACTACGATTTGTCGATTTTCCCTGGATAACAGTCCACAACCCTGTGGAAAGTCCCGAATCGCTGATGCCTCAAAATTGCGAACGACCTCGAATAGTCGTTACTCACTGGATGAGGGTCCACAACCCGGTGGAAAGTCTCGAATCACTGAAATAGCCCTTCGCTTGAATTTAGGACTTAGGATCGTTAATCCACTCCTTTTGAGATCTCCACTCGACTTTCCTTTCAAATCGGTACCACAAGCCTCCATTCGATTAGATCTTATATAGATCGATATTACGATAAATGTGATTCTCCAAGGGTGAATGATCGACTTACCACAAATTTTCTGAGTGATCAACGAGTGGATTGATCAAGCGTTTAAAACCCTAAAATATAATTGGTTAATCATCACTATACCAATAACATCCTAACGAATCAAGAACGATTCATAGAATCCATGAGGAACTCCTTACCTTAAAGATTTTTAGGACCGATTCCCAACGATTGTATGATGACTTCAGAAAAATCAAAATTTTGGCCTTTCACTAAATCACTACGAAGAAGAAAATGATTTCGTTTGAGAGAGAATAAGATAATGGTTTCAGTCAATATGACCATCCCAAACCAAAATAATATTTCAGCATTAAGAGAAATAAAATAATACATTGGAAAGAACACTTACCGATTGATTATGGAATGAGTGATAATTCGAATGAGGAAGAAAGAATGATGAAAAGGTTTCGGTTATAAAGAAAAAATGAACAATGACATTCGGCTATGGAGGGTATGGATTTTGAGAAGAAAAGGAAAGAGTTGAAAAATTTTGTAAAACGAAATAGAAAGATGAAAAGGTGTATTTTTGAGGTTTCGATTTTTCCAAAGGATAAAGAGTGAGCAATTTTGTCTCAATGGTTTAGGTACATTCGACAATCAAGAAGAAAGAAGAAAAATTTTGCTTATTAGCAACTTGAAGTTTCTGTATGAAGAGGAAGAATTTAGAGAAAATGACTCAATTTGACAAAGAGAAAATTTGACCAAAACAAACACTTTGCTTTATAAGAAGGCAAAGCACTAATTCAGTTATCAAGGAAGATGGACAAAAGATGAATATGTGACCAATCAAAAGAGAAGAAAAAATGCACTATTGTGCTAGTAGGTTTCGGCAAAGAGAACAGCAAATTGGGAGAAGATGACACAAAAGTTGAAAATAGAATTTTTTTGGCCAAAACAATACCAAGACCTTACCAAATGCCAAAGTAAAAATTCTTCTACATATCTACCCTCAAAACCGTCTACATGCATTACATTATGGGTCAAAAATATTTGCCAACCACACTTTCCATAACATTCTCTCCTTTTTGTGCTAACATGTCCCCCATACTTGCCTTTTCTTTTGATTCCTTTCCCCAACCTCAACCTTTCATTACTTCCTTTTGCCACCTTACCAAAAATAAAGAAGTCCACCTTGCGATATATACACCTTGGCCGACACTTAGGTAGAGTATACAAAAATAAAAGTCAAAATTTGCACATTATGAGGTTTAAACCTCCTCCCTCAAAGTCCTTCACTTAATGCCATAACCTCTTTACTAATTTCTCATTTATGCTAAACATTTACTCATTTATTTCTATAATATTTAAGGTCACTTACTCTATCTCCTTAGAGTGCTAAATGCCAAAAATTTTACTAGGTCCAAATTGACCCCGAGCCTTCTTAGGACCTTCCATAGACATACAAAATTAATAATTTAACTAGCTTAGCACCAAAAATAATGCAGCACATAGAATTCCAAATTTTAGGATGTTACAAAGGGTCCTTCTTATCCAATAATACCTGATCTCCTATTTTGAAGTGATTTGCTATTCCTAGAAGCTTGTCTGGAGATTCCCTCGGCTTTGCTTCGTGTAGCTTTGATTCCTCCTTGAAATAATCTTTCCACTCATCTAGTTTATCGATCTGAAGCCTTCGTTCCTCATAAATTTCTTCTTTACTGACATGAAGTTTAAGATCTGGCTCAGTTGTGTGGTTCTGTGGTGTTTCCTGAAAAGAAGGTTTAGCCGAATGGTCATTAATAGAATTTATTTTCTCACCTTGATTGCTTGATGTCCTAGTCGAGTCAAGAGCTTGAAGAGCGATCATCTCGTCACCTACATGAAGTATAAGTTCGCATGTACCAACATCAATTTTAGCTTTGGCAGTTACTAAAAAGGGTCTTCCTAATATTAAGGGGATACTATTGTCTTCAACCATGCCTAAAACAAAAAAGTCTACTGGGAATATGAATCTATCAATTTTAACTAGTACATCCTCAATTATATCCCTAGGAATTCTAATAGTTTTATCTGCTAATTAAATACTTATCCTAGTTTGTTTGGGTTTCCCTAGACCTAGCTGTTTAAACATTTTATAAGGCATACCATTGATGCTTGCCCTAAATCAGCTAAAGCATTATCAATAGATAAACTACCATTTAAGAATGGAATTGTAAAACTCCCTGGATCTTTTAAATTGTTGTTGTAGTTTATTTTGCAACATTGCTGAGCACACTGCGTTTAGTTCCACATACGATTCCTCGTTTAACTTTCGCTTAAATTGTCAAAAGATCTTTTAAAAATTTCCTTGAATTTGGCATCTGCGAAAGAGCTTCAAGAAATGGTAAGTTAATATGTAATTTCTTTAAAAGTGTAAGAAAATTACCAAACTATTCATCTGTGTCGTCTTTCTTCATCGCATTAGGGTATGGTATTCGAGGTTGGTATTCTTTAATTATCGATTTTGGCTTTTCTTAGATTACTGCAACCTCACCTTCACTTGCCATAGGTTATTGCCTTGGCTCAGATTCAGATTACACTAACTCTTCACTATTTTGAGCTGTTATGGCTTGAAGTTGCTCCTTTGGGTTTGTCTTAGTGTTACTTGGCAAGCTACCTTACGGTCGTTCGGAGATCAACTCGTGAGTTTCCTAATCGGTTCTCGATCCTTTGAATCGATGCTTGTTGATTTTTAAGTGTTGTTTTGATGTTTTGGAAAAGTGTTTCTAACATCGCGATGAATTTTGTCAGCACCTCCTCAAGGTTCGGCTTCTTTTCCTATGGGTAGGGCTGTTGTTGGAAGTTTGGAGGGGGTTGTTGTCTCTAATTTCCTTGACCACCCCATGAGAAATTAGGGTGGTTCCTCCAACCTGGATTATAAGTATTACTATAAGGGTTATTTTAAGATTTAAAATTGTTACCCATATAGTGAACTTGCTCATTTTCAGCGCTCGGGTTGTAAGGTGGATATTCTATATTGCTAATCCCTCCTCCATTCATATCGTACTGTATAGCTAGATGTACCTATGAAGAACCACATAAGCCATCAATTTTCTTAGTTAAAAGTTCTACCTAGTTTGATAGCATGATTACTGCGTTGAGGTTGAAAACACTGGCCACTTTTGTTGGCCTTGTCCTCGTGACTTGCCACTGATAGTTATTCAGTGACATCTCTTCAATGAATTCATAAGTCGCTTCAAGTGTTTTGTTATTCAGGGTTCCACCGATCATTTGAATCAATTAGTACTGGTTTAGAGTCTCACACCGTTGTAAAATGTTTGTACCTGTAACCACAAGGGTAATCCAGGGTGTGGGCACCTCCTTAGTAAGTCCTTTTATCTCTCCCATGCATCGTATAGTGTTTCTAAATCCATCTGCACAAAAGAAGAGATATCATTTCTCAACATGGCTGTTTTGGCGGTGAAAAATATTTTCATAAAATTTTTTCGGTCATTTGATCCCATGTAGTAATTGATCCTTGTGGAATAGAATTCAACCACTGTTTGGCTTTATTCCTTAATGAAAATGGAAATAACCAAACACGAATGGCATAATCAGAAATGCCATTTATTTTGAATGTATCATAGAATTCTAGAAAAGTTGCTAAATGAGTATTTGGGTCTTCGTCCTACAAATCATCAAATTGAACGAACTGTTGAATCATTTGTATAGTGTTAGGTTTTAGTTCAAAATTATTAGCAGCTATAGCAGGCCTAACAATACTCGATTTAGTCCCTGTTAAATTAGGTTTAGCATAATCATACATAGTTCGAAGAGCATGATTTTCGGTCACCTCTTAAGGTACAGATTATTCTCAACCATCTCTTGGTAGTATTAATTTTGTCTTCTTGCTCTTCTTGTATGTAGTTTAAGCTTTGCCTTATTTCTCTATGATTTTAAGTAGCAGTACCTTCAATATCATTATCGTAAATCAAAGGTCCAATCGAGTTCCTTCTAGTCATAAACTAGAGGTACATGCTAGGAACAAATAAAAAGAAAAAGAAAATTAGAAAAGTAAAAATAAAATTTAATTGCAAAAATAAAATATGGCTAAAGTAATAAAAATTGAGCTTTCTTAATATTTCAATTCCCCGGCAACGACACCAAAAACTTGGTGGGTGGTGGAAAAAGTCTTAAAATTTATATAATGAATGATCAAGCCTAGAAACTAACTATCACCACGATTGAGGCAAGCACACCTATCACACAGTAGTATAGTTTAGTGGCAAGACTGGATTGTCAAACCCAAAGGAACCAAAAGTACTAATACTAACTTTCTTTTTATTATTTAGCCTAAGAATTAAGAGAATGGTTGTTTAATCTAAAATTAACTAACTACTAAGCTAAAGATGCTAAGACACAGAGAAGGAATTGGGGAAATACTTGAGGGAAAACCAATTGATTAAGACAATACCCGAGAAAGAATCCACCTAGACTTCACTTGTTATCTAACTCTGAACTAGACGATTTATTCACTTGACTTCATCTGTAGAATTCCCTAATTTATATTAATACTTCTCTCGAGGCTACTAACGTCTAACCTTAGGTTGATTAATTGAAATCTCTTTCTAATTAAAACCCCTAGAATTGCATTAACTCGATCTATGGACTCTCATATTAGGTTTGACCCTAATCAGGCAGATTTTCATCATCCTGTCTCTAGGGTTGCGATCAACTCCGCTTAACTATGCTAGATCTACACTTAAATAGGGAATATTCCCCCTCTGCATAAGGGCATGAATACTTGAATCAATATTTTGAAATACCAAAACAAGAATTAAGAACACATAGTTAAGAACAAATCAAGTATTTATCATATAGTTCAGAAAATAATAACAAGATCCGTATTAGGATTTATCCCCCTCAGGTATTTGAAGGGATTAGTTCATAATCATAAAAGAATACATCTCACAAGTAAATATAAAACAAAACATAAGAAAAACCATAAAACCCCTGAAGGAATTGAAGGAAAGATTCTCATTCTTTAGTATGATCCTGACTTCTTGAGATGAATCAACTGACTTTCTTCCAGTGGATCCCACAATTCTAGCCCTTTGGCTTGGCTCCTTGGCCTAGCTGAATGCCCCCTTTTAGATTGGACTCTAGGGTGTTTATATAGGCTTTTAGAATGTCTTTCTTTGCTTCTAAGTACCCTAATCTGAATGGAACTCTTCTTTGCTGCGGTAGGGACATGCCCGTGTGGAACACTCGTGTGATTCAGGGCCAGGCCGTGGTCAGATTTGCTAAGGAGGCACGACTGTGTGTTTCAGGCCCAGGCCATGTGCAATTTGTACTTTGGCCCATTTTCTCCGTTTCTGACCCATTTCTTTTTTTTTTCATCCTCCGGCACTCTCCTAAGTATAAAACATAAAGTTAAAGGATTAAGAGCACCAAATTCCACAATTCAGGGAATAAATCATCCAAAAGTATGCTAAATGTGGGATTAAAATATGAACATATTACGGTTTACCAGCTGGTCTAGTGGTTAAGTGGAGTGTTGGGAGTGTGGGTGGCCCTGAGTTCGAATCTTAGTGTGAGCATTATTGTTTTGGCTAGCACGCCCAAAGAGTTTGTGTTTGATTGAAAATATGATAGTAAGGGGAGCTGATAGGGGGAATATCAGAAAATCTGGTTAGTTTTCCTCTCCTGAACAAAAATAAAATTTTGATTTCTCCCTTCTCCTCAAAACCCTTGCCGCCGACCCTCTTCCATTCCTTACTGTTATTCTTTTTAATTTCAAGTTCTATGGATCGTTATTCGGCTTTAAGGCTCGCTATTGGTAAGTTTGGAGCTTGTTTCGCTAAACGTTCTACATTCATTCTAAGGGAGATTTCCTTTTTGGTTTAAGAATTAATCAAGGAGCTGTGGGCTATTTTTCGGCTTAGTAGCAGTAAGAAATTAGCAGGGCTCATTAAGGTAAGGCTGTTGGTAAGTTTTTGGGAATTCCCTGTTTGTGATAATTCGGATTAAGTGACTGAAATTGGGCTTGCAATTTTTGAATATAGGTTTTGGAGTGCTCGGGAGTGGTTACGCGTCAAAATCAAACCAGGTATGTACCTGAAAATGTAGAAAATAATGTAGGTCGTGTGCGAGACTGTTAGTCACCACACGACCGTGTGATCGATGAGCCAGGCTGTGCGCAAGTGAAATGGCCGTGTGATGGCTAGGCAAGCCGTGTGTGACATACAGGCTCGACCAATTGGGCTGTGTGGGCTACACGAGAGTGCGAGCCCACATGGGTGAACTACAAGGGCGTGTGGGATTCTAGGCCAGGCCGTGTGATCCATACGGCCAATGCCATTTTGGCTTGTGTGGGCCCACAAGGGCAGGCCACATGGGCGTGTGAGCCTATTTTTCTGTGATGTTCTATAGGTTGCACGAGTTACCCTAGTCGATTGTGGGCCTAATGTAGGGCCGGTAAGCCTTTCCTAAACCCCTAATTATGTGACTTGACTTTCTAATCTCTATACTGAGCATGAATTTTGATATCTGAATGTATGAATTGTGTTTGCATAATAGCATGACATTTTATGTTTGTTGCATTGCATTAGGGTGGGTTGATGATGCGGAGGAAGTATTTGAAAGGCTCTCAAGCCTGTTATCTGGTGACCGAGCTGCAACTTTCTGATTATGTGAAGCATTCGATTTTAACATGGTGTGTAAAATTTGGGTGGGTTGATTTTATCCCATATGGTGTGTAGAGGCTGGTGGGTAGGATTCGATTTAGTATATTACATGCTAAATGGGCTAAGGCAGATAATATGTCTATTTCAGATCTCGAGTGGGCTAACGTCCACACCATTTCTGTAATGGTCTCAGACCCAAATTGTGAATATATGTCTGTGATTTGATATTCTGTGTGTATGTTTTCTGTGGGGATTACACATTGAGTTTGCGAAAACTCACCCTTTCTTTTTAATTTGTTCAGGTAATCCCCAATAGTAGATGGATCGGTTTATTTTTTTATTTTATTATGATTTGGTTATAATTGGGTAAATTTTCATGTAATAAGGCCTTAATGGGATTTTTTTTTTTAAAAAAATTTGGAATTTTATTTATAAACTGTTAGCAGTAGGACAAAATGCAGGTTTTCAAAATAAACAAAGGTTTTATCAAAATACGTACGACCTTGCAAATCATTTTAAAAGCTTCCACAACGTATAAGGTTTTGAAAATAGATATCAAATAAATACATGACATGTTTTGATGATAACCGAATATACCTTAAAATGGTTTTAACGCAGTTATGATTTCCAAAACATTATCATGTGACACTTGCTTGATTCACCATAATGTCTATGCCAGGTTTGGGGTGTTATATTTAGTGGTACCAGAGCTAGGTTACAAAACTCAGCTGTGGTGTGGGTTTTTAAAATAGTTTTTTCAGAATGATTTTTTAAAAAATGATTCGAAATATTTTTAAATTGGATATGTGGTACACTGAGTCTCCAGCGCTGATCCTGTAAGTTTTTTGAATTCTATTTAAATTTGTTTGAAATACTACTTGCATGCTCAAAACAGCCTTAAGTAGTATTCTGTACTAAAACACTTTAGGTAGTGCAAACTAAAAATCATAGCAAAACTGAGAATCATAGTAAAACTATGATTCGTGATAACGAACTCTGAACTCTTGATACTATTCCGCATAAAACATCTGTTAACAAATATTGAAACTGTAACTAATGCATAAAACTATTAATATAGATAAATTTTGAAAATTACAATGAGCGTACGAGGTATCCACAGACGGGGTACGAGAGGCCATGTTAGAGGCCGTAGGGGACTCGAGCTAGGTCTTCAACATCTGAGAATCTGCCCCATCTGGATACGAGCAAGACGCCAATCTCATCTCGCCATGTAAGCGGAGTCTCGAGATCGAATGGCTAGGGATGGCACATTGTCCCAAGCTATGCTGAGGATATTAGAGAGGGTCGCTGGGCCCAACACTGGATTTGGGGGCCATGGGTCAGTTACGGAATGACTCCGGTCCAATAGGGCTCAGTTATTCAGGGGCGTCAGTGGAGTCGCCCCTAGCATGGCCGAGTATTGGATGGAGGCCATGAGAAGAATTATGGATGATCTAGATTTTACTATTGAGTAGAAGCTTAAAGGGGTTGTTTCCCTGTTTCTTAACTAGGCTTACCAATAGTGGCTGACTGTTAAGGAGGGCACTCAGCCCGACCGTCTGAATTGGGACAACTTTAAGACGGCTTTCAAGAGAAAGTATGTGGGAGCAAGTTACATTGATTCTAGGAGGCGTGGGTTCCTTAATCTCACCTAGGGAGACCGTTCTATGGCCGAGTATGAGGTCGAGTTCCTGAGATTAAGCCGATATGCCTAGGGCATGGTGGCGACGGAATATGAGCATTGCGTCCGTTTCGAGGATGGACTCAAGGACAGCCTACGGGTTCTGATAGCTCCGTAGAGGAAGCGCGATTTTTCTGCACTAGTGGATAAGGCGAAGATCGTCGAGGAGGTTAAGCATGCTGAGCACCAGCACTGCGAGAAAGGAAAGAATAAGAAGGAATCGAAGCCCTCAAATTTTGGGATGAGGCCTAAGAAAAAGGCCAGATCTGATGGTCCAATGGGAGTTGAGCCTTCTATTGCACCTGCTGGGGTGGCATTGTGTGGGCACTATGGTAGACGCCATCCAGGCGAGTGTTGGAGGACGACTGGGGCATGTTTGAGATGTGGGTCGACTGAGCATCGTGTTCGAGATTGTCTAATGAAAATAGATCAGATGTAAACTACGGGTACGAGTATTGCGCAGCCACTAAGAGTAGCTCAGCAACCACCTAGGGGCCGAGGTCAGGCTAGAAGTGGAAATGGAGTGGGCTGAGGACAGAGAGCACCTGGCAGAGGTGCAGGACCGACTAAGACGAGGTAGCCCGCTTTAGTTTATGCTGCACATCGCCAAGAGGATAGTGATGCTCCGGACGTCATTACTAGTACCTCCTTAATTTTTAATGTACCATACATTGCATTAATAGACATAGGCTTTACACACTCTTACGTAGCTAGCTCTGTGTTAGAAACTTTGGGGATTCCGATTGAGAGTACTTCGAGTGAGATAACTGTTGTGAGTCCGTTGGGGAAAGCTATCCGGGTTAGTAAGTTGTTTAGAGATGTTCTACTAGAGGTTCAAGGGACAGTATTTCTGGCCAATCTAATGAAGCTTTTATTTGGGGAGTTCGACTTGATTCTAGGAATGGACTGACTGGTCAAGCATCGGGTGAGTCTAGATTGTGCTATAAAAAGAGTGATTTTGAGAACCGAGGAGGATAACGAGGTAGTGGTGATTGGGGAACATCGGGATTATATGGCGAATGTTATTTCTGTGTTGGTGGCAAAAAATTTGGTATGGAAAGGATGTGAGGCATTCTTGGCCTACATCAGTGTTTTGAATTTTGAGGACTCTTCGGTTAAAGACATTAGAACCGTAAGGGACTTTTTGGATGATTTTCCTGAGGAACTACCAGTCTGCCTCCAAGCCAAGAGGTAGAGTTTAGAATTGAGCTTTTTTTCTGGTATAGCTCCAATGTCCATCTCCCCATATCGAATGGCACCGAAGGAGCTTATGGAGTTTAAGGCTTAGATTCAAGAGTTACTGGATCGTGGGTTCATCTGCCCTAGTGTGTCTCCATGGGGAGCACTTGTTCTATTTGTGAAAGGGAAGGATGGATCCATGCGTATGTGTATCAACTACCGCCAATTGAATAAGCTGACCATCAAGAATAAGTACCCCTTACCAAGGATTGATGATCTGTTTGATCAGTTCTAAGGAGCTTCTGTGTTCTCCAAGATTAATTTACAATCTGGATACCATCAAATGAAGGTTAAAGAGATTGATGTGCATAAGATGTCATTTAGGACTCGGTACGGCCATTACGAGTTCCTAGTGATGCCATTTGGACTGATATGCACCAACTGCCTTTATGGATCTGATGAACCGAGTGTTCCAGCCCTATCAAGATCGATTTGTTGTAGTCTTCATTGACAAAATTTTGGTGTATTCAAAGACTAAGGACGAGCACAATGAACATCTCAGAGTGGTGCTACAGACTCTTCATGAGATACAGTTGTATGCAAAGTTTAGTAAGTGTGAGTTCTGGCTCCGAAAACTAACCTTTTTGGGGCACCTGGTTTCTGTGGAGGGGATTCATGTTGATCCTCATAAGATTGAGGCTGTGTTAGAGTGGAAATGGCCGAAGAATGTGTCTGAAATCTGTAGCTTTTTGGGGTTAGCAGGTTATTATCGATGCTTCGTAGAAGGGTTCTATTTGATCGCAACACTATTGACCAAGCTTCTGCGTAAGGGAGTTCCCTTTGTCTAGACTGATAAGCAACAAGAGAGCTTCGAGAAGCTCAAATCTATTTTGACGCAAGCTCCGGTTCTGATACAGCCTGAATCTGGGAAGGATTTTGTGGTATACAGTGATGCGTCGCAGTGGCTCTGGGTTATGTTCTGATGTAGCATTGTAAGGTGGTAGCGTATGCGTCACGTCAGCTCAAGACGTATGAGGCTAACTATCCTACACATGATTTGGAGTTGGCAGCAGTTGTCTTCGCTCAAAAAATCTAGAGGCACTATTTGTAAGGTGAGAAGGATACATCTACACTGATCACAAAAGCCTCAAGTATCTTCTAACTCAGAAGGAGTTAAATCTTAAGCACCGTAGATGGGTTGAAATGCTTAAGGATTATGACTGCACCATCGAGTACCATCCTGGTAAGGCTAATGTGGTGGCAGATGCATTGAGCCGTAGGGCGATGACCGATCTGAGAGCGATGTTCGCTCAACTTAGTTTACTCAATGATGGGAGTCTATTAGCAGATTTTTAGGTTAAGCCTATGTGGATTGATCAGATTAGAGGTAAACATATGGAGGATAAGTCTCTCTGTAACATCCAAGATAGAGGGCTCTACATTGTACTGTGTTATGTGTGTATGTTGTGCTATGTGTGTTATTCTGGTGTGTTTAGTGGTTTGAAAAGGTTCGAGGTTCAGCCTGAGCCTTGGTAGAAGTTTTGTTTTTGGGCACTGCAAGGGAGAGTTAGTTGAAGTGGGCCTTAAGGGTACTTAAGTGGGGTAGTTGACACAAGAATCTAATTGGTAAAGTGGCAAGGAGGTGCCACTAAGGGTATAGGTAGGTGACACCACAGGAAAGATGTGAGGAAGCAGATTCGAGTTGCATTGATAGCAAATGGGAGTGTTTTTTTAATTTTATGCGCCTAAGGAGCCTGAGAGATGGTTTCGGCTGGGACTCTGCATGGGTGAGTGTGAATTAAATTAAGAGATATGAAGATGAGGATAAGAGGAAAATGTGGGATAGGATATGAGTGTAAGTAGTGGCCGAATGTTGGATACTAGGAGCAAGGGGGAGAAATCAGTTTTGGTGTGGCCAGAGTGTGCCAAATTTTTACTTTGAAGCATAGGTTTTTGTTCTCAAAAATAGTGCATTTTCGGCTTTTGGGTTAGTAGGTGTCGAAATTGTGTTTAGTAAGGTGAGAGTTCTCTTCTTATTTTAGGCATTTGAGGTTTTCTTTCTCCATTTCTTTTTCTGCCAAACTGAAACCACTTAGGTCCTGCCAAAAACTCTTCTTCTTTGCCCTTCCTAACACTTATTTCTATCTTGTTCTATTTCTCTTCTCCCAATTGTTTCCTTCTCAGAAGCCAAAACCCCTAACTATATTCTCATCTCTACTTCTACGCTATAGTCGAATGTCCCTTGCCCACAGTTCTCTTCTCGGTTTCTTCCACAAGCCGAATCTTCATAGCCTTTCTCTTGCTCATCTTCTCTTCTGATCTCTTCTAAAATCGAAAACCCCTAGATCTCATCTATGGTTTTATTTTATTTCTTTCGGCCTTTCAATCTTCTTCCTTGTCATTGCCGAATCTTCTCTTAAGTGGTAGCCGAATCTCCTGTGTTGAGGTAAGTGTCGACTCCTGTTAATCCTCTATGTTCTCTTTCGATTTTTGGAGGGCAAAATCGAGTAGCCAATGGGCTTGGTAAGGCCATCGTTAGATTGATGTTTCTCACTATTTCTTGTGTTCTCTTTAGGGTGCTATCCTAGGAATTGAAGGAGATCTGATCGTCTAGGCTCCTAATCCAGAAACAGTTATTCTCTGAACAATATCTCTTCTTTCGGGATTACAAGGTAAGGGTCTCTTTGGATTGTATTTAGGTCATTATCATAATCGGTACCTTAACCCTACCTTGAAATTTGACCACCATATTTTAGCATCTGACAAGATCTTTGATGGAATCCAATATCGATCAGGCAAAAGAGGGTGATGGACTCGTGAACCCAACCCCAAAGTTCAAAAAGCGTGCGGTGTCTGCTATTCGAGATTGACCACTGGGTTGTGGGCCGGCTTCTGAGCAGAATAGTAGATAGATAGCAGTGGTTCCTATTAGCGATAATGTCGACATAAAAAGCGTGGTATTGTGTGTTATCAGGTGTGTAAACCTTCACTCACTTTATTTTATTTGTGCTAACAATTGTGTGGGCTAAAAAAGCCGAAAAAAGGCTGTGTAGATAGTCGTTATGCCCTTAGGGGTAAGGCTAGGAATGCCAGGTACGTTACCATATCGTTTTATTTGCATGGACGAATATATGTATGGTGATCTACTGTGTTTATGGATAGCATGTTGCATTCGTTAGGATATGTATGTAGTTCATGGGGTATGGGTATGGGTATGATATGAAGGGGAAGAGCATGATTATTTGGTCACGTAGTGATCGGTGGCTATGCCACGATATATATATGTACGTGCATTAAATGGGTCACATAGTGATCGGTGGTTGAGCCACGATATATATATATATAATATTTGGTCACATTGTGCTCGGTGGTTAAGCCACGATATATTATTTGGTCACCTAGTGATCGGTTTATATTAGCGACATATTTGTCGAAATGGAGTATAGCGGATGGAGGGTTGATTGTAGAAATCCCCGGTGTGATGGGTGATGCGGGTTGGTGTGTAGAGGATGGAAAAGCTAGGTTTGGGTTGGGCTTATTGCATTCATGTGTTTGTATGTTTTATATATATATATATATATATATATATGGGCCAAGGCCCAATGTGTGATTGTGGGCCACGAGCCGTTTGTATAATGTGGGAGAATTTACACACTGAGTCCCGATGACTCACCCCTTTCATTAATTTTTCAGGTAATCAGTAGATCGTGGATGTGGGAGCCGAGGCGGACTCGTAAAGGCTATAAAAGACATTATTTTTATTTTATGAACTTTTCACTGCTTAAAGTTGGTTTTTATTCGGGGATTTCCTTGTAATAAGGCCTTTGTGATTTTTAATTTGGTTTTAGTATTTACTTTGGTTACTTGTGATTAATAAATGCTCAGATCGGGATTTTTCCTAAAACGACTAAACAACTACCTTTCAAAAATAGTGACGAATGGTTTACAAGTTATTTTGATAAAACTCTGGATTTTCTTAACAATGATAACTCTTGTCGAAGTAACCTTTTTCTTGAAAGTCGCTTGAGACTGATTGTCTAAACATAAAGTCGTTGCTTTAATCGGAAAGATTTTTTTAAAATTTATGGTTTTTCCCAAAATCACTAAAAGATCGTTTCCAATTCACCCTGTGACATACCAGATTCGGTAGTAATGTTTGGGCCAGGTTCGGGGTGTTACATCTCGAGTGTAGGTTCCGTCAGGTTGAGAATGGGTATACTACGTGTAACACCCCTAACCCGAAACTGTCATCGAAATAGGGTTAAGAGGCATTACCAGACAATCAAAACCTTTCACATCCGTTTCACGACACAAAGTCAATTATCAATTAAACATACTCAATTACGAGCAAATAGTCCCTTATCTAGGTCTACGAGACCTTATACTTGTGTTAGAAAGAGGTTGGGACTAAACCGAACACTTATGAAAGTTTTCAGAATTTCAAACATTGTTCAATACTGTTGAGGTCACACACCTGTGCAATCAGGCCGTGTGCCTCACACAGCTACCAGACACACCCATGTGTCTAGGCCGTGTCAAAACAGAGCATGCGTACTGACTTATCCCCACGGCCACTAGACACGCCGTGTGCCATGGTCCGTATGTTACTAAGCTAGCTACTGACTTGATCACATGGCCACCATGCACGCCCGTAGGCCTCAGCTAGAGGTGAGCAAAACTCGATTCGACTAGAAAAAATCGAAAAAAAATTTGAATTTCAAGTTACACGAATCGAATTAGTCGAGTTAATCGAGTTATTCGAGTTAGCTCAAATTTTTTTTTGAATTTTGAGTTCGAACCGAGTTGAGTTTTCGAATTCAAATAATTAATTTGAATAATTCGAGTATCAAAATATAATATTTTACATTTTTATCCCAAACTCTCAAACCTTTTTATTTTTCCCTCAAGACTTTTACTCCTTCCCACTTTCCCCCCAAAACTTTTATTCCCCTCCCATCCCAACCCTCCAATCTACACAAAATCCATTTCCCACCAAAATGTTACTCTCCCATTTACTTTTTCTCAAAATTTTACTTCCAAAAACCCTCCAATCTTTTTATTTTCCCCCCAAATTTTTACTCCTCTCACTTTTCCCCTAAAACTTTTACTTCCTTCCCATCCCACCTCCCATCTACCCCAAACCCATCCCTCCCCCCCCCCCAATTTTTTATTTTATATTTTTCCTCCAAAATTTTTACTCCTCCTATTTACTTTCTCTCAAACTTTTATTCTCCAAAACTTTTTACTTTCCTCCTAAACTTTTACTTCTCACCCTTTACTTTCAAATAAAAATCAAAATTATCCAAAAAAAATCACTAAACATAAATAGTAATAATTTTATTTATATCTACTATTTATACTATTAAATTAAATTTCACATTTTATATTATTTATATTATTGAATTGTTTAGTCATATTGAATATTTATATTAAAATTGAATTATTAATTATGCCATAAAATATTCGTATTAAAATTTTATATTGGTATCAATTTCACATTTTATCTTTAAAATAACTTCTATTAAAAATCATATTTTTCATTTAATATATATTTTAATTCCAAAATACATAGTGACAAGAATTTGAAGATAATTGAAACAACTAAGCAAGCAAAGAAGCTAACCCGTATATAAAAGATTAATAAATAAATTATGAGGTGATGAAAGTTAATAAAAAATTTGATTAAGGTAGACAAATTTTATTACCATTGGTGACAGTGGTTATAAGGATCCAAAATTTGATTAAGGTGGACAAATTTTATTACGATGGGTGATAGTGGTTACAAGCACCCAATTTTTTTTTAAAAAAATTTAATTCGAAAAAATATATTCTATTCGATTTGATTCGAATTCCATCTCACTCGACTCGATTCGAGAAAATTTCAAATCAAATTAGGATGATAAAATATGATTCGTCAACTCGATTAACTCGAAATTTTTTCATTTGATTCGATCGAACGTTCACCCCTAGCCTCAGTCATTTACCCTGTCCAAGCACAACTAAAAGTGATCCTTAAACCACACGATAGAGACACATGCCCGTGTCTCTTAGCCATGTATGCAAAATAGGCCATTTGCAAGGCCAATTTGCCACCAATACAAGGGTCAACCCTACAAGCACAATTAAGCATATTCTGGTACACAATTTCGCAACCAACTACATGTCAAATGATTAACATACCATCCTATCCAATCTCATTTCTAACTATGCCAACTTATATACCAATTTCACAATTAAAACACATGCATTTCCAAGCATGATTCATCCATAGTATCACTAGGTTACAATACCATCAATCCTTCACTAAGCTTACCATTCTTAAGACATCTTCATTACCAACAAACCATACCAAAAACATACTTCACATACCATAATCATGCATTTATATTACCAACAATATATCTAGCCATTTCACATGGCTATTTACACATCTCAAATATGTTTCAATTAACTAGCCTATACATGCCATATTAAAATATACACATCTTCAAAAGTACCACAATAGATTTATCGATAGTGTGATAAAGATGCTGACGATCCCCTACTCCGAGCTAGCTTTACTGACACTATAAAACAGAGAAACAAATCACATAGTAAGCTTTCAAAGCTTAGTAAGTTCAAGATACAATACAATTAACTCATTAAATCAAATCAATACGCAAATTGAACCATCACATAGATAATTTACCAATGATAAACAAATTCAACTATATCCAATATTCACATAACATTCCATTCATCTACCTTCAATTTTACCAACCACATAGATATCCTACATACCTTTGCCAACACATAGTTACTCACCAATCTTGCTACTCAACCGCTCGATTGTACATTTTGATCAACCTTTGCTATTCTTTGATTTACTAGCACACTTAGTGCCAATTCATAGTCAAAACATATTTGTCATTGCACACTCAGTGCCAATACATAAAACCGAATTTATATCAGCATCGCACACATAGTGCCAGTTCCATAAGTCGAAGCTTCTATCTTTTGCACACACAGTGCAAATAATCTTTGTCTCATTTCTAATTTTGCACACTTAGTGCCATCTATTTCAATCCAGCACATAGCATTTTCATTCTCATAATTATGTATATATATTCATTCAATTCACATCACTTAGATATAATTTAACAACTAGTATTATATCCGAACTTAGCTCAGACGTCGAAATACCGAAATGGTCGATTAATCGAGCACTTTGTCTTTGCCTTGATCTCAATCCGAACCTCTCCTTTCATGGTCTACACACATTCAAATTCAATCTGTTCAATCAAAATTTCATTCAATTTAGTCCACACACACTTATTTAGGGCATTTTACAGAATAGCCCTCACATTCTCACATTTCGATACTCTAGTCCCTAATCCAAAAAATCATCAAATTCACATAATTTCCTTTTAACATAAGCTTATACGAATTTCCCTTGTGTTCATACAAGCCTACACATTTCATTTATTTCACATTTTAATCCCTCAACTTACACTTTTCTCAATTTAGCCCAAAACACAAATTCCTCAAAACTCCAAAGACAAACTATCTTAATCAAATACATATCTTCATTTCCTCCATCAAACATTCAAGAACTCACATGTTCATCAATGGCATATTTCAAAAACATCAACAAATCACAAAATTAAGACATGGGTTAGCTAGAGCACGAAGCAACAATTACAAAATCATAGAAATTATCAAAGACTGAGTCAAAATCATACCTTAATCTATGCTTCAAGCTAGCCAAATGCTTCAAAGTTTCCAACCTTATTCTTTCTTTCTAATTTCGATGAAACAAGGAAGAAGATGATGGCCATTTCATGTTTTTAGCATATTAATTAAACATAATTATCAAAGTACAAAATTAACCTTTAATACTAAATACATAAAACATATCATATATATCCTCCAACTTACTCATAAATGGCTTAATTGCCACTTAAGGCCTCCTTATTATAAAGACAACAACAATTAAGCACATAGTAATCGGCTCCCAACATTTTACACTTTATGCAATTAAATACTTTTTCATAATTTGACACACAGTCGATAAAATTACCACATAGAATTTTCACATAGGCTATATCACATAAAATAAACACCAAAAATTATATTAAAATATTATTCTGAACTCAGATTTTTGGTCTCAAAACCACTGTTCCGACTAGGGTCTAAACCGAGTTGTGACACTACAGATTTTGGAATTAACAGTGACTGAGTTCTTTGTTTTCGTGGTCAAATTTGTGTGCCAAATGATGAGGATTTGAGACAGTTGATTTTGAGGGAAGCGCATAGTATCCCTTATGCTATGCATCCCGGCAGGAATAAAATGTATCGAGATTTACGAGAGTCATATTGGTGGCTAGGGTTGAAGCGTGAGGTTACTGATTTCATTGCTCATTATCTGACTTGTCGTGAGTTAAGTGAGCATCGATTGCCTTGAGTTCTTTGCGACTGTAATGATTTCGATGTGGAAATTGGAGCTAGTAACAATGGATTTTGTTAGTGGGTTGCCCTTAACACCCACTAAGAAATATTCCATCTGGGTTATTATGGATCGATTGACCAAATCTGCTCACTTCATTCTGGTTAGGATAGACTTTTCACTTTAGAAATTGGCTAAGCTGTATGTGTCTGAAATAGTAAGACTACACGGGGTTCCTGTCTCGATCATTTTCGATAGGGATCTTCGCTTCATGTCTCGATTTGGAAGAAATTGCATGAAGCTCTGGGTTCGAGATTGGACTTCAGTACTGCTTTCCATCCTTAGATAGATAGTCAGTCAGAGAGGGTGATTCAAGTACTGGAGGATATGTTGAGGAGCTATGTTATAGATTTTTAAGGCAGTTGGGAGGAGTATTTATCGTTGGTAGAGTTCGCCTATAACAACAACTATCAGGCTAGCATCCAGATGGCACCGTATGAGGCCCTATATGGTCGTAAGTGTTGCACTCCCATATGTTGGACTGAGTTGTGGGAGCGACGTGTTCTAGGTCTGGAAATGATTTTTGAAACTAAAGATAAGGTTCAATTGATTCTATAACACCCCAAACACGGCCAATACACCACGACCGAATCTAGTATGCTACAGGGAAAATGTATTTGAGAGGTTTAGGTTTCCGATTAAAAATCTGATGAAAACTCTTTTGTATGTTTTGTTCTTGTAGAAAACTTGAGCATGATTGCTTTAAAACCAATGGCACTTTTGAAAACCCGAGAATTTTTGAAACTTATTTGAACCCACAAGTAAATCAAGTTTACATCATTTAGTAATCCGAGTAATCCCTTTTAGTTGATTAAAATCATCTTGTACTTAGTGTGGAAAAGTTTCAAGTTTGGAAAACATTTGAGTTGCATTCCTTTTAAATTACAGCGTGATACCCGATGGTAAAGTTTTAAAACATGTCGCTCCGTGGTTTTGAAAATCTATCCTTTCCCAATTTTATACAATATTAACCCAATAATTTGTTAAGGCATATTTGAAATTAAATTTAAGCATAAAGATAACCAAATTAAAATTTAAAAGGCCTTTTACAAACCCAACAAATCAAATGAAAAATAAATAAAGCGAAGTACCAAGTTTAAAATCGATTGTAAATCGACTTTTATTCATGGCATGGGCACCTCGAGTCCACCCGGCTCGTGTTCTGCGATCTAAGTGTCACTGAAATGATAAGGGAGAAGGTGAGTCGTAAGACTCGGTGCATAAATCCCCCAGTATATGCAACATACTAACACACATCATAACAAAGCAATACAATTAATGCACCGATCCTAACCATCCAGTAACACCTTTTCTACCCGTGTGGTACCAAACCTTTGGTGGTGCCAAACCACTTGGTGACCCAAAGTCACGATATCCATCAATGTGGTGCCAAACCATTGGTGACCCAAAGTCACGAATAATCAATCTATGGGGCCAACCCACGTGTGATACCAAATCACTGGCGACAATCCCGTATCTCAAAAGTGGGGCCAACCCACGGTGGTGTTAACCACAGGGACGAGTCGCTATGAGGTGCAAAACCTCTGGTGTCCCAAAGACACAAGTGTGATACCAAATCACTAGTGACCGTAGTCATGAATCGAGTGATGGGGCCAACCCATCGTGTGATACCAAATCACTAGCGTCAATCCCGTAAAATCAACTGTGGGGCCAACCCACTGTGGTGCTAAGCCACTGGGACGAGGCGCGGAGGTGCCAAACCTCTGGTGACCCAAAGTCACAATAATCAATCTGTGGTACCAAACCACTGGAGGTGCCAAACCTCTGGTGTCCCAAAGACACGGATATCATATTCCCCCTCCACTCATATCACCCAACAACATATCATACTAATGCAAATCGTGCAAATCATGCAATCATGCTCACATGCTCAATATGGCATCTCATAATACATATACCATAAATCATGATATCATATATCACTACAGATCTCGTAAGGAAACGGACTTACCCGAATTCGTATCCATACCTCATTGGGTATTATATCAGTCAACCATACTGTTTCACTTTACACAATCAGGTTATTAACATATTACTCATTAAAAAGGTGTGTTAGTTTACACACTGTTAAAACGCACGCTTAATCCCAAAGAACCAGTTTAAATCCCTCGATTATCTTGCTCCTAAAATCGACCAAACACGAGATTAGCACTTAAACCATTCGGCCAAAACTGATAACTTAAGAGGGCTAACATTAAACCTTTACCTTGCAAATGGTTTGGTTTCCTACCAAACCCGAACCAACAATGGTTCTTCTGACAATCGGCCTCCCCCTAAAACACAAACCATTAGCCTCACAAGCCTTTGGCTTAACAAACTCTAAAAGAAAGGCCATTAAAGCAACCTCTTACCACCACTTACCCAACGATCAACCAAAGGTAAAGGCTTCGCTTGACTGCTTCACTTGATTGCCACCAAAATCCAAAGGCTCTATAAAGAAATCGGTTACCAAAACCAAAAGGTTAATCCCTTCAACAGATGTCGAAATCGGCCCTTAAACAAACACAAAATCGATAAAACACAAGAGAGGGTAGAAATGGCCATTCGGCCAAGCACTTACCTTCTCCTAGACCGATTGAAACAAGAGCCCAACAAGGTCAACACTCCTCTGATATACGGCAATGAATACACTATTAGGGGAGAAGAGAAATTCGGCCAACACCTTTAACAAAAAGGAAAAGAGGATTCGGCCTTAAGAGAAATGGGAAGAACAAATGGTGACAATCGGCTAAGGAGTTTTGGAAAAGAAAGAAAATAAAAGATGAATAGAGGGAAGGTGCTTCCGGTTTGAAAGAAGAAAAAGGAAGGTATTTTGGAGAATGGAGTTTCGGCACAAGTTTTAAGAGGAAGGAAATAAACGTATGAGAAGAAGGGGATACTAGTTTCAGTTTACCCAAAATGAAAATAAGAAAAAATGGGAAAGAACATTCGGCTACCAAGAAAATCAAGAGAAAACAAAGCAATTTTAAGGGTATGCTTGGACCTTGGTTTCTAAAGAAAAATTAAAAAAAAGGGAGAGTTTTGTTTGACACCAAAAGTGACCAAAAGAAAACAAATGCACAAAATTGCCAAATGAAATTCGGTATTCCACTCCCCCACTACACCTACCAACCGGCCACTCCCCCAAAATCTCTCCAAAATTAGGCCACAACTCCCCCAAACACTCCATGCCACCCATTCAAACTAGTTTGAACTAGTCTCCCTCCTAAATTCACTCTCCACCCACCATTTGAACATTTGACTTGGTCCAAGGCGAGTTTGAGCGCCTACAACTTCTCCCTCCATGTAGTCAAAATAGAAGCCAAAATGTGAGCATCCTGCAGCTTGAACAGGACCTCTCCCCCGCAAATGGCGTCACGCATACAAGCCTCAAGTGGCACCTATCCCTTGATCCACCAGCTCTTTTCTTGTGCTAACATTTACCAAATAATATTTATTAACCCCCAGTTTCTTCAGCTCCTCTCACCTAAGCCTAAAAACTAAAATTTTCCTACCACTCTGGCTTACACCTAGCTTACAACTAAGCCCCAAAAACATCAAAACAACATAGCACACCATGAACATGCAAACAAAGCCATAATAAAATAGCCCTTAACCCGGGATATTACAGTTCTACCCCCTTAAAATAATTTTGGCCTCGAAATTACCTGATCAGAAGAGTTACGGGTATTGCTATCTCATCACATCCTCGGGTTCCCACGTAGCTTCTTTCACGCCATGATTCTGCCATAGTACCTTAACCAAAGGCACAGACTTCCTACACAGAACCTTCACATCCCGATCTAGAATCTGCACAGGTTCTTCCTCCATGGTCAAATCCAGATTCACCTCGATCTCTTCCACTGCTACGACACGCGATGGATCTGAGCGATATCGCCTAAGCATCGAAATGTAGAATACGTCATGAATCTGACTCAACTCTACTGGCAACTCAAGCTGGTAAGCTACTGGTCCCACTCGTCTCAGTACCTTATACGGCCCAATAAACCTCGGACTTAGCTTGCCTTTTCTTCCGAACCTCAACACCTTCTTCCATAGCGAGACCTTCAGGAAAACTTGATCTCCCACAGCAAATTCTATATCTCTCCGCTTAAGATCGGCATAAGACTTTTTTCGATCTGAAGCTTCCTTCAATCGAGCCTGAATCAACTTAACCTTGTCTTCGATCTCAGTAACCAACTTTGGTCCCAACAACTAACGTTCACCCAACTCCGTCCAACAAGTAGGTGAGCGACACTTCCTACCATACAACGCCTCATATGGTGCCATCTTGATGCTCGCTTGGTAATTATTGTTATAGGCAAACTCGACTAATGGCAGAAACTCCTCCCAACTACCTCTGAAGTCTAGAACACAACCTCTCAGCATATCCTCTAAGATCTGAATAACCCTTTCCGACTGCCCGTCAGACTGCGGGTGAAAAGCCGTGCTGAAATCCAAACGCGTACCCAGAGCCTGATGCAACGCTTTTGAACCTTAATGTGAATCTGGGATCCCTATCCGAGATGATCGATACTGGCACACCATGCAGCCTCACTATCTCTGGCACATACAGCTTTGCTAACCTCTGAAGTGAGTAATCCACCCTCACCGGATTAAAGTGAGCTGATTTAGTCAGACGATCCATAATTACCCAAACTGAATCCTTTTTGATTGGCGTAAGAGGTAATCCACTGACGAAATCCATAGTTATCCTTTCCCACTTCCACTGAGGAATCTTCACTAGTGAAGCAACCTCGACGAGAAGCGATGTTTAGCCTTGACACCGACATGTCGACACTTCCTACAAACTCTATCACTTCTCTCTTTAGACCCTACCACCGGCGCTCTTTTAGATCCCGATACATCTTATCGCCACCGGGATGCATAAGCGTAGGGTCGCTATGTGTGTCTGAAGAATCTTCTGCCTTAACTCAATATCCCTCGGCATATAAGCTCTCCCCTGAAAACATAGTACTCCATCACTAGACAAACTGTAACCCTCCAAACTACCATTCTGCACTTGTGACCTCGTGCACTCAAAACCTCATCCTCTAACTTTGTTTCTCTACGATCCGCTCAAATTAAGTAGGCTTAACTGCAGCTCTGCCGTAATTCTTCCGTCGTCAAACAAACTCAAATGGGCAAACATCGCTCTTAAGTGCGCAACAACCTTACGGCTCAATCGTCTACTACCACATTAGCCTTGCCGGATGATACTCAATCGAATAAGTCGTACTCTTTTAGCAACTCAATCCATCTCATACGCCTCGATTCAAATCTTTTCGAGTCAAAGATACTTGAGACTCTTGTGATTTGTATAGACTATCGATCTCTCTCCGCATAAGTAATGCCTCCAAATCTTCAAAGCGAAGACTACAACCGCTAACTTCGGATCGTCGTCGGATAATTGACCTCATGTGGCCTCTGCTTGCGAGATGCATAAGCCATAACCTTCCCTTCTGCGTGATCAAGACACAACCCAAACTCAGTATGTGATGCATCGAATATCTTGTGAATTCCTTTCCGCCTCGGGATGAATTAGAACCGAGCTTGGTCAAAATCTTCTTAAGCTTATCGAAACTCTCCTGCTTTGTTTTCGGTCCAAATGAACGGAACCCCTTTTCTTAACAATTTGGTCATCGGTGCTGCGATCAACGAGAATCCTTCTACAAATCTTCGGTAGTATCCTGCCAAGCCCAAGAAACTTCAAATCTCAGCTATTGACTTAGGCGGCTTCCAATCCACAACTGCCTCAATCTTCCGAGGATCCACTCTAATCCCCTCAGCTGACACTACATGACCCAAGAACATCACCTCTCTAAGCCAAAACTCGCATTTACTAAACTTAGCATAAAGCTGCTTCTCCCTTAAAATTCGCAATACCACCCGCAAATGCGCATCATGTTCCCCTTCTGTCCTTGAATATACCAAGATGTCGTCTATGAAAACCACGATGAACTGATCCAAATACTGCTGGAACACTCTATTCATCATATCCATGAATGCTGCCGGCACGTTGTCAACCCAAACGGCATTACCAAAAATTCATAGTGCCCATACCGAGTACGAAACGCCGTCTTGCAGATATCCGCCTCTTTCACCTTTAGCTGGTGATACCCAGACCTCAAATCGATCTTGAGAATATTGCAGACCTTTAGCCGATCAAACAAGTCATCTATCCGTGGCAACGGGTACTTGTTTTGATCGTCGACTTATTCAATTGGCGTAGTCTATACACATCCACATAGTACCGTCTTTCTTCTTAACAAAGAGTACCCAAGGCTCCCCAAGGTGAAACACTTGGCCTGATAAAGCCTCGGTCCAACAACTCCTAGATCTGAGCCTTAAGCTCCACTAACTCCTTTAGCACCATCCTATACAGAGCAATAGACACTGGCGCGGTTCAGGGTAACAAATCTATCCCGAACTCTACCTCACGATCCGGTGGCAAACTTGGAAGCTCCTCGGAAAACACATCAAGAAATTCCCTAATTATGCGAACCTTCTCACTGAGACTCTTTAGCCTCCAAGGCATACACATGAACCACATATGCTTCACGACTCTTTTCGACCATCTTCTCGACTTTCGGAGTAGATACCACATTGGATAGGTAGTCCTCCTATTACCTATCATAACCACTTCATCACCCTCCGACGTCTTTAGAACCATGCGCTTAGCCGCGCAATCCAACTTTGCCTGGTACTTAACCAACCAGTCCATCCCAAGAATCAGATCGAACTCTCCAAACGGTAGTTCCATTAGATCAGCCACAAACACTACCCCTTGGAGTTCTAGAGGTACATCTCTATACAGCTTATCTACAACTACAGAGTGACCTAGAGGGCTAATTACAGTTATCTGCCTAGAAGATACCTCAGAGTCTAGATCCATGGTCTTCACTATGCTACTTGCAACATATGAATGCGTTGAGCCCACATCAATCAAAGCAGTAAATGTAGAACCAAAGATTAAGAACATACCGGTTATGACGTCCGGTGCGTCGCCCTCCTCTTGATGCCTCGCTACATACACTAGCCCAGGCTGTCTGGCCTCAGAACTACCCGTACCTCTACTCGGTGCTCCACGGCCCCGACCAGAACCATTACCTCCTCTGCCATTACCATGGCCCCTCTGCGGTGGCGGTCCATTATTCCTAAACTGAGTATGGTCCTGACCCTCAGACTGAATCCTAGCCAACTTACGCGGACAGTCCCTCACACGGTGATCCAGAGAGCCACACTCAAAGCACCCTTTTCCACCGGTCTAGCATCCTTCCCAATGAGATTTCCCACAACGGTTACACTGCGGCGGTCCCTGATTAGCAGCAACAAACCTACCAGACTGATTCGGCCCACTCTGTCTAGCCCTTTTCTGAGGATTACCTGACGACCCAGAAGATCTAAAACTCCACTTTTGCCTGTTCCTATCCAAGTTCTGCCTCACGGACTCTTTAACACCCTCGGCTACCTTAGCCTTTTCAACCAGGACAGCAAATTCACGCTCCTGCTGGGGAGCAATCAGCAACCTTAATTCATCTCGCAGGCCGTCCTCGAAACGAACACACCTCTCGTGTTTAGTAGCCACAATGCCCCTAGCATACTGACTCAGCCTCAAGAACTCTGCCTCGTACTCTGACACAAATTTACTCCCCTGAACTAACCTCAGAAATGCTTTTCGCTGCGCGTCGATGTAACTAGCTCCAATGTACTTTTTCTGATAAGCAGCCTTGAAATAATCCCAAGTAAGATCTTCACGCAACATCGTCTCCGAACCGTGAGCCACCTTTGGTATGACTCATCTCGAAGAAGTGATACTATCCCCTTTAATTTCTCTTCAGCAGTCAGATCTAGATCGTCCATGATCCGCTCTGTCGCCTCCAGCCAATATTCAGCCGTGCTGGGAGCAACACCAGAGACACCTCAAAATACCTCAGCCCCATTTGCTCGAAGTCGTTCAGGCACAGATTTTCGAGCTCCTGCGCCTCCACCTACTCCCACTACCCTTTCCAAAACTCGCAGCATCGCCTGTGACACTGCGTCGTCCCCAGTCTGCTCTTGAAACTCACCACCTCCAGCTAGTGGCGGTGCAGTATCTCATTCTCGACCCTGACCGAGATCCTACGGGTTCAAAAGCGTCATCCTACCTCAACCACGTCCACCACCACGTCCACCTCTAGCGCTCATGACTAAGATCTCTACTTGTCTAATTTAAAGAATTTTATGCATCAGTAATTATTCCACTGTTTAAAAGTAAAGTCTTATGAATATTAAAGAAGCTTTGTTTTCGCAAGTCCACAGGGTCCTATCAGTTTCAGTTTCTAAAGTAATCCACTATTGCTAGTCATCCACTCACATCAACATCAAAATCACAAGCAATAGTAAGGGGGTACTTACCTGGGCGGATTGGTGCCGGAGTCTCGGTGCCATGCCTTTCAAACCATATTCTTTAAAACCAAAACACTTAAAACCAGAATTTAAAACGTTTTGGGCGTCGGGCCCACAGCCGAGCCTTTGAACTTGGCTCTAATACCACATTTGTAACACCCCAAACCCGGCCAATACACCATGACCGAATCTGGTATGCTATAGGGAAAATGTATTTGAGAGGTTTAGGTTTCCGGTTAAAAATCTGATGAAAACTCTTTTGTATGTTTTCTTCTTGCAGAAAACTTGAGCATGATTGCTTTAAAACCAATGGCACTTTTGAAAACCCGAGAATTTTGGAAACTTATTTGAAGCCACAAGTAAATCAAGTTTACATCATTTAGTAATCCGAGTAATCCCTTTTAGTTGATTAAAATCATCTTGTACTTAGTGTGGAAAAGTTTCAAGTTTGGAAAACATTTGAGTTGCATTCCTTTTAAATTACAGCGTGATACCCGATGGTAAAGTTTTAAAACATGTCGCTCCGTGGTTTTGAAAATCTATCCTTTCCCAATTTTATACAATATTAACCTAATAATTTGTTAAGGCATATTTGAGATTAAATTTAAGCATAAAGATAACCAAATTAAAATTTAAAAAGGCCTTTTACAAACCCAACAAATCCAAATGAAAAATAAATAAAGCGAAGTACCAAGTTTAAAATCAGTGCAAATCTGACTTTTATTCATGGCATGGGCACCTCGAGTCCACCCCGGCTCCGTGTCCGCGATCTAAGTGTCACTGAAATCATAAGGAGAAGGTGAGTCACAAGACTCGATGCATAAATCCCCCCCAGTATATGCAACATACTAACACACATCATAACAAAGCAATACAATTAATGCACCGATCCTAACCATCCGTAACACCTTTTCTACCCCGTGTGGTACCAAACCTTTGGTGGTGCCAAACCACCGGTGACCCAAAGTCACGATATCCATCAATGTGGTGCCAAACCCTTTGGTGACCCAAAGTCACGAATAATCAATCTATGGGGCCAACCCGTGTGATACCAAATCATGGCGACAATCTCATATCTCAAAAGTGGGGCTAACCCACGGTGGTGTTAACCACAGGGACGAGTCGCTATGAGGTGCAAAACCTCTGGTGTCCCAAAGACACAAGTGTGATACCAAATCACTGGTGACCGCAGTCACGAATCGAGTGATGGGGCCAACCTATCGTGTGATACCAAATCACTAGCGTCAATCCCGTAAAATCAACTGTGGGACCAACCCACTGTGGTGCTAAGCCACTGGGATGAGACGCGGAGGTGCAAACCTCCGTGACCCAAAGTCACAATAATCAATCTGTGGTACCAAACCCTTTGGAGGTGCCAAACCTCGGTGTCCCAAAGACACGGATATCATATTCCCCTCCACTCATATCACCCAACAACTTATCATACTAATGCAAATCGTGCAAATCATGCAATCATGCTCACATGCTCAATATGGCATCTCATAATACATACACCATAAATCATGATATCATATATCACTACAGATCTCAGAAAGAAGCGGACTTACGAATCCGTATCCATACCTCATTGGGTATTATATCATCAACCATCTTTGTTTCACTTTACACAATCAAAGTTATTAACATATTATTCAAGAAAAGGTGTGTTAGTTTACACACCTATTAAAACGCACGCTTAATCCCAAAGAACGGTTTAAATCCCACGATTATCTTACTCTTAAAATTGACCAAACACGAGATTAGCACTTAAACCATTACCAAAACCGATAACTCAAGAGGGCTAACATTAAACCTTTACCTTGCAAATGGTTTGGTTTCTACCAAACCGAACCAACAATGGTTCTTCGACAATCGGCCTCCCCCTAAAACACAAACCATTAGCCTCACAAGCCTTTGGCTTAACAAACTCTAAAAGAAAGACCATTAAAGCAACCTCTTACCACCACTTACCCAACGATCGACCAAAGGTAAAGGCTTCATTTGACTACTTCACTTGATTGCCACCAAAATCCAAAGGCTCTATAAAGAAATTGGTTACCAAAACCAAAAGGTTAACTCCCTTCAACAGATGCCAAAATCGGCCCTTAAACAAACCCAAAATCGATAAAACACAAGAGAGGGGAGAAATGGCCATTCGGCCAAGCACTTACCTTCTCATAGACCGATTGAAACAAGATCCCAACAAGGTCAACACTCCTCTGATATACGGCAATGAATACACTATTAGGGGAGAAGAGAAATTCGGCCAACACCTTTAACAAAAAGGAAAAGAGGATTTGGCCTTAAGAGAAATGGGAAGAACAATGGTGACAATCGGCTAAGGAGTTTTGGAAAGAAAGAAAATAAAAGATGAATAGAGGAAGGTGCTTAGGTTTGAAAGAAGAAAAAGGAAGGTATTTTGGAGAATGGAGTTTGGCACAAGTTTTAAGAGGAAGGAAATAAGCGTATGAGAAGAAGGGATACTAGTTTGATTTACCCAAAATGAAAATAAGAAGAAATGGGAAAGAACATTGGCTACCAAGAAAATCAAGAGAAAACAAAGCAATTTTGTAAGTGGTATGCTTGCACCTTCTGGTTTCAAAAGAAAATTAAAAAAAAGGAGAGTTTTGCTTGACACCAAAAGTGACCTAAAGAAAACAAATGCACAAAATTGCCAAATGAAATTCAGCATTCCACTCCCCCACTACACCTACCAACCGGCCACTCCCCCAAAATCTCCCCAAAATTCAGCCACAACTCCCCCAAACACTCCAAGCCACCCATTCAAACTAGTTTGAACTAGTCTCCCTCCTAAATTCACTCTCCACCCACCATTTGAACATTTGACTTGGTCCAAGGCAGAGTTTGAACTGCCTACAACTTCTCCCCTCCATGCCGTTAAAATAGAAGCCAAAATGTGAGCATCCTGCAGCTTGAACACAGGACCTCTCCCCCCTGCAAATGGCGTCACACACGCAAGCCTCAAGTGGCGCCTATCCTGCCACTCCACCAGCTCCTTTCTTGTGCTAACATTTACCAAATAATATTTATTAACCCCCAGTTTCTTCAGCTCCTCTCACCTAAGCCTAAAAGCTAAAATTTTCCTACCACTCTGGCTTACACCGAGCTTACAACTAAGCCCCAAAAACATCAAAACAATATAGCACACCATGCACATGCAAACAAAGCCATAATAAAATAGCCCTTAACCCGGGATGTTACAGATTCAGGATCAACTAAAAGTGGCATCTGATAGACCAAAATCCTACACTGATCTGAAGAGAAAGGATATTGAGTATTCCATGGAGGACTTAGCCTTTCTCAAGGTCTCGCCATGGAAGAAGGTCTTGAGGTTCAGTCGCAAGGGTAAGCTGAGCCCTCAATTTATTAGGGCGCACCGTATTCTGAAATGAGTGGGGTCAGTTGCATATCAATTAGAGCTTTTTTCGGAGTTGGATCGCATTCATGATGTGTTCCACATCTCATTGCTGCGACGCTACTGCTTTGATCCCACGCATGTTGTTCCTATTGAAAACATCGAGGTAAGACCAGATCTTACATTTGAGGAGGACTCGATTCAGATTTTGGAGCAAGACGTTAAGGTTTTGTGGAGATCATAACACTGAGGAGGCCACTTGGGAGCCAGAGGATTCAATACGTCAGCAGTATCCTCACCTCTTCTGATCAGGTAAAATTTTGAGAATGAAATTCTCTTTTAGGGGGTAGAGCTGTAACGCCTCAGTTTTTGTTTAATTTCGGCTTTTGTAATTCTGGCACAAATACTTGTCTGCTTTAGTGGTTAAGTGATTTGGGTGTGTTTGGGTGTGTCTAAGAGATCCCAAGTTCAAGTCTCAACATAGGTAAATTTTGGTATTTTTACACTTTTACTCTTTTCGCATAATGCTTCTACATACTTCACAATTTAATCCTTGCACCGATAATTCGTATACTTATATCTTCACTATCTTTAATACATGTAATATATTTCTAAATTCATTATTCATCCATAATTTAACCATATTCTTTATTATCAATATTTTCTTGTAAACTTTTATAACTTTCATATTTAATCATTTTTTCATTTATTTTTTTATCATAAAAATTATCTATTCACTATCAAACAATTTTTCTTTCACATCTCACTTAATTCGCATAATTAATTACACTGTCTCATTTTCCACATCAAATTTCTATGTATTTTACTTGTATCATTTCCACCACAAGTAATGCCCCAGTTTTTGCTTAATTTTGACTTTTGTAATTTTGGCACAAATACTTGTCTGCTTTAGTGGTTAAGTGATTTGGGGGTGTTTGGATGTGTTTAAGAGGTCCCAAGTTGAAGTCTCAACTTGGGTAAATTTTGGTATTTTTATGAATAAAGCCCAAACTCTGGCTAGTAGGCTTATAAGTTAAAGAGTGTAAGTAAATAACAGAATGGGCTTGCTGGTCTAGGGGTTAAGTGGAGTGTTGGGAGTGTGGGTGGCCCTGAGTTCGAATCTCGGTGTGACCATTATTTTTTTTAGCTAGCACGCCTAAAGCTTTTTAGTTTGATTGAAACTCTGATAGTAAGGGGATGATAGGGGGAATATCAGAAAATCTGGTTAGTTTTCCTCTTTTGAGTAAAAACAAAATTTCGGTTTCTCCCTTCTCCTCCAAAACCCTTGCTGCCGCCCCTCTTCCATTCCTTACCGTCATTCTTTTTAATTTCAAGTTTTGTGGATTGTTATTTGACTTTAAGGCTCGGTATTGGTAAGTTTGGATTTTGTTTCGCTAAACGTTCTATGTTCCTTCTAAGGGAGATTTTCTTTTTGGTTCAAGAATTAATCAATGAGCTGTGGGTTACTTTTCGGCTTAGTTGCAGCAAGAAATTAGCAGGGCTTGTTAAGGTAAGGCTGTTGGTAAGTTTTCAGGAATTCCCTGTTTGTGATAATTCATATTAAGTGAATGAAATTGGGTTTGCAATTGTTGAATATAGGTTTCGGAGTGCTCGGGAGTGGTTACGCGTCAAAATCAAACCAGGTGTGTACCTGAAAATATAGAAAATGAGGTTTCTGTGAAAGCCGAAATCCCTTCTGTCGATGCCACAGAGGTGTAAGGCGTGTGCAAGACTACTAGTCACCACACGACCGTGTGATCTACAAGCCAGGCCGTGCATGAGTGACATGACTGTGTGATGGCTAGGCAAGCCTGTGTGCGATACACGGGCTCGACCAATTGAGTTGTGTGGGCCACACGGGCATGTGGGCTCGCATAGGTGAACCACACGGGCGTGTGGGATTCTGGGCCAAGGCCATGTGATCCACACGGCCAAGGCCAATTTGGGCCGTGTGGGCCCACACGGGAAGGCCATTTGGGTGTGTGAGCTTATTTTTCTATGATGTTCTGTAAGGTTGCACGGGTTGCCCTAGTCGATTGTGGGCCTAATGTAGGGCCGTAAGCTTTACCTAAACCTCTAATTATGTGACTTGACTTTCTGATTTTTGTACCGAGCATGAATTCTAATATTTGAATGTATGAATTGTGTTTGCATAATAGCATGACATTTTATGTATGTTGCATTGCATCGGGTTGGGTTGATGATTCGAAGGAAGTATCTGAAAGGCTCTCAAGCCTGTTATCTGGCAGCCCAGCTGTAACTTTCTGATTATGTGCCGCATTCGGTACAACATGGTGTGTAGGGCTGGTTGGGTTGATTTTTTCCCCACATGGCGTGTAGGGTTGGACGGATTTGGTGTGTAGAGGCTGGTGGGTAGGACTCTGATTTTTGTATATTCTATCTGAAATGGGTAAGGCAGATAATATATACATTTGGTATTTGGTGGGCTAAAGTCCACACTTTACGTAATGGGCTCTGCACCCAAAGCGTGAATATATATACATTATCGATATTTTGTGTGTATATTTTCTATGGGAATTACACACTGAGTTTGAGAAAACTCAGCCTTTCTGTTTATTCTAATCAGGTAATCCCCAGTAGTAGATGGATTGGTGCAGCAGAGAACTCGGCGGTGACCACGGTTCTGGATGCTTAATGACTGTTTATATTTGTTTATTTATTATTTTATTATGATTTTGTTATAATTGGGTAAATTTTAATGCAATAAGACCTTTGTGGGAGTGATGTTTAAAATTTGGAATTTTATTTATAAACTGTTAGCAGTAGGACAAAACACAGGTTTTCAAAATTAACAAAGGTTTTATCAAAATACGTAAGACCTTACAAATCGTTTTAAAAGCTTCCACAACGTTTAAGGTTTTGAAAATGGATGACGAATAAATACACGACACATTTTGACGATAACCGAAGATATCTTAATGTAACACCCTAAACCCGGCCCAAAATGCCACGACCAGATCTGGTATGCTACGGGTTAAATGTTGAAAACTTTACTTTGGAGGGTTTTGAAAATCTCAGTTTGTTTATGTAGGTATTCGTTAAATAAGTGATATTTGTAGAAAACCTTTGTAGTTTTTTTTTTTTTTTTTTTGTAGAACTTGTCTGAAAATCCCATTTGTTTCCTTCTTATAATTAAGTCCTTGAACATAAATTTATAGAAAGTAAATATTGACAAATATAAATTGATAACCTAAGCTGTGGAGGTCTTATTACATAAATAATCCCAAAATTAAAACTTAAATGAAAGCTAGAAATAGTTTATGAAAATAAAAGACTTGATGGCCCCTCGAGTCTGCCTCGGCTCCCATGTCCACGATCTACTGCTCATCTGAAAAGTCAGGGAAATAAAAGGGGTGAGTCACCAAGACTCAGTGTGCAAAACCCAAAAACACATAAAAGGATTGAGGCTCACAAACACATTATGGGCCTTGGCCCATACACAATGGCAACAAAATATTTACATGCTACATGGCCCAACCCAACCTAAAAGTCGATCCTCTACACACCAGCCCGTTCCAGCCATCACACCTCGGGGATTTCTACAATCAACCCACCAACCGCTACACACCATATCGACAGCCATGCTGCCTATTCCTAACAGTCAGGAATAAATTTAACGTGGATTAGCCACCGATCACTATTGTGACCTAACTTTAAAATTCGTGGTTTAACCTCCGATCACCAAGTGGCCTATTAACATGCTCTTCCCCTTCATCATATTAACCCCATCCCATGCATACATCCATGCAGAATCAAAACAATATACTACCTAAAAGATCACAGACTATCACAAACTTCGATACACATAGAGAAGTTTCTATGATTACGTACCTAGCATCCCTTGCCTACCCTTTTCGGGTATATGACTGTCCATACAGCCTTTTATTTTTCTGGCTTTTAGCCCATAACATATATAGTACAGATTAACTAGTGTGATAAAGATCTACACACCTGATTATAGACAAGACGAGACTTTCTATGTCGACACTATCAAAAGTCGATACGACTGCTAACTGTCTAAGGTTTTGTTCTGAAGCTGGCCCACAACCTGGTGGCCAATCCCGTACTGTTGACACCGCTTGCTTCTTAAATCTAGGGGTTGGATTTATGGGTCCAATCCCCTCTTTCCTTTGACTAGCGTTTGTATCCATGGAACAGATCTTAGTCAACAAATCGGATTAAAACATTGAATTGAATACAAACACGAATGTACATTCATAGTGCAGAGGTCCCTTACCTAGAAATCCCGAAAGAGATGGAGTTTAGAGACAAGCAATTTCTGGCTTTTAGATCTAGATGATTTACTTTGATTCCCGGTGTGTCACCCTAAAATAAGAACACGAGAACAATCAAAACATTACTCCAAGGATAATCTTATCACGCGAACTAGCCTTTTGGCTTTGGCCTCAACAAAAAATATTGAAAGAGAAAAAGTGAAGAGAGAATTCGGCACTTACCTTAACAACAGATTCGACTAACCCTTAGAGAATCTAGCACCTAGCACGATAGAAGAAAGAAATCGACAAGGAGAAAAGAGTGGACAAGGTATTCGGCTAGTAGGAAAGAGTGGAGAAGAGAGTTGAAATGAAGAGATTGACTTTAGAAGAGATCAAAAAAAGATGTAGAGAGGGCGTGAGGTTTGACTTGTAGAGGGAAGCAGAGAAAAGAACAATGGAATTTTGGCTTTTGCATAAAAGTGGAGATGAGAGGGAAGAAAAGAAAGAAAGAAAAAGAATAAGATCCAAATGCCGAAATTGAAGAGATATCCCCCATACTTAACCCAAATTTCGGTACCTAATACCTAAAAACTGAAAATGCCCCTTTTTAAAACTAAAACTAAGCTATTAATCAAAGGAAATTTCGGCACCCCTTGAACATATCAGAACCGATTCCTCCTCCCCCTCAGTGTTGGAATTTTGGCCACCACTGTGACCAGCAGATAAATCCTAAATTTCCTCCCTTATCTTTATCTGATCACACCTCCAAAAGAAGCCTAGATAACACTACCTTTTCCTCCCTTTATCTGCCTTATTATCTATATTATATACTCAAATAAATCCTCCTATTTCAAAGCCTCATTGCCGTCCCACTCTACCCTCTTAAATGCCGAAAATGAACTAAATTTAATTAAAGTAATTGGGCTTCATGCGACTCGAACTTGGGCCTCTTCAATTGATGCCACCTTATAGCTCCCTTATGTAGCGCCACTACCCACTGGGCTACAAGCCCATTTTGTATTTTAAAATACATATAACATCTTTTAAGCCCTATCCTAACTGGCTTTCCACTAGTATGTCCAAACAAAAATTTGATTAAGGCCTCGGCTCAACCCTGAGCCCATTCTGGACCCCTAACACTCACATTAAACATAACCACACATCAAATGCAAAGGCCCATTAATTCAGGATGTTACAGTTCTACCCCCTTAAAGAAATTTCGGCATCAAAATTACCTGATCAGAATAGATGCGGGTATTGCTGCCGCATCGCTTCCTTCGATTCTCATATAGCCTCCTCAGAACTGCGATTCTGCCATAGAACCTTAACCAAAGAAACCGTCTTCCTCCGTAATACTTTGACATCACAATCCAGAATTTCCACTGGTTCCTCTTCAAAGGATAAATTGGGTCTTACTTTGATTTTTTCCATAGACACCATATGGGATGGATCCGAACGGCATCATCTTAACATAGAGACGTGGAATACATTGTGAGTCTGGCTTAGCTTAGAAGGTAGCTCTAGCTGATAGGCTACCGGTCCCACTCGTTTCAACACCCGATAAGGTTCGATAAATCTGGGACTTAATTTACCTTTCCGTTCAAACCTCAGTCCTTTCTTCCATGGCGACACCTTCAAGAACACCTTGTCACCAACTGCAATCTCTATGTCCTTACGCTTCAAATCAGCATAGGACTTCTACCTGTCCGATGCTTCCTTTAGTCGAGCTCGAATTAACTCAACCTTCTCCTCTGTCTCAGTAACCAACTCTGGACCCAAAATTCGACGTTCCCCTAATTCCATCCAACAGGTAGGAGTACGACACTTCCGTCCGTACAATGCTTCATAGGCGCCATCTAAATACTAGACTGGTAGCTGTTCTTGTAAGCAAACTCCGCTAGTGGTATAAATTCTTCCTAACTACCCCTGAAATCAATGACACAACCTCTCAACATGTCCTACAAGATCTGAATTACCCGCTCAAACTATCCATCACTGAGGATGAAATGCTGTACTGAAATCCATCTTCGTACCCAACGCTTGATACAATGCCTTCCAAAATCGCGACGTGTACCTAGGGTCCTTGTCCGATATGATCGATACTGGTACTCCATGCAGCCTCACTACCTCCGCTATGTATAGCTTAGCCAATTTCTGCAGAGAGTAATTGATCCGAGCTGGTATGAAATGAGCAGACTTCGTCAAGCGATCAACAATCACCCAGACCGAATCTTTCTTAGTAGGCGTGAGAGGTAGCCCACTAACAAAGTCCATTGTGATCCTTTCCCACTTCCATTGTGGAATCTTCACCGGTTGTAATAACCCTGATGGTAACTAATGCTCTGCCTTTACCTACTGACAGGTCAAACACTTACTCACCAATTCAGTTACCTCTCACTTCAAGCCTAGGCACTAGAACTGATCTCGCAAATCCCGATACATCTTACTCCCTCCAGAGTGCATAGCGTATGGACTACCATGCACTTCTTGTAAAATCCTATGCCTCAACCCCGAATCTTTTGGCATGCAAACTCTCCCTCGAAAACATAACAGTCCTTTCTCATTCACACTGAATTCTGTTGGCCCATCACTTCATAATAGCTGCAACTTTACCTTAAGCAACTCATCGATCTGCTGCTTTTCCTTAACCTGACTGACCCAAGAGGGTTTCATTTAATGTTCAGCTAATAAACTCCCATCATTGTATAAACTGAGGTCATCAAACACTTCTCTCAAGTCAGAGATTACTTTACGACTTAGGGCATCCGCCACCACGTTAGCTTTACTCGGATGATACTCGATCGAGCAGTCATAATCCTTTAATAACTCGATCCACCTCTTTTACCTTAGATTCAACTCCTTATGAGTCAAAAGGTATTTTAGACTCTTGTGATTGGTATAAATGACGGATTTCTCCCCATACATATAAGTCTCCAGATCTTCAAGTCAAAAAGCACTTCTTCCAATTCCAAATCATGCATGGGATAATTCAATTCGTGCGGTCTTAACTGTCGAGATGCATACGCAACAACCTTTCCATCTTGCCTTAAGACGCATCCTAGTCTCGTGTGTGACACATCACAGAAAATCACGAACTCCCTTCCATCCTCTGGCTGAATTAACACTAGAGCCTCCGTCAAAATCCTTTTTAACCTCTCGAAACTCTCTTGCTGCTTATCAGACCAAACACATGGAACCCCTTTCCATAACAACTTAGTCAATGGTGCCGCAATTAAAGAAAATCCTTCCACAAACCTTTGGTAGTACATGGTGAGACCAAGAAAACTCTAAATTTCTGCCACAGACCTAGGCGGCTTCCAATCCAACACTGCTTCAATTTTCGAGGGTCAACCCTAATCCCCTCTGCTGACACAACGTGGCTTATAAAAGTAACTTCACTTAGCCAAAATTTGCACTTACTTAATTTGGCATACGACTGCTTGTCCCTCAGAATCTGCAAAACCACTCGCAGATGTGAATCATGCTCCTCTTTCGGCCTTGAATAAACTAGGATATCATCTATAAATACCACGAAAAACTGATCCAAGTAGGGTTGGAACACTCGGTTCATCATATCCATAAACGCTGCTGGTGCATTAGTCAACCCAAATGGCATCACCATGAATTCGTAGTGACCATAGCGAGTCCTGAATGCCGTCTTTTGAATATTCGCCTCCTTGACTTTAAGCTGATGGCACCTTGATCTCAGATCTATCTTCGAAAAGACTGAGGCCCCCTTCAACTGATCGAACAAGTCATTGATCCTTAGCAACGGGTATTTGTTCTTGATTGTTAACTTATTCAACTAACGATAGTAAATGCACATACGCATTGATCCATCTCTAAGGCGTACGAATTTCACTTCATATGCAGCCACCGACCTACTTCCCTGAACCAAATTTAGAAATGCTCTGCACTGCGCATCCACATAACTCGATCCAATGTACTTACTCCAAAATGCCATCCATTATGCGTTCAACTGCCTCCAACCAATACTCAGTTGTACTCGGGGCTATACCAGAAATTCCCCTAAACACTTCTGCCCCATTTGCTCTAAGTCGCTCCGACACGAATTTTCGGGCTACTGTGCCCATGCCTGCCCCAACAACCCTCTCTAAAACCCTTAACATTGCCTGAGATACCGCATCATCTCCGGCCATCTGATCCTGAAATTCCACCTCCGTAGCTGGGGGTACTGGCATCTCGTCTCCTGACCCATGGCCAGATCCCACTGGTTCTGACATAACCAACCTGCCCCTACCACGACCATGCGCAGGACGTCCACGACCCCTTGTACTCATTCTACCGATTTGCGTTTATCTGATTAGAAATTTTATGAATTATTAATTTTTTCGCTGATTAACCACGAACAATCTTATGGACAGTAGTTTCAAGAGTAGTTCTTTCGAATTCGAAATTATATCTACAAGTTTGAGTCTCAAGTCTGAATCTCCTAGTTTTAGGAACCACATACATTCAACCATCATACATCAACATATAAGCAGCATCCAAGAACTCACATTCATCACATAATGGTATTTTCGTCATTTCACTACCTAGGGGTACTTTCGTAATTTTATCCTACCAGGGTATTTCTATAGTTTTCCAAAATAAGGTATCTTGGTGATTTTACAAAATAGGGGTATTTTGGTAATTTTGCAATTTAGGGGTATTTTGGTAATTTCACAAATTTTGGTAATTTTGCAAATCTAGGGTATTTTGGGAAATTTTCACAAATCAATGGTATTTCAAAAAATTTACAAAACTAGGGGTATTTTAGTAATTTTGGCCCGCCAACAAGTCTTCGTGGCTAAGGTGAACAGTCACTACGCACCAGGTAGGATTCCAATGAAGAGGAGGTGAGCCACTAGGGCCGCTTAAGTACCAAGCTCTCTCTGGATCGAATCCTAGACATGCATATGCCTGTTACCACACCCTAACCCAGAGACTTTTTCACGGACATGTTTAATTAGATTAAGTCTTATGAGAATTGAAGAATTGTTCAAACCAAGCCTAAAGTCCATCAAACTCTAATCATACTAGCCTACGTCCCTATGGAGCCCATCAAGCCCAACATGCATATCACATAATGAGTTTAGAATACTTACCTGCATGGATCGGGTGCCGGTAGACTCGAAGGCCATATCTCAACCGAAACTTTTCTCAAGTTCACCTCAATTTTACAAATCACTACTGGACCCATTTCACAGCCTGAGTTTTGTAACCTTGGCTCTGATACCAAAATGTAACACCACAAACCCGACCCAAAATGCCACGACCAGATCTGGTATGCTATGGGTTAAATGTTGAAAACTTTGATTTAGAGGGTTTTGAAAATCTCAGTTCGTTTAAGTAGGTATTCATTAAATAAGTGATATTTGTAGAAAACCTTTGTAGTTCTTTTTTTTTTTGTAGAACTTGTTTGAAAACCCCATTTCTTTTCCTTCTTACATTTAAGTCCTTCAACATAAATTTATAGAATGTAAACATTAACAAATATAAATTGATAACGTAAGCTATGGAGGCCTTATTACCTAAATAATCCCAAATTTAATACTTAAAGGAAAACCGAAAATAGTTTATGAAAATAAAAGACTTGATGGCCCCTCGAGTCTGCCTCGGCTCCCATGTCCACGATCTACGGCTCATCTGAAAAGTTAGGGGGATAAAAGGGGTGAGTCACCAAGACTTAGTGTGTAAATCCCGAAAACACATAAAAGGCTTAAGGCCCATAAACACATTATGGGCCTTGGCCCACACACAATGGCAACAAAATATTTACATGCTACATGGCCCAACCTAACCTAAAAGTCGATCCTCTACACACCAGCCCGTACCAGCCATCAGACCTCGGGGGTTTCTACAATCAACCCACCAACCGTTACACACCATATCGATAGCCATGCTGCCTATTCCTAACAATCAGGACTAAATTTAACGTGGCTTAGCCACCGATCATGGACCTAACTTTACAATTTGTGGTTTAACCACCGATCACCAAGGGACCTATTAACATGCTCTTCCCCTCCATCATATTAACCCCATCCCATGCATACATCCATGCAGAATCAAAACAATATACTACCTAAAAGATCATAGACTATCACAAACTTTGATACACATAGAGAAGTTTCTATGATTACGTACCTGGCATCCCTTGCCTACCCTTTTCGAGTATACGACTGTCCATATAGCCTTTTTTTTTTTTTACTTTTAGCCCATAACATATATAGTACATATTAACTAGTGTGATAGAAATCTACACACCTCATTACAGACAAGACGAGACTTTCTATGTTGACACTATCAACTGTCTAAGGTTTTGTTCTGAAGCCGGTCCACAACCTGGGGCCAATCCCGTACTACTAACACCGTTTGCTTTTTAAATTTAGGGGTTGGATTTACGAGTCCAATTCTGTCTTTCGTTTGACTGGCGTTTGTATCCATGGAACAAATCTTAGTTAACAAACCAGATTAAAACATTGAATCGAATACAAACACGAATGTACATTCATAGTGCAGAGGTCTTTTACCTAGAAATCCCAAAAGAGATGGAGCTTAGAGACTAGCGATTTTCAGCTTTTAGATCTAGACGATCTACTTCGTTTCCCTATGTGTCGCCCTAAAATAAGAACACGAGAGCAATCAAGACATTACTCTAAGGATAATCTTATCACGCCAACTAGCCTTTCGGCTTTGGCCTCAACAAAAAAAAATCGAAAGAGAAAAAGTGAAGAGAGAATTCGACACTTACCTTAACACCAACAGATTCAACTAACCCTTAGAGATTTCAGCACTTAGCATGATAGAAGAAAGAGATCGGTAAGGTGAAAAGATAGGACAAGGTATTCGGCTAGTAGGAAAGAGTGGAGAAGAGAGTTGAAGTGAAGAGATTCAGCTTTAGAAGAGATCAAAAGAAAAGATGTAGAGAGGAACTGTAAGGTTTTGGCTTGTAAAAGGAATAAGAGAAAAGAACAATGGAATTTCGGCTTTTGCATAAAAGTGGAGATGAGAGGGAAGAAAGGAAAGAAAAAAAAAGAATAGGATCCAAATGCCGAAATTGAAGAGATATCCCCCATACTTAACCCTAATTTCAGCACCTACTACCTAAAAATCGAAAATGCCCCTTTTTAAAACTAAAACTAAGCTATTAGTCAAGGGAAATTTCGACACCCCTTGAACATATCAAAATCGATTCCTCTTCCCCCCCAGTGTTGGAATTTCGGCTACCACTGTGACCAGCAGATAAATCCTAAAGTTCCTTCCTTATCTTTATCTGATCACACCTCCAAAAGAAACCTAGATAACACTACCTCTTCCTCCCTTTATCTGCCATATTATCTGTATTATCTACTCGAATAAATAATCCTATTTCCAAGCTTTATTACAGCCCCACTATACCCTCTTAAATGCCAAAAATAACTAAATTTAATTAAAGTAATTGGGCTTCATGCGACTCGAACTTGGGCCTCCTCAGTTGACGCCACCTTATAGCTCCCTTATGTAGCGCCACTACCCACTGGGCTACAAGCCCATTTTGTATTTTAAAATACAGATGACATCTTTTTAGCCCTATCCTAACTAGCTTTCCACTAGCATGTCCAAACAGAAAATTCGATTAAGGCCTCGGCCCAACCCTGAGCCCATTCTGGACCCCTAACACTCACATTAAACATAACCATGCATTAAACGCAAAGGCCTATTAATTTAGGATGTTACACTTAAAATGGTTTTAATGCAGTTACGATTTCCAAAACACTATCATGTGACACCGCCAGATTCGGCCATAACATCCAGGCCGGGTTTGGGGTGTTACACCACATGTATTTCTCAAGTCTTTTAATTTAGTCCTTGTTTCCATAAAATTTCACATCTGCCCATAATTCATCACTAATCTTTATTAATTATTTCTTTCTCATGTTATTTTACATTTTTAACACACTAATCCTTGTCTTTCATTCTTTTATGCTCCTTAAATCTTTTCTCACATCTCTTTTAATTTCTTTATCACATATTACTTAATAAATACAATCAATTCATCATGTATTAGATTTAATAATTATCAAGCCTTACTCTTCACTTATTCAACTTATAAATTTGTTATTAAATACAATATTAAAATTATATTCATTCTAACAATTAACTTCATAATCAAAACAAGTAAGAATCTAGTTATACTTACAACCTTAAGCTTGAAGTCAACTTTCTTCTCCTTCTTCATCCTTTGTCCACCACATTGCTTTATTTCTCTATTTTTTTTATCAACTTTCTTTACTTTTCTTCAATTTTTCATATCAAAATACACAATATTTTCACATTAAAATCATGTTCACATATCATAATTCATGTTTTCTAATCAATATCATTATTTCAATTACTTTCCTAAATTTATCTACCATGCATTTGAATTAAAATATAACAATTAATAATAAATAGATTTGAATTATCGTAATACAAACTTCGGATTTGTTCGATTACTACTCGATAACTTTTCTTTTCCTTTCGGTGTCGATGCCTCGGGTTCTTTGCTAGCTATGAAAATAATAATAATTTATACTTATTAATTACAACACTTATTTATAATAAATGATTGAATTTCTATTCAATTTATACCCTAATTCCAATTTAATCCTAATTAACTCATTTAATTTTTATAATTTAATTCATACTTCATTTTTATTCAATTTCCTTTCATATTTTTCTTAACTATCTAATGTTCATAATAAAATTATAATTTAAAATTTCTTTCAATTTAGTCCTTTAAACACAAAATTTATAGCTTCGTTTACAATCCAATCCCTTACCAAATCTAACTTGAAATTTATTCAATTAAATCCTTAATTCATCTTTTTGTTCAACATGAACTATACTTATAAACCTATGAACTTTCAAAGTATCAACTTAATTTCATCAAAACCTTGTTCTAAAGCTTTTAAAACATCAAAATTAAGTAAAAAGAACTTAATTGACTTACCTATTAAAGCCTTAAACCTTCAAGCTCTAGTTTTTTTTTTTTCTTTTCTTTCCCCTTTCTTTCTTATTGTTTTTGAATGGCTTCTACTATTCTTTCTTTTGCTATCATCGCCAGTTTAGGGTTAAAGGCATTATCAAAAAATTCAAGTCTTTTATGGACATTTCATAATATTATTCAACAATTCAAATTAAAGAGTCCCTTAATTAGGTCAACGAGACCTTAAACATGCTTTAGAAGATGACCAGGACTAAACCAAATACATACAGAAATTCTCAAAAATTTTAAAATTTTTTCTAAGTTACAGAGGTCACACGCCCGTGTGGGCAGGCCGTGTGCCTCCCACGGCCTCAGACATGCCCATGTGTCTAAGCCATGTGAAAAGAGGGCATACATACTGACTTGTCCAAATGGCCATGGACCACGCTGAAACACCCCAAACCCTACCAAAAAGACGGATTTGGTATGTTCCTCGAGTAAAACTTTAGCGAATTTCATTGTAAAGAAATTTTGTCTTTAAAACATCATTTTAGGAGGAATTAATAAAATCAAAAGGAAACCAAACTTAAGAAAAATTTCCTTGAAAACATTTATATATTAAAGACAAAATCCTTTTAAATAATTATTAAAACCCATTTAGTTATTTAATGGATATTTATTCATGGCAAAATAAAAGTAAATCCAAACACGAAAATAAAGATAGTTTATAATGGCCTTATTACATAATGTTGGCAACCCAAATTAAAGTCTAAGTAATAAAGTTTAACTTAAAGAGTTTAAGTTGGAAAGTTATCGAAAAGTTATCCCATAAAAATGGGTGAGTCATAAACTCAATGTATAACACATACAATAAAAAAACCCATTTTATGAAATGCTTTCAAACCCAAAATTTCACATATGGCCATAGGCCCATTTAATCAAATATTTGGCCCAAAGGCCCATTTTAGCTCAAATTTAGCCCAAAGGCCCATTTAACTCAAATTTAGCCCAAAGGCCCATTTTACTCAAATTTAGCCCAAAGGCCCATTTTACTCAAATTTATCCCAAAGGCCCATTTTACTCAAATTTAGCCCAAAGGCCCATTTTACTCAAATTTAGCCCAAAGGCCCATTTTATAGCAGATCAAATAATAATCATACAATGTTACATGGATATGTATATGAAATGAAATGCAAGCCTACCAACCTAAATATCCATCCGCTACACACCCCGTACCAACCAAAGACACCGTGGGATTACTAAATCGACCCTCCATCCGCTACACACCATCGAAGGCGATTCTGCGATCAACATGCACATCGCCCTTATTGTGGCAAAGCCACCAAAACAGATGTGATGAAGAAGTCACCGATCAAGTCCAAATATGTGACCGGAAACCAGAGTCAAATATGTGACCAAAGCCACCGAGTCAAATATGTGACCGAAGCCACGGAATCAAATATGTGACCGGCCACCGAGTCAAATATGTGACCAAGCCACCAATTTCACATATGTGACCGAAGTCACCGTAATTGTGGTAAAACCACCGAATACTTCCTTCTTTATTAAACATACCCATATGCCCATGCACATACATATCAAATCAGATTTTCATGCTATGTACCCACAAATCATAATATAGTCATGCTTATTTCATATTGATGCATATATCAAAATAAACGGAATATTGGGTAACATACCTGAATTTTGTATACCAATAATTGGTATCCACAGTCAAAACATACTATCATATAATCACTTTTTTTAATAATATAAATCTATGGAAGTTTTTAATGTATGGTTACACACCTAGTAACAATGAGAACAATACTCTAGCTCGTCCACACCTAAATGATTAATAAACTCGGTTAGTATAAACTATTGTTAGCAAAAACTATACTTATAAACGATAGATCTAAATCCTTACCCTGATTCACGAATAGATAGTTATTTGCGGTTTTCTCCACTAGATGGATCAAAACCCACCGATATTCCACCAACGTAAAGTGGTTCGGTTGTACGCACTACTTGAATAATCGATCCTCGTTTGCGAGGGTCCACAACCGGTGGAAAGTCTCTAACCCCGACATCGCTCTTCGCTTGTAGTTCGATGGTAAAGGAATACTTCCTCTTCCAAACACTTGAACGGCTCTTTTCTTACCTATTTTGATGATCTTAGATCGCTCCTAAAGATAACTTAGATTAGTAATCCATCTAAAGAAATTGATATTATCCAAAATAGTAGTCTTACCTTGATGATTCGAATGGTCACTTAAGATTGTCTTCAACAAAGTTCCTCTCAAAATCTTTTCAAGAGATTCGCCTAAGAGAGAAATAAAAGATTATGATTTCCAATCTTATTCAAGTGAAAGGAAATGATGAAAATAATTGATAGCATCTTACTTTGATCACTTGGAGATTCACTTTGAAAAGAAGAAAAGAAAATGATGATTGACCTTCACAAAATAAAAGAATAAAAATGGTGGCTTCAATATAATGGTTTTGGTTTTGAAGGGAAAGAAGAAAGAGAATGAAAAGAGAAGGAAGTAAAGAGAAAGATGAGAAGAAAATGATAATGGTGATTTCGGCAATGAGAGAAAGATAAGAGAAAATAAGATGAAAAGAAAAGAAAAGAGAATAGGATCAAGGAGAAGAGAGATTGACTATGGAACTTAGATGCATTGGCAAGAGAGAGAGAAAATGAAGAAGAATAATGGTGCTTAATCTTTGTGGTTCTTTTGGTTTCAAAATGAAAACTAAATGAGAGAAAGAAGGTTGTATTTGGTTCAAGCAATTGAGGCTAAATCAAAAGTGAAAATGTACCAAAATGACTAAGGTACATTCTACCAAAATGAAGAAAATTGGTCAAAAGATGAAAGCTAAAACAAAAGAGAGTTTTTACCTAAACTCTATGGCAAATTCGGCTAAGAGAGCTTTTGGTGAAAATGAGAAAAGATGGACAAAACAAAGACTTTTGGCTAACTTTTCCCCTAATGGCAAAGCATAAATTCGCCACATCAATGCCAACATATCCCCTTTTCCTCCTTGTTTCTTCCCCATCATATCCAAAGAATTTACTACACAACTAGGCCTCTCCTTTAGCCTTCATGTTGTCTAGGTTCATGGTCAAATGACCATGAACACATCCCCAAAACATAGCCCTTTATTATGCCATTGTCCCCTCATCTTATCATGAATTTGTGATTCCATGCCTTATGTTCTTTAACTTCCTTTTTACATGGTCAACAAGCCAAAAATGGATGAAAGCTCATCCACTCTAGAATATTCTTGGCCGACACTTACAAGGAAGAAAACAAAAAATTAAAAATTCTCCCTAATGTTAGCTAGGAGATTGAACCTTGCACCTTAAGCATATATCCATGCATCTTAACCACTTTGCCAATTACTTAACTTATGCTAGAACTTATCATCAATTCTTAAGGCCTTAATAGCTTAGTTCTCTCTCTAATTAATAGAATTAAAAGTTTAACAAAGCATTCACTTAATAAATGAAGCTCAAATAACTTCCAAAATGGCACTTAAAATGATTAAGCATGCAACATCATTCAATTATGTAAAATGCATAGCCCCAAAATATCGAGGATGTTACGATTCTACCCCCTTAGAATAATTTCGTCCTCGAAATTACCCATGCGGAATAAGTGAGGGTATTCTTTGTCGATCGCTTCCTCCTGTTCCCACGAAGCTTCTTATGATCCATGATTTCGCCATAATACCTTAACGAGAGGAACCGATTTTCTCCGTAAAACCTTTACATCTCGCCCGTAATTTGAATTGGCTCCTCTTCATATGACAAATCTGATCTTAATTCCACCTCCTCAATCGGTACTACATGAGATGGATCCGACCAGAACAGCGTAACATTGAAACATGAAACACATTGTGCATTTGTTTCAATTCCGAAGGCAAATCTAACTGATATGCCACAGATCCGACCCGCTTCACAATCCGATAAGGTCCAATGAACCTGGGACTTAGTTTCCCTTTGCGTCCAAATCTCATCACCTTTTTCCAAGGTGAAACCTTAAGGAAAACTTGGTCTCCCACTGCATATTCTATTTCTTTCCGCTTTAAATCTGCAGACGATTTTTGTCTGTCAGACGCTTCCTTTAACCGAGCCCAGTTACCTTAACCTTTTCTTGATTCGGACACTATCTCGGACCCAAAATCATGTGTTCCCTAATTCTATCCAACACGTAGGAGTGCGACACTTCCGCCCATATAGTGCTTCATACGGTGCCATCCAGATATCTTGGATTGAAAACTGTTGTTGTACGCAATTTCGCCAACAGAAGAATTCTTCCCAACTTCCTTTGAAATCTATCACACAACCCCTTAACATATCTTCTAAGATCTCGATTACTCTTTCGCATCGACCGTCGACCGAGGATGAAATGCCGTACTGAAATCCAATCTGGTGCCCAAAGCTTGATGCAATGCTTTCCAAAATCGCGACGTAAACCTTGGATCTCTGTCTGAAATTATCGACAACGACACTCCATGCAATCTCACAATTTCAGCTACATATAACTTTGCCAACTTCTGCAAAGAGTAATCAACCCGAACTGGGATAAAATGTGCAGATTTCGTCAATCGGTCCACTATCACCCAAATGGAGTCTTTCTTAGTAGGCGTAAGAGGAAGCCCACTAACAAAATCCATGGTGATTCTCTCCCACTTCCACTGCGGAATCTTTATCGGTTGAAGCAACCCCGATGGTACTTGATGTTCAGCCTTGACTTGCTGACACGTCAAGCACTTCCCTACAAACTCAGTAACTTCCCGCTTAAGACCAAAGCCACCAAAACCGATCTCGCAAGTCTCGATATAACATACTTCCTCCGGGATGCATAGCATAGGGGCTACCATGCGATTCTCAAGTATCTTTTGCCTCAACTCCCGATCCTTTAAGATACAAACTTTACCTTTAAAACACAATACTCGTCATTGTTAATACCAAAATCTTCCAATTTCCCACTGCACTCGTCAAACTTTTCACTCAGATCTTCATCTATTAACTGTCTCTCTTTACTTGACTTAACCATGCTTGGCTTAACTCAAGTTACGCCAACAAGCTTCCATCATCGTAGAGACTAAGATGAGCAAACATCGCCTCAATCGACACCACTTTTCGACTTAGAACGCCCCGCCACCACATTCGCCTTGCGGGTGGTACTCGATGGAACGATCGTAGTCTTTTAACAACTCTATCCACCTTCTCCGCCTCAAATTCAGTTCTTTCTGAGTCAGTAGATATTTCAGACTTTTGTGGTCCGTATATATCACTGACTTTTCTCCGTATAAGTAATGTCTCCAAACCTTAAGAGCAAACACTACAGCTGCCAACTCCAAGTCATGTGTCGGGTAGTTAACTTCATGTGGTCTCAACTGCCGAGACGCATACGCAACTACCTTTCCGCCTTTGCATTAGAACACACCCTAATCCGTGTGGGAAGCATCACAATACACGACAAAATCCTTTCTCGCTTCAAAGCTAAATCAAAGCAGAGCTTCAGTCAAAACTTTCTTGAGCTTCTCAAAACTCTCTTCGCTTATCACCCCACACAAAAGGTACTTCCTTTCTCAGCAATTTCGTTAAAGGTGCGGCTAACGATGAAAATCCTTCGACGAATCTTCGGTAATATCCGGCTAAACCCAAGAAACTGCGAACCTCAGTTACGGACTTAGGTGGTTTCCAATCTAGTCTGACCTCGATCTTCCGAGGATCCACCCTAATCCCTTGCGCAGATACCACATGTCCTAAAAATGTAACCTCTTTCACCAAAATTCACACTTCATGAATTTGGCGTCAGCTTCTTCTCCTTAAAACTCGTAACACAATCCGAGATGCTCATCATGTTCCACTTCGGACTTAGAATACACCAAGATGTCGCCTATGAATACCACGTATTTAACCGATCCAAATAGAAATGAAAAATCCGATTCATCATATCCATAAACGCGGTGGGCGTTCATCAATCCGAATGGTATTACCGTAAATTCATAATGCCCATATCCGGTTCGGAAGCCGTCTTATGGATATCCGCTTCTTTCACTTTAAGCTAATGATACCCCGACCTTAGATCAATTTTAGAGAATACCGCAGCTCCTTTAAGGTGATCGAACAAGTCGTCGATCCTGGGCAAAGGATACTTGTTCTTGATAGTCAGCTTATTCAACTGCCGGTAGTCTATACACATCCTCATCGATCCGTCCTTCTTCTTTACGAATAGGACCGGTGCTCCCCATGGAGACACACTAGGTCGGATGAATCCACGCTCAAGCAACTCCTTGAATCGAGCCTTAAGCTCAACCAATTCCTTCGGTGCCATTCTATATGGAGCAATAGAAACTGGCGCCGTTCCAGGCAATAAGTCTATCCCGAATTCTACCTCACGATCCGGAGGCAACCCCGAAGTTCTTCAGGAAAAACATCTACAAATTCATTCACCGTCTCCGACTTCATTAACGCTTGCTTCTTTAGCCTCCAAAGCATTCACCAACATCGAAAAGCTTCAGATCCTTTCCTAACCATCCTTTCCGCCTTAAGAGCGGATACTACATTAGATAAGTAGTTCCGTCTTTCGCCCATCACTACAACTTCCTTATCATCAAGAGTTCTTAAGGACATTCTCTTAGCAGCAAGAATCCACATTTGCACGGTACTTCACAAGCCGGTCCATGCCTAAAATTAGGTCAATTCTCCGAATGGCAACTCCATTAAATCATTTGAAATTGTAACCCTTGAACTTCTAGAGGCACTCCTTAAAGAGTTTGTCTACAACTCATCGCTCGTCATCTAGAGGACTAAGTATCGATCATCTTCCTAGGTACTGATTTGTAAGTCACATGCAAAGTCCCGATACTTCACTAGCGATATAGGAATGAGTTGACCCTATATCTATCAAAGCAATAAAGGGCAACGAGAAATCAAAAACGTGCCGTGATAACATCAGTGCGTCCATCGTCTTCTCTGCGATTTAACCGCATACACCAAACCTGGTTGTCTCGCCTCGAGTTTCCTTTGCCTCTGCTCGAAGTTCCACGACCTCTACCGAACCATTTCCCTTCCATTGGGACCACGGCCTCTTATCGGTTCTTGTCCACTACATCCCTTGATTAGCACCACGACTTCTTTGGGCGGTTCTTCTCCGAAGTTCATCGGACAATCCTTGATCATGTGATCCTTCGAACCACACTTGAAACATCCGCCGATTTTCTTCCAGCATTCTCTCGAGTGCATTTTCCCACATTGAGAACAAGTACGACTTTGCACTCCCGTAGCAGTCTGTCGACCTCGCGGTCCATCATTCCTTGATTTCTTCTGAAAGTTTCCGGACGACCCCGAAGACCCAAAACTTCTCTTATTCTTGCTCTGACCTCTGTCCCGATTCTGTCTCTCAGTCCGTTTAGCCTCTTCAGCAATTCTTGCCCTTTCCACTAAGATTGCAAAATCTCTTTCACGATGTGGGGAAATCATCACTCTTAACTCATCTCTAAGTCCATCTTCAAATCTGACGCAACGTTCATATTCCGTAGCCACTATCCCTCTGGCATAACGGCTAAGTCGCAAAAATTCTGCTTCATATTCAGCTATCGACTTGTTTCCTTGTACCAGATTCAAAAATGTCTTTCTCTGAGAGTCGATGTAGCTAGCTCCGACATATTTTCCCTCAAATTTCACTTTAAAATACCCCCAATCCAGACGATCCACAGGGGTACTTTCCTTGATAGTAAGCCACCACTGGTAGGCTTCATCACGAAGAAGTGAGATAGCACCTTTCAATTTCTCTTCATCGGTGCGTCTATATCATCCATGATCCTCTCGATCGCTTCCAACCAATATTCAGCCACGTTTGGAGCTACTCCAGATACTTCTCTAAAACCTCGGCTCCATTCGATCTAAGTCTCTCACTCTGACTTTCGAGATCCATTTCGAACTAGCTTCGCTACTCGTTCAAAACTCGCGGCCGACTTGATATCTGCGTCACCTCCTTCATTTTGTTCTTGGAAGTCCGCCCAACAATGGTGGTGGAGCTTCATTCTGGAACCTTGACCAGACCGAATGGTTCAAAGCAGTCATCCTTCCTCTTCCATGTCCACGACGACCTCGTCCCCTAGAGCTCATGTCTACTACGTATCTTATCTTTTTTTTACGAAAAGTCTTATGTATTAGAATCTTTTCACTTCTTATTAAAAGAAAGTCTTATGAAACTGATATTCAGTGGTTTTCGTAGTAGTACACATACACCTAGGGTCCATGTCTCTAAAGTTTCCTTAGGCTTATCAAACATTCATATCACTTATCAAATAAAGGTACATACCGATGGATCTGGTAAAGAATTCGAAGTGCCATGCTCTTATAAAACCATTTATCTTAAGAAAAACTTTCAAAAATCTTTTGGGCCTAATTTTGAAAACGTTGTGGGCTTCAAAACCCAAGGCCGAGAGTTTAAAACTGGGCTCGGATACCAAGCTGAAACACCCCAAACCCGGCCCAAAAAGCCTAACTGGATTTGGTATGTTCCTCGAGTAAAACTTTAGCGAATTTCATTGTAAAGAAATTTTGTCTTTTAAAACATCATTTTAGGAGGAATTAATAAAATCAAAAGGAAACCAAACTTAAGAAAAATTTCCTTGAAAACATTTATATATTAAAGACAAAATCCTTTTTAAATAATTATTAAAACCCATTTAGTTATTTAATGGATATTTATTCATGGCAAAATAAAAGTAAATCCAAACACGAAAATAAAGATAGTTTATAATGGCCTTATTACATAATGTTGGCAACCCAAATTAAAGTCTAAGTAATAAAGTTTAACTTAAAGAGTTTAAGTTGGAAAATCTCCACAATACTTAATCTGAAACCACGGCCACCTCGAAATCCTTCATTGTCCCGATCCATCGCACTACGAGTTATCTCGAAAAGTTATCCCATAAAATGGGTGAGTCATAAACTCAATGTATAACACATACACTAAAAAAACCCATTTTATGAAATGCTTTCAAACCCAAAAATTTCACATATGGCCATAGGCCCATTTAATCAAATATTTGGCCCAAAGGCCCATTTTAGCTCAAATTTAGCCCAAAGGCCCATTTAACTCAAATTTAGCCCAAAGGCCCATTTTACTCAAATTTAGCCAAATTTAGCCCAAAGGCCCATTTTACTCAAATTTAGCCCAAAGGCCCATTTTATAGCAGATCAAATAATAATCATACAATGTTACATGGATATGTATATGAAATGAAATGCAAGCCCTACCAACCTAAATATCCATCCGCTACACACCCGTACCAACTCAACCAAAGACACCGTGGGATTACTAAATCGACCCTCCATCCGCTACACACCATCGAAGGCGATTCTTTGCGATCAACATGCACATTGCCCTTATTGTGGCAAAGCCATCAAACAGATGTGACCAAGTCACCGTAATTATGGTAAAACCACCAGAATACTTCCTCCTTTATTAAACATACCCATATGCCCATGCACATACATATCAAATCAGATTTTCATGCTATGTACCCACAAATCATAATATAGTCATGCTTATTTCATATTGATGCATATATCAAAATAAACGGAATATTGGGTAACATACCTGAATTTTGTATACCAATAATTGGTATCCACAGTCAAAACATACTATCATATAATCACTTTTTTAATAATATAAATCTATGGAAGTTTTTAATGTATGGTTACACACCTAGTAACAGTGAGAACAATACTCTCTAGCTCGTCCACACCTAAATGATTAATAAACTCGGTTAGTATAAACTATTGTTAGCAAAAACTATACTTATAAGCGATAGATCTAAATCCTTACCCTCAGATTCACGAATAGATAAGTTATTTGCGGTTTTTCTCCACTAGATGGATCAAAACCACCGATATTCCACCAATGTAAAGTGGTTCGGTTATGCACGACTACTTGAATAATCGATCCTCATTTGCAGAGGGTCCACAACCGGTGGAAAGTCTCTAACCCCGACATCGCTCTTCGTTTGTAGTTCGATGGTAAAGGAATGCCTCCTCTCTTCCAAACACTTCGAACGGCTCTTTTCTTACCTATTTTGATGATCTTAGATCGCTCCTAAAGATAACTTAGATTAGTAATCCATCTAAAGAAATTGATATTATCCAAAATAGTAGTCTTACCTTGATGATTCGAATGGTCACTTAAGATTGTCTTCAACAAAGTTCCTCTCAAAATCTTTTCAAGAGATTCGGCCTAAGAGAGAAATAAAAGATTATGATTTCCAATCTTATTCAAGTGAAAGGAAATGATGAAAATAATTGATAGCATCTTACTTTGATCACTTGGAGATTCGGCTTTGAAAAAGAAGAAAAGAAAATGATGATTCGGCCTTCACAAAATAAAAGAATAAAAATGGTGGCTTCAATATAATGGTTTCGGTTTTGAAGGGAAAGAAGAAAGAGAATGAAAAGAGAAGGAAGTAAAGAGAAAGATGAGAAGAAAATGATAATGGTGATTTCGGCAATGAGAGAAAGATAAGAGAAAAATAAGATGAAAAGAAAAGAAAAGAGAATAGGATCAAGGAGAAGAGAGATTGACTATGGAACTTAGATGCATTCGGCAAGAGGAGAGAAAATGAAGAAGAATAATGGTGCTTAATCTTTGTGGTTCTTTTGGTTTCAAAATGAAAACTAAATGAGAGAAAGAAGGTTGTATTTGGTTCAAGCAATTGAGGCTAAATCAAAAGTGAAAATGTACCAAAATGACTAAGGTACATTCTACCAAAATGAAGAAAATTGGTCAAAAGATGAAAGCTAAAACAAAAGAGAGTTTTTACCTAAACTCTATGGCAAATTCATCCATGCATCTTAACCACTTTGCCCATGTGCCTCATGAAACTCAAATAACTTCCCGTCGGGATGTTACACGCCCATGTGCCTCACCCGTGGCTGAGCCTATCTTGCACTACACGGCCTGTCACACGCCCGTGTGTCCACCCCGTGGTCAATCCTGACTTGCACCACACGGCCAGTCACACGCCTGGGTGTCCAGCCCGTGGTCAAGCTTAACTTGTTTTGAAATATATCCACGAGGTATACGGTCAAGCCACACGTCCGTGTGCTCAACCGTGTGGGCAAATAAAGGCCATTTGCAAGGCCAAAATGCCACCCACACTTCGGTCATTCTTCTAAGCACATACATACATCATCCCATACATAATTGAAAACCAAAACACATCAAATTATGCATCATTTCTACTCAATTATGAGCCTAACAACCATACCAAATTAATAGCCATTTAAGTCAAAATAACCACAAGCACTTCAAGGCAAAAGCCATCACAAACTTACCATTAATAATATGCTAATCTTTTTCAATAAGCTTACCATTCATATGACCATTTCATTTGCTATCAAGCTATATCAAAACTAGTATCATAGGACATAATTAACCATTCATAGCACAACCATATATCAAGCCATATCATATAGCCATGTACATATTTCAAACATACCCCAAAACAACTAGCCTATACATGCCATATTTAACCATATACACATTCAAAAAGTACCAAAGTAGCGATTGATAGTGTGGTGATGATCCTCGACGATTCCCGAGCCTATTGTAGCTTTGACAATCTGTAAAATAGAGTAAACACACACAAAGTAAGCTTTCCAAAAGCTTGGTAAGCCATATACAAATAAACTTAACATAAAATGAATATGAACACATTGTTACAATGTCATTAATGGTTCTCATTTGCAATTTCATAACATGTTCTTTGGCTCATTTTTCTAGCCATTACTTTTCACATTTCATAGCTCAAATATAACCCATTTTCTCACATTATCCTCAAGCATTTATCACATTATAACTCATCAAATATATACACATATTCATCTTGGTAAGTTCATATATACACTTACCTTCCATACACTTACATAGTGTACTTATCATACGTACCTGATTCATTCTATAACATCCCGAATTTGGGCCTATAGATTTGGGTTGTAACGCCCCAAAAATCATGAAACTTTTAATTTTTGTGTATGCGAGTTAATATGCATGTGTAGCACTTAGAATAATAATATTAAGGTATTATCGGGATTATTTGAAGCCTTAGAGTTAGGGGAGACCATAGGCAAAATTTATTTTCCTTACTTAGTGGACCCTAGTCTCAAGCATGAGGCCTCATAAGTGAATTAAGAGAATAGAGGGCACGAATAGGCTCAGGAATTGGGTCGAGGCCTTAATTGAATTCTTTGATTAGACACTCTAGTGGAAAGCCTGATAAGATAAGGGCTTAAAAGATGTTATCTTTGTTTTAAATACAAGTGGGCTTGTGGCCCAGTGGGAAATGGCGCCACTTAGAGAGCAAGGAGGTGGCGTCATTAGCAGATGAAGAGGGCCTAAGTTTGAGTCACTTGAATCCCAATTCTTTTAAATTAAAGTAGCTAAATTTTGGCATTTAAGTGGGTAAGGTTGGACGGCAACAAGGCTAAAATATATGGGATTTTTAATGTTTTTATTATGTCGATGATATGTTGATTTATGAGGGGAGGAGTTGGGGCTTAGTAGGCCTCTTTTGAAGGGAGGTTGTAGATTAATATAACTAGGGAGGATAAAAGCTATCAGGTGGAGGTAGAGTTGGCCGAAAATCAAACTTTGGGTGGGGGAGAAAAATCGGTTTGATATGCCGAAATTAGTAGGCACAAGTGTTAGTGTTTTTCATCTATTTTCCTTCTCATCTTTCCTCTTCAAAGTCAAACTCCCTTTTCTCTTGTGGGTTCTCTCTTTCTTTTCTGTAACTCTCTAACACTCTCTTCTCCTCTTCAATATTCTTTCAAAAGCTGAATACCCTTGCCCATATTTTCTTCTCCCATAGCCGAAACCTTCAAAGTTCAGCCTATTTTCCCAAAGTTTCAACATAGCCGAATCATCATCTTAGGATTACCAAATCTCCTCTATGATGGCTGCTTGTGCCGAATCTAGAAGAAAATCGAAGGTATTGAGATAGGATTTTCGTGTGGCCGAACGTTGGAGGGTGGACTTATGTCCCCTATTTGGTCGGAGGGACACTTCTCTTTAATCTATTCTTCTTTAACCTAATCTCATTTGGTTGTGGTGTAGGGATTCAATCATCGTTTTAGCCAAGTCTGTTAACTCCGAGATTCGATCGGTTTAGGTAAGACAATTTCTTTTAGTGGTTGTGTTAATAGATTCACTCACTAAACTATTATCTTAACCAAGTCAAATGGACATACAAATCATATCTCTCGTAGTGAGTTTGACAAGGCTTTTAATGGATGCAAGAAACATACAAGTTGGAGAGGGAAGCAAACCATCACGTTCGATCCCTAAGTTCAAGAAACGAGCAGTATCAGTAGTACGGGATTGGCCACCGGTTGTGGGACGGCATCGGAGCAAGATCGTAGGCCGGTAGCGGTAGTCTTGAGTGACGATAGTGTTAAAGCCAAGAGTGCGATAGTACGAGTATCAGGTATGTAACTCTTGCACACTTCATATGTTGTTATGTTAAATGTTGTGTTTTGTCAAAAGCAAAAATAGTAGTGGGAAACATTACGTTACCCTTATGGGTATAAGCAAGGACTCTGGGGAAGTCCATTATGGTGAATAACGTGTTTTATCTATGTGAAACCTGTGTGTGTGCCATGTTATATTCTTTTAAGTTTTAAACATGATCATATTGTATGGAGAAACATATACATGAGATATGGGTATGATGAGAGGAGGGGGAAGGCATGGTTTATCAGACTGTCACCAGTGGTTAGGTACCACACGTTGGTTGGCCTCACATATTATTATTCTGTGACTAAGTCTCAGTGGTTTGGAACCACTAGTGGTTAGGTACCACATATGATTTCCTCTGTCACTCGTCCTAGTGGTTAGGTACCACAGTGGGTGGCCCCACATATCGATATAAGTGATCGTCACCCGTGGTTAGGTACCACAAGTGGGTTGGCCCCACACATGAATTTTTGTAACTTTGGTTACCAGTGGTTAGGTACCACCAGTGGCTAGGTGCCACAAGGGGTAGATTTGGAAGACTCAGGTGGATATTTAGGTAATGGGTTGCATGACATGCATAATATCATATGGATCTGTGTATGAGCTTAACGTCTTTTGGGATGGGGAATTACACACTGAGTCTCTGTGACTCATCCCTTCCGTTGTTTTTTTTTTCAGATAATGCTTAGATCGTGGATTCGGAGCTGGGGTGGACTCGTGGTAGCCATGCTCAATAATTGTTTCTATTACACTGTGTATTACGGATTTGGTTTTCCTCTACTTTAAGTTTGGATTTCAGTTTGTAATAAGGCCACTTAAACTTTACTTTGGGATTTATTATTCGTTCCGCTTTCTCTTAAATTTTTATTAAATGAAAAAGGCATGTTAACTAATATACGACATGGACGTTTTTATAAACTTAAGTAAATACTTTGAGTTTTTCTAAAGTTATACGCCAGATAAATAATAAACAAAGGTTAACAAGAAGGTTATTCTATCATGCTGAATTAAGTTTCAAAATGTTTGAACAATTCACTCAATTCAACCTTGTTTCTTTTTAACTACAGAAAAGTTTTCTCTCCAAATCAAGTCGACAAAATGGTTTTAAGACGTTTTCTTCCCAGTGATACGCCAGATTCGGTCGTAGTGTTTAGACCGGGTTTGGGGTGTTACACGTTTACACATAACACATAAACTACCATTTTTCGAACTTGCCCGTTGAACCATTTGGAATCTAACAGGATACTCAGAGTGCTTGGAATAATCGTACAATGCCAGCGTCCCAGACGAGGTCTTACATGTACTTAAATATCGATGCCACTATCCCAAACAAGGTCTTACATGAATCAAATACGATGCCAATGTCCCAGACATAGTCTTACACATAAATCTCAAATTGATGCCAACATCCCAGACATGGTCTTACACAAAGTCTCGAATCAATGCCAACGTCCTAGACGTGGTCTTACATGATATCAGATATCAGAAACCTATGTCATGACATACGCAATTCTACTTATTCTTAGGTTCAAGCGGGACTTTTTTGGATGTTGACAACAAGTCGATACTATCTTAAATTTCATGTACTCATCATCTCATATACATTCATCATCATAATTTTCATATGAACATACATATATCAATATAATTACATTTATTTGTATATCGACTTACCTCGGATTCGAATATATGGAAACGAACTCGTCTACTCAATTATTTTTGATTTCCCGCGACCTAACTTCATTTTCTTCGGTTCTTGATCTATGCAGATTCAAATTTAACTCATTTATTCACTAATTCAATTCAATCCAAAAACACATATTTAGGGCAATTTACAAATTAGCCCCCATGTTTTTACATTTTGACATTTTAGTCCCTATTTCACAAAATCACAAAATACACAAAATCTCAATATACCCATGCTTAGCCTAATTCTCTATAGATCCCTAGTATTCCATATTTTTCATTTATTTCACAATTTAATCCCTCAAAATATTATTTTCTCAATTAAGACCAAAATACTCAAAATCATCAAAACTTCAAAGACAAAACATGTTAATCTAACACATATATTTCATATTTTACCATCAAATATTACAAAACCCATGTGTTCATCAATGGCACATTTCAAAATATTCATCAATTCACAAAATTGAAGCATGGGCTTGAGAGAGCATTAAGCAACGATTACAAAAACGTAGAAATTATCAAAAACCGAAGCAAAACATACCTTGATTTTGGATTAAACCTAGCCGAATAAAGCTTGGTTTCTTTATTTTCTTTTCTTTTTGATATTCGGCCAAGAACAAGACATTATGTCCTATTTTATGACTTTATTTAATTAATATTACTTTAATTATAAATTTCAAAATTTAGCCTTTTTATTTTCATTAAAATTCTACTAACTTTAGGCATTAATGTCCATCCATATTTCCAATGGTTTAATTTCATTATAAGGACCTCACATTTATAAAGACATGACACTTAAGCGCTTTTAACATATAGCATGCAAATTTTGTATCTTTCACAATTAAATCCTTATGTCAAAATTAAGCACATAAATGGACAAATTAATTCACGAAAATTTAACACATGCTTAATCACATACTGCAGACACATAAAATATTATTAAAATATTTTTGTGACTCAGATTTGTGGTCTCGAAACCACTATTCCGACTAGAGCCTAATCCAGACTGTTACAATTCTCCCCCTTAGGGATTTTCGTCCCCGAAAATCTTACCGTTGAATAGGTTCGGATATTGTTGTCTCATTGTATCTTCAAGCTCCCACGTAGCCTCTTCAACTCCGTTTCGATGCCACAATACTTTCACTAACGAAATTTTCTTATTCCGTAATTCTTTCACTTCACGAGCTAAGATACGAATCGGCTCTTCGTCGTAAGTCATATCAGATCGAATTTCAATCCCAGACGGAGTAATTACATGTGATGGATCAGATCGATATCGACGAAGCATTGACACATGAAATACATTATGTATCTTTTCCAATTCTGGTGGCAACAATAATTTATACGCAATAGGTCCAATAGGCTCAATAATCTCATACGGTCCGATGGACCTCGAACTTAATTTTCCTTTTCGTTCGAATCAGAGTACTTTCTTCCATGGAGATACTTTCAGGAACACTTTATCACCGATTTCAAATTCAATGTATTTTCTTTTCAAGTCTACATAGGACTTTGGACAATCAAACGTTGATTTCAAACTATCACGGATCACTTTCACTTTCTGTTCTGTATCTTTTATCAAATCAACCCCGTGTATCTTACTTTCACTGAGCTCAGTCCAATACAGAGGTGTTTGACATTTGTGTCTGTACAAAGCTTCATAAGGTGCCATTTTGATGCTCGATTGAAAACTGTTGTTGTATGCAAATTCAATCAATGGCAGATATTGTTCCCACGTACCATTAAAATCAAGAATGCAACATCTTAACATACCCTCAAGTATCTGAATGATTCGCTCAGATTGACCATCCATTTACAGGTGAAAAGCTGTACTGAAATGCAATTTTGTGCCTAAAGCTTCTTGCAATTTCTTCTAGAATCGTGATGTAAATCTCGGATCTCTATCAGACACAATAGACAACGGTACTCCATGTAATCTCACAATATCAAAAATATAGAGCTCAGCTAACTTATCAAGTGAGTAATCGGATCGTACCAGAATAAAATCGATTGATTTCGTCAATCTGTCGACTACAACCCAAATTGCATCTTTCTTTCTCGGAGTCAACAGCAATCCAGAAACAAAGTCCATTGTCACTCTATCCCATTTCCACTCGGGAATCAAAATCGGTTGTAACAAATCAGATGGAACTTGATGTTCAGCTTTTACTTGTTGACAGATTAAACATTTCGAAACAAAGTAAAAAATGTCTCATTTCATACGAGACCATAGTAGTGTTGCTTCAAATTATGGTACATCTTTGTACTACCCGGATAAACAGATAAGAAACTATTATGGGCATCATTCAAAAGTAATTGTAATATCTCTGGATTTCTCAGAACACAGATTCAGCCTTGAAATCTCAAGCAATCATCATCATCAACTCGAAATTTAAAATCAAAATTCAAATCACATTGAGCTCGATTTGCTAACAAGTCATTATCAACTTTATGATCATCACAAATTTATTGTAAAAACAATAGTTTCACTTTCAATTAAGCTAAAGTGAACTATCATTAGACAAGTCCAAATGAGCATTCATAGCACACAATGCAAACTGTGATTTTCGACTTAGAGCATCAGAAACAACATTTGCCTTAGTTGGGTGATAATCTATCATAAGCTTATAGTCTTTCAACAGCTCTAACCATCTTCTATGTCGCAAATTCAAGTCTTTTTGGGTCATCAGGTATTTCAAAGTTTTATGATCTGAAAACACATGGCATTTCTCACCGAAAAGATAGTGCGCCAAATCTTTAGGGCAAACACAATTGTAGCTAGCTCGAGGTCACGTGTCAGACAATTCTTTTCATGCAGCTTCTATTGTCTCGAGGCATAAGCTATAAATTTTCCTTCCTGCATCAAAACACATCCCAAACCATTTAACTAACCATCACTATAAATCATGAATTCTTTACCCGGTTCTGGCTGTACCAAAACTAGAGCTTTAGTCAACAGAGTTTTCAGCTGATCAAAGCTTTTCTGACATTTATCAAACCATTCAAAACTCACATCTTTCTGAAGCAATTTAGTCAATGGAGTAGCTATCATCGAAAATCCTTTTACAAACCGAGGATAATAACCATCTAGTCCCAGAAAACTACAGACTTCAGACACATTTTTCGGAGGTTTCCATTCCAGAATATCAGAAATCTTGATCGAATCAACTCATATTCCAGAGGCTGATACAATATGTCCCAGAAAACCCACTTCTCGCAACCAAGATTCACATTTACTGAACTTTGGATACAATTGCTTATCCTGTAGAGTTTGCAACAAAATTCTCAGATGTTCAGCATGTTTAGTTTCATCACGTGAATATATCAAAATGTCGTCAATGAATACAACAGCAAATCGATCTAGGTACGGTCTGAAAATTTTGTTCATCAGATCCATAAAAATAGCAGGAGCATTTGTTAGTCCAAAAGGCATAACTAATAATTTATAATGCCCATACCTCGTTCTGAAAGCAGTCTTCGAAATATCTGAATCTTTTACTCGCAACTGATAATATCCTGATCTCAAATCTATCTTTGAAAATACCGTGGCTCCTTTCAGTTGATCAAACAAATCATCAATTCTAGGTAGAGGATATTTATTCTTTGTATTCACATTGTTCAACTGACGATAATCAATGCACATTCTCATCGTGCCAACCTTTTTCACAAACAGAACAAGAGCACCCCAAGGTCAGAAAATTGGTCTTGCAAACCCTATATCAGTCAACTCTTGCAACTGTGACTTTAACTTTTTCAATTATGTTAGTGCCATTCTATATGGAGCTATCGAAATAGGAGTCATTCTCGAAAATAGATCAATACCAAATTCAACTTCCCGTATTGGAGGCAATCTCGGTAATTCTTCAAGAAATACGTCAGGGAATTCACATACCACTGGCATTAATTCAACTTTCTTCTCTGTCACTTTTGAGTCAATCACATAAGCAAAATAAGCTTCATAACCCTTCCTCAAATAATTATGAGCTTTTAACACAGATATCACAGTAGGTAACCCAGTCAAATCATTAGACTCAATCCAAACTATTTCATCATTCTGACATCTCAAATCAATAGTCTTTCTTTTGCAATTCACAACAACATCATGCAACATCAACCAGTCCATACCCAAAATTATATCAAACTCATCAAAAGATAATAACATCAGATCAGTCGAAAAACAGATATCTTGAAACATCAACGGGCAGTTCTTACATACTTTTATTAACCAGAACACTTTTACCTAAGGGGTTCGATACTTTAATAACGAATTTAGTAGACTCTACAGGCAAAGTCTTACTGGATACTAAGTTCATGGATATATATGAATGAGTAGAACCTGGGTCTATCAATGTAATCACAAAAGTATCATAAAGAGTAAATGTACCCATTATAACATCTAGAGATGAAGCTTTCTCATGATCTCAGATGGCATATGCTCTAGAAGGCGCTCTAGCTTCAGATCTCGCAACAGTGTCTTTCGTAGTTCTCTGACTACCACTGACATTTCTTGTATTTTGGGAAGGTCTACCTCTTACTGAAGCATTATCAGATCTCAGATTCTAAACAATCTCTTGCTCAACAGACTCTGGGTAATCTCGGATGAAATCATCTAGCGATCTGCATCTGAAACAGGCTCGATTATTCAATCTACAACTTCCCAAATGCCTTTTACCACAATGATTACATTCAGGTCACTCAGATCGGATGTTTATAACACTGGCCATTAAAGTAGTAGGAGCTTTGAAATTTGACTGTGATCTAGCTCGATCTTTAGTCGAATGTCTAACATTAGTCTTCGATTGGCTTTGTTCATCTCTGAATTTCTTTGAAGCAGGCTAAAATGTTTTACTCAGAAATCTCTTTCTCGCATCTCTAGTTTCAAAGTTAGCTTTTCTTTTCTCTTTCTCAAGTGCCTAAGCTTTGCAAGCTCATTCAACTAGTACTATGAACTCTTTTATCTCAAGTATACCAACTAACAGTTTAATATTCTCATTTAGACGATCTTCAAATCTTTTACACATTATTGCCTCGGTGATACACATTCTCGAGCATACTGACTTAATCTCACAAACTCTCTTTCATATTCAGTTACAGACATGCGACTCTGCTTCAATTCTAGAAATTTTTTTTTTGTTTCTGATCAATAAATCTCTAACTAATATATTTCTTCCGGAATTCAGACTAAAAGAAATCCTATGTAACCCGTTCCATTGGAACAATAGAAATCAGAGTCTTCCACCATTGATAAGCTACATCTCGTAGTAAAGAAACGACACATTTTATGCATTCATCAGGAGTCAATGTCATTTCATGAAATACCCGGATCCTATTCTCAAGCCAAAACTCAGCTTTCTTGGCATCGTCTTCACTAGTGGCCCTAAATTCTTCAACCCCATACTTGCGGATCTTATCAACGGGATGCTTGATCAAAAGATTCAAGTTCATAACCGGAGGCGCAACTCAAGTCTGAGGAGGATTAGGCAGGGGCGAAGGTTGCGAAACAGCCGGATTATCTCTTACAAACTGAGTGAACCACTCACTCATCATTTGGAAGAAAGCTAATTTAGCTTCTCCCTATTGACCGCTAGTCGTCGATCTCGAATCAGATGGCGCTGTCCCTTAGGCGCATTGCTTTTAACGTCGTCAGCTACGGCTCTTTCAAGATCCATTACTATACGATAAACACATTTTATATGTCAGGATTCATCAGACTATCACATTTTATATATATGGCATGTATAGTTAGATTCTCACACGCTACATTAGTTCGAGAACTAACTAAATCGTAGCTCTAATACCAACTAAATGTAACACCCCTAAACCGTAATCGTCACTGGTTAAGGGTTAAAGGCATTACCTGACAATTCAAATCTTTTACGGACATTTCATAATATTATTCAACAATTCAAGTCAAAGAGTCCCATAATTTGGTCAATGAGACCTTAAACATGCTTTAGAATATCGCTGGGACTAAACCAATACATACAAAAATTCTCAGAAATTTAAAATTTTTTCTAAGTTATAGAGGTCACACGCCCGTGTGGGTAGGATTTGCGCCTCCCATGGCCTTGGACATGCCCATGTGTCTAAGCTGTGTCAAAACAGGGCATACATATTGACTTGTCCACATGGCCATGGACACGCTCGTGTGCCTCACCCGTGGTCGAGCCTGTCATGTACCACATGGCCAGTCACATTGCCGTGTGTCTAGCCCGTGGTCAAGCCTGACTTGTTTTAAAATATAACCACGAGGGACACGGTTGAGCCACATGCCCATGTACTCAACCGTATGGGCAAATAAAGGACATTTTCAAGGCCAAAATGCCACCCACACTTAGGTCATTCTTCCAAGCACATGCATACATCATCCCATACACATTTGACAACCAAAACAAATCAAATTGTGCATCATCTCTACTCAATTATGAGCCTAACAACCATACCAAATTAATAGCCATTTAACTCAACATAACCACAAACACTTCAAGGCAAAAACCATCACAAACTTACCATTAATAATATGCTAATATTTTATCAATAAGCTTACCATTCATATGACCATTTCATTTGCTATCAAGCTATATCAAAACTAGTATCGTAGGACATAATTAACCATTCATAGCACAACCATATATATAGCCATATCACATAGCCATGTATATATTTCAAACGTATCCCAAAACAACTAGCCTATACATGTCATATTTAACCATATACACATTCAAAAAGTACCAAAGTAGAGATTGATAGTGTGGTGATGATCCTCGACGATTCCCAAGCCTATTGTAGCTTTGACAATATATAAAACAGAGTAAACACACACATAGTAAGCTTTCCAAAAGCTTAGTAAGCGATATACAAATAAACTTAACATAAAATGCATATGAACACATTGTTACAATGTCATTAATGGTTCTCATTTGCAATTTCATAACATGTTCTTTGGCTCATTTTTTAGCCATTACTTTCCACATTTCATAGCTCAAATATAACCCATTTGCTCATATTATCTTCAAGCATTTATCACATTATAACTCATCAAATATATACACATATTCATCATGGTAAGTTCATATATACACTTACTATCCATACACTTACATATTGTACTTATCATATATACCTGTTTCTTTTACAAATAACACGTAAACTTCCGTTTCTCAGACTTGCCTGTTGAACCATTCAAAATCTAGTAGGATACTCAGAGTGCTCGAAATTGTCGTACAATGCCAACATCCCAGAAGAGGTCTTACATGTATTCAAATATCGATGCCACTGTCCTAGACAAGGTCTTACACGAATCAAATATGATGCCAATGTCCCAGACATGGTCTTACACGTAAATCTCAAATCGATGCCAACGTCCCAGACGTGGTCTTACATGAAGTCTCGAATCAATACCAATGTCCCAGACGTGGTCTTACATGATATCAGATATCAGAAACCTATGTCATGACATATGCAATTCTACTTATTCCAAGGTTCAAACGAGACTTTTTGGATGTTGACAACAAGTTGATACTATCTCAAATTTCATGTACTCATCATCTCATATAAAATCATCATCATAATTTTCATATGAACATGCATATATCAGTATAATTACATTTATTTGTATATCGACTTACCTCAGATTCGGATATATGGAAACAAACTCAGCTACTTAATTATTTTTGATTTCCCATGATCTAAGTCCATTTTCTTCGGTTATTGATTTATACATATTCAAATTTAACTCATTTATTCACTAATTCATTCAATTCAATCCAAAAACACATATTTAGGGTAATTTACAAATTAGCCCTCATATTTTTACAATTTGACATTTTAGTCCCTATTTCACAGAATCACAAAATCTCATTATACCCATGCTTAGCCAAATTCTTTATAGATCCCTAGCAATCCATATTTTTCATTTAATTCACAATTTCATCCCTCAAAATATTATTTTCTCAATTAAGTCCCAAATACTCAAAATTATCAAAACTTCAAAGACAAAACATGTTAATCTAACATATATATTTCATATTTCACCATCAAACATTACAAAACTCATGTGTTCATCAATGGCACAATTCAAAATATTCATCAATTCACAAAATTGAAGCATGGGTTTGAGAGAGCACTAAGCAACGATTACAAAAACATAGAAATTATCAAAAACCGAAGCAAAACATACATTAAATTTTGATTAAACCTAGTCAAAAGAAGCTTGGTTTCTTTCTTTCCTTTTCTTTTTTGATATTCAGCCAAGAATAAGACAATATGGCCTATTTTATGACTTTATTTTACTTAATATTACTTTAATTATAAATTTCCAAATTTAGCCTTTTTATTTTCATAAAATTCCACTAACTTTAGGGATTAATGTCCATTCATATTCTAATGGTTTAATTGCATTATAAAGACCTTGCATTTAGAAAGACATGACACTTAAGTGCTTTTAACATATAGCATGCAAATTTTGTATCTTTCAAAATTAAATCCTTATGTTGAAATTAAGCACACAAACAGAGAAATTAATTCACGAAAATTAAACACATGTTTAATCACATACTGCAGACATAGAAAATAATATTAAAATATTTTTGTGACTTAAATTTGTGGTCCTAAAACCACTGTTCCGACTAGGGCCTAAACTGGACTGTTACATGCTTTCTTTCTTTATTTCCTTTCTTTTATATATATATATATTAGTTAATGATGATAATAATTATAATAATAATATAAATATCTTTTAATAACACATATTTATAGTACATTTGTCACCACTTAATTTGTTTATCATACACAAAAATCTCATAATATAATTATTTAATTAATAACTATCTTTTACTTAATTTCCAAGTAAATAAATAAATAAAATACAAATGTATATATTTACATTATTACAATTGTCACTATCCAATTTGTTTATTATACAAAAATCTCACAATTTAATTATTTATCTAATAAATATCTTTTAAATAATAAATATCTATTTACTAATTAAATACATGTATTACAAATGTACATATATATTTTTACAATTGTACAATATCATCACCATCCATTTGGCAAATTTTTGATTTATTCATATAATATAATAATTAAAAAACAAAAATCTTAGATTTTTATCAACATTTGCCGCCTCATTTATGGTGAATGGTATATTTCCCATTTTGGTCCCTTTTTCTTTTTCTTAATCTATAATTCTACTTTTACCCCTTATTCAATTTAGCCATTTTCCCTAATTTCTCTTAAATAAGCTAAATTCACTTAATTAAAGCCTAATTAAACACATAACTAGCCTCATAAATATTCATAATAAATATTTACGAACTCGGTTCACTAAGACGGAGGCCCTATAACTCGCTTTTTCGGTGCCCATGAATTTTGGGTCATTACATAATGAGCTACTATTGAAATCTATTATGAATAAAGACGTAACCTTGTATTTATTGTTACACGTGTATGTGCTTCGCCCTGAATCACAATGAGGTGATAGCTCAGAGGTTTAAAGAGTGTAAGTAAAGTATCATAGACCATGAGGAAAAGGGAATAGTCTCAAAGTAAGGTATGGTAACAGACAAGTATAAGATAATAGAATTTGAGGAAGTATTCACTAGAGACAAAGTTAAAGGTTAAGAATGCCTGCTCTCTTACATAAGGCCGTGACTAAGTAAGGAAAGAACACTCCTACTCTCTGGTTACTAATGCATCGCTTCATATTTTGGTATATCCACGTTTCAATGCATATTTGTTTTTTCTAGAAAATAGCATAAATCAAAATCGCTCAAAAAGTATTTACAATAAAAACATTCAAAGCAGGAGCTATTCTAGTGCACAAGAATTGATCCACATTTTTTCTTTAGGAAACATTATTGCTTGATTAAAGGTGGTTGGAATATCAGTACCTGGGTGACATTTCCATTCACCCCTACCCTCTGTTAGGTAATTTATAATGTTATCCATACTTATATCTCGAAAGTATTCCAAGTCAATTTTTCTATATCTTTTTTCATAAAATGGAGCATTATAAAATTCACAAATAACCGAGGGGTAACTCGTACATCTTTCCCTCGCACATGTATTGTTTCCCATTTATGACCTTCAATTTTTCTAGACTCCTAGTCCTGTAAAGATGCATAAAATTCTTGAACTACAGGGACCACAACAGAGTCTTTCGGGATCATACAAAAACGTTCTCATCTATGATATCTAACTAAAGGCCATATCTCCTGACAGAGAATCATCGATGGTTCAAATCCCCTCTCTTGAATAAATATTTTCCTTGAAGTTCTACAAAATATTTTTCAACATTTTTATTCAAAAAATTAGAGGGGTTTGGAACCATTAAGGTTTTGGTTCATTAGTTCTTCTTACCATTCATGGAGGCATTTTGGAATAGTAAAAATAGCAAGCAAAGTTTCTAATGGGATAATAAAAATAAGAGTTAGGAACCCTTAACCTTAAATGGAAATTCGTCGGATTCCCTTGTGAAATCTTGTTTGTTTCATCTTCAAGTCCTTGCACCGAGTGAGTCTATTCCGAAAATAAGAGCTATGAAATAAAGATCTTGGGAAGAAAATGAGATTTGGAGGTTTTAAAAATTTTAGGGTTTAAGAGTTTAAAATATTTTGAAAGAATTAGAAGTAAAAGAGGTTTTAAGTAATGATTAATAGTATTTTGGAGTTTTAAAATAAAGATTTTTGGGCTTAAAACTTGGTATAATTAGAGATTAATCTGTCGGGTTGCGGAAATGGGTTAGGTCAACCTTGTAGAAAATTGCAGTGATGTCACGACATTGGGGTTCTGTGTCGCGACACCCCTGACAGGTTGTCATTGTTGCGAGATCGAGGTTCGATGTCACAACACATCTAGAATTTTGGTTTTCTGGGTAAACTAGATTTAGTGTCGTGATGCACAAAGTTTGTGTCGAGACATCGAGATAATTTTCTCAATTTCATCAATTCTGGCCTTGGTGTTATGACACGGGGTTACCGTGTTGTGACATTGGCTCTGTTTCTGCCAAATTTCCAATGTCCAGTGTGTCACGGTTACTATACGATATAAATTTAATAAAAAATAAAGTCTAGACTAATAGTTAGTTAAATATACAATAATTTAGGAAGAGCTAAACATCAAATTAAATAACCAAGTTTTACTTTTGGATTCATCCGACAACACTATTAATTCATATAAGGACGATTCATTGGTTCTTTCAATATTAGTCCATCGCCTGTCATGCCACTTCACCTTCTTCCATTTATCTGTTTCCATGAACCTATTCTTTTGACATGCATTGGTTGTAGGAAGTACGTTTCATGATTTGGGATTATTAGGATTGAAAATAGATAATTCATCACCCCTAAGTCCCTTTTATTTTCCCCATTCTATTGTTGGCCACATTTAAAAACTTCTGTTTCACCATTAATCTTCATTATTAATTCATCACTTTCCAGATTAATGGTGGAGCTTGAAGTGGCTAGAAAAGGTCTACCTAACAGGATTGGTATCTCGCAATCTTCTTCAAAGTTTAGAACTACAAAGTTTGTCAGTATAATAAAGATGCACACTTTGACTAGCACATCTTCCAATACTCCTTTCGGATGCACTGAAGATCTATTAGCCAACTGCAGTGTTATTTGGGTGTTCTTTAGGTCCCCTAACCTTAGTTTTTCACATATTGATAGAGACATTAAATTGATATTAGCTCCTAAATCATGTAGGGCTCTATTGAAATGAATGCTCTCTATCTCTATAGGAATTGTAAAGCTTCTTGGGTCTTTCAACTTTTGGGGAACCTGTCTAGAAATAATAACACTACAATAAGCGCTCATGTTAACTTGTTCTCCTACCTTAATTTTCCTACACCTAGACATGGTTTCCTTTAAAAATTTGGCATACTTTGGAACTTTTTCAATTAATTCAATAAAAGCCATCTTGACATTTAATGTTTTGAAAAAGTTTAGAAAACTTAAAAACTCATCTTCATCCCATTTTTTCTTCTCTTCTAGCCTTGAAAGGAACATTATCTTTGCAATGATAGAATCTTTAATCGTCTCTTTCTGTGGTTCAACTGCTGGTGTAACTAATTCCTTTGACTCTGTTTCATCGTCATCTTCTAAGGGTTCTTCTTGAAGATCATCAGTATTCTCCTTATTCATCTATTGAGTTAGGTTCTCTGGGCTACTCAATACTTTACCTGATCAGAGTGTTATGACTTTCACATGCTCCTTCCCTTCTCTTTAAGGATTATTTTGGGTATTACTAGGAATACCTGTGTCAATTTGTGTTTTTATATCACCCATCATGCTCATCAGTTGGCTCATCTAATCTTCAAGCTTAGTCAATGTTCTTGTTGAATTGGTGCACTCAAACTGCACCTGCTTTATGTCTGTTCCCATTAACTGCATCTCCCCCTCGATTCTATCTAGATGTTGACCACATACATTATGGTCATTCGGGCTAACCTTTTCTTAAGGTTTCTGTAAATAAGGAGATTGATAGTTAGTGTTTTTAACTTGGTTAGAGCTATTACCTCCTCCTTGGTTTTCTGCGCATCTCAGATTTTGGTGATCTCTCCATCCAAGTTTGTATGTATATGAATAAGGATTTCCACCCCTATTTTCGATGTTGTTCACATCCTCGATGGGATTGTTAATGTAGTGGAAGAGTAGTTTGTCTTATCCATAGATAGATGGCATATTCTTCTTAGGCTCTATTCAGTTTATTTTGTCTACTAATTATTGATATATATTATCCTCCTAGACAACCTTCATCATAGATGGCCTTCAGCCATATGCATATCTTTCAGTTGGCTACTGGCAGGAGTTCATCGCCATACTTTTTATTAATTCGTACGCATCCTTGTATGTTCTGTTCATGAGGGCACCTCCTGTTGCTCCATCTAATCCTGGTCTTGATTGCATATCCAACCAATTATAGAAAATTGACAACCGTAAACACTTAGGAAATCTGTGGTGTGGGCATTTCTAAGTCAACATCTTAAAGCACTCCTGTGCTTCATGAAATCTTTCTCATTCTAATTGTTCATACATCGAAATTTATTTTCTTAGATGGACCGTCTTGCTAATAGGAAACAATTTCTATTGGAATTTCCCTGTGAGTTCGTCTCATGTCGTTATTGATCCTGGTGCTTGCGAATCTAGCCAAGAAAAGGCTTTACCGATTAATGAAAAGGGGAACAACTGAAGAAGAATAGAGTCATCAGTGACTCTATTATATTTAAAGGTATCGCAAATCTAGAGGAAACATTTTAGATGCTAACTTAGATATTCTATCATTGTTCCTCAAAACTACATATTATTTTGAATTATCTGGATCATAGTTGGCTTAATCTCAAAATTATTGGCCGTAATGGCTGGCCTCGTTATACTCCCTTAAACCATATCCAAATTTGGTAGCGCATATTCCCTTAGAGTCTTCTCGTTACGCGCCATATTTATATTTGCAAGTAGCTGTGGTGGTGGTGGTGGATCTTCTAGGTTATTATTTTTAACTTCATCGAGTAATGGATTCTCGCGTGGTGGTAAATTGCCTCCAACAGATAGGTGATTTTGCATTGGCTACTGTTGCTATTGCTATCAACGATTTCTTTGGATTATTCTTTCTAGATCTGTGGCTGGCTTTATGGGTGGTCCTCTACTACGAGTCATACCTAAACCCAAAAAGACAAGAGTAGTAGAAAATAAGAAAAATAAATTTGTAGCCATAACCTAAAAATTTCTTAATTATTCTATTAATATGAGAAAATTAAAATCAATTTAGTGACGTTGCCTCCTTGACAATGACACTGACAACATGACCTCCTCCGAACGTACCAACATTCAGAGTAGAAATCTTGCACAAGAGACATGAAAAGCGGCATCTGCAAGTATACGGGTTAGGGATTAATATAGTTACAATAGAACAGGTAAGTACTTGAGGATCGTACCCAAGGGAGGCGAGCACTAAATTAATTCTAACTTAAACACAAATAGATCTAATTAGTACTTTACATGGATTATGGTACTATGAATAAAAAGAAAGGTTGTGGTAATATATATGAATAATAATAAGAAAAGAAAGAAACAAAAATAAATAAATAAATCATGAGAAATCAAATAATAAAGTATATATCAAATCTGGGTATGGGTGATTAGCTCACAATAGTAATCATAGCCAACTATCGTTTTGAGTCTTCTTGTTCAATCAACTAGTCAAACCCCAGCAAGATCTTCCGATCTTCCATAAAAATTTTTAGTTGGCAAGAACTACTTATCTTTCAACCTCACAGTCCAGATCGATTCAGGGTTAAGGTGTTCATGGATAGGCCATACCAAATTTGGGTTAATTCCCACCTTAATGACTTTTTAGGGTTGTCAAACCCAGGGTTTAGGTTCTTCCTCTCCTAATCAACTTATTCGCTAAAAAAACCCTACAAAATAGTTAATTAATCATACCTATTGTAACATCCCTACCTCGTATCTACCACCAAAATAGGGTTACAGAGCATCACCGTAAAAACATAATATAAAAACACACATTTTATATATTAATAAAACCATGAATTAAATCATTAATTTGCATGCTTATCATCTCTTAATCGAGCCCTCAACGCCCTAAAAACACTTTAGACACAAATCAGGACTAAACTGGAAATATTTGAAAAGTTTAGGAAAAAGGTACAAAATTTGGACTGCAGGGGTCACATGGCTAAGACACACGCATGTGTCTCAGGCCGTGTGACAATCGAATTAGGGACACACAGCCATGTCCCGGCCCGTGTCCGTGCCTGTGTAACTTTCAAAGTTAGGTTACACGGCCAAGCCACACGCTTGTGTGCCACGCCGTTTAGCAACCTAACTTGCATGCCTTAAAACCTACATGGGACACACGGCCGTGTTGAATGCCCGAGTTTCAGGCCATGTGGACATGAAATTGGAAAAAATCAAGCCATTTCCATCACCAACATAAACATGTACCTAAAAGCATTTTGTGCACAACTTCAAAGCTTCAAAATCTTACCAAAACACGCATGAAATGACTAATTCAAATTACCAAATCCATTTAACCAATATGCCATACAAGGCACCTCAAATGCAAATGTACAAATTTACCTAAACATATACTTATTCGTAACCACATTCATTCATATTCATCTAGCGCATTACCATATTAAAACAAGCCATATCTTGACCTAAACCATTTCAACAAAATCTCACCATTTGAGCCATATCATTCTTGCATCACGAACATTAAAATGACACAATTCAACCATTACAAAAAATGGTACCAACACAACCAACATATACAAACCAAAGTCAACATCCAAGCATTAAGCTAAACATCAGACATAAATCCACCAATACATGCCATTATAACCTTGGCCAACACATCAAAAACTACCGATATAGCTGCTGGATAGTGTGATAGATCTCCGATGAACTTTCAACCGATTGAGCTTCTGATAATCTGTAAAGTAAAGGAAATTAAATACATAAAGCAATGAATGCTTAGTAAGGTCCTATAAACTTTAAACATAACATTCCATTTCAATAATAAACTTTATAGGGTAAATATGAATCTATACCAATGTCACAAGATTTATCAAACTATATAACCATCAACTCACAAATGAGTAAGTCCATCAACATCACATATATTTTTCATTCCTAACATAATAAGACTTTATAAGACATATTACACAATCATTAACCTTTTCATAAGACTATGAGCCACTCCATTTACTTACTTACTATTCCATTTACTTACTTTCTGTTCAGTTTACTTAGCATAAGCTAAGTTTATCAATTCATGAATTACTGTATTTATTCATAGCATAAGTAAATTTCTCACATATAAGTAAATCATTTAACTCATCAATCCTTTTATATCATCATATTACATCTCAATTATGAACTTACCATTTCATTACCTTTTCTTACACGTTTCATTTGCATAATTCAAGACATAAGCATGAACTTCAACTATAACCACAAGCTTGACACAAGCCAAAACATCATCAACAATACACAATTAGTGCATTTATACATAACTCTTTTGGGATAAACCACATGATAAGCCATTTCAAAAGAAAATATATCTTTTGAATCACACAACCTTTTCATGAACATAAGCATATTTATATTTTGACACTTACCATTTCAAAGTATATAATTAAGATTAAGCATGATATAATCCAACCATAAGCTTGGCACAAGCTTAAGCACCATCCACAACACATGTTAGTGCATTAACACATAATTCACTTGAATTGACATAAGGTAAGCTAGGTGTACATAAACATACTACTTTTGAATTCATCCTTTTCATGAACATAGATATACTTTCATTGAACATTTCCATTTCAATCCTTTTCATAGATTCATGACATAGTTTTATTTGAACACTTTTTGTTCCTTACCTTTTCATGCCTATTGAACCATTTAGAATAACATCGGATATGAGAGAAAGCTCACATGAAGTGTGCTAAACATATAATCGTAACCTTTCCTTTTCCTTTACACTATTACTCACAAGAGCTGTAAAATGAGTCTGCTCACACAAGTTGTAGGTTAGAATGTAATCTACACAATGCTGCTAATACAAGCTGTAGAGTATCCGCAAAACTGTAAGACCTCAGCCATCGGTAGGACATTAAACACCAGGACCTAAAACATGGTAACCTTAATGGCATGTCATTTGTATCCTACGTATTCCTAAGTTTTAAACGGGGCTCGGTAATTATCATAACATCATTGGATTTCCACCATTTAATTTCATGGAAAATAATACATGAATATATATATAGGTCAATATAACATTAAAACATTATTTAATCATACAAACTTACCTGACTAATTGCAGCAATGACTGATTATAGGGGCTATTTGGTAATTTTCTTTTCTCCTCGATTTTCCACTCGTTCTTGATCTAAATTAAAAATTTCATTCAGTTCATTAATTTAGACACCAAAACCAATTCATTTAATGCAATTTAGTCCTTTTTAACCTTTTTACAAAATTACCCTCACCTTTTCATTTTATTCAATTTAGTCCCTATGTCCCAATCAAGCAAGTAAACCAAATTTATTGAAAACCCATACCATCTAAATGTTAATAGCTTCCATTACAGCCCATATTTGTAACAGTTTCACATCAAGTCCTTGTATTTTTACTATTTCAACAATTTAATCCCTAATAATTAAATTCATCAAAAATTACTTAACAAAATAATTATAAATAACAACTAATACTTCAAAATCTTCCTTTAACATCTAAAATCACAAAGATTCATCAATGATAACATTCAAAATCTTAAACAGTTTCAAAAACGAAGAAACGAGCTAGCTAGACCTAGTTGCAATGATCTCAAAAACATAAAAATTATTAGAAACAGGACCAAAATCACATACCATGCTAGCTTTTGAACTTGCCGAAACTTCAAAGTCGAAAGATGGCTTCTTCCTCATTTACATTTCCATGAAGAAGACGTGTAAAAATGATAAAATATTTTTTAATTTAATTTAATTTAATTTATCAAATTACCATTTTAACCTTGGTTAATAATTAAACAAAACACCAAATCCATGTCCATATTTGTTCGCTAACTCCTTAAATGGTTTATTTACCATTTGAGTCCATTTACTTTTATTAATTAAGCCATTTAATCATTCAAATCCAATAGTGATAAAATTTTACATCCTTTACTATTTAGCCATTTTTAATTAATTATCTATCTAAACATTAATTTTTTTAACAAAACTTAATACAACCTTAATAAAGCTCTGTAAATATTTATAAAAGTATTTATGGCTCAGTTTATAGAAATGAGGTCTCGATACCTCATTTTTAAAATCACTTGACTTTAGGGTCATATTTTTGAACCTAATTATTAATTCAAATAGCATAAGTTGCTAATTAAAATTTATTTTAATACCATATTTGACTCGTAAATATTAAATAATAATATTTGTGAACTTACTCGTCAAATGTGTGGCCTCGAAACCACTGTTTCCCAAACTACTAAAGAACATGCTATTACAACTCTCGTCCCTTACGAAAATTTCATCCTCGAAATTTCTCACACGATAATAGCTATTCGGATCAAGTCTTTCTTTCACCTTTTTAAAGATCGCCCATAAACAAAATCTATCATAACTCGTTCCCAATCAGAACTCATATCAGAACTTGATGTTATACCTGGACTTATAGACATAACAGACATCTCAACTTTATGTTAAACTTTCCATTTAATGAAAAGCTTTAAACAGCATCATTTAAATTCAAGTGTGATAACTGCTACTATCAAGACAATTCTAACCCATAATAACATTTCCCGATTATCATTGATCTGGTTGATATATCCTTGTATCATGTCCTCTAGAATATGAATTTCCCATTCTGATTGTCCGTTTATTTACCTGTGAATTCGCAAAAAATTACTCCCAAACCTAAGGATAAACTCAAATGCATACAACTTAATTAAAATTTCAAGTGAATAAACTATTCTGACCAAAACATACGAGTCGATCTAGTCAACTGGATAGTAACATTTTAGAAGAATTCTTTCTTCTTATCGATAAGCTAATCCAAACATACCGTCTATCGAAATTCCCTTAGAATACCAATCAAGGATCATTACCAACTGTACTAACTCATACGAAATATGACTTCTAGTTTTGACTTGTTGACATAATCCGAGATTACCTGAGTAATGAGAACTAATATGCGAAGTTGAGTTCAATCTTTTAACATCTATACTTTTGCTTTTATAATGAAAGCTAGAAATGGGATATATAATGAAACTATTTTGAATAAATAACATTAAAGCTTTGAACCATACTGAAGCCACAATCTATCAGATGCATTAGAAGGATTAGTTTGCTTTTTTCATGAATACCTTCCCTTAGACGGACCATAGTGCTCCAATAAACCTAACGTTACAACCATATAGATAGAATAATACCTCAAATATCATTAGTGCACTTTGAAGAAAATAAGAAAACCAATACAATTCCAACAACAATAAGTGCAACAACATGACATCTATAAAGCTGAGATCTGTATCAACATGCTTCTACGATCTAGCCAATAATTATTGTAACATCCCAAAATTAGGGGTTTGTCATATTTGTGTAATTGCATGTTATGCTTGATCTGAGAGTTATTTGAGGGTGTTTAGGGCTTTAGGGAGGCTTGGGGTCAAGGCCAAAGATTGGAAAAATTTTGGTTTTTGGGCACTTTAGGGGAGAGGACTGTTGGAAGCAAGGCTTAAGGGAATTTGTAGGTGTTTTGCTAACACAAGTGAGCACATGGTGGAGTGGTGGTGGCGTCGATATGGAAGCAAGGTGGGATAGGGTTCAAATCCCACAAGAGCTAGAAAAAAGGTTTTATTTTGTGCTAAGTGGGTGGAAAAGGTAGAGTTCAGTTAGAACTGTACAAGTGAGAGTAGAGACTTAGTCAGATCGGTTTGAATGGGAGGTGGAGAGCAATGTGGGGAGGAAATTAAGGAGTGAATCAAAGGATTGGGGTGAGGGGTGAGAGGTGGTAGTGGCCGAATATGGGGAAGTGGATAGGGGAGTTTTGGTCAAAAGAGTTTTTCTATTTTGAAGGGTGCATTCGGTTTGGATAAGGGTGTGCCGAATTTTGCTTGTGTTGTTTTAGAATGAGAGAAATTGTCATTTGAGTTTAGTGTGACATTTTAGGTCATTTTCCCTCATTTGTGAATCTCTTCTAAATTCTTTTGTGGTCTTTCTTTCTTTCTCAACTCTTTTTGATTTCTTTTTCTTCTTCTTGCTCTTTCATTTCTCCTTGCCGAAATTTCTTCTAAGCCTTCTCTTTACTTCTTAAACTTCTTTTCTACTCTTCCTCTCCATAACTGAATACGACTCTTTTATTTTGCTACCAAGTGCCGAGTGGTTCCATCTATTATTCTTTGTTGCTAGTCATTGTGGCAGAGTCATCCTTTCATTCGGGTTCTCTTTGAACGAAGGTGCTGGTTTCTCTTCTATCATCCTCTTTTTTTCTCTCGTTGCTTTGTTAAAACTGAAAATCCTAACTCCATCTCTTTGTGCCTAGGTCGATTTTATTAGGGATCAACCTTATCTCCTTCCCTATTCATTCAACATTCTGGTTCGGGAATATTTGGTAAGTGAAGCTATGACCGAATAGGGGGGTTGGCAATTCTTATATTATTTTATGAGTTTCTTAGGGCTGAATAGCCTTTTCTTTGGGGACTTGGAGCAACTTTTCTAACTTAAGATTTTTGTTAGGGACCCAACTTCGTAATCAAAAGGAGTAACCAAGCGTTATAGCATAGCAAGGAGTTGTGATAAACCGTAAAAGTAACATATTTTAATCCCACATTTAGTATGCTTTTGGATAAATTTATCCTCGATTTATGTAAAAAGGTGCTCTTAATCCTTTCTTTTCATGTCTTATGCTCAGGAGAACACCTAAGGATAAAAAGAACGTAAAACAAGCTTAAAACGGATCAAATTGGGCCAACCTAAGAAGTCGACACAGCCTGGGCTTTATTCCACACGGCTGTGCCTTGCTATCCACATAGAACACGGCCTATCACCAATTTGCACAGTCATGTCTCGTCGAAAAAATGCCCAACACGGCCTATCCCCAATTTGCATGGCTGTGCCCCAATCGACAGACCCGAAGCACGGCCTGACCCTTGACTTGCACGGGCGTGCCACGATCGTGCCTAAATCAATAGAATAGAGACATGGGTGATCCTCAATTTACACGGGCGTGACTTACCCGTGCCCCTACCGCAGGAAAGAGCAATTTCACTTGGAATAGGATGCCTGGAGCCCAAGAAATGCAATCCTAAGTCTACTCAAACACCTAGGACGAATTGTACCTGAATTATGAGTACTTAGGAGACAAGTAACGCATCCTAAAAGTCTATAAAAACACCCCAAGGTGGCTATTCAAGGGGTTGATCATTGAGCAGTGTGTTCTACCAAGCCTTTCTCGTTCAGAGATTGTCTCGAAGATAGCCAATTGATCCATCTCGAAGAGTCAGAGTTCTACTCAAGACGGAGGTTCTCCTCTTCAATTCCTTCAGGGGGTTTTAGGGATTTCTTATGTTTTGTTTTATCTTTTCCCTTAAGATGTTTTCTTTTTTAGTTATGAACTAAACCCCTCAGATACCTGAATGGGATGAAACCTATGACAGATTTTTTATTTGATTCTTTCGGTTTATATGATAAATACTTAGTTTGTTCTTAATTATTTTGCTTAAATTTATCTGATGTGCTTAGGTGGAGGAGGAATAGACCCTACCTAAGAGTAGATCTAGCATAATTAAGCGGAGTTGATCGGGCACCTAGAGATAGGGTTATGAGATTTTACAGGATTAGGGTGAAACCTAATATGGGAGTCCATTGATCGATTTACTGCTTCCTTAAAGGGTTATTATAAGAGAAAGAGAGTTCCACTAATTAACCTAAGGTTAGACGTTATTCACTTCGAGAGAAGGTTTAATATAGGTTAGGGAGTCTCACGGATCAAGCTAAGTAAAGAAATCATATGAATTGAAAAGGTAGATAATAAGTGAAGTCATAGGTGGACTCTTCCCAAAGGTATCGTCTTTATCAATTGAGTTTTCTTCAAAGTCTTTTCCCAAAGTTTCGTTCTTTTGTCTTTGCATTTAAGTTTAAGTATTTCATTTGTTTTATATTAATAAACCAATCACTCCATATTTTAGGTTAAATAATATAAAGAAAGTGAGTAGTAGTACTATTAGGTTCCTTGGGTTCGATAAGATATTCTTGCCTAAGCTATACTACTGTTCGATACGTGCGCTTGACTCTATCGTTGTCACAGTCAGTCTACAGGTTCGATCACTCTTTTATAAATATTAAAACTAGACTGTTTTGACACGGCCAAGTTTTTGGCGCCGTTGTCGGGGAACTCCTAAAATATTAAAAAACTCTGTTTCTATTGCTTTAGCCATTATTTTTATTTTTAATTTCTCTTATTTTTATACATATATTTTTTTCTAAATTTATTCCTTTCTTAGCAGGTACATCTAGTTTATGACTAGAAGAAATCCGAGAGGACCATTAGAATACGAAAGTGACATTGAAGCTACCGCTCGTAGAAATCGCAGAGAAATTAGATGAGCCCTAGACTATCAAAGAGGAGAACAGTAAGGATCCAATCCTACTAAAGGGATGTACGAAAACAATCCACCACCAAATGTGCAAGAACAAAATGCTTCGCGTACTATGTATCATTATGCTAAACCTAATTTAACAGGAGCAGAATCTAGTATTGTTAGGCCGACTATAGCTGCTAATAATTTTGAATTAAAGCCTAACACAATACAAATGATTCAACAATTTGTTCAATTTGATTGTTTGCAGGATGAAGATCCAAACACTCATATATCTAATTTTTTAGAATTCTGTGATACCTTCAAAATAAATGGCGTTTCTGACAATGCCATATGCCTTCGGTTATTTCCTTTTTCATTAAGGATTAAAGCAAAGCAGTGCTTGAACTCGTTACCACGAGGGTTAATCACCACATGGCATCAAATGACCGAAAAATTTCTTTTAATGTATTTTCCACCAGCCAAAACGGCCAAATTTAGGAATGATATATCTTCTTTTGTGCAGAATGACGTAGAAACATTATATGATGCATAGGAAAGATATAAGGATCTCCTAAGGAGATGCCCACACCACGGATTACCTATGTGGCTTCAAGTCCAAACTTTTTACAATGGTATGAATTCTTCAACAAGGCAAATGATTGATTCATCAATCGGTGGAACTCTGAATAATAAAACTCCTAAAGCGGCTTACGATTTTATTAAGGAGATGTCATTGAACACCTATCAATGGCAAATTACAAGGGCTAAACCGACAAAATTAGCCGGAGTTTTTAACATAGATGCAGTGACAATGTTGTCAACACAAATGGAGTTAATGAATAAAACGCTTGATAATTTATGTTCTTCACAGGTACATCTAGTCATGCAATGTGAAGCGAGCGAGAATGTGGCAAATTCTGAGTACCCACATTACCAACCAGGAGCAGAAAATGAGCAGACAAACTATATAGGTAACAATTTCAGATCTAATAATAATTCTTATAGTAACACTTACAATCCAGGTTGGAAGAACCACCCAAATTTTTCGTGGGGAGGACAAGGAAATGAAATGTAGCAACATTCTCCAAATTATCAAAATCAGCCATATCCACAGGAAAGAGAATCAAACCTTGAAGAGATGCTGACAAAATTTGTGCTAGCTGCAGACTCTCGTCTTCAAAAGGCTGAAGAAACACTTGATGAACAACAAAGATCAATTGAGGGAATCAAGACTCAGGTAGGAGAAATCATCATGTCGATTGGACTACTTCTTGAGAGATTATGTGAAATACGGACAACGATTTTCTTCAAAGGAGCACAGTAGGTAAAGGCAGTTACACTAAGGAGTGGCAAAGAGCTAATTGAACCCCAAAGAAAGACACCACATGAAGTTAACAAGAAAAAGAGTGTAGAAGATGAGAATGGTAATCCATTGCTTATAGAGAATAAAGCACAAATTCCATATCCAGCAAAATTGAAAAAAGTACAATTGGATGCTCAATACGGTAAGTTCCTCGAACTCTTTAAACAAATACATATTAACTTACCTTTTGTTGAAGCTATTTTATAGATGCTAAAGTATGAAAAATTCTTAAAGGAACTTCTCACGAACAAAAGGAAGCTTGAGGAAGTATCAATGGTGGAGCTTAATGAAGAGTGTTCAACCCTTCTCCAAAATAGACTACCACGGAAGTTAAATGATCCAGGGAGTTTCACTATTCCTTGCTTAATTGGTAGTTTAAACATCAAGAAAGCATTAGCAGACTTAGGCGCTAGTATCAACTTAATGCCTTACAAATTATTTAAACGGTAGATCTTGGGGAACCAAATCCCACTAAGATGAGTATTCAGTTAGCTAATAGATCTATTAAATATCCTAGGGGATTTATTGAAGATGTCTTGGTAAAAATTGATAAATTTATTTTCCCTGTTGATTTCATTGTATTAGACATGGATGAAGGCATTAATGTTCCTTTAATCTTAGGGCGTCCCTTTTTAGCCACTGCTAGAGCTATTATTGATGTAGGTGATGGTAAATTAGCACTGAGAATAGGTGATGAAGAAATTATCTTTCAACTGTGTGATGCCATGTGATATTCTAAAGAAGAAGATGATTCCTGTTATTTTGTCGACACTACTGATCATATTATTAAAAATTCATTATAGGAAATTATACAGAATGACACAATGCAATTGTGTCCGGCTCAAGAAGACGGGGAAGAAGATGAAGACAATGAGTTGAATCTGAATACGTCCTCATTTAACCAAAGAAAAGAAGAAAGAATTGAGAATGATAATGAAATAAAACAAAAACCCTCCATAGAAGAGCCAGCCAAATTGGAACTCAAATAGTTACCAAAACACTTAGAATATGCATTTCTTGGGGACAATTTTACGCTACCAGTAATCATCTCTTCATAATTAGAATCCAAGGAAAAGGAGGAGCTGATAAAGGTACCAAGAGAACATAAGAAAGCCATGGCTTGGAAAATTTTTGATATCAAGGGAATAAGCCCCACATTCTGCACCCACAAAATTTTAATGGAAGAAGAATATAAAACCGTGTGTGCAACCTCAGAGACAGCTAAACCCCAACATGAATGAAGTGGTTAAAACTGAGGTAATTAAAGATCTAGATGTAGGAGTAATTTATCCTATTTCTGACAGCACTTGGGTAAGTCCTGTGCAGGTAGTTCCAAATAAAGGAGGAATAACGGTAGTACCCAATGAAAAAAAATGAGTTAATTCCCACGAGAACAGTTACAGGTTGGAGAGCCTGTATAGACTATAGAAAATTAAATGATGCCACCAGAAAAGATCACTTTCCTCTACCCTTCATAGATCAAATGCTAGAAAGACTATCCGGGTATATGTATTACTGCTTCCTGGACAGACTCTCCGGCTACTTTCAAATCCCCATAGCTCCTGAAGACCAAGAGAAGACAACATTTACATGCCCATATGATACGTTTGCTTATCGTAGAATGCCTTTTGGATTATGTAATGCTCCTGCTACTTTTCAGTGCTGCATGTTGGCAATTTTTGATGAACTCGTCGAAGACATCATGGAGGTATTTATGGATGATTTCTCGGTATTCGGTAATTCTTTCCATCTTTTCCTTAAAAATTTAAAACAAGTTCTACTGAGACGTCAAGAAACAAACCTTGTTTTGAATTGGGAAAAATGCCACTTTATGGTTAGAGAAGGGATTGTATTAGGACATAAGATTTCTAGTAAGGGAATTGAGGTAGATAGAGTAAAAGTTGAAACCATAGAAAAATTACCTTCCCCTAGTTCAGTTAAAGCTATTGAAGCTTTTTAGGACATGCAGGTTTTTATAGAAGATTTATTAAAGATTTTTCTAAAATAGCTAAGCCTTTGACAAAATTACTAGAAAAAGATGTTCCTTTTATTTTCAATCATGAGTGTTTAGATGCATTCAATGTTCTTAAAGATAAATTAATAGATGCACCAATTATAATTTCACCTGATTGGAACTTACCCTTTGAATTAATGTGTAATGCAAGTGACTTTGCAGTAGGTGCAATTTTGGGACAACGAATAGATAAGCAATTTCAACCAATTTACTACGCTAGCAGAACATTAACACTCGCCCAAGAAAATTACACCACGACTGAGAAAGAATTACTAGCTGTAGTTTTTGCTTTTGACAAATTTAGACAATATCTAATATTATCTAAAGTTGTCATTTATACTGACCATTCAGCTCTTCATTATCTTTAAAAAAAAAAACTAATGCAAAACCTAGACTCATACGATGGATTTTACTCTTACAGGAATTTGACTTGGAAATACAGGATAAGAAGGGAGCTGAGAATCTCGCAACAGATCACCTTTCAAGACTCGAAATCCACACACCAAAGAGCTTGATGAACATGAAATTAATGATTCGTTTCCCGAAGAACAACTCTTTTTATAACACATTTTGAAGTACTCTGGTTTGCAAATATTGTGAATTATTTAGCAGCTAACATCTCACCAAGAAAATTAACACATCACCAAAAGAAGCGATTCCTTGCTGATGTGAAAAATTATTTTTGGGAAGATCCCTTTCTTTTTCGCATATGTGCAGATCAGGTAATACGAAGATGCATTACAAAGATAGAAGCAAGCAAAATCCTTGAATATTATCATTCAGGACCATCAGAAGAAGCACAGACTCAACACCACCAATACAGAGCATCACCTTCACTATCAGACATGAATGCCTGACTCGACCAGTTCGAGTTATATTTTGCTGAAAACACTAGGCACCTCGAAGGGATAGAGGCCACACTTCAACAAATATGCCAGCACCTCCATATCTCACCAGCGAAACCATCACAGAACCCGGGACATGATGAGGACCTTTGAGTTCTTCTCATTACATAATACTTGACTTTTATTATTCACTATTTCATTCTATTTTTATTTATATTTTTATTTCATATGTTTTAATTTAGAACTTTCCTTCATAGCATATTTTATATTAATCCTCATTTGGTTATCTAATCTTTGAATACGCCTAATATACATTTCATGGCAACACTAAATTATTTCAATAATGACTTCATAGTTACAAGCACAAACTCCACCTACATAGCACTGAGAGTAAATCACTACTTCAAAAAATCATCAGAACAACTCTCGGAGCCATCCAAAAATCCAGGAAGTGTCACTTTCCCCCTTCTCTTTTGATTTTTGTACATTGAGGGCAATGTACATCTTAAGTGTGGGGGTAATAGTGCCTAACTTTTTGCATAATTCCCAAATCCTGAAATTACTCTTGATCTTAAGTATATTTCTCATATTACTAATTAGGATGAAATTTCTAATGATTTATGATTTTTATTGATATGTTTTAGAGTAAGTCATAGTTAATTGTGCATTGATGATTAAATTTGAAGAATACTAGAGAATCGAGCATGATAAGTCTACTTTCTAAAAAATTAAAATGGATAGGTTGTTGAACTGAATTTGAGTATCACCTTAAAGTTCAAAATTTATAAGGATTGATGTCAAAACACCCATAATTTTTTTGTGAGATTTTGAGCCTTATAGAGCATGTACCTTTTTTGTGCTCACTTTAATTGATTATGAGTGTGTCAACTTTGAAATGTTATTCTAGAACTTGCCTCGTTTATACAGGTCGAGACCACATTAATGATTTGATACGCTGAGATGATAAAGGCATCTAGGTTTTAACCCGTTCACTACGCTAAAAAGCCTACCCATACAAATTAAAACCTATTGAACCCCATTGAATCCTAACAACCTTTTTATTGACTCACCCACTAATATTAACCCAAAATCCCTTTGTATTTGTTATCAACATTCCTTTGACTACCCTTTATCGAGAATGGATTTGATCAATCGCCGAATTAGGTTATTTCGATCTCCAAAGTTCCTTCTATTATATTTAACTTAGTTTGTTCTTAAAAAAATAAAAAATAAAAAATAAAAATAAAAATAATTTCAAGTATATATTCAATATTAGTAGTATATAAAAGAGCTTATAGCATTTAAACTCTAATTGTTGAAGAAAAAGCTCGTATTAAAGTATTATAAAATACTCCTTACTATAGAGTAATTATCAATAGTGATATTATTAGTTTTAATTCGAAGTCAATATTCATATTTAGTTCAATGTTTCTATTTAGGTAATTTGTCAAGTCAGTCTCGATTATAACCACTAATTAAGCCTGTATCCCCACCTTTAACCCTAGCCCCGTTACAACCCTGATTAAAGACCTTTTGATTTGTGTATCATCTCATATACAGTGGTGGAGATTTGGTTTTTCAGGCAAGCCTATGGGGTTAACTTTTCAAGTTCAACTTAGAGTGCTTATTTCATGAACCTTAAACACTTCGAGTGATTTGAGTGAATCTTCTATGAGGATGTCAATCCTTGTCAGTTTTGAATTAAAGGAAATTACTTAGATAAGGGGAGACACCTATGTTTCCATGCTACAAAATCATGACTTATCTCGTTTGAAAATTTAGGGCTCTTTGAATTAAATTATCCATGTATAAATTATCTATGAATTATGATGAGGCATTATTAATAGGAATTATGAATTATGGAAAGTTCGTTTTAATTGTAAGTTGAGAATTTTGCTTGAGGACAAGCAAAAGCTTAAGTGTGGGAGTATTTGATAAACCGTAAAAGTAACATATTTTAATCCCACATTTAGTATTCTTTTGGATGAATTTATCCTTGATTTATCCTTGATTTATGTAAAAAGGTTATCTTAATCCTTTCTTTTCATAACTCAGGAGAACACCTAAGGATAAAAATAACATAAAACGGGCTTAAAACAGATCAAACTGGGCCAACCCAAGAAGTCGACATGGCCTGGGCTTTATTCCACATGGCTGTGCCTTACTATCCACCTAGAACACGGCCTATCCCCGATTTCCATGGCTGTGCCCCAATCAACAGACCAAAAGCACGGCCTGACCCACGACTTACACGGGCATACCACGGCTGTGCCTAAATCAATAGAATAGAGACACGGGCTGAGCCTCAATTTACACAGGCGTGCCTAAATCAATTTACATGGGCTGAGCCCCTACCGCGAGAAAGAGCAATTTCACTCGGAATAGGATGCTTGGAGCCCAATAAACACAATTCTAAGTCTACTCAAACACCTAGAACGAGTTGTACCTGAATTATGAGTACTTAGGAGATGAGTAAAACATCCTAAAAGTCTATAAAAACACCCCAAGGAGGCTATTCAAGGGGTCGATCATTGAGTAGAGTTTTCTGCCAAGCCTTTCTTGTTCAGGGATTGTCTCGAAGGTAGCCAATTGATCCATCTCGAAGAGTCAGAGTTTTACTCAAGACAGAGGATCTCCTCTTCAATTCCTTCAGGGGGTTTTAGGGATTTCTTATGTTTTGTTTTATCTTTTCTATTAAGATTTTTTCTTTTTTAGTTATGAACTAAACCCCTCGGACACCTGAAGGGGATGAAACCTATGACAAATTTTGTTATTTATTTCTTTCAGTTTATATGATAAATACTTAGTTTTTTCTTAATTATGTTGCTGAAATTTATCTGATGTGGTTAGGTGGAGGAGGAATAGACCCTGCCTAAGAGTAGACCTAGCATAATTAAGCGGAGTTGATTGGGCACCAAGATATAGGGTTACAAGATTTTGTCAGATTAGGGTGAAACCTAATATGGGAGTCCATTGATCGATTTACTACTTCCATAGGGGGTTATTATAAGAGAATGAGAGTTCCACTAATTAACCTAAGGTTAGACGTTATTCGCTTCAAGAGAAGGTAGGTTAGGGAGCCTCACGGATCAAACTAACTAAAGAAATCATATGAATTGAAAAGGTAGATAATAAGTGAAGTCATAGGTGGATTCTTCCCAAAAGTATCGTCTTTATCAATTGTGTTTTCTTCAAAGTCTTTTCCCAAAGTTTCGTTCGTTTGTCTTTGCATTTAAGTTTAAGTATTTCATTTGTTTTACATTAATAAACCAATCACTCCATATTTTAGGCTAAATAATAGAAAGAAAGTGAGTAGTAGTACTTTTAGATTCCTTGGGTTCGATAAGATATTCTTGCCTGAGCTATACTACTGTTCGATAGGTGCGCTTGCCCCTATCGTTGTCATAGTCAGTCTGCAGGTTCGATCACTCTTTTATAAATATTAAAACTAGACTCTTTTGACACGACCAAGTTACCATTGTGGTTGGTAAGTATTGTGGATTATTTTATCAGCCTCAAATTTGGGAGTATCGTGGATTAAGACTAACTGCTAGTAAATTATGGTCTCAGGTGTTTTGGAAAGTGCTGAGTACCGTAACTCATAAACTGGTGTGTAATCTCACACCCACCTTGATGAATGCATGTGATATTCTGAAACTGCCAAAAGCCGAAAAGTTAAAAAATCGGTAACCGTGACCACTCGAGCATGCGAACGCTCGTGGTGGTAAACCTAGACACGAATGATGGCAATAGATCATTAAGAGTGTCACGAGCACTCTCGCAAAATTGAAGCTGTAACGGGCTCGATCGAGCCGAAACGGGCTAAATAGGCCCAATGGACTTATGGGCCCACATGGGCTATATTGATAGAAAATCACAATGACAAATGACTACAAAGTCTGCAAAACTTTGACCGAAAACATGCTAAATGGGCTACACGAGCGTGTGGCCCAATTGGGCCTAAAATAGATTTTGGGCAAAATTACACCGTAAAGACCCAAAAGGGGTCCCAAGTCGCTCGAGGCGATAATAGGCCTCTGAAAAGGCTGCTAAAGGACTCAATTACTAAAATATCCTTGGTGGGTAAATTATTGAAATTCCCTTAGTGGGTAAATTACTGAAATACCCTCGGTGGGTAAAATTACTGAAATGCCCTCATTGGAAAAAATTACTCTTATACCCTTAGGGGTAGTTTTGGTATGTTTGTGTATAATTTGATTAATTTCCATGATGATACATTATTGCATACACTGAATTATTATGCCATGACATGTTGCATTGGGTTGGGTTTTATTTATGGAGGAAGTACTGGACTGGTGGCTATGCCATGTTATACCGATTTTAGTGGCTCAACCACGTATACTGTTAATGGCAGCTTTGCTGCGTTTATACTGGCAGCTCAACTGCATTCTTGGTGTGTAGGGCTGGGTGGGTTGACTTGGTCCCCACATGAAGTTTAAGGCTAGTACGGGTGGAGTGTAGGGTTAGATTGGGGTGGGCTGCATTCTCTATTTGTGTTACCATGATTATAGGCCTTAGGCCCAGATAAATACTGTAAGGGCCCAGGCCTAGATAGTGACTGTTATAGGGGATTACACATTGAGTTCTTGTAACTCACCCCCTTCCTTTTAACCGTACAGGTAATCCCCAGCGTTAGAGGATTTAGAGCTGCAGAGGACTCAGGGGTGGCCATACATCAGATTAGCTTTTTTCAAAACTTAGTAAATTCGGTTTTAACTTATTTTATTTTACTTTATTTATTTGGGTTAATATTTGCTGTAATAAGGGCTTTGGGAAATTCTCTTAAAACTTTCATTTGGTAATCCTGTTAATTATGAATTGATAATCAGTTAAACACGAGTTTTTTTAAAATACTCAACCGTTTTCAAAATATCACATTTCCATAACTGTTCAAGTTCGATTTTCATAACAAACATTGTTTTTCTAAAATAAGAACATCTTTAAAAGAGTACACCTTAAGCAAATCTTGCTTCTACATACAAAACAATGAAATTCAGAATTTAAAAAAAAAATGTAAAGTTTTTAACGAACGCATATCTATTAATCTACCTTTTGATGTGACATGCTAGATCTGGCCATAACGTTTAAGCCGAGCTTGGGGTGTTACATTTAATGGTATCAGATCCAGGTTGCAAAACTTGACTGTGGAATGGGTTTGAAATTTTCTTTTCCAAATCTATTTAAACTGTGGTTTAGAAAAAGTGATAGTATATTGGGATCTAGAAATTTTTTGTGATGAGCGCACAGGAAAACCTTATTTGGATTTGCCCAAGATTTTTGGAATTCATTTATTTCTCTCAAGAGTGTTATTGGAAGTATGACACACTGAGTCTCTGGCACCAAATTCGTAAGTTTTTTTTATAATAGATTTTACGATGAAATGACTGTAGTAAGAAACTAATAGAGGTAGTGGTAGTACACTGAAACTTTAGCTATAGAAACTAAGACTGCAGAGACTGAGACTGTTGTAAACTCGTTCTGCGAAAAAAAAAACAACTCTTATAACTATTATCCATAAGACACTTGTTAATAAGCATGGGAACTATAAAATGATTCATAAAACTCTTAAACAGATTAACGCGTTACATTGAGATGAGTACAAGAGGTCGTGAAAGAGGTACACATGGACGTGGTAGGGGCCGAGGTGTTAGGGCTGGATCCTCAGCATCAGGGCATATGCCGAAAGGAGAGGTACTGGCATCGCTAGTGACTGAAACTGGGTCTCATGACCGAATAGGAGGGGACGATGCTCTGTCTCAAGCAATGCTGCGGGTCTTAAAAAGGGTTGCTGGGTACGTACTGGGTCGGCAACTCGGGGGTCTATTTCTGAGCGACTTCGGTCAAACTGGGCTGAAGTTTTTAGGGGCATCTCTGGTGTAGCCCCGAATGTGGCAAGATATTGGTTGGAGGCAGTGGAGCAAATCATGGATGACCTGGATTGCTCGGTGGAGCAAAAGCTGAAAGGGGCAGTATCCCTACTGAGAGATGAGGCATACTAGTGGTGGCTCACAGTGAGGGAAGGCACAAAAGCAGATTGATTAACCTGGGATTTCATTAAAATGGCTTTCTAGGGGAAATATGTTGGGGCTAGTTATGTGGACTCCCGGAGAAAAAAATTCTTGAATCTGGTTCAGGGGAACAAATTCGTGGGGGAGTATGAGGTAGTGTTCTTGTGTTTGAGCCGGTATGCTCGGGGAATAGTGGCGATCGATTATGATCTTTGTGTGTAGTTTAAAGATGGTCTGTGTGATGAGTTTCGGGTACTGATAGCCCCGTAAAGGGAGAGGGATTTAGCTGCTTTGATGGAGAAGGCCAAGATTACTGAGGAGGTGAAACGCTCTGAGCATCAGAACCGTGACAAGGAAAGGGACAGGAATAAGAGAGATTTTAGGCCTTCCAATTCCTCAGATAAATTTTGAAAGAGGACTAGATTTGATGGGTCGGTCTGAACTAAAGTTTCGCTTACTACTGGCAGATCGCAGCCTTGCACAGTGTGTGGGTTGTCACATCAAGGTGAATGTTGGAAGAAAGTTGAGGCCTCCTTCAGGTGTGGGTCAAAAGATCACAAAATTAAAGATTGTACGTTGAAACCGGGTTTGATGCTAGTTGCGAGATAGGGATATGTTCAGCCAGACAGAGGTGGTCCGCAGCTACCAAGAGGTCATAGCCCAGCTCGAGGGGGAAATGGGTTTGGACGAGGTTATGGAGCATTGGGCAGAGGTGCTGGTAATACAGATACAAGACAGCCAGGGTTGGTTAATGCAGGTCAGCGTCGAGAGGAGGGCGATGCACCTGACGTCATAACTGGTACATTTTTATTCATGATGTACCATGTTTTGCTTTAATTGATATTGGGTCAACGCATTCGTACGTTGCTTGTAATGTGTTTGGAACATTGGATATACAATTCAAACTTGCCAAAAAAGAAATATCAGTGATCAGTCCTCTAGGGTAGTATGTTGTAGTGAATAAGCTATTTAGATATGTGCCTTTAGAAGTTCAAAGGGTTGCCTTCCCGACAGATTTGATGGAACTGCCATTTTTGAATTTGACCTCATTCTTGGCATGGACTAGTTGGTAATGCACCGTGCGAACTTAGATTATGCTGCTAAGCGTATGATATTAAAGACGTCAGAGGACGAGGAAGCGATGGTGATAGGAGAGAGAAGGGACTATCTGACCAATGTAATCTCAATGTTAAGGGTTGAGAAGTTGGTGTGAAAAGGGTGTGAGGCGTTTCTAGCTTTTGTCAGCACATCTGGTGCTAAGGAATTGTATGTTGAGGATGTCAGAACCATGAAGGAATTCTTGGATGTATTTCCTGGAGAGCTTCAAGGGCGCCTCCAAATCGCGAGGTCAAATTTGGCATTGACCTGTTACCAGGAACGACTCCAGTGTCTATCGCCCCATATAGGATGGCACCGAAGGAGCTGGTAGAACTAAAGGCTCAGATCCAAGAATTGTTGGATCGAGGATTTATTAGACCAAGTGTATTGCTGTGGGGAGCGCCAGTATTATTTGCAAAGAAGAAGGATGGGTCAATGCGTATGTGTATTGACTATCGTCAGTTGAACAAGTTAACGATTAGGAACAAATACCTGCTGCCAAGAATTGACGATCTATTTGATCAGCTGCGAGGAGCTTCGATCTTCTCGAAAATAGATTTAAGATCGGGTTATCATCAGCTAAGGGTCAAGGAGGCATATATACACAAGACTGCATTTCAAACTCGTTATGGGCATTACGAGTTTTTAGTCATACCGTTTGAATTAACGAATGTACCAGCTGCTTTCATGGATATGATGAATCGAGTCTTCTAACCCTATCTAGTCCGGTTCATGGTGGTATTCATAGATGACAATTTGGAGTATTTAAGAACTGAGAAGGAGCATGATTCACATCTTCGGGTTGTGCTGCAGATATTGAGGGAAAAGCAACTTTACGCCAAATTTAGTAAGTGTGAGTTTTGGATGGAGGAAGTGACATTTTTAGGGCATGTTGTGTCTGCTGAGGGGGTTAGGGTTGATCCTCGGAAGGTCGAAGATGTATTGAATTGGAAGCCACCGAAGTCAGGGTCAGAGATCCAAAGTTTTTTGGGTTTGGCTGGGTACTACAAGCGGTTCGTTGAGGGGTTTTCTTTGATTGTCGTACCTCTAACTAAATTACTGCATAAGGTGGTACCATTTGTATAGGCTAATAATCAGCAAAAGAGTTTTGAGAAACAAAAGAAGATTTTGACTGAAGCATCGATATTAATTCAGATGGAGGCTGGGAAAGAATTTGTTGTCTACTGTGATGCATCGCAAACAGGTTTGGGTTGTGTACTGATGTAAGAAGGAAAGGTGGTGGCATATACATCCCGTCAATTTAGGCCGTACGAGTTGAACTACCGTACTCATGATTTGGAACTAGCTGCAGTAGTGTTCGCACTAAAGATATGGGGACATTACCTGTATAGGGAAAAGTCGATCATCTACTTCGACCATAAGAGTCTGAAGTATCTCATTACTCAAAAGGAATTGAATCTCAGGAAACGGAGATGGATAGAGTTCTTGAAGGATTTTGATTGCTCGATTGAGTATCATCCAAGAAAGCCAATGTGGTAGCAGATGCGCTGAGTCGTAAGGTGGTATCTGACTTGAGAGTAATGTTCGCTCAGCTAAGTCTATCTGAGAATGGTAGTTTATTGGCAGAACTGCAAATAAAACCATCATAGATTAGTCAGATCAAGGAGAAACAGATGCTAGATGAGGCATTGAGTTCTCATTTTCAACAGGTAGAGAAGGGAGAGACTGTGGATTTTGAATTGAATGGTGAAGGGGTATTATGTTTTTGTGGAAGAGTCTGTGTACCAAGGGATTATGAGTTAAGACAGATGATTATACGGGAAGCGCATAGTAGCCCAAACGCTATGCATCCTGGTGGGAACAAATTACATCAAGATCTGCGTGAACTATATTGGTGGTTAGGACTTAAGCGTGAGGTGACTGATTTCATAAGTATGTGTTTGACATGCCAGAAAGTGAAGGCTGAGCATCAACTTCCTTCAGGATTGCTGTAGCCTATAAAAATTCCACTTTGAAAGTGGGAGAGAATAAGAATGGATTTTGTTAGTGGGCTACCCCTAACGCATACTAAGAAAGATTCAGTGTGGGTAATTGTGGATTGGCTGAATAAATCTACTCATTTAATACCGGTTCACACTAACTACTCGCTACAGAAGTTGGCCAAGTTATACGTGGCAGAAATTGTGAGGCTCCATGGGGTACCAATGTCTATCATATCAGACAGGGACCCTAGATTCATATCTCGGTTCTGGAAGGTGTTACATGAAGCTCTAGGTACAAGGTTTGATTTCAGTACAGCATTTCATCTGTAGACTGATGGTCAGTCGAAGAGGGTAATCCATATTTTGGAGGACATGTTAAGAAGCTATGTGATTGATTTCAGAGGCAGTTGGGAAGATTATTTACCCTTGGCAGAATTCGCGTATAACAACAGCTACCAATCTAGCATTCAAATGGCACCGTACAAGGCATTATATGGTCGTAGGTGTCGAACCCCTACATGATGGACTGAATTGGGTGAGCGACAGCTGTTGGGTCAAGAGTTAATTTCTGAAACGGAAGAAAAAGTGAATTTAATATGGGGTCGGTTAAAAGAAGCCTCTGATAGGCAAAAGTCGTATGCTGACTTATAGCGTAAAGAGATAGAGTTTTCTGTGGGAGATTTTGTCTTCTTGAAAGTCTCACCTTGGAAGAAGATTCTGAGTTTTGGATGGAAGGGCAAGTTAAATACCAGATTCATTGGACCTTACTAGGTGTCGAAACGTGTTGGACCAGTCGCCTATCAACTTGAACTACCTCCTGAGTTACATGGATGCATAACGTATTCCACGTTTTTATACTGAGATGCTATCAGTCAGATCCTTATCGTATAGTGCCGGTGGAAGAAATTGAGATAAGACCTGATCTTCTTTTGAAGAAGAATCGGTGCAGATTTTGGATCGTGATGTTAAAGTGTTGAGAAGAAAATCTGTACCTTTGGTCAAAGTATTGTGGCGTAATCACAATTCAGAGGGAGCCACGTGGGAGCCTGTGGAGGCAATGTGACATCAATACCCCCATCTCTTTTGATCGGTAAAATTTTGAGGCTAAAATTTCTTTAAGGGGGCAGAATTGTAACACCTCAAACCCGGTCAATACACCACGACCGAACCTGGCATGCTACAGAGTGAAAATCCTTTTTAAACCAAAAGTTTGTAGGATAATTTTCTTAGAAAACCCTTTTTTAGTATGAAAAGTTTAGAAATCCTCGTTTAAGATGATTTTGAAATCATGTGATGGCTGCTTTAAAACTCATGCTTGAAAATCCACTTATTGTTGCAAGTTTTAGAAAACATACAAGTTACCTTTGTTATCATCTTATAAGTGGTGTTACCTGATGGCAACGTTTAGAAAACCGAAGGAGTTATAGTTTTGAAACATTGCTTTTTACCGGTTAATTTAACAAGTTCATATATCCCACATATGTATAATATAATCAAGATAAAAGCAAATAATAAAATTCAAAATGATACTTAGCAACCTTATTACAAACCAAAACCAACATTAGGTAAATAGATTAAATTGAAATAGTAACTAAAAGAAATCAAAACCCAAATGAGCATGCATGGCTGCCTCGAGTCCTTCCTGGCTCCGTATCCGCAATCTACGCCTCATCTGCAAAATATAAGGGAAGGGTGAGTCACCAAGACTCAGTGTATAAATTCCCAACCTGATAGTGCAAGCACTTACACAGATTATCAGTAAACATGCAAATCATGCAACCCATAATCTAACCATCCAATCTCCTTTATCTACACCATGTGGTCAAAACCACTGGTGGTCAAAACCACTGGTGACCGTAGTCACAAATATATAACAGTGTAGTCAAAACCACTGATGACTGAAGTCACAAATCAAGTGATGGGGCCAACCCATCGTGTGGTCAAAACCACTGATGACAATCCCGTAATCAACATGTGGGGCCAACCCACTGTGGTACCAAACCACTGGGACGAGCCACAATATTCATATGTGGTCAAAACCACTGGTGGTCAAAACCACTGGGACTTAGTCACAAAATATAATATCAGGACGGGGCCAACCCGACGTGTGGTCAAAACCACTGGTGGCAGTCCAAATATCTCTTCCCCCTCCTCTCAACAATCCCGCCATCATGTCCATATCAATCATGGCATAATAACATATAGTGATGCAAATAACACATGGCATACATTTAACAGTGACATGATGATGTATATCAAAAATCACATAATAGGGGGACTTACCCGGAATCCAAGCTCATACCCACAAGGCATAATCACCAATTTCATTGGCTATAACAGTAACATAATAGGCATATTATACTAATAAAGTGTGTAAGCGTTACACACCTGTTACTAACGCAATCACTAAATCCTGAAGACCCGATCTACTACCTTTGGGTTAATATTTGTTGTAATAAGGCCTTTGGGGATTTCTCTTAAAACTTTCATTTGGTAATACTGTTAATTATGAATTGATAATTAGTTAATCACGAGTTTTTTTAAAATACTCATAACTGTTTTCAAAATATCACGTTTCCACAACTGTTCAAGTCCGATTTTCACAACAAGCATTATTTTTCTAAAATAATAACATCTTTACAAGAGCACACCTTAAGCAAATCTTGCTTTTACATACGAAACAACGAAATTCAGAATTTAAAAAAAAATGCAAAGTTTTAACAAATGCATAGCTTTTAATCAACCTTTTGATGTGACATGCTAGATCCAACACCTTAAACACCTTTTGATGTGACTAAATGCAAAGACAAAAGATTGAATTGGAGAAAGACTTTAGGAAAACTCAGTTGATAAAGATGATACCCTCAGGAAGAATCCACCTATGACTTCACTTATTATTTATTCCCCAAACCATATGATTTCTTTACTTAGCTTGATCCGTGAGACTCCCTAACCTATATTAAACCCTCTCTCGAGGCGAATAACGTCTAATATTAGGTTAATTAGTGGAACTCTCGTTCTCTTATAATAACCCCTAAGGAAGTAGTAAATCGATCAATGAATTCTGACAAATTAGGTTTCACCCTAATTCGATAAAATCTCGTAACCCTATCTCTAGGCGCCCGATCAACTCCGCTCAATTACGGTAGATCTACTCTTAGGCGGGTTCTATTCCTCCTCCATCTAAGCACATCAGATTAAATTAAGCAACATAATTAAGAACAAACCAAGTACTTATCGTATAATTTAGAAATCAAATAACAAGATCCATCATAGGTTTCATCCCCTTCAGGTATCTGAGGGGTTTAGTGCATAACTAAATACGAAAACATCTCAAGAGTAAAGAATAAACAAAACATAAGAACTCGCTAAAACCCCCTGAAGGAATTGAAGGAGAGATCCTCCATCTTGAATGGAGTTCCGACTTTTGAGATGGATCAACTGACTATTTTCAAGTGACTCCCTAAAAGATGAATGCTTCGGCCTAAAAGCCTCTGCTAAAAAGCCCTCTCTTAATGTCTGCCTTGGGTTGTTTATATAGGCTTTGGGATGCTATACTTGGCTCCTAAGTATCTACTTCAAGTAGAATTACAATTAGGGTGTTTGAGTAGACTTAGGAGTATGTTTCTTTGGCTTCAAGCATCCAATTTCGAGTGAAATTGCTCATTCTCGTGGCAGGGGCACGCCCATGGCACACTCTTGTGTAATTTTAGGGTTGGGCCGTGCCTTGATTCTGTCATTTTGGGCACGGCCATGTAGATCACCAAGCACGCTCGTGTGTGGTAATAAGATGATGCACGGTCGTGTAACTCGTGAGTTGGGCCGTGCTCTAGGTAATCGTCGAGACACGCTCATGCAGGCTTTGGGCCAGGCCGTGTTGGTTTCTTACTAAGGCCCAATTACTCCGTTTTAAGCATGTTTTGTGTTCTTTTTATCCTCGGGTGCTTTTCTGAGTATAAACATGAAAAGAAAGGATTAAAAGCACATTTTTACATAAATCAAGGGCTAAATCATCCAAAAGCATACCAAATATGGGGTTAAAATATGTTAGTTTCACGGTTTATTAGCCATAATACTTAGGTCGGGTTTTGGGTGTTACAATTATAACCGTAACAGATATAATTATATCAAGCCAATATATATCAATTACAAATGAACTATATTTGATAGAATAAAAAATAAGAATGTCGAGATAATGAAGTCCAAGATATAAAACTCTACTGAATTTCAAAAAATATAATCCCTGTCTATACTGTCAGAATATGCAATTTATGAGCCTTCCTGACTTACTCGTCCACACCAAGCTGTTCTATGGAAGATCATGTTGTTAAAGAGATTGCTGGCACCTTAAAGAAAATCCAAAAGAAGAATATCATTTAGGCGTATTGGGTCCAGCTGTAACATGAGCAACATAATTTCATATACGTAAAGTTGAGAAACAACCAGTAAAAGTAGAAAAATAGCATCAAACGAGTTTTTTTCATTGAGTCCTTTACTGAAATATAATGGATTAGAATGCCAAAAGGAAAAAAAGCGATGCTGACCATTAATAAACTAGACTATCAATACCTCTATTTTCATTATGATTAACCAGTATTCCTATATGATAAGAATTACATCTAAAGATAAACAATTGCATATATCTTTGAGGATAAAAGAGCATATAGAATACCCAGAGGTGATAGTTGTAAGATACTCTGCCATAATAGTTGCATTCAAATATATTTGCAGTTCGAACACTATTTCGCTATTTCGCTTACTACTGAAGTCATCGATGATCCCACATTTTTCCATTCTACTAAAAATATCAATTCAGAAGAAATTCTAGCTATCCTGTTCTTTAGATATCATAGCAGTTAAAGTCGATTATCAATGAATAATTTCTTCTTTTAACAGAAACGTTGCATATCCTAAATAGTCTTTAGACAAATCTTCTATCTCATCTAGAACTCTTGGTATTTACTAACCAACTCTTGGTTCTAACCAACTCTTCAGTTCCTTTTTGCAGGCTTAAACAACATGAATCTTGTGTAAATTCAATTGTATAAGACTTTGAGGGTGAGGGGGTGGAGGTCGTGAAGCCACAAATTTGATTCTCATAAATACACATCAAGCATAACATTCATTATCAGTATAATATTATGAACCTCTACTCTTACCTTTATGAGTTTCTGCTTATCATTAGCAACTTTTAAATCAGATACTTGAGTATTGCTTGCATCATTATCAAAGTTAGCTCACTTGGAAAACATCTCTGTCTAAAAGTGAAACAAATCCCATCAGAGTCAGGAGACATCACACTATCACAAGTTATAGAATGACATGTATTTCTAGACTTCATACATGGTGCGTTCAGTCCGAGAACCGACTAAACCATAGCTCTGATACCACCTAATGTAACACCCCTAGCCCGTATCAGTCATCAAAATAAGGTTATGGAGCATTACCATAGAAGCATAACATGAAAATATACATTTTTATATATTAATAAAACCATGAATTAAATCATTCATCCACATGCTTATTGCCCCTTAATCGAGCCCTCAAGGCCCTAAAAACACTTTAAAAAGAAATCAAGACTAAATTGGAAACATTTGAAACGTTCAGGAAAAAGATAAAAAACATAGCTGCACGGTGCTGCACAGACAAGCTGACGAATAATCGCAACACATGCCAAAACGTATGGAACCAACACCCAAAACGCAGTAATCCCTAATGACATGTCATTTGTATCCTACCTATTCCTAAGGTTCAACCGAGATTTCATACGTCGCAAAATATTCATCAAGGATTTCCGTGAAGTTGTATTCATCAAGAATGCAATTATAAAGTATTTAAAACACAACTACTTTAATTCTTATTAACATACGAACTTACCTCAAATTAATACGGAGAAATCGACGTATCAATCCACTACTTTGTTTTTCCCTCGATCTAATTCTGAATAAGGCTTTTCTTTATCTATATAATAAAATTTAACTATTTTAATTCATATTTTACTCAACTTAATCCAAAATTCATGTTATGGAAAAATCTCCATTTTCCCCTAAACAATTAACTTCTTTACAATTTAGTCCTACTCTCATAAAAATGAAAATTCATGCAATTTAGTTCACACCCATGCTAGTCGAATATCATCTAAGCATAAATCAGCCCACACATTTCATTATTTCACACATTTCAGCACAGAAATTTCATTTTTCTCAATCTAATCCCTATTTGACATTTTCAACCAAAATCACTTTACAAAACTTGTTTACCTAACAACAACCATTAATTTTATATCATCAAACATCAAAACACATAAACATTCATCAATGATAAAACCCTAATACTTTAGCAATTTCACAAATTAGTCCCTATGCTAGCTAGATTAAGCTACAATGACTATAGAAACATAGAAATCATTAAAAACAGATCAAAATTTCATACCTAAATGAAGAAATGAAGATTGTTGAATGAAGAATTCAAAAATGGCTCCCTCCCTTGAATTTTTGGTTGAAAAATAGATAATGGAAGATAAAGAAAATTTTTGTTTTATTTTAATTAACCTTTATTTACTAATTTCCAAAATAAACCTTTAAAATATTAAATAATTACACAAAATACCATCATCCACTAACTCATTAATGATCTAATTACCATATAAGGACCTTTACTTTAAAGTTTTATAGCTATTAGACATCTTTAGCTATTAGAACCCAACTTTTACACTTTACGCGATTCAGTCCTTTTTTACAAATTAAGCATGCAAACCATAAAATTTCTTAATGAAATTTTCATATGACTCTACTATCATGTTGTGGGCATTATAACAATAATAAAATAAATATTTTTCACATCAGATTTGTGGTCCTGAAACTATTATTTTGATTTCACTGAAAACGGGTTGTTACAACTCTCCCCTTTAGGAATTTTTGTCCCCGAAAATCTTACCAGAAAATAGGTTAGGGTACTTTTTTCTCATAGCTTCCTGGGGTTCCCACGTAGCCTCTTTAATGGTGTGACATTTCTAAAGAACTTTCACTAACGCTATGCTTTTGTTTCTTAAATCTTTAATCTCTTGTGCTATAATTCTGATCGGTTATTCGCTATACAACATATCGGGATGAATATCAACTTTTGTTGGAGAAATTATATGTGAAGGATCTGATCTGTACTGTTGTAACATGGATACATGAAACAGATTATGAATATTTTCCAACTTTGACGGTATTTTAAGTCGATATGCCACTGGCCCTATTCTCTCTATAATCTCATACGACCCAATAAACCGCTGACTCAATTTCCCTTTGCGACCAAATTGAAGAATCTCTTCCACGGTGAAACTTTCAAAAACACTCTGTCACTGATTTGAAAGTCAATATCTTTACGTTTCAAATTCGCATAAGATTTCTGTCGATCTGAAGCTGCTTTCAAACTGTCGCAAATTACTTTCACTTTTTCTTCAGTCTCTCTGATCAAATCAACCCAGTGAACCTTTTTCTCACTAAGCTCGGTCCAGTACAATAGAGTTCTACATTTATGACCATATAAAGCTTCATACGATGTCATCTTTATACTCAATTGATTTAACACCCCAAACCCGGCCCAAACACCCCGACTGGATCTGACATGTCACTAAGAAGATTGTATAAAACATATCGCATTTTTTTTAGAGCATAGTTTAAACATTTATACGGGAAAAACCTAATAATTTGATAATTTGTAAAAGAAATAAGTTTTAATTAATGCCTTAATGAATAAAACCGAAATTTTGCCTCTGAGTTTTATTATTTGAACACATGCCTTAGTTTTAATTAATCATAAAATCTAACTGTATGAAAACCCGAAAATCGAAAACATAAAACCAATACACAATAGCTAGTGGCCTTATTACAATAAAATATAAAACCAAACAAATTGAAAGTATTAAGGGAAAATAATTAAAACAACGTCCTTTATTGAGTCAAAATAAATCCATGCATGGCCACCTTGTGCTCCATTCCAGCCCAGTCCGATGCACTAAGTGCTACCTGAAAAAAAATGTTAACAACGGGGTGAGTCACAAGACTCAGTGTGCAATCCCTCTTGCACCATCAGACTGGGCCTTAGCCCCACAGAACAAAATAACAGAATATCACATATCAGAATTAAGCAAAGCCGATCCCAATTCTAGATCCATCCGCTACACACCACCCTTACCTGCCAATCACACCAATGGGGATTTCTACAATCACCCTCACCGCTGCACACACCGATAGCAGTTATACTGCAGCTAGCTGCTCATCATCAGATTTGTGACATAGTCACGAAGCAGATCGTATGAGCCACTACAATGATCGTGGCGAGCCACTACAATAGAACACTTCCCTTTCATATACATAAATCGCCCAACCCCGAAAACATAGAAAACGGCATGCATGTATATCATATCAACTCAACAGAATCATTTTACTTAAAGAAAATCACAGAAATCACTAACCTGATGAGTCACCCTTTACCCTCTACGAGTTTTTGATAGTCATGCGGGGATTTCGGCATTTAACAGAATATAAACAGATTTATATATATACTAACAGACAACAGAGATGGTGTGAGAAATTACACACCTAATTACACATAATGCGATATTATCGAAATTGATGCTCTCCCTAGCCAGAATCGCGTTTATCAAATCACTATTTTGCTGGTCAAAAACTTACTACAAGAGATACGATTTGAGTATCACCTAACAAGGTTAACTAACAGATTGGAGATAAATCGATTAATAAAATGGCTGAGATGAATCTTCTTACCCCAATCGATTAAATCCCGAAAGTAGTATGGTTTGAGTGCTACCAATTTAAAAACCTAGGCGATTAGATTTCCTTTAAATCCCTAAATGCCGCCCATGGAAGAAAACACGAGATTAGTCAACTATTTAGCCATCCGGCTATGGTCTCCAAAAGTCGTAAAAGATCGAAAGAATACACAAATTGAAATTTACCTCTACAGAAGGTTTCGGCTACCCCTTGCAGAAAGATTCGGCAATCACAGAAGAAGATCAAAGCATAGAAAATTAGAGATCTAGGAATTTCGGCTTCTAAGAAAATCCCAGAAAAGATGAACAAGAGGGGGCTAATGCGTTTTTAGCTTTTAAAAGAACTGAGTGGGGAGTTTGATTTTGGCTTAGGAAAAGAAAACAAAAAGAGCCTTAGAGATTTCGGCTAGAGGAAGAAGTTTCAACGGAAGAAGAAAAAGAATGGAAAAGTTTCGGTAACAGATAAAACTGAGAGAGAGAGAGCTTCAGAAAAAACTCACAAAGTTCGGCTTTGCCTAACTCTATCTAGCCGTCAACCCCCCTTCACACACACAGTCCCACATTCGACCACCTCTAGCCTCCTAGATAGGTCCTCATCCTTTCCCTTATTCTTATCAGAACACATATCCAAAAGAGACCTACATCACACCACTTCCTCCCTCATTTATTAGCTTATTATCCACCTTTTTTAACACATTAACTCCCCTATTTTCTAGCCTTGATGCCGTCCCACCTAGCTCCTCTTTAAGTGCCGAAAATGGCCCAATTCTATGGGCTCCATACGGCTCACACTTGGGCCTCCTCCCTTGCAAATGACGCCACTTAACAGCTCCCCTTGCTGTGCCCCTTGTTACTGGGCTACAAGCCTATTTTGCTAATTTAAACTACAGATACCATCCTTAAAGCCCTATAGTGTCTAAATATAATATTTTAACCAAAACCTCAGCCCATTCCTGAGCTCAATCTGGACCCCTAATTCTCAAACTAACACATTAAACCTACAACACACAAAATGCATAGGCCCACTAATTTAGGATGTTACATTTCTACCCCATAAAGAAATTTTGGCCACTAATTCAGGATGGGGATACTGTTGTCGCATAACATCCTCTGGCTCCCATGTCACTTCCTCTGCACCGTGGTTTTGCCACAACACCTTGACCAAAGGGACGGACTTCTTTCTCAACACCTTTATGTCTCGCTTCAAAATTTGCACTTGCTCCTCCTCAAAGGAAAAGTTTGGCCTTACTTCAATCTCTTCCACTGGAACAATGTGCGATGGATTAGAACGGTAACATTTTAGCATCGAGGCATGAAACACGTCATGTATCTGCTCTAACCCTAGAGGCAACTCTAGTCGATACACCACTGGTCCCACACGTTCTAGTACCCGATAAGGTCTAATAAACCGAGGACTTAGCTTCCCCTTCTGACCAAACCTCATTACCTTCTTCCACGACGACACTTTCAAAAAAACTTGATCACCCACCGCAAATTCTAACTCTTTCCATTTTAGATCCGCATAAGTTTTTTGCCGACCAGACGCTTCTTTCAAACGAGCCTGAATCAACTAAACTTTCTCTTCCGTTTCTGAAACCAATTCTGGACCCAACACCTGACGCTCTCCCAACTCTGTCCAACAAGTAAGAGTATGACATCTCTATCCGTATAACGCCTCATAAGGTGCCATCTGAATAGTAGATTTGTAGCTATTATTGTATGCAAATTCTGTCAGAGTAAATACTCCTCCCAACTACCCCTGAAATCAATGATGCAACCTCTTAACATATCCTCCAAGATCTAGATTACCCTTTCAAACTAACCATCAGTCTGTGGATGAAAGGCGATACTGAAGTCTAGCCTTGTTCCCATTGCCTGATGCAGAACCTTCCAGAATAGTGACGTGAACCTAGGGTCTCTATCTGAAATGATCGACACAAGTACACCATGTAGTCTCACAACCTCAGCTACATACAGCTTAGCCAACCTTTGTAGAGAATAATCAACACGAACCAGTATGAAGTGAGCAGACTTCGTCAGTCGATCCATAATCACCCAAATCGAATCCTTCTTAGTGGGCGTAAGAGGTAACCCACTAACAAAATCCATAGTGATTCTTTCCCATTTCCACTGCGAAATCTTCACCAGCTACAACAACCCCGAAGGCAACTGGTGTTTCGCCTTCACTGCTGACGCGTCAAACATTTACCCACGAATTCTGTTACCTCTCATTTCAGACCTGGCCACCAAAATTGCTCTTGCAAATCCCTATACATCTTAACGCCTCCAAGATGCATAGCGTATGGGCTACTATGCGCCTCCCACAGAATCATCTGCCTTAACTCAACGTCCTTTGGCATACAGATTCTCTTACGGAAACACAGAACCTCATCACCATTCAAACTATAGTCCTTTCCTTTATTATTTTGTACTTTTCAGAGTCGAGCACTCAAGACCTCATCTAGAACGGCTTCTCTTTGATCTGACTTGTCCACACTGGTCTCCCTTAAATCTACTATCGCCTTCCGACTCAACGCATCTGCCACCACGTTCGTCTTGCCCAGATGATATTCGATCGAGCAGTCATAGTCCTTCAAAAGTTCAATCCATCTACGTTGTCTTAGATTCAACTCCTTCTGGGTAAGGAGGTACTTCAGACTCTTATGATCGGTGTAAATAATAGACTTCTCCCCATACAGGTAGTGTCTCCAGATCTTCAGAGCGAACACTACTGCAGCCAATTCTAAATCATGCGTAGGGTAATTCAATTAATGTAGTCTTAACTATCAGGATGCATATGCAAAAACCTTCTCATATTGCATCAGCACACATCCTAAACCCGTGTGTGACGCGTCACAGTAGACGGTAAACTCTTTTCCAGCCTTTGGCTAAATTAACACCGGTGCTTCTGTCAAAATTTTTTTTTAGTTTCTCAAAGCTCTCCTGTTATTTTTCGGTCCAATCAAACGGTAGTCCCTTCCTTAAAAACTTAGTTAGAGGTGCCGCAATTAATGAGAACCCCTCAACAAACCTTCTGTAGTACCCTGCCAATCCCAAGAGACTTTAAATCTCTGCCATAGACTTTGGCGGTTTCCAATCCAATACAGCTTCTATATTTCGAGGGTTAACCCTAATTCCCTTTGCAGAAACCACATGCCTTAAGAATGTTACTTCCCCTAGCCAGAACTCACACTTACTGAACTTAGCGAACAACTGCTTCTCCCTTAGAACTTGTAACACCACACGAAGATGTGCATCATGCTCTTCCTCGGACTTGGAATAAACTAGGATATCGTCAATGAACACCACAACAAACTGATCAAGATATGGTTGGAACACCCGATTCATCATATCCATAAATGCTGCTGGCGCGTTTATTAACCCGAACGACATCACCAAAAATTCATAATGACCGTAGCAAGTTCGAAACACCATCTTATGAATGTCCCCTTCCTTTACCTTTAACTGATGATAACCCGACCTTAAATCTATCTTAGAGAAAACTTAAGCTCCTTTGAGCTGATCGAATAGATCATCGATTCTCGGCAGCTGGTACTTATTCCTAATCGTTAACTTATTCAGTTGACGGTAGCCCACACACATACGCATGTATCCGTCCTTCTTCTTCACAAATAGGACCGGTGCTCCCCACGGAGACACACTCGGTCGAATAAAACCTCAATCCAACAGTTCATGGATCATAGGTTTGAGCTCCACCAGCTCCTTCGGCACCATTTTGTAAGGAGCAATGGACACCGGAGCAGTTGCCGGGTGTAGCTCAATCCCAAACTCCACTTTACGATCCGGAGGTAATCTTGGCAACTCCTCAGGAAAGACATCTACAAAATCTTTTACTGTTCTTACCTCGCCGATAGTCACCTCCTTAGTGTCTAAAGCACTGATAAAAGCTAAAAATGCATTGCATCCTTTCTGACTCATCTTAACACCCTTCAATGTAGATACTACGTTGGACAAATAATCCCTTATTTCCCCTTGCACAACCACATTCTCGCCTTCGAGGTACTCAACACCATGCGGTTAGTCTCACAATCCAGCTTAGCACGATGTTTAGCCAACCAATCCATTCCTAGGATAAGGCCAAACTCCTCAAATGGTAATTCCATTAGGTTTGCCAGAAACACTACTCCTTGAGTCTCTAACGGTACACTCCTAAATAGTTTGTCCACTATCCTAGATTGTCCTAATGGGCTAACCACCGTTATCTTTCTAGCAGTTTTTTAGATCCTATACTTAAATTCTCATATACCGAGCATGCAACATAAGAGTGGGTTGATCCAATATTAATCAAAGTATGAAATGGATTATCAGCAATAAGAAACGTATCGATTATGACATTAGGTGCGTCACCATCCTCCCGTCGACCATCGGCATAAACTAGACCCGACTGTCTCGCGTCTACATTACTGCACCCCTACCAGGTGATCCACAACCCGATTGAACCCATTTCCTCCTCTGATTGAGCCACGACCCCTTGGTAATGGTTGACCACCCCACCTAACCTGAACAAAACCCTATTCAGCGGGCTGTACCTGATCCACCTATGGACAGTCTTTCACCATATAATTCATAGATCCACACTTGAAGCATCCACCAATTTTCCTTCTGTACTCCCTAAAATGTACCTTCCCACATGAGGAACATGATCGATTCTGACCCCTTGTAGCAGATGTTGGTACCCGAGCTGACCCATCAAACCTAGGCCTTTTCTGAAAACTCCAGATGATCCCGATGACACAAAATTTCTCTTGTTCCTACTCCAATCCTTATCCTTATTCTGCTCCTCAGTCTGCTTCACCTTTTCAGATATTTTAACTTTCTCGACCAGAACGACAAAGTCCCTTTCTCACTGCGATGTTACCAATACTCTCAACTCATCCCGCAATCCATCTTTGAATCGTACACAGCGCTCATAGTTAGTCGCTACAATTTCTCAAGCGTAATGGCTCAAACGCAGAAATTCTGCTTCATATCCAGACACAAATTTCCTTCCCTGCACCAAGTTCAAAAATGCCTTCCTCTACGAATCTACATAGCTGGCCCCAACGTACTTTCCCTGAAATGACTCATTAAAGAAATCCCAGTCAATTCGGTCTGTGGCAGTACCCTCTTTTACCGTGACCCACCACTGGTAAGCCTCGTCTCGAAGAAGAGACACGACCCCTTTCAACTTCTCCTCCACCGTGAAGTCTAGGTCATCCATTATGCGCTCACTCGCTTCTAACCAATACTCAGCTGTGTTAGGGGCTACTCCAGAAACACCCCTAACATATCCGCTCCATTGGCTCAGAGTCGTTCAGACACAAATTTTCGAGCTCCTGAACCCGTGCCTGCCCCAGCAACTCTCTCAAAGACCCACAACATCTCCTGCGATACCGTATCATCTCCAATCATCTGGTCCTAAAATTATCCCTCCATAGTTGGCAGATCTGGCATCTCGTTTCCTGACCCGTGGCAGATCCCTACTGGCTCTGACACGGTCATCCTACCCCTACCACGACCACGCGGCAGACGTCTTCGACCCTTTGTACTCATTCTTCCGATTGGCATTTATCTGAATAGAAATTTTATGAATTATTAATTTTTTCCACTGATTATCCACTAACAATCTTATGAAAAGTCATTTCGATAGTGGTTCTTTCGAATTCAGATTTATGTCTATAGGTTCCAGTCTCAAGTCTACTCCTCCTAGTTTTGGGAACTACATACATTCAACAATCAACATACAGACAACATCCATGAACCCACATTCAACACATAGGGGTACTTTCGTCATTTCACTACCCAGGGGTATTTTTGAAATTTTATCCTACAAGGGTATTTTTGTAATAATTTTTTTTCAAAATAGGGTATCTTGGTGATTTTTTTCAAAATAAGGGTATTTTGATAATTTCGTGAAGCAGGGTATTTTAGAAATTTTGCAATCTAGGGGTATTTCGGTAATTTCCCAATTCGAGGGTATTTTGGGTGATTTTTTTTACAAAACTAGGGGCATTGTAGTAATTTTGTGAAAATAAGGTGGTTGGTCCCTTTCGGGTTTTAGTTAGAAACTTTGGCCCGTCAACAAGTCCTCATGGCTAAGGTGAACAGTCACTATGCACCAGGTAGGATTCTAGCGAAGAGGAGGTGAGTCGATAGGACCGCTTAAGTACCAAACTCTCCCTGGATCAAATCCTAGGCATGCGTATGCCTGTTGCCACACCCTAACCTCCTGACTTGTCCACGGAAAGGTTTAATTAGATTAAGTCTTATGAGAGTTAAGAAGTTGTTTAAGCTAAGCCTAAAGTCCATCAAGTTCTAATTAAGATAATCTACGTCCCATAAAGCCCATCAAGCCCACATACCTATATAACACACAGTGAGTTTAGAATGCTTACCTGAAGGACTTGGGCCGGAGATGCAGGTGCCATGCCGAGAAAACAATCCTGTATTATTTTTAAACAGGCATGTTTCCAAAACCCATCTTTAGAAAATGTTTTGAGCCCAAAACCCCAAAGTCGAGCTTTGAACCGGGCTCTGATACTAATTTGTAACACCCCAATCCCGACCCAAACACCCCGACCGGATCTGGCATGTTACTAAGAAGATTTTATAAAACATGTCGCATTTTTTTTTTTGAAAAGCATAGTTTAAACATTTATACGGGAAAAACTTATTATTTTGATAATTTGTAAAAGAAATAAGTTTTAATTAATGCCTTAATGAATAAAACCAAAATTTTGCCTTTGAGTTTTATTATTTAAACACATGCCTTAGTTTCAATTAATCATAAAATCTAAGTGTATGAAACCCGAAAACCGAAAACATAAAACCAATACATAATAGCTAGTGACCTTATTACAATAAAACATAAAACCAAACAAATTGAAAGTATTAAGGAAAAATAATTAAAACAACGTCCTTTTTTCAGTCAAAATAAATCCATGCATGGCCACCTTGCGCTCCTTTCCAGCCCGGTCCGATGCACTAAGTGCTACCTGAAAAAAAATGTTAACAATGAGGTGAGTCACAAGACTCAGTATGCAATCCCTCTTGCACCATCAGACTGGGCCTTAGCCCCACAGAACAAAGTAACAAAATATCACATATCAGAATTAAGCAAAGCCCATCGCAATCCTAGATCCATCCGCTACACACCACCCTTACCTGCCAATCACACTAATGGGGATTTCTACAATCACCCTCACCGCTACACACCATCGATGGCAATCATGGTGCTGTTAGCTGCTCATCGTCAGATTTGTGACATAGTCACTAGAACAGATCATGGCGAAGCCACTACAACAAATCGTGGCAGAGCCACTGCAACAAAACACTTCCCTTTTCGTATACATCAATCGCCCAACCCCGAGCAAACATAGAAAATGGCATGCATGTGTATCATATCAGGCCAACAAAATCATTTTACTTAAAGAAAATCACAGAAATCACTAACCTGATGAGCCGCCCTTTACCCTCCACGGGTTTTCAACAGTCATGTCGGGATTTTGACATTTAATAGAATATAAACAGATTTATATATATACTAACAGACAACAGAGATGGTGTGAGAAATTACACACCTGATTACGCTTAACGCTATATTATCGAAATCGATGCTCTCCCTAGCTGGAATCGCAATTATTATATCACTATTCTGTCGGTCAAAGACTTACTACAAGAGATACGATTTTAGTATCACCTAACAAGGTTAACTGATAGATTGGAGATAAATCGATTAATAAAATGGCTAGGATGAATCATCTTACCCAAATCGATTAAATCCTGAAAGTAGTATGATTCGAGTGCTACCTATTTAAAAACCTAGGCGATTAGATCTCTTTCAAATCCCAGATTGCCGCCTATGAAAGAAAGCACGAGATTAGTCAACTATTTAACCATTCAGCTATGGTCTCCAAAAGTTGGAAAAGATCGAAATAATACACAAATCGACATTTACCTCTATAGAAGGTTTTGGCTACCCCTTGCAGAAAGATTCGACAATCACAGAAGAAGATCGAAGCGTAGAAGATTAGAGATCTAGGAATTTCGGCTTTTAAGAAAATCCCATAAAAGATAAACAAGAGGGGGCTGATGCATTTTCAGCTTTTAGAAGAACTGAGTGAGGAGTTTTGGTTTTGGCTTAGGAAAAGAAAACAAAAAGACCCTTAGAGATTTTGGGTAGGAAGAAGTTTCAACATAAGAAGAGAAAGAATGAAAAGTTTCGGCAACAGAGAAAACTGGTATAGAGAGCTTCAGAAAAAAACTCATAAAGTTTGACTTTGCCTAACTCTATCTAGCCGTCCACCCCCCTTCACATACACAGTCTCACATTCGGCCACCTCTAGCCTCTTAAATAGCTTCTCCTCCTTTCCCTTATCCTTATCAGAACATATATCCAAAAGAGACCTACATCACACCACTTCCTCCCTCCTTTATCAACTTATTATCCACCTTTTTTTTAACACATTAAATCCCCTATTTTCTAGCCTTGATGCTGTCCCACCTAGCTCCTCTTTAAGTGTCAAAAATGGCCCAATTCTATGGGCTCCACACAGCTCACACATGGGCCTCCTCCCTTGCCAATGACGCCACTTAATAGCTCCTCTTGTTGCACCCCTTATTACTGGGCCACAAGCCCATTTTGCTTATTTAAACTATAGATACCATCCTTAAAGTCCTATAGTGTCTAAAAAGAATATTTTAACCGAAACCTTGGCCCATTCCTGAGTCCAATCCAGACCCCTAATCCTCATACTAACACATTAAACCTACAACACACAAAATGCACAGGCCCACTAATTCAGGATTTTACAATTGAAAACTATTGTTATACGCAAATTAAACCAACGATAAATATTTTTTCCCAATTACCTTCGAACTTTAAGACACAGCAACGAAGCATATCCTCGAAGATATGAATTACTCTCTCAGACTAGCCATCAGTTTGGGAATGAAATACAGTGCTAAAATACAACCGCGTACCCAAAGCCTCTTACAATTTCTTCCAAAACTGTTATGTAAATCGTGGATCCCTATCTGAAATAATAGACTGGCACTTTATGCAATCTGACGATTTTAAAATATACAACTCAGGTAGTCTATCAAAATAAAAATCTATACTCACTAGAATAAAATATGTAGACTTCGTCAGACGATAAACAACGACCTAGATAGCATCTTTCTTTTTTAAAGATAGAGGCAATCTCGATACGAAATCCATCGTATGTAACAATCTGTTTTAGACCCTAGTAGAAAGAGTGGTTTCAAGGCAACAAATCTGAGTCAGAAGAATATTTTAATATTATTTTTTGTGTTCACAGTATGTGATTAAGTATGTGTGAATGTTTCGTATGAAAATTTTATCATTTGTGTGTTCAATTTGATAAAAGGATCTAATTGCATAAAATGCAAAAGTTTAATTTTAATTATATAAATGCTGAATTAACAAGGCTTCTTAAATGAAAGGTCCTTATATTGTTATTAGACCATGTGGTTAATGGATGGACACAAATGCCTAGGGTTAGTGGAATTTAAATGATATTAATAAGGCTAAATAGGTAATTTGTAAAATAAAAGATTAATTAAACAAAACTAATGCCAAATTCTATCATCTTTTATGCTTCATAACCTAAAACCATAAAGAAAATATAGGCTTCATGAGCTTTGAGCATTTGGCATCTATTAATCTTGATTAAGGTATGGTTTTTGATCAATTTTTAATAATTTTTATGATTTTGAGATCGTTGCTTTGAATACTAGCTAGCCTATGCTTGAATTTTTAAATTTGATGATGTATTCATGAATTGCCATTATTTGTAGCTTAATGATTTTTGTGTTTGATGATGAGAAATAAATATATGTTGTTAGATTGTTATGTTTAATTAAGTGATTTTTAGTAAAAATGCCTATTTAGGATTAAAATGTGAATTTTGTAAATTGAGGGGTCAAAATGTAAAATAAATGACAGAAATGGGTTGCTAGGGACCTTAGTGAAGTTTGGCCATGCATGAGTGTGGTGAAATTTTGAATATTTTTTGTTTTGTGAAATAGGGACTAAATTGTGAAAAAATGTGAAATATCAGAGAAAGAGTGTAATTAGCCTATTATTGTGTTTTTGGATGAATTTGATTGAATACTTGCTTAAATAAGTCAATTTTATATTGAATTATATCTAGAAAAGAGGAAATCAGATTTGGATCAGGGGAAATCTAAAATTATCGAATAGTCGTCTCGATTTGTCCGTCTTTGTCGAGGTAAGTTCATAAGTAAACAAACATCATTAAATTTGATTGTATATATATTTTATTTGTACCGAATTGAATTATTTTGTAACAGCCCGATTTAGGGCCTAGTCAGAATAGTGGTGCGAGGCCACTAATCCGAGGTGAATTTATGAGTTTTAAGGTTTACGCCATGTTTGCATGCTAGTGTGAGAGATTCATGAAGCAATTTTGTTAAATTGAGGTTGAATGTCCAAAAGGACTAAATAGCAAAAGTTGCAAAATATGAATATCTAGAAGTTTTTTGTATGAAATATCTTTAGAATATCAATTAGAAGTCCTTAAGTAGAAATTTGCCCAAATTATAAATTGTGGACAAAATTGGACATGAGTTGGTAAAAGATAAATTTTTAGAGAGAAGGGCATTTTGGTCATTTATCAATTTAAATGATTAAAAATGGGAAAGAGATGATAAAAATAAACTCATCTTATTCCCTTTATTGATGAAATTTTGAAGACTCCATAGCTAGGGTTCTTCATTTTTTTTTCAAGCTTGCTAGTAAGTTCATCTTAGTCCTGTTTTTAATATTCTTCGTATTTTTGAAGTTTTCGTATTATGAATTAGCTATTTTTAGCTATAAAATAAGCTAAGATGCATGTTAAAAAATATACCCATGAATGACATTCATGTTAAATGATGTGTTATGGGAGATTATGAGAGTTTAATGTTAGATAAACATCTTTTTTCTAAGTGAATTTCATGAAAAATAATAGTATGGACTAATTTGTAATAGTTATGAAAATTGGTCATACATACTAGAAATAGTGAAAATTGATGATTGTTATAGTAGAGAAAATGAATCAGCTAAGCATGAAGTTTATGAAAGTTGAATGAAAATCATTTTACGAGCCTTGGGGCAAAAGTGAAAATATAAGAAAGTTTAGGGGCAAAATAGTAATTTTGCCAAAGTATGAGTAATGAGTCAATTTAGTCAATGTGTTTATTAAGTGATATTATGATTATAGATCAAGAAAAACAGAGCCCGAATTGAATTTGAGGCAAGAACAAAGTCAAGGACTAAATTGCATATCTACATACATTTTGTATATTGAGGTAAGTTTGTATGATTTCTAAGCTTTATGATTTCTATCATTGAATTGCTGAGTATAATGTACACTATTTTCATGGAATGTTTAATGTTAAGTTAAACAAAGAAATCAATGAGATTAAGTATGAGCAAGTCCCGATTGAAGATGAATTTCCTAGGATACTCGATCTATCACAAGAGATCAGAAAGTCCGTATAAGACCAAGCCAAGGCATGGCATCGGCAATCAAGCAAAGATATCATGTAAGTCCATGGCAAGCTTGGCATTGAATAGATATCATGTAAGTCCAAGGCAGGCTTGGCATTGAAAAGCTATCAAGAGAAAGAGATCCCATGTAAGTCCAAGCCAAGGCATGGCATTGGTGAGAACGAGAAAGACTTCGTATAAGTCCATGTCAAGATATGGCCTCAAAACCAAGATGGGATATTCCATGTAAAATCGTATCTAGGGTATGGCTTGGGTATCAAGTTCATGGGAAGAGATTTAGTATCCTCGGTTATTCGCAAAAATTAATCGGGTAAAAGAGTAAAGTGAAAATGTGTAACACCCTGGTTTTAGGGGCTATGCAGGTTGTGTGTAATTCGAGTGTTAGTAGGTTTTTGGGAGTGCTTGGATGAGTTTTAGGGATTTTAGAAATGTTTGGATGAAAGGGAAGGCTTTGGAAAATTTTGGATTTTTAGTGGAAAGGAAGCGGGCCAAGGAGGCCTTAAGTATATTTTTCGGTAATTTATGACACAAGGAGCTCGTTGGTCAAGTGGCTAACGTCGTCACTTAAGCTTGGAGGGAGAAAGGGCGCTAGTTCGAGAGCCCTGCAGCAGATTTTGGGCGTGTTTTTTATATGCGGTTATGGGTGGAGTAGGAAGGGTTTAAAGTTAAATGTGGGGGCTTTATGGGCATGAAAGCGGTGGGCGGAGTGGTAGAGGCGCTACTTGGAAAGGGTTGGAGCAGTCGTGAGTTCAAGCGCGGAGGTAGAATTTTGATAGTTATTTTGCAAGTTGGCGTTGGAGTTGGAGAGGGCTTAAAGGAATAAGTTGCGTTTGGGTCACAAACCAACGCTGGGCGTGATGGCACGGGCGCTACTTGTCATTGGTTTCCCTGTGTCCTATGTTGAATCTCAAATGAGGTGGATTTGTTTTTTTTTTTTTTGCCGATTGGTGTGAAGGTGGACGGCACATGGGGGGTTTCAAATGGGATAAGGATAGATTAGTGTTTGTTTTAATTCGGCTGGAGGAGACAATTATTAGATTATTCTTTTATTTTATTTCTTTTTAGTTGATAAAGGTACAGATAGGATAGGAATTTGGATTTGAATTAAAAAGAAATTGGTGGCCGGCCAAAGTTATTGGGTGGTGTTCAAATTCGGCTGGAAGGTTGGTTTTTGTTTTGATTTTTCTTTGAAGAGGTAATATAGGATAAAGATGGGTTTTATTTTAGTTTAAATTGAATTGGTTTAAATGGTTGGCTGGGAGTAAATTAAAAGATTTGGGCTAATTCAAATTAGTTTGAATTAGTAGATGTTGGCCGAATCTTGGGTTCTTCATACGGGATAGTGGCCAAATTTTATAAATAGGGAGAGCACCCTTTTTCATACTTTTTCTCCTTTTTAATTGCTGGTGCCGAAAATTCTAGTCAAGCAATTTATTTAAATTTTTTTCCCTTTTCCTTGAAATCGAAACTTCTCCACCAAGATCAAATTCTTCTAATCTTTTCTACATTTTATTTCTTTTCCTCTCAACCTCGGTTTGTACCTATTTTGTTAGCGAATGGTTGATCTTCCTTGGTGACCATAGCCGAATATCTAAGGTGCTTTATTCTCCTTTTATATTGCAAGTTCAAGAGCCAAAGTATTCTTGGGGATTAGCGAAAAAGGGCTTTAGGGTGCGTTAAAGGAGGTCATTTAGGGTTCCAACTCAGCAAGGTAAGAGACTGTAATATTTGGGCCTTAGGCCATAGTATGAGCACTTTAGTGTTAACCTATATTGACTATGGTGTATAGGGCAAATCGATGAAGCAAAGGAAGGCCTTGGGATCTCGGATTATTTCGGTAAGGATATTAGTAAGTGACTTAGACTCGTTAATAAGTAGATTATGACTTGTTGATTAATGGTGTGATTCTGATTAAGTGTCGATGGATGCAAGTGCCAGTCAAGAGGGAAAAAGGGAAGGTCCCTGTCCCAAAGTTTAAGAAAAGAGCTGTCTCGGCGGTTCGTGATTGGCCACTGGGGTGTGGGCGTGCAGCAGAAATTGATAGGCGATAATCGGTAGTCTCGCTAAACGATAGCGTCGGGATCGAGGGTTTAGAGCTTCAGGTTATAAGGTGTGTAGTTAGCCATTGTTTAGGGATTTGCGTGATATTTGCCTATTTTATATGTTTGCTAACAAGTGCGATAAATGTGAAATTGATACCCTTGAAGGGGTATGATGATGACCAGTTAGTAGCAAATTGGTTAATATGTGATAATTGATTTTAATATGTGAGTATGCATATGATTGTGAATATCGTGCACATGCATCATCTCCGCATTATATTATGTTACATGTGCATGGGTGGGTTTTTGAAAGAAGGTGCGGTGTACTTGAGTACATGGTTGATGTCGACTTTGTGCTACATCGTGGATTGGCGCCGGCCGAGGTCGCGTTGTGGATCTTTGCGATTTGGTTTGCGTGGTTACCTTGATTGATATCGGCTTTATGCCATATCGTGGCTTGATGGATTTTGTGTGCTCCATCGTGGCTTGATGTTAGCTATACGCTACATCGTGGATGGCATTGGTTGCCTTTTGGAGGAAAAGGAGAGGGTGACTCGATAGTCCCCTGGTGTGTGGTAGGCTGGTTAAGGGGGTGTGTAGCGGATGGACCTTAGGATTGGGTTGGGTTTCATGATTGCATGATTTCGTTATGAATTGATATGGAAATGGGCCAAGCCCAATATGAAATATGAATAGGTATGTTTTGAGAACATACGTGGAAATGGGCCAAGCCCGATGTCGTGGATTAATGAGAAAAGGGCCTAGCCCAGTACTTGAATGTGGATTGAATGTGGGCCAAGCCCAGATTGTGGTAATGTCTAAATGATTATATTCATATGTTGCATTTGATAATTGGGTTGATTTGTGGCTAGCATGTGGGTGGATATCAGTGGTTTTAGTTACACACTGAGTCTGTATGACTCACCCAATTATTTATCCAACACTGCAGGTAACAGAATGATCGGACCGGGTTGGAGTGGATACAGGGTGGCACATGCAAAGGACATTTTAAACATTTTCTTTATGCATTTTAATTTGAAGTACTTGAATTCATTATTTTTGTAATAAGGGCCACTTTTATTTAAAGTGTTCTATTTATGATTATTGAAGTTTATATTATACTTAGATATATCTTTTCCAAATAGTTTATATTATAATAAAACATAATAAAGTTTTAATTCAAACTAAGCTTATATTATTTAATAATTTTAATGGAATTACTTCCCGGAAACAAACAAGATTTTCAAGTTTTATTCTAAAGACAAAGATTTTTCAACATTTTTCCGCAGTGACATAACCAGATCCGGTCAAGGCTCGTGGGCCGAGTTTGGGGATGTTACAGATTGGTATCAGAGCCCGGTTCAAAACTCGTCTTTGAGGGTTTTGGGCCCAAAAACATTTTCAAAAATGGGCTTTTCAAAATATGGGCCTTTGTGAATTATTTTTCAGGTTATTCTGGCATGGCACCTGTACCTCCGACCCGAGGTCCGCCAGGTAAGTACTTCAGACTATTGAAGTGCTTTACTATTATAAACTGTGATGGGTTTTGTTGGGCTCGTAGATTAGTGAATTAGGATCAGTTGAACCCTAAGGCTAGTCTACTCAAACATGTGCATAAGACTTAAGGTTACTAAACAAACCTGTGAAGTAAGTCGCCGTGTTAAGGTGTGGCAACCTGTGTGCGCATGTCTAGGAGTGGTATTCAGTGGGAGCTTGGTATTTAAGCGATCGCGTGACTCACCTCCTCTCCACTTGAATCCTACAGTGCGTAGCTACTGGTTCACCTTAACCAAGAGGACTTGTTCATAGGCTAAACCAATTCTTAAAACCCGAAAGGATTAGCCTTCTTTGTTTTAAAATTCTTGGTTTTACAATTTTAAATTTACCCTTTTGGTTTGTAAACCCTAAACTGGTTTTGAAAAAAAATTTTTTTCGATTTACCAAAATTACCAAAATGCCCTAGTGGCAAGATTACAAAAATGCCCCTGTATTATAAAATTACCACACTACACTCAACTTTTGTTAAAATGATTTTCACTTTGCAAAATATTAAAATCTCTAGTGTTCAAAATATCAATATACCCCGATTTGGGAAAATTTACAAAAATACCCCTGTGTTGAAAATTACTAAAATGCCCCTGACTTTCAAAATTTCTGAGTTAACCCCAACTTTAATAAAATTCTCTCACTTTGCAAAAGTATCCAAATTTTTGTATTTCAAAATAATACCCCGACTCTTGAAATTTACAAAATTACCCTGGTTGACAAAATTACTAAAATACCCCTGGTTTCCAAAATTCTGCTGTATCTCTAATTTGACAAATTTTCAGAAATGCCCTCCCGATGTGGAAATTTCAAAATGTTCTGGTTTATTAAGTTTTAAAATTTCCCTGGTTTATTACGGAAATGTCCCTGTAGGACAAAATGACGAAAATACCCCTAGGGTAGAAACGGGCAGGAAGGTCCGAATAGTGAATGTGTGGTAGATACCATGAAGGTGCCTCTATTGAGGAAGGAATGTGGCTTCATTGTGAAATGAAGGTGGCTCTATTGATGAGTGTGAAAGTGATTCTCGAATTAGAATAGCAATTTGAACTGGAACCTTGTGTGATCGAAAGAACTACTTCTAAAATCTTTCATTCATGAAATATACTCATGCTAAATAGTGGAACAATTACTAATGCATAAAACTTCTTAATCGAGATAAATCAAGATGATAGAGATGAGTTCTAGGGACGCAGAGAGGTAGAATGGCAAGATCGAATCGATAGGGTCCGCCATGGGTCGAAAGTGAAATCTTGCCAGAAGATGAGCGTAGAGAGCAAGATCGACAGAGAAGATGACGCAGAGATCGCGGGCCATGTTACGAAAGTGCTAGAACGAGTAGCGGAAGTTAGTAGAGGAAATGGAACTCGAAGTCGGATCGAAAGGCTTATATCGAAGCGGAGCCGAGATCTTTAGAGGAGTGTCGAGTAGCTCGAATGTAGCGAGTATTGGCTAGAAGCGATCGAAAGAATCATGGACGATTTGGACCGCACTAATGAAGAAAAGTGAAGAAGCGCTGTTTGCGTTGCTTCGCGAAGCTTATCATTGGTGGCTCAACGTCAAACAAGGTGTACCGCAGATCGATTGGATTGGGATTACTTTAAGGCTAAGTTTGAAGGAAGTACGAGGAGCCGTTATTTGGATTCGCAAAGGAAAGCGTTTCTAAATCTAGAACAAGGAAGTAAGTCGATAGCTGAGTACAAAGCAGAATTTGTGCGGTTAAGCCAGTATGCTAAGGGAATTGTGGCCACTGATTATGAGAGGTGCGTCCGGTTCGAGGATGGATTGCGAGATGAACTTCGAATGCTGATTGCTCCGCAGAGGGAGAGAGACTTCGCGGTGCTAGTGGAGAAAGCTCGGATTGCTGAAGAGGTTAAGAAGACTATAAGAGAAAATCGGGAAAAGAATAGGAACGAGAGGAAGAGAAATGTTGGGCCATCAGTATCGTTGGGTAATGCCCAGAAAAGACCAAGGACCGAGAACCCTATAAGTGCACTTGTACCAGTGGATCGGAATCGTCCTTGTGCTCGGTGTGGAAGACCTCACACAGGAGAGTGTTGGGGAAATAGTAAGGAATGCTTTCGGTGTGGATCTAAGGCACATCTGGTTAAGAATTGTCCTCGAGCGACGAGGGGTCGTGGTCCAAGCCATGGAAGGAATGGTTCTAGTCAGAGTCAACCAAGGATGTGATAGCGGTAAGCTCCTTTGCTTTGGTACATGCTTTGATTGCTTTGCTTGCTTGTGAATTAGCCTTTTCTGTGTTGCTAAGAGAGGTGTTTTGAATTTTGAGTGCGAACTTAGAAAACTGTGTTGGGAAGGTATGATAGTCTTAGTAAGATCGAGTCTGTGACATAAGCGTAAGGTGGCAAGATAGGTTGTACGGACGTTCGTTAGTAAAGTAATTTTGAGGACGAAATTATTTTAAGGAGGGTAGAATTGTAACACCCTGGTTTTAGGGGCTATGCAAGTTGTGTGTAATTCGAGTGTTAGTAGGTTTTGGGAGTGCTTGGATGAGTTTTAGGATTTTAGAAATGTTTGGATGAAAGGGAAGGCTTTGGAAAATTTTGGATTTTAGTGGAAAAGGAAAGCGAGCCAAGGGAGGCCTTAAGTATATTTTTGGTAATTTATGACACAAGGGCTCGTTGGTCAAGTGGCTAACGTCGTCACTTAGGCGTTGGAGGGAGAAAGGCGCTAGTTTGAGAGCCTGCAGCAAGATTTTGGGCGTGTTTTTTATATGCGGTTATAATTTGGAGTAGGAAGGGTTTAAAGTTAAATGTGGGGCTTTATGGGCATGAAAGGCGGTGGGCGGAGTGGTAGAGGCGCTACTTGGAAAGGGGTTGGAGCAGTCGTGAGTTCAAGGCGCGGAGGCGAATTTTGATAGTTATTTTGCAAGTTGGTGTTGGAGTTGGAGAGGGCTTAAAGGAATAAGTTTGCGTTTGGGTCACAAACCAACGCTCGGGCGTGATGGCTCTGGGCGCTACTTGGCGGTGGTTTCCCAGTGTCCTATGTTGAATCTCAAATGAGGTGGATTTGTTTTCTTTTTCGCCAATTGGTGTGAAGGTGGACGACACATGGGGGCTTCAAATGGGATAAGGATAGATTAGTGTTTGTTTTAATTAATTTGGAGGTGATAATTATTAGATTATTCTTTTATTTTATTTCTTTTTAGTTGATAAAGGTACATATAGGATAGGAATTTGGATTTGAATTAAAAGAAATTGGTGGTAAACCAAAGTTATTGGGTGGTGTTCAAATTAATTTGGAAGGTTGGTTTTGTTTTGATTTTTCTTTGAAGAGGTAATATAGGATAAAGATGGGTTTTATTTTAGTTTAAATTGAATTGGTTTAAATGGTTGGTAGGGAGTAAATTAAAGATTTGGGCTAATTCAAATTAGTTTGAATTAGTAGATGTTGGTAGAATCTTGGGTTCTTCATACGGGATAGTGGCGAATTTTATAAATAGGGAGAGCACCCTTTTCATACTTTTCTCCTTTTTAATTTTTGGTGCCGAAAATTCTAGTCAAGCAATTTATTTAAATTTTTTTTCCCTTTTTCCTTTAAACCGAAACTTCTCCACCAGTACCGAAATTCTTCTAAAATTTTTCTACATTTTATTTCTTTTCCTCTCAACCTCGGTTTGTACCTATTTTGTTAGCCAAATGGTTGATCTTCCTTGGTGACCATAGCCGAATATCTAAGGTGCTTTATTCTCCTTTTTATATTGCAAGTTCAAGAGCCAAAGTATTCTTGGGGATTAGCGAAAAAGGGCTTTAGGGTGCGTTAAAGGAGGTCATTTAGGGTTCCAACTCAAGAAGGTAAGAGACCAGTAATATTTGGGCCTTAGGCCATAGTATGAGCACTTTAGTGTTAACATTTATTGACTATGGTGTATAGGGCAAATCGGCGAAGCAAAGGAAGGCCTTTGGGATCTCGATTATTTGGTAAGGATATTAGTAAGTGACTTAGACTCGTTAATAAGTAGATTATGACTTGTTGATTAATGGTGTGATTCTGATTAAGTGTCGATGGATGCAAGTGCCAGTCAAGAGGGGAAAGGGAAGGTCCCTGTCCCGAAGTTTAAGAAAAGAGCTGTCTCGGCGATTCGTGATTGGCCACTGGGGTGTGGGCGTGCAGCAGAAATCGATAGGCAGATAACGGTAGTCTCGCTAAACGATAGCGTCGGGATCGAGGGTTTAGAGCTTCAGGTTAAAAGGTGTGTAGTTAGCCATTGTTTCTGGGATTTGCGTGATATTTGCCTGTTTTATATGTTTGCTAACAAGTGCAGTAAATGTGAAATTGATACCCTTGAAGGGGGTATGATGATGACCAGGTTAGTAGCAAATTGGTTAATATGTGATAATTGATTTTTAATATATGAGTATGCCTATGATTGTGAATATTGTGCACATGCATCATCTCCGCATTATATTATGTTACATGTGCATGGGTGGGTTTTTGAAAGAAAGTACGGGTGTACTTCGAGTACGTGGTTGATGTCAGCTTTGTGCTACATCGTGGATTGGCGCTGACTGAGGTCGCGTTGTGGATCTTTGCGATTTGGTTCGCATGGCTACCTTGATTAATATCGGCTTTATGCCATATCGTGGCTTGATGGATTGCTGTGTGCTCCATCGTGGTTTGATGTTAGCTATACGCTACATCGTGGATGGCATTGGTTGCCTTTTGGAGGAAAAAAGAGGGTGACTCGATAGTCCCCGGTGTGTGGTAGGTTTGGTTAAGGGGTGTGTAGCGGATGGACCTTAGGATTGGGTTGGGTTTCATGATTGCATGGTTTCGTTATGAATTGATATGGAAATGGGCCAAGCCCAATATGAAATATGAATAGGTATGTTTTGAGAACATACGTGAAATGGGCCAAGCCCGATGTCGATGGATTAATGAGAAAAGGGCCTAGCCCAGATGCTTGAATGTGGATTGAATGTGGGCCAAGCCAGTTGTGGTAATGTCTAAATGATTATATTCATATGTTGCATTTGATAATTGGGTTGATTTGTGGCTAGCATGTGGGTGGATATCGGTGGTTTTAGTTACACATCGAGTCTGTATGACTCACCCAATTATTTATCCAACATCGCAGTAATGTAATGATCGGACCGGGTTGGAGTGGATCTGAGGTGGCCCATGCAAAGGACGTTTTAAACATTTTCTTTATGCATTTTAATTTGAAGTACTTGAATTCATTATTTTTGTAATAAGGGCCACTTTTATTTAAAGTGTTCTATTTATGATTATTGAAGTTTATATTATACTTAGATATATCTTTTCCAAATAGTTTATATTATAATAAAACATAATAAAGTTTGAATTCAAACTAAGCTTATATTATTTAATAGTTTTAATGGAATTACTTCCCGGAAACAAATAAGATTTTCAAGTTTTATTCTAAAGACAAAGATTTTCAACATTTTTCCGCAGTGACATAACCAGATCCGGTCAAGGCTCGTGGGCCGGGTTTGGGGATGTTACAAAATGAGTTAATGAGAAAGCTAGATAAGCAAAGCTATTATCAAGTTGAAATTGAGTATCATTAATGTTATGAATGATGAATGATGAATGATGAATTAGATATCATGATTATTATGTTAAAGTATGTTGGTCAATGTTATCAAGTGATACAGGTACCATGTTTACCTTACAAGTATGAGAATAGTAAGTATCATGAGACATGTAAGAATCAGTATGAGAAAGTAAACTCAATAGCTGAAATTTATGATACCATTGTTATGTCAAATGGTTTATATTAAGCAAGTTTATTAATATATGTTTTACATGCAAACTTCCTAAGCTAAATGCTTACGTCTTTAATTATTTCTTTCTATGTAGTCCCGCCAAGCTAACTTGTGGATCATTGGAGTCGGAGCTCGTAGCATACTATCAATCGCTATTTTGGTATAGCCAAGTTATTTTACCAAGTATGGCATGTGTAGGAAGCATTTCATTTTGAGAATATGCTTAAGAAGGGTCATTGTATAGATTATCAAGTTTATTATTCTTTTGTATATGGCAAAGTGATTGTCCAAAATTAACTAAGTATGTATGTTATGGAGATTAATGAAGTATGTAGTAATGTTTATGAAAAATATATTGAATTGAGCATTAGTTTGGTTTTGATTCAGGGTGGCAATAGGCTTGGTAAATAGCCTCTAATTGCTCACACGGTTAGTCACACGGGCGTGTGTCTAGGCCGTGCGTACCTGCACTTTAGTGTTTTAAGTCAGAATAGGCCACGGGCAAATCACACGGTCATGTGTTTGGGCCATGTGTGATATACGGTTAGAACATGGGCGTGTGCCCCATACCGTGTGAATAAGTCAATATATTAAGGTATAGTACGCGGTTTACATCCACGGGCATGTCAAGGCCATGCGTAATTAGTCAGTGTCGACCACAGGAGGAAGACACGGGCATGTGTTATGGGTACACGGGTGTGTCCCAAGTCACATGGACGTGTGACCCCCGTTTTAAAGAAAAGTTTCATTTGAGTTCTAAAAGTTTCCAGATACGTGTTTAAGGCCTTGTAGGCCCATGAAATGTATGATTAGACTAAGAAAGAGAAGTTTTTAATTCGGAACAAAATTTTATAGCCTGTAAGTACATGTTTTAAGTGAGTTCAAGCATGGTAATGTCTCATATCCAGTCTTAGCATCGGACTCGGGTATGGGGTGTTACATATTTCTTGTAAACATATGTGAATGCCGAATTGGTAAAAGTGTGGAAGAATTATCTACGAGCTTGAATCGATCGAGTTTCAATGTCTGAAAGCCTCGTACGAACCTTGGGAATAGTTAGGATACATATGTCATGACATAGGATTCCGATATGTGATTTCGTGTAAGACCACGTCTGGGACGTTGGCATCGACTTGTGTTTACGTGTAAGACCATGTCTGGGACATTGGCATCGTATCTGATTTGAGTAAGATCGTGTCTGGGACATCGGCATCGTATTTGATTCGAGTAAGACCCTGTCTGGGACAGTGGCATTAAAAATTGATTAAATGCAAGACTACATCTGGGACGTTGGCATTGTACGAGATTCCCAATTATCCGAGTATCCTTATTGATTCTGAATGGTTGAACGGGCATTATTGAGTAAAGATCGAATGTGAAAACGAACTAAAATGTTCAGGTACGCGTTATGTTATATGGATATGAAAGTAAGGTAATTGTATGTTTGAGATGAATACATGAATTAGTTATGGTAAAAGAGAAATTTATATCTAATTATGAGCATAGGTGTATTCAGCCATTGATGTTATAATGCTATTGTATATGTGATCATGTTTGAGTTTGCAAGCATAATAAATGTACATTTGGTTAAGGTTTGTTTGATTGGCTAGTTGATTTAAAGAAAATGTTTTTTTGATCATTATTTTATTATGACTTACTAAGCTATGAAAGCTTACTTTGTGTGTATGTTTATTTATTATTTTATAGATTATCAAAGTTGTGGAAAGCTCGGGGATCGTCGAGGATCATCACCACACTATCGAACTATATTTTGGTATCTTTTGAAAATGTACATATTAAAGTATGGCATGTATAGGTTAGAGAACTTTGATTATGTTTTGAAATGTGTGATTATAGCCATGTGATATGGCTTGATAATGAATGTGATTATGGATGAGTTCAGTTAATGCTAAATGATGCAAAAGTTGGTATGTTTTGATGTACTCTTGAATGGCCAAATGAAATGGTCTATATTGGTAAGTTTATGGTTGATTTGGGAAATTTATATGATGAGAAATGCTATATATTAAAATGGTTTTAAATGAAGTATGAATCATATGTTTTGATGTGAAATCTATGCTTTGAATTGGTATGTTTAGTTGGATTTGTATATGGAAATGAATGATGTTGTTAAGAGTCAAATTGTGCATGTTTTGGTATGTTTTTAGATGCCTTTGGGACATGAATTGAGATTTGTTTATTGCTTGTAGGTTTGACCCAAATTTTGGGAGGCAAATTGGCCTTGCAAACGGCCTATATTTTCTCAAACGATTGAGCACACGGGCGTGTGTCTCGACCGTGTCTCTCATGGTTGCATTTCGAAATAAGTTAGGAAGCCACACAGGCTGGACACACGGATGTGTGATTGGCCATGTGAGCAAGTCAGTAGCCTCCCTAAATTTTACACGGCCTGGCACACGGGCGTGTCTTGTGGCCGTGTGGACAAGTCAGTATGTATGACCTGTTTTGCCACGGGCTAGAAACACGAGTGTGTCTAATGCCGTGTGAGGTACACGGCCTGCCCACACGGGCGTATGACCTTTGTAACTTTGAAAAATGTTTAATTTTCGAAAAAATTTGTATGTGCTCGATTTAGTCCCGACCCTTTCCCAATGTATGTTTAAGGTCTTGTACACCTTCTAAAGGGACTCTATGTGTATTTTTTGTATGAAATGTTTGTGATTATTTGATGTTATGAAATGTTTGTGTTATGATTCGATATGTCCGGTAACGCCTCTTAACCTTAGTCCTGCGACGAATACGGGTTAGGGATGTTACATCGTAACTCTATCCCATTTCCACTCCGGTATCATCACTGGCTGTAACAGTCCCAAAGACACTTGATGTTCAGCTTTAACCTATTGACAAATCAAGCATCTCGACATGAAATCAGAAATGTCACATTTCAAACTCGACCACCAGTACATCTGTTTCAAATCACTAAACATCTTAGTACTCCCAGGATGAATAGACAAGCTACCATTGTGTGCCTCATGTAAAATTTTCTTTACAAGCTCAGTATCTTTGGTACACACACTCTACCTCGGAACAACAAACAATCATCCAATTTGGTCTGAAACACTAAATCAGTAGTTGACTCACACTATATTCTTCTAGCTTGCAATTCATTATCACATTTTTGAGCCTCGCAAATTTGTTGTAAAAACATCGATCTAGCTTTTAATTCAGCTAAAATCGAACCATCATTAGACAAAATCAACCGCGTATTCATTATTCTCAGAGCACACAGGGAATTTCTACTCAAAGCATCCGCAACTACATTTGCTTTTCCCTGGTGATAATCAATTATTAACTCGTAACCTTTTAACAATTCGAGCCATCTTCGTTGTCACAAATTCAAATCTTTAGGAGATATCAAATACTTCAAAATCTTGTGATCAGTAAATATGTGACATTTTTCACTGAGCAAATAATGTCGCCAAATTTTCAATGCGAATATAATAGCGACCAACTATAAGTCGTGTGTCGGATAATTCTTGTCGTGTGTCTTTCACTGTCTAGAAGCATACGCTATCACTTTACCTTCATGCATTAAAACACATCCCAAACCATTTAATGATGCATCACTGAAAATCACAAGCTCTTTACCCGAATCATGCTGAACTAAAAATGGTGCTTTGGTTAACAGTGCTTTCAACTGATCAAAACTCTATTGACATTTGTCAGACAACTAAAATTTCACATCTTCTTGTAACAATCGAGTCATCAGTGTAGCAATCATCGAGAATCCTTTTGCAAAATGCCGATGATAGCCAGCTAATGCCAGAAAAATTTTGACTTCGGATACGTTTCTTGGTGATTTCCAATCAATAATTGATGAGATGTTACTTGGATCAACTCTGATGCCTTCCGCTAAAACAATACGTCCCAAAAATCCAACTTCTCGGAGCCAAAACTCGCACTTGCTAAATTTAGCAAATAGTTGTTTATCTCGTAGAATCTGCAATACAATTCTCAAATGCTCGACATGCTTAGATTCATCTCAAGAATATATCAGTATATCATCAATGAACACAACAAAAAATTTGTCCAAATACGGTCTAAATATTCAATTCATCAAATCCATGAATACTGCAGGAGCGTTAGTTAACCCAAATGGCATAACAAGAAATTCATAATGCCCGTATTTGGTCCTGAATGTAGTTTTCGGCATATCCAAATCTTTAACCCACAACTGTAATAGCCAGATCGTAAATCAATATTAGAAAATACTGTTGCTCCTTTCCACTGATCGAACAAATCATGAATTCTCGGTAAAGGATACTTATTCTTAATCCTAATCTTGTTAAGCTATCGATAGTCGATACACAATCTCATTGATCCATCTTTGTTCTTTACAAATAAAACTGGTGCACCCCAAGAGAGAAACTAGGTCATGCAAATCCTCTACCTGTTAACTCTTGCAACTGAGATTTCAACTCTTTTAACTCCGTAGGAGCCATTCTGTACCAAGCTATCGATATCAGTGATGTTCCCGGTACTAACTCAATAGAAAATTTAATTTCTTTGAATGGTGGCAACCCAGGTAACTCTTCTACAAACACATCTAGATATTCACAAACCAGTGGCACTGATTCGATTTTCAATTTAGACACTTTTGTATCCAGTACATAAGCAAGATAAGCATTGCAACCTTTCCTTACATATTTCTATGCTAACATAGCCGATATCACAATAGGCAACCTATTCGACTCATCGGATTCAAAACAAAAAATTTCACTATTCTGACATTTTAACGCAATAGTCTTTTGTCTATAGTTCACAACAGCACCATGCAAAGTCAGCCAATCCATAGCCAATATTACATCAAACTTATCAAACGGTAAGAGCATCAAATCAGCCAAAAAATAGTAACCCATTGTCATCGAAGGACAATTCTTGCAAACTTTATCAACTAGGACATACTGGCACAAGGGGTTCGATACTTTAATCATGAATTTAGTGGACTCAACAAGTAAATTCTTACTAGACACTAAATTTGTACAAACATATGAATGAGTCGATCCAGGATCAATCAAAGCAGTTAAATCAGTTTCATAAAGAGAAAAAGTACCGGTGATAACATCTGGTGCCGATGCATCCTCGCGAGCACAAATAACGTAAGCTCTGGCTGGTGCTCGAGCCGGATCTCACAGTAGAATCCTTTGTTGCACCTTTGCTACTATTCAAATTTCCAGTATTTCGAGGTGGGTCTCCCTCTGGCAACTGTATTACTCGGTCTTGTAGTAAAAAAATTGACTTTCTCAGGCAACTCGAGACAATCATGAATAAAATGCTCTTGCAAGCCGATTTCGAGGTTCATATGGGAATTTCTTATTATCTATCGAATTTAATCCATCTCAATCATAATTGATCTTACTCATACAATGCACCAATAATTAGCAACATATGTATTATGGATGTATCGTTTACACATAAACTTACCTCGGTGCAAAATGTGTTAATTTGCGATTTAATCTGAAACCTTGCCTTTTCCCCGGTCAAGGTTGATTCCGCGTTCTTCTTGATCTATAATAATAAAATTCACTCATTCAACCACTTTATAAATCATAATACATCAAAATTTCTACTTAGGCAAAAATGACCATTTTTCCCTTATACTTTAGCAAAAACTACGATTTTGCCCCTAGGCTCGTAAATCATTGTTCATCATATTTTCTCTTTAAACAAGCCTAGCTGAACATTTATTTCTCTTACAACAACTCATAATTCCATTTATTTCATGCATTTATTACACATTTTCAACCTTTACAAATAGGTTATATTTAGGTGTTTTCATGATAACACCTTTCACAAAAGTTGTTTCTCATCAAACTAGCATTCATTTTCTCCCATAAAAACTCAGAAAACAACATAAACACTCTCATGGCATGTTCTTAAACTTGCAACCATATTGCAAATTAGGCCCCTCATTAGCTAGCTCAAGCTTTGGGGGTTCCAAAAGTACAAAAAAATATCAAATAAAACCACCAAAATCACTTACTTGCAAGATATTTGTTTTGCAGAAAATTTGAACTCCAAGAACCCTTATTTCATCCCAAAATTTTGGTGGTAGAATAAGCATGGATAGTAAAAGATGATATCTCTTCCTTTTCATATTACTTTATTCATTTTTTTTATCACCTAATTTCACCAAATTTGACCAAAAATTTAATATTCTTGTCTCCTTGTCTCTATGGCAGGCCAACACACTTCAAATGGCCTAATTAAACTTTAAAGACCTCAAATTTACTATTCTATGGCTATTCGACACATCTACCCTACATAATAGAACTTTCGCACTTTATGCGATTTAGTCCTTTGTTACAGTCAAGCATAAAATTACTAAAATTAAAGCACCAAACTTTTCATACATCCATATAATTATGCCATAACAAATAAAATAATATCAAAATAATTTTCTTTAACCTCAGATTAGAGATCTCAAAACCACTGTTCCGACTAACCCCAAAATCGGGATGTTACAACTCTCCCCCCTTTAGAGATTTTTGTCCCAAAAAATCTTACCGATAAAAAGGTCTCGATATTGTTCTCTCATGGCTTCTTTCGGTTCCCACGTAGCTTCTTCCACACCATGTTTTTTCCATAACACTTTAACTAAAGCTATACTCTTATTGATCAATTGTTTAACCTTCTAAGCCAATATCTTAATTGGCTCCTCTTCATAAGTCATGTCTGGTCATATCTCAATTTTCGTTGGAGGGATCACATGCGAAGGATCGGAACGATATCGCCGCAACATCGACACATGAAAAACATTGTGTATTTTCTCTAACTCTACTGGCAAAGCCAATCGGTATGCCACTTGCCCAATCCTTTCGATAATCTCCTACAGCCTTATGGATCGTGGACTCAATTTGACCTTTTGACCAAATCTCAATATTTTCTTCCACGGGGATACTTTCAGAAATACTCTGTCGCCCACTTGAAACTCAATTTCCTTCCTTTTTAAATCCGCATATGACTTTTGTCGGTCCGAAGCATCTTTCAAACTATCACAAATCACTTTCACTTTCACATCGGTCTCTTTAACTAGATTGACCCGTGAATTTTCTTCTCACTAAGCTCGGTCCAATACAAAGGAGTCTGACACTTGCGACCATATAAAGCTTCATACGATGCCATCCGTATACTCGACTGATAACTGTTGTTATACGTGATAAATAGTAATAGTAACATATTTTAATCCCACATTTAGCACGTTTTTGGATGATTTATCCCTTTAATTATAGAAATAGGTGCTCCTAATAATTTGTTTTCATGTTTCATACTCAAGAAAGCATCGGAGGATGAAAAGAAAGAATAACAGGCCAAAAACGGAGAAAATGGGCTAAAGTACGAAATTCACATGGCCTGGGCCCAAGACCACACGGCTGTGCCCCATGAGAAGAGTTGACCACGACCTGGACCTCGAAAAACATGGTCATGCCTCATCAACAGGTTCGACCAAGTCCTGGCTACGATTTACACGGGCGTGTGCCATGGGCATGTCTTTACCATAGATAAGAAGAATTCTATTCGGATTCGGGTACTTAGAGGCATAGAAACATATTCCAAAAGCCTATATAAACACCCTAGAGGCAAACCTTTAAGGGGACGTTCAGCTAGGCCAAAGAGCCGAGCTAGAGCAGTTAAATTTAGGGATTTACTCGAAGAAAGCCAGCTGATTCATCTCAAGCAGCAGGAATTATACTTAAGACGGAGGGATTCTCCTTTAATTCCTTCAAAGGGTTTTAGGGTTTTCTTATGTTTTTTTATCTTTTCTTCTGAGATGTTTTCTTTTATTATTATGAACTAAACCCTAAGATACTTGAGGGAGATGAAACCTAAGACGAATCTTGTTATTTTTATTTGAGTTGTATGATAAATATTTGAAATGTTCTTAACTATATGTTTTCAATTCTTGTTTTGGTATTTTCGAGATATTAATTCAAGTGTGATGTGCTTAGGTAGAGGAAGAAGAGACCCTATCTAAGAGTAGATCTAGCATAGTTAAGCGAAGTTGCTCGCGCGCCTAGAGATAGGGTGACGAAAATCTGCTAGAGTAGGGTTAAACCTAATATAGGAGTCCATAGATCGAGTTAATGCAATTCTAGGGGTTTTAATTAGAAAGAGATTTCAATTAATCAACCTAGGGTTAGATGATAGTATCCTCGAGAGAGGTATTAATATAACTTAGGGAATCCTACAAATCAAGTCAAGTGAATAAATCGTCAGGTTCAGAGTTAGATAACAAGTGAAGTCTAGGTGGATTCTTCCTCGGGTATTGTCTAAATCAATCGATTTTCCTCTCAAGTCTTTCCTTAATTTCTTCTATTTGTCTTCGCATCTTTAGTTTAGTTAATTAGTTAATTTTAGATTAGGTAAAAATTCTCTTAATTCGTAGGCTAAATAATAGAAAGAGAGTTAATATTAGTACTTTTGGTTCATTTGGGTTCGACAATCCGGTCTTGCCGCTAGCTATACTGCTGTTCGATAGGTGCACTTGCCTCCATCGTTGTCTTAGTTAGTTTCCAAGTTTGATCATTCTTTTTATAAATTTTTAAGACTCGATAGACACAATCAAATTTTTGGCGCTGTTGCCGAGGAACTGAAATATTAAGAACATTTAATTTTTATTACTTTAGCCATTTATTATTATTATTCCAATTTATTTTCATTATTATTTTTATTTTTACTTTGCTAATTTTCCCTTATTTGCTTTTGGCGAACAATTTTAGTTTATAAAGGAAGATGGAATTGAATAATTATTAGTGGCAATTCATAAGGACAAAGCCTACTGAAGCAACCAGTGTCTTCAACCTTGACGCGGTCACCATGCTATCAAATCAGGTAGAGATGGTGAATAAAAAGATTGATGGCGTATGTAATTCTTTGCAGGCACATCCGATAATATAGTACGATATGAATGGAAGAGGGGTGAACAACACATAATATCTATCCTACAAGCATAGCACAGAGAACGAACAAGTCCACTATATGGGTAACTATTCTAGACCTCAAAATAATTTTTATAGTGACACTTATAATGCAGGTTGGAGGTACCATCCCAATTTCTCGTGGGATTATCAAAGTATTCAAAGACCGAAACTTCCCACAGATTTTCAACAACCACCTCACCAACAGGAACAGAAGTCAAACCTTGAGGAGATGCTGACAAAATTTATAGCGGTGTCAGAAACTCGTTTCCAAAACACCAAAATAGCACTCAAAAATCAATAAGCATCGTTTCAAGAGATCGAAAACCAATTAGGGCAACTTGCTAAGCTGATCTCGGAAAGATCACAAGGTATCTTTCCTAGCAGCACTGAAACTAACCCTATAGAGCAACCTTAAGCAATAACTACTTACAATAGTGAAGGGTTAGATGTACCAACATTGACGGAAGACAATGTGGTAGAGGAAGGTAAGACTGAGATGCCAGATCCTAGACCTCGTGTCAATAAAGAAGAAATTCATGGGAAACAAAGGCTTTTATCGATGAACTAGATGAGTGGAAGACACACTTCAAAGAAAAACTAAAAAAACACAAAGAAAAAATGAGGCAACTCCACGACAAACTTAACAATGAGACAACCAAGCTTAAGATAGGAGATCGGTATTCAAAATCTTCCCAGATGGAACAGTCGAGATAACTAATCCTAAATTCAATACTTTTAAGGTAAACACTACTCGACTCAAACTATATATTAATAACCGAATTGATCACATGAGAAAAGATTTCCACCTCCTCAAACCACCATGATTGTGCGAATGAGAGGTAAGTCTAGCTTAAGACTTTAAACAAGCGCTTCTCAAGAGGCAACCCGAGCACTAGCCCTACTAATCAGTTTAGTTTATTTCTTTTCATGTTTAGGTGCAAATTTTTCATACCCACATGGCCTTACACACGGTCGTGTCCATGGCCGTGTGGGCACCACAAATAGGAAAATAAGCGTGAGCTGCATCTCTATTTAAACCCCCCTTCTCCCTTTTTCTTTTCCATTTGTCTTTCTTCTTTCATTTTCCATTATTTACTTTTATTTTTATTCTCTTTATTATTTTCTTCTTATTCTTCATGCCATTTAGATTTAGCTTAGGATATAATAAAATCAAGCCGGCTACTTCAAGGATTCAATTTCAAACGCTTCAAGGCGCTTCCCACGTTCACCTCCACCAAATCCTATCCTATTTTTTATTCATTAACTCCATCCAAAATTCAGCAAGTTTCACTTCTCTCCCTATCTTTTAATTTTATCACTATAGTGTTAGTTTGTCTATCTTTGTACATTGAGGGCAATGTACATCTTAAGTGTGGGGGGTGAAAGTTTATTAAAAAAAGGCCTAAATTTTTGCATTATTCCCAAATCCCTAAATGATATTCTGTCTTAAAGTAATTTTCTCATATCACTAATTAGAATGAAATTCTTGTTGATTCATTATTTTTATTAATATGTTTTAGATTAAGTCATTGATAATTGTACAATGATGATTTAAACTTTAAGATATTAGAGAATCAAGCATGATGAGTCTATTTTCAAAAAAATTAAAATTCTGTTAGGTTGTCTACCTGAACCTAAATTCTTACCTTGAAGTTTGAAATTTATGAGGTTGACATCAAAATACCCATAATTTTTGTGAGATTTTGAGCCTTTTAGAGTATACATTCTTTTCGTGCTCTGTTTATTGATTATGAGTGTGTCAACATTGATTTGTTATTCTAGAACTTGTTTCGATTTTACATGTCGAGACCACACTATTGATTTGATATACGGTGATGATTAAGGCATGTAGGATTTAGCCCACTTACTCCAGTAAAAGCCTACCCTCATAATTGACCCCTAGTGAACCCCTTTGATACTAACAACCCTTTTTTATTGACTCAACCCACTAATATTAACCTGAAACCCACCTTGTATTTGTTATCACCATTCTTTTTGACTACCTTTCTGTCGAGACTTGTTTTTGATCAGTTGCCTAATTATATTATTTCAATGTTAAAGTTTTATCTTACATTGTTCTGATTGTTCTTAAAAAAAATCGAAGTATATTCATTATTATCAAAGTATATTCATTATTAGTTATGTGATTAAGCGAGCCTTTACGTTTAATTTCAACATCTTGAAGAAGAAGCTCGTATTATTAGTATTACAAGTTTTCAATTAATGTAATTATGCATGTTATTAGTTCATTTTTTATATATAGTTAGGTAATTTGTCAATCCAATCTTGATTCTAACCCTTCTAATTCAGCCTTTATCCACACCTTTAACCTAAGCCCCGTTGCAACCTTTAAAAGACCTTTTGATTTGTGAATCATCTCATTTTACAGTGGTGGAGATTTGATTTTCAAGCAAGCCTATGGTAATAACTATTCATGTTCGACTTTTGAGAGATTAATTTTGAACCTTAAACACCTTGAGTGATTTGAATGAATCTTTAGTGAGGATGTCAATTTTTGTCAATTTTGAATTAAAGGTAATTATTCGGATAAGGGGAAAACACCTATGTTTTTATGCTAAAAACTCATGACTTTGATTGTTTGAATCTTTAGGATTCTTTGAGTTGAATTATTATCTATGAATTATGATAAGACATTATTGATCAATATTATGAATTGAGGAAGTTCGTTTTAATTATGAGTTGAGAATTTTGCTTGAGGACAAGCAAAAGCTTAAGTGTGGGGGCATTTGATAAACCATAATAGTAACATATTTTAATCCCACATTTAGCACGTTTTTGGATGATTTATCCCTTTAATTATGGAAATAGGTGCTCCTAATCATTTTTTTTTCATGTTTTATACTCAAGAAAGGACCAGATGATGAAAAGAATGAACAACGGGCCAAAAATGAAGAATATGGGCCAAAGTACGAAATCCACACTGACTAGGCCCAAGACCACATGACCGTGCCCCATGAGAAGAGTCGACCACGACTTGGACCCCAAAAAACACGGTCGTGACTCATCAACAGGTTCGACCACGTCCTGGCCACAATTTACATGGGTGTGTGCCATGGGCGTGTCTCTTCCGCAGATAAGAAGAATTCTATTCGGATTAGAGTACTTAGAGGCAAAGAAACATATTCCAAAAGGCTATATAAAGACCCTAGAGCCCAACCTTTAAGGGGGTGTTCAGATAGGTCAAAGAGCCGAGCCAGAGTAGTTAAGTTCAGGGATTTAATCAAAGAAAGCCAGTTGATTCATCTCAAGAAGCCGGAATCATACTCAAGATGAAGGAATTCTCTTTCAATTCCTTTAGGGGGTTTTAGGGTTTACTAATGTTTTGTTTTATCTTTTCTTCTGAGATGTTTTCTTTTATAAATATAAACTAAACCCTCATATACTTGAGGGAGATGAAACCTAAGACAGTTTTTGTTATTGTTACCTAAGATGTATGATAAATATTTGATTTGTTCTTATCTATGTGTTCTTAATTCTTGTTTTGGTATTTTTGGGATATTGATTCAAGTGTGATGTGCTTAGGAAGAGGAGGAAGAGACCCTATCTAAGAGTAGATCTAGCATAGTTAAGCGGAGTTGCTCGCACGCCTAGAGATAGGGTGACAAAAATCTGCCAGATTAGGGTCAAACCTAATATGGGAGTCTATAGATCGAGTTAATGCAATTCTAGGGGTTTTAATTAGAAAGAGATTTCAACTAATCAACCTAGTGTTAGACGTTAGTAGCCTTAAGAGAGGTATTAATATAACCTAGGGAATCCTATGGATCAAGTCAAGTGCATAAATCCTCTAGTTCAGAGTTAGAACAAGTGAAATCTAGGTGGATTCTTCCTCGGGAATTGTCTAAATCAATCGGTTTTCCTCTCAAGCCATTCCTTAATTTCTTTTCTTTGTCTTCGCATCTTTAGTTTAGTTAATTAGTTAATTTTTGATTAGATAAAAATTCCCTTAATTCATAGGCTAAATAATAGAAAGAGAGTTAATATTAGTACTTTTGGTTCTTTTAGGTTCGACAATCCGGTCTTACCACTAGCTATACTACTGTTCGATAGGTGCACTTGCCTCCATCGATGTCTTAGTTGGTTTCCAGGTTTGATCATTCTTTTTATAAATTTTTAAAACTTGAACAGACACGATTAATAGGCAAACCAAACCAAAGGTAGGTATTTTTCCCAACTACCTTCGAATTCTAACACACAATATCAGAGCATATCCTCAAGAACTTGAATCACTCTTTCAGATTAGCCTTTGGTTTCGGGATGGAATGAAGTACTAAAATTTAACCTTGTACCCAAGGCTTCCTGCAACTTCTTCCAAAATCTCGAGGTAAATCTCGGATCTCTGTCTGAGATAATAGATATAAGCACCTCATGTAGTCTCACCACTTCAGTAATATACAGTTCAACCAACTTATTAAGTGAATAATCCACTCGCACCGGTATAAATGAGCCGACTTTGTTAGTCTATCAACAATAACCCACACAACATCTTTCTTTCTCGGAGTCATGGGCAACCCCGTTACAAAATCCATGGTGATCCGATCCCATTTCCACTCTGGGACCATCATTGGTTGAAGTAATCCTGAAGGTACTTGATGCTCTGCTTTCACCTATTGGCAGGTCAAACATTTTGTAACAAACTCGTAGATGTCTCTTTTCATATCCGACCACCAATAAAATTTCTTCAAATCATTGTACATTTTTGTGCTGCCCGGATGCACTAACAAACAACCATTGTGTGCTTCATGCTTTGGGTACACAAACCCTATCACAAAACATCAAGCAACCATCTAAACTTACCCAAAAATCAGAATCATTTCCTGATTCACACTGAGCCCTCTTAGCTTGCATCTCACCATCATTCTTTTGAGCTTTACATATCTGCTGAATAAATAACAGCCTAGCCCTCAACTTAGCCAATATGGCACCATCATCAAACAATGCTAAGCTCATACTCATGGCTCTCAAAGCGTACAGAGATTTCCGCTCAAGGCATTCGTAACTATGTTCGCTTTCCCCATATGGTAATCAATTGCTAGGTCATAGTCCTTCAATAATTCGAGCCACCTTTGTTGTCGCAAATTTAGATCCTTTTGATCCATCAAGTACTTCAAACTCTTATGATCGGTGAAGATTCGACACTTATCACCATATAAATAATGATGCTAAATCTTTAAAGCTAAAACGATCCCAGCCAACTCCAAATCATGAGTCGGATAATTCTTCTCATGTAATTTTAGCAGTCTCGAGGCGTAAGCTACTACCATGCCTTCTTGCATCAATACACATCCAAGACCATTAAATGATGCATCACTATAGACTACAAACTCTTTTCCCGACTCAGGTTGTATTAAAACTGGCGCCTCAGTCAACAATGCTTTCAATCTCTCGAATCTCTATTGACATTTCTCAATCCATTCAAACTTAGCATCCTTATGCAATAGTTTCGTCACCAGGGTAGCAATCATGGAGAACCCCTTTACAAACCGTCTGTAGTACCCTGCTAGACCTAAAATGCTTCTGACTTCCGATACATTTCTTGGTAGTTTCCACTTTACAATAGCCAATATCTTACTCGAATCAACTCTAATACCATCACCTGACACAATGTGTCCTAGGAATTTGACCTCTCGGAGCGAAAAATCACTCTTACTAAATTTAGCATAAAACTGCTTGTCTCTTAAAGTCTGTAAAACAATCCTCAAATGCTCTGCATGCTCACTCTCATCCCGAGAATAAATTAGTATGTCGTCAATAAAAATAACCATAAATTTATCCAAATACGGTCGGAAGACATGATACATTAAATCCATAAAAATCATAGGAGCATTCATTAAACCAAATGGCATGATAAGAAACTGAAAATGGTCATACATCATCCGAAATACAGTTTTCGGCATATCTTGCTCCTTAACTCTCAACTAATAATAACCAAACTTTAAGTCTATCTTAGAGAACACCGTAGCTCCTTTCAGTTGGTCAAATAAACCATCTATCCTTGGTGAAAGATACTTATTCTTCACTGTCACTTTGTTGATTTTTCTGTAGTTTATGCACAATCTTATTGACCCATCTTTCTTCTTTTCAAAAAGTATCGGAGCACCCCACAGTGAACAACTCGGTCTTGCAAAACCCTTGTCCGTTAACTCTTCCAACTAAGCTTTCAATTCTTTCAACTCCATTGGTGCCATCCTATACGAAGCAACCGAAATAGGTGTTGTACCCGAAACTAACTCAATCCCAAACTAGACCTCTCTAACTGGAAGCAATCCGGGTAACTCTTCCGGGAATACATCTGGATACTCGCATACCACCGGCACTGATTCAATCTTTACCTTTGACTCTTGAGTATTCAACACAAAGGCGAGGTAGGACTCGTATCCTTTCCTCAAATATTTTATAGCTACCATAGATGAAATTATCACAAGCAAACTATTCGATCTACCTGATCCAACCCGAATGACATCTCTATTTTCACATTTCAATTCAATAAATTTACTACCACAGTTCAATAAAACATTATGATCAGTCAACCAATCCATACCAAGAATCATGTCAAACTCATCAAAAGGCAACAACATGAGATTTGCTAGAAAACAATGACCTTTAATCATCAAAGGACAATTCTTACACACCTTGTCAACTAGCACATGTTTGCCTAATGGGTTTGACACCTTTACTACAAATTCTATAGACTCAACAATCATACCCATATTATATGCCAATTTCATGCAAATGTAAGAATGGGTAGATCCCGAATCAATCGAAGTAATAACAGAGGTATCATGGGGAGAAAAAGTACCCGTTATCACATCTGGAGATGATACCTCTTTGCGAGCTCGAATGGCATAAGTCTTTGTAGGTGCTCGACCCTCCGGTCTCACAGCAAAGTCTTGGGGCACACCTCTACTACTAGTACCAACTCCTGGGTTCTATTGTGATCTACCTCTCGAAAACGCATTGCTTGATCTCACTTCTTGCTTTCTTTCCTTCGCATCCCTCTCTGGACAATTTCGGATGAAATGGTCGAGGGAACCATACTTATAACAATTTTGGTTGTTTCCCCAGCACTCTCTAGTGTGCTGTCCACCGTAATTTGGACACTCAAGTTTATTTGACTTTAGATTGCCCACGCTTTCCATTGAGGTGGCTTGAACTCTCGAGCCCGAGTATGTATTACTTCGGTCTCGGTGTGAATATCCAACTGACGCATTTGTTCGACGGTTAATCTCCTTGGACCTCTTTGATTGAGTTTGGTATGATTTACTCATTGGCCTTTTTCTTTCATCTCTGGCCTCACGCATGGCTTTCCTTTTTTGCTTATTCAGTTCCTCGGCCTTGCATGCCCTATCAACCAATACTATAAATTATTTCCATTCTAAGATCCTAACTAGAAGTCTGGTATCCTCATTCAGCCCATATTCAAACCTCTTACACAAGATAGCTTCTATAGACACACGCTCTTATGCATAGTTGCTGAGCCTAACAAACTCGCGTTCATATTCTGCCACAGTCATTTTTACTTGCTTTAATTCAAGGAATTCTTTCTATCTTTGGTCCACACACCTTTAACTTATATATTTCTTTCAGAACTCTTCCAAAAAGAAGTCCCACGTTACTATCTCTCTCTTGGAACCATCGACGTTAACGTCTTCCACCAATGATAGGCCGAGTCCTTTAGTAATGACACATCGTAGTTCAAGCTCTCCTCAAGTGTACATGAGAGTTTACCAAATACTTGCAGTGAGATCTCAAGCCAAAACTCTTCCCTCTCGGTGTCATCATCTATGTTATCTTGAAACTCTTTGGCCCCTTAGTTCCGAATCTTATCTACCAGAGGTTTGGTCATTCTCACCAAATCTATACCTTGAGGAGCCATAGGAGCTGGCTAAGGTATAGGAGGGGGTGGAGGAGGTTGAGCATTAGGGTTCGCTCGTACTACTCTGTATACCAATTACTCATCATATGGAGAAAGGCTTCCCGTGCCTCTTCTCCTTGACACAAAGTCTCGGGTTTACTTCCTACAAGCGTGGTCCCTTGCATGGGAGCTGACGCATTACTAGTAGCGTCATCAGCAGCCACTCAGTCAGGATCTATATAGTATATAAAAATAAAGTTTAGAATTGTGAGAAGTCACCACACTATCAGTCCACGTTTATGGCATGTATAGCTAGACTCTTGCACATGCGATGATAGTCCGAGAATCGACTAAACCATAGCTCTGATAACACTAAATGTAACACCCCTTACCCGTATTCAACGTCGAAACTGGGTACTAGGCATTACCGAACTTATCTCGCCTGAACATACAGAGTTGGACTATCAAATTTCATTCCAATTTAAAACTTTTCATTCACATTCTTAACATTATTATTATGGACCGACGAGGCCTTAAACATATAATCGGAGGGACTCAGAATCAAACCGAGAACTTTGGTAAACTTAGAAAAATTTTTCCTTAACAAGGTCACATGTCCGTGTGAAATGGGACAAGCCCATGTGGGCAGGCCGTGTGGTCACACACGCCCATGTCCCTAGCCCGTGTAGGATTTATTTTCATTTCAATCGTACAGGGGTTTTAGCACGGCCGAACACACGCCCGTGTTCTTGGCTCGTGTGCTCCATACAAACTAGACACGCCTGTGCCCTCACCCGTGTGTAAAAACCTAGGTATTGTAACACCCTAAAAATCTGAGTATTTAATTTTGCATGATTTTGGTGTTTAGATTTTAAAGGAAAAATCTTTTATTTTAATTTGGTGCTTATTGAAGTCTTTGAGAGGGTAAAGCATAATTTGAGGAAAGAATAAAATTTATTAATTGAGAATTTATTGAAGTGAAACAAAGGTGATTAAGACTTAAGCTAAATTATGTGCTAAGAGTGTCATAAAATGAGCATATGGCATGGTGGAGTTGGCGCATGGGTTCTAGCAAGGGGAAGAGGTTGAATCCCTTGTATAGCACCTAGATAAAATTTTTGTTTTAATTTTTCGCTCATGGATAGGAAGTGTCGGCAATGATCAATTAAGGAAGGTGTTGACCATGTTATTTTGGTTAGTGTATCAATGGATTAAGGAAACAACTAACTTATGGCATGGAATCAAAGGTTTAAGGAAAGATAGGGGAACATAAGGCACTTATCAAGGGAAAATTTGAAAGAAATCATGGCCAATTGACCATGTGCTGGACGGCAATTTGGTATAGGAGGGAGCCTAAATTTTGAGTTAGTTTTGGTGAGAAATTCTTTTCTCTCTTTGGTTGTTCTTTGCACTTTGTGCAGAATTTTATTTCCTCTCCTATCAACATTCTTCTTGGCGAATTTTGCATTTGGTAAAGCCAAAATCTTTTGACCATTTGGTCACTTTTATTCATCTTGTCAATTTTCTTTTGTATTCTCCTTGTCGAAATCATCCATACAAAAAAAAAAAAATCATCTCTTCTTTTTCTTTTGCCATGGCCGAATATACTAGCACCTAAAGTTCATATTTTTCTTTTCTTCTCTTCTCTTTGAAATCAAGCAACAACATCACCATCATCCTTTCGTTTTATATTATTTCTTTTCAATCAAATTCTCTCCATCTTCACTCTCTTGGCGAATGCTATTGTGCCTATAAACCAAATATTTATTCTTCTTTTCCTTGATCATACATAGCCGAACCCTTCATCATTTAGACACCATTCTCAATCCTTTCCTTTCGACCGTGGAAAATAGGTAAGGGTTCTTTTCCATTTTCGATTTATTAAGGTACTTTGGCGAATATCATTGGGTTATTGAGGGTCTTTTGGATTGATATAGCATTCATACTAATAACGTTTCTTTCGTTATTATTTAAGTGCAATAACGAGATTGGAATTCAAGTGATCGGAGAATCGTGGAAACGTTGGAAACGTTTCATTTTGGTAAGGAAATCCTACTCTTTAAAATCTCTAGTATTATTGATATTATTTTAGATCTAACTAAATTCCTTTGGATCTTGAAGATGTCAAAATAGGGAAGAAAAGGCGGTGTTTAGTTATCGTAAGAGGGTGGATCTGTAAATCCCCATTCAAACGAAGAGCGGTTTGACGATCGGGATTTTCCAGGGTTGTGGGCCATCTTAGAAGGAAGTCCATTATTCAAGTGGTACGAACTTAGAACCATTATCGTTGGTGGATTCTCGACGACGAACGAATCATTAAACGAAGGAAAACCGAAAATCAAGTGATTCAAAATCAAGAGGGTAAAATTTTGGATCTATTATCGATTAAGATTTATTTTCTGAATTAGTTGTCTAACGGATCAAAATATATTTTAGGTGCCGAGGAGCGAGAAGGGTTAGTACTCACGGTAGCGAGGTGTGTAATTTCACACTCATTATTTTTGGTTGGATGTCAAATTTTGGTATGGAAGCAAAATCGTAAAACGACTAGATCGGTAAAAGCGCTAAAAATTGATATTTTGACGAAAATACGTAAAAACGACTAAATCGTGAAAATTTTAAAACGCCTCAAGAAATTAATTGTTATTATGAAAATTTGATGTTTCGTGAAAATGGGCCGTAAATACTCTAGTTCGTGAAAATGGGTAGTAAATACTCTAGTTCGTGAAAATGGGCCGTAAATACTCTAGTTCGTGAAAATGGGCCAAAATACTCTAGTTTGTTAAAATTTAGTCAAAACACTTTAGTTCGTAAATGGGCCAAAGCCCACTAAACCGCTAAATAGACAAATTGTTATAATTATGGGCCAAATGAAATGTTATTGATAAACCCATCATGTTATGTATTGTTAATAAATTTTATATTTTAAAGTACATGTATAATTGCATGGGTGGGATATATGAAGAGAAGAATGGCCATTGCCACAATATCGCTTATTGCCTCTAGTTGATGGTTTCGCCACAATATCGACTTATTGCCTCTAGTTCGTGGCTATGCCACAATTATAAAAAGGCTTAATGCCTACGATTGGTGTGATGGCGGGGTGGGTTGACTTGATCCCCACGGGTGTGATGGTTGGTACGGGGTGTTAGCGGATGGATATTAGGTATGGGGGAATTTCATATTACATGCATTATTAATTGTGTTAATCCATGATATATTGTTGAATTTCGAATTGGGCTCAAGCCCAAAGATTATGTCCCCGATAATCGCCCAATAATGGTGGTAGGTGAGTTACACACTGAGTTCTAAGTAACTCATCCCCTTTAAATTCTTTCCATCTCAGGTAATGGAAATTGATGTGGACTTGGGCCGAGGATGACTTCGTAGAGGCCATACTGCGAGAGAGGGTTATTTAAACTCTGAACTTTCAATAAATATTTTTTTCTATTATGGATTATTGTAATAAGGGCCTCTATAAATAACTTTTGGATTTTTATGTGTGTTTGGGTTTTAAACTAAACTTTGGACTTTTTAATTAATGGCTGTGATTTTATGATGCTTTATTTAAAATAAATTTTGGTTTTCAAGTATATGAAATTCTTTTATAAATATTTTATTATAGTCAATTCATTAACAAACTATTTAAAAGTTTTGATAATACAATGATTTTCAACTAATGTTTTCAAATATTATCAAATTCAAATACTCTTCTATTTATTTATTTTAAAACCTGAAATTTATATTGAAGTTTTCAACTTATTGCAAATTTAAAGATAACTCGATTCATGTGACAAACCAAATCTAGTCTCAACGCATAGACCGGGTTTGGGGTGTTACATTTAGTGGTATCGAGCCGATTTCAAAAACTCTACCGTGGTTTGGGTTCAAAAATAATTTCGTATGAAATCATTCAAAATCAAGTATGGCACCACAAGCATCCAAGCAACAAGTCAAGTAAGTATTATTGCTTAATGATTACTATGATATGATCATAGGAACACTCTAGAACTTCTAGTTTTAGACGTGAAAAGCGTAGAGATTGAGACTATAGGATATGTTGCGAAAAACAACTTTATATCTCAAATCTCATAAAATATCGTTAATAAACACCAAACAAAAATTTCGATTCATAAAACTTGTAATCGATAAACGAACAAGCTATCATGAGCACTAGAGGACGTGGTCGTGGACGCGAGAGACGGGCCGTAGAGGCCGAGGTGCTACAACCAAGCACCAAATCATATGCTGAAGTGGACGACTCTGCGTCAATTGAAAGTGAGACCGGATCACGCGATCACATGGAAGAAGATCATGCATTGACTCAAGCAATGCTACGAGTCTTGGAAAGGGTTGGAACTAGAATTGGGCCAACAACTCGTGGGTCAATTTCAGAGCGACTTAAGGCGAATAATGCGAAGTTTTCGAGAGGTGTCTCGGTGTAGCTCGAATGTGGTGAATCTTGGCTCAAGCCGTGGAACGGATTATGGATGATATGGAATGCACGGTGAGCAAAACCGAGAGGAGCTGTATCCTTATTGAGAGATGAGGCGATCGGTGGTGGCTCACTTTGCTCGAAAAGGCAATCAAGCCGCATCGATTAATCGGGAATTCTTTAAAGCGCCTTTCAAGGAAAATACGTCGGAACGAGCTATGTAGACGCTCGAAGGAAGGAATTTCTGAATCTTGTCCAAGGAAGTAAGACAGTGGCAGCATATGAAGCTGAGTTTTTACGTCTGAGCCGTTATGCCCGGACAATTGTAGCAACAGATCATGAACGTTGTGTACGTTTCGAGGATGGACTTAATGATGGTGAGGGTTACGATTGCTCGCATGACAAGTTAGAAATTTTTCCACTCTGGTGGAGAAGGCCAAAATAGCCGAAGAGGCTAAGAACTCAGAACGACAGAACCGAGAAAGATCCCGAAACAAGAGAGAGACACAGCAGTCTGGTTCTTCCAAGAGATTTCAGAAGAAACCCCGGAATGATGAATCAGTTCAAGGCAGAACCCCGGTAGCAAATAATCGAAGTCGAGATTGCACTGAGTGTGGGAAGAGACATTTTGGGGAATGTTGGAGGAAAACGGGCGCATGCTACAAATGCGGTTCAATGGAACATCAGTACAAAAGTTGTCCTCGACGAATGGATACGACTCAAGAAGTCCGTAATAATGATGCACAGCCGGCCAGAGGTAATCAGCAGCCACCGAGAGGTCGTGGACCAGGTCGTGGTGGTAATGGGGCTGGTCGTGGTCAAGGTGCACCGGGTCGAGGCAATGGTAATAGAGGAAATGCAGATGCAAGACAGCCTGGACTGGTCTATGCAGTTAGACGCCACGAGGACGGCAATGCACCAGATGTGATAACCGGTACGTTCTTCATTTTTGATGTACCTGTTATTGCCTTAATAGATATTGGCTCTACCCATTCATACGTAGCTAGTGCCATATCTGGAAACCTGAATTTAGAATCCGAAATTACCGAAAATGAGATGACAGTGATTAGTCCTTTAGGACAGTCAATAATCATAATAAAATATTTAAAGACGTGCCTTAAAAATCCAAGAGGAAGTATTCTTAGTAAATTTGATGGAACTACCTTTAATGAGTTCGATCTCATTCTCGGGCATGGATTGGTTGGTTAATCATCGTAGCAATTGGATTGTGCTGAAAATGAATGTCGAAGGACCTCGGATGATAAGGAAGTCATAATGATTGGTGAACGAAAGAACTATCGGCAAATGTGGTATCTGCATTAAAAGTGAGAAGTTAGTGCGGAAAGGATATGGAGCATTCCTAGCCTTTATCTCGTGCTTTGGATGCCAAAGAATTATCCGTGAATGATGTGAGGACGATGAAGGAATTTCCGATGTATTTCACGAGGAACTTCCTAGTATACCTCCAGATCGGAAGTAGAATTTGGCATTGAGCTTTTGTTCGACGGCTCCGGTGTCCATTGCTCCCTATAGAATGGCATCAGAAGGAGTTGGTGAGCTCAAAGCTCAAATTCAAGAATTGCGGATCGGGATTTATTCGACCAAGTGTGTCTCCGTGGGGAGCACCGGTCTTGTTCGTCAAGAAGAAGGATGGATCGATGCGTATGTGCATTGACTACGAGCAGTTGAATAAATTGACGATCAAGAATCGGTATCCTCTATCGAGAATTGACGACTGTTTGATCAATTAAAAGGAGCTTCAGATTTTCTCCAAGATTGATTTAAGGTCGGGTTATCACCAAATTAAGGTGAAAGAAGCGGACATTTATAAGGCGGCATTTTGGACATGTTACGGACACTATGAGTTTGTAGTGATGCCGTTTGGATTAACCAATGCACCATTGCATTTATGGACATGATGAACCGAGTCTTTCAACCATATTTAGACCGGTTTGTGGTAGTGTTCATAGATGATATATTGGTTTATTCGAGAAGTGAGGAGGAACATGACCAAAGATTTGCGGATAGTATTACAATTACTTCGTGATAAGCAATTGTATGCCAAATTTGGTAAATGCGAATTTTGGCTAAAGGAGGTGACTTTCCTTGGTCATGTAGTATCACCAAGGAATAAGGGTGGATCCTCGGAAAATTGAGGCTATTCGGATTGGAAACCACCAACATCGATGAGTGAAATTCGGAGTTTCTTAGGTGCATTTGGATACTATAGACGTTTTGTAGAGGGTTTTCGTTGCTTGTCGCACCCTAACTAAAGCATTGCGAAAGGGAGCTCAGATATCCGGACTGCAATGCAAAGAAGAGAGTTTTGAGAAGTTGAAGAAGATCTGATGTAAGCTCCAGCTTTAATTCAACTAGAAGGTTGGAAAAGAGTTTATTGTTTATTGTGATCGTCTCACATGGGTGCAGGTTGTGTATTGATGCAAAATGGAAAAGTGGTGGCCTATGCTTCTCGTCAATTGAGACCACACGAAGTAAACTACCCTACTCATGATTTGGAGTTAGGCTGCGTTGTCTTTGCTCTAAAGATTTGGAGGCACTATCTCTATGGTGAGAAGTCCATAATATACACGGATCACAAGAGTCTTAAATACCTCCTTACCCGAAGGAGTTAAATTTGAGACAAAGAAGATGGGTAGAATTGTTAAAGGATTATGATTTCTCCATCAAATACCATCCTCGGAAAGGCTAACGTGGTAGGTGACGCGTTAAGTCGTAAGGCAAGATGTCGATTTAAGAGCCTTGCTTGCCCATTTGAGTCTCAGACGAGGATGGCGCTTGTTAGCGAACTTCGTGAAGCCACTGTGGTGGAACAAATCAAGGAAAAATGGACATCGATGAGAAGTTGGGACCTTTACTTGCAAGTTGAAAATGGTGAAATTGAGGATTTTGGAATAAACACGGAGGTGTGTTGTGCTTTCGAGGAGAGTATGCATGCCTAAAGACTTAGATCTAAGGCAATTGATTCTACGGAGGCGATAGTAGCCCTTATGCTATGCATCCGGAGGAAATAAGATGTATCGAGATCTCCGTGAGCGATATTGGTGGCGTGGTTGAAGCGTGAGATTACGAGTTTGTGGGAAAATGTTTGACTTGTCAGCAAGTGAAGGCAGAACATCAATTACCGTCTGGATTGTTACAACCGATAAAGATTCCTCTTTGGAAATGGGAGCGGATAACTATGGATTTTGTTAGTGGGTTACCGTTAACACCTACTAAGAAAAATTCCGTTTGGGTAATTGTTGATCGGTTGACGAAGACTGCTCATTTCTTGCCAGTTCGTACGGATTATTCTTTGCAGAAGTTGGCGAAACTTTACGTATCCGAAATTGTGAGGTTGCATGGGGTACCAGATTCATTATATCGGATAGGGACCTAGGTTTACATCACGATTCCGAAAGCTCGCATGAAGCCTTGGGAACAAAGTTGAATTTCGAGACGGCTTTTCATCCTCGATCGATGGTCACCGAGAGAGTAATTCAAATATTGGAAGATATGTTAAGAGGATGTGTAATCGACTTGAGGGTAGTTGGGAGGATTATCTACCATGGCGTAATTCGCGATAACAAATGCTATCGATCTAGCATTCGGATGGCACCTTACGAGGCATTGTATGGTCGTAAGTGTCGCTCTCCTATTTGTTGGACCGAAGGCGAAAAGATGATGTTAGGTCCTCGAGATGATATCCGAGATGAGAGGATAAAGTAAAAGTTATTCGAGCACGGTTGAAAGAAGCCTCGATAGATGTAAGTCGACGCAGATCCGAAGCGAAGGAACATCGAGTATAGTGTGGGAGATCGGGTTTTCTTGAAGGTATCTCCTTGGAAAAAGATCTTTAGATTAGGAAGGAAGGGCAAGCTAAGTCCTAGATATATTGGACCTTATCGTGTCAAGCGTGTTGGTCCAAATGGCATATCGATTGAGTTACCTCCGGAGTTAGATCAGATTCATAATGTTTTCATGTTTCCATGTTGAGGCGTTATAGATCGGATCCTTTGCACATTATACCGGTAGAGGAATTGAGTGAATTCAGATTTGTCCTTTGAAGAAGAACCGTTGGAAATCCTAGAACGAGATGTCAAGGTATTAAGGAAGAAAACCGTGCTGTTGGTCAAAGTTCTATGGCGAACCACGAGTGGAAGAAGCTACGTGGGAGCCAGAGGATGCAATTAAGCAACAATACCTCACCTTTTTCAACTGTAAATTTCGAGGACGAAATTTTCTTTAAGGAGGGTAGAGTTGTAACACCCTAAAAATCGAGTATTTAATTTTGCATGATTTTGGTGTTTAGATTTTAAAGGAAAAATCTTTTATTTTAATTTGGTGCTTATTGAAGTCTTTGAGAGGGTAAAGCATAATTTGAGGAAAGAATAAAATTTATTAATTGAGAATTTATTGAAGTGAAACAAAGGTGATTAAGACTTAAGCTAAATTATGTGCTAAGAGTGTCATAAAATGAGCATATGGCATGGTGGAGTTGGCGCATGGGTTCTAGCAAGGGGGAAGAGGTTCGAATCCTTGTATAGCACCTAGATAAAATTTTGTTTTAATTTTACGCTCATGGATAGGAAGTGTCAAGAATGATCAATTAAGGAAGGTGTTGACCATGTTATTTTTGGTTAGTGTATCAATGGATTAAGGAAACAACTAACTTATGGCATGGAATCAAAGGTTTAAGGAAAGATAGGGGGAACATAAGGCACTTATCAAGGGGAAAATTTGGAAAGAAATCATGGCCAATTGACCATGTGCTGGACGGCAATTTGGTATAGGAGGGAGCCTAAATTTTGAGTTAGTTTTGGCTGAGAAATTCTTTTCTCTCTTTGGTTGTTCTTTGCACTTTGTGCAGAATTTTTATTTCCTCTCCTATCAACATTCTTCTTGGCCGAATTTTGCATTTGGTAAAGCCAAAATCTTTTGACCATTTGGTCACTTTTATTCATCTTGTCAATTTTCTTTTGTATTCTCCTTGTGCCAAATCATCCATAAAAAAAAAAAATCGTCTCTTCTTTTCTTTTGCCATGGCGAATATACTAGCACCTAAAGTTCATATTTTCTTTTCTTTCTTCTCTTTGAAATCAAGCAACAACATCACCATCATCCTTTCGCTTTTATATTATTTCTTTTCAATCTAAATTCTCTCCATCTTCACTCTCTTGGCCGAATGCTATTGTGCCTATAAACCAAATATTTATTCTTCTTTTCCTTGATCATACATAGCCGAACCCTTCATCATTTAGACACCATTCTCAATCCTTTCCTTTCGACCGTGGAAAATAGGTAAGGGTTCTTTTCCATTTTCGATTTATTAAGGTACTTTGGCCGAATATCATTGGGTTATTGAGGGTCTTTTTGGATTGATATAGCATTCATACTAATAACGTTTCTTTCGTTATTATTTAAGTGCAATAACGGAGATTGGAATTCAAGTGATCGGGAGAGTCGTGGAAACGTTGGAAACGTTTCATTTTGGTAAGGAAATCCTACTCTTTAAAATCTCTAGTATTATTGATATTATTTTAGATCTAACTAAATTCCTTTGGATCTTGAAGACCGTCAAAATAGGGAAGAAAAGGCGGTGTTTAGTTATCGTAAGAGGGTGGATCAGAATCCCCATTCAAACGAAGAGCGATTTGGCGGTCAGGGATTTTCCACGGTTGTGGGTCATCTTCCGAAGGAAGTCCATTATTCAAGTGGTACGAACTTCCAACCATTATCGTTGGTGGATTCTCGACTGACGAACGAATCATTAAACGAAGGAAAACCGAAAATCAAGTGATTCAAAATCAAGAGGGTAAGATTTTGGATCTATTATCGATTAAGATTTATTTTACTAATTAGTTGTCTAACGGATCAAAATATATTTTAGGTGCCGAGGAGCGAGAAGGGTTAGTACTCACGGTAACGAGGTGTGTAATTTCACACTCATTATTTTTGGTTGGATGTCAAATTTCAGATGGAAGCAAAATCGTAAAAACGACTAGATCGGTAAAAGCGTAAAAATTGATATTTTGACGAAAATACGTAAAAACGACTAAATCGTGAAAATTTCAAAACGCCTCAAGAAATTAATTGTTATTATGAAAATTTGATGTTTCGTGAAAATGGTAGTAAATACTCTAGTTCGTGAAAATGGGCCGTAAATACTCTAGTTCGTGAAAATGGGCCGTAAATACTCTAGTTCGTGAAAATGGGCGTAAATACTCTAGTTCGTGAAAATGGGCCAAAATACTCTAGTTTGTTAAAATTTAGTCAAAACACTTTAGTTAGGTAAATGGGCCAAAGCCCACTAAAGCGCTAAATAGACAAATTGTTATAATTATGGGCCAAATGAAATGTTATTGATAAACCCATCATGTTATGTATTGTTAATAAATTTTATATTTTAAAGTACATGTATAATTGCATGGGTGGGATATATGAAGAGAAGAATGGCGATTGCCACAATATCGGCTTATTGCCTCTAGTTCGGTGGTTTCGCCACAATATCGCTTATTGCCTCTAGTTCGTGGCTATGCCACAATTATAAAAAGGCTTAATGCTCACGATTGGTGTGATGGGTGGGTTGACTTGATCCCCAGGTGTGATGGTTGGTACAGGGGTGTTAGCGGATGTATATTAGGTATAATGGGAATTTCATATTACATGCATTATTAATTGTGTTAATTCATGATATATTGTTGAATTCGAATTGGGCTCAAGCCCAAAGATTATGTCCCGATAATCTGGCCCAATAATGGTGGTAGGTGAGTTACACATCGAGTTCTAAGTAACTCATCCCTTTAAATTCTTTCCATCTCGTAATGGAAATTGATGTGGACTTGGGCGAGGATGACTTCGTGGAGGCCATATCATGAGAGAGGGTTATTTAAACTCCGAACTTTCAATAAATATTTTTTTCTATTATGGATTATTGTAATAAGGGCCTCTATAAATAACTTTTGGATTTTTATGTGTGTTTGGGTTTTAAACTAAACTTTGGACTTTTTAATTAATGGTCATGTGATTTTATGATGCTTTATTTAAAATAAATTTTGGTTTTCAAGTATATGAAATTCTTTTATAAATATTTTATTATAGTCAATTCATTAACAAACTATTTAAAAGTTTTGATAATACAATGATTTTCAACTAATGTTTTCAAATATTATCAAATTCAAATACTCTTCTATTTATTTATTTTAAAACCTGAAATTTATATTGAAGTTTTCAACTTATTGCAAATTTAAAGATAACTCGATTCATGTGACAAACCAAATCTAGTCTCAACGCATAGACCGGGTTTGGGGTGTTACAGGTATTCTATTTGTGACATTAGTAACCATATAAGGGTCACACGGCCTAGGCACACGCCCGTGTGGCTAGCCCGTGGTCGACACTGACTTGCAACATTAACATACAAGGGACACACTGCTTGGTCATATGCCCATGAGATTGACCGTGTGTCTCACACGGCCTAGACACATGCCCGTGTTTCTACCCGTGTGGATAAGAACAAGGCTATTTGCCAAGCTCTCTTTATCACCCTAACTCACACAACATAAATCCATTCAACCATTCACTAACCAATCCAATTGTGCAACATACACTTTCATGAATAACCTCATCTTTTCATAAATTAGAAATAATGAGCCATCAACTATGTATATATACAAAAGAGTTCATAGTTAAAAGAGCCAACACACTTGGCAAAAAATAGCAAAACATTTTGCCTAGTCTAGCCCCTATACATTGCATACTCAAAACACTAAGTCTAGATATATTGAGATGAGCTAATAGTGTGGGTGATCTTCTAATTAACTTTGTATCCCGAATTGGCTCCTTGACGCTATAAAACAAGGGAAAAGAAAGGGAGTAAGCTTTAAGCTTAGTAAGTTTACATGTAAACAATAAGCTTCATAACATATATAAATCAATCAATACTTTTCATACTAAGCAAGAACTATCCACATTTCATAATCATGCCTACTCATTTCATATATTACCAGATTCCATCCATATAACATTTATAATGCTCTCATTTATTAGCACACATTCCCTACACTAATCATCACAACATCACATGAAACATATACTTAAAAAATTTCTCAATAAGCCATTTTGAATAATACCAACTCTCGGTGGTTTCACACAGAGCCCACCATTAATCTAAAATAGGGTGGTATCGCACATAGCCCACCAACAAGAATATTTACAGCGGTATATCATTTAGCCCACCAAATGATAATATAAACGATGGTATCGCACACAGCCCTTCGAGAATGAGAAATAAGGTGGTATCGCACACAGCCCACCAAAAGAATAATCACAGTGGTAGTGCACACAACCCACCAATGATTAATACGGTTATTTTTTCGTATTTACATATCCATTTCGAGGTTTATACGAGAATATCTTATTATCTATCGAATTTAATCCATCTCAATCATAATTTATCTTACTCATACAATGCACCAATAATTAGCAATATATGTATTATGGATGTATCGTTTACGCATAAACTTACCTCGGTGCAAAATGTGTTAATTTGAGGTTTAATCCGAAACCTTGCCTTTTCCCCAGTCAAGGTTGATTCCGCATTCTTCTTAATCTATAATAATAAAATTCAGTCATTCAATCACTTTGTAAATCATAATACATCAAAATTTCTACTTACGAAAAATGACCATTTTTCCCTTATACTTTGGCAGAAATTATGATTTTGCCCCTAGACTTGCAAATCATTTTTCATCATATTTTCTCATTAAGCAAGCCTAGCTGAACATTTATTTCTATACAACAACTCACAATTCCATTTATTTCATGCATTTATTACATATTTTTAACCTTTACAAATAGGTCCTTTTTAGGTGTTTTCATGATAACACCTTTCACAAAAGTTGTTTCTCATCCCACTAACATTCATTTTCTCCCATAAAAACTCAGCAAACAACATAAACACTCTCATGGAAAGTCCCTAAACTTGCAACCATATTGTAAATTAGTCCCCTCATTAGCTAGCTCAAGCTTTGGGGGTTCCAAAAGTACAAAAATTATCAAATAAAACCACCAAAATCATTTCATTGCAAGAGATTTGTTTTGCTAAAAATTTGAACTCTAAGAACCCTTATTTCCTCTCAAAATTTTCGGTGGTGGAAGAAACATGAAAAGTAAAAGATGATATCTCTTCTTTTTCATCTTATTTTATTAATTTTTTATCACTTAATTTCACCAAATTTGGCCAAAATTTTAATATTCCTGTCTCCTTGTCTCTATAGCTGGCCAACACACTTCAAATGGCCTAATTGCACTTTAAAGACCTGTAATTTACTATTCTATGGCTATTAGACACCTCTACCCTATATAATAGAAATTTCACACTTTATGCAATTTAGTCTTTTTTCACAATAAAGCATACAATTTCTAAAATTAAAGCACCAAACTTTTCATACATCCATATAACTATACCATAACACATAAAATAATATGAAAACAATTTTCTTCAACCTCAGATTAGTGATCCTGAAACCACTGTTCCAGCTAGCCCCAAAATCGGGCTGTTACACTTCTCTTTTCATTGTTAAGCTCCTCGCCTTTGTGTGCTCTATCAACTAACACAATGAATTCTTTCAGTTCAAGAAATTTGATTAAAAGCTTAATGTCTTCACTCAACCCATCTTCAAACCATTTACACATAATTTCTTCAGTGGAGACACACTCTCGAGCATACTTACTTAGTCTCACAAATTCTCTTTTGTACTCGGTTATAATCATATGACCCTGTTTCAACTCTAGAAATTCCTTGCATTTTTTATCAAGAAATCATTGACTTGTGTACTATTTTTTGAGCTCGATCTAAAACAATTCCCACGTGACCCATTCTCTTGGTACTCTAGATATCAAGGTACTCCATCACTGACAAGCTGAATCTCTCAGAAGAGACATAGCACATTTAACACACTCAGATGGTGTACAAGACAACTCATCAAAAACTCAGATCGTATTCTCAAGCCAAAACTCAGCTCTCTCAGGATCATCATCAACTTTATCTTTAAACTCTTCGGCCCCATACTTTCAAGTTTTATCAATATGCGGTTTGCTTAAATGTACGGGTTCCAGGACTTGAGAAGCTACCGTAATTGATTGGGAAGTAGTTGGGGGTAGAGGTTGTTGAGATGCCGTATTCATTTGGACAAACTTAGAAAACCACTCATTCATCATTTGGAAGAAGGCTTCCTTGGCCTCTCCTCCACATTCCTCAGATACGGGTCTTGAACTAGACGGTGCTGCTCGTGAACGAAGGCTGGCGTATTACTTTCTACATCATCGAAGTCTGCTCGATTGGAATCCGTTACTATATGAAACAATGATTTAAAAACTGTCAGGAGATATCACACTATCACAGGTTAAATATGGCATGTATAGCTAGAGTCACATATGCTACGTTAGCCCCAGAATTGAAAAAATCGTAGTTCTGATACCAATAAATGTAACAGCCCTAACCCGTATCCATTGCCAAAATATGGTTACGGAGCATTACCAGATTTATCACTTAAACAATCATACATTTCATATTCATTTCTCATATCAAAACATAAGTCATTTAATTTTAGTCATATAGTTCCTGACACAATCCTCGAGGCCTAAAACAAACTTTAGAAGTGGTTCGGGACTAAACCAAGTACTTAAGAGATTTTTAGAAAAACATGGAAAGTTTTCAAAGTGTAGGGGACACACGCCCGTGTCACAGGCAGTGTGGACATTCAAAATGGATTGCATGGCCGTGGCCCAGCCCGTGTCTGACCCCATGTAACTCACTGACTTGGGTCACATGACCAGACCACACACCCATGTGCCAGGCCGTGTACCCTTCGAAATGGCCTCACACACCCGTGTGCTAGGCCGTGTGAAAATTGAAGAGTATATTGACTTGTACTACATGACCAAGCCACACACCGTGTGGTAGGCCGTGTGAACCTTCTGAATTGATTTCTAAATAAGTATTAGGGGACACACGGCCTTGTCACCTGGCCGTGTGTCACACACAACTAAGACACACGTCCGTGTCTCTACCCGCATGGACAAAAATATGCCATTTTTCGAAGCCTTATTTCTCACCCAAAGTGGTACCAACCTACACATACCAAATAGCATATGATCATATCATCAATAAGCATGCAAACCAATCACAGCCAAGTCTATATCATGCAATTTCATTATCAACAATCCTAAGTTCTTAGGCATCTCAAAAGATTACTTAAAAAAAAGCCAAAATCACCTCCAAAAACTACCTAAATGGTCAATTACATATATGACCTATCTTGCCTAAATATAACATGCATACCATTTATCAAGTTCACCTATTAAGTACCAATCTACTAAAACAAAATCCAATCATTCTTATGGCAATCATAAATCATACAAGATGAGGCTAGCCACACATATATATGCATACCAACATATACCAAATCAAGCCACATTAAATGGCTAGTTACATAACAAAAACATATAGGCTTCCATAAGCCGGATGACCTATACATGCCATATAACCAAAATACATAAAGTCTAAAAGTACCAAAAGGAGAGTTTAATAGTGTGATGTAATCTCTGACAACGTCCAAAATGAGCGAGCTTCTGAATCACTATAAAACATGGAAAAGTAAATAAATTAAGCAATTAAGCTTAGTAAGTTTGTATATTTTAACACTTAGCTTAATATTTAATCACAATTTAAGTAAATAATCATAGCATATTGTAACTCAATTAAATCCAAAAGCCTAACAGATATTCAATCACAGGATTAGACCTGAATTCAAAAATATCATAGATTCACTTCACATATGATTCATGAATGTACCTTTACTGATACATGTCAACCTCTTACTCTTTCATATCATCAATATGCTCGTTGAACCATTTGGAATAATATCCGATACACAGGAATCTCACACATTAAGGGCCAATACATGGTCGAAACCTTCTCAATCTTATCTCTCATATAAATGCTCACTCTAGAGCTATCACTAGGTCTGCTCATACAAGCTAACGGTCAAGGAGTAGCAACACGGTGCTACTCACACAAGCTGACGAGTAACCGCAACACATGTCAGAAAACTCAGCCATTGGTAGAACGTACGGAACCAGCACCCAAAATACAATAACCCCTTATGACATGTCATTTGTATCCTACCTATTCCTAATGTTCAATTGAGATTTCATACATCGCCAAATCTTTGTCGAGAATTTCCATGAAGTCGTATTCATCAATAATGCTATAATAAAGCATTTAAAACACAACTAGTTTAATGCTTCTTAACAAACGAACTTACCTCAAATTAATACGGAAAAAATCTACTGATTAATCCACTACTTTATTTTTCCCCCATCTAATTCGAAATGAGGCTTTTATTGATTTATATTGATAAACCATAATATGAACATATCTTAATCATACGTTTAGAATGTTTTTGGATGATTTATCCCTTTAATTATGGAAATAGGAGCTCTTAATCCTTTTTTTTCATGTTTTATACTTAGGAGAGCACCAGAGAATGAAAAGAACGAGAAATGGGCCAGAAATAGAGTAAATGGGTCGAATTACTAAATCGACAAGGCTAGGGCCAAAGACACACGGTCGTGCCTCCTCAACAAACCTGAACACGACCTGGCCTCGACTTACACGATCGTCTGCCATGAGTGCGTCCCTACCGCAGCAAAGAAGAGTTTCATTCGGAATAAGGCACTTAGAGGTGAAAAAGCCAATCCAAAAGCCTATAAAAACACCCTAGAGGCCAACCTTCAATGGAGTGTTTAACAGGGCATTCAGCTAGGCCAAAGATCCAAGCCAGAGAGGCCGAATTATTGGACTCACTTGAAGAAAGCCAGTTGCTTCATCTCAAGAAGCCGAAATCATACTCAAGACTGAGGATCTCTCCTTCAATTCCTTTAGCGGGTTTTAGGGTTTTTCTTTGTGTTTTTTTATCTTTTCTTCTGAGATGTACTCTTTTATAATTATGAACTAAACCCCTCAAATACTTGAGGGGGATGAAACCTAAGACGAATCTTGTTATTGTCTTCTGAGTTGTTTAATAAATACTTGATTTGTTCATAATTATGTGTTCTTAATTCTTGCTTTGATATTCCAGGAGATTGATTGAAGTATTGATGTGCTTCGGCAGTGGAGCAAAAGTCCCTATTTAAGAGTAGATCTAGCATAGTTAAGGGGAGTTGATCGCAACCCTAGAAATAGGATGATGACAATTTGCCAGATTAGGGTCAAACCTAATATGGGAGTCCATAGGCCAAGTTAATGCAATTCTAGGGGTTTTAATTAGAAAGAAATTTCAATTAATCAACCTAGGGTTAGACGTTAGTAGCCTCGAAAGAGGTATTAATATAAATTAGGAATCCTACGGATCAAGTCAAGTGAAAAAATCGTCTGGTTTAGAGTTAGATAACAAGTGAAGTCTAGGTGGATTCTTCCTTGGGTATTGTCTTAATCAATTGGTTTTCCCCCAAGTATTTCCCCAATTCCTTCTCTTTGTCTTAGCACCTTTAGCTTAACAGTTAGTTAATTTTAGATTAAACAAACAACTCCTTTTGATTTTTAGGTTAAATAATAAAAAAAAAGTTAGTATTAGTACTTTTGGTTCCTTCGGGTTCGACGATCCGGTCTTGCCACTAAACTATACTACTGTTCAATAGGTGCGCTTGCCTCCATCGTTGTCTTAGTTAGTTTCCAGGTTCGATCATTCTTTTTATAAATTTTTAAGACTTTGACACACAATTATGTTTTTGGCACCGTTGCCAGGTAATTAAATATTAAGAAAGCTCAATTTTTATTACTTTAGCCATATTTTATTTTATTTTATTTTTCTATTAAATTTTATTTTTACTTTTTCTAATTTTCTTATTCTTTTTTCTTTTCCTGGTAGGTACCTCTAGTTTATGACTAGAATGAACCTGACTGGACCGCTACTTTACAATAGTGAAATTGAAAGCACAGTTCATAGAAATCGAAGAGAAATAAGGAGAAGCCTACAATACATACAAGAAGCGCAAGAAGACGAAATTAATAAGAATGAAGAGATGGCTGAGAATAATCCGCTACCTCCAGAGGTGGCCGAAAATCATGCTCCTCGAACTATGTATGATTATGCTAAACCTAATTTAATAAGAACTGAGTCAAGTATTGTTAGACCTGCTATAGCTGCTATAATTTTGAATTGAAACCTAACACTATACAAATGATACAGCAATTTGTTTAGTTTGATGGTTTGCAGGATGAAGATCCAAATAATCACTTGGCAAATTTCCTACAATTTTGCGATACTTTCAAAATTAATGGCATTTCTGATGATGCCATTCGTCTTCGATTCTTTCCCTTCTCTTTGAGGAATAAAGCTAAACAGTGGCTGAATTCTCTTCCACGAGGATCAATCACTACCAGGGAACAAATGACCAAAAATTTTTTATTAAAATATTTTTCGCTGGCCAAAATGACCAAATTAAGGAATGATATCTCTTCTTTTGTGCAGATGGATTTAGAAACATTATACGATGCATGGGAGAGATACAAAGATCTATTGAGAAGGTGTCCGCACCATGGATTACCCTTGTGGCTACAAGTCCAAACCTTTTACAACAGTGTGAACCCTTTAACAAGACAACTGATTGATTCAGCAGTTAGTGGAGCCCTGAATAACAAAACTCCTGAGGCGGCCGATGAGTTTATGGAGGAGATGTCACTAAACAACTATCAGTGGCAAGTTACAAGGACAAGGCCAACAAAAATAGCTGGAGTTTTCAACCTCGACGCAGTCACCATATTATCAAATCAGGTAGAGATGTTAAATAAAAAGGTTGATGGTTTATGTGGTTCTTTGCAGGTATATCCAGTTATCCAGTGTGATTCAAATCTAGGAGGTGCGGTGAATCCTGAGTACCCACCTTACAATCCGGGCATGGAAAGTTAACAAATAAACTATACGGGTAACAATTTTAGATTTCAAAATAACCCTTATAGTGATACTTATAATCTAGGTTGGAGGAACCACCCCAATTTTTCATGGGGTGGTCAAGGAAACCAGAGACAACAACCCTCCCAAACTTCCAACAACAGCCCTACCCACAGGAAAAGAAGTTGAACCTTGAGGAGATGTTGACAAAATTCATAGCAGTGTCAGAAACTCGTTTCCAAAACACCGAAACAACACTTAAAAATCAACAAGCATTGATTAAAGGAATCGAGAACCAGTTAGGGCAACTCGCTAAGCTGATTTCTGAACGACCACAAAGTAGCTTGCCAAGTAACACTAAGACTAACCCAAAAGAGCAACTTCAAGCCATAACCGCTTAGAATAGTGAAGGGTTAGTAGATTCTGAACCTGAGCCAAGGCAAGAACCTGTGGTAAGTGAAAATAAGGTCAAGATAAGCCAAGAAAAGCCAAAACTGATAATTAAAGAATACCAGCCTCGTATACCATATCCCGATACGATGAAGAAAGATAATTCAGATGAACAGTTCGGTAAGTTTCTTAAACTTTTAATGAAATTACATATTAACTTACCATTACTTAAAGATCTTTCGCAGATGCTAGATTCAAGGAAATTTTTAAAAGAGCTTTTGATAAATAAGCGGAAGTTAGACGAGGAGTCGCATGTGGAACTAAACGCAGTGTGCTCAACAATGCTACAAAATAGTCTACCACGAAAATTAAAAGATCCAGGGAGTTTTACAATTCCATGTTTAATTGGTAGTTCATCTATTGATAATGCTTTAGCTGATTTAGGGGCAAGCATTAATGTTATGCCTTCTAAAATGTTTAAACAACTAGGTCTAGGGAAACCCAAACAAACTAGGATAAATATTCAATTAGCTGATAAGACTATTCGAATTCTTAGGGGTTTAATTGAAGATGTACTAGTTAAAATTGACAAATTCATATTCCTAGTAGACTTTGTTGTTTTAGATATGGATGAAGACAATAATATTCACTTAATTTTAGGAGGGCCCTTTTTAACAACTGCCAGATCTAAAATTGATGTTAGTGCAAGTGAACTCACACTTCGTGTAGGTGACGAATCAATTAGTCTTCAAGCTCTCGACTCAGCTCGGACATCGAGTGATAAAGGTGAGAACATAAATTCTATTGATAATCATTCGGTTAAACTTTCTTCTCAGGAAGCACCACGGAACTACACCACTGAGCCTGATCTTATACCTCATACCAACAAAGAAATATCTCATGAGGAATGACGACTTCAGATCGATGAGCTAGATGAGTGGAAGACGCATTTCAAGGAGAAATCAAAACCACACGAAGTAAAACCGAAGGAACCCCCAAACGAGCTTACAGGGACATCAAATCACTTCAAAATAGGAGATCAGGTACTGTTAGATAAAATAGACCCACGAATCACCATGTCAAACCTAAATACAAACGACGAGGTCCTTTTTAAGGTACTTAATGTCTTCCCTTACGGCACAGTCGAGGTAAGCAATTCTACATTCGGCACTTTTAAAGTAAATGCTACTCGACTTAAATTATATAATGATAGCATGAGAAAGGATTTTTCAATCCTCAAAGCACCATGAATGTGCAAATGAGAGGTAAATCTAGCTTAAGACTTTAAACAAGCACTTCTCGGGAGGCAACCTGAGCACTAACCCCATTTATTTTTATTCTCCTTCTTTTAGAACCTAACTACAAACTAACCAAGTTAATGAAGCACAGATTTCTGCACCATACGGCCTCACACACGGTCGTGGCCCTGACTGTGTGGACACTATGGATTTTTGTATTGGCATGGCAGAGATAGTATAGAAAAGGACGAAAATATATCTTCAAGTCACGGGTTCTAACTAAACACCACGGCCGTGCGATGCGGCCGTGGCTGAAACTGTTTTAGAAGCACGGGCATGACGACCTGCACATGGGCATTGGAGAAATGAAGGAAGCATAACACGACCAAGTGATTCGACACGCCCATCGTACACGGGCGTGGCGAAGTACCAGACCTAAATTTCTATTTAACCCACCCACTTCCCTTGTCACTGATCGTTGTTTTGTCAGGTCTTAAAATTTATATAAAGAATGATCGAACCTGGAAACTAACTAAAACAACGATGGGGGCAAGCGTACCTATCGAACAGTAGTATAGTTTAAGGCAAGATCGGAATGTCGAATCCCAAAGGAACCAAAAGTACTAATACTAACTCTCTTTTTATTATCTAGCCTAAGAATTAAGGGAATTTGTTGTTTAATCTAAATTAGCTAACTACTAAACTAAAGACTCTAAGACAAAGAAGAATGAAAATTGGAAAATATCTTGAGGAAAAACCAACTGATTAAGACGACACCCAAGGAAGAATCCACCTAAACTTCACTTGTTATCTAACACTGAACCAGACGATTTATTCACTTGACTTGATCTGTAAGATTCCCTAACATATATTAATCCCTCTCTCGAGGCAACTAACATTTAACCCTAGGTTGATTAATTGAAATCTCTTTCTAATTAAAACCATAGAATTGCATTAACTCGATCTATGGACTCCCATATTAGGTTTCAACCTAATCCGGCAAAATCTCGTCACCTATCTCTAGGCGTGCGATCAACCCCGCTTAATTATGCTAGATCTACTCTTAGGCAGGGACTTTTGCTCCTCCATCTAAGCATATCATACTTGAATTAATATCCTGAAAATATCAACACAAGAATTAAGAACACATAATTAAGAACAAGTCAAATATTTATCATATATTTTAGAAAATGATAACAAGATTCATATTAGGTTTCATCCCCCTCGGGTATCTGAGGGTTTAGCTCATAACAATAGAAGAAAACATCTCAAAAGAAAAGATAAAACAAAACATAAGAAATCCCTAAAACCTCCTAAAGGAATTGAATAAGAGATCCTCCGTCTTGAGTATAATTTTGGCTTTTTGAGATGAATCAACAGGCTATCTTCGAGTAAATCTCCACAAATCTACCCTGTTTGGCCTAGCTGGACGTCCCCTGACTAAAGCCCTAGGCTTCCCCCTTTTAGGTTATACTTAGGGTGTTTATATAGGCTTCGGGATATGTTTCTTCGCCCCTAAATATCCTAATTCGAGTGAAACTTCTCTTTTTCATGACAAGGACATACCCATGGCACATGCCCGTGTGAATCAATTTCAGGCCGTGGTCGTGTCTGCTGAAGAGACACGCCCATGTGTTTCGGGGTCCAGGCCATGTGAGAGTATATTAGGGAGGCACGACCGTGTGGTCTGGGGCCTAGGCCGTGTTGATTTCTATTTTGACCCTATTTGGTCCGTTTTAGGCCCGTTTCTCGTTCTTTTCATCCTCTGATGCTCTCCTAAGTATAAAACATGAAAAAAAAAAGATTAAGAGCACCAAATTACATAATTCAAGGCTTAAATCATCCAAAAGTATGGTAAATGTGGGCCTAAAATATGTTACTTTTACGGTTTATCAAATAACCCCACACTTAAGCTTTTGCTTGTCCTCAAGCAAAATTCTCAACTTACAATTTAAATGAATTTTCCACGATTCATAATCCTCCTCAACAATGTCTCATCATAATTCCTAGACAATTCATACATGGATAGTTTAACTCAAAGACTCCTAAAGATTCAACCAATTCTAAGTCATATATTTGTAGCACGAAAACATAGGTGTCTCCCCTTATCTAAATAATTACCTTTGATTTAAAACTGACAAGGATTGACATCCTTGCTAAAGATTCACTCAAAGCACTCGAAGTGTTTAAGGTTAAAGAGTGAACACTCATAAGTCAAACCTGAGAAGTTAATATTGCATGAAAATCAAATCTTCACCACTGTAATATGAGATGATACACAAATCAAAAGGTCTTTAACATGGTTGTAACAGGACTTGGGTTAATGGTGTGGATAAAGGCTAAATTAGAAGGGTTAGAATCGAGATTGAATTGACAAATTATGTAACTAGAAAAATGAACTAATAACCTGAATAATTATATCACATGAAAATTTAAAATACTAATAATACGAGCTTCTTCTTCAAGATATTGAACGTATAAGCTCTTAGAACATAGAACTAATAATGAATATACTTCGTGCTTTTTTTTTTTTAAGAACAAGTCAAAATTTTAATAAGAAAGAACTTTAACAACGAAAATAAAGAACATAGTTAGGCAACTGCTCAAATCAAATCTCAACAAAAAGGTAGTCAAAAGGAATGGTGATAACAAATACGAGCAGGGTTTTGGGTTGATATTAGTCGCTGAATCAATAAAAAAGGTTGTTAGGATTAGAGGGGTTTACTAGAGGTTAATTATGAAAGTAGGCTTCTAGTGTTGTGAGTGGGTTAAAACCTAGATGCCTTTCTCATCTCAGTATATCAAATAAAAATGTGTTCTTGACATGTATAATCGCAACAAGTTCTAGAATAACAATTCAGTGTTGACACACTCATAATCAATAAAGTGAGCATGAAAAGGAATATATGCTCTATAAGGCTCAAAATATCACAAAAATTATGGGTTTTTTATATCAATCCTTGTAAATTTCAAACTTCAAGGTAATATTCAAATTTAGTTCAACAATCTAGAATTTTTTTTTATTCTTGAAAAATAGACTTATCATGCTTGATTCTCTAGTATCTTAAAGTTTAAATCATCAATGTATAATTAACTATGACTTAATCTAAGACATATCAATAAAAATCATAAACCAGTGAAATTTCATCCTAATTAGTAATATGAGAAAATTACTTAAGACAAGATATCATTTAGGGATTTGACAATCATGCAAAAAGTTAGGCATAAACTTTCACACCCCACACTTAAGATGTACATTGCCCTTAATGTACAAAGACAGATAATAGCATATAATAAGAAAATCAAAAGATATGGGGAGAAGTGAAACTTCCTGAATTGTTGGATGGATTCCTTAAGTCGGAGGTGTCATCTTTTGGTGTGGTGGTTACTAATGAGCTCTGCGCTAGATGAAGAAATTAGGGAGCTCGTGAAGAATTAGCCAAGAATTAATAATAAAGATTCAAAATATACTAAATAAATATTTAAAGAAAAGCAAGCTAAAGTGAAGGAAAATAAAAAGTAAAATAAACTTATAAGAAAAGGTAAATGGACTGAAAAGTCCTTATTGTAAGATGGTTCATGACGTGGTGTGATTTCTAAGGCCGTGGGGCATGATTCCCTAGCAGCCTTAAGAACCTAAAACCAAGAAACTAAAAGAAAATAAAATTAATTAATCATAAGAAAGTCAAAGAGAAGGAAAATATAGGAGAATGGAAGAGAAAAATAAGACAGAAAAGGTCTCAAAGACCCTTGTCTTGTAGATTGAATGAAGCGACCGACATGAACTTATGTAGGTCGACCTCCCACGGTGAAACTGTGCTTTGATCCTTCCACTTCTTTAGCATAGATGTGGTGGTCAAGGGTTTTGAAAGATGAACGTGAAAGGAAATTTAAGGGAGAACCAAAAAGGTGTAGAAATAGAGGTTTGGGAGTAAGTGGAGAGGGGTGGTGGTTTAAATAGACTTCAACTCTGATGCCTCCCCATGACCGTGTACCGTAGGCATGCTAAGTCACACGGCCACCTCGCATGCCCATTTTATGGGTCGTATCATTTCTCCTATGCCTGTATTCAATTTGCCACGCCTATGCTTGTTAAGTCAGTATTGACCACGGTCGCCTCGCACGCCCATGTTTAGTTTGCCCCACCCATGTATGAACTCACAATGTTGGCCACGGCCGCATCACACAGCTGTGGCATGGTGGTTGAGTCAGTGACTTGAAAATTGATTTGTTCTGACTCGTGTCATATCTCCTATGTCAGTACGGAGATTTGATGCATTTACACGGCCACGACCACGGTCGTGTGCAAGGCCGTGTGGCTTGAAATTCTGTACTTTTGGTTAGTTTATAGTTATATGTTATAAAGAAAGAATGCAATAAAATAAATAAGATAAAAATAAAATGAAAAATGTAGAAGTTAATGGGGTTAAAACTCGGGTTGCCTCCTGAGAAGTGCTCATTTATAGTCTTAAGCTAGACTTTCCTCTCTTTTGTATATTCATGGTGGTTTGAGGAGTTGAAAATTGTTCCTCGTGTTAGCAGTTCCATTGTCATGATAGAATTTAAGATGAGTAGCATTTATTTTCAAAGTGCCAAACATGGGATTACTTACCTCGACTGTTCCGTATGGAAAGACATTGATTACCTTAAAAGGGATTTCCTTGCTTGTGTTAGGATCAGGTGGAGATATTCGTGGGTCTACTTTGTCTAATAGTACATGATCTCCGATTTTGAACTTGTCTGCCTCATGAGGTGGCTTGAGTTCTACTTCGTGCATCCCTAGGTCTTCTTTAAGATACGTCTTCTCCTCTTCTAGTTCATCGATCTGAATCTCTTGTTCCTTGTGAGTTATTTCATTGTTGGAACAGGGTTTAGGATCGGACTTAGTTGCATTCTTTTGTGGTGATTCCTGGAAAGAAGGGTTACCCGAATGGTTATTAATAGAATTTACTTTCTCAGCTTGGTTATTCGAAGTTCTTGCTGAATCGAGGGCTTGAAGAGTAACTATCTCGTTACCTACACAGAGTATAAGTTTACCTGCGTCGACATTGATTTTATTCATGGCAGTTGCTAAGAATGGTCTTCCTAAAATTAGAGGTATCGTGTTGTCCTCATCCATGTCTAAAATGAAAAGTCTACCGGGAATACGAATTTATCAATCTTCACAAGTACATCTTCAATTATACCCCTAGGAACTCTGATAGTTTTATTAGCTAATTGAATGCTCATCCTATTTGTTTGGGCTTCCCTAGACCTTGTTGTTTAAACAATTTATAAGGCATGACTTTTATGCTTACCGCTAAATCAGCTAATGCATTTTCAATAGATAATCTACCAATTAAGCATGGAATTGTAAAACTCCCTGGATCTTCTAATTTTCGTGGTAGTTTATTTTGCAACATTGCTGAGCATATTACGTTCAGTTCCACATGTGATTCCTCGTCTATCCTCCACTTATTTTTCAATAGCTTTTTTAAAAATTTTCTCGAATCTGGCATATATGAAAGAGCTTCAAGAAACGGTAGGTTAATATGTAAATTCTTTAAAAGTTTAAGAAACTTACTGAACTGTTCCTCTGTGTCGTATTTCATTATTGCTTCGGGATATAGTATGCGTGGTTTGTATTCTGTGATTACTGATTTTTGTTTTACTTCAACATTACCTTCTTCTACCGCATTCTTTGCATTTAACCCTTCACTATCTTGAGCTGTTATGGCTTGAACTTGCTCCCTTGGGTTAGTCTTGGTGTTACTTGGTAGTCTTCCCTGTGGTCTCTCAGAAATTTGTTTAGCAAGATGCTCGATTTGATCCTTGATTTCCTGTGTCAATGCCTCAAGTTTTGCTTCTATCATTTGGAAACGTGGTTCTATATTTTGCCAATGTATTTCTAAGGCTGCTATGAAGTTTGTCAGCATCTCTTCAAGGTTCGACTTCTTTTCTTGTGGGTAGGGCTATTGTTGGAAGTTTTGGGATGGTTGTTGCCTTTGATTTCTTTAACCGCCCCATGAGAAATTGGGGTGGTTTTCCCAACCTGGATTATAAGTATTACTATAAGGGTTATTGTTAAATCGGAAATTATTACCCATATAGTTCATTTGCTCGCTCTCCATGCCCTGTCCATAGGGTGGGTTGTAACGCCCCAAACCCGGCCCAAAACACCACAGCCGAATTCGAAATGTTACTGGGGTAAATGTTCAAAAAGAGTTCACCTTGGGGTAACTATAGCTTAAGAGTTCTAAATTAAATCTCTCATTTATGAGAGATTTATCTAAGGAAAAAATTCGTGAAAACGAGTAGTTTTTGAAAAAAAATACAAATTTTAAAACTTAAATTTGATGTTTAAGTCGCAAATGTTTCAAAGTCATTTCTAGATAATGATCCGATAATAGTTCTAACTTAAACCATAACAAAAATCCCAAAACATATATAGCGGCATTATTACAACAAAATTTATCCCAAAAAGTACTTGAAATTTAAAATAGAAATATAAATATAAACAGCTTCTGCATGGCCACCTCGAATCCACTCAAGCCCAGTCCAAAATCTCATGTGCTACCTGCATTGTTTGAGAACAACAAAGTGAGACATTTTGACTCAGTGTGTAATTAGACCACATATTTCTACGAATGGGCTTAGCCTAAAACCACATTAAACCACATATCACGGATAGTAATAATGCAAAATGTTAGCCCAGCCCAGACTAATATCTAGCCGCTACACACCACCCGTATAACCACCCACCACACACCAGGGGATTACTAAATCGACCCTCCATCCGCTACACACCACTTTGGCAGTACACTACTCAAAGTCCACTTAGTGGTCTAGCCACTGATCCACGTGATTAATATCACAAATATCCATGATGAGACTCGAGGTCATCATTAATCCACGATGTAGCTCAAGGCTAAAATCAATCCACGATGAGGCTCAAAGCCATCATCAATCCATGTACATAAATGTACACACTTCCCCTTATTCAATATATACTGATCCTCATGCACATGCATCATATTATAATGATATGGCAATATAACGTATGAACATACTAGATAGGCACATATGACATGCTTACATGTATCCACAATAATTAACCACAACCACAACATAGATAGTATACTAACCGGGTTACCGGTTTACACTAATTAGGTAATAGCATCACCACAACCACTATTTCAGCTACCACTCATATTACATATTTTTATTAAAGTAAGTAAATCGTGTGTTAATTACACACCTGAGAACCCGAAGAACAATACTATCGATCTCCCTCATGTCTTCACTTGAAGAGATCACAGTGATCTGCTTATCTATGTCGGATGCTCGCCCACATCCCGAAGGCCAATCCCAAACCGCTGAAACTGACTGCTTCTTGAACTTAGGGGTAGGGACTACGTGTCCAACCCCTTTCTCTCCTTGGTTGGTACCTGCATCCATCGAATAACAACTTAATCAGAAGACACGGTTAAAAGATAAGTCAGATCTAAATGAGACTAAATAATCATGTTAATCGAATATCTTTACCAACGTCGATCCAAATCCCGAAGGTTCTCACTTGTACTTGAAAGCTGTCGAGATCCCTACATGAATCATGTTAGATTCGACTCTAACACATATGGACAAGAAAGAGTGGCCTTGGCCTAACGTTATCATCTCCTTACCTTGCTTGATTAGATCCCGAAGATCTCTTACACTCCTAACACTGGCTTCAACAAAAGAGCCACGAGGTTCAGGCCTTATATAGATTCGGCCATTACCCAAGAAACCGAATGGAACTTTTAGTTTCAGTAACCCAAAAAGGAAAGAACAAGATTCAAAATAGAAGAGAACCCCCTTACCACAATATTAGAAATTGATTGGAAGAGTTGGCACCAGATGAGCGACGATGCTCCCTCTAACAATAGACAATTGAAAAGTGTTACCACTGATAAGTGAAATATTCGGCTTTGATAAAATCTCAAGATCAAAGAACTCCAAGGAATGAAATGAAAATAGATTCAACAAGAAAGAGTAGAGAGAGTTCGTACAAGAGATGGCTTGTAATCAATGAACAAAAGAAGAGTTAGCAATGATCAATAGGTTCGATTATGGTAAAAAGTGAGGGTTAAGATTCGGTTCTTGAAATAGGAATGAAGGTTTAAGGTTATTGAGATGAAAAGAAGAAAGGAGATGGGAGGATTATGGTTCGGCTAGAGAGGCTTCAAGAAAGAAAAGGGAACTTCAAATGAAAGAGGAGAACATGCGGCACATTCGGCTCTTGAAGATGAGAAGAAAAGGATGAATAAAGTGACCCTAATGGTATTCTAAGTTTCGGCCAAGAGTCAAAAGAGACAAAGAATTGAAAATGCCAAATGGTTTTCAGCACAAAAACTAGAGGAGAGAAAAAGAAAATGCCACAAGATGAACATAAAAAAACCAAAAGAGAACATATGCTCTAAGAAATTTCGGCACACATAATCCCTCTCAAAACCGAATGCTCCCTCACCCCTTTTGCCACTACAAGAATCGGCTACACACTCCCAAGCCTTCACTCCGCATGATTTCCTCCTCAAATCCCTCTACAACACCCATTCAAACTCCACAAATGCCTCCCCACCACCTGTTTGAATTTGTTTGACTCATTCCACCTCCACCTTTCAAGTGCCCAAGCCGAATCCAACTCTCCACTCCCTTTGACGTAAAAACAACCCCAAAATGCTAACCATGCTATTCGAACCTCTCCCCCCTTGCAACTCCCTTTGACGCAAACTCCCCTGCACCCTAGGCATTACCTTGTCACTCCACCACTTCCTTTCTTGTGTCAAAACTTACCACTTTAATTCCCTTAAGGCCTAATTCCCCTAGCTCCCCCCTAAAGGCTCCAAACTAGTAATTTCTACTAAGGCTTCTACCTAACCCCAAGGTTCCCTGAAGCCCCCAAACACACTCGAACAGCATACAGAGCATACTAACACATAGTTATGATTAAAATGCGTGACCCCTAAATCCCGAATGTTATAGTTCTACCCCCTTAAAGAAATTTCGGCCTCAAAATTACCTGGTCAAAATAAGTGAGGGTATTGTTGTCTCATCGTCTCCTCCGGCTCCCATGACACTTCTTCTGAACTATGATTCCGCCACAGTACCTTGACTAGAAGAAATGATTTCCTCTATAGAACCTTCACATCTCGCTCCAAAATTTGAATTGGCTCCTCTTCATATGACAAGTCTGGCTTCAACTCAACTTCCTCTACTGGCACCACGTGAGACGGATTCGATCGGTATCGTTGTAGCATCGAGATATGGAATACATCATGCATCTACTTCAGTTCTGAAGGCAATTCTAGCTGATACGCCACTGGTCCAACTCACTTCAAAACCAGATAAGGTCCTATAAACCTGGGACACAGCTTACCCTTACGTTTAAATCTTATCACCTTCTTCCAAGGCAAAACTTTCAGGAAAATTCGATCACCCACTACAAATTCTATCTCTTTTCGCTTAAGATCTGTATACGACTTCTGTCTGTCAGATGCCTCCTTCAATCTAGCTTGAATTACCTTAACTTCCTCCTCTGATTCTGCCACTATCTCTAGACCCAAAACATGATGCTCACCCAGTTCTGTCCAACAAGTAGGAGTCCGACACTTCCGTCCGTACAATGCTTCATATTGCGCCATCTAACTACTAGCCTGATAACTGTTATTGTACGCGAACTCTGTTAAGGGCAAGAAATCCTCCCAACTACCTTTGAAGTCGATAACACATCCCCTCAACATATCTTCTAATACCTGAATTACCCTTTCAGACTGGCCGTCCGTCTGCGGATGAAATGCCGTGCTGAAGTCAAATCCGTGCCCAAAGCCTGGTGCAACGCCCTCCCAAATGTAACGTAAATCTAGGATCCCTATCCAATATGATTGATACTGGCACCCCATGCAGTCTCACAATCTCTGCTACATACAACCACGCCAACCTCTGTAGAGGGTAATCCATACGAACAGGTATGAAATGAGCAGATTTTGTCAACCGATCCACAATCACCCATACCGAGTCTTTCTTAGTAGGCGTAAGAGGAAGCCCACTAACGAAATCTATCGTGATTCTCTCCCACTTCCACTGCGGAATCTTCACCGGTTGCAGCAACCCTGAAGGGACTTGATGTTTGGCTTTGACCTGCTGACACATCAAGCACTTCCTCACAAATTCTGTAACTTCTCGCTTCAATCCAGGCCACCAAAACTGATCCCGTAAATCTCTGTATAACTTACTCCCTCCAGGATGCATAGCATAAGGGCTACTATGCAATTCCCGAAGAATATTTTGCCTCAATTCCACGTCTTTTGGCATACAAACCCTACATCGAAAACACAAGACTCCGTCACTGTTTACACTGTAGTCTTCTAATCCCCTATTCTGTACTTGTAGAAGTTTGGCACTTAAAACATCATCCACCAACTGTTTCTCTTTTACCTGACTCAACCATGTCGGCTTCACTAGAAGCTCTGCTAACAAACTCCCGTCATCATAAAGGCTAAGATGAGTGAACATCGCCCTCAGGTACGACACTACCTTTCGACTTAGCGCATCTGCCACTACATTTGCCTTACCCGGGTGATACTCAATCGAGCAGTCGTAATCCTTCAACAGCTTCACCCACCTTCGCTGTCTCAAGTTTAGCTCCTTCTGAGTCAATAGATACTTTAAACTCTTATGGTCCGTGTAGATCACCGACTTCTCTCCATATAGGTAATGCCTCCACACTTTCAAAGCGAAAACCACTGCAGCCAACTCCAGATCATGCGTCGGATAGTTAACTTCATGTGGTCTCAACTGTCGAGACGCATAGGCAACAACTTTCCCTTCTTGCATCAGTACACAACCTAACCCCGTATCAGAAGTATCACAATATACCAGAAAATCTTTCCCCGCCTCAAGCTGAATTAGAACTGGAGCTTCTGTCAAAGCCCTTTTCAGCTTCTCAAAACTTTCTTGCTGCTTGTCCGACCACACAAAAGGTACCTTTTTCCTTAACAACTTAGTCAGAGGTGCTGCTATCGAAGAAAATCCTTCAACAAATCTTCTATAGTAACCTATTAACCCCAAGAAACTGCAAATCTCTGCCACCGACTTAGGTGGTTTCCAATCCAATACTGCCTCGATCTTCCGAGGATCCACTCTTATCCCTTCCGCAGATACCACATGACCCAGAAAAGAAACTTCCCTTAACTAAAACTCACACTTGCTAAACTTGGCGTACAACTTCTTTTCCCATAATACTTGCAGAACAACTCGTAGATGCGCATCATGACCCTCTTCTATCTTGGAATAAACTAGAATGTCGTCTATGAACACCACGACGAACTGGTCCAAATAGGGTTGAAAAACCCGATTCATCATATCCATGAAAGCAGTCGGTGCGTTTGGTAACTCGAACAGCATTACTAGGAATTCATAGTGCCCGTATCGAGTCTGAAACGCCATCTTATGGATATCAAATTCCTTTACTTTAAGCTAGTGATACCCTGACCTCAAATCTATCTTTGAAAAGACCGCAGCCCCTTTGAGTTGGTTAAACAAGCCGTCTATCCTCAGCAGCGGGTACTTTTTCTTGATTGTTAGCTTATTCAACTGGCGGTAATCTATGCACATATGCATAGATCTGTCCTTCTTATTTACGAACAACACTGGTGCTCCCCATGGAGACACACTGGGTCGAATGAAACCGCGATCTAACAACTCTTGGATTTGGGCTTTAAGCTCAACCAACTCTTTGGGTGCCATCCTGTAAGGAGTGATAGACACCAGCGCTGTACCTGGTAGTAGGTCGATTCCAAACTCCACCTCCCGATCCGGAGGCAACCCTGAAAGTTCTTCCAAAACACATCCATAAATTTTTTACTATTCTAACTTCCCCCACAGTGGCTTCCTTCGCATCCAAAGCACTAACAAACATTAGGAATGCCCTGCACCCTTTCTTCACCATCTTTTCCGCCTTAAGAGCAGACACTACATTAGACAAATAGTCCCTTCTCTCACCTAGCGCCACAATCTCATTGTCCTCGGAAGTCTTCAACATCATGCGCTTAGCAGCACAGTCTAGATTTGAACGATACCCTACTGACCAGTCCATGCCTAGGATCAAGTCAAATTCTCCGAATGGCAACTCCATCAAGTCAGCTGGAAACAATGACCCCTGAACCTCTATAGGTACATCTCTAAAGAGTTTATAGACCACTACTGATTGCCCTAAAGGACTAAGTATAGACACCTTCCTAGAGGTAATTTTAGGTTTCACATTCAAGGTTCTAGACATCATACTAACAATGTAAGAATGCGTCGACCCAACATCAATCAATGCAGCAAAGGGTAACCTAAAGATGAGGAACGTACCCGTGATAACGTCTGGTGCATCCCCCTCCTCACGACGTCTGGTAGCGTAAACCAACCCAGGTTGTCTTGCATCTGAGCCTCCAGCACCTCTACCTGGTGCTCCACGACCTCGGTCAAAACCATTCCCACCTCGGTTGGGCCCACGTAATCTTTGCATCTATTGACCACCTCTACCTTGCTGCACATACCCCTGATCTACTGACCGAGTCCTAGCCATGCCCTGAGGATAGTTCTTAATCAGATGGTCCCTCGACCCACATTTGTAACACTTTTTACTCTTTCCCCAGCATTCTCCTACATGAGACCTTCCACACTGAGCACACAGACGAAACTGATTCCCAGCAGCTGGCATAAAAACGCGAACAGGACTCTCAACCCTAGGCTTCTTTTGAAAACCCCCTGATGACGTTGTCTATCCATTATTTCTGCCACTGTCCTTATCCCTGTCCTGCCTCTCCGCTTGCTTAACCTCCTCGGCTATTCTAGCCTTTTCCACTAGAATAGCAAAGTCTCGCTCTAGTCGAGGAGCTATCAACATCCACAACTCATTCCGCAGCCCATTCTCGAATCTCACACAGCACTCGTAGTCAGTTATAACCATTTCTCTGGTATACCAGCTTAACCGCAAGAATTCTGCCTCATATTCAGTTACTGTCTTACCCTCTTGTACTAGGTTTAGGAACGTTTTCCTCTGTGCGTCTATATAACTAGCCCCAACGTACTTCCCTTCAAACTTTACCTTAAAGAAACCCCAATCCACTTGATCTTCTGGAGTACCCTCTTTGACAGTGAGCCACCACTGGTAGGCCTCATCCTGAAGTAAAGAAATAGCTGTGCAGTCCAAGTCATCCATGATTCTCTCGACTGCTTCTAACCAATACTCCGTCACGTTCGGAGCTACCCCAGAGACACCTCTAAATACCTCAGCTCCGTTCGACTAAAGTCGCTCAGACACGGACTTCCTAGCCCCAGAACCCATGTTTGATCCTGCAACTCTCTCTAAATCCCGCAACATGGCCTGAAACACTAAGTCGTCTCCACCCGTCTGATCTTGAAACTCAGGTTCCATAGCTGGCGGTGTCGTTTCATTCCCGATCCATGACCAGACCCCACTGGTTCCGATACAGTCATCCTACCTCTACCACACCCACGCGTATTACATCCACGTCCCCTAGAACTAATGTCTATCATCGCGTATTAATCTGTTTTAAGAAATTTTATGCATTAGCTTTTTGTTCCACTGGTTATCCGTGAACAATTTTATGTAAAGAAGTTCAATAGTGGTTCTTTCAATTTCAACGTTATCGTCTCAAGCCTACTGCCCTAACTTAGAGAATCACATTCATTCATCATCAACATCCATAAACTCACATTCACCACTAGGGCATTTTTGCCCGTTCACTACCTAGGGGTATTTTCGCAATTTATCCTATAGGGGTATTTTTTGAAATTTTCCAAAAATAGGGTGTCCTGGTGATTTTACAAAATAAAGGTATTTTGGTGATTTTATAAATCAATGGTAGTTCGGTAATTTTGCAAACTGAGGTATTTTAATAATTTTCAAAAATTGAGGGTGATTTGGAAATTTTATCAAAACAGGGTATTTGGTCCTTTCGGGTTTTAATTATAAATTTTGGCCCGTTAACAAGTCCTCACGGTTAAGGTGAATAACTACTACGCACTAGATAGGATTCCAGAGAAGAGGAGGTGAGTCACTAGGACTGCTTAAATACCAAGCTCATTCTAAATCCATGCCTAGACATGCGCATGCTTGTTACCACACCTGAACTCTACGACTTACTCTCGGGTTTGGTGAAATGGATTAAGTCTTATGAAGTTTAGTGTTGGGGTAACCTAATCCTAGGGTTCAATAGTTCCTAACTTACTAATCTACGGTCCCATAAAACCTATTAATCACGCAACAGTTTCGAGTACTTGTCTGGTGGACTTGGGCCAGAGATGTGGGTGCCATGCCAGAAATAAACCTAAATAGTTTATAAAAATTCATGTTTTGGAGAAACCCATCTTTGGAAAAACATTTTGAGCCCCAAAACCCTCAAAGCAGATTTATTTACCAGGCTCTAATACCAAATTATAACGCCCCAAACCTTGCCCAAAACACCATAGCTGAATTTGGAATGTTATTGGGTAAATGTTCAAAAAGAGTTCACTTTGGAGGAAACTATAGCTTAAGAGTTCTAAAGTAAATCTCTCATTTATGAAAGATTAATCTATTGAAAGAAATTCTGTGAAAATTAGTAGTTTCTGAAAAAAATAAAAATTTTAAAACATAACTTTGGTGTTTAAGTCGCAAATGTTTCAAAGTCATTTCTAGATAATGATCCAATAATAGTTCTAACTTAAACCATAATAAAAATCCCAAAACATTTATAGCAGCCTTATTACAACCAAATTTATCCCAAAAAGTACTTGAAATTTAAAATATAAATAGAAATATAAACAGCTTCTCCATGGCAACCTCGAATTCGCTCCAGCCCGGTCCAAAATCTCATGTGCTACCTGCATTGTTTGAGAACAACAAAGTGAGTCATTTTGACTCAGTATGTAATCAGTCCACATATTTCCACGAGTGGGCTTAGCCCAAAACCACATTAAACCACATACCACGAATAGTAATAATGCAAAATGTTATCCCAACCCAGCCTAATATACAGTCGCTACACACCACCCATATAACCATCCACCACACACCAGGGGATTACTAAATCGACCCTCCATCCGCTACACACCACTTTGGCAGTACACTACTCAAAGTCCACTTAGTGGTCTAGCCACTGATCCACGTGATTAATATCACAAATATCCATGATGAGACTCGAGGTCGTCATCAATCCACGATGTAGCTCAAGGCTAACATTAATCCACGATGAGGCTCAAAGCCATCATCAATCCACATACATAAATGTACATACTTCCCCTTATCCAATATATACCGATCCCCATGCACATGCATCATATTATAATGATATGGCAATATAACGTATGAACATACTAGATAGGTACATATGACATGCTTACATGTATCCACAATAATTAACCACAACCACAACATAGATAGTATACTAACCTGGTTACCGGTTTACCCGAATTAGGTAATAGCAACACCACCGCCACAATTTCGGCTACCAATCATATTACATATTTTAATTCAAGTAAGTAAGTAAATCGTGTGTTAATTACACACATGCGAACTTGAAGAACTAGACTATCGATCTCCCTCACATCCTCACTCGAAGAGATCACAGTGATCTGCTTATCTATTTCAGACGCTCACCCACAGCCCGGAGGCCAATCTCGAACCGCTAAAACTAACCGCTTCTTGAACTTAGGGGTAGGGACTACGTGTCCAACCCCTTTCTCTCCTTGGCTGGTACCCGCATCCATTGAATAACAACATAATCAGAAGACCTAGTTAAACACTAAATCAGATCTAAACGAGACTAAATAATCATGTTAATCGAATATCCTTACCAACGTCGATCCAAATCTTGAAGGTTCTCACTTGTACTTGAAAGCTGTCGAGATCCCTACATGAATCATGTTAGATTCAGCTCTAACACATATGGACAAGAAAGAGTGGCCTTCGGCCTAACGTTATCATCTCCTTACCTTGCTTGATCAGATCCTGAATATCTCTTACACTCCTAACGCTGGCTTTAACAAAAGAGTCACGAGGTTAAGGCCTTATATAGATTCAGCCATTACCCAAGAAACCGAATGGAACTTTTAGTTTCAGTAACCCAAAAAGGAAAGAACAAGATCCAAAATAGAAGAGAACCCCCTTACCACAATATTAGAAATTGACTGAAATAGTTGGCACCAGATGATCGATGGTGCTCCCTCTAACAATAGACAATTGAAAAGTGTTACCACTGATAAGTGAAATATTCAGCTTTGATAAACTCTCAAGATCAACGAACTCCAAGGAATGAAATGAAAATAGATTCAAAAAGAAAGAGTAGAGAGAGTTCGTACAAGAGATGGCTTGTAATCAATGAACAAAAGAAGAGTTAGCAATGATCAACAGGTTCGTTTATGGTAGAAAGTGAGGGGTAAGATTCGGTTCTTGAAATAGGAATTAAGGTTTAAGGTTATTGCGATGAAAAGAATAAAGGAGATGGGAGGATTATGGTTCAGCTAGAGAGGCTTCAAGAAAGAAAAGGAAACTTTAAATGAAAGAGGAGAATATGCGGCACATTTGGCTCTTGAAGATGAGAAGAAAAGGATGAATAAAGTGACCCTAATGGTCTTCTAAGTTTCGGCCAAGAGTCAAAAAGACAAAGAATTGAAAATGCAAAATGGTTTTGGCACAAAAACTAGAGGAGAGAAAAAGAAAATGCCACAAGATGAACACAAAAAAAACCAAAAGTGAACCTATGCTCTAAAGAATTTCGGCACACATAATCCCTCCCAAAACCCAATGCTCCCTCACCCCTTTTGCCACTACAAGATTCGGCTACACACTCCCAAGCATTCACTCCTCACGATTTCCTCCTTAAATCCCTCTACCACACCCATACAAATGAGTTTGACTCATTCAAAATCCACAAATGCCTCCCCACCACCTGATCGAATTTGTTTGACTCATTCCACCTCCACCTTTCAAGTGCTCAAGCCGAATCCAACTCTCCATCCCCTTTGACGCAAAAACAACCCCAAAATGCTAACCATGCTTTTCGAACCACTCCCCTTGCAACTCCTTTTGACGCAAACTCCCCTACACCCTAGGCGTTACCTTGCCACTCCATCACTTCCTTTCTCGTGTCAAAACTTACCACTTTAAATCCCTTAAGGCCTAATTCCCCTAGCTCTCCCCTAAAGGCTCTAAACCAACAATTTCTACTAAGGCTTCTACCTAACCCGAAGGTTTCCCAAAGCCCCCAAACACACTCGAACAACATACAGAGCATACTAACACATGGATATGATTGAAATACGTGACACTTAAATCTCAGATGTTACATGGGTACTCAGGATTCACCACTCTTTCACTTGCGTCGCACTGCATAACTGGATGTGCCTGCGAAGAATCATATAAACCATCAAATTTTTTATGTAACAACTCTACTTGATTTGATAGTGCGATTACTGCGTCGAGGTTGAAAACTCCGACTGCTTTGCCTAGCCTTATCCTTGTAACTTCCCACTGATAGTTATTTAGTGACATCTCTTCTATAAACTCATAGGCTACTTCAGGAGTTTTGTTATTCAGGGTTTCATCGACGGTTGAATCGATTAGTTGCCTTGTTGAGGGGTTCACACCATTGTAGAAAGTCTGCACCTGTAGCCACAACGGTAGTCCATAGTGTGGACACCTTCTCAACAAATCATTGTATCTCTCCTATGTGCATCTGCATAAAAGAAGAGATATCATTCCTCAACTTGGTCGTTTTGGCCGGTGAAAAATATTCTAATAAAAAATTTTTCATCATTTGATCCCATGTAATGATTAATCCTCGTTGAAAAGAATGTAGTCACTGTTTGGCTTTATTCCTAAAAGAAAAGGGAAATAACCGAAGACGAATGGCATCATCAAAATGCCATTTATGTTGAAGGTATCATAGAATTCTAAAAATTCACTAAGTGTGTGTTAGGATCCTCATCCTGCAAACCATCAAACTGAAAAACTATTGTATCATCTGTAAAGTGTTAGGTTTCAGTTCAAAATTATTTGTAGCAATAATGGGCCTAACAATACTTGACTCAGTTCCTGTTAAACTAAGTTTAGCATAACCACACATAGTACGTGGAGCATGATGTTCTGCCGCCTCTAGAGGTAACATATTATTATCTACCATCCCTTCAGTAGGATTAGTTTCGCCTTCTTGCTTGCTTTCTATATAGGTTAGGCTTCGTCTTATCTTTTTGCGATTTCTGCGAATGGTACTTTCGATATCACTGTCGTAAAGTAAGGGTCCTATCGGGTTCCTTCTAGTCATAAACTAGAGGTACCTGAAAGGAGTGAAAGAAGAAAATTTAGAAAATCAAAAATAAAATCTAATTGTAAAAATAAAATATGGCTAAAGTAATAAAAATTAAGCGTTCTTAATATTTTAGTTCCCCGGCAATGACGCCAAAAACTTGATCGTTATTTTGTCGAGTCTTAAAACTTATATAATGAATGATCGAACCTGGAAACTAACTAAGACAATGATGGAGACAACTGCACCTATCGAACAATAGTATAGTTTAGGGAAGATCAGAATGTCGAATCCTAAAGAAACCAAAAGTACTAATACTAACTCTCTTTTTATTATCTAGCCTAAGAATTAAGGGAATTTGTTGTTTAATCTAAATTAACTAACTACTTAACTAAAGACTCTAAGAAAAAGAAGAATGAAATTTGGAAAATAACTTGAGGAAAAACCAATTGATTTAGATGACACCCAAGGAAGAATCCACCTAAACTTCACTTGTTATCTAACATTGAACCAGAAGATTTATTCACTTAACTTGATTCGTAAGATTCCCTAATATATATTAACCCCTCTCTCGAGACGACTAACGTCTAACCCTAGGTTGATTAATTGAAATCTCTTTCTAATTAAAACCCCTAGAATCGCATTAACTCAATCTATGGACTCCCATATTAGGTTTCACCCTAATCTGGCAAAATCTCGCCACCCTATCTCTACGCGCGCGATTAACTCCGCTTTATTATGTTAGATCTACTCTTAGGCAGGGAATTTTTCTCCTCCACCCAAGCACAACATCCTGGAATTAATATCCTGAAATATGAACACAGGAATTAGGAACACATAATTAAGAACAACTCAAATATTTTTCATATAGTTCAGTAAATGATAACAAGATTCATCTTAGGTTTCATCCCCCTAAGGTATCTAAGGGTTTAACTCATAATAATAAAAGAAAACATCTCAAAAGAAAAGATAAAACAAAACATAAGAAATCCCTAAAACCTCCTGAAGGAATTGAAGGAGAGATCCTCCATCTTGAGTATAATTTTGGCTTCTTGAGATGAATCAACTGGATATCTTCGAGTAAATCTCCACAAATCTGCCCTCTTTGGCCTAGCTGTACGCCCCTGACTAAAGTCCTGGGTTCCTCCCTTTTAGTTATACTTAGGATGTTTATATAGGCTTCGGAATATGTTTCTGCGCCCCTAAATATCCTAATCCGAGTGAAACTTCTCTTTGTCACGATAGGGACACACCCATGGCACACGCCCGTGTGAATCGATTTCAGGTCGTGGTCGAGTCTGCTGAAGAGACACGTTCGCATGTTTCGGGGTCCAGGCCGTGTTAGAGTAAATTAGGGAGGCACGGCCATGTGGTCTTGGGCCCAGGCCATGTCAATTTCTATTTTGACACAATTTGGTCTATTTTAGGCCCATTTCTCGTTCATTGCATCCTCCGGTAGTCTCCTGGGTATAAAACATGAAAACAAAGGATAAAAAGCACCAAATTACATAATTCAAGGCTTAAATCATCGAAAAGTATGCTAAATGTGGGCATAAAATATGTTACTTTTACGGTTTATCACTCACCCACTCTCCATTCTCTTCTTCCACACCTTTTAAAGTTTTTCCCCTTTCATTTCTCTCCTTCTTCATCTTTCATGTCCTTGATCTTCACCTCATCCATGTTGAAGAAACGAAAGGATACTATCCCAGTCTCCCTGTCGAGACCAATCTACACAAGTTCATGCTGGCCACTTCATTAACTCAACAGGAAACGGACCTTTGAGTCCATTTATTTTCTCTTTTTCTTTTCTCATCTCTTTTAATTTCCTTATCTTTATTTTTATTATACTAAATATGGTTTATTTTATTTTAGTTTCTTGGTTTTAGGTTCTAAATATTGCTTGGGAATCACATACCATAGCCTTAGAAATCAGACCCACCTCGCGAACCATCCAACAATAAGGACCATTCGGTCCATTAATCGATTCTTTTTGTCTTATTCCACACTTTATACTCTTTATTTTTATTTTTATTTCCTTTAAATATATAATTAGTATATTTAGAATTATTCTTATTATTTCCTGGCTAGCTATTCGCGAGATTCCCAATTTCTTCATCTAGTGCAGAGATTGTCGACGACCACCACACCACGGCCATTGCGAACTCAAGGAATCCATCCAAAAATCAGGAAGTTTCACTTCTCCCTATCTCTTATGATTTCATATATATCTTTGTACATTGAGGGAAATGTACATGTTAAGTGTAGGGGTGAAAATTACTTGGAAAAAGTGCCTAACATTTTGCATTATTCTCAAATCCCTAAATGATATCTTGTCTTAAGTAATTTTCTCATATCACTAATTAGAATGAAATTCTGTTGATTTATGATTTTATTGATATGTTTTAGATTAAGTAATACATAATTATGCATTGATGATTTAAACTTTAAGATACTAGAGAATCAAGCATGATCAGTCTATTTTCAAAAATTAAAATTTTGTTAGGTTGTCTACCTGAATCTAATTATTACTTTGAAGTTTGAAATTTACAAAGTTGATATCTAAAACCCATAATTTTTGTGATATTTTGAACCTTCTAGAGCATACATTCTTCTTGAGCTCACTTTATTGTTTATGAGTGTGTCAACATTGATTTGTTATTCTAGAACTTGCTTCGATTATACATGTCGAGACCACATCATTGATTTGATATACTGGGATGATAAAGGCACATAGGATTTAACTCACTTATTAAACTAAAATCCTACCTTCATAAGTAACCCCTAGTGAACCCCGTTGATCCTAACAACCTTTTTATTAACTCACCCACTAATATTAACCCAAAACCCATCTTGTATTTGTTATCACCATTCCTTTTCACTACCCTTCTATCGAGACTTAATTTGATTAGTTACCTAATTATTTTATTTCAATAGTTGAATTTTTCTTTTATTATGTAACTTGATTTGCTTTAAAAAACGAAGTATATTCATTATTAGTTCTATAATTAAGTGAGCTTATACGCTTAAATTCAACATCATGAAAAAGAAGCTCGCATTATTAGTATTTCGAGTTTTCAATTTATGTAATTATTTAGGATTAGTTCATTTTTCTAGTTAGGTAAATTGTCAATTCAATCTCGATCTTAACCATTTAATTCAGTCTTTCTCCACAACTTTAACCAAAGCCCCATTACAACCTTTTTAAAGACCTTTTGTTTTGTGTATCATCTCAATTTATAGTGGTGGAGATTTGATTTTCAGGCAAGCCGATGGGATTAACCTTTCATGTTCGACCGTTGGGTGCTTTATTTTGAACCTTAAACATTTTGAGTGATTTGAGTGAATCTTTAGTGAGGATGTCAACTCTTGTCGGTTTTGAATTAAAGGTAATTATTCGGGAAAGGGGAAAACACATATGTTTTCATGCTATAAACTCATGACTTTGATTGTTTGAATCTTTAGGACTCTTTTAGTTAAATTATCCATATATAAATTTTCTATGATTCATGATGAAACATTATCGATGAATATTATGAATTGAGGAAGTTCTCTTTAATTGTGAGTTGAGAATTTTGCTTGAGGACAAGCAATAGCTTAAGTGTGGGGGTATTTGATAAACCATAATATGAACATATTTTAATCCCACATTTAGCATGTTTTTGGATGATTTATCCCTTCAATTATGGAAATAGGTGCTCTTAATCCTTTTTTTCATGTTTTATACTCAAGAGAGCTCCGGAGAATGAAAAGAATGAGAAACGGGGCGAAAACGGAGTAAATGGGCCGAATTACAAAATCGACACAGCCTGGACCAAAGCCACACGGCCGTGCCTCCTCAACAGACCTAAGTACGGCTTGGCCTCAACTTACACGGGCGTGTGCCATGGGCGTGTCCCTGCCGCAACAAAGTAGAGTTTCATTCAGAATAGGGTACTCAGAGGCAAAGAAAGCCAATCCAAAAGCCTATAAAACACCCTAGAGGCCAACCTTCAAGGGGGCGTTTAACAGGGAGTTCCAGCTAGGCCAAAGAGTCAAGACAAAGGGGCCGAATTGTGGGATTCACTCGAAGAAAGCCAGGTGATTCATCTCAAGAAGCCAGAATCATACTCAAGACCGAGGATCTCTCCTTCAATTCCTTCAGGGGGTTTTAGGGTTTTTATTTTATTTTATTTTATCTTTTCGGGTTTTTATTTTATTTTATTTTATCTTTTCTTATGAGATGTATTCTTTTATAATTATGAACTAAACCTCTCAAACACCTGAGGGGGATGAAACTTAAGACGAATCTTGTTATTATTTTTTGAGTTGTGTGATAAATACTTGATTTGTTCTTAATTATGTGTTATTAATTCTTGCTTTGATATTCCAGGATATTGATTCAAGTATTTATGTGCTTAGGCAGTGGAGCAAAAGTCCCTGTTTAAGAGTAGATCTAGCATAGTTTAGCGGAGTTGATCCTAACCCTAGAAATAGGATGACAAAAATCTATCGGATTATGGTCAAACCTAAAATGGGAGTCCATAGATCGAGGTAATGTAATTCTAGGGGTTATAATTAGAAAGAAATTTCAATTAATCAACTTAGGGTTAGACGTTAGTAGCCTCGAAAGAGGTATTAATATAAATTAGGGAATCCTACGGATCAAGTCAAGTGAATAAATTGTCTGGTTCAGAGTTAAATAACAAGTGAAGTTTAGGTGGATTCTTCCTCAGGTATTGTCTTAATCAATTGGTTTTCCCCCAAGTATTTCCCCAATTCATTCTCTTTGTCTTAGCATCTTTAGCTTAGTAGTTAGTTAATTTTAGATTAAACAAGCAACTCCTTTAATTTTTAGGTTAAATAATAAAAAGAAAGTTAGTATTAGTACTCTTGGTTCCTTTGGGTTCGACAATCCGGTCTTGCCACTAAACTATACTACTGTTCGATAGATGCGCTTGCCTCCATCATTGTCTTAGTTAGTTTCCAGGTTCGATCATTCTATTTATAAATTTTTAAGACTCTTACACACGATCATATATAATCAAATTTAATTATTTTAATTCATATTTTACTCAATTTAATCCAAATTTCATATTATGACAAAATTTTCATTTTGCCCCTAAACATTTAACTTCTTTACAATTTAGTCATACTCTCATAAAAACGAAAATTCATACAATTTAGTCCACACCCATCCTAGTTGAATATCATCTAAGCTTAAAGTAGCCCACACATTTCATTATTTCACACATTTCACCACATAAATTTCACTTTTCTCAATCTAATCCCTATTTGACATTTTCAACCAAAATCACTTTACAAAACTTGTTCATATAAAAACAACCATTCATTTTCTATCATCAAAAATAAAAACACATGCACATTCATCAATGGTAAAACCCCAATACTCTAGCAGTTTCACAAATTAGTCCCAGGGCTAGCTAGATTAAGCTACAACGACTATTAAAACATAGAAATCATTAAAAACGGATCAAAATTTCATACCTAAATGATGAAATGGAGATGGTCAAATGAAGCATTCAAAAATGGCTTCCTCCCTTGAATTTTCAATTGCAAAATAGGTAATGGTAGATGATGAAATTTTTTGTTTTATTTTAATTAACCTTTAAAACACTTAATAATTACACAAAATGCCAAGCCATTATCATACACTAACTCATTAATGGGCTAATTACCATATAAGGAACTCTACTTTAAATTTCTATAGCTATTAGACACCTTTAGCTATTAGAACCCAACTTTTACACTTTATGCTATTTAGTCCTTTTTCACAAATTAAGCATGTAAACGATAAAATTTCTTAACGAAATTTTCATATGACTCTACTATCATGTTGTGTAAATTAAAATAATAATAAAATAAATATTTTCACATCGGATTTGTGGTCTCAATTTGTAACACCCCTCACCCGTATTTAATGCCAGAATAGGGTTACGGAGCATTATCAGACTTTTAAAATAATTAAACAGTAATTTCACATAAATTTTCAAATTCCAAATAATCATCATCCAACAACATGCATATCGTCACTAGTACAAGCCTACGAGGCCTAAAACATGCATTTCGGGTGATTCGGGACTAAACTGATAACTTAAGAAACTTTTACGAGACTTAGAAAAATTTTTCAAATTTTAGGGGACACATGCCCGTGTGGCCTGGCCGTGTGTCTCACATGACCAAAGACACACCCATGTCATAGGCCGTGTGGACATTCGAAATGGAATCACATGGCCATGTCCCAGCCCATGTCCGACCCCGTTTAACTCTCTAACTTGGGCCACACGACCAACACACGCCCGTGTGGCTAGCCTATGTCCCCTAAAAATGGCCACACACGCCCTTGTGCCAGGCCGTGTGCTAGGCCATGCTAATCCTATAGGATATACTGACTTATGCCACACAGCCAATTCACATGCCCATGTGCTGGGCCATGTGGAGCATAATGACTTGAATTCTAATTCAACACGAGGGGACACATGGTGGTGTAACCTGACTGTGTGTCTCACACAGCTGAGACACACACCCGTATCTCTATCCATGTGGGCAAAAATAGGCTATTTACCAAGCAATTTCGCTACCCAAATTTGTATACACTTGCACCAAACCAAATGGCACAAAAACATGGCATATATAAGCATTCAACCAACCTTAACCAAGCATAAATCACAACATTTCAATACCAACATATACAAGACACACAAACACCACAATATACCATCCAATTTCATTCCAAACCTCATATTCAAATATGCATTTTTTGCCTAGATTCAATAGCATACCAATATTCAAAAGCTCTACCATTTGATATCCATAATACCTATTCATAACAAACATCTTCTATCAATAATCAACTACTCATCATAATAACAAATACACAGACACACACACACACACACATATTTATATATACACAACCAAATCAACAAAAATAAGTCAAATCACTTAGCTATATACATATCAAAACACTTAATATTTACAAGCCAACTCAAATGGGTAAGTCCATTGCCAAAATATATCAAAATGACCTTAACTCATACACATGCCATATAACCATATACATAGATTCAAAAGTACCGAAGTGATAGCTTGATAGTGTGATGAAGTCTCCGACGATTCCCAAATCTGAGCTAGCTTTGATTTCACTATTAAACACGGGAAAATAAACAGAGTAAGCTATAAAGCTTAGTAAGCTCATATGAAAATAATAAGCAAAACTCACCATTTAATTACTGTAACATCCAGGATTTAGGGGGCTTTGCATCTTTTATGTATTTTTTTGTGTATATTGAGTTATGCCTATTGTTTGGATGTGTTTAGGTGCCTTGAGAAGGCATCGGTTTTAGCCGAAGCCTTGGGGAAATTTTAGTTTTTGGCACTTTAGGATGGGAGTTAAATGGGAGCAGGACTTAAGGGGTTTTAGTTTGCGTTTGGTGTCACAAGGAAGTGTAGTGGTAGAGTGGCTAGGGGACGCCACTTAGCATACAGGGAGGTGGCGTCACAAGGAGAGGGTGAGAGGGAGAGGGTTCGAAACTCTCAAGCAGCAAGGGAGTAGTATTTTTTTGGTTCAGGCAAGTGAGGTGGTTGGATGATAATCAAACTCTAGAGGAGAGAGGTAAGACTTGGTCAAATATTTCAAATGGATGGTGGATAGGTATTTAGTGAGTTTGAACTATTCAAATTAGTTTGAATAGGAGGAGGAGAGGGAGTCAAGGAGAGTTTCAAGGGACGGCATGGTGTTTAAGGTGAGTAGGGGTTGCTAGCCGAAATTTTGAGGAGTGTGGGAGGGGTGTAGCTTTTGATTTTGTTGAGAGGAAAGGGTGCCAAATTTTGATGGGTTAAGTAGCTGGTGTGTGTGTGTGAGATGTTTTCTTTTTTTTGGCATTTTCGAGTGTGCCCTTTTTCTAGTTATCTCATTCTCTTTTGCCAAAAGTGCCTAGCCAATTCGCACCTTTTTCGTTACTTGGACCTATAGCCAAAACTAAGAAGACCAAGTGTGCATATTTCTTTTCATATTCTTTTCTACTCATTCTTAAAAACTCCATAACCGAATACACATTTGTCCCTTACAATCTTCAGGTTCTTTTTCTTTTCCATTTACTTCCTTTAAACTGAAACCATTATTTTTCTCTCCCTATTTTTCCCTTATCATTCTTTTCCCTCCAACATCTTCTTTTCTTGTGTTACTTGGTGTTGCCGAAACTCCTAAGCCTCCATCAAGGTTATCCTGTTTCACTTTTGACTTTTTAATTTTAATCTCTTCTATTTTTGGTTCATAGCCGAATCATCACCCTAGGTGCTGGTAAGTTCTCTGTTACCCTCTTTCTTTCTTTTTTTTCTTTTCTCCTCTAGTCCGAATCATTTTCCTTAATCCATTTTTAGGGTTGTTTCACTCTTCTTCCCTTTTAGCTGAGTCTTCTTTGCTCTGACAGCTTGTGCCGAATCTTTGAGGGGCCTCTTTTGGGATCGGTAAGGGATCTTTTCACCTTATAAGTTGTTTTCTTCTTTTTCTATTTTGGTTTGGTTAATCGAAGGTGAGTGGGTGGTGATTGGTATTTTGGCCGAATGGTGGATGGAGGGCTCATGCTTTCTGTTTGGCCGAGAGGCCATCTCCTCTAATCTATTCTCTTTTCAAATCGATTCTCACTTGGTATTTGCAAAGGTGTTTGATCGACTTCTTAATCCAAGCCTTCTAGCTTCATAACTAAATCAACTTAGGTAAGAAGATTTTCCCTAGTTATTCTATTAATCGATTTATCCATCATTCATCGCCTTAACCTAGTGGGGTGTTTATTCAATCATATTTTTCATAGTGATTTATTGACCGAGGCTTTTAATGAATGCAAGAAACATACAAGTTGGGGAAAGAAGCAAACCTTCAGGTTCGATTCCAAAGTTTAAGAAGCGAGCAGTGTCGACAGTTCGAGACTAGCCACCTGTCTGTGGGCCAGTGCCTGAAAAGGATAAGCAGATCGCTGTGATCCCTACAAGTGAGGATGTTAGTGAGGTCGATAGTGTATTGCTTCAGGTTTACAGGTGTGTAATTATCACACTATTTCCTTAATTATTGTTATGTGTATGTATTGTGATTGAAAGCTAGAAATAGTGGCAGTGGTGGTTAATTTACCTATGTTGGGGTAAAACTGGAAACCAGGTTAGTATAATATACTCATGCGTCATAAATAATTGTGGTTATATTGTATGTGAGGGTATGCTAAGTAGTATATGTTTCATATCACATAACCTGTCATATAAACGATGTTTCATGTGCATGGGATATTGGGATATAAATGATTAAAGAGGAAGTGTATATGGGTATTGTGGATTCGGTGATTTAATCACGTACGGAGCGGTGTGTAGAGGTTGGTACTAGGTTGGGATGGGCTATCATTCTTATTGCTGGTGCATGATGTGATGATACAATAGTGGTTTAGTGCCAAGCCCATTTGTGGAAGTTTTGTGGACTGATTGCACACTGAGTCGGTGACCCACTTTATTCTTAAGAAATTATAGGTAGTTTGTGATGCTTTGGACTGGGTTGGATCGTACTCGAGGTGGCCATGCGAAGGGTTATTTATTAAACTTAAATTTTTAAACTTGAATTGAGTAATTGCCATTGATATTTTTATGATGTAATAAGGCCACTTTAAATTTGGTAAAATTTGGATTCTCCTATCAAGTTGGTTTTCATTATTCATTAATCATGAAATGGTCAAATGAAACAATTTTTTTTATATATATATATATATATATATATATAATCTAAAGTTTCTTTGCAAACCTGCTTAAACACACTTTTATTGAAATTAAAGTTTTTTTTTCTTCTTCTCGACGAATAATGCCTGGATCTAAATTTAACCATGTTTTTAAACATCATCTAATCACTAAGCAGGCTAAATACCATTTCCTTAAAATAGAGTTTTTCCTTCCAAATGCGTCATTAAATTTTGGCTTTATTAAAATTATTCCGTATTGTTTTTTTTAAACCTTGTAAACCTTTCACACACTTTTTCCTAGTGACATTCCAGATCTAGTCATGGTGTTTGGGCCGGGTTTGAGATGTTACAATTACATTCAAAATATGTATATAACATACTACAAAATGTTTAATCACAATGTTAACATGTATTCAATACCCTATTTAACCATGAACTCAATTTTTTCATATGTTCGATGCATATACAATTTCCGTACATACCTGTATTGATACGTATCTATTTTTCACCATTTCATATCTTCGATTTACCTGTTAAACTATTTGAAATAATACAGGATACTTGGGAATCTTGCACCCTAAGTGCCAATATATATAGCCGAACCTATTTCAATAAAATCTTGCACTGAAGTGCCAATACATAGCCGAAGCTATCCTAATATTATATCTCAATAATTCTCACTCTCGAGCTATCAACGAGTCTGCTCAAACAAGCTGACGATCATGACGTAGCTACACGGTGCTTCTCACACAAGCTGACGAGAATCCACAACACATGCTGGATAACTCAGCCACCGGTAGGGCGTACGAACCAGCACCAAAAATAATAATAACCCATAATGACATGTCATTCGTATCCAAATCTATTCGTAAGGTTCAACTGGGATTTCACACTTGCCGAATTGCCATTGAACGTGTCCATTTAGTTGTATTCACACTTTATACAATATCAAAGCATATAAAATACAATTATGACAAAGCTTATTACATACGAACTTACATTGGATGCAAAAATGGCGAATTAAGTTGATTAATCTGAAACTTTGTTCTTTCCCCGATCTAAATCCATATTTCACCTTTCATGATCTAAATATAATCAAAATTAACTTATTTAATAATCTCTTTATTCAATTTAATCCAAAAACACACATTAAGGCACTTTTACATTTTTGTCCCTAACATTTAACATTTTTACAATTTAGTCCTTATTTCATAAAATCACAATTTCATGCAATTAAAACAAAACCCATGCTAGAAAAATTTCAATGAGGTCCCTAGTAGTCCATATTTTTTATTTATTTCACAATTTAACCATTAAATTTACACATTTCACAATTTAATCCCTAATTAAACATTTCACTAAAAATCACTTAACAAATGTTGTTTATCTAACAGCAACCATGCATTTTCTACCATTAAACATCAAAAAACACCAACATTCATCAATGGAAAAACCCTAAACCTTTAAAATTTTTGCAAATTAGTCCTTGGGCTAGCTAGATTAAGCTGCAACAATCTCAAAAACATAGAAATAATTAAAAACGGGACAAAAAAACTTATCAATTTAGCCTCAAAGTGATCAAGCCCTAAATGCATAAAAATGGCTTCCTCTTTTTGAGTATTTTGTTGAAGATGAAGAAATAAAAAGATTATATGTGATTTTTCTTTCATTTAATTATTCATTATTAACTAATTTACCAAATTAACCTTAATGAATATTAATTATTTCACTAAATGCCAAACCATTATCATCCATTAACTCATTAATGGGTTAATTACCACTTAAGGACCTTTAATTTAAATTTCTATAGCTATTAGACACCTTTAGCTAATAGAGCACAAGTTTTACACTTTACGCGATTTAGTCCTTTTTAACAAATTAAGCACTCAAACGATAAAATTTCTTAATGAAACTTTCACACAATTATTATATCATAATGTAAACATTAAAATAATATTAAAATAATTCTTTCAACTTCAGATTTGTGGTCCCAAAACCACTATTCCAATTTGACTAAAAGCGGGCTGTTACAACTCTCCCTCTTTTGGAATTTTAGTCCCCGAAAATCATACCAGAAAAAAGGTTAAGTTATTGTTTTCTCATAGTTTCATTGGGTTCCCATGTAGCCTCTTCGACACCATATCGTTGCCACCAAACCTTCACCAAAGCTATGTGTTTATTTCTCAATTCTTTCACCTCTCGAGCTAAAATTTTGATTGGTTCTTCGTTATATGACATATCAGGCTGAATTTCAATCTATGATGGGAAAATTACATGTGATGGATCTGATCTATATCCATGTAACATCAACACATGAAATACAATGTGAATCTTTTCCAATTTTGACGGTAAAGCTAGCTGATATGCCGCTGGCCCTATTCGTTCAGTAATCTCGTACGGTCTGATAAATCACAGACTCAATTTGCCTTTACGACCAAAATGAAGGATTTTCTTCCACGGAGATACTTTCAGAAGAACTTTATCACTGATTTGAAATTCAATTTCTTTTTGTTTTAAATCCGCATACGATTTCTGTCGATCTGAAGCTGCTTTCAAACTATCGCGAATTATTATCACTTTATCTTCAGTCTTTCTGATCAAATCAACCCTGTGAATCTTTTTCTCACTAAGCTTGGTCCAGTTCAATGAAGTTCGGCATTTGCGACCATAAAAATCTTCATACGGTGCCATCTTTATTCTCGATTGAAAACTGTTATTATACGCGAACTCAACCAATGACAAATATCTCTCCCAGTTGCCTTCGAACTCTAAAATAGAACAACGAAACATATCTTTAAGAATTTGTATTACTCTCTTAGACTGACCATCGATTTGCGGATGAAACATGGTACTAAAATTCAACCTCGTGCTCAGAGATTCTTGCAACTTCTTCCAAAATCACGACGTAAACCTCGAATCTCTACTTGAAATAATTGAAACTGGTACTCTATAATGCGTAGGTTTGTGCAAGTGTACACAGTCGTTATCAAGTAATAAGTAAGTATCAAGTTATCGTCCCCACAGGGATTGTATTTGTGCTAAGTCACTTAATTTGTAAAATTATATTAACAATTTGGTAAATAAAAACACAATATGATTGAGAAGTGATGATTAAAATTAAGCATATTAAACTAAATGCAATGACCCCTAATACAAATTATCCTAAATATGAATACTATATGAATGAAATAGATTTTAGCAAAATTAAACAAATTTGCAATAATTATAACATAAATAAACTAGGACAATAGTTTATTTAAACTTAATTTATTATCAACATGCTTAATAACATTCAGAAAAACATTCCATGGCAACTCGATCTTTCATGAGTTTGGAAACCACATTAGGTCCTTTCGGAATCCTTTACTTAGTAAATACACATTTTACTGATCCTTATTTACTAAGGGTTTCTTAGCATTTGTGTGAGGTAACAGGGATGTGTTAGGTTTGAAATAGTTTAATAACACGAATCTAAAAACCATACAGATAACAGAGCTTGGTTAGAGTTGTTATGCAACCTGCAATTTAATCGGGTTAGGATCTAAATTGAGCATGCACATTTCAATTATATGTCCACTAGCCGTCATCTGGTTAGGATCGCTCAGCTAATTCAGGTGCATTTCAATCACGTATGAATGAAATACAAACTTGATTTTAATTGAAAACATGATCGATTGAGGCACAAACATTATAAGCATGAATCAAATAAATATTATTTAATCAAAGCAATCATCCTAGCTGAAATAAAATTAAGCTAACATTGTTGTAAACATTAACAAAGAACACATAGAAATTTTTTTAGATTAAATTAAATAAAAGAAGGATTAAACCCAAATCAAAGTTGCTGTCACCCAAGACTCTGACTGACTGGGCTCCTTCGCTCCGTTGCTTTACTCTTTTGCTGATGGCTCTCCAAGGTGGCCGACTAAGGGCTCTGTTAGAGGCTTAATTGCTAAAATCTCTATGAAGAGATGATGCTAGGCATGGGGAATGGAAAATGCTTAGGAGAATTGAGAGAAAAGAGAGAATGATGAAGGATCAAGGATCAAGGATGATGAATAAAGGAATGAAGGGGCCTTATTTATAGGTGAAGAGAGGTGGGTAGTTTGCTAAAATTAGCTGGGTTTAATCTCTTCCAACTTCTTTTGTGAGTGGCCAGCCACAATTACTTGAAATTAAGCTAATTTTTGCTTGATTTTTAAGCAATTTAAATGCCATAATAACTCAAGACTAAGACTTGGCCCAATGTAAATCTTTGGACAAATCTTTAATTTCTTTAACAATGTAAGGACCATGTGTAATTAAACCAAAAAGTGGTTTATATGGACAGCCATGTGTAGCCGAATTTAGGTTGTGTAACACCCCAAACCCAACCTAGACGTTATGGCCGAATCTGGCCTGTCACTGAATTATTTTTCGAAAACCATGTTTTCATTGAAAACCCTTCTTGAAATTTAAAACTTCTTGCCATTCAAAACTTGTACAAAACCTCAATTTGCATTTGTTTATTTTCAATTGTGGTTTATTAAAAATCTATTCCCATTTAAAATGTTATTACCTTTAAAACTTTATTTCGCGGAAGCTTAATTTTAAAATAAATGATTTATGAAAACGTGATATTTAAAAAAATTGAGTTGTGGAAACGTAGTGTTTTGAAAACAGTTATCGCTTTGGGAAAAATCGTGTTCTACTTCTAACAAGTATAAATCATAATGATTAAAATCTCAGATCAAAAGCTATAAAATTGGAGAGGCCTTATTACAAATATAAAAACCCAGATGAAAACTAATAGTAAATAAAAGCCAAGTAAACGAAAACAGGAGCAGTAGTGTGGCCATCTTCGAGTCCCTTGCAGCTCCAAATCATCTAAGGCTAGGGATTACCTGAAAGGTTTAGAACGGGGTGAGTTTATGTAAACTCATTGTGTAATCCCCTTATCAAAGAAACAATCAGTATATAGAAACAGAATCAGTCTGGGCCTGAGCCCTATAATAGTAACAGTACAGTGTGGGCCTTAACCCATTATAGTAACGGTGACAATTGGGCCTTAGCCCCCATCAGCCTTGGTTGGGCCTTAGCCCATAACAAATGTCTTATATCACATCTATTTGGGCCTAAGCCCATCTCAATATCAGAATCAATATATGCAATGCATAAATACCCATACCAACCCTGCACTCCGCCTCCCATCCAACCCTACACTCTTGTAGGGATTAAATCGACTCAACCATCCCTACACTCTTTATGTAACACCGGTTGCGGCACTAACCAATCTTACAATGTAGATTCCAATAACAGTATATGTGGCAAAGCCACCAGTAACAGTATTGCAGCAGAGCAACTAGTAATAATCTTTGTGGCAAAGCCACCAGTAACAGCACACTTCCTCCATAACAATATCCCAGTCCCATGCATTATGTCCTATATGCAGTATGTCATGCTCAGAATCAGTCATATCATTCACAGTTAAGTCAATCAAGCCATAGTCATACAATCATAGTCAAATCAGTCACATCATAGCATAAGTCAGTCATTTTGTAACAGCCCGATTTAGGGGCTAGTCTGAATAGTGATCTCAGGATCACTAATATGAGATTAGAGAAATTTATTTTCATATTATATTTGAGTTAGAACATGATAGCATATGTGCATGAAAATTTTGGTGTTTTAAGTTTAGCGATTTCATGTTTAATCATGAAATATGACTAAATCTCATTAAGCACGAAAGTTTTATTCTATAACTAAAAGTACCAATTGGCCATAGATTGACAATTGGAGGTATTTAAAAAGTAATTAGACCCCCCAAGATTAGAGTGGCCCCATAGGTTGTCATGGGAGACAAAGATGGACAAAATTTGGTCAAAGTGAGTAATAGTTGGTGGCTAATTTGACTAGTAGTAATAAAATAAAGAAAGGATGATATCCATCTTTCTTGCTTATCTCTCCCACCAAAATTTTATAGCTAATTAGGGGTTAAAAGCTTCAAAAAATTTTAGCACGTTCATCTCTTTTCAAGTAAGTGTTCTAGTGATCTTTTCTTGGAAATAATTGTACTTTTGAAACCCCTAAAGCTTAAGCTTTCAAATAAGGGGACTATTGTGCAATATTGTGAAAAGTTTAGAGTTCTACCGTGAAAGATATCTTAGTTATTTGCTGCATTTTTATGGAAGAAATTGTGTCTTAGTTGGTAGATGAACAACTTTTGTGAAATGTGTTTTCATGGAAACTCCTAATTGGACCCTGATGAAAAGGATATAAAGTTTGTCATTAATATGTGAAATGTTGATTTTTGATGATATATTTAAGAGCATTAAATATTCACCTAGGCTTGTTGAAGTTAGAAATGTGATTAGAATTTATTTTCGAGCCTAGAGGCAAAATGGTCATTTTGCCAAAGTCTAGGGGCAAAATAGTAGTTTTGCCTAAACGTGATTTTTGAAATGCTTTTATTAATGTAGTGATTAAAATGAGCTAATTTACTATTATATAGCAAGAGGAGTCGAGAATCCACCTCGATCGGGGAAAGAATAAAGTCTTGGACTGAGCCGAAGTACTAGCTCATTTTGAAAACTAGGTAAGTTTGTATGTGATTTAAGCAACATTTATATTAGCATGTTGAGAAATACTTGGCATTATATTAATGCATGATGCACTACCAAATTGAGTAGTTAATGTGAAAGAGATGTTGAAGTCCTAATGGGCCATAATGAACAAAGAAATGCTACCATGGATATATGAAATAGATAAGGTCCCGTATAAGACCATGTCCGGGACATGGCCTCGGCACCTAGTTGAGATCCCGTATAAGACCATATCCGGATATGGCTTCGGTAATGAATATGAAAATCGTATAAGACCATATCCGGGATATGGCATTAATACATGATAGGAAATTCCATATAAGATCATATCTGATATATGGCATTGGCACTTAGAGGTTATCCCATATAAGACCATATCCGGGATATGACATTGGAATCTAGAGGTGACTCCATGTAAGACCACCTCGAGGATGTGGCAGTGGATTTATACTTACAGTAATGTCGGTAAATACACGCCTTTGACTATCCCTTGTGAATAGTCAGATAAGTAGATGAATTTAGAAGTAGAGATGTAAGTGATAATTAAATCATGTTAATGAGTGAATACAGGTACTCGTGAATGAGTCACGAAGAATCAGTTTCGATATGTGGCACGGTATGTGCTAGATAAGTGCAATTGTAAGTAAGTATTGTCAAGAAGCCTTGACTCGTGTACGGTTGGCTAATACCGTGGATGGATTATTTTATGAGCTTATTATTTTTATTTATTCTCATGCAAACTTACTAAGCTTTATGCTTACCCCTTCTTCATTGCTCTTCTTTCTTGTAGTTTTTCCAAGGTAACTTGAGGATCGTGGACATAGGAGATTGGAAATCACAATATCAATAGCACTTTGGTATAACAATTTTAGACTTATTTTGAGTATGGCATGTATAGGGCTCAAGCATTTTGGTAAGTTGTAATTGTTAGTCAATGTGTTGACTATGTAAGTTAGTAAAAGTCATTTTGTAAATGGCCTTATGAGTTAGGCAAATACTTGGGAAAATCTTTTGTTAAATGAAGAAGGAATTCATGAAGTGTATGTCCCTTTAATTATCTTGTATGTTGGAATGAGTTCTTAAACTTACTTATGGGATAGAAACTGTATTGTTTTGAGTAGAAGTGTGTATGTTTGCATTCTAGGGTGGCTAGGGCTTGGTATATAACCTACTAATTACCCACATAGATAGACACATGGGCGTGGGTCTAGACCGTGTGTGAGGCACGACTAGCACATGGGCATACACCTAGGTCGTGTGAAATTTGTACCTTGCACTGGGAATTTAAATCACCACATGGCTGGGGTACACGGGCATGTGTATAGGCCGTATGGATAAGTCAGAATGCTAAGATTTTACAAATGGGCCAGGGTCACGAGCGTGTCATGGCCGTGTTGATTTATTCAGTGTCGACCACGGGTAGAAGACACGGGCATGCCTTAGGGGCACACGAGCGTGTCCCTAGGCCTACACGGGCGTGTAGCCCCTGTTTTGATTAATAGTTTCTTGAACTCGTGAAAGTTCTCGAAAAGATTTGATACTTCTCGGAAGTATGTTTAGGGACTCTTAGGCCGAGTATGTGCGAGCAATGAGGTTAAACGAAATTTTATAACCCTATTCTAAAAGTTTAAGCAAGATTAGTCGTGTAGTGCCTTAAACCCTGTTCCGGCTCGAACACGGGCAAGGGGTGTTACACATTTACCCTCGAGGGGTAAAATAGTTAATTACCCTATAGAGGAATTATGGTCATTTTACCTACAAGGGCATTACGGCCATTTTACCCTATAGGGGTATTACGGTCATTATGGTATAAATGGGCCCAAGGCCCAATATTTGGCCCAAGTAGGCCCACATGCTCGTGTGGCCCATTTAGCCTAAATTTAGTCATGACTATGCGAATGTTATAGCCCAATCCAGTTTCTATCACTTTCCATAAATTTTTTTGTGTGGGCCCACACGACAGTAACAAATTTGGTGTATGATTACACACCCTTTCGGCTTTTAAGAGGATTATCATTTACGAAAAATACACACCTTTTTCCGAAAGCCTATAAAACACCCTTTGAGCACCAACCTACAATCATCCCAAGTAATTAGTCAGTCCTTCAACTGTTAACATTCTCAAGAACTAAACCACAATGTACCGATCACCTCCTACTACGATTAGATGATCTGGAATTAATCCCTCTAAAATCGTTTAGACTTCACCACTCCTTGAGGAAAACCCTAGGATTGTAACGAGTGAAATATCGTGATGAAGGAAATAACAATCGGTAATTAAAAGTTAATAAGAAGGTATTCGATTTTTAAACAGAAAATAAGGAAATAGGTTTAATCCCAAAAAGTGAGAAGTATAACCATTTACCGATAATTAGAACCCTTGCAGCACTAGAACAACGGTAAATAAAGAAGAGAAGATCGACGCAGAGAGAGGTAAACCAAAGTGATATTCGACCAAACTAGAAGGTATAAAGTGGAATATTTTGATAGGGCACACCGATTGGAAGATAAAGAATATTTAGCCATAACATCTAGGCCAGGTTTGGGGTGTTAAATTTAGTGGTCGGGTTTAGGGTGTAACACTTTGGTGTTTTTCGAAAACCATGTTTTCATTGAAATCCCATCTTAAAATTTAAAACTTCTTGCCATTCAAAACTTGAACAAAACCTAAATTTGCGTTTGTTTATTTTCAATTGTGGTTTATTAAAAAGTTATTTCCTTTTAAAAAGTTATTACCTTTAAAACCTTATTGTTGCGGAAGCTTAATTTAAAACAAATGATTTACGAAAACGTGATATTTAAAAAAATTGAGTTGCGAAAACATAGCGTTTTGAAAATAGTTATCGTTTTGGGAAAGCCGCATTCTACTTCTAACAAGTATAAATCAAAATGATTAAAATCTCAGATTGAAAGCTATAAAATTGGAGAGGCCTTATTACAAATATAAAAACCCATATGAAAACTAATAGTAAATAAAAGCCAATTAAATGAAAACATGATCAGCAATGTGGCCATCTCCGAGTCCCTCGCAGCTCCAAATCATCTAAGGCTGGGGATTACCTGAAAGGATAAAAATGGGGTGAGTTTATGAAAACTCAATGTTTAATCCCCTAATCAAAGAAACAATCAGTGTAACATCCTGAATTAATGGGCCTATGCGTTCTATGTGTGTGGTTGTGCTTACTATGCTTGTTAGAATGTTTTAGGGGTCCAGAGTGGGCTCGAAGTTGGGTCAAGGCCTTAATTAAATTTTTCGTTTGGACACTCTAGTGGAAAGCCTGATAAGTTAGGTCTTAAAAGAGGATATCTGTGTTTTAAAATACAAAATAGGCTTGTGGCCCGGTGGCAAAGTGGCGCCACTTAGAGAGAGTAGAGAAGTGGCGTCAGCTGAGGAGGCCCAAATTCAAGTTGCATAATGCCCAATTCTTTTTAATTTAATCTATTTAATTTTTGATAATTAGATGGGTAGAGCGGGACGGCAGTGATGCTTGAAATTAGGAATTTTTAATGATGATAATGTGATGATAAAGGAAGGAAGAGGTGGTGTTATCCATGATAATGAGGATGAGTGGCAGATAAAGATAAGGGAGGAAATTTAGGAATTATCTGCTGGTTACAATGGTGGCCGAAATTCCAACACTAAGTGCAAAGGGGGAAAACGGCTAGGTAGGGCTAAGGGGGGCACCGAATTCTTATTATTTTCCTGAAGCATAGCTTTTTGATTTTCTTTCACTTCTTCTTTTCTCCTCCTAATTTTGCAACTAAGGGTTCTTCTTCTCATTTTCTACCTAAACCAAAAACTCATAACTCTACTTTCCTCTCCACTTTCATACCATAGCCGATTGATATTGAAAAGTCGAAACCCCTAATCTTATTCTCCCATCTCCACTTTTATGCAAAAGCCGAAATTCTATTATTTTCTCTACTTTCATCTCCATAGCCGAATACCTTTATCTATTCTTTTCTCTTTGCCGATTTCTTCATCAAAGTCGAATCTTCATAGATCTCTTGAGATCATCTTTTGTTTCTGATCCTCTCAAAAGCCGAAATTCCCTAGGAGTTGCCAAATTCTCTGTGTTAAGGTAAGTGACGATTTCTTCTGTTTTTTTTTTTCTTCTCTTCTGGTTTTTGAGACCATAGCCGAATGACTAGTTGGTTGTTAGGCCATCTTTAGTTTGATGTTTTCACTGATCTCATATTACTTTTTGGGTGACATTCTGGGATTTGAAGGAGATCTAATCACTTAGGTTTCTAAGCCAGAAATCATTAGCCTTCGTACCACATTACTTTTTCGAGATTTCAAGGTAAGGATTTCGATTCTCCCTAAGTGCTCAATCGGTTTCTTTCCCTTATTGTGCCTTAACCTAATGCCTCGTTAAGCAATCATTATAGTATCCTCTGTCTAAGGTCATTCATGGACTCAATGTCAGCAAATCGAAGAAAGGGGTTGGATTTGTAGTCCCAGCCCCAAAGTTTAAGAAACACGCAGTGTCAGTAGTACGAGATTGGCTGTCGGGTTATGGACCGGCTTCAGAACAAAACCTTAGACTATTAGTAGTCGTAGTGGCTACTGATAGTGTCGACTTAGACAGTATCGTCTTGTCAGTTATTAGGTGTGTAGATCTCTATCACACTAGTTAAACTGTACTATATATATGTTATGGGCTAAAAGCCAGAAAATGAGGCTATATGAACAGTCGTATTACCCAGAAAGGGTAGGCAAGGGATGCCAAGTACGTAATCATAGAAACTTCTCTATGTGTATCGAAGTATGTGAAAGTATGTGATTTTTTTAGGTAGTTTAATGTTCTGATTCTTGCATGTATGTATGCATGGGATGGGATTGATATGATAATGGGGAGCAGGTTGCATAGCGATCGGTGGCTTTGCCACATAGGTCACATAGTGGATGTCTTTATGACAGGCAGCACAGCTGTCGATATATTATTAAGGTCACATAGCAATCGGTGGCTTTGCCACATAGGTCACATAGTGATCGGTTTTATGACAGACAGTACAACTGCCGATATGGTGTGTAGCTTATGGAGGGTTGATTGTAGAAATCCCCACGGTGTGATGGTTTGTATGGGGGTGTGTAGAGGATGGAATTTTAGGTTTGGGATGGGCCATGTTGCATGAAAATAATCTGTTGCCATTGTGTATGGGCCAAGGACCATAATGTGTTTGTGGGCTTCAAGGCTTTTTTGTGTTTTCGGGATTTGTACACTGAGTCTTGGTGACTCACCCTTTTATTTTTCCCAACTTTTCATATGAGCAGTAGATCGTGGACATGGGAGCCAAGGCGGACTTGAGGGGCCATCAAGTCCTTTATTTTCATAGACTGTTTTCGATTTTTCATTGAGTTTTAATTTTAGGATTATTTTTGTAATAAGGCCTCCATAACTTAGGTTATCTATCTATATTTTTTTTATGTTACAATTTATAAGCATATGTTTTCAAAGTCTTAATTATAAGTAAAATGAAAATGGGCTTTTCAAGCATATTCAACGCGAATGTTAAGGTTCCTTTCAAAAATGTCACAATTAATGATTAGCCGGTTAAAATAAATTGAGATTTTCAAGACCCTTTAAAGAAAAGTTTTCAACATTCAACCCGTAGCACACTAGATTCGGTCATGACGTATGGGCCGGGTTTGGGGTGTTATAGTCAAGATTCGAAATAGAATCGATGCGGGCTCGAGCCTATAACAAGAATGAAGACAGTGTGGGCCTTAACCCATTACAGTAATAATGGTAATTGGGCCTTAGCCCCCATTAGCCTCTGTTGGGCCTTAGCCCATAAAAATTTCACATATCACATCTATATGGGCCTTAGCCCATCTCAATATCAGAATCGGTATAAGTAATGCATAAATACCAATACCAACCCTGCACTCCGTCTCCCTTCCAACCCTACACTCCTATGGGGATTAAATCGACCCACCCATCCCTACACTCCTTATGTAGCACCGGTTGCGACACTAACCAATATTACAACAGAGTACGCGAAGAATGAGATATGTGGCAAAGCCACCAAGAATGAGATATTACAGAGTCGCTAGTAATAATCTTTGTGGCAAAGCCACCAGTAACAGTACACTTCCTCCATAACAGTAACCTAATCCCATGCATTATGTCCTATATGCAATATGTCATGCTCAGAATGAGTCATATCATTCACTGTTAAGTCAATCAAACCACAGTCATACAATCATTGTCAAATAATTCAAATCATAGCACAAGTCAGTCATTTACCCTCGAGAGGCAAAATAGTCTTTTATCCTATAAGGGTATTACGGTCATTACGGTGTAAATGGGCCCAAGGCTTAATATTCAACCAAGTGGGCCCATACGCTCGTGTGGCCCATTTAGTCAAATTCAGTCATGGCTATACGAACATTATAGCCCAGTCCAATTTTTGCCACTTTCCACAAATTTTGTCCGTGTAGGGCCCACGAGCCCATTGGGCCTACACGACCCATTTTAGTTATGATCACGAGAACGCTCGTAGTGGCCTCTATAATCTATCGCCCATGATTTGTGGGCTCGATTTACCACACGAGTGATCACACACTCGTGAGGCCTCGAATGCCAAAGTTTCATCTTTTTGGCTTATGCCGATTCACAGTAGATATAGTGTGATTACACACCTTTTCAGGTTTTGACAGTAACAAATTTGGTGTATGGTTACACACTTTTCAACTTTTAAGCATATTATCATTTACAAAAAATAGTTACACACCTTTTTTCGAAAGCCTACGGAACACCCTTTAAGCACCAACCTACAATCATCCCAAGTAATTAGTCAGTCCTTCAACTGTTAACATTCTCAAGAACTAAACCACAATGTAACGATCACCACCTACCACGATTAGATGATCTGGAATTAATTCCTCCAAAATCATTTACACTCCACCACTCCTTGAGGAAAACCCTAGGATCGCAACGAGCAAAACATCATGAAGAAGGAAATAACAATCAGTAATTAAAAGTTAATAAGAAGGTGTTCAGTTTTTTAAAGGAAAATAAGGGAATAGGTTTAATCCAAAAAAAGTGAGAAGTATAACCACTTACCGATAATCAAAACCCTTGCAGCATTGGAATAGCAGTAAATAAAGAAAAGAAGATCGACGCAGAGAGAGGTAAACCAAAGTGATATTCGGCTAGAATATAAGATAGAAAGTGGAATATTTTGGCAGGGTACACCGACTGTAAGATAAAGAATATTCAGCCAGAAGAGAGTTTAGTTTGAGGAATAGGAAAAAAAGGGAGAAAAGAAAGGAAGAGTTAACCTAAAAATCGGCCTATTGACAAAAAAGGAAGGGTCGAAAGAACCAAAAGAAGGGAAAAAGGGTGTATGCGGAAAAAGAGAAGAAGCAAAAAACGCAAAAGAGAAGTGTGCAGAGAAAAAATGCCAAAATAAAACCTACCACAATCGACCAAATAGGGAAAAATAACCAACTGAGCAGTACACCTCTCTTGGCCGAATTCTTGAGTGCCAGAGTCCCAAATCGACACAAACTTCTTTCTCCCTCAACTCCTTAATTTTCTCCCCGATTCTCTCCCCTTATCCCTCATTGCATTTCTCCATGACAAGTTCAAACTCTCCATTAGCTGTGTTTCAGTCCAACTCTACTACTTACACAGCTCAAGCAGCAAAATAAACACTCCATTGCATAACCCAGTACTCTAACCTTAGACCTCACAGTTACACAACATGCCACGTTGCATAGGTTATATTGAATTATGTGTATTTTGTGATTTTATGAAATAGGGACTAAAATGTTAAAATGTGAAAATATGAGGGCTAATTTGTAAATTGCCCTAAATTTGTGTTTTGAATTGAATTGAATGGTTTGGTGAATAAATGGGTTGAATTTGAATATGTATAGATCAAGAAACGAAGAAAACGGATTTAGACCGTGGAAAATTTAAAGTGATTGAGTAGCCGAAATCATCCGTTTATATCCGAATCAGAGGTAAGTCTATATACAAATAAATGTATTTGAATTGATTTACTTATGTTCGTATGAAATTAAATTGTGATGATTGTCTACGGAAAGTATATATACATGAAGGTTGAGAAAATATCGACAATGTGTCAAAATCCAAAAAGTCCCATACGAACCTAGGAATAGATAAGATTTCATATGTCATGACATAGGTTTTCGATATGTGATATCGTGTAAGACCACGTCTAGGACGTTGGCATCGATATGAGACTTACGTGTAAGACCATGTCCGGGACATTGGCATCGTATTTGATTCGTGCAAGACCTTGTTCGGGATAATGGCATCGATATTTGGTTACATGTAAGACCACATCTGGGACATTGGCATTGTATGATTATTCAGAGTATTTCTATTATCCTATTTGATTCTGAATGGTTCAATGGGCAAATCCGAGAAATGAAAGAATGGGTGAAATGTATAGTTGTTTCAGGTATATTTGATGCGTATGCTTTGATTAAGCATAAAAGGTAAGTATTTGTGAATTTTCAATAGAGAAATATGTGCATAGATTCAATGAGACAAAATGTGATATATGTATGATTGTGTTATGAGCAAAAGAGATACTTTGATATATGAATTGTGGGTAAGCAATGGCGAAATAAATGAGTCAAAGAAGAGTTATGAATTTACAATTGAGTAACATTAATTATCTCATATTTGATATGATTATATGTAGTATATGTTAAGTTTATTTGTATATGGCTTACTAGGCTTTTGAAAGCTTACTCTATGTGTGTTTTCTTTGTTTTATAGATCGTCAAAGCTACGAAAGACTTGGGGATTATCAAGGATCATCATCACATTATCAAACTCTGTTTTGGTACCTTTTGAATGTGTACATAGTTAATTATGGAATGTATAGTCTAGTTGACATGGTTATGTTTTGAAAGGTGTATAAATATCCATGTGATATGGCTAGATAATGATATAATGTGAATGAGTAGTTTATGATATATGATGCATGGTTTCGTAAGGTATGATGGCCAATGAGATGGTCAAATTTATGATATGTGTATGATGGTAAGCTAGCATTTTATTGATAATAGATTATCATAATAAAATGGTAAGTATGTGATGGATTATACTTGGAAATGCTTGTGATTAGAGTGAGCTAAATGGTACATAAGATGTGTTTGAAATATTCTTGAATGGCTAGATAAGATGGTCAATTTGGTGTGTTTTGGGTTGCCATAAGTGTTTGGAATGATGTTTGTATGTGCTTGTAGGGTTAACCCAAAGTGCGGTTGGCATTTTGGCCTTACAAGTGGCCTATAATTGCCCACACGGGTGAGCACACGGGTGTGTGGCTCGACCGTGTCCTCCGTGGTTGTGTTTCAAAACAAGTCAAACTCGACCACGGGCTAGACACACGGGCGTGTGACTGGCCGTGTCGTGCAAGTCAGTAGCGACCACGGGCGAGGTACACGAGCGTGTCCATGGCTATATGGACAAGTCAGTATGTATGTCTTGTTTTGACACGACTTAGACACACGGGTGTGTCTGAGACCGTGTGAGGAACACGGCCTGACCACATGGGCGTGTGACCTCTATATCTTTGAAAAATGTTTAAATTTTTAAAAATCCCGTATGTGTTCGGTTTAGTCCCGACCCCTTTCTAAAGCATGTTTAAGGTCTTGTAGATGTAAACAAGGGTCACTTTGATTACATAATGATTAGTTACAATGTGAAATGTTTGTAAAAGTTTCGATTAGTCTGGTAATGCCTTTAACCCTAGACCGGCGATGGTTACGAGTTAGGGGTGTTCATTTGATTGGTATCATAGCTACGGTTTAGTCGATTCTAGGACTAACATAGCGTGTGAGAGTCTAGCTATACATGCCATACATACGAACTGTGATAGTGTGATGAATCCTGACGTATAAAATGTGTTTTCGTATAGTAAATGGATCCCGAAAGAGCTGTAGCTAACAATGTTGCAAGCAATACGCCTACTCCCGCTCAAGGGACATCGCCATCTGATTCGAGACCAGCTACTAGCGGTCAGGAACGAGAGGCTAAACAAGCATTCTTCCAAATGATGAATAACTGGTTCACTTAATATGTTAGAACTAATCCAGCTGTTTCACAACCTTCGCCCCGTCTAATCCTCCTCAGACTTCTGCTGTACCTCTGGTTATGAATTTGAATTTGTTGAATAAGCCTCCGGTCGATAAAATCTATAAATATGGGGCTGAGGAGTTTAGGGCCACTGGTGATGATGATGCTGAGAGAGTTGTGTTTTGGCTCGAGAACACAATCCGAGTATTCGATGAAATGTCATTGACTCCTGATGAATGTGTGAAATGTGCTATTTCTTTGTTACGAGATGTAGTTTATCAGTGGTGGAAGACTTTGATTTTTGTTGTTCCAAAAGATGAGGCACAAGGGATTTCTTTCAGTCTGAATTTTGAAAGAACTATATCAGCTAGAGATTTATAGATCAAAAATGGAAAGAGTTTCTGAAATTTAAATAGGGTCATATGTCTGTCATAGAGTATGAACAAGAGTTCGTAAGATTAAGCCAATATGCCTGGGAATGTGTTTTGACTGAAGAAATAATGTGTAAACGGTTTGAAGACAGCTTGAATTAAGACATTCATTTGTTAGTTGGAATCCTAGAAATAAAAGAGTTTGTCGTGCTCGTTGATCGAGCATGTAAAGCTGAATCACATGGAAAAGATAAAAGAAAAGCTGAGACAGAAGCTAGAGATGTGAGAAAGAGATTTTTGAGTAAAGTATTTCAGTCTGCTTCAAAGAAATTTAGAGATGAGCATAGTCGTTCAAATACTAATGTGGAACATTCGAACAGAGATTGAGCTGGATCGCAATCAAACTTTAAAGCTCCGCTACTTCGATGGCTAGTGTTGGAAATGTGATCATTATTTTGTCGAGTTTTAAAATTTATAAAGAGAATGATCAAAACTGGAAAGTAACTCTGACAATGACTTAAGGCAAGTGCACCTATTGAACAGTAGTATAGCTTAGGCAAGACCGGATTGTCGAACCCAAAGGAACTAAAAGTACTAATACTAACCTTCTTCCTATTATTTAGCCTAAATATTAAGTGATTGGTTGTTTAATCTAAAACTAACTGACTACTAAGCTAAAGATGCAAAGGCAAAAAGAATGAATTGGGGAAATAACTTTATGAAAACTCAATTGATTAAGATGATAGCCTTAGGAAGAATCCACCTAGACTTCACTTGTTCTCTAACGCTGAACCAGATGATTTATTCACTTGACTTAATCCGTAAGATTCCCTAATTTATGTTAAACCCTCTCTCGAGGTGAATAACATCTAATCCTAGGTTGATTAATTGAAATATCTTTCTAATTAAAACCCTAGAATCGCATTAACTCAATTTATGGACTCCCATATTAGGTTTCACCCTAATACGGCAAAATCTCGTCACCCTATCTCTAGGCGCGCGATCAACTCTTCTTGATTATGCTAGATCTACTCTTAAGCAGGGACTTTTGCTCCACCACCTAAGCACATTCAACTTGAATCAATATCTCAGAAATATTAACACAAGAATTAAGCACACATAATTAAGAACAAATCAAGTATTTATCATATAGTTCAGAAAATAATAACAAGATCAGTCTTAGGTTTCATCCCCTTCAGGTATCTAAAGGGTTTAGTTCGTAACGATAAAAGAAAACATATTAGAAGAAAAGATAAAACAAAATATAAGAAATCCCTAAAACCCCCTGAAGGAATTAAAAGAGAGATATGCCATCTTGAGTAGAATTCTGCCTTATTGAGATGGATCAACTGGCTTCCTTCGAGAGGTTCCTACAAATTTGACCTTTCCAGCTTGGCTCTTTGGCCTAGCTACCCACTGGCTCTGGCAGAAGGTTTCTGCTGAACTCCAAATGTCGCCCTAAAGGTTGGCCTCTAGGGTCTTTATATAGGCTTTGAAATGCCTTACTTGGCCTTTAAGTATCCTAATTGAAGTATAATTCCTACTCGGGTGTTTGAATAGGCTTTGGAATGTGTTTATTTGCCTCTAAGTACCCTATTCCGAATAGAATTGCTCTTTCTGCGACAGGGACACGCCTTAGGGCACACGCCTGTGTGTTTCGTGGCTAGGTCGTGTGCGAGCCTGATGATGAGGTACGGCCATGTGAATCATGGTCAGGCCGTGTTCAGACTTCCCTTAAGAGGCATGGCCATGTGGGCTTAAGTCCAGGCCGTGCCGATTTCGGGATATGACCCATTTGCTCTGTTTTAGGCCTATTTCTCATTCTTTTCGTCCCTAGGTGCTTTCTTGAGTATAAAACATGAGAAGAAAGGATTAAGAGCACCTTTTTGCACAATTCAAGGAATAAATCATCCAAAAGTATGCTGAATGTGGGATTAAAATATGTTACTTTTACGGTTGATCAAATACCCCCATACTTAAGCTTTTGCTTGTCCTCAAGCAAAATTCTCAACTTACAATTAAAACGAACTTTCCATAATTCATAATCCTCATCAACAATGACTCATCATAATTCATAGATAATTTATACATGGATAATTTAACTCAAAGACTCCTAAAGATTCAAACAATTCTAAGTCATATATTTGTAGCATGAAAACATAGGTGTCTCCCTTTATCTAAATAATTACCTCTGATTCAAAACTGACAAGGATTGACATCCTCACAAAAGATTCACTCAAAGTACTTGAAGTGTTTAAGTTTAGGAAAAAGCACTCATAAGTCGAACCTAAAAAGTTAATCCCATAGGATTGCTTGAAAATCAAATCTCCACCACTGTAATATGAGATGATACACAAATCAAAAGGTCTTTAACAGGGTTGTAACGGGGCTTAGGTTAAAGGTGTGGATTAAGGCTGAATTAGAAGGTTTAGAATTGAGATTGAATTGACAAATTTCCTAACATTAGAAAAATGAACTAATAACCTGAATAATCATACGAAAATTTAAAATACTAATAATACGAGCTTCTTCTTCAAGATGTTGAATTTAAACATGTAAGCTCTTAGAACATAGAACTAATAATGAATATACTTCATTTTTTTAAGAAAAAACTAATAAAGACATAATATAAGAAATAACTTTATCAACTAAAATAAAGTAATTAGGCAACTGATCAAATTAATTCTCGATAGAAGGGTAGTTAAAGGAATGGTGATAACAAATACGAGCGGGATTTTTGGTTAATATAAGTGGGTGAATCAATAAAAAAGGTTGTTAGGATAAACGGGGTTCATTAGGGGTTAATTGCGAAGGTAGGCTTTTTACTGGAGTGAATCAGTTAAAACCTAGGTGCCTTTACCATCTCAATATATCAAATCAAAAATTTGGTCTTGACATGTATAGTCGAGGCAAGTTCTAGAATAACAATTTAGTGTTGACACACTCATAATCAATAAAGTGAGCATGAAAAAGAATATATGCTCTATAAGGCTCAAAATATTACAAAAAATTATGGGTATTTGACATCAATCCCTATAAATTTCAAACTTCAAGGTAATTTTCAAATTCAGTTTGACAACCTAGAAATTTTTGATTCTTGAAAAATAAACTTATCATGCTTGATTCTCTAGTATCTTAAAGTATAAACCATCAATGCACAATTAATTATGACTTATTCAAAAACATATCAATAAGAATCATAAATCATTAGAAATTTCATCCTAATTAGTAATATGAGGAAATTACTTAAGAACTAGATAAAATTCAGGGATTTGAGAATAATGCAAAAAGTTAGGCACTTTTACCCCCCACACTTAAGATGTACATTGCCCTCAATGTACAAATATAGATAAATAATCATGTGATACGGAATCAAAAGAGAAGGGAAGAAGTGATACTTCTTAAAATTTTTTCTGGGATCACTATGCCCAGCCCGATTTGGAGGAGGAGGCGGTGGTGTTGTGGTGGGTGCCAACAGTCACTATGTTAGATGAAGAAATTGGGAAACTCGTGACGTATTATCCATGAACTAATAAGACAAATTCAAAATAAACTAATTGTGTCTTTAAGGACAAGAAAAATAAAGATAAGGAGACTAAGAGGGAAAATAAAAGTAAAATAAAAGATTAATGGACTGAAAAGTCCTTATTGTTGGATGGTTCGCGAGGTGGGTGTGATGTCTAAGGCTGTGTTGAGCTGGTGGTCGTGATTCTGGTATGATTCCCTAGCAGCCTTTAGAACCTAAAACTAAAAAATAAAGTAAAATAAACTAAATTAAGAAGAAGAGAAGTAAAGATAAGGAAATTGAAGGAAAAGAGAAAAGAAAAGTAGGATCGAAAAGGTCTCGAAGACCCTTGGCATGTTGGAGGGTTGAAGCAGCCGACATGAACTTATGTAGATTGGTCTCCCTTGAGGAGACAGTGGTTGGCCTCTTACGCTTCTTCATCATGGCTTTGGTGTCTCAAGAGTTGTAAGAATGATAAGAGAAAAGGATATAAATCTAAAGGAAGGAAGGTAGGGATGAAGATTAATGGGTGAAATAGGGAGGAGTGGGGAGGTTTAAATAGAGTTTTGGATCCTGACACTGTCCCATGCCTTTGTACCATGGGCATGTCAAGGCACACGACCACCTCGCACGACCGTGTTGTGGATTGTATCGACCGTGTGTGATAAGTCAGTGTCAAGCATGGCCATGTCGTAACACCGTGGATGGGACATATCATTTTTTTTCCACGCCCATGTTTAGTTTGCCACGGCCATGTCTGAACTCTCAGTGTCGGCCACGGCAGCATCGCACGCCCGTGGCATGGTGGTTGGGTCCGTGACTTTGCAGATTTGATTCCCTCTAACTTGTACCTCTTCTACCATTGTCAGTACGGAGATTCTGTACTTCCACACGGCCACGACCACAGCCACGACTGTGTGTAAGGCTGTGTGACCTGGGAATCTATGCTTTTGGTTAGTTTACAACTAGGCATTCAGATAGAACATAAGAAAATAAAATAAAATAACATAAAAATGTAAAGTACTTGAGGTTAGTACTTGGGTTGCCTCCCGGGAAGCGCTTGTTTAAAGTCTTAAGCTGGACTTTCCCTTTGCTTGTATAATCATGGTGGTTTGAAGGTTTGAACATCTTCCCTTATGCTGTCAGTTTTATTTTCATAAAGTTTAAGTCGAGAAGCATTTACCTTAAAACTACCGAATGTTGGATTGCTTATCTTGATTATTCCGTAATGGAAGATTTTGCGTACCTCAAGAGGAGTTTCCTCGTTTGTATTCAGATCTAATGTGACCATGCGAGGATCTTCTTTATTTAACAATACCTGATCTCCTATTTTGATGTGGTTTGATGTTACTACGAGCTCTTCTGGATGCTCATTCAATTTTACTTCGTGTTGTTTCGGTTCCTCTTTAAAGTGTGTCTTCCATTCTTCTAGTTTGTCGACTCTAAGGCTTTTCTCCTCATATTCTTTTTCGTTTTGGGCACGAAGTCCATGATCCATCTCAGGTTTGTAACTTTATGGTGTTTCCTGTGGTGAAAGTTGAACAAGTTGGTTATCAACTGAATTTACTTTCTCGCCTTCATCACTTGATGTTTTGGCTGAGTCAAAAGCTTGTAGACTGATTGATTCGTCACCTACACGAAGAATGAGTTCTCCTGTACCAACATCAATTTTAGTCCTGGCAGTTGCTAAAAAGGGACTTCCTAAAATTAAAGTAATTGAATTATCCTCATCCATGTCTAACACAACAAAATTAACTAGGAAAACAAATTTATCAATTTTTACAAGAACATCTTCGATAATACCCTTAGGAATTCTAATAGTTTTATCATCAAATTGTAGACTAATCCTAGTTTGTTTGGGTTTCTCTAGACCTAGTTGTTTAAACATTTTATAAGGCATGACATTTATACTCGCCCCTAAATCAGCTAAGGCATTATCAATAGCTAAACTACCAATTAAACATGGAATTGTAAAACTCCCTGGATCTTTTAGTTTTCGCGTAGTCTATTTTGTAGAATTACTGAGCACATTGCGTTTAGCTCCACATGCGACTCCTAGTCTAACTTATGCTTGTTCGTCAAGAGTTGTTTTAAAAATTTCCTCGAATCTGGCCTCTGTGATAGAGCTTCAAGAAGCGGTAAGTTAATATGTAATTTCCTTAAAAGTATTAGAAACTTACCGAACTTTTCTCTCCGAGGAATCCAGAGCTGATTCAGTTGATATTGAAAGAAGCACATAGCAGTCGCCTATCTGTTCATCCGGGAGGTTCAAAGATGTACCATGATTTGAAATGACTTTATTGGTGGCCTGGTATGAAGCGAGATATCTTAGATTTTGTATCGAAATGTTTAGTTTGTTAGCAAGTTAAAGCTGAACATCAAGTTCCATCTGGTTTGTTACAACCAATAATGATCCCTGAATGGAAATGGGATAAAGTAACGATGGATTTTGTTTCAGGGTTACCTTTGACTCCGAGAAAGAAAGATGCAATCTGGGTCGTAGTTCATAGATTAACGAAATCAGCCCATTCTATTCCAGTACGATCTAAATATTCACTTGATAAATTAGCTGAGCTTTACATTCCTGATATTTGAGATTGCACGATGTACCACTATCTATTGTGTCTGATAGAGATTTGAGAATTACAACACGATTCTGGAAGAAATTGCAAGAAGCTTTGGGTACTAAGTTGCATTTCAGTACGTGTAACAACCCGATTTTGACCCTAATCAAAAAAATGGTTTCAGGACCACAAAACCGAGTCCTAAAATTATTTTAAAATTATTTTTCGTATTTATTATGTGTGAATTTGTTTGTGTTAAATTTTTGTATATTAATTTCATCGTTTAAGTGTCCGATTAAATAAAAGGACTTAATTGCGTAAAATGTTAAATTTTCTAATTAATGTGTAAGTGCTAATTTGCTAAAGGGCTTTTAATATTAAGTCCTTAAAGGAAAATAGCCCATTTTATAAGTAGTGGACAGCATTAAGTGAATATATATGTTTTTATATGTTAAATTTATAAGTTAAAAATTTATATTAGTAAATAATATAATATAAAGTATATATATAATAAAACAAACATTAAAAAAAAGGCCATGTTCATCTTTTAAAGGCTTTTGACCGAAACCAAAGAAAAGAAAAAGAAATAAATATAAGCTAGGGTATTCAGCCCTGTGTTCTTCAAATTAAGATATGTTAATTGTTCGGTTTTTGATAATTTTTACGTTTTTGAGATCGTTGTTAAGTGTACTTCAAAACGCATGTCTCAATTTATGATTTTGATGATGATTTTGTGTTTTTCCATGGATGGAACCTTGTGGTTTTTGATGTTTGATGATGAAATATGAAATATATGTGGTAGATTAACAAGTTTTGTCTTTGAATTTTTGATTAAATTGAGTATTTTGGACTAAATTGAAAAAATACATTTTTGGGGAATAAAATGTGAAATAAATGAGATGTGTGGGCTTGTATGGACACTAGGAATATTTGGCCCTTAAGGAGTATATTCAAATTTTGTGTATGTTGTGTTTTGTGCAAAAAGGAATAAATTGTAAAAAGTGTGAAATGTTAGGGGCAAAATTATAATTTTCCTATTTATGTGTTTTTAGGCTAAATTGAATGTAATGGTGTTTAAATAAGATTAATTGAATATGCTTAGATCAAGAATTAAAGAAATTAGATTTAGATTGGGGAAAGACAAAAGTGGTCGAGCAGTCGATTTAACAGGCGACGACATCCAAGGTAAGTCCATTAGCATTTAAATGTTGAAATTATTACAGATATGTATTTGTTATGTACCAATATGAATTATTTGAATTTATATATGCTATGGTCGAATGTGGTTATTGTGATTTGGCTAACTTCTAAGCTTTATTCGACCGAGATTCGACGTCCGTAAGCCCCGTACAAACATTAGGAATAAATAGGATACATATGTCATGACATAGGATATCCGATATGTGTTATCATTTAAGACTACATCTGGGACTTTGGCATCGACTTGTGTTTATGTGTAAGACCACGTCTGAGACATTGGCATCATATTTGATTTGTGTAAGACCTTGTCTAGGACAGTGGCAACGATATGTGATTACATGTAACACCACGTCTGGGACGTTGGCATTTTACGAGCTTCCGACTATCTACGTATCTTTTTTAATTCTGAATGGTTCAACGGGCATGTGTAAGTGAAGGCCAATGTGATATGTGAATTAAAAGGACTCAAGTACGTATATACACTGTGTTAACAAATGAAAGGTAAGTTTTATGTTTATTACATTGTACAGAAGTTAATGTGAAAACATGTGAATTGTGTATAAGTTTTAACTATGTGTATTCGACCAAAAGGGGTATATTATGTGACTTTGATATTGAGATTTGAGTAATTACTTGTAATTGTGTATAAATCAATACTTGATATAACTTTGTATATATATGATTTTGCTAAGTTAATTGACTTTACCTTGCTATTGACTTACTAAGCTTGAATAGCTTACCTTATGTTTCTCTGCCTATTTCTGTTTTATAGATTTTGGATACATTACGAGCTCGGGGATCGTCAGTAGGACTATCACACTATCGACAACTTTCTTTTGTATTTTGGCTATGTTAATTATGAATATATGGCATGTATAGCATAGAAAAAGGTTGAATATGAATTAAGTACCGACGTATGTAATTAATAGCCATGCGAAGATGGCTTAACTTCTTTGCTTGAACTTGGTTATGTTTGATTATGGTTTAAGTTCATTTTGGTTATAATTTTATGTGCTATGGTAAATGGTATTTGTGATATGTGTTTTCTTTTGTGCTTTGAAGTTAGTTACTGATTTTGGATGTGGTATAAGTGATTTAACTATGATATATATATATATAATAGTACTGAAATAGATTTGTTATGCTACCATTGCTAAAATGATTTGATTATATTTTATTTGTTTTAGTAATGGTTTATAATCGATTGATGAGTACATTTGAATAAAAGTTGAAAGGTGATATTGTATATGCATTTGAATGATAGTTCGTCATTTAAGTATATATTTAGGTGATTAGTTATGTATTTTAGTATTGAATTGAATGATAATTAACTAGAGACAAATATATTTCGGTTTTGGTGTTTTATATTGATGTATTGTAAAGACTTAATTTGCATTATTAATAGTTTAAGTTAATAAGCTAAATATAATGAATATATGTAATTGTTATGTTTTATTCATAAATTGATAAGGAAGTGATGTTGGTTATAATATAAATTGATTATGTTATTAAATAATTTGATTTTTATGACTTATTTATTGAGATGGAATGATATTATATAAATATATGATACGATATAATTGTAATGTATTTGATTTGAGGTGTAAATTATGGTTGGTATAATTGAAACATGTTAGTTTAAAAACAATATAAATAAAAAATATTATTTTATGCCTGTTTTGAGTTGTGTTTTCTTCGGTAATGCCTCGTAACCCTAGTCTGGCGACGGATACAAGTTAGGGTGTTACATTTGATTGGTATCAGAGTTACGGTTTAGTCGATTCTATGACTAACATAGCACGTAAGAGTCTAGCTATACATGCCATATGTAATATAGCGATAGTGTGATGACATCTGACATTTGAAAATGTGTTTTCATATTATAATGGATCCTGCTCGAGCCGTACTGGATGATGTCGAGAGTGTAGTGCCTGCTCCCGTGCAAGGGACAGCGCCGATAGCTTCTCGAACTACTTCGAGTAATCCAAAGGGGGAGGCTAGACAAGCCTTCTACCAAATGATGAATGATTGGTTTACAAGATATCTGGACTAATCCGGCTGCACAACAACCTCCACCCCCGATTAATACATCTGCAGTACCTGTTATACCTTCGGTGAGTGATCCGATGAGATTGTTAGAGCCACCTGTTGATAAAATAAGAAAACATGGAGCCGAGGAATTTAGAGCCATTGATGATGATGATGCTGAGCGAGCTGAGTTTTGGGTTGATAATACCATCCGAGTATTTGATGAATTATCCTGCACCCTTGATGAGTGTTTGAAATGTGCTATATCTCTGCTATGTGATATTGTATATCACTGGTGGAATACATTAGTATCGGTTGTTCCAAAGGAGCGAGTGACCTTGGAATTCTTTCAGACAGAGTTTCGTAAGAAATATATCAGCCAGAGGTTTATTGTTCAGAAATGTAAAGAGTTTTTTGAGATGAAATAGGGGCGGATGACAGTGACAAAATACGAGCAGAAATTTGTTAGACTCAGTAGATATGCCAGAGAGTGTGTTTCATCTGAAGCTATTATGTGTAAGAGATTTAAAAATGGGCTGAGTGAAGACATTAAATTGTTAGTTGGCATACTAGAGATAAAAGAGTTTGTGGTACTTGTTGAGCGAGCCTGAAAAGCTGAAGAGCTCGGGAAAGAGAAAAGAAAAATTGATTTTGAAGCTAGAGATTCACACAAAAGACCATTCATTAAGCCATTTCAGTCGTCCTCAAAGAAATTCTGAGATGATACTTGTCGTTTGAAGAGTACTACCGGTCATTTCAGATGAGATCGAGATAGACCACCTATAAGCTTGAGAGCTATCTCTATAGCTAGTGTAGGTAATGTCAGATCAAATCAACTCGAGTGTGCACATTGTGGTAAACAACATCCCGACTGTTGCATATTGCATGATAGAGCCTATTTTAAATGTGGATCCAGAGATTATTTTATTCAGGAGTGTCCGAGATAGTTGATCAAAATCTGGCTTAGAATACTAAATTTGGTAATACTGCAACTCGAGGTAGACCACCCAGAAATATGGGTACTGTGTGGGGCAGCTAGAGAGGGACTAAAGATTCAGCTGTTAGAACTGAGGCTCGCGCACCAGCCAAAGCTTATGCCATACGTGCATGCGAGGAGGCCTCATCCCCATATGTCATTATTGGTACTTTTACTCTTTATGATACTACTATTATTGCTTTGATTGATCCTAGTTCAACTCATTCATACATGTGTGAGACTTTGGTGTTCAATGAGACTTTACCTATTGAGTCTACTGAGTTTCGAATTAAAGTATCGAACCCCTTAGGCCGATGTGTCTTGGTTGATAAAATATGCAAGAATTGTCCGTTGATAATTCAAGGTTCATGTTTTCCAGCTGATTTGATGTTGTTTCCATTTGATGAGTTTGGTATAATTCAGGGTATGGACTGGTTAACTCTACATGATGCTATAGTGAACTGTAAATAGAAGACTATTGATTTACAATGCCAGAATGATGAGATTATTCGGATTGAATCTAATGATCTGAATAGTTTTCCAGTAGTGGTATCTTCTATGACAACTTAGAAATAAGTGATAAAGCGTTGTGAAGCCTATTTATCTTATGTGCTTGATTCTAAAGTGATAGAAAAGATGATTGAATTAGTACGTGTTGTATGTAAGTATCCAGATGTGTTCCGTGAAGAATTACCGGGTTTGCCACCTATTTGAAAAGTTAAGTTTGGGATTGAATTAGTGCTAGGGACAACTCTGATTTCTATAGCTCCATACAGGATAGCACCTAAAGAATTAAAAGAATTGAAAGCACAATTGCAAGAGTTGACAGATAGGGGATTTGCACGACCGAATTTCTCTCCTTTGGGCGCACCAGTTCTATTTGTGAAAGAGAAAGACGAAACCATGAGAATGTGTATTGACTACAGGAAGCTTAATAAAGTGATTATAAAGAAGAAGTATCCGTTACCAAGAATTGATGATCTGTTTGATCAGCTGAAAGGGGCTACAGTGTTTACAAATATAGATTTGAGATCGGGATACTGTCAGTTGTGAGTTAAAGACTCTGATGTACCAAAGACTGCTTTCCGGACGAGGTACAGACACTACAAGTTTCTGGTTATGCCTTTCGGACTTACTAATGCCCCTACTATTTTCATTGATCTGATGAATCAGATTTCTAAATAGTATCTGGATCGATTTGTGGTAGTTCTTATAGATGATATTCTGATTTACTCCCGAGATGAAACCGAGCATGTCGAGCATCTAAGACTTGTGCTACAGACTATGCAAGATAAATAGCTGTATGCAAAGTTTAGTAAGTGTGAGTTCTGGTTACGTAAATTCAGTTTTCTGGGTCATGTTGTATCAGCATCAGGTATCAGGGTTGATCTGAGCAAAATTTTAACTGTACTTGACTGGAAACCACCGAAAAATGTTTTTGAAGTTCGAAGTTTTTTGGGACTTGCTGGTTACTATAGATGGTTCGTGAAGGGTTTCTCTATGGTTGCTACACCCTTGACAAAGTTGGTACAGAAAGATGTTAAGTTCGAGTGGTCAGAGAAGTGTCAGAAAAGTTTCAATCAGGTGAAAGCTTTTTTGACCGAAGCTCTAGTGTTAGTTCAGCCTGAATCTGGTAAAGAATTTGTCATTTATAGTGATGCATCTTTGAATGGTTTGGGTTGTGTTTTGATGCAGGGAGGCAAAGTCATAGCTTATGCCTCGAGACAATTGAAGCCACATGAAAAGAACTATCCGACACATGATTTGGAACTAACAGCCATTGCGTTTATGTTGAAGATTTGGCGTCATTATCTATTCGGTAAGAAATGTCATGTTTATTCTGATCACAAAATCCTAAAGTATTTGATGACTTAGAAAGATTTGAATTTGAGACAACGCCGATGGTTAGAGTTGTTGAAAGATTACAAGCTAGGGATTGACTACCATCCGGGAAAGGCTAATGCTATTGCTGATGCTTAAAGTCGAAAGTCATTATTTGCTGAAACACCCCGAACCCGGCCCACTAGAATGGACTGGATCCGTATGTTCCTCAAGTAACCTTGTTCAAATTCATTCAATACTTTGAAAATCGTGAGTTTTGGAAGATAGCTCGTTGTGGGTTGGGCTTGAGTTGAAAACAAATTTATTTTATAACAAAAACCCATTTGCGTCAAGTGACAAAATATTTAAACTTATTTCATACTAAGTGGGCTTACTCTTTATAAAGCCCTAAACTCATAACATAGTAATTATTGTAGAAATAAAATTAAATCACGGTGGCCTTATTACATAAAATGAAACCCAAAATAATAGATTGTACAATTACTTTAAAATAAAATAAATATTCAAATTAAACTAAACTTCAAGTCGATCATGGCCACCACAAGTTCTCGCCGTCCGGTCCATTACCGCTCATCACCAAACATATTCCCACAACGGGTGAGTCGATAGACTCAGTGTGTAACCAACACTTAACATAATAGAGATAGGCACACCATAAAAAAAAAATCATATGCATATAAAAATTCAATATCATGATGCAAACCCGAACCCAAACCTATATGCCATCCACTACACTCCACCCGTATTCAACCTTGTACACCGTGGGGACTACTAAGTCAACCCTCCTTCCGCTACACTCCATCGAAGGCGTCATTGCAATGACGTGCTCATCGCCCATCGATAATATTGTGGCATAGCCACCATCGTAATGTAAACAAGTTACCACTTAGTGAGACCAAGTCATCACATTCACTTAGTGAGACCAAGTCATCACATTCACTTAGTGAGACCAAGTCATCACTTTCACTTATAACGCTGGTGAGACCGTAGTCAACACCTTCTTCCCTTTCACATAAATCCCGAATGCCCCAAATTATAAATATCATGCATAACATATTTTTATTTCACTTTCACATCACTTTTCACTTGTATAACATTTGTTTCAAATCCTAGTAGAAGTAGGAAAACGTGCACGAATACTTTGTACCATAATATGGCACTTTAGCCACTTTCTTTCACTTGCACATTAACATATATAACATATTTAAACCATAAAACTATTAAGAATAGTGTGGAATACACACCGATTTGTTTAGCGATTCCTTGAGATTTGAAAGCAAGATCTAATGTTTAGATCCTAATTCCTACATTTGGTTTATCAAATATTACTTAGCATAAATTCTATTTTGGGCTATAATATCCAAATCCTAGTAGGATTTGTAAAGAGGCTTACCTTTGATGCCGATTTGATGGTTATTCAAATCCCGAAAACTTTGTTTTCCTTCACTTGATATTCGGCCAACCTTGAAACTTCAATATAAATTAGTTTTTAGCTTTTTAATAATTACGGATCTAATCTAGGTAATCACATAAACTTTGGCCGAATACCTTTAGGGGCTTACCTTATGGATTTTTTTAAATCTCGAAACTTCACCTCCCTTTTTCCTTGAAATCGGCAACTTCCTAGATCTCTGAATAGGTTAGTTTTTGATCAATTTGATCTAATTGACTGAGATTTGGCCTTGGCCGAATGTATAGACTCACTTACCTCAAATCCCAAAGTTGATCTTTATTTCAAATTCCTGCCAAAATCACTTGTTAGATTTGATCTATTATTTAATCATGGAGGGGATCTTTTTGCCGATTGTACATTTATGTACTTACCTCGTTTTGAATCCGAAAGATCCCTTATGCTATTCGCTATGGCACTATTATGGATCTCAAAGTTTTGGCTTTTGTGGATGAATAGTAGAAGAAAAGAAAAGAAAGAAAAGAGATGGAGAGAGTTTTGACAAGGGAAATTCGCTAAAGAGAAGAGGAAAGATTGTTGCTACTTTCACTAGGAGGTTTCGCAAGATGTTGAAGAGAAGACAATGGCTCTTTTCTTTTCTTTCTTTGGTCAAACTATTAGCCTTAGAGTCCCTAATTCACCAATTCTTTTGTGATAAGTTTTAGTTTTATCAATTATGAAATTCCATCAAATCTCCTAATTAGCCAAGAGTTTTTATTGAATAAAACTCCTCTTCCTTGTGTCAGTCCAACTCTCCACTCATGGAGGCAAAATTTTATTTCTTTTATTTGTTTCTAGATGACTCAAACTCAGCCCAAAACCTCTTGCATTTGGGCCATTTCCTAGGCCTTAGGTGGCATCTTCAGCCACATTTCCAAGTCCGTTATTGGGTCAAATTTTATGTTCTTTATATTTTTAGGGTCACTTGGCCCTAAACTCCCTTTGGGCTCTTAAATTCGACATTCCTGTCATTTTAAAGTTTCCTAAAATTTTTCGCTGACTCAGATTTTCCAAGTTTCCAAAATGTTTAGTTTCCTCTTTGGCTTGGTTTCCAAAATGTTTAGTTTCCTATTTTGGTTTGGTTTCCAAAATGTTCACTTTCCTAATTCCTTTAGGTTTCCAAAATGTCTAAGTTTCCAAAATGTCCATTTCCATTTCCATTTCCATTTCCATTTCCATTTTCATTTCCATTTTCATGCTTTTCTAGGTTTCCAAAAGTATCAAAAATTTATTCATAGTACTTGAAACTTGTCATTTCATACAATTAAACTGAAATGCATAGGCCCTATTCAGATGTTACGCTTCTACCTCCTTAAACAAAATTTCGTCCTCGAAATTTTCTAACTAAACAATTGAGGGTATTGTTGTCTCATTGCCTCTTCCGGCTCCCATGAAGCTTCCTCCTATCCATGATTGCGCCATAATACTTTAACTAGAGGAACTGTCTTCTTCCGTAGTACTTTCACGCCATGTTCCGTAATCAATTGGCTCTTCCTCGTAGGTTAAGTCCGCCTTAGCTCCACTTCTTCATCGGTACTATGTGAGAGGGATCCGATCGATAACGCCAGTAGCATGGACACATGGAACACGCCATGCATTTGTTGCAACTCGGTGGCAACTCTAGCTGGTATGCCACCGGTCCCACTCGCTTTAGTATTCGATAGGGCCCGATAAATCTTGGGCTTAATTTCCCTTCGACCAAACCTCATCACTTTCTTCCATGGTGAGACTTTTAGAAACACTTGGTCTCCTACTTCAAACTCTATTTCCTTCCGCTTGAGGTCTGTGATAAGACTTCGCTCATCGAGGCTTCTTTTAACCGTGTTCAATTATTTCAACCTTCTCTCGCATTTCGCCACTATCTACGGTCCCAAAACTCGACGTTCTCCTAACTCGGTCCAACAAGTAGAGTACGACACTTCCGTCCGCATAATGCTTTATACGGTGCCATTGAATGCTAGCTCGATAATCGTTGTTGTAGGCGAACTCGCTAAAGGCAAGTAGTCCTCCCAACTTCCTCGAAAATCCATCACACATCCTCTCAACATATCCTCCAACACTTGTATTACTCATTCAGATCGCCCGTCCGATTGTGGATGAAAGGTCAGTAGTGAAATCCAACTTGGTGCCTAAAGCTTGATGAAGTGCCTTCCAAAATCGAGACGTAAACCTTGGGTCTCTATCGAGATGATCGACATTGGTACTCCATGTAACCTCACAATTTTGCCACATATAACTTGGCTAGCTTTTGAAGGATAGTCTATTCTTCATTGGGATAAAATGTGCGGACTTAGTCAAACGGTCTACTATAACCCATACCGAGTCCTTCTTAGTAGGCGTAAGGGAAGCCCACTAACGAAGTCCATGGTAATTCTTTCCCACTTCCATTGTGGAATCTGGATTGGTCAAGCAATCTCGATGGAACTTGGTGTTCAAATTTAACTTGTCGACACGCCCGACATCTTCCCACAAATTCGTAACTTCTCGCTTAAGATATGGCCACCAAAATTGTTCTCTTAAGTCTCAGACAGACTTAATGCCTCCGGATGCATAGCATAAGGGCTACCATGCGCTTCTCAAGGATCTTCGCCTTAACTCCATGTCTCTTGGCATACGACTTTCCCTTTGTAGCATAATACTCCTTCATCATTAATCTCATAGTCCTCCAACTCTCTTACGTGCTTTTTGTAGCTTAACATTTAAATCTTCATCAACTAACTGTCCCTCTTTTACTTCCTTCAACCATGTTGGCTTGACTTGTAACTCTACCAACAAACTTCCATCCTCATATAAGCTTAAATGGGCTAACATTGCTCTTAGGTCCGTCACAACCTTCCTACTTAAAGCATCGCTACTACATTTGCCTTGCGGATGATATTCTATCGAGCAATCGTAGTCTTTCAAGAATTCCACCCACCTTCGCCGCCTCAAGTTTAACTCCTTTTGAGTCAACAGATACTTGAGACTCTTGTGGTGCAGATAGATCAACGACCTTTCTCCATACGTATAATGCCTCCACACCTTGAGAGCGAAAACCACTGCCGCCAATTCCAAGTCATGGGTTGGGTAGTTCACTTCATGCGCCTTAATCGTCCGGACGCATAAGCGACTACCTTGCCATCTTGCATAAGAACACATCCTAACCCCGTATGTGATGCATCACAAGATACCACAAAATCCTTTCCCGCCTCAAGTTGAATCAACACCGAGCTTAGTTAATACCTTTTAAGTTTTCCAAAACTCTCTTGTTGCTTATCCGTCCACACAAAGGGTACTTCCTTCCTCAACAATTTTGTTAATGGCGTGGCTATCGACGAGAATCCTTCCACGAACCTTCTGAATAGCCCGCCAACCCTAAAAACTACGAATCTCTCGCCATCGACTTAGGTGGTTTCCAATCCAACACCACTCGATTTTCTTAGGATCCACCCTTATTCCTCGGCAGACACCACGTGTCCTAAGAAAGCAACTTCTCTAAGCCAAAATTCACACTTGTGAATTTGGCATAAAGCTCTTCTCTCTTAATACTTGTAACACAATCCGAGATGCTCATCATGCTCCTCTTCGACTTAGAATATACCAAGATATCATCGATGAATACCACAACAAACACGTCTAAGTAAGGTTGGAACACTCGGTTCATCATATCCATGAATACTACCATGGGCGTTCACAACCCAAACGGCATTACTACAAACTCAAAGTGACCATATCTTGTCCTAAAAGCGGTCTTATGGATATCGCCTCCTTCACCTTCAATCGATGGTATCCGACCAGTAAATCAATCTTCAAAACATCTGCGGCTCTTTTGGTGATCGAACAAGTCATCGATCCTTGGCAAGGGATACTTGTTCTTGATGGTCACTTATTCAATTGATTTATAGTCTATGCACATACGCATAGTTCCATCCTTCTTCTTCACAAACAGACAGGGTGCTCCCCATGGAGACACACCGGGTGAATAAACCCACGATCCAATAATTCCTGGATTTGAGCCTTAAGCTCCACTAATTCCTTTGGCGCCATTCGGTATGGAGCAATTGACACTGTAATCGCTCCTAGTAGTAGGTCTATTCCAAATTCAACTTCTATCCGGGGTATTCTGGTAATTCCACCGAAACACACCTCAAGTCCCTTACTGCTCGACTCCTTTGACACCTTTCTCATTTCCATCCAACGTACTTACAAAGGCTAAGAACGCCTCGCACTTTTACGCACCATCCTTTCAAATTTTAAGCACCAAACTACATTAGTCAAATAGTTCCTTCTCTCTCCTATCATAATGACCACCTCATCCTCGGGGTCCTTAGTTCCATTCGCTTAGCCGCACAATCCAACACACCGATGTTCTACTAACCAATCCATACCAAGTATAAGGTCAAATTTCAAGGGTAATTCCATTAGGTCACCAAAGCTCACTCCACAATTTCTAGGGTATATCTCGAAAGATCTTATTTACCACTATAGTTTGGCCTAATGGGCTTACTACCGCCATCTCTTTATCGAAAGTTCAAAGTCTAGGCCTAGTGTCTCAACTACACTACCGGCAACAGAAGAATGGGTCGAGCCCACATCAATTAAAGCATAATAGGGTTTACTATGAATGAGGAACGTCTGGATTATGACGTCCGTAGCGTCTTCATCCTCTCTACAATAACCGCATAAACCAAACCCGATTGTCTTGCTTCAGATTGGTGGCACCTCGCCACATCCTCTCGCCAAAGACTATTACCTGTTATTCAACCTCAACCTCGTTAAGCTGCTTGTCCTCCCTACCACTGATTAACATTACGAGTTCTTTGGTCGTCATCATCCGATATCTTTGGACATCCCTAAGCATATGGTCCTTAGACCCACATTTAAGACATGCTCCTATCTTTTTCCAACACTCACCGAGTGCTTCCTTCCACAATACTCACAAGGACGACATCGCCTCGGTATCAACTTGTCGACCCTTCGACCCCTCGCCGGGCCTTTTACGCACATTTCCGATGATCCATAACCTCTCTTGGGTCTATTCCCGCCGAGTTCGCCTAGTCGAGTCCTTGATTCCTTCACTACCTTGGCCTTTTCAACCAATGTGGAGAACTCCTCTCCGATGTGGAGCGATCAACAACCTTAGGTCATCCCTTAATCCGTCCTCAAACGGACATAGCTCATGTTCGATCACGACTACTCCTCGAGCATATCGGCTTAACCTCGTAAATTCACCTCATATGCCGCCATCGATTTGTTCCCCGAACTAGTCCTAGGAAAGCTTTCACGCTCGTCAATATACCGAAATGCCGACATACTTCTTCCGATATGCCTCGTTAGCATACTCCCACGCCGATCCTCCGCCGTGGCACCATCACGAAACAGATTAGCCACCATTGGTATGCTTCATCACGAATAGGCTACCATCCCTTTCAACTTCTCCTCGGGTCAGTCGAGTTCATCCATAATACGCCGATTGCTTCCAACCAATACTCATGCAGACTGGGTGCCACACCGGACACTCCACTTAAACACCTCGGCCCCGCTGGCTCGAGTCGCCGGCATGATTTTTGAGCCCCAATTTCCACCGCGCCACCACCATTTCCAATACTGCAACATGGCTGCGACACGGCCTCATCCCCGCTCTAAGCCTCGCTTTCGACATTAACAAATTGGGGTGGTGGTGGCGGTGGTAACTCATTGTCGAACCTTGACCGATCTAACGGGTTCGACACGCTTATTCTTCCTCTCAAGCGTCCTTGATTTAATCGCATCCTCTAGAACTCATTTTCTAGCGTCGAGATCTGATTAAGAAATTTTATGGATTAGTCTTTGTTCCACTTATTTATCAGCGAAGGAGTTTTATAGAAAGGGTTTTAAGAGTGGTTCTTTCGTATTCATACAAACACACAATCTTTTCCATTCATTCATTCATCCATCAAACAAGTATGAACTTGCGTTCATTCAGAGAAACGTTGTAGTTTTTGTTGTTGTTGTTTTCCTCTACCTGGGGTATTTTCGTAGTTTTGTCCTACAAGGGCATTTTCGTAATTTTTCAGAAGAAAAACGTTCCTTGGTGTTTTTGTTCAAAAATTATTTTGAAAATTTTGAAGTCTAGGGTAATTTGGAAAAAAATTTTGAATCTGGGGTTATTTCGGTAGTTTTTAACCTCGGGGTATTTTGGTAATTTTTCACAAATCAGGGTAAATTTGTAAAATTTAATAAATCAGTGGTATTTCAAAAGTTGTAAAACTCTGAGGGTTCTTTTCGAAAATTGTTCCTTCAAAGTTGAGTAGTTGAATCATTTTATAAACCAATGGCACTTTGGTAATTTTACCACTAAGGACATTTTTGTAATTTGTATGGATCAAAAATTTTTTGAAAATAATTGTGTACTGAAATAGTTTTCGTGAATTAAGGATAAGAGAAAGAAGGTGATTTAAGAATTTTAATATTAAGTGTTAAAAAAAATAGCTAATTCCCTTTCGGGTTTTAGTTATTGAGTTTAGCCTATGATTGAGCCTTCTTGGTCGGGGTGAACCAAAGCTACGCACTGTGCAGATTCAAGTGGAGAGGAGGTGGGTCACGGATCGCTAAATACCAAGCTCCCATCGAAACCATTCCTAGACATGCGTCATGAGGGTTGCCACACCCGCTAAGTTCTCTAGGTAGGGTGAGCCGAAGCTACGCACTAGGTAGGATTCAAGAAGAGGAGGTGAGTCACTAGGACTGCTTAAATACCAAGCTCTTCAGATCCACTCCTAGACATGCGTGCCATGGTTGCCACAACCTAGCTTAATTGACTTAGTCATAGGTTGGTTTAGTGCCTTAAATCTTATGTGTTTGTGTTTGTGTAGTCTAATCCTGGGGTTCAAGTTCCTATCATGCTATTCTACGCTCCATGCCTTTTCTACCCTTATATAAATCATGTAATCACACATAGAGTTGGGGTACTTACCGGTGGATCATGGTTGGAGACTTAGGGGCCATGTCTTTATACTGCCTATTTGTAAAAATACTTTCATAAAGCTTATTTAGCCTTATTTTAAAAACGTTTGGGCCTTAGGCCACAGCCGAGAGTTTGAATCTGGCTCGATACTAAATCGAAACACCTTAACCCTACCACTAGAATGGATGGATCTCGTATGTTCCTCAAGTAACCTTGTTCAAATTCATTCAATACTTTGAAAATGTGAGTTTTGGAAGATAGCTCGTTGTGGGTTGGGCTTGAGTTGAAAACAAATTTATTTTTATAACAAAAACCCATTTCGCCAAGTGACAAAATATTTAAACTTATTTCATACTAAGTGGGCTTACTCTTTATAAAGCCCTAAACTCATAACATAGTAATTATTGTAGAAATAAAAATTAAATCACGGTGGCCTTATTACATAAAATGAAACCCAAAATAATAAATTGTACAAGACTTTAAAATAAAATAAATATTCAAATTAAACTGAACTTCAAGTCGATCATGGCCACCACAAGTTCTGCCGTCCATGGTCCATTACCGCTCATCACCAAACATATTCCCACAACGGGTGAGTCGATAGACTCGAAGTGTAACCAACACTAAACATAATAGAGATAGGCACACCATAAAAAAATCATATGCATATAAAATTCAATATCATGATGCAAACCCAACCCAAACCTATATGCCATCCGCTACACTCCACCCGCACCAACTCGCATAAGTGGGGACTACTAAGTCAACCCTCCTTCCGCTACACTCCATCGAAGGCGTTGCGCAATGACGTGCTCATCGCCCATCGATAATATTGTGGCATAGCCACCAATCGTAATGTAACCGGTTACCACTTAGTGAGATCAAGTCATCACATTCACTTAGTGAGACCAAGTCATCACTTTCACTTTTAACGTTGGTGAGACCGTAGTCAACACCTTCTTCCCTTTCACATAAATCCCAAATGCCCCAAATTATAAATATCATGCGTAACATATTTTTATTTCACTTTCACATCACTTTTCACTTGTATAACATTTATTTCAAATCCTAGTAGAAGTAGGAAAACGTGCATCAATACTTTGTACCATAATATGGCACTTTAGCCACTTTCTTTCACTTTCACATTAACATATATAACATATTTAAACCATAAAACTATTAAGAATAGTGTGGAATACACACCGATTTGTTTAGCGATTCCTTGAGATTTGAAAGCAAGATCTAATGTTTAGATCCTAATTCCTACATTTGGTTTATCAAATATTACTTAGCATAAATTCTATTTTATTATAATATCCAAATCCTAGTAGGATTTGTAAAGAGGCTTACCTTTGATGCCGATTTGATGTTTATTCAAATCCCGAAAACTTTGTTTTCCTTCACTTGATATTCGGCCAACCTTGAAACTTCAATATAAATTAGTTTTCGACTTTTTAATAATTACGGATCTAATCTAGGTAATCACATAAACTTTGGCCGAATACCTTTAGGGGCTTACCTTATGGATTTTTTTAAATCCCGAAACTTCACCTCCCTTTTTCCTTGAAATCGAAACTTCCTAGATCTCCGAATAGGTTAGTTTTTGATCAATTTGATCTAATTGACTGAGATTTGGCCTTGGCCGAATGTATAGACTCACTTACCTCAAATCCCAAAGTTGATCTTTATTTCAAATTCCTGCGAAATCACTTGTTAGATTTGATCTATTATTTAATCATGGAGGGATCTTTTGCCGATTGTACATTTATGTACTTACCTCATTTTGAATCCCTAAGATCCCTTATGCTATTCGGCTATGGCACTATTATGGATCTCAAAGTTTTGGCTTTTGTGGATGAATAGTAGAAGAAAAGAAAAGAAAGAAAAGAGATGGAGAGAGTTTTGACAAGGAAATTGGCTAAAGAGAAGAGGAAAGATTGTTGCTACTTTCACTAGGAGGTTTCGCAAGATGTTGAAGAGAAGAGAATGGCTCTTTTCTTTTCTTTCTTTGGTCGAAACTATTAGCCTTAGAGTCCCTAATTCACCAATTCTTCGCTTGTGATAAGTTTTAGTTTTATCAATTATGAAATTCCATCAAATCTCCTAATTAGCCAAGAGTTTTATTGAATAAAACTCCTCTTCCGTGTGTCAGTCCAACTCTCCACTCATGGAGGCAAAATTTTATTTCTTTTATTTGTTTCTAGATGACTCAAACTCAGCCCAAAACCTCTTGCATTTGGGCCATTTCCTAGGCCTTAGGTGGTATCTTCAGCCACATTTCCAAGTCCGTTATTGGGTCAAATTTTATGTTCTTTATATTTTGGGGTCACTTGGCCCTAAACTCCCTTTGGGCTCTTAAATTCGACATTAGGGGTCATTTTAAGTTTCCTAAAATTTTCGCGCGGCTTTGTATTTTCCAAGTTTCCAAAATGTTTAGTTTCCTATTTTGGCTTGGTTTCCAAAATGTTTAGTTTCCTATTTTGGTTTGGTTTCCAAAATGTTCACTTTCCTAATTCCTTTAGGTTTCCAAAAATGTCTAAGTTTCCAAAAATGTCTAAGTTACCAAAAATGTCCATTTCCATTTCCATTTCCATTTCCATTTCCATTTTCATGCTTTTCTAGGTTTCCAAAAGTATCAAAAATTTATTCATAGTACTTGAAACTTGTCATTTCATACAATTAAACTGGAAATGCATAGGCCCTATTCAGGATGCTACATTTGCTCTGCGTGCAATGAAAGCGCATATGGTTATATCTGATGATGGTTTGATAATAGATGAATTAAAAGCAATATTGTTGTTTGTTCAATAAATTTGTGATGCCCAGAAAGTTAATAATGATTTGTTAGCAAAGCGAGCTCAATGTGAAAATAATGTTGAATTAGAATTCCGAGTTGATGAAAATGGCTGTTTGGGGTTCAAAAATCAAATATGTGTTCTGATGAATTCAGAGTTCATTCAGATGATTTTGAATGAAGCTCATAGCAGTCGTTATATGTGTAATATCCCAAAATTGGGCCTAGTAGGATTGGCCCGATTGGGCCTTGGGCTTTAGGAAAAATTTAAGTATCATCTTGTTGATTGTGTTAGCTCGGATATAATTTTGTTGTATGCCTAATACAGTCTTGAGAAGGCTTGGAATTAATTGGTTTAGAATAATTTTTATTATGGAGAATTTAGTGAAGTGGATCAAGTGATTATGATGCTTAAGTTAATTTAAGTGTTTAATGTTAGCATAAATGAGCTAGTAGTAAAGTGGTGTTGGATCATGAGTAATTGCATGAGGGAAGAGGTTCGAATCCCATGAATGGAAATAAGGCGACTTTTATTTTTGCATGTGTATGACATGTGTCGGTCAACTCTAATTAAGATAAGGTTGGATTTTATCATTTATGGATAGTAGACTAAAAGAATAAGGCAAGTTATTAGTTAAGGTATGGAATCAAGAAAATATGGTATGATAAGGGGACAAAAGGCATGGATTAAGATGAGGTTTGGAAACTTTTTAATGGCATTTTGTCCATGAACATGGACGGTTTCATGGACTAGGGGGGAGTTGGCCGAATTTATTTTGGAAGGAATTAGGAGGAAGAATAGGAGGAAGATTAGGAAGAAATAAAGAGGAAATTGTGGGATTTGTGATGAATATATGAGTTGGATGGCTAATGGGGATTTCTTGGATGACCATTTCAGTTTTGCATAGTATAAATAGGGGGAATGATCATCTTTGTTATCTTTTTTCTTCTTTAATTTTCTTTGTGACAGAAATTGGGTTTTTCCATCTCATTTTCTCTCTATGCCGAAAACACTTAAGGCTATTCTTCTTCTCCCCATTTGCTCTCTTGTGGCCGAATATTTCAACCCTCTTTTTAAGTCCATAGTCGAACCATATAGCCTCATTTTCTACTCTATTTCTCTATTATTAAAAGTGCCGAAACACCATATCAAATCTTTCTTGGAGGGACTGTCGACTACGTGCTTGTAATCTTTTATTCTCTTCAATGTGTAGTGGTAAGTTCTTTCTTTATCATTCGATTTTGAGCTTTTTTTGCTAGTGTGCCGAAAATCATGAGGATAGGCCTAGGGATGGCTGAATATTCTTTAAGCCATGATTATGTGTTCTTTTGTGTGTAGCCGACACTAAGGAGCCTCAAAAGAGATCTATCGGGTTTTGGAACATCAAGGTAAGTGATTGATAACATTCGACCATAAGCCATATTATGGGTTTAAGTGGTGACCAATTGTGTATTATGATTTTTAAAGTTTAGATCTACTCAAGTATTCGTTCAATAGTGAAAGCTAATTATTTGTAGGTACCGATGGGTGGTAGATTGCAAAGGAACTCGAGTGTGATTTGGGATTTGGTAGGAGACCAAATCAACATTTAGGAGAAGGAAGAACCACGTTTGAGATCGTGTTAGATTCGAGTGGTTCGAGATTTCGCTAATAGGCGGGTGTGTAGTTAGCCTACTATTTTTTGGGTTTATGATTGTATGTGATATCTGTATGTGTGTTATGAATGTGGTAACTAGAGCAATGGAAATTGTGATGTGGATACCCTCAAGGGGTATGTCGATAATTAAGTAAGTCTAGAATCGATGAAATGTGACTATTGTTATGAATATGTGATAATATGCGAAATAACATGTACATGCATGGCACTAGAGTGGATCCTCGAAAGATAGAGGCCGTTTCGATTGGAAGCCGCCTAAGTCAAGAGCGGAGATTCGGAGTTTTCGGGTTGGCGTGATACTACCAGAAGGTTTGTAGAGGGTTTCTCATTAATTGCAAGACCGGATGACCAAATTATTGAGAAAGGGAGTTCCGCTTGTTTGACCGAGAAGCGCAGGAGAGCTTCGATAAGTTAAAGAAGATTTTGACCAAGCTCCTGCTCGATTCAACCCGAGGCTGGTAAGGAATTTGACAGTCATCGCGATGCATCACATACGGGCTTGGGTTGTGTCTTGATGCAAGAAGGTAAGGTTGTGGCTTACGCTTCGACAACCGAGGCCACATGAGGTCAACTATCCGACGACGATCTGGAGTTAGCAATGGTATTTGCCTTAAAGATATGGAGGCATTACTTGTGCGGAGAAAGATCGGTAGTCTATACGGACCATAAGAGTCCAAGTACCTCCCGACTCGTAAAGACTTGAATCTAAGACAATCACGATGGATTGAGTGGCGAAAGACTACGATTGCTCAATTGAGTATCATCCGGCAAGGCTAACGTCGCGGGCGCACGCGCTGAGCCGTAAGGTTGTTTTTGGATCTAAGAGCGTTGTTTGCCCACTTGAGTTTGTACGATGACGGAGTATTTCGCGAATCGCAGTGTTGCCTACTTGGGTTGAGCGGATCGAGAAAAGCGCTTGTTAGATGAGGTTTTGAGCGCAGAGGACCTCAAAAGTGAATAATGGTTTGAAGGGTTCTGACTTGTCCAAAGGATGGGGTTCTCGTGTTTCCGTGGGAAGGCTTGTATGCCGAGAGACGCTGAATTGAGGCAAAGATTCTTCAGATGCTCATAGCGCCCCTACGCTATGCATCCCGGAGGTAGCAAAATGTATAAGGATCTCAGAGAATGCGTCGTGGGCTGCCCGAAAAAGGAGGTGATGAGTTTGTAGGAAGTGTCGACATGTCGCAAGTCAAGGCCGAGCATCGATTGTATGATGATCTATACTATATATATGCTATGAGATGCAATGTTGGACATGGTTGCATGAGTTACATGATTGCATATTGTACATGAGTCGGTATGGTATATTGATGGGTGATCTGAGTGGAGGAGCAATGATATTTTGTCTTGTGAGCACCGGTGCTTTAGTAGCACACTTTGTGACTTTAGGTCACGGAGGTTTAGCACCTCATTGCGACTTGTCCCTATGGTTTAACCACCGTGGGTTGGCCCCACTTGAGATATGGGATCGTCTCGCTAGTGATTTGGTATCACACGATGGGTTGGCCCCATCATCGAGTTGTGACTTGGTCACCGGTGCTTTAGTAGCACAATTGTGTCTTTGGGACACCGGTGGTTTGGCACCACATTGGCGGATATTGTGTCTTTGGGACACCGGTGTTTTGGTAACACATTGTGACTATATGTCACAGTGGTTTGGCACCACCGGTGGTTTGGTACCACACTGGGGTAGAAAAGCGATATGGATGGTTAGGATCGGGTTGCATTAATTATGTTGCTTTGTATGATGTGTGTTAGCATGTTGTTTTCGAGAGCGGGATTTACACTTTGAGTCACTCGACTCACCTCTCCTTTGACTATTTCGGGTGACACATAGAGCGGACACGGCCGGGATGGACTCGAGGTGCTCATGCCATCTTGAAATAAAGCTTTGCTCGGACTTTTAAGAAATTTGGTACTTAAGTTTTATTATTACTATTTGGTTTATTTGGGTTGTAAATGGCCTTTTAAATTATGTTATGAGAACAAAATGAACTCAAAGGGCTTTGGGATTCTAGATCGTTTGTGAAACAACTTAAAATCAAAGGATACTTAGTAAGTTTAGATCTATTTTTCTTCAAATACAAAATTCGAAGTGTTTTCCTCAACTTTCAAACTCAATAGTGAAAGCTAATTATTTGTAGGTACCAAGGGTGGATCTACCGATTGCAAAGGGAACTCAAAGGGAGTGTGATTTGGGATTTGGTAGGAGACCAAATCAACATTTAGGAGAAGGAAGAACCACGTTTGAGATCGTGTTAGATTCGAGTGGTTCGAGATTTCGCTAATAGGCGGGTGTGTAGTTAGCCTACTATTTTTGGGTTTATGATTGTATGTGATATCCGTATGTGTGTTATGAATGTGGTAACTAGAGCAATGGAAATTGTGATGTGGATACCCTCGAGGGTATGTCGATAATTAGGTAAATCTGAATCGATGAAATGTGACTATTGTTATGAATATGTGATAATATGCGAAATAACATGTACATGCATGGCACTATTTTATGTTGCATGTGCATGGGTGGGATATGAAAGAAAGACAGGGTGTACTTCGAGTACGTCGTTTGATGAATGGCTATGTGCCTCATCGTGATTGATATAGGCTATGTTCCATATAGTGGTTATTGATGGCTTTGTGCTCATCGTGGTTTTGATGATAGCTTCGTCTACATCGTGGATTGGCGCTGACTAAGGTCGCGTTGTGCACTATTTGCGATTAAGTTCGCGTGGACGGCATTTGTTCCCATATTGGAGTAAAAAGGAGAGGGTGATTTAAAATTCCACGGTGTGTGGTAAATTTGGATACGGGGTGTGTAGAGGATGGACCCTAGGCTGGGTTAGGTTCTATAATTGCATAATTGTGTATGTGAATTAATGTGGTAATGGGCCAAGCCCAGTATGTGGAAACATGTGGTTAATTACCCTATTATAAGAATGTGATGTGGTTATGGGTCAAGCCCAATAAGTGAAATTATGTGAATAACGTTGTGTTAATATATGACATGTGGGTGGAATTCAGTGGACTAATTGCACACTGAGTCTGTGTGACTCACCCAAATTTTTACCAACATTGCAGGTGATGCATATAGCTTGGATCGGGTTGGAGTGGATACGAGGTGGCCCATGCGGAAGATGATTTAATTGATTTACGAATTTTATATTATTAGTATTTGGGAATTTATTTTGTGTAATAAGGGCCTCCTAAAGTATTTAAGGATTTTTACGATGTCTTGGTTGGATTGGCATTTAAATTATAATTTGAAAATGTTCTTATTTTCGGCAACTTGCATCTTTAGAATATATAATAAAGTTTTCAAATCGGATATTTTATAACAACTAAATTTTTTATGGGCTTTTAATTATACAATATTTTTCCAAAGACAATAAATTTATACATTTTCACCTTTAAGTCAAATTCTTTTCAAACGTTTTTCGCAGTGACATACCAGTCTGGTCAAGGCTCGTGGGCCGATTTGGGGTGTTACAATTTGGTATCAGAGCCCGGTTCAAAACTCGGCTTTGAGGGTTTTGGGCCCAAAAACATTTTTTAAGATGGGCTTTTCAAAGATTTGGGCTTCCATAAATTTTTCGGTTTATTCGGCATGGCTTTGTATCTCATTCAAGTCCACCAGGTAAGTACCTCTAACTATTGAAGTGATTTGCATATGTGAATGTTATGGGCTTATGGGCTCGTAGATTAGAAGTTTAGGGCTATTGAACCCTAGGGCTAGTGCACTCAAATGCATGCATAAGACTTAAGAACAACCGAACAAACATGTGAAGAAAGTTGCCGAGTTAAGGTGTGGCAACCATTGTACGCATGTCTAGGAGTGGATTCAGTAAGAGCTTGGTATTTAAGCAGTCCTAGCGACTCACCTCCTCTTTACTTGAATCCTACCTTGTGCGTAGCTACGATTCACCCTAACCAAGAGGACTTATTCACGGGCTAAACCGATAATTAAAACCCGAAAGGGACTAGCCATGCAGTTTTATAAAAACCCTAGTTTTTAAAATCACCATATTACCCCTTTGATTTGTAGAATGAGTATTTTTGAGAATTTTTCAAAAATATCTTCGATTTACAAAATTACAAAAATGCCCCAGTGTTGTAAATTACTAAAATACCCCTTAGTTACTAAGATTTTCAAAAATACCCTCGACTTATGTTAAAATATTCTTACTTTACAAAATATCAAAAACCCTATTTTATAAAAATACCACCTGATTTGGGAAAATTTACGAAAATGCCCCTGACTTCCAAAATTACCGAAATAACCCCGATTTCTTAAATTTTTGCAACACCTCTGATTTGGAAAATAAATTTTCAAGATAACCCCCGAGGTTTTGTAAATTCTGAAAAGCCTTTGATTTGTAAAATATTTTTGAATTGACCCCGATTTATTACTAAAATACCCTTATAGGAAAAATGACAAAATTACCACTGGGTGGGGAATGATCAGGAATGCCCAAAGTAGTGAAGTGAATGTTGTGGCTGAATGTGTCTCTATCGAGATGGATGAATGTGAATGTGAATGTGAATCTCTGAATTAGAATAGTGAACTTGAACTGAGACTTTGTTTGATCGAGAGAGCCACTATTAAACTCCTTTTCATAAATTTGTTCGCGGATAAACAGTGGAACAAAGTACTAATGCATAAAACTTTTTAATCAGATTAAATCACGACGTTAGTAATGAGTTCTAGTGAACGTGGCCGAGGTAGAATGTCAGTATCGGAACCAGTAGGGTCTGGCCATGGGTCAGAAAATGATGTCTTCTTGCAAATGATGGTATGCAGAGGATCAAGATCGACCGAGAAGATGATGCAGTATCGTTGGCCATGTTGCGAGTGCTAGAGTGAGTGGCAGGAGCTAATGTGAGTAATAGAGCTCGAAAATCAGTGCTTGAAAGACTTAAGTCAAATGGAGCCGAGATTTTTAGAGGAGTGTCTGGTGTAGCTCCGAACATGGTGGAGTATTGGCTAGAAGAAGTTGATAGGATTATGGATGATTTGGATCTAACGGCGGAAGAAAAATTGAAAGGTGCTGTCTCGTTGCTCCAGGATGAAGCTTATCGATGGTGGCTCACTGTTAGACAAGGTACCCCTGCAGATCGAGTAGATTAGGAGTACTTTAAGGTTAAGTTTGAAGGAAAATACGTTGGAGCTAGTTATTTAGACTCGTAAAGTAAGGCGTTTTTAAATTTGGTATAAGGAAGTATGTCGGTAGCGGAGTACAAAGCGGAATTTGTACGGTTAAGTCAATATGCTAAAGGAATCATGGCCACTGATTACGAAAGGTGTGTCCTATTTGAAGATGGATTGCAAGATGAGCTGCGATTGTTGATCGCTCCGCAGAGAGAACGAGATTTTTGCAATTCTGGTAGAGAAAGCTCGGATAGCTAAAGAAGTTAAGAAGACTGTGAGGCAAAACCGAGAAAAGAATAGGAACCAGAATAAGAGAAGTTTTCGATCGTCGGAATCATCTGAAGGTTTTTGGAAAAGGCCAAGGATTGAGAATTCTGTGCGTGTACCTGTACCAGTTGTGGAGAATCGGGGTCGTCTATGTGCCCAATGTGGGAGAGCTCATGTAGGAGAATGTTGGGGAAATAGCAAGGAATGTTTCGGTGTGGGTCTAAGGCTCATTTGGTTAAGAAATGTCCTCAAGTGATGGATAGGGCACGAGTCCAAGGACGTGGAACACCAAGCAAAGGTGCTGAAGGTTCGGATGCAAGGCAACCAAGGTTGGCTTAGGCAATCAGTCATAGCAAGGAGGAAGTTGGCCCAGATAGGATTGGGTATGTTCCCTAATCCTGGAATTTCTTTATTACTTTGGTTGTTATAAAGCTAGTTCGTTCTTGTGATGTTAGCGAAGCATATGGAATCTTGATTGTGAACTTTGGGATTTTGCAAAAGAAATGTGCTAGTTTTATTAAATCAGAGTGCGCAGTAGTAGCATAGTGTGGTGAGTTAGGACGGACGGTTGTTCGTTAGTAAGTAATTTCAAGGACAAAATTATTTTTTTAAGGGGGTAGAATTGTAATATCTCGAAATTAGGCCTAGTAGGATTGGGCCCATTGGGCCTTGGGCTTTAGAAAAAATTTGAGTATCATCTTGTTGATTGTGTTAGCTCGGATATAATTTTGTTGTATGCCTAATACAGTCTTGAGAAGGCTTGGAATTAATTGGTTTAGAATAATTTTTAGTATGGAGAATATAGTGAAGTGGATCAAGTGATTATGATGCTTAAGTTAATTTAAGTGTTTAATGTTAGCATAAATGAGCTAGTACTAAAGTGGTGTTGGCGCATGAGTAATTGCATGAGGGAAGAGGTTCGAATCCCATGAATGGCAATAAGGTGACTTTTATTTTTGCATGTATATGACATGTGTCAGTCAACTCTAATTAAGATATGGTTGGATTTTATCATTTATGGATAGTAGACTAAAGGAATAAGGCAAGTTATTAGTTAAGGTATGGAATCAAGAAAATATGGTATGATAAGGGGACAAAAGGCATGGATTAAGGGATGAGGTTTGGATACTTTTTAATGGCATTTTGTCCATGAACATGGACGGTTTCATGGACTAGGGGGAGTTGGCCAAATTTATTTTGGAAGGAATTAGGAGGAAGAATAGGAGGAAGATTAGGAGGAAATAAAGAGGAAATTGTAGGATTTGTAATGAATATGTGAGTTGGATGGCTAAGGGGGATTTCTTGGATGACCATTTCGATTTTGTGTAGTATAAATAGGGGGAGTGATCGTCTTTGTTATCTTTTTTCTTCTTTAATTTTCTTTGTCTTGAAAATTGGGTTCTTCCATCTCATTTTCTCTCTATGCCGAAAACACTTAAGGCTATTCTTCTTCTTTCCATTTGCTCTCTTGTGGCGAATATTTCAACCCTCTTTTAAGGGCCATAGCCGAACCATATAGCCTCATTTTCTACTTTATTTCTCTATTATTGAAAGTGCCGAAACACCATAGTCAAATCTTTATTGGAGGGTCATCGACTACGTGCTTGTGATCTTTTATTCTTTTCAACATGTAGTGGTAAGTTCTTTCTTTATCATTCGGTTTTGAGCTCTTTTGCTAGTTTGCGAAATCATGAGGATAGGCCTAGGGATGGCCGAATATTCTTTAAGCCATGATTATGTGTTCTTTTGTGTGTAGTCGACGCTAAGGAGCCTTAAAAGAGATCTATTGGGTTTTGGAACATCAAGGTAAGTGATTGATAACATTTGGCCATAGGCCATAATATGGGTTTAAGTGTTGACCGATTCTGTATTATGATTTTTAGGGGCTAATCGACAGAGGTAATAGAGGCTTCGGGATTCTAGATCGTTTCGGTAATGTAACAGACCGAATTTGACCCTAATTGAAAACGGTGGTTTCGGGACCATGAATTTGAACCCGATTAATATTTTAATATTATATTCTGTCTTTATTATATGTGGATTAATGTGTGTGAAAATTTCATAGAAAAATTTTATCGTTTAAGTGCTTAATTTGATGAAAAGGATTTAATCGAGAAAAGCGTAAAAGTTGCGTGCTAAAGTGAAAAGTACTAATTTGATTGTGGCTTTTTAAGTGGGTGTCCTAAAGGGGCAATTAGCCCATAAACTATGATAAGGAACAGCAATGGGCCACACCAACTACAAAATATATGTTAGTTTAATTTATTTTTTATTATAAGGTTATGTTAGTATATTATAATAATGTTAATGTATATATATTAAACAAAACATAAAATAAAGCCACCATCATCTTTATTCTCTCATAGCCGAATGTAAGAAGAGAAAACACCATTGTTTGAGCTTAAGGTTTCAGCATTAGGGGAGGCTTAAATCGGGTATGTACTTTGTTTAGTTTTTGAAAATTTTAACGTTTTTGAGATCGTTGCTTCGTATATTACCCGACCCATGCCGAAATTTTTGAAAATATTATGTACATAGGATTCGGCCATTAACATGCTTATATGGTTTTGATATTTGATGGTTTGAGATTAAATATATGTTAAAGATTTACAAGTTTTGTATTGAAAATTTTCGTGATTTGGAGTAAATAGGGCTAAATTAAAAAAATAAATTTGTGAGGGGTAAAAATGCAAAATAAATGAAATGCATGAACTTAGATGGCTATGTAAAGGATTCGGCCTAACTATAGTGTTGGAAGATTTCGCATATTTTGTGTTTTGTGTAAATAGGACTAATTTGTAAAAATGGAAAACATTAGGGGCAAAATCGTAATTTGTCTATCTTAGTGTTTTTGGATTAAATTGAGATGAAATGTGCTTGAATGGGCTAAATTTTAATGTGTTTTAGATCAAGAGCAAAGAAAAACGGATTTAGATCGGAAAAAGACGAAGGTTCTCGAATAGCCGATTTGCACGGTCTATCGACAACCGAGGTAAGTCCTTAAGCAAATTTATATCGAGAAATTATTTACAAAAGTAGTACATGATAAAGTTTGGTATTTAAGGCATGAAAATATATATAGGCCGAATGTGGGGTATGAAATTGTATTAAATTTGTTTGTTGAATGTGATGGTTCGGTTTAACATGAACTTGTAAAATAAAGTATATGAGATGGATGTGATTGTAGCATTAAGTAATGTGTATGGGAATGTTGATTGGGTTGATAATCGGGCTTTGAGCCTAGCAGGCCTCGTGCTGGTGTTATTAATCGGGCTTTGAGCCTAGCAGGCTTCGTGTCGGTGTTATTAATCAGGCTTTGAGCCTAGCAGGCCTCGTGTCGGTGTTATTAATTGGGCTTTGAGCCTAGCAGGCCTCGTGCCGGTGTTATTTATCGGGCTTTGAGCATAGCAGGCCTTGTGCCGGTGTTACATATCAGGCTTTGATACCTAGCGTGCTTCGTCTTGGTGATTTATTTCGGGCTTTAATGCCTAGCGTGCTTCGTCTTGCTTGATTTATTTCGGGCTCTAATGCCTAGCGTGCTTCGTCTTTGGTGTTTAAATCTCAGACCTTTGGTCTAGTAGTTTTTATACCAGTGATTTTAATATGAGCTTATACTTATGAATGAAATGGTCTAGTTATGATGGTATTTGAATAAACCAAGGTTTATTATTATAGTGTTCGACCAAAAGTTACGTGTCGAATCAAGTTTATGATATATGTGATGCTTCTTGAATAATCAAGTTGATAGAAATGTGTTTATATATTTGGTACTTAAGATATGTGATTAGAAAAGACATTGAGTTGATATGTTTACTTGCTTACTTGAGTTTATTATATTGATATGAGAAATTATACCTATATAGGTTCTACCATGAGCTATACATATAGATAAATGTATATATATTCAATTATGTACCCTTATTTAAATGTACATGAAAGTATTATTAGGTTGAAGTGAAAATATATATGTATTGATTTAGCAATCTGGGTACCATTGATAAGTTTCGTGTTTTAAGTGTACGTTGAATATTATTTCACTAGGTGTGAACATTGATAATCGGCCATGGTAGTATATATGTGTTTTGTCAGTTCATAAATGTTAATAATGTTATTCTATTCAATCGAATTGAATACCTAGTTGAGTTGTAAAGTCGCTTAAGACTTACTAAGCCGTTGAGCTTACTCTGTTTATGTTTGTGCTCTATTTTATAGATCAATAATTCAACTACGGCTCGGGGATCATCAAGACGATCGACCACACTATCACTCTCTTTGGTATAGTTATGTTTTGTAAACTTTTGAATCAAAGGCATGTATAGACTTTGTTTTGATAAATAATGAATGATGTCGGTTTGTAAATATAAATATGGCCTTGCGAATAAAGTACATTACTTTTGGTTAAGTTTAAGTTTTATATTTGATATGGTAGCTTGCATTAAAATACCATTAGATATGTGATTTAGGTCATGCTTTAAATCATACAGAAAATGATCATATGATATATATATATGATGTAATATTGGGATATGCACTTAGGTATAAAGGAGTAAATGTGAATGTACAAGGATACCATGCTAAATAGCTATCTTATTTTGTTTTAGTTGACTTGTTTAAGCATGGTAAAATGTATATATGTTTATATTTGTAATGTCATTTGATAATGCTTAAATATGTATAGCTTTGTGGTAAGCATTTAGAGTAAAATTTTATACTTGATAAAGAGTACCTATGGTACGCATAAATGCATGTAAATTATGTTTGATTCATGCATATCATATATTTAAGAATTGAATGAACATAGGTATCACTATTTGCATGTATTGTATGTTAAATGCATAAATAAAATACTAGGTTATGAATTGATCTTGGTTGGAGTTTAGGTTTACATTTGAATGCTAACTATATTCGGTTATGTGAAATGAGTTTTAAGGTATGATTATGTAGTTATAATTACATAAGTATATATATATGTACGTAAGTAATGGTCATTGCCGAATGGGATGAATGAAAATGTGAATTGATGAATTGGTTAATATTTAAGTGGTAACATGTATTAAAGTGCATTTGATGAGTGTTGAGGTTGGGTAATACCTCGTAACCCTACTCCGGCAACGGATACGGGTTAGGGGTGTTACAGGTAAGGATACTTAGTAAGTTTAGATATACTCCATATTCGTTCAATAGCCGAAGGCTAATTATTTGTAGGTACCAGTGGGTGGCTAATTGCAAAGGGAACTCAGAGTGTGATTCGGATTTGGTAGGAGACCAAATCGGCATTTAGGGAGAAGGAAGAACCACGTTTCGAGATCGTGTTAGATTCGAGTGGTTCGAGATTTTGCTAATAGGCAGGTGTGTAGTTAGCCTACTATTTTTCGGGTTTATAAGTGTATGTGATATCTGTATGTGTGTTATGAATGTGCTAACTAGAGCAATGGAAATTGTGATGTGGATACCCTCAAGGGGTATGTCAATAATCCGGTAAGTATCGAATCTGATGAAATGTGGCTATTGTTATGAATATGTGATAATATGCGAAATAACATGTACATGCATGGCACTATTTTATGTTGCATGTGCATGGGTGGGATATGAAAGAAGGACGGGGTGTACTTGATGCGTGGTTTGATGAATGGCTCGTGCATCATCGTGATTGATATAGGCTATGTGCCATATTGTGGTTATTGATGGCTTTGTGCTCATCGTGGTTTTGATGATAGCTTTGGCTACATCGTGGGTTGGCGCTGACTGAGGTCGCGTTATGGACTATTTGCGATTAAGTTTGCGTGGACGGCATTTGTTGCCATATTGGAGTAAAAAGGAAAGGGTGATTTAAAAATCCCCTGGTGTGTGGAAGGCTGGATACGGGGGTGTGTAGAGGATGGACCCTAGGCTGGGTTGGGTTCCATAATTGCATAATTGTGTATGTGAATTAATGTGGTAATGGGCCAAGCCCAGTATGTGGAAACATGTGGTTAATTACCCTATTATAAGAATGTGATGTGGTTATGGGTCAAGCCCAATAAGTGAAATTATGTGAATAACGTTGCGTTAATATCTGACATGTGGGTGGAATTCAGTGGACTAATTGCACATTGAGTCTGTGTGACTCACCCAAATTTTTACCAACATTGCAGGTGATGCATATGACTTGGACCGGGTTGGAGTGGATACGAGGTGGCCCATGCGGAAGATAATTTAATTGATTTACGAATTTTATATTATCAGTATTTGGGAATTTATTTTGTGTAATAAGGGTCTCCTAAAGTATTTAAGGATTTTTACGATGTCTTGGTTGGATTGGCATTTAAATTATTATTTGAAAATGTTCTTATTTTCGGCAACTTACATCTTTAGAATATATAATAAAGTTTTCAAATCGGATATTTTATAACAACTAAATTTTTTTATGGGCTTTTAATTATACAATGTTTTTCCAAAGACAATAAATTTATACGTTTTCACCTTTAAGTCAAATTCTTTTCAAACGTTTTTTGCAGTGACATACCGGATCCGGTCAAGGCTCGTGGGCTGGGTATGGGGTGTTACAATATGTTCATCCGGGTAGTACGAAAATGTATAATGATCTCAAACAGTTCTATTGGTTGTCTGATATGAAACGAGACATATCAAATTTTGTTTCGAAATGCTTAGTCTGTCAGCAAGTGAAAGCCAAGCATCTGGTACCTTCTGGGTTAGTACAATCAATTATGATACCTGAGTGGAAGTGGGATAGAGTCACTATGGATTTTATATCCGGTCTACCGTTGACACCGAGCAAGAAAGGTACAATCTGGGTTATTATGGATAGATTGACTAAATCTGCTCATTTTGTTCCGGTTCACACTGATTATTCATTTATTAAACTAGCTAAATTATATGTATCACAGATTGTGAGATTACATAGTGTGCCTATTTCTATTGTTTCATACAGAGGCCCAAGGTTTACATCGCGGTTTCGGAAGAAATTGCAAGATGTTTTAGGTACGAAACTACACTTTAGCATAGCTTTCAGTCTTGAAGATATGTTGAGATGTTGTATCCTTGAGGTCGAAGGTATGTGGGAACGATAGTTACCTCTGATTGAATTTTCTTACAATAATAGCTTTCAATCTAGCATCAAGATGGCACCTACAAGGCCTTGTATAGTCGTAAATGTCATACACCATTGTATTGGACCGAGCTTAGTGAAAATAAGATACACGAGGTTGACTTCATCAAGGAAACTGTACAGAAAGTGACAGTAATCCGGGATAGCTTGAAAGCTACATCAGATCGTCAAAAGTCATATGCAGATTTGAAACGTAAAGCTATTGAGTTTCAGAGCGGAGATCAAGTGTTTTTGAAAATTTCACCGTGGAAGAAAGTACTTAGATTCGGTCATAAAGGCAAGTTGAGTCCGAGACTCATTGGGCTGTATGAAATCATAGAGTGAATTACGCTGGTTGCTTATAGATTGCAGTTGCCACTTGAGCTAGAAAAGATCCATAATGTATTCCATGTTTCGAAGCTTCATAGATACCGATCTGATCCTTCACATGTGACTAGTCCGACAAAGGTCGAGATTCAGCCTGATATGACATATGAAGAGGAACCAATTTGTATTCTGGCTCGTGAGATAAAAGATTTGAAAAATAAGAAAATTCTGTTGCTCAAAGTATTGTGGCAAAAGCACAGGGTTGAGGAAGCAACTTGGGAGTCAGAGAATACGATGAAAGAACGTTATCCAAACCTATTCACTGGTAAGATTATTGGGGATGAAAATTCCTAAAGGGGGGAGAGTTGTAATAGCCCAATTTTGACCCTAATCAAAAATGTGGTTTTGGGACTAAAAAATCTGAGTCTGAAAAATATTTTAAAATTATTTTTGTATTTATTATGTGTGAATTTGTTTGTGTTAAATTTTCGATTCTTAATTTCATCGTTTAAGTGTCCGATTAAATAAAAGGACTTAATTGCGTAAAATGTGAAATTTGCTAATTAATGTGTAAGTGCTAATTTGCTGATGGGTTTTTAATATTAGGTCCTCAAAGTGAAAATAGCCCATTTTATAAGTAGTGGACGGCATTAAGTGAATATATATGTTTTTATATGTTAAATTTATAAGTTAAAAATTTATATTAGTAAATAATAAAATATAAAGTATATATATAATAAAACAAACATTAAAAAAGGGCCATGTTCATCTTTTAATTGCTTTTGACCGAAACCAAAGAAAAAAAAAGAAAGAAATATAAGCTAGGGTATTCAGCCTTGTGTTCTTCAAATTAAGGTATGTTAATTGTTCAATTTTTGATAAATTTTACGTTTTTGAGATCGTTGTTAAGTGTACTTCAAAACCCATGTCTCAATTTGTGATTTTGATGATGATTTTGTGTTTTGCCATGGATGGAACCTTGCGGTTTTTTATGTTTGATGATGAAATATGAAATATATGTGTTAGATTAACAAGTTTCTCTTAGAATTTTTGATGAATTTGAGTTATTTGTACTAAATTGAAAAAATAAATTTTTGAGGGAATAAAATGTGAAATAAATGAAATGTGTGCACTTGTATGGACACTAGTAATATTCAGCCCTTGAGGAGTATAGTCAAATTTTGTGTATTTTGTGTTTTGTGCAAAAAGGACTAAATTGTAAAAAGTATGAAATGTTAAGGGCAAAATTATAATTTGCCCATTTATGTATTTTTAGGCTAAATTGAATGTAATGGTGTTTAAATAAGCTTAATTTGAATATATTTAGATTAAGAATTAAAGAAATCATATTTGGATCGGGGAAAGACAAAAGTGGTCGAGTAGCCGATTTAACAGTCGACGACATCTGAGGTAAGTCCATTAGCATTTAAATGTTGAAATAATTACGATACGTATTTGTTATGTGTCCGTATGAATTATTTGAATTTATATATGCTATGGCCGAATGTGGGTGTTGTGATTTGGCTAACTTCTAAGCTTTATTCGACCGAGATTCGACATCCGTAAGCCTCGTACAAACCTTAGGAATAAATAGGATACATATGTCATGACATAGGATATCCGATATGTGTTATCGTGTAAGACCACATCTGGGACGTTGGCATGGACTTGTGTTTACATGTAAGACCATGTCTGGGGCATTGGCTTCGCATTTGATTCGTGTAAGACCCTGTCTAGGACAGTGGCATCGATATGTGATTACATGTTGATAAACCGAAATATGAACATATTTTAATCCCACATTTAGCATACTTTTGGATGATTTTTCCCTTTAGTTATGGAAATAGGTTCTCCTAATCCTTTGTTTTCATGTTTTATACTCAAGAAAGCATCGAAGAAAATGGGCCAAAACATGAAATCTACACGACCTTTGCCCAAGACCACATGGTCGTGCCTCTTAAGAAGAGCTGAACACGGCCTGGATCCTGAAATGCATGGATGTGCCTCATCAACAGGTTAGACCACGGCCTGGCCTCGAATCACACAGGTGTGTGCCATGGGCGTGGCCCTGCTGCATGAAAGAAGAGTTCTATTCGGATTAGGATACTTTAGGGCCAAGTAAGGCATCTCGAAGCCTATATAAACACCCTATGAGGCAACTTAAAAGGGGTTCAACGGAAGCCTTCTGTCAGGGCCTTTTAGGTGTTCAGCGAGGCCAAAGAGTCGAGCCAGAGAAGCTGAATACAGAGATTTACTCGAAGAAAGCCAATTGATTCATCTCAAGAAGCCAGAATCTTATTCAAGACTGAAGACTTCTCCTTCAATTCCTTTAGGGGGTTTTAGGGTTTTCTTTATGTTTTGTTTTATATTTTCTTTTGATATGTTTTCTTTTACTATTATGAACTAAACCCTCAGATACCTGAGGGGGATGAAACCTAAGACGAATCTTGTTATTGTTATCTGAGTTGTATGATAAATACTTGATTTGTTCTTAACTATGTGTTCTTAATTCTTGTTTTGGTATTTCTGGGATATTGTTTCAAGTATTGATGTGTTTAGGTGGTGGAGCAAAAGTCCCTCCTAGGAGTAGATCTAGCATAGTTAAGCGGATTTGAACGCAACCATAGAAATAGGATGATGTAGATTTGCCGGATTAGGGTCAAACCTAATATGGGAGTCCATAGATCGAGTTAATGCAATTCTATGGGTTTTAATTAGAAAGAAATTTCAACTAATCAACCTAGGGTTACACGTTAGTAGTCTCGAAAGATGTATTAATATAAATTAGGGAATCCTATGGATCAAGTTAAGTGAATAAATCGTCTGGTTCAGAGTTAGATAACAAGTGAAGTCTAGGTGGACTCTTCCTTGGGTTTTGTCTAAATCAATCGGTTTTTCCCCTCAAGTCTTTCCCCAATTTCTTCTTTGTCTTAGCATCTTTAGCTTAGTAGTTAGTTAATTTTAGATTAGATAAACTAATGCCTTAATTCTTAGGCTGGATAATAAAAAGAAAGTTAGTGTTAGTACTTTTGGTTCCTTTGGGTTCGACAATCCGATCTTGCCACTAAACTATACTATTGTTCGATAGGTGCGCTTGCCTCCATCATTATCTTACTTAGTTTCCAGGTTCGATCATTCTTTTTATAAATTTTTAAGACTCTGACACACGATCAAGTTTTTGGCATCGTTGTTGGGGAACTGAAATATTAAGAAGGCTCAATTTTTATTACTTTAGCCAATTTTTTTTATTTTTTTTATTTTTTGCAATTAAACTTTATTTTTACTTTTCTGGATTTTCTTTTTCTATTTCTCTTTTCCTAGCAGGTGCCTCTAGTTTATGACTAGAAGGAACCTGAAAGGTCACTACTTTACAGTAGTGATATTGAAGGAGTCGTATGCAGAAATCGTAGAGAAGTAACGCAAGGCTAAAATTACATACAAGAAGAGCAAGAGGACGAAACTATTACCACCGAAGGGATGGCTGAGAATAATCCGCTACCTCAAGAGGTGGCCGATCATCATGCTCCTCGAACTATGTATGATTATGCTAAACCTAATTTAACAGGAGTTGAATCGAGTATTGTTAGGCCTACTATAGCCGCTAATAATTTTGAACTGAAACCTAACACTATACAAATGATTCAACAGTTTGTTCAATTTGATGGTTTGCAGGATAAAGACCCAAATACTCATTTAGCAAATTTTCTAGAATTCTGTGATACCTTCAAAATAAATGGCATTTCTAATGATGCCATTTGTCTTCGATTATTTCCCATTTCTTTAAGAAATAAAGCCAAACAGTGGTTACTTTCTCTTCCACGAGGATCAATCACTACATGGGACCAAATGACTGAAAAATTTTTATTGAAATATTTTCCAACCAAAATGACCAAATTAAGGAATGATATCTATTCTTTTGTGCAGATGGATTTAGAAACATTATACGATGCATGAGAGAGATACAAAGATCTGTTGAGAAGGTGCCCACACCATGGTTTACCTTTGTGGCTACAGGTCCAAACTTTTTACAACGGTGTGAATCATTCAGCCAGGTAGTTGATTGACTCAGTAGCCTGCGAAACCCTAAATAACAAAACTCCTGAAGCAGCTTATGAATTCATAAAGGAGATGTCACTCAACAACTATCAGTGGCAAGTTACAAGGACAAGGCCAACTAAACAGCCAGAGTTTTTAACCTCGATGCAGTCATCATGCTATCAAATCAGGTAGAGATGATGAACAAAAAGATTGATGGTTTATGTGATTCTTTGCAGGTACATTCAATTATGCAGTACAATACGAATGAAGGATGGATAAACAATACAGAATATCTACCCTACAACCTGAGTACTAAAAACGAGCAAGTTCACTATATGGGTAACAATTTCAGACCTCAAAATAACCCTTACAGTAGTACTTATAATTCAGGTTGGAGACACCATCACAATCAAAGGAAACAACCCTACTCACAAAAAAGAAAGCCAAACCTTGAAGAAACACTAGCAAAATTTATAGAGTTGTCAGAAACCCATTTCCAAAGTACTAAAACGATATTGACTTATCAGCAAGCATCAATCCAAGGGTTTAAGGATCAAATTGGACAACTAACTAAGTTAGTTTCTGATAGGCGACCAGAAAGTTTAACAAATCAAAAATAGCATGTGAAGGCAGTTACACTAAGGAGTGGAAAAGAGTTGGTTGAAACAAAGAAGAAGGTACCATGTGAAACTGATAAGGTAAGAGCTAAAGAAGCAAACAAAAACGCAATTCCAGTACGTGAAGAGTTGTCAGAAACTCGTTTCCAAAATACTGAAACGATATTGACTAATTAGCAAGCATCAATCCAGGGCTTAAGGATCAAATTGGACAACTAACTAAGTTAGTTTCTGATAGGCGACTAGAAAGTTTAACTAATCAAAAAGAGCATGTGAGGGCAGTTACACTAATGAGTGGAAAAGAGTTGGTTGAAACAAAGAAGAAGGTACCACGTGAAACTGATAAGGCAAGAGCTGGGGAATAAAACAAAAATGCAATTCCAGTACGTGAAGAGATTAAACCATCGATCCCATATCCAGCAAAGTTAAAGAAAGACCACTTAGACGCGCAATACGGTAAATTTCTTGAATTCTTTAAACAATTACATATCAACTTACCTTTTGTTGAAGCTATTTCACAGATGCCGACATACGCAAAATTTTTAAAAGAACTTCTAATAAATAAAAGGATGTTGGAAGAAATATCAATAGTGGAGCTTAATGAACAGTGTTCAGCTATCCTCCAAAATAAACTACCATCCAAATTGAAAGATCCAGGAAGTTTCACTGTTTCATGTTTAATTGGTAGTTTAAACATAAAGAAAGCACTAGCCGATCTAGGTGCCAGTATTAATTTAATGCCTTATAAAATGTTTAAACGACTTGGTCTCGGGGAACCTCAACCCACTAGGATTAGTATTCAGTTAGCTGATAGATCTGTTAAACACCCTAGGGGAATTATCGAAGATATTCTGGTAAAATTTGATAAATTTATATTCCCTGTTGATTTTGTTGTGCTTGACATGGATGAAAACGTTGCGGTACCTTTAATTTTGGGACGCCCCTTTCTAGCTATTGCTAGGGCTGTTATTGATGTAGGTGATGGTAAACTTGCACTAAGGGTAGGCGATGAAGAAATTATTTTTCAAATTTACGATGCTCTGAGATATTCTAGAGAACAAGATGATTCTTGTTATTTTATTGATCCTATTGATCATTCTATTCAAGATTATTTATAGGAAATACATAACGACACGATGAAACTGTGTCTTACTCAAGATGAGGGGGTAAATGATGATACCGATGAATTGGATTCTAACACAATTCCCCCTAGAGAAACGAAAGAAGAGGGCATTGAAATCAATGACGAACTAAAACAAAAACCCTCTATTGATGAGCCACCCAAATTAGAATTAAAATAGTTGCCAAAACACTTACAATATGCATTCCTCGAGGATAATTCTACAGTACCAGTAATTATCTCTTTGGAAATAAAACCCAAAGAGAAAGACGAGTTGCTACAAGTACTAAGGGAACATAAAAGAGCCATAGCTTGAAAAATTTCTGACATTAAGGGAATAAGCCCATCATTTTGCACCCACAAAGTTCTAATGGAAGAGGAGTATAAACCATGTGTGCAACCTCAGAGACAATTGAATCCCAATGTGAAAGAAGTTGTTAAAGCTGAGGTAAATAAACTTCTAGATGATGGAATAATTTATCCTATTTCTGACAGTACTTGGGTAAGTCCTGTGCAGGTCGTTCTAAAGAAATGAGGCATAACCATTGTAGCAAATGAAAAGAATGAATTGATTCCTACAAGAACAATCACATGCTGGAGAGTTTGTATTGACTATAAGAAGTTGAACGGCGCGACCAGAGAAGATCACTTCCCTTTGCCCTTTATTGATCAGATGTTAGAGAGATTATCCGGGCACATGTACTACTGCTTCCTGGACAGGCTTTCCAGCTACTTCAAAATCCCAATAGCCACTGAGGATCAAGAGAAGACTACATTTACATGTCCATATGGTACGTTTCTTATCGTAGAATGTCTTTTGGATTATGTAATGCTCTTGCTACTTTTCAGCGCTGCATGCTAGCCATATTTGATGAACTTGTGGAAAACATTATGGAGGTTTTTATGGATGACTTTTCGGTATTTGGTAATTCTTTCCATCTTTGCCTTAAAAATTTAAAATGAGTTTTAATGAGATGTGAGGAAACTAACCTTGTTTTATATTGGGATCACTTTATGGTCCAAGAGGGGATTGTGTTAGGACATAAAGTTTCTAGTAAAGGGATTGAGGTAGATAAAGCAAAGGTTGAAACCATAGAAAATTTACCTCCTCCTAGTTCAGTTAAGGCTATTAGAAGCTTTTTAGGACATGCTAGATTTTATAAAAGATTCATTAAAGATTTCTACAAAATAGCTAAACCTTTAACAAAATTACGAGAAAAAGATGTACCGTTCAGTTTTGATCAGGAATGTTTAGACGCATTTAATATCCTCAAAGATAAATTAATAAATGCTCCAATTATAATTGCACCTGATTGGAACTTACCCTTTGAACTAATGTGTGATGCGAGTGATTTTACAGTAGGTGCAGTTTTGGGACAACGAATAGAAAAGCACTTCCAGCCAATTTATTACGCTAGCAAGACATTAACGGCCACACAAGAAAATTATACAACCACAGAAAAGTATTGCTAGTTGTAGTCTTTGCATTTGATAAATTTAGATAATATTTGATCCTACCTAAAGTTGTCGTCTATACTGACCATTCAGCGTTTCGCTATCTTTTAACTAAACCTGATGCAAAACCTCGACTTATAAGATGGATTCTACTCTTACAGAAATTTGACTTAGAAATTCAAGATAAGAAAGGAGCTGAAAATCTTGCACCAGACCATCTTTCTAGGCTTGAAAACCCGCATATCAAAGAACGAGATGAAAGTGAGATAAACGACTCATTTCCTGAAGAACAACTCTTTTCTATAACCAACTCTGAGGTACCTTGTTTTGCAGATATTGCAAATTAATTAGCTGCTAACGTCTTACCAAAAAGGTTAACACATCATCAAAAGAAGTGATTCTTTGCTGATGCGAAAAACTATTTTTGGGAAGATCTTTTTCTTTTCCGTATATGTGTAGATCAAGTAATACAAAGATGTGTCACAAAAGAAGAAGCAAGCAAAATCCTAGAGCATTGTCATTCAGGACCTTCAGGAGGGCATTACAGTGGGATTAAGGCAGCACACAAAACACTCGAATCAGGTTTTTATTGGCCAACTCTATTTAAAGATGCCAACAAGTATGTTGCTTTATGTGATAAATGGTAGAGAACAGGTAATATCTTTAAACGCGATGAAATGCCCCAAACATATATACTGTCATGTGAAATATTTGATATATGGGGTATTGATTTTATGGGTCCATTTCCTAGTTCATTTGGAAATAAATACATCTTAGTAATCATAGATTATGTGTCAAAATGGGTGGAAGCCCAAGCTTTACCTACTAACGACGCTAGAGTAGTAGTAAGGTATCTAAAGAAACTCTTCTCTCGATTTGGAACACCCAGAACAATTATTAGTGATAGGGGTACTCACTTTTACAATACTCAATTTGATAAAGTCTTAAAGAAATGTGGAGTACACCAGAGGACATCTACCCCTTATCATCCTAAAACCAGCGGACAAGTGGAAGTAGCAAATTGAGAACATAAGCGTATTTTAGAGAAAACAGTTGAAGCAAACAGGAAAGATTAGGTAGCAAAAGTAGACGATGCTTTATGGGCCTATAGAATAGCATTTAAAACCCCCATAGGAACATCGTCATACAAACACATTGATGGAAAAAGCTGTCATCTACCAATTGAGTTAGAGCACAAAGCTTTTCAGGCTATAAAATTCTTAAATTACGATCTTAAAATCATAAGTGAGAAGAGGATGATACAGTTGAACGAGCTAGATGAATGGCAAGCTAATGCCTATAAGAACTCACGATTATATAAGGAGGAAACAATGATGTCATGATGCTCATTTAAAGCAATCAAAGCAATTCGAAGTAGGCGACTTAGTCCTATTGTACAACTCAAGGTTAAAACTATTTCCTGGAAAGCTGAAATCAAGATGGTCAGGTCCATTCATGATCAAAAATATTTTCCCCTACGGCACTATAGAGCTAACTCATCCAAATTATGGCACATTCAAGGTAAATGTCAGCGACTGAAAATTTATAACAATGAAGGCTTTAGGGACATAAGAGAGTAGCTTAAGTAATGTGAGCCTTCATTTAGAAACGAAAACATGGAGGAGTCTATCGTAGGGCTTTAAACAAGCGCTTCTCGGGAGGCAACCCAAGCACTAACTTTACTAACTTTATAACATCTAACTTCAAACTGACTGATTCAGAAAAGTGCAGGTTTCCCTACCACAAGGCCTTGAACACGAGCGTGGTCGTGGCCATGTGGAAACCTCGAGCAGGTACATGGGCATGGCAAAGATGGTGTAAGCAAGGACAATAATCTTTTCCAAGCCATGGGCTCTGACTAAACGCCACGACCGTGCGACTCGACCGTGGTCAAAATTACCTAAGGACCACTGGCTGAGATAAACTCACACGCCCATGTACTACGATTGTGGTCGATACTAATTAAATGACACAGGTGAAAGACATGCCTGTGCCTCCAACCCGTGGTCAATCCCGAGTAAATGACATAGGCTTTGGACACACCCTTGCCTCGAGGCTGTGGATGGCACTGAGTTTTGAACACAGACGTAGGACTATTGGCACGGACGTGGGAGAAATGAACAAAGCTAGGCACGCCCAGGTGCACGAGCATGGGAGACATCATAAACACGCTTAAATTCAAAATTCTCAAAAAACACGAGCTGAATAAAGGGAACACAGGCGTGGCCCCTTATCGTGTTCCCCTTTCCCTATTTAAAGAAATGCACGGCCACACACACCCCCAAATTTTTTCCCAACCCTAACCATTTCTCTTCCTAAATCTCAAACCCATTCCGGTAACCAACAAGCCCTTTCCCCCATCTTGACTATCCCTATCCCATACCTCTTTCCCCCTTTCATAATACACACAAAAGTAGTAGACGCCCGTGCTGACACGCCTGCCACAACTGTGTTCCCCAATTGAATTGCAGCACACGCCCGTGTAGCACCCCTCAATGCTCGTACGCCAACCAACCATGCCACTTCTCTCCAAGAACTCTATCGGTCACCTATCCTCTTTACATTTTTCTCCTTTAAACTATTTATCACTTAATTTTATTTAGTTCCTAATTAGTTCATTCTTACTATTATTTTTATTCATGCTATTCATTGTTTAAATAATAGCTATTAGTATCTATACAAAATATGAATTTATCCTTATCATGATCTTTGTCATTGTTATATACTTGATATTATCGAGTTCTAAAATATTATGAAATATGGTTGAAAATGATACTTGAATCGGTGAATATCTATTACTTTTAGGACCACAATGTCATCACACCGAGGCAAGAAAATTGCGGTCCCCAGTTCTAAAAAATGAAAGGGACCCGGTTCGTCATCAACCAGCGCATCCACCGAAATATGCCACTCGTTCTTACAATTTCCTCAAGGACCTTAGGAAGACCTCTATAAGATACTTCGCACGACCATTCAGCACAGGGAGGTGTATTGATTAGGCAGCTTTGGAGTAGGTCCGATTAGCTGACGACGTACGAGATCTCCTAACCATCGATCCATGGGTCTAATTCTTTACAATCATCGAGCCCACATATCTAGAGGTCACCTTGGAACACTGCTCCACTTTCCACCTTCAGATAGTGATGACAAACCACGGTGTCCCTGGCACAATACAATTCCATCTCGGAGGCATCATACGAGAACTAAATGTATCGCAATTTGGGGCCGCATTGGGATTCTATACCGACAAGTTTATGGAGGAACGTGATCTCTCGGATCTCCATCGCCACCTTCACAATACTCCAACAAAATGTTGGTATAATATAGCCCTCAGTTTAGACTCGTATGACCCTAGCTGCTCAAAAGCAACAACTCTTACCCCATCTTTATGATACTTACAAGCCATTCTAGCTCACACGTTGATAGGAAAGTGAGAGAGCACCGGCGTCGTCAACACTCACGATGCCTACTTCCTATTGTGCATGGAAAATGGACACGTTTTTGATCTAGCTTATTTCATAGCTCGTGCCATTCAACACCAAATAGAGCAACATAGCAGGGGGTCATATCTATGGGTTTGTACATCACATACTTGGCTCGATATTTCGAGCTCCTCACCATCGCCGCACAGATCTCGTCACTCATGCTGATAGATCAGATTTCCCCATAGGGCATCCAGACAATGCTGCACATGAGGATGATCCACGTCGACGTGGGACCGAACCTCCCCAATATCGACTAGCTCCTACTATTGAGGAGGAGGACCCTGAGGACGTTACTGATGATGTCCCACACCCACATGAGGAGCCACAATTGATCCATCGCCTATCTCATGCGGCTATTTCCTTTTAGACATTTCTGCACGGTTCACTCAGTTCGAGCGGTATTGTACTCAACAATTCAATGACACCGCTCAAAAATTCGATGGCATTGAGGCAACTCTTTAGCAGATTTGTCATCACTTTTACATATCACCGCCGCCTCCACCCACCGATTCAGCCGATGACGAGGACCTTTGAGGCTCTTCTACTTTTCAATGTTTATTTTCATTTTAATTTTTTTTTTTCTTTAGTTTATTTTGTTTTATTAATCAAGCTTTTTACTCTTTTTGCTTCAAACTCTTATTCTTACAATTTAATTCCTTTTATAACTAACTGTCTAACCGTCGAGAATCCCTAACAACATTAATTAAATAGTACCCTCTAAAAACTGATGACTTTGCAATTTAAAGGTTCAATGTGCCACTCCGAGAATGGAAAACATCACTAGGAGTATTCACCACCACATTCACTTATGTTTAAGTCATCATCATTAATCTCAAGGAATCTATCCAAAAATTAGGGAGTTTCAATTCTCTCCCTATCTTTTGATTTTCTTATTATATGATTATTATCTATCTTTGTAAATTGAAGGCAATGTACATCTTAAATGTGAGGGGTGAAAGTTTATTAGAAAAAGTGCCTAACTTTTTGCATTATTCTCAAAGCCCTGAATGATATCTTGTCTGAAATAATTTTCTCATATCACTAATTAGAATGAAATTCCTGTTGATTCATGATTTTTTTTGATATGTTTTAGATTAAGTCATTGATAATTGTGCAATGGTGATTTAAACTCCAAGATACTAGAGAATCAAGCATGATGAGTCTATTTTCAAAAAATTAAAAATTTTGTTAGGTTGCCTACCTGAATCTAATTGTTACCCTAAAATTTGAAATTTACAAATTTGACATCAAAATCCCATAATTTTTTTGAGATTTTGAGCCTTTTAGAGCATACATTCTTTTCGTGCTCACTTTTATTGATTATGAGTGTGTCAACATTGATTTGTTATTCTAGAACTTGACTCGATTATACATGTCAAGACCACACTATTGATTTGATATACAGAGATGATTAAGGCACTTAGGATTTAACCCACTTACTCCACTAAAAGCCTACCCTCACAATTGACCCCCAGTGAACCCCTTTGATCCTAACAACCCTTTTATTGACTCAACCCACTAATATTAACCCGAAACCCATCTTGTATTTGTTATCACCATTCCTTTTGACTACCTTTCTATCGAGACTTGATTTGACCAGTTACCTAATTATATTATTTTAGTTGTTAAATTTTTATCTTATATTGATTTATTCTTAAAAAAATAAAAGTATATTCACTATTAGTTTTGTGATAAAGCGAGCCTATACGTTTAATTTCAACATCTTGAAGAAAAAGCTCGTATTATTAGTATTACAAGTTTTCAATTGATGTAATTATGCATGTTATTAGTCAATTTTTTAGTTAGGTAATTGCCAATTCAATCTCGATTCTAACCCTCTAATTTAGCCTTTATCCACACCATTAACCTAAGCCCCGTTACAACCCTTTTTAAAGACCTTTTGATTTATATATCATCTCATTTTATAGAGGTGGAGATTTGATTTTCATGCAAGCCTATGGGATTAACTTTTCATGTTTGACTGGTGAGTGCTTTATTTTGAACCTTAAACACCTTGAGTGATTTGAGTGAATCATTAGTGAGGATGTCAACTCTTGTCGATTTTGAGTTAAAGGTAATTTTTGGATAAGGGGAAAACACCTATGTTTTCATGCTAAAAACTCATGACTTTGATTGTTTGAATCTTTAGGACGTTGAGTTGAATTATCCATGTATAAAATATCTATGAATTATGATGAGGCATTATCAATGAATATTATGAATAGAGGAAGTTCGTTTTAATTGTGAGTTGAGAATTTTGCTTGAGGACAAGCAAAAGCTTAAGTGTGGGGTATTTGATAAACTGAAATATGAACATATTTTAATCCCACATTTAGCATACTTTTGGATGATTTTTCCCTTTAATTATGGAAATAGGTGCCCCTAATCCTTTGTTTTCATGTTTTATACTCAGGAGAGCACCGAAGGATGAAAAGAATGAATAACGGGCCGAAAACAGAGAAAATGGACGAAAACATGAAATCCACACGGCCTGGGCCCAAGACTACACAACTGTGCCTTTTAAGAAGAGCTGAGCACAACCTAGACCCCAAAATGCGCGACCGTGCCTCATCAACAAGTTAGACCATGGCCTGGCCTCAAATCACATGGGCATGTGCCATTGGCGTGGCCCTACCATATGAAAGAGGAGTTCCATTCAGATTATGATACTTTTGGGCCAAGTAAGGCATCTCGAAGCCTATATAAACACCCTATGAGGCAACTTAAAGGGGGTTCAATAGAAGTCTTTTGTCAGGGCTTTTCAGGCGTTCAACGAGGCTAAAGAGCCGAGCTAGATAAGTTTAATACAGGGATTTACTCGAAGAAAGCCAGTTGATTCATCTCAAGAAGCCAAAATCTTATTCAAGACTGAGGACTTCTCATTTAATTCCTTCATGGGTTTTAGGGTTTTCTTTATGTTTTGTTTTATATTTTCTTCTGAGATGTTTTCTTTTACTATTATGAACAAAACCCTCAGATACCTGAGGGGGATGAAACCTAAGACGAATATTCTTATTGTCATCTGAGCTGTATGATAAATACTTGATTTTTTCTTAACTATGTGTTCTTAATTCTTGTTTTGGTATTTCCGGGATATTGATTCAAGTATTGATATGCTTAGGTAATGGATCAAAAGTCCCTGCCAAGGAGTACATCTAGCATAGTTAAGCGGAGTTGAATGCAACCCTAGAAATAGGATGACTTAAATTTGCTGGATTAGGGCCAAACCTAATATAGGAGTCCATAGATCGAGTTAATGCAATTCTATGGGTTTTAATTAGAAAGAAATTTTAATTAATCAACCTAAGGTTAGACGTTAGTAGCCACGAAAGAGGTATTAATATAAATTAGGGAATCCTACAGATTAAGTCAAGTGAATAAATCATCTGGTTCAGAGTTAGATAACAAGTGAAGTCTAGGTGGATTCTTCCTCGGGTATTGTCTAAATCAATTGATTTTTCCCCTCAAGTCTTTCCCTAATTCCTTCTTTGTATTAGCATCTTTAGCTTAGTAGTTAGTTAATTTTTGATTAGATAAACAAATCCCTTAATTCTTAGGCTAGATAATAAAAAGAAAGTTAGTATTGGTACTTTTGGTTCCTTTGGGTTCGACAATTCGGTCTTGCCACTAAACTATACTATTGTTCGATAGGTACGCTTGCCTCCATCATTGTCTTAGTTATTTTCCAGGTTCGATCATTCTTTTTATAAATTTTTAAGATTCTGTCACACGATCACTTGTAAGACCACGTCTAGGATGTTGGCATTGTACGAGCTTCCTACTATTCGCGTATCCTTTTTATTTTTGAATGGTTCAACGGGCATGTGTAAGTGAAGGACAATGTGATATGTGAATTAAAAGGACTCAAGTACGTATATACATTGTGTTAACAAATGAAATGTAAGTTATATGTTTATTACATTGTACAGAAGTTAATGTGTAAACATGCGAATTGTGTATAAGCTTTAACTGTATGTATTCGGCCAAAAGGGGTATATTATGTGACTTTGATATTGAGATTTGAGTAATTACATGTAATTTTGTATAAATCAATACTTGATATAACTTTGTATATATATGATTTTTCTAAGTTAATTGACTTTACCTTGCTATTAACTTACTAAGCTTAAATAGCTTACCTTGTGTTTCTTTGTCTATTTCTATTTTATAGATTTTGGATACGTTAATTATGAATATATGGCATGTATAGCATAGAAAAAGGTTGAATATGAATTAAGTACCTACGTATGTAACTAATAGCCATACGAAGATGGCTTAACTTCTTTGCTTGAACTTGGTTATGTTTGATTATGGTTTAAGCTCATTTTGGTTATAATGTTATGTGATATGATAAATGGTATTTGTGATATGTGTTTCCTTTTGTGCATTGAAGTTAGTTAGTGATTATGGATGTGGTATAAGTGATTTAACTATGATATATATAATAGTAATGTAACACCCCAAACCCAGTCTGTGCATTTAAGACTAGATTTGGTATGTCGCACAAAATGAACATGCATCTAGTCATCTAATGATTTAAGAAAACAGATCCTCAAAACTATTTTGGAAATGGAGCTTATTAAAAATCGAGGTTAATTTAAAATATATGATTTAAGACATAAGAGTTTAAAAATTGAAACCTATAAAATAATTGGTTTAATTTTTTACGAGTAGTCTAAAATTGGTCAAAAGGAATTTGAAAACAAGATTCTTAAAGGAATTCTTACAAAAAAATTTACGAAATAATGATTTTTAAGAAAAACTTTATTTTAAAATTATATAAACCCTCTTAAGTGCCTAAACATATTTAAAATCCATCCATGAGTAAAACATATATAAAAATAATACCAAAGGCCTTATTACATCATCACTGAAATAGAAATTAAATAAAAATACTTAAAAGAAGTTCAAAGTTCATATAAACCATCATTCATAGTATGGCTTCCACAAAGTCATCCCCGGCCCAAGCCTCCATTACTGATCATTACCTGAGAAGGGTAAAGAAAACGGGGTGAGTTACTTAGAACTCAGTGTGTAACCCACTTACTATAGTCCACTGGGCCAAAACCATTTAAGCATGTATTTGGGCCGGAGACCATATACAAATATAACAATTTAACATGTATAGCATGCCTGTGATATGCAATTCCCAAACCAAACATAAATTTCCATCCGCTACACACCACCGCATTAACCAAAGACACCTGTGGGGAGCTCTAGTCACCCACCCCGCCAACACACCAACTGGGCATTTAAGCTATAATAAACTGGGCACGAAGCCATATATCAAACTGGGCACGAAGCCATATGTTAAACTGGGCACAAGGCCATATATTAAACTGGACACGAAGCCATATATTAAACTGGGCATGAGGCCATATATCAAACTAGGCATAAATCTATATATCAAACTGGGTACGAAGTCATATATTAAACTGGGCACGAGGCCATATATCAATCTGGGCACAAAGCCATATATTAAACTGGGCATGAGGCCATATATTAAACTGGGCACGATGCCCTATATTAAACTGGGCACGAGGCCATATATTAAACTAGGCACGAGGCCATATATCAAACTGGGCACGAAGCCATATATAAAACTGGGAACGAGGTTGTATATCAAACTGGGCATGAAGCTGTATATTAAACTGGGCACGAGGCCATATATCAAATTAGGCACGAGGCCATATATCAAACTAGGCATTTAAAAGCCATATATCAATTTGTGGACAAGCCACTAGAATTTTGTAGCAAAACTACCAAAACTTCTCTTTGTCAAATATCCCAACCCATGCAAATCATGTATGCATATTCATAATAATTCATTCATATAATTATTACAAACATATGGCCCATTATTAAAAAATTTCACAATCTGGCCCATATCACATTTTGGCCCATATATCAAATTATCACATTTGGCCCATATATCAAATATCAAACGGCCCTTAAAGTAATATGTCATTTTAGTTTATTAAGCAATATCGTATTTTGGCCATTTAGGGGCAATTCTGTAATTAGGGCCATAAGGGCATTTTCGTAATTTTGCCCGTCGAGGGTAATTCGGTAATCTCGCAACTCAAACTTAACTACTAATTTGGGGCAAAAAAATTGAAACTGTCCATCTACGTCATACTAACTAAACTGACTATAACTCGAGTTAGGAAACTAGTAATCTAAATCCGTAAATTTTTCTTGAAATTAAACTCGTATATCTTTTTACTATATTTTTCCCAGATTTTTTAGCTTAACAATTTAGTACAGTTTATTCCTTAAAGTTTCCCTTGTTTCACTGTCCAATGATTCTGACCTCTCTTTCCTTAATCACAAATATATTACTGTACGATTTTCATCTACTACTCTCTCTTGTTTCCACTGAAAAATAGGTTCACCAAGGAATCTATACATATCAATTATAACTCTTAATTCACTTTGTACAAATTTATATGATTTTTCCAAAATAGAACATAATACCCCAAAGTCATTCAGAACCAGTCTCACTAAAATTAACATATCTCAAAATATAATATTCCCTTTCCTTCTCCATTTCTTATATATTAAAGTAGACACAGTAAGATTTAATCTGATATCTCACTCACTTTGTAATTCCTAAGCATATTTAAAATCCATCCATGAGTAAAACATATATAAAAATAATACCAAAGGCCTTATTACATCATCACTGAAATAGAAATTAAATAAAAATACTTAAAAGAAGTTCAAAGTTCATATAAACCATCATTCGTAGTATGGCTTCCACAAAGTCATCCCCAGCCCAAGCCTCCATTACTGATCATTACCTAAGAAGGGTAAAGAAAACGGGGTTAGAACTCAGTGTGTAACCCATTTACTATAGTCCACTGGGCCAAAACCATTTAAGCATGTATTTGGGCCGGAGACCATATACAAATATAACAATTTAACATGGATAGCATGCGTGTGATATGCAATTCCCAAACCAAACATAAATTTACACCGCTACACACCACCCGCACCAACCAGCACACTTGTGGGGAGCTTTAGTCACCCACTCCGCCAACACACCAACTGGGCATTTAATCCATAATAAACTGGGCACGAAGCCATATGTTAAAATGGGCACGAGGCCATATATCAAACTGGGCATGAAGCCATAAATTAAACTGGGCACGAGGCCAAATATCAAGCTGGGTAGAAAGCCATATATTAAACTGGGCACGAGGCCATATATCAAACTGGGCACGAAGCCATATATCAAACTGGGCATGAAATCATATATTAAACTGGGCACGAGGCCATATATCAAACTGGGCATGAAGCCATATATTAAACTGGGCACAAAGCCATAAATTAAACTGGGCACGAGGCCATATATCAAACTGGGCACGAAATCATATATTAAACTGGGCACGAGGCCATATATCAAACTGGGCATGAAGCCATATATTAAACTGGGCACAAGGCCATATATCAAACTGGGCACGAGGCCATATATCAAACTGGGCATTTAAGCCATATATCAATTTGTGGACAAGCCACCAGAATTTTGTAGCAAAGCTACCATAACTTCTCTTCGTCAAATATCCCAACCCATGCAAATCGTGTATGCATATTCATAATAATTCATTCATTTAATTATTACAAACATACGGCCAATTATAAAAAAAATTCACAATGTGGCCCATATTACATTTTGGTCCATACATCAAATTATCCCATTTGGCCCATATATCAAATATCAAACGGCCCATATATCAAATTATCACATTTGGCCTATATATCAAAATATCAAACGGCCCATAAAGTAATATATCAATTTAGTTCATTAAGCAATATCGTATTTCGGCCCATTAGGGACAATTCCATAATTCGACCCATAAGGGCATTTTCATAATTTTGCCCGTTGAGGATAATTCGGTAATCTCGTAACTCAAACTTAACTACTAATTGGGGCATAAAAATCGAAACTGTCCATCTGCGTCATACTGACTAAACTGACTATAACTCAAGTTAGGAAACTAGTAATCTAAATCCGTAAATTTTTCTTGAAATTAAACTCGTATATCTTTTTACTATAATTTTCCCAAATTTTTTAGCTTAACAATTTAGTACAGTTTATTCCTTAAAGTTTCCCTTGTTTCACTATCCAATGATTCTGACCTCTATTTCCTTAATCACAAATATATTACTGTACGATTTTCATCTACTACTCTCACTTGTTTCCACTGAAAAATAGGTTCACCAAGGAATCCATACATATCAATTATAACTCTTAATTAACTTTGTACAAATTTATATGATTTTTCCAAAATAGAACAGAATACCCCAAAGTCATTCAGAACCAGTCTCACTAAAATTTACATATCTCAGAATATAATATTCCTTTTCCTTCTCCATTTCTTATATATTAAAGTAGACACAGTAAGATTTAATCTGATATCTCACTCACTTTGTAATTCCTTTTATCCAATTTTTTGTGATTTTTCAAATACACATTATTGTTTCTGACCGAAACTATTTTATTACAAAATATGATTACCACTACGGGCATACGCACGTCCGAGTGATCATAGATGCCGGTTATCGATTTTCTTCGGTATTTCTACCGAATCACAAAATATTTCATGTAAACTTTCAGAGAGATGTGAGATTTACTCACCATTTCAAACAAATATTCAGAAAGGCACGGGATTACACACCTTGATTACGAGTTGTGCTTTCTACCGAATTCAACACCTATATTGATAGTTGATAGAAAGTTAGTCTCAACTTCGATAATCGTAACTAGAAACACTTTATTAGGCTAACTCCACTTACCACGACGGTGATCTCCCTCGATGTACCAAGAATCGATCCTACCAACAATATCAATTAGCCAACCTTCAATCCGATTAACTCAATAACCAATTGGATATATCAAATGGACTATGAAAGATCTTCCTTACCTTAATCGATTATAATCCCATTTCTCACGATCGTCCTATGATTTGAGATGATTAAGCAATGTTGTGGTATTTGGCCTCCCTCTATATCTCTACGAAGAATAAAACAATCTCATATGAGAGAAAGTAAGGTGATGGTCTCGGTCAAAATGACCATCCAAAAACCAAAGTATGGATTCGGTCATAAGAGAAGAAAAAAAAACATTGGAAAGAATACTTACTGATTGCTCAAGGAATGAGAAAGAAAAAATGTGGAAAGGTTTCGATTATGGAGGAGAATGAACAATGATATTCGGCTATCAAGGAAATTAGACAAAAGATGAATACGTGACCAATTCAAGAGAAGAGAAAATTGCACTATTGTGCTAGAAAATTTTGGCAAAGAAAGTAGCAAAAAGAGAGAAGATGACACAAAGGTTGCAATAGGACTTTTGGCCAAAACAAAACCAAGGCCTTTACCAAATGCCAAGGTAAAATTTTCAGCCACCTATCTACATCAAAACCGTCCACATGCATCCCCCTTAGGATAAGAGTTTGGCCACCCAAGCTTTCCAAAACATCATCCACAAAATAAGCCTCTTGTCCCCCTTACTTACCTAATTCTCTTGATTCCTTTCCCCAACTTCAACCTTGCCTTATTCTTATAGCCACCTTACCAAAAATAATGAAGTCCACCCTTGCCATAAATAGTCCTTGGCTGACACTTAAGGAAAGAGTGCAAAAATATTAACCAAAAATTGCATACAAAGGGATTTGAACCTCTTCCCTCAAGGTACTTCACTTAATGTCATAACCTCTTTATTAATTGCTCACTTGTGCTAACCATTTATTCATTTATTTCAATAAGCCTTGAAGCTACTTACCATCTATTCTTAAAGTGCTAAAATACCAAATTTTTCCTAAGGCCCAATTAAACCCGAGACTTCATAGAAACCCCATAAACTCCAAATTCACTTAACTAACAAGTCCAATTTGTAATAATGCCATTCTCTTGTTCTCAAAATTTTAAAAATTCCTACGCCCAAGGCCCATTGGGCCCAATCTGACTAGGCCCAATTTTGGGATGTTACAATTCTACCCTCCTTAAAGAAATTTTGTCCTCGAAATTTCCAATCAACTACTAAATGTACCACTCAAATCACATCACTAAGCTTTTGCTACGCACTCTGAACTTAAAAACCACAATGTACTTTTAACAAAATCTTGAATCCTCTTTCACACAACCAAACATCTAACCACAAAAGCAAACAGTTGTCTACCATTTATACTTAGAATTTTCTACATTCAATCTTCACGTCCAGCCAAACATACCTGACTTGATGGTGATGTAACAATCCCGAGCCTTATGCTCATTAGACCTGTATCTCAAGCATGCTCTTGACATTCTCCAGCATTCTCCCATGACGTCTTCTACAATAATCGCAAGCCGAAAAGTTTGGACGTGCCTTAACACGCTTTACAGAATGAGACTACGATCCACAAGAACCACGATCTCCTTTCTTCTTACAGTCCACAGACCCAACTCGAAGTGCTTCACTGATTTCCTTAACCTCCTTCAGTACCTTCTTAACTATCTAAGTCAGCTCATCAACCCCAACTCGATCATGAGATCCCGTCTCAGCCACTAACGATGTCTGCGACTCTCTCTCAGGCACATGCCTTGGTGCCAAAGATCTAGCCCTAGCACCTCGGCCTATACCACGTCAACGTCTACCACGTCCGCATCTTCTAGCTATCATGTTTACTAAGTCGATATAATCTAAGTAAGAGTTTTATGAATCATTATGCTATTCGATGTTTATTAAGCGATGTTTAATGGAGTATGGGTAGAAAAGTTATTTTTGAGAGTCAAATCCGCATCCTAGAATCTTAGTCTCTATAGTTTCAACTCCTAAAGCTAACAGTTCTAGAGTATTCTACTTTGTAAAATTTTCGTAACACAATAATCATAAAATGAAAACAAATACTTACTTGACTTGGTGCCGAATACTTGTGGTGCCATACTACCTTTAAAACATAAATTCTATAAATTCGAAATAGTTTTAAACAAAAATTGTTGTTGAACCAAACCATAGCTGAGTTTTAAAACTGGGCTCTGATACCATAAAATGTAACACCCCAAACCCGGTCTATGCATTTAAGACTAGATTTGGTATGTCACACAAAACGAACATGCATCTAGTCATCTAATGATTTAAGAAAATAGATCCTCAAAACTATGTTGGAAATGGTGCTTATTAAAAACTGAGGTTAATTTAAAATATATGATTTAAGGCATAAGGGTTTATAAATTGAAACTTAGAAAATAATTGGTTTAATTTTTTACGAGCAGTCTAAAAGATCTCAAAAGGAATTTGAAAACAAGATTCTTAAAGGAATTCTTACAAAAAATTTATGAAATAATGATTTTTAAGAAAAACATTATTTTAAAATTAAATATACCCTCTTAAGTGCCTAAACATAATTAAAATCCATCCACGAGTAAAACATCCATAAAAATAATACCAAAAGGCCTTATTACATCATCACTAAAATTGAAATTAAATAAAAATACTTAAAAGAAGTTCAAAGTTCATATAAACCATCATTCGTAGTATGGCTTCCACAAAGTCATCCCCGCCCAAGCCTCCATTACTGATCATTACCTGAGAAGGGTAAAGAAAACGGGGTGAATTACTTAGAACTCAGTGTGTAACCCACTTACTATAGTCCACTGGGCCAAAACCATTTAAGCATGCATTTGCGCCGGAGACCATATACAAATATAACAATTTAACATGTATAGCATGCCTGTGATATGCAATTCCCAAACCAAACATAAATTTCCATCCGCTACACACCACCCGTACCAACCAGCACACCTGTGGGGAGCTCTAGTCACCCACCCCGCCAACACACCAACTGGGCATTTAAGCTATAATAAACTAGGCACGAAGCAATATATCAAACTAGGCACGAAGCCATATGTTAAACTGGGCACGAGGCCATATATTAAACTAGACACGAAGCCATATATTAAACTGGGCATGAGGCCATATATCAAACTAGGCACAAACCCATATATCAAACTGGGTACGAAGTCATATATTAAATTGGGCATGAGGCCATATATCAATCTGGGCACAAAGCCATATATTAAACTGGGCATGAGGCCATATATTAAATTGGGCACGAGGCCATATATTAAACTGGGCACGAGGCCATATATTAAACTAGGCACGAGGCCATATATCAAACTGGGCACGAAGCCATGTATGAAACTGGGAACGAGGTTGTATATCAAACTGGGCACGAAGCTGTATATTAAACTGGGCACGAGGCCATATATCAAACTGGGCACGAGGCCATATATCAAACTAGGCATTTAAGCCATATATCAATTTGTGGACAAGCCACTAGAATTTTGTATCAAAACTACCAAAACTTCTCTTTGTCAAATATCCCAACCCATGCAAATCATGTATGCATATTCAGAATAATTCATTCATATAATTATTACAAACATATGGCCCATTATTAAAAAATATCACAATCTGGCCCATGTCACATTTTGGCCCATATATCAAATTATCACATTTGGCCCATATATCAAATATCAAACGGCCCTTAAAGTAATATGTCATTTTAGTTCATTAAGCAATATCGTATTTTGGCCCTTTAGGGGCAATTCTGTAATTAGGCCCACAAGGGCATTTTCGTAATTTTGCCCATCGAGGGTAATTCGGTAATCTCGCAACTCAAACTTAACTACTAATTTGGGGCATAAAAATTGAAACGGTCCATCTACGTCATACTAACTAAACTGACTATAACTCGAGTTAAGAAACTAGTAATCTAAATCCGTAAATTTTTCTTGAAATTAAACTCGTATATCTTTTTACTATAATTTTCCCAAATTTTTTAGCTTAACAATTTAGTACAGTTTATTCCTTAAAGTTTCCCTTGTTTCACTGTCCAATGATTCTGACCTCTCTTTCCTTAATCACAAATATATTACTGTACGATTTTCATCTACTACTCTCTCTTGTTTCCACTGAAAAAATAGGTTCACCAAGGAATCCATACATATCAATTATAACTCTTAATTCACTTTGTACAAATTTATATGATTTTTCCAAAATAGAACAGAATACCCCAAAGTCATTCAGAACCAGTCTCACTAAAATTAACATATCTCAGAATATAATATTCCCTTTCCTTCTCCATTTCTTATATATTAAAGTAGACACAGTAAGATTTAATTTGATATCTCACTCACTTTGTAATTCCTTTTATCCAATTTTTTTTATTTTTCAAATACACGTCATTGTTTCTGATCGAAACTATTTTATTACAAAATATGATTACCACTACGGGCATACGCACGTCCGAGTGATCACGGATCCCGGCTATCAGTTTTCTTTGGTATTTATATTGAATCACAGAATATTTCATGTAAACTTTCAAAGAGATGTGAGATTTACTCACCATTTCAAACATATATTCGAAAAGGTACGGGATTACACACCTTGATTACGAGTTGTGCTTTCTACTGATTTCAACACCTATATTGATAGTTGATAAAAAGTTTGTCTCAACTTTGATAATCATAACTAGAAACACTTTATTAGGCTAACTCCACTTACCACGACGGTGATCTCCCTGGATGCACCAAGAATCGATCCTACCAACAATATCAATTAGCCAACCTTCAATCCGATTAACTCAATAACCAAATGGAGATATCGAATGGACTATGAAAGATCTTCCTTACCTTAATCGATTATAATCCCGTTTCTCACGATCGTCCTATGACTAGAGATGATTAGGCGACATTATGGTATTCAGCCTCCCTCTATATCACTACGAAGAAGAAAATGATCTCGTATGAGAGAAAGTAAGGTGATGGTCTCAGTCAAAATGACCATCCAAAAACCAAAGTATGGATTCATTCATAAGAGAAGAAAATAAAACATTGGAAAGAATACTTACTGGTTGCTTAAGGAATGAGAAAGAAAGAATGATGGAAAGGTTTCAGTTATGGAGGAGAATGAACAATGATATTCAGCTATCAAGGAAGTTATACAAAAGATAAATATGTGACCAATTAAAGAGAAGAGAAAATTGCACTATTGTGCTAGAAAATTTCGGCAAAGAAAGTAGCAAAAAGAGAGAAGATGACATAATGGTTTCAATATGATTTTTGGCCAAAATAAAACCAAGGCCTTACCAAATGCCAAGGTAAAACTTTCAGCCACCTATCTACCTCAAAATTGTCCACATGCATCCCCCTTTAGGATAAGAGTTTGGCCACCCAAGCTTTCCAAAACACTATCCACAAAATAAGCCTCTTGTCCCCCTTACTTACCTAATTCTCTTGATTCCTTTCCCCAACTTCAACCTTGCCTTATTCTTATAGCCACCTTACCAAAAATAATAAAGACCACCCTTGCCATAAATAGTCCTTGGCCGACACTTAAGGAAAGAGTGTAAAAATATTAGCCAAACATTGCTCACAAAAGGATTTGATCCTCTTCCCTCAAGGTACTTCGCTTAATGCCATAACCTCTTTACTAATTGCTCACTTGTGCTAACCATTTATTCATTTATTTCAATAAGCCTTGAAGGTACTTGCCATATCTCCTTAGAGTGCTAAAACACCAAATTTTTCCTAGGGCCCACTTAATCTCGAGACTTCATAGAAACCCTGTAAACTCCAAAATCACTTAACTAACAAGTCCAATTTGTAATAATGCCATTCTCTTGTTCTCAAAACTTTAAACATTCATATGCCCAAGGCCCATTGGGCCCAATCCGACTAGGCCCAACTTCGGGATGTTACAAGTAAGAATTAAGTTTGTTATTATACCATTGCTAAAATAATTTGATTACATTTTATCTGTGTTAGTAATGGTTTATAATTAGTTGATGAGTACATTTGAATAAAAGTTGAAAGGTGATATTGTATATGTATTTGAATGATAGTTCGGCATTTAATTACATATTGAGGTGATTAGTTATATATTTTAGTAGTGAATTGAATGATGATTAATTAGAGACAAATATATTTTGGTTGTGGTTTTATATTGATGTATTGTAAAGATTTAATTTGCATTATAAATAGTTTAAGTTAATAAGCTAAATATAATGAATATATGTAATTGTTATGTTTTATTCATAATTTGATAAGGAAGTGATGTTGGTTATAATGTAAATTGATTATGTTATTAAATAATTGAATTTTTTAATGACTTATTTATTGAGATGGAATGATATTATATGAATATATGATAAGATATAATTGTAATGTATTTGATTTGAGGTGTAAATTATGGTTGGTATAATTGAAACATGTTAGTTTATAAAATAAAAATAAAAATAAAAAATAATATTATATGCCTGTTTTGAAATGTGTTTTCTTTGGTAATGCCTCGTAACCCTAGTCTGGCAACGGATACGGGTTAGGGGTGTTACAGTACAACTTTTCACCCGCAGACTGATGGTCAATCTGAACGGATTATTCAAATTCTTGAGGATATGTTGAGATGTTGGATACTTGAGTTTAATGGTACGTGGGAACAATATTTGCCATTGATTGAATTTGCATATAAGAATAATTTTCAGTTGAGCATCAAAATGGCACCTTATGAAGCTTTGTACGGACTCAAATGTCGAACACCTTTGTACTGGACTGAGTTTAGTGAAAATAAGATACATGGGGTTGATTTGATAAAAGAAATCGAGCAGAAAGTGAAAGTGATCGTAACAGTCTAAAAGCTGCATCAGATTGTCAAAAATCCTATACAGATTTTAAACGAAAAGATATTGAGTTTGAGATTGGTGATAAAGTGTTCCTGAAAGTATCTCCGTGGAAGAAAATACTTAATTTTGGTAAAAAGGACAAATTGAGTCCGAGGTTCATCAGGCCGTATGAAATTATCGAACGTATTGGACCTATAACATACAGACTGTTGTTACCACCTGAGCCAGAAAGGATTCATAATGTGTTTCACGTATTGATGCTTAGACGATATAGATCCGATCCCTCTCATGTGATTTTTCCGTTTGAGATTGAGATTCGATCCGATATGACTTACGAGGAAGAGCCGATCTGGGTTTTAGATCATGAAGTGAAAGAATTGCAAAATAAGAAAATCTCATTAGTTAAAGTATTGTGGCATCGACACGGAATGGAAGAGGCTACGGGGGAGCCTGAAGATGCTATGAGACAACAATATCCGAATCTATTTAACAGTAAGATTTTGGGGGACGAAAATCCCTAAGGGGGAGAATTGTAACAGTCCGGTTTAGACCCTAGTTAAAATAGTGGTTTCAGGACCACAGATCTGAGTCAAAAAATATTTTAATATTTTCAATGTCTACAATGTGTGATAAAACATGTGTGAAAGTTTCGTGAATTAATTTTGTTTTCTGTGTGCTTAATTTGAGAAAAGGACTAAATTGCATAAAAGGTAAAAGTGGCAATTCATATGTTAACATGTTAAATTGACATGGTTTATTAAAGGATAAGTCCTTAAATGGATATTATACCTTTATTTATGCTGGTGGACATTTATGTCCATATTTTACATGATTTTTATATGGTTTAATAAAGGTTAAAGTTGTAAAATGATTAATAACTTATATTAAAATAAAACAAACATAAAACAAGCCATTATCATCTTTGTCTCTTCTGAAATTAAAAGAAAAGAAAAGAAAAAGAGATAGCTAGGTATCCGACCCTTGTTCATCATGATTGAGGTATGTTTTGGTTTTGATTTTTGATAATTTCTATGTTTTGTAATCGTTGCTTCGAGTGCTATAAAACCCATGTCTTAGTTTTGTGAATTGATGATGATTTTGAAATGTGCCATTGATGAATTCATGAGCTTTGTGATGATAGTTGATGAAAAAATGAAATATATGTGTTAGGTTAACATGTTTTGTCTTTGGATTTTTGGTGAATTTGAGTGATTTGGGCTAAATTATGAAAATAATATTTTGAAGGACAAAAATGTGAAATAAATGAAAAATATGGGTTACTAGAGACCTATATAGAATTTGGCTAAGCATGGGTTATATTGAATTATGTGCATTTCGTGATTTTATGAAATAGGGACTAAAACGTTAAAATGTGAAAATATGAGGGATAATTTGTAAATTACCCTAAATGTGTATTTTTGGATTGAATTGAATGATTTGGTGAATAAATGGGTTAAATTTGAATATGTATAGATCAAGAACCGAAGAAAACAGATTTAGACCGTGGAAAATCGAAAGTGATTGAGTAGTCGAAATCGTCCGTTTATATCCAAATCTGATGTAAGTCTATATACAAATAAATGTATTTGATTTGATTTACTTATGTTTGTATGAAATTAAATTGTGATGATTGTTTACGGAAAATATATATACATGACGTTGGCATTGTACGATTATTTCAAGTATTCCGATTATCCTATTTGATTCCAATTGGTTCAATGGGGAAATCCGAGAAATAAAAGAATGGGTGAAATGTATAATCGGTTCAGGTATGTTTGATGCGTATGCTTTGATTAAGCATAAAAGATAAGTATTTATGAATTTGCAATAGAGAAATATGTGCATAGATTCAATGAGACAAAATGTGATATATGTATGATTGTGTTATGAGCAAAAGAGATATTTTGAGATATGAATTGTGGGTAAGCAATGGCTAAATAAATAAGTCAAAGAAGAGTTATGAATTTACAATTGAGTATGTAACATCCTAGATTAGGGGTTATGCGTTTGTGCATAATTCATGAGATAGTGGGATCAGTGGGTGTGTTGGATGTGTTCTGAAGAGTTTCAAGAACCCTAAGATGAAAGAAAATGAAAGGAAATGTAAGGAAATGTAAGGAAAAGAAAGGAAATATAAGGAAAAGTAAGGAAATGTAAGGAAATGTAAGGAAATGTAAGGAAATATAAGGAAAATGTAAGGAAATGAAAGGAAATGAAAGGAAATGTAAGGAAATGAAAGGAAATGTAAGGAAATGTATGGAAATGTATGGAAATGTATGGAAATATATGGAAATGTAAGGAAATGTATGGAAATGTATGGAAATGTGTGGAAATGTAAGGAGATGTATGGAAATGTAAGGAAATGCTTTAGAAATGTTAAGTTTTGGAAACTAAACTAAAATAGGAAAGTGACCATTTTGGAAACCGAAGTAAATTAGGAAAGTGAACATTTTGGAAACCAAGCCAAAAGAGGAAACTAAACATTTTGGAAACCAAGCCAAAAGAGGAAACTAAACATTTTGGAAACCAAACCAAAATAGAAAACTAAACATTTTAGAAACCAAACCAAAATAGGAAACTAAACATTTTGGAAACCAAGCCAAAATAGGAAACTAAACATTTTGGAAACACGAAAATCTGAGTCAGCATTGAAAATTTTGGAAACTTAAAATGACCCTAATGTCGAATTTTAGAGCCTAAAGGGAACTTAGGGCCAAGTGACCCTAAAATATAAAGTACATGAAATTTGACCCAATAACGGACTTGGAAAAGTGGCTCAAGATGCCACCTAAAGCCTTAGAAATGGCCCACATGCAAAAGGTTTTGGGCTTGAGTTCGAGTCACATAAGAAGCAAATAAAATAAGTTTTATTTTGCTTCTAGAAGCCCAAGAGGTGGACAGCACAAGGCTTGCAAAAGAGGAGTTTCACTCTCTTTAAAATTCGCTAATTAGAAGATCATAAGGACTCTTAAGGGAATAGTTTAATTCTCTTTAAAATTCGCTAAATAGGTGGATAAATGAAGAATTATTCTTTAATTAGGAAAATAAGGAAGAGTGGTGGCCAAGTAAAGGATTCTTGGCCTAGTAAATTCGGCTATAAAAGGAGGGACTAGGGCCATTCATTATTCATTCTCCTCTCTTTTCCTCTGCCAAATATTCTTCTTGAGCATCCATTCTTTTCTTCTTTTCTTTTAGCCTCCTAGCCGATTTCCTTCTAAGCCTATTATTCCTCTCTTCTTTCATCTTTGAAACCAAATACATAAGGGAATCATAGCCGATTGTTCATCAAGTCTCTATGCCGAATCTCTGAAGGTTGAAGTGAAGGTGCAATCGATTTCTTCAAATAAGGAAATTCTTTTCCCGAAGGTACACCATAGGCCACGTGTTCCCTAGTTATTCAGTGAATTTCGGGATTTAAGATCCACAAGGTAAGTACGTAAAAGTATTCGGCCAAAGCTTGTATGATTTTCTAGATCAGTTCTTTAATTATTAAAAAGCCGAAAACTAACCCATATTGAGATTCAAGGTTGGCCGAATATCAAGTGAAGGAAAACCAAGTTTTTGGGATTTGAAAAAACACCAAATCGGCATCAAAGGTAAGTCTTTTTACAAATCCTACTAGGATTTGGATATCATAGCCAAATAGAATTTATGCTAAGTAATAAAGGATGAATCAAATGTAGGGACTAAGGATCTAAACTTTAGATCTAGCTTTTCGAATCTCAAGGAATCGTTAAACAAATCGTGTGTACGCACACTAACTTTCGATATTTCATATGGCAATTATTTTTATTATATGATTATATGAATATGGCTAAGTACCCTAATGTGGTACAAAAGTACTGTGCACGCTTCCTACTTCGATAGGATTATGAAATATGTTATTTAATAACATGTGAATATTTGAATGTTAAGCATGATATATATATATTTGGGGCATTGGGATTTATGTGAAAGGGAAGAAGGTGTTGACTTGGTCTCACCAACGTTATATTTGAAGGTGTTGACTTGGTCTCACCAACGTTATATTTGAAGGTGTTGACTTGGTCTCACCAACGTTATATTTGAAGGTGTTTCTGGTCTCACCAACGTTATATTTGAAGGTGTTGACTTGGTCTCACTAACGTTATATGGTGACTACGGTCACAAATATTGAATATGGTGTGTAGCGGATGGAGGGTTGACTTAGTAGTCCCCACGGTGTGAATGGCAGGTACGGGTGGTGTGTAGCGGATGAACCATTAGGATTGGGTTTGGGTTGCATCATAATTTCATTTTTATATGGATCCGATGATTTGAACATGAATGCCCGATTTGTTGAATGTTAGTATTGTGTGCACATTGAGTCATTGACTCACCCGTTGTGGGAACTATTTTCAGGTGATAAACAGTGACGGACCGGGCCGGTAGATGTTGAGGTGGCCATGCTACATTCGGAGATTTTATTTAGTTTGGACTTTTTACTTTTATTTTATTTTGGGTTTTACTTGATGTAATAAGGCCATAAGGCCCAGTGGATTTCTCTTTATTTTTTCTTTACTAGTAAGTTTTATGCTAAGAACTATTTTGGATGTATTTAATTAAATGGGTTTACAAGTATAAATAAATGGGTTTACAATCTAAGCCCAACTCAAAACAATAGTTTTTCTAAAAATTTACAAATTTTTTCTAAGTAACGAAAATGTTTGAAATCGGTTTACTTTAGGAACATACCGATCCGGTCCATTCTCGTGGGCGGGTGTGGGTGTTTCAATTTGATATCGAGCCCGTTTTAAACTCTCGGCATGTGAGCTAAGGCCCAAAACGTTTTCAAAGCGAGCCAAATGATTATCTTTGAAAAATAAGCGTGTTTTCGGCATGGCACCTAAGTCTCCAACCATGATCCACCGTGTAAGTACCCCTAACTATCTGTGTGATTATGTGAATTTAAGAAGGGTAGAAAAGGAATGAAACGTGGAATAGCATGATAGGAACTTGAACCCTAGGATTAGTCTACTCAAACACAAATACATAAGACTTAATACACTAGACAAACCTGTGATTAAGTCACCGAGCTAAGGTGTGGTAATCACAGCGCATGTCAGGAGTGGATTCAAGAAGAGCTTGGTATTTAAGCAAATCCTAGTGACTCACCTCCTCTTTACTCGAATCCTACCAGTGCGTAGTAACCGCTCACCCTAACCAAGAGGACTTAGTCACTGCTAAACCCAATAACTAAAACCCGAAAGGGAACAAGCCATTTTTTCGGAACCTTACTATTAAAATTCTTAAATCATTTTCTTTTTCCTTAATCCACAAAAACTATTTCCAAATTTCTCCGAAAAATTCCTGACTTATAAAATTTCGAACATACCCCTAGTGGTAAAATTACAAAAATGCCCTTGCTTTATAAAATGCCCAACTACTCAACAGTTTTGCCAAAATTTCATTATTTCATAAATGTTCAAAAACCCTAATTTGCGACCTATTAGAAAAATACCTTGATTTTTGGAAAATTACAAAATCGCCCCTAACTTACTAAAATTACCAAAATGACCTTAACTTCCAAAATTTTTGCAACTACATTGTTTTGGAAAATAAATTTCTCAAAAAGAACCCTCAAAATTTTGCAACTTCTAAAATATCCCCAATTTATTAAATTTTTACAATTTACCTTGGTTTGTGGAAAAAATTACCAAAATACCTCCAAGGTCTAAAAATTTCTGAAATACCCTCGGATTTCAAAATTTTTCCAAATTACCCCAAGACTTTGAAATTTTCAAAATACTTTTTGACAAAAACACCAAGGAACTTTTACTTCTGAAAAATTACGAAAATGCCCATGTAGGATAAATTACGAAAATACCCCCGAGTAGTGGAAAAACAACAACAAATGAAAAACTACAACGTTTCTCTGAATGAACTAAGGTTCATAATTGTTTGATGGATGTATGTATGAATGAAAAGACTGTGTGCATGTATGAATACGAAAGAACCACTCCTAAATTCCTTTTCATAAAAACTTCTTCGCGGTTAATCAGTGAAACAAAATTTTTTTTAATACATAAAACTTCTTAATCAGATTAAATCGCGACGTTAGAAATGAGTTATAAGGAACGTGAACTTAGAGAATGTGCCTAGAAAGTATGATAGTTCTTTAAGATCAGAGTGCGCAGCAATAGCGTAGTGTGGTGAGTTAGACTGTACGGATGAACGATAGTAAGTAATTTCGAGGACGAAATTATTTTTAAGGGGGGTAGAATTGTAACATCCTAAATTAGGGGTTATGCGTTCATGCATAATTCATGAGATAGTGGGATCATTGGTGTGTTGGATGTGTTCAAGAGTTTCAAGAACCCTAAGATGAAAGAAAATGAAAGGAAATGTAAGGAAATGTAAGGAAAAGAAGGAAATATAAGGAAAAGTAAGGAAATGTAAGGAAATGTAAGGAAATGTAAGGAAATATAAGGAAAATGTAAGGAAATGAAAGGAAATGAAAGGAAATGTAAGGAAATGAAAGGAAATGTAAGGAAATGTATGGAAATGTATGGAAATGTATGGAAATATATGGAAATGTAAGGAAATGTATGGAAATGTATGGAAATGTGTGGAAATGTAAGGAGATGTATGGAAATGTAAGGAAATGCTTTAGAAATGTTAAGTTTTGGAAACTAAACTAAAATAGGAAAGTGACCATTTTGGAAACCGAAGTAAATTAGGAAAGTGAACATTTTGGAAACCAAGCCAAAAGAGGAAACTAAACATTTTGGAAACCAAGCCAAAAGAGGAAACTAAACATCTTGGAAACCAAACCAAAATAGAAAACTAAACATTTTAGAAACCAAACCAAAATAGGAAACTAAACATTTTGGAAACCAAGCCAAAATAGGAAACAAAACATATTGGAAACTTGGAAAATACAGAGCCGCGCGAAAATTTTTGGAAACTTAAAAATGACCCCGGAATGTTAAATTTTAGAGCCCAAAGGGGAACTTAGGGCCAAGTGACCCTAAAATATAAAGTAAATGAAATTTGACCCAATAATGGACTTGGAAAAGTGGCCTGAAGATGCCACCTAAGGCCTTAGAAAATGGCCCACATGCAAAAGGTTTTGGGCTTGAGTTCGAGTCACATAAGAAGCAAATAAAATAAGTTTTATTTTGTTTCTAGAAGCCCAAGAGGTGGACGGCACAAGGCTTGCAAAAGAGGAGTTTCACTCTCTTTAAAACTCGGCTAATTAGAAGATCATAAGGACTCTTAAGGGAAGAGTTTAATTCTCTTTAAAATTCAGCTAAATAGGTGGATAAATGAAGAATTATTCTTTAATTAGGAAAATAAGGAAGAGTGGTGGCCAAGTAAAGGATTCTTGGCCTAGTAAATTCGGCTATAAAAGGAGGGGACTAGGGCCATTCATTATTCATTCTCCTCTCTTTTCCTCCGCCAAATATTCTTCTTGAGCATCCATTCTTTTCTTCTTTTTTTTAGCCTCCTAGCCGATTTCCTTCTAAGCCTATTATTCCTCTCTTCTTTCATCTTTGAAACCAAGTACATAAGGGAATCATAGCCGATTGTTCATCAAGTCTCTATGCCAATCTCTCAAGGTTGAAGTGAAGGTGCAATCGATTCCTTCAAATAAGGAAATTCTTTTCCGAAGGTACACCATAGGCCATGTGTTCCCTAGTTATTCGGTGAATTTCGTGATTTAAGATCCACAAGGTAAGTACCTAAAAGTATTCTACCAAAGCTTGTATGATTATCTAGATCAGTTCTTTAATTATTAAAAAGCGAAAACTAACCCATATTGAGATTCAAGGTTGGCGAATATCAAGTGAAGGAAAACCAAGTTTTGGATTTGAATAAACACCAAATCGGCATCAAAGGTAAGTCTTTTACAAATCCTACTAGGATTTGGATATCATAGCCAAATAGAATTTATGCTAAGTAATAAAGGATGAATCAAATGTAGGGACTAAGGATCTAAACTTTAGATCTAGCTTTTGAATCTCAAGGAATCGCTAAACAAATCGTGTGTACGCACACTAACTTTCGATATTTCATATGGCAATTATTTTTATTATATGATTATATGAATATGGCTAAGTACCCTAATGTGGTACAAAAGTACTCGTGCACGCTTCCTACTTTTGATAGGATTATGAAATATGTTATTTTATAACATGTGAATATTTGAATGTTAAGCATGATATATATATATTTGGGGCATTCAGATTTATGTGAAAGGGAAGAAGGTGTTGACTTGGTCTCACCAACGTTATATTTGAAGGTGTTGACTTGGTCTCACCAATGTTATATTTGAAGGTGTTGACTTGGTCTCACCAACATTATATTTGAAGGTGTTGACTTGGTCTCACCAATGTTATATTTGAAGGTGTTGACTTGGCCTCACCAATGTTATATTTGAAGGTGTTGACTTCGGTCTCACCAACGTTATATTTGAAGGTGTTGACTTCGGTCTCACCAACGTTATATGGTGACTACGGTCACAAACATTTGAATATGGTGTGTAGCGGATGGAGGGTTGACTTAGTAGTCCCCACGGTGTGAATGGCAGGTACGGGTGGTGTGTAGCGGATGGACCATTAGGATTGGGTTTGGGTTGCATCATAATTTCATTTTTATATGGATCCGATGATTTGAACATGAATGCCTGATTTGTTGAATGTTAGTATTGTGTGCACATTGAGTCTGTTGACTCACCCCGTTGTAGGAACTATTTTCGTGTGATAAATGTGATTGACCGGCGGTGAGACGTTGAGGTGGCCATGCTACATTTGGAGATTTTATTTAGTTTGGACTTTTACTTTTATTTTATTTTGGGTTTTACTTGATGTAATAAGGCCATAAGGCCCAGTGGATTTCTCTTTATTTTTGCTTTACTATTAAGTTTTATGCTAAGAACTATTTTGGATGTATTTAATTAAATGGGTTTACAAGTATAAATAAATGGGTTTACAACCTAAGCCCAACTCAAAACAATAGTTTTTCTAAAAATTTACAAATTTTCTCTAAGTAACGAAAATGTTTGAAACCAGTTTACTTTAGGAACATACCAGATCCGGTCCATTCTCGTGGGCCAGGTGTGGGGTGTTTCAGAGTAACATTAATGATCTTATATTTGATATGATTATGTGTACTATATGTTAAGTTTATTTGTATATGGTTTACTAAGCTTTTGAAAGCGTACTCTATGTGTGTTTGCTTTGTTTTATAGATCGTCAATGCTACGGAAGGCTCGGGGATTATCGAGGATCATCATCACACTATCAAACTCTGTTTTGGTACCTTTTGAATGTGTACATAGTTAAGTATAGCATGTATAGTCTAGTTGACATGGTTATGTTTTGAAAGGTGTATAAATAGCCATGTGATATGGCTAGATAATGATATAATGTGAATGATTAGTTTATGATATATGCATGGTTTGGTAAGGTATGATGGCCAATGATATGGTCAATTTTATGATATGTGTGTGATGCTAAGATAGCATTTTATTGATAATAGATTATCATAATGAAATGGTAAGTTTGTGATGGATTATACTTGGAAATGCTTGTGATTAGATTGAGCTAAATGGCACATAAGATGTTGTGTTTGAAATTTTCTTGAATGGGTAGAAAAGATGGTCAATTTGTTGCATTCTGGGTATGGAATGATGCTTGCATGTGCTTGTAGGGTTAACCCAAAGTGTGGGTGGAATTTTGGCCTTGCAAATGGCCTATAATTGCCCACACAATTGAGCACACGGGCGTGTAGCTCGACCGTGTCCTTCGTGGTTGTGTTTCAAAATAAGTCAGACTCGACCACGGGCTAGACAGACGGGCATGTGACTTGCCGTGTGGTGCAAGTCAGTAGCAACCATGGGCGAAGCACACGGGCGTGTCCACGGCCGTATGGACAAGTCAATATGTATGCTCTATTTTGACACAGCTTAGACACACGGGCGTGTCTGTAACAATCTGGTTTATAGCCTAGTCAGAACAGTGGTTTTGAAATCACAAATTTGAGTCTGTATAATATTTTAATATTATATTTTGTTCTATTGATGAGAGTTTAAGCATGTGTTAAAGTTTCGTAAGCTAATTTGTCCGTTTATGTGTTTAATTTGATAAAAGGATTGAATTGCATCAAATTCAAACTAGCATGATTTTTGTTAAGGTATCAATGTGTTGTGGCTTTGAAAAGATGGAGGCCTTATATAGCAATAAAACCACTTACAAGTTAGTGGATGGTAGATGGCCGAATATACACTTAATGTTAATTGTTTCAAATGTTTAATAAATGGATAATTTGGTAAAATGCCTATTATTATGTTTGTATTAAAATAATTAAAGAGAAGATGAGTGTTATCATCTCTTATTATCACTGAATATTGAAAGAAAGAAAGAAGAAGAAAGTTGAGTTAGGTTCAGCCATTAAATTGCTTAATTAAGGTATGTTTCAACTTTGGATGTTGATGATTTTTATGTTTTTGAGATTGTTGCTTAGTCTACTATCAAGCCCATATCTCAATTTTGTGTATTGATGATGTTTGTGAGATATGCCATTGATGATATGTTGAGCTTTATGATGAGCTTAGTTGTTAAATGAAAGATTTGAGCTAGATGAACATACTTTGTTCCTGAATTTTTGTTGAATTTAGCTAATTAGGGCTCAATTGAGAAAATAGTAACACGAGGGACTAAATTGCAAATTTGATGGAAAATATGGGCTTGTATGAGATGTATGAACATTCTGCTAAGCATGAGTATGTGATGATTTTGTGAATTTGATGTTTTGAGAAAAATAGACTAAATTTATAAATTATGCAAATGTGAGGGTTAAATTGCAAATAGCCCTAAATGTGTGTCCTTGGATTGAATTGAGTGAGTTAGTGAATAAAAGTGTTAATTCCAAATATGTATAGATCATGAACCAAGGAAAACGGACTTAGATCGCGGGAAAATTAAAGTAATCGAGTAACCGTTTCCTTTTCGTAAAATCGAATCCGAGATAAGTCATTATGCAAATAAGCGTATTTGTATTGAATTGAGAATATTCAAAAGACTATTGATGATAATGAATGTTTATGAGATGCTATGCATATGAATTTCGAGTTAAGGCTGACTTAGTGTTGATATCCGAGAAGTCCCGAACGAACCTAGGAATAGATAGGTTTAGCTATGTCATGACATAAATATCTGTTCTGTTTTATCATGTAAGACCACGTCTGGGACGTCGGCATTGATTTGAGATTCGTGTAAGACCACGTCTGGGATGTTGGCATCAATATGAGCTTTACGTGTAAGACCATGTTTGGGACATCGGCATCGTATTGATTCGTATATGACCCTACTTGGGACAGTGGCATCGATATCTGAGTACATGTAAGACCTCATCTGGGACATTAGCATTGTACGACTAATCCGAGCTTTATGAGTATCCTATTATATTCCTAGAGGTTCAACGGGCAAAGCCTGAGCTATGAAAACTTACGTGAAAGTATATTCGTTCCAGGTACGTTTGGTAGGTACACTAAGTGTGTATAAATGGTAAGTACCCATGTGACCTTGATTTGAAGAAATGTATGAATGAATATGAAATTGTGAATGAGATACTAGAATGATTATGAAAGAGCTATGTATATATATGATTCTTGAAATGATAAATGCGGCAAATATGGCCAAAAATATAAATTTAAGCATATATGTGAGAAATTTGCTATGAATATGAATTATGCCAATGTTTATATATGTTTGTATGATTTACATATTAAGTTTATTTGTATATGACTTACTAAGATTTTGGAAAGCTTACTCTGTGTGTGTGTTTTCTCTATTTTATAGATCGTCAAAGCTACTGACAGCTCGGGACCGTCAAGGATCATCATCACACTACTCAACTTGTTTTTGGTACATTTTGGAAGATGTATATATAGTTAGATATGGCATGTATAGGCTAGTTATTGGGATAAGTATGAAAGGTGAACTTGGCCATGTGAATTGGCTATTTATATGTTGGCATTATGCTTGAATGAATGTGTTATATGATGCATATCTTGATATGGTTTGAAGCACATTAAATGGTTAAGTTGTTAGGTAAGTATTTGTATGAATATGCTTATGATGTATATGTTTTAGTCTTGAAAGTTTAATGGTTATTTTGGTATGTTTTGGTTGCCATATATGCATGAGAAGTGTTGGTGATTGGTTTGTATGTTTGACCCTAAGTGGGTGGCATTTTGGCCTTGCAAATGGCCTATAATGTCACACGATTGTGGCACACGGGCGTGCCTAGTGACTGTGGGGCTAAGTCAGTAGCTAACTTATGAGCACACGGCCAATATACACGGGCGTGTCTAGTAGCCATGTGAAGAAGTCAGTATATGGCCTAGTAGCACACGGCCTTAGCACAAGGACATGCCAGGGTACATGGGCGTGCTTGGTGGACGTGGGATAAAGTCAGTTTCGACCACGGGGTAGACACACGGGGGTGTCTAGCAGCCGTGGAAGGCACACACGGCCTGCCCATACGGGCGTGTAACCCCTGAAACTTTGAAAAGTTTTAAATTTCTGAGAATTTCTGTATGTGTTTCGGTTTAGTCCCGACCCGATTTATAAGCAGGATTAAGGTCTCAATGACCTATTTAAGGGCCTCTATGTTTGAGAATGATGAATGGTTGTATGAAATTTCTGTAAATGTTTTCAATCTGTCTGGTAATATCCTTAATGCTAATCTGGCGACAGATACGGGATAGGGTGTTACAGTGTCTAAGATCGTATGAGGCACACGACCTGACCACATAAGCGTGTGACCTCTGTAGCTTTGAAAAATGTTTAAATTTTGAAAATTCTGTATGTGTTCAGTTTAGTCCTGGCCCCTTTCTAAAGCATGTTTAAGGTCTCGTAGACCTAAATAAGGGACACTTTGATTACATAATGATTAGTTACAAAGTGAAATGTTTGTAAAAGTTCCAATTAGTTCGGTAATGCCTTTAACTCTAGACCAACGATGGTTACGGGTTAGGAGTGTTACATCACAAACTCAGTATATTTGACAGCCAAACTCTTACTAAACAATAAATTCTCACAGATATATGAATGATTTGATCCAGGATCAATTAATGCAATTACATTAGTGTCATAGAGAGAAAATGTACCGGTGATAACATCGGGTGACGACTCATCTTCGCGAGCTAGAATAGTCTATTTTCAAAAATTGTACAAAAATAATTGTGGGATATAATTTATATGCCTAAAATCCTGAATGAGTCTATTTTCAAATTAACTAAATAAGAAGGTCATATGAACTCTGTAAAAGGAGAAAATTGGTTCATAGTGAGGAGAGGTCAGAATAGTCGAACAGTCAAACAGGGGAATCATTTTGAATAAACTGTATTGATTGGCTAAACCAAAAATTCTGAAAATTTTATGGTAAGAATATATGAGAGTTTAGTTTCAGGGAAAATTTACTGATCTTAATTTGGAGTTTCGTAGCTCTAGATATAAATAATTTAATGACTATTACTCAAGAAAACAGCTTAATTGGAATTTGAATAAATAAGAAGAAATAAAAATAGCATGTTATTGCATTGCTTATTATTTTCATGCGAGCTTACTAAGCGTAAAGCTTACTCCCTCCTTTCCATTTGTTTTAGTTTCGTCAGGTCAGCCCAGGGTTGGAGATCGTCGGAGGAAACATCACACTATCAGGCCATTATCCTTAGAGTATTGGCATGTGTTTGAAAAGTTTTAAATTTTGGGCGAAATTTGGTAACCCAGTTTTGTATGATTGTGAATGTTGAAGTATAGTAACGCCTCGAACCCTGTTCCAGAGTTAGACACGGGTAAGGGGTGTTACAACCCATCTTCGAATATTTTACACATAATTGCCTCTGTTGAAACACATTTCGAGCATACTTACTGAGTCTCACAAACTCTAGCTCATACTCAGTTATAGACATACGACCTTGTTTTAGCTCTAGAAACTCTTTTCGGTTTTGATCAATGATCGTTGGCCTGAAAGTCTTAAAATTTATATAATGAATGATCGAGCCTAGAAACTAACTGTGACAACAATTGAGGCAATCGCACCTATCGAACAGTAGTATAGTTTAGTGGCAAGACCGGAATGTCGAACCCAAGGGAACCAAAAGTACTAATACTGACTTTCTTTTTATTATTTAGCCTAAAATTATGGGAATTGTTATTTAATCTAAAACTAAATAACTATTAGGCTAAAGGTGCTAAGACACATAGAATGAATTGAGGAAAATACTTTTGCAAAAAACCAATTGATTAAGACATTACCCGAGGAAGAATCCATCCAGACTTCACTTGTTATTTAACTCTGAACCAGACGATTTATTCACTTGACTTGATCTATAAGATTCCCTAATTTATATTAATACCCCTCTCGAGGATACTAACGCCTAACCCAAGGTTGATTAATTGAAATTAGTTTCTAATTAAAACCCCTAGAATTGCATTAACTTGATCTATGGACTCCGATATTAGCTTTGACCCTAATCCGACAGATTTTCATCAACCTATCTCTAGGGTTGTGATAAAATCCACTTAACTATGCTAGATCTACTCTTAAACATGGAATATTCCTCCACTGCCTAAGCACATCAATACTTGAATCAATATCCTGAAATATCAAAACAAGAATTAAGAATACATAATTAAGAACAAATCAAATATTTATCATATAGTTTAGAAAACAATAATAAGATTTGTCTTAGGTTTCATCTCCCTCAGGTATTTGGGGTTTAGTTCATAATCATAAAAGAATATATCTCAGAAGAAAATATAAAACAAAGCATAAGAAAAACCGTAAAACCCCATGCAGGAAATTGAAGGGAAGATCTTCCATCTTGACTATGACTCTAGCTTCTTGAGATGAATCAATTGGCTTTCTTCGAGTAAATCCCACAATTCGGCCTCTCTAGCTTGGCTCCTCGGCCTACCTGAATCGCCCTCTTTTAGGTCACACTTAGTGCAGCACCCCAAACCCGGTCTATGCGTTAAGACCAAATTTGACATGTCACACTAAATGAACATACACCCAATCTTTTAAAGATTTAAAGAAAATGTATTTAAAAAAAAAACATTTTAACGTGGAGTTATTGAAAACTAAGTTTGATTACTAAATCTAATAATTTGGGTGCAAAAATTTATAAATTGAAACTTAGGAAAAATTGATTTAATATTTTGAGAAAATTTAAAGAGTTCAAAAGTAATTTGAAAAAAATTAATAATATTGTTACGAAAAATTTATCGAGTTAAAACTATTTAAGAATGAAACCCTTTTGTACGTTTATTTAAGAAAAACGTTTATTTCTATTTTTATAAAAATAACCCACTTAAGTATTTAAAGCATATTATAAAACCCATCCACAAGTAAAACATCCATAAAAATTTAACCAGGAGCCTTATTACAAAACAACAAAAATAATAAAAGTACTTAAAAAGAAATCCGAAATTTAAATAACCCATTATTCATAATATGGCCTCCACTGAGTTGTCCCCGGCCCAAGCCTCCATCACTGATCATTACCTAAGAGGGTAAAAAAATGGGGCGAGTTACTTAGAACTCAGTGTGTAACTCACTTATCATTGTCACTGGGCCAAAATTCAATTAAGCATTTATTGGGCCAAAGCCCATTTACAATCATAACATAATATCATATATATAACATGCATGTGTTATGCAATTTCCCAACCAAACCTAGTTTTCCATCTGCTACACACCACCCGTACCAACCAACACACCTGTGGGGAGCTTTAGTCACCCACCCTGCCAACACACCAAACTGGGCATTAAGCCATATATCAAACTGTGGCAGAGTCACCGGTAATTTATTATGGCAGAGCCACCAGTAATTTATTGTGGTAGAGCCACCAGTAATTTGTAGCAAAGCTACCAGAACTTCTCTTCATCAAAATCCCAACCCATGCAAAACATGTATATAATATGCATATCCAATTAGAATATTCTATTCATATAATTATTACGAACAATATGGCCCATTCTATCACATATCACATTTGGCCCATTTATCACATATCACATTGGGCCCATTTATCACATATCACGTTTGGCCCATTTATCACATATCACGCTTGGCCCATTTAGCACATATCACATTTGGCCCATTTATCACATATCACGTTTGGCCCATTTAGCACATATCACATTTGGCCCATTTATCACATATCACGTTTGGCCCATTTATCACATATCACATTTTGCCCATTTATCATAGTCTTAATAATGATTTTTATAGTTTCTACCAAAATAATGATAATTACGCCATCTTACCCGATTTCACTAACAAGTGACTAAATCAAACGATTTACCATTAGTCACAATATAAATATCTATCCCATGAAATATGGTATGAGATTACACACCTAATAATGGTAAGCACTACACTTTCCTATTCGTCAACACCTAAAAATATTTTAACGCTCAATTAGATCATTAACACTTATAATAAATCCATTCTAAGATGAGCGGTCTAGATTTTTACCCTCAAAATCTTGAATAACTACTATTTCCCGGTTCTCTCTGGATGACGGTTCATAACCCGTTGGAAAACCCCGAATAGCTAATGGCTCAGAACTGCGAATAACCTCGAATAATTGATTTTCATCGAATGAAGGTCCACAACCCGGTGGAAAATCCAGGGTCGCTGAAATGGCCCTTCGTTTGAATCTAGAGGGGATAGTGAATCCGCTCCTTTTCCTATCACTAAACACCACTCCTTTTGAGTCGATCTTGTTTGCCTCCATTGACAAAAGAATATTAGTCCAAACTAATATTTCGTAATTAAAAATGATTGGTCTTATGAGCGAAGTCACTTACCACAAAATCCTTACGATCACAGGATGAAAATCGAGTAATAGAGTCCCTATGATAAAAATCGATTAATAAACCCTATCTTTAACGAAATAAAAAGTAATAAGGAATCCTTAACTTAGAGTTTTTGGACCAATTCCTAGCGATAACACAATGATTTTGGACACTCCAAGTTTTAGCCTTCCACTACGTTTCTATGATAGAGAAAAAGAGATTTCGAATAAGATACGGTATGATGACAATTTTGATCCAAAAAGGCCATCCCACAACAAAGTATAGATTCGGCACAATGGATAGGGTGAAATAAAAATACCAAAATGTTGTAACTAGACACTTACCGATTGATCAAAGTGAGAGTAGAAAAATGATTGAGAATGAGGTATGTGTGGTAGAATATTAAGCTATAGAGGAAAAATTTAAGGGGATGGTGCTTAATGACATTCGGCCATGGTGAATATTAAAGGGAGAATAATGTTTGAGAGATTTTTGCAAGAAGAAAAAGAAGAAGAAAAATATAAGAAAATAAGGTGTTTAGGTTTGGTTTCAAGAATGAAATATGAACAAAGAAAAGGGTTTGCGGCTAGTGTGCATTCGGCAAGTAAGAAAAGAAGAGAAAAGGAAAAATGGCCATTCAAGGTTTTATGGTTTCGGCACAAAGAGGAAATGGTTTAGGAGAATAAGCAAATAGGACTGGAATGATAAAAAATGAAATGGCCAAGAAGAAAGTAAAAGTTTACCTATTGTTCATGATGCATTCGGCTATGGAGAGGAAATTAGAGAGAAAAACTTTGAAGAGAAGCACAAAAATGCCAAAATGCCAAAGTGACCAACTAGCACCTAAACCTTACCAAATGCCATCAAAAATTTGGCCACCCCCTAGCCCCTAAAACCATCCAAGTGCATGGCCAAAAGGTCAAAGTTTGGCCACTCTAAACTTTCCAAAACATCTTCCTTGCTATAAACCGTGTGTTCCCCTTACATACCTTATTCATATGATTCCCTTCCTTAAGTCTAAAACTTGCCTTTTCTCTTAGCCACCATACCATAAAAATAAAAGTCCAACCTACCATATGTACTAGGCTTCGCTGACACTATGAGGAAGGAAAGTAAAAATAAAAATAAAATTCTCATATGCACATCAAGGGATTCGAACTCCTTCCCTCTAGGAACACTTATGGCGCCATCTCCTCTTTACTACTAGCTCACTTATGCTAACTTTCACTACTTAATTACCTTAAGATTTAAGGTCACTTGTTCCACTTCATTAAAGTACTGATTACCAAAAAAATTATTCCAAAACCAAATAAATCCCGAGCCTTCGCGAGACTATAAAAACACACACATTGGATTATTTAACTGGCTAAGCACTAGAATAATGCAACATATAAAAACTCAAATTTTAGGATGTTACACTTAGGATATTTATATAGGCTTTTGAAATGTCTTTCTTTGCCCCTAAGTATCCTAATCTGAATGGAATTAAAACAGGCCACAGCAGGGACACGCCCGTGTGGCACGCCCGTGTAAATCAAGTCCAGGCCGTGTTCGGGTCTGCTTAAGAGGCACGGCTGTGGCTTGGGCCCAGGCCATGTGAGTTTCGTACTTTGGCCCATTTTCTCTATTTTTGGCCCGTTTCTTGTTCTTTTCATCCTCTGGTGCTCTCCTGAGTATAAAACATGAAATTAAAAGATTAGGAACACCAAATTACACAATTCAGGGAATAAATCATCCAAAAGTATGCTAAATGTGGGATTAAAATATGTATTACGGTTTATCAAATACCCCTACACTTAAGCATTTTCTTGTCCTTAAGCAAAATTCTCAACTCATATTTAAAATAAACTTCCTTAATTCAAAAAAAAATCATCAATAGCATTTCATCATAATCCAAAGGTAATTCATACATTGATAATTTAAGTAGAAGGGTCCTAAAAGTTCAAACAATCAAAGTCATAGTTTTCATAGCATGAAAATATAGGTGTTTTACCTCACCTAAATAGTCACCTTTAATTCAAAATCGACAAGAGTTGACATCTTCACTAAAGATTCACTCAAATCACTCAAAGTGTTTAAGGTTCAAAATTAAGCACTCATTAGTCAATGTGAAAAGTTAATCCCATAGGCTTGCATGAAAATCAAATCTCCACCGCTGTAATATGAAATGATACACAGATCAAAAGGTTTTTAAAAAGGGTTATAATTGGGTTTAGGTTAAAGGTGTGGATAAAGGCTAATTTAAAGGGTTAGAATCGAGATTGAATTAATAATTTACCTAACTAGGAAAATGAACTAATCCTGATAATTGCATCAATTGAAAACTTGAAACACTAATAACACGAGCTTCTTTTAGAATGTGGAATTAATTGCTTCAGCTCAAACAACATAGAAATGCTAATGAATAACTTTCCAACGTGTTTTTTTTAAAGATAAGTATTTACAATAATAAGAATGAACTTTAACAACTGAAATATAGAACATAGTTAGGCAACTGCTCAAAATCAAATCTCGACAAAAAGGGAGTCAAGAAAATGGGGCGAACAAGTTAATAACGAGATTTCGATTAATATTAGTGGGTGAGTCAATAAACGGTTTGTTTATATCAAAAGGGGTTCACTAGAGGTTAATTGTGAGGGTATTCTTTTAGTGGAGTAAGTGGGTTAAATCCTAAGTGCCTTTATCCTCTCAGTATCTCAAATCAATAATGTGGTCTTGACATGTATAATCAAAGCAAGTTCTAGAATAACAAATCAATATTGACACACTAATAATCAATAAAGTGAGCAAGAAAATAATATATGCTTTAAAAGGCTCAAAATCTCAAAAAATTATGGGTTTTTGATATCAACTTTGTAAATTTCAAACTTAAAGGTAATAATTAGATTCAGGTAGACAACCTAATAAAATTTTAATTTTTTTGAAAATAGACTTATCATGCTTGATTCTCTAGTCTCCTAAAGTTTAAATCATCAATCCACAATTAACGATGACTTAATCCAAAATATATCAATAAAAATCATAAATCAATAGGAGTTTCATTATGATTAGTAATATGAGAAAATTACTTAAGAACAAGACATAATTCAGGGATTTGAGAATAATGCAAAAAGTTAGGAACTTTTCAAAATGAAATTCACCCCCACACTTAAGATGTACATTGCCCTCAATGTACAAAGATAAATATTCACAATATAGTAAGAAAATCAAAAGAGAGGGAGAGAAGTGAAACTTCCTGAATTTTTGGATGGAATTAAAGAAGAGAAATAGGGGAAATTTGGGCTGAGTTAGAGGAGCAGGCGTCAGTGGCGGCGGTTATTAGGGTTGTGGTGTTGTGATTCCCAAGCAGCCTGATGAACCTAAATAAACAAAATCAAAATATAATAATATAGATTTAGCAGAAGAGAGATAAAGAGAAGGAAAATAATGGAGAAGAGAAACGAAAAAGAAAAAAATAGATGGACTCAAAGGTCCTTATCCTATTGAGTTAATGAAGCGGCCGGCATGAACTTATGTAGATTGATTTTGCATAGGGAGACTAGGCTAGGATACTTCTGTTTCCTCGACATGGAGGTAATGGTGAAGATGGAAAAAGGAGGAAAAGGAAAAAGGGGAAAGCTTAAAGGGTATGGTAAAAGAGGGAATTTGAGAGTAGGTGAGAAGAGGGGTTGGGTTTTAAATAGAAATCTAGGTTCTGGTACATCCCCACGCTCGTGTGCCCTGGGCGTGTTAGGCCACACAGCCATATGGCATAGCCGTGTTATGTTTCGTTCGCTTCTCCCATGCCTGTGTTAAGGTTTCTATGCCCGTGTAGCTTTCTTAGTGTCGGCCACGGCCGCATCGCACGGCCGTGGTGGTTTATCACAGCCTGTGTGTTGGAAAAATTGTCTTATTCCTACAAGTCTATGTCCATTCCCATTTATCTACTTGTGGTGCCCACACGGCCATGGCCACGGTCGTGTCCAAGGCCGTGGGTATGGAAACCTGCACTTCATTAACTTTGCTAGTTTGTAGTTAGGTGCTAAAAGTATAAATAAGAATATGAAAATTAATGGGTTTAATGTTCGGGTTGCCCCTTGAGAAGCGCTTGTTTAAAGTCTTAAGCTAGACTTACCTCTCATTCGCATAATCATGGTGGTTTGAGGAGTTGAAAATTCTTTCTCATGCTATCAGTTCTATTATCGATATATAGTTCGAGTCGAGTAGCGTATACTTTAAAAGTGTCGAATATAGGATTACTTACCTCGATTATTCTGTATGCGAAGACATTGAGTACCTTAAAAGGGATTTCATCTTTTGTATTAAGGTCGGGAGGAGATATTCGAGGGTCTGTCTTATCTAACAATATTTGATCTCCAATCTTAAATTTCTTTGTCCCACGGAATGGCGTTGGGTCTACTTCGTGTATTCCTAATTTCTCCTTGAAATGTGTCTTCGACTCGTCTAGTTCATCGATCTAAAGTTGTCGTTCCTCGTGAGTTATTTCTTTGTTGTCATGAGGTATAGGATCTGGCTCAGTTGTGTGGTTCTGTGGTGCTTCCTGAAAAGAATGTTTAACCAAATGGTCATTAATAAAATTAATTTTCTCACCTTGATTACTTGATGTCCTAGCCGAGTCAATAGCCTGAAGACTAATTGATCCGTCACTTATACGGAGTATGAGTTCCCCTGTACCAACATCAATTTTAGTTTTAGCAGCTACTAAAAAGGGTCTTCCTAAAATTAAAGGAATATTATTGTCCTCATCCATGTCTAAAATGACAAAGTCTACTAGGAATATGAATTTGTAAATTTTCACAAGTACATCTTCAATTATACCCCTAAGAATTCTAATAGTTTTATCAACTAATTAAATGCTCATCCTGGTTTGTTTGGGTTTCCCTAGACCTATATGTTTAAACATTTTATAAGGCATAACATTAATGCTTGCCCGTAAATCAGCTAAAGCATTATCAACAAATAAACTACCAATTAAGCATGGAATTGTAAAACTCCATGGATCTTTTAATTTTGTGGTAGCTACGTTTAGTTCCATATGCGATGCTTCATCGAACCTCCGTTTTTTCGTCAAGAGCTCTTTTAAAAATTTCCTTGAATCTGGCATCTGTGAAAGAGCTTCAAGAAACGGTAAGTTAATGTGTAATTTCTTCAGAAGGTTAAGAAACTTACTGAATTGTTCATATGTGTTGTCTTTCTTCATCGCATTCGGGTATGGTATACGAGGTTGGGATTCTTTAATTACCTTGCTGCCGTTCAGAGATGAGTTTAGCAAGTTGTCCCAATTGGTTCTCGATCCCTTGGATTGATGCTTACTGATTTTTAGTGTTGTTTCGGTGTTTTGGAAATGAACTTCTGACACCGCGATGAATTTTGTTAGCATTTCCCAAGGTTTGACTTTTTCTCTTGTCGGTAGGGTTGCTGTTGGAAGCCTAGAGGGGGTTGTTGTCTCTAATTTCCTTGGCCACCCCACGAAAAATTTGGATGGTTCCTCCAACCTGCATTGTAAGTGTTACTATAAGGGTTTTTTTTTTAGGTCAAGGATTATTACCCATATAATTTATCTGCTCATTTTCCATGCCATGTCCGTAAGATGGGTACTCAGGATTCGACATACCTCTTAGGTTTCTATCACAATGCATTACTGGGTGTACCTGCGAAGAACCACATAAACCATCAATCTTTTTATTTAACATCTCTGCCTGATTTGATAGCATGGTAACTATGTCGAGGTTGAAAACTTTCGCTGCTTTTGTTGGCATTGTCCTTGTAACTTGCCACTGATAGTTGTTCAGTGACATCTCCTCTATAAACTCATAGGTCACCTTAGGAGTTTTCTTATTCAGGGTTCCACAGGTAGATGAATCAATTAATTTCCTAGTAGAGGGGTTCACACCATTGTAGAAGGTTTGAACCTGAAGCCATAAAGGTAACCCATGGTGAGGGCACCTTCTTAGTAAGTCATTATCTCTCCCATGCATCGTATAGTGTTTCTAGATCCATCTGCACAAAAGAAGAGATATCATTCCTGAAATTAGCCGTTTTGGCCGGCGAAAAGTATTTTAATAAAAAATTTTAGGCCATTTGATACCATGTAGTAATTGATCCTCGTTGTAACACCCCAAACCCGGTCAATACGCCACTAATCGAATCTGGTATGTCACTAAGGAAAATAATTTTTGAAAGAATCAATTAACAATTAAATTTTGTGAAAAACTCTTTGTAATTCTTTATTTGTCGAAAATAAGTTAAAATTGAAATTTACTTGAAATTACATAAAACTTTAAAACTTAGTTGATAAATCATATGATAGAAAACATTTATATCTTTTAAGAAAATTGAAATATCATTTTGGAAAATCCGTTTGCAATTGAGTATAGAAACTTGAATTTTGGAAATCACTTAACTGCTGAAAACATTTAACTTGTAATTTTACTATTAAACTATTCATGTTACCCGATGGTAAGATTTTTAAAACCATTTCGAGTTTTTAGTTTAGAAAACTTTGGGCTCAATTATTAAATTAACCAAGTAATTTAAAAGCCATATTTTAAACATATTCAAAACATAAAAATAATCCAAAACATAATTAAACAGCCTTATTACAAATCCATAAAAATATGAAAACCAAATTAAAATAAAGTACCCAATTGGAAATTCATGTAAAACCAAATTTTATTGCATGGCCTCCTCGAGTTCATCCGGCTCCTCATCCCAAACTCACGAATCACCTAAAAGATAAGGAGAAGGTGAGTCACCAAGACTCAAGTGCATATTCCTCTCCGGGTAAATACCACATACTTATACAAATTATAACAAAGCAACATATATGTATAATGCACCCAACCTAGCCATCCATAACTCCTTTTCTACCCGTGTGGTACCAAACCTTTGGTGGTGCTAAACCACCGTGACCGAAGTCACGATATAAATGTGATACCAAATCACCGGTGACCAAAGTCACGAATAATCCATCTGTGGGGCCAACCCACGTGTGATACCAAATCACCGGCGACGATCCCATATCTCAAAAGTGGGGCCAACCCACGGTGGTGTTAACCACGAGGACGAGTCGCTATGAGGTGCCAAACCTCCGTGTCCGAAGACACGAATGTGATACCAAATCCTTTGGTGGTGCCAAACCACCGGTGGTGCTAAACCACCGTGACCAAGTCACGAATCATCAAGTTGTGGGGCCAACCCACGGTGATACCAAATCATGGCGACGATCCCATATCTCAAAAGTGGGGCCAACCCACGGTGGTATTAACCACGTGGACGAGTCGCTATGAGGTGCCAAACCTCGGTGTCCAAGACACGAATGTGATACTAAATCACCGGTGACCAAGTCACGATATCAATCTTCCCTCCTCTCATCATACCCGTGCAATATGACATAATAATTGTGTATGCGTTATGTCATGTATGCTAGACATATATCAAATATAAGTATAACATGAATTACCATCATAATCGATAGACATAAAACAACATAATCATGCTAATCAACCTTTAAGGGTATAACCGTAATTTTACCTACCAAGGGTATTTTCGTAATTTATCCACCAAGGGTATTTTCGTAATTTACCCGTGAAAGGTATTTTCGTAATTTACCCACCAAGGGTATTTTTGTAATTTACCCACCAAGGGTATTTTTGTAATTTACCCACCAAGGGTATTTTCGTAATTTACCCACCAAGGGTATTTTTGTAATTTACCCACCAAGGGTATTTTCGTAATTTACCCACCAAGGGTATTTTTGTAATTTACCCACCAAGGGTATTTTCGTAATTTTGTACCTGGAATGGCCTTTCTAAAGGTGCAGTGTCGCCTTGAGCGACTCAACTACCATTTTTGGTCTTTACTTGATTGTTGGGCCTAAAACCCGATTTGACCCATTCGGCCCACACGCTTGTGTGGCCCACCTAACACAAATCTATCCACGATATAAGTTCCACCTAGTCTAGTTCACTATATACTATATCATCATACAATTTATTCCAATTGGGCCTACGGGCCCATTGGGCCCACTTCGGCCCATCGTAGCCCAAGTAGCCCCAACCCACAAGAATACTAATGATGGCCTCAACTATCGCGTTGAAGCCCCACACGCTTCCGCGCTTCGTGTGGCTACTATTGCCGGATCTAAGCACTTGGCATTTGCCGCTCTACAACTAGAGTAGAGAGAGTTACACACCTGATAGGACTCTGGTGCTAAACCGCGCTGCGACCACTCCTGTGCCCAACGCCCACCAAGGTATGTTAACCCTTCTCCTGGCATGCTCTTTATATAGCTAGCTCTTCACCTTCATTCCTTGTATCTTTCCGATGTGGGATCCCTTCACAAGAGAATTTAAATTCAATCAAACTCTTACCAAATCCACTCATAAAATAAATACTCCTTGCTTCTCATGAGATTCAACCTGTGCTCCCTTATAACATAATCCACGCTGCTAGCCACTTTACCAACTAGCTCCTTGTGCCTCAAACCATGCAATTAAATATAACCCTATGGCCAAGGTCTAAATTCATTTAATAAAAATAATAAAAAGGAATGCAAACGCTGCAACTAGAACCTTGGACCTCCTTCCTTCCTTGTGGCGCCACTTTGCCACTACACCACACACACCACTTGTGTCATTTTCCTCCACATTTTATTCTTAAGGCCTACCCGCCAACCTCCAAGGTTTTTTTCACCTAAAACCAAAATTTTCCCAAAGCTAATATTTGATCCGGGACTTCATAGAAGCCCCAACCTTCCAAAATCACTTATCTAAAAGGTCCAACTTGCACTTAAGCCGATCTCCTATTCTCCAAAAATTTTAAACGCTACTACGCCTAAGGCCCATTGGGCTCAATCCTACTAGGCCTAATTTCGGGATGTTACAAATCTACCCTCCTTAAAGAAATTTCGTCCTCTAAATTTCCAACTAACTAACAAATACACGCCCTAACCTACCACACTCACCACGTCACAAGACTGATCTAATAACACTAATAAACCAAATCTCAAAACTTCTTTCTCATAACTAGATAACTAAACAAAAAGCAAATCGATATTTATACATACAATTTCTATATCCAAACCAAGACACACAAAATAAATACCAAAAATACAATCATAACATTGTCTTAACAAACATAAAATAAGGAACTTACTGATTTGGATGCGGAGACTCAAGGTGCCATACTTCCAAACAACATGTATTTTCAAACAAACTTTTTTGAACCCCATAACCCACAAATGAAGTTTTTGAAACCTAGGCTCGATACCAATTTGTAACACCCCAAACCCCGGTCAATACGCCACTAATCGAATCGGTATGTCACTAAGGAAAATAATTTTGAAAGAATCGAATTAACAATTAAATTTTTGTGAAAAACTCTTTGTAATTCTTTATTTGTCGAAAATAAGTTAAAATTGAAATTTACTTCAAATTACATAAAACTTTAAAACTTAGTTGATAAATCATATGATAGAAAACATTTATATCTTTTAAGAAAATTTGAAATATCATTTTGGAAAATTCGCTTGCAATTGAGTATAGAAACTTGAATTTTGGAAATCACTTAATCTGTTGAAAACATTTAACTTGTAATTTTACTATTAAACTATTCATGTTACCCGATGGTAAGATTTTAAAACCATTATGAGTTTTAGTTTAGAAAACTTTGGGCTCAATTATTAAATTAACCAAGTAATTTAAAAGCCATATTTTAAACATATTCAAAACATAAAATAATCCAAAACATAATTAAACAGTGCCTTATTACAAATCCATAAAAATATGAAAACCAAATTAAAATAAAGTACCCAATTGGAAATTCATGTAAAACCAAATTTTATTGCATGGCCTCCTCGAGTTCATCCCGGCCTCATCCGCAAACTCACGAATCACCTAAAAGATAAGGAGAAGGTGAGTCACCAAGACTCATGCATATTCCCTCTCCCGGTAAATACCACATACTTATACAAATTATAACAAAGCAACATATATGTATAATGCACCCAACCTAGCCATCCATAACTCATTTTCTACCCCGTGTGGTACCAAACCACCGGTGGTGCCAAACCACCGGTGACCGAAGTCACGATATAAATGTGATACTAAATCACCGTGACCAAAGTCACGAATAATCCATCTGTGGGGCCAACCCACGGTGATACCAAATCACCGGCGACGATCCCATATCTCAAAAGTGGGGCCAACCCACGGTGGTGTTAACCACGTGGACGAGTCGCTATGAGGTGCCAAACCTCCGGTGTCCAAGACACGAATGTGATACCAAATCACCGGTGGTGCCAAACCACCGGTGGTGCTAAACCACCGGTGACCAAGTCACGAATCATCAAGTTGTGGGGCCAACCCACGTGTGATACCAAATCACCGGCGACGATCCCATATCTCAAAAGTGGGGCCAACCCACGGTGGTATTAACCACGAGGACGAGTCGCTATGAGGTGCCAAACCTCCGTGTCCAAGACACGAATGTGATACTAAATCACCGTGACCAAGTCACGATATCAATCTTCCCCTCCTCTCATCATACCCGCAATATGACATAATAATTGTGTATGCAGATGTCATGTATGCTAGACATATATCAAATATAAGTATAACATGAATTACCATCATAATCGATAGACATAAAACAACATAATCATGCTAATCAACCTTTAAGGGTATAACCGTAATTTTACCTACCAAGGGTATTTTCGTAATTTATCCACCAAGGGTATTTTAAGTAATTTACCCGTCAAAGGTATTTTCGAATTTACCCACCAAGGGTATTTTTGTAATTTACCCACCAAGGGTATTTTTGTAATTTACCCACCAAGGGTATTTTCGTAATTTACCCACCAAGGGTATTTTTGTAATTTACCCACCAAGGGTATTTTCGTAATTTACCCACCAAGGGTATTTTTGTAATTTACCCACCAAGGGTATTTTCGTAATTTTGTACCTGGAATGGCCTTTCTAAAGGTGCAGTGTCGCCTTGAGCGACTCAACTACCATTTTTGGTCTTTACCGGACTGTTGGGCCTAAAACCTGATTTCGACCCATTCGGGCCCACACGCTTGTGTGGCCCACCTAACACAAATCTATCCACGTATATAAGTTCCACCTAGTCTAGTTCACTATATACTATATCATCATACAATTTATTCCAATTGGGCCTACGGGCCCATTGGGCCCACTTCGGCCCATCGTAGCCCAAGTAGCCCCAACCCACAAGAATACTAATGATGGCCTCAACTATCGCGTTGAAGCCCCACACGCGCCGCACGTCGTGGTAACTACTATTGCCGTGACTGCACTTCGGCATTTGCCGCTTTACAACTAGAGTAGAGAGTTACACACCGATAGGACTCGGTGCTAAACTGCTACCTGCGACCACTCCCGTGCCCAACGCCCACCAAGGTATGTTAACCCTTCTCTGGCATGCTCTTTATATAGCTAGCTCTTCACCTTCATTCCTTGTATCTTTCCGATGTGGGATCCCTTCACAAGAGAGTTTAAATTCAACTGAAACTCTTACCGTCCACTCATAAAATAAATACTCCTTGCTTCTCATGAGATTCGAACCCAGGCTCCCTTATAACATAATCCACGCTGCTAGCCACTTTACCAACTAGCTCCTTGTGCCTCAAACCATGCGCAATTAAATATAACCCTATGGCCAAGGTCTAAATTCATTTAATAAAAATAATAAAAAGGAATGCAAACGCAACTAGAACCTTGGACCTCCTTCCTTCCTTGTGGCGTCACTTTGCCACTACACCACACACACCACTTGTGTCATTTTCCTCCACATTTTATTCTTAAGGCCTACCCGCCAACCTCCAAGGTTTTTTTCACCTAAAACCAAAATTTTCCCAAAGCTAATATTTGATCCCGGACTTCATGAAGCCCCTAACCTTCCAAAATCACTTATCTAAAAGGTCCAACTTGCACTTAAGCCGATCTCCTATTCTCCAAAAAATTTTAAACGCTACTACGCCTAAGGCCCATTGGGCTCAATCCTACTAGGCCTAATTTCAGGATGTTACAAATCTACCTTCCTTAAAGAAATTTCGTCCTCGAAATTTCCAACTAACTAACAAATACACGCCCTAACCTACCACACTCACTCACGTCACAAGACTCGATCTAATAACACTAATAAACCAAATCTCAAAACTTCTTTCTCATAACTAGATAACTAAACAAAAAGCAAATCGATATTTATACATACAATTTCTATATCCAAACCAGCACACACAAAATAAATACCAAAAATACAGTCATAACATTGTCTTAACAAACATAAAATAAGGAACTTACTTGATTTGGATGCCGGAGACTCAAGGTGCCATACTTCCAAACAACATGTATTTTCAAACAAACTTTTTGAACCCCATAACCCACAAATGAAGTTTTTGAAACCTAGGCTCGATACCAATTTGTAACACCCCAAACCCGGTCAATACGCATACAATCGAATCTGGTATGTCACTAAGGAAAATAATTTTGAAAGAATCGAATTAACAATTAAATTTTGTGAAAAACTCTTTGTAATTCTTTATTTGTCGAAAATAAGTTAAAATTGAAATTTACTTGAAATTACATAAAACTTTAAAACTTAGTTGATAAATCATATGATAGAAAACATTTATATCTTTTAAGAAAATTGAAATATCATTTTGGAAAATCCGCTTGCAATTGAGTATAGAAACTTGAATTTTGGAAATCACTTAATCTGTTGAAAACATTTAACTTGTAATTTTACTATTAAACTATTCATGTTACCCGATGGTAAGATTTTTAAAACCATCATGAGTTTTAGTTTAGAAAACTTTGGGCTCAATTATTAAATTAACCAAGTAATTTAAAAGCCATATTTTAAACATATTCAAAACATAAAAATAATCCAAAACATAATTAAGCAGCCTTATTACAAATCCATAAAAATATGAAAACCAAATTAAAATAAAGTACCCAATTGGAAATTCATGTAAAACCAAATTTTATTGCATGGCCTCCTCGAGTTCATCCGGCCTCATCCGCAAACTCACGAATCACCTAAAAGATAAGGAGAAGGTGAGTCACCAAGACTCAAAGTGCATATTCCTCTCCCGTAAATACCACATACTTATACAAATTATAACAAAGCAACATATATGTATAATGCACCCAACCTAGCCATCCATAACTCCTTTTCTACCCCGTGTGGTACCAAACCACCGGTGGTGCTAAACCACCGGTGACCGAAGTCACGATATAAATGTGATACCAAATCACCGGTGACCAAAGTCACGAATAATCCATCTGTGGGGCCAACCCACGTGTGATACCAAATCATGGCGACGATCCCATATCTCAAAAGTGGGGCCAACCCACGTGGTGTTAACCACGTGGACGAGTCGCTATGAGGTGCCAAACCTCCGTGTCCGAAGACACGAATGTGATACCAAATCACTGGTGGTGCCAAACCACCGGTGGTGCTAAACCACGGTGACCGAAGTCACGAATCATCAAGTTGTGGGCCAACCCACGTGTGATACCAAATCACCGGCGGCGATCCCATATCTCAAAAGTGGGGCCAACCCACGGTGGTGTTAACCACGGGACGAGTCGCTATGAGGTGCCAAACCTCGTGTCCAAGACACGAATGTGATACCAAATCACCGGTGGTGCCAAACCACCGGTGGTGCCAAACCACCGTGACCAAGTCACGAATAATCCATCGTGGGGCCAACCCCGTGTGATACCAAATCACCGCGACGATCCCATATCTCAAAAGTGGGGCCAACCCACGGTGGTGTTAACCACGGGGACGAGTCGCTATGAGGTGCCAAACCTCGTGTCCGAAGACACGAATGTGATACCAAATCACCGGTGGTGCCAAACCACCGGTGGTGCCAAACCACCGTGACCGAAGTCACGAATCATCAAGTTGTGGGGCCAACCCACGTGTGATACCAAATCACCGCGACGATCCCATATCTCAAAAGTGGGGCCAACCCACGGTGGTATTAACCACAGGACGAGTCGCTATGAGGTGCCAAACCTCCGTGTCCGAAGACACGAATGTGATACCAAATCACCGGTGACCAAGTCACGATATCAATCTTCCCTCCTCTCATCATACCGTGCAATATGACATAATAATTGTGTATGCAGATGTCATGTATGCTAGACATATATCAAATATAAGTATAACATGAATTACCATCATAATCGATAGACATAAAACAACATAATCATGCTAATCAACCTTTAAGGGTATAACCGTAATTTTACCTACCAAGGGTATTTTCGTAATTTATCCACCAAGGGTATTTTCAGTAATTTACCCGTCAAAGGTATTTTAAGAATTTACCCACCAAGGGTATTTTTGTAATTTACCCACCAAGGGTATTTTTGTAATTTACCCACCAAGGGTATTTTCGTAATTTACCCACCAAGGGTATTTTTGTAATTTACCCACCAAGGGTATTTTCGTAATTTACCCACCAAGGGTATTTTGTAATTTACCCACCAAGGGTATTTTCGTAATTTTGTACCGAATGGCCTTTCTAAAGGTGCAAAGGTCGCCTTGAGCGACTCAACTACCATTTTGGTCTTTCTCTGACCGTTGGGCCTAAAACCCGATTTCGACCCATTCTGCCCACACGCTTGTGTGGCCCACCTAACACAAATCTATCCACGATATAAGTTCCACCTAGTCTAGTTCACTATATACTATATCATCATACAATTTATTCCAATTGGGCCCACGGGCCCATTGGGCCCACTTCGACCCATCGTAGCCCAAGTAGCCCCAACCCACAAGAATACTAATGATGGCCTCAACTATCGCGTTGAAGCCCCACACGTGCGCTCGCACGCTCGTGTGGCTACTATTGCCGTGACCGGCACTTCGGCATTTGCCGCTCTACAACTAGAGTAGAGAGAGTTACACACCTGATAGGACTCTGGTGCTAAACCGCGCTGCGACCACTCCTGTGCCCAACGCCCACCAAGGTATGTTAACCCTTCTCCTGGCATGCTCTTTATATAGCTAGCTCTTCACCTTCATTCCTTGTATCTTTCCGATGTGGGATCCTTCACAAGAGAGTTTAAATTCAACTGAAACTCTTACCGTCCACTCCGCAAAATAAATACTCCCTTGCTTCTCATGAGATTCGAACCCAGGCTCCCTTATAACATAATCCACGCTGCTAGCCACTTTACCAACTAGCTCCTTGTGCCTCAAACCATGCGCAATTAAATATAACCCTATGGCCAAGGTCTAAATTCATTTAATAAAAATAATAAAAAAGGAATGCAAACTTTGCAACTAGAACCTTGGACCTCCTTCCTTCCTTGTGCGCCACTTTGCCACTACACCACACACACCACTTGTGTCATTTTCTCCACATTTTATTCTTAAGGCCTACCCGCCAACCTCCAAGGTTTTTTTTCACCTAAAACCAAAATTTTCCCAAAGCTAATATTTGATCCCGGGACTTCATAGAAGCCCCCTAACCTTCCAAAATCACTTATCTAAAAGGTCCAACTTGCACTTAAGCCGATCTCCTATTCTCCAAAAAATTTTAAACGCTACTACGCCTAAGGCCCATTGGGCTCAATCCTACTAGGCCTAATTTCAGGATGTTACACTCGTGGAAGAGAATTCAACCACTGTTTGGCTTTATTCCTTAATGAAAAAGGAAATAACCAAAGACGAATGGCATCATCAGAAACGCCATTTATTTTGAAGGTATCACAAAATTCTAAAAAACTTGCTAAATGAGTATTTGGGTCTTCATCCTGCAAACCATCAAATTGAAAAAATTGTTGAATCATTTGTATAGTGTTAGGTTTCAGTTCAAAATTATTAGCAGCTATAGCAGGCCTAATAATACTCGATCCAGCTCCTGTTAAATTAGGTTTAGCATAATCATAAATAGTACGAGGAGAAGGATTTTGATTCACCGGGTCTGCGGTAACTATAGGAGGTAGCGGATTGTTATCAGCCATCTCTTTAGTAGTATTGGTTTCATCTTCTTGCTCTTCTTCTATGTAATTTAAGCTTCACCTTATTTCTCTACAATTTCTATGAATAGTACCTTCAATATCACTGTCGTAAGTTAAGGGTCTTGTCGAGTTCCTTCTAGTCATAAACTAGAGGTACCTACAAGAAGCAAATAAGAAAAATTAGAAAAGTAAAAATAAAATTTAATTGCAAAAATAAAATATGGCTAAAGTAATAAAAATTGAGCGTTCATAATATTTCAGCTCCCCGGCAACGGCACCAAAAACTTGATCGTTGCTCTGAAAGTCTTTAAATTTATAAAATGAATGATCGAGCCTAGAAACTAACTGTGACAATGATTGAGGCAAGCACACCTATCGAATAGTAGTATAGTTTAGTGGCATGATCGGAATGTTGAACCCAAGGGAACCAAAAGTACTAATACTAACTTTTTTTTATTATTTAGCCTAAGAATTAAGGGAATTTTTATTTAATCTAAAATCAACTAACTACTAGGCTAAAGTTGCTAAGATACAAAAAATGAATTGGGGAAAATACTTTTGGGAAAAACCTATTGATTAAAACAATACCCGAGGAATAATCCACCTAGACTTCACTTGTTATGTAACTCTGAACTAGAGGATTTATTCACTTGACTTGATCCGTAGGATTCCCTAATTTATGTTAATACCTCTCTCGAGGCTACTAACGTCTAACCTTAGGTTGATTAATTGAAATATCTTTCTAATTAAAACCACTAGAATTGTATTAACTCGATCTATGGACTCCCATATTAGGTTTGACCCTAATCCGGTAGATTTTGTCTAACTATCTCTATGGTTGCGATAAACTCCGGTTAACTATTCTAGATCTACTCTTAAATGGAGAAAATTTCTCCACTGCCTAAGCATATCAATACTTGGATCAATATCCTGAAATATCAAAACAATAATTAAGAACACATAATTAAGAACAATTCAAGTATTTATCACATAGTTCAGAAAACAGTAACAAGATCCGTCTTAGGTTTCATCCCTCTCCGGTATTTGGGGGTTTAGTTCGTAATCATAAAAGAATACATCTCAGAAAAAAATATAAAATAAAACATAAGAAAAACCCTAAAACCCCTGAAGGAAATTGAGAGAAAGATCTTCCGTCTTGAGTATGACTCCGGCTTCTTGAGATGAATCAACTGGCTTTCTTCGAGTAAATCCCACAATTCGGCCTCTCTAGCTTGGCTCCTCGGCCTACCTGAACTACCCTCTTTTAGGTCACACTTATGGTGTTTATATAAGCTTTCAGAATGTCTTTCTTTGCCCTTAAGGATCCTAATCCGAATTGAATTAAAATAGGCCACAGCAGGGACACGTCCCTGTGGCACGCCCGTGTAAATCGAGTCCAAGCCATGTTCGGGTCTGCTTAAGAGGAACGGTCGTGTTGTAACAGTTCGAATTTGACCCTAATCAAAATGATGGTTTTGGGACCACGAATCCGAATTTAGAAAAACATTTTCTTGATTTATTGATGTCTATGTTAAGTATTTGTATATGAGTAAACATATCGTAGCGAAATTTAAATATTTAGATGTTTAAATTAACAAAAGGATCAAATAGTTAAAGTGGAAAAGTAGTGTGCATAAAATTAGAAAGGCCAAATGAATTGCTTTACTTAAGTAGGGACTTGCATGTCAAATTTCCACAATTCTATGTAGTGGACAACAATGATGACGGGGGAGGAAATTTTTAACATTTTATAATCTTAAACATAATATTTTATGATTAATTCAATGTGTATTATATTAAAGAATTAAAAGAACATAAAACCAATTTTATTTTCTCTCTCTTTCACTCATCTTCCTCACCGATTCCCTTCAAAAGAAAGAAGAAAATTTCCTCCTCCCTCATCCGGCCATTGCATGCGGTTGTAAGGTAAGAAAATTGAGTTTTTAGTTTAGTGAATTGTTAAAAAATTTAGTTGGTTACCTTAAGTACTATCAAAATCATGTGAATTTTCTTAAAGTTAAGCATGTTAAATTCGGCTATGGGGGAGTAAATGTGATTCGTTATATTGAGGAAAACAAGATGATTGGAGATAGGAATTTAGATGAAATGGAGAATAGTAAATTGAAATGGTATGAATGTTATGGAGGTTAGCTCAATTTGAGAATAGGGAAGCTCTTTACATTCGGTCGAATGTTGAATTGAGTATGTATTAGGATCATTTTAGCTTAATTGTTGGTTATATGTTTATGTATATGTATATGGAAATTCGGGTACATGAAATAGCATAATTGGCCTTGATGAATGTATATATTTTGAAGTGATTATTGATAGAATATTAAAGATAGGTGATGAATAAAAATGTTTAATTTGAGATCTTGATTGAATTAAGTATTAGAGGTTTAATTGCATAGTTTAAATAGTAGAAGGGTTAAAATGTTAGAAGGATGGTTTGTGGGGACTTGTAGGGACCTAGAGAAAATTCGGCCCTCAATGGACTTGTTTGAATTTTATAGAATTCATGCATTCTATGTTTAAGGATTTAATGGCAAGAAAATGAAACTAGAGGGGTAAATGAGAAAATTGATAAATTACATGTTATGAATGATTTAATTGTAACAAAGAGATTTAATTGAACTTGAGGAGAATTCGGCTCTAGAGTAAAAGTGAATAAAATTTTTATATTTGCATATTATGTTTGAATGAATAAAAGAAATAGTAGTAAATTGTAAAAGTTTCAAATTATGATTGATAGATAGAAAGAATGATATAATTATGCGTTTTGATTGCAGATGAATGAAATTATTTGAATAGGTTCTTTTAAATTTGGTTTAGATCAACGAAAGAAAGATCTAGAAAAGGATCGGGAAAAACTAAACTAGACGAGTAGTCGGGTAACCCTGAATCGTCGCTCTTCGAGATAAGATTTCAAGCGAACAAATTAATTGAAATGATTCTTTATACACTGTTAATATTTAAAGTTATTCGAATTATTGAGCTAGGATTGCCGAATGTGCTATAGAGATTAATTAACCAATTGTATAATGTAAGGTATTTTAGATAGTTGATTAAGTAGTATGAATTTCATGCTACTTTAAAGTTGAATGCAAATACATATATATAATACTAAGTGATGGTAAGAAATGTATTCAAAGTAAGGATAAAGTATGGAGGTAATGTGAGGAATATACTAGTTATATTGTATATGAGAACATAATTATTTTCATGATTTAATGTAGGTGCAATTATATGCTTGAATGGATGTTAGTTTGTTTATATGGATGACTTGGTATTTTTTTATATGAATTACGGGTCTACAAAATGTACTACGGGTACAAGACTATGATTGAGCACTAAGTCTACAGGTGAAATAAGTAACGGCTCTGTGTGAGCGATACGTTACGAAGTTAATAAGTAATAGCTCTATGTGAGCGATACGTTACGAGATTATTAAGTAACGGCTCTGTGTGAGCGATACGTTACGATATTTTTAAGCAATGGCTCTATGTGAGCAATACGTTACAAGATTATTAAGTAACGGCTCTGTGTGAGCGATAAGTTACAAGATTATTGAGTAACGGCTCTATGTGAGCGATACGTTACATAGGGTTTTTAGCAAAAGTACTATGCGTGCGAAACGCCGTTAAACTTATTTATCAATGTGCAGGTAAACGGCTTGATTAAAAGACTTCGATATAAATGCAAATTGGTATATAGTATTGTTGGGAAATAGTATCCAAGAATTATGTATGAATGACTAAGTTTCGAATGGTAAGTATTTAGAGGTATGTTTCAGTCACACGGTATCCATAAATTGGTTCTTTAAACTTTGATTGTTCGGCCTTGTTGTTGCGTGTGAAATACTTATTGGAAATTTTTAGTAGAGTAAATGTACATAGTTTATTAAGCTGAAATCTTACTAAGCTGTGAAGCTTACTTTCTCTCTGTTGTTTCATGAGAATTGTAGATCACTTTTGGAAGGTTCAACCTAAGCTCGTGGATCAACTTGGAAGCTCATCATACTATCATCTATTTTGGTGCCCCTTCTTGATAGGTTAATCTTTGACAATTATGGCATGTATAAGCTATTTTGTTTTCTAAGCATTTGTATAAGATGAATCCTTAATGGATGTGTGCCATGCAAAAATGGCAAAATTGTGGGACATGGCTGGGACATGGCATCGACATCTTTGTATGATCTCGCATAACACCAGGTCTGGGACATGGCTTCAACATCGAGCTATGAGATTCCATGTAAGATTATGATAATCTGTTTAGTTCGTGGGCAAAAGAGCTAAGTATGTAAAATGGCATATAACCAAAACTATTTGTGGATGACTTTGAACTTCTTTTATGATTAAGAATGATGAATATTTGAAATAGTGCTTATGTTAGTATATGAGCTAAGTTATGTTATAATTGATACAGGTACCATGAGAAAACACAAGTTATAAACCCATAATGTAAAATGAGATGGGTAAGAATAAGTATGAGTAAGTGTGGATGAGTATGTTTAAGCATTTGAGACTTATGTTGCTATTGTTCCAATAGATGGATGAATTTAATGAAAGCACTTATGTTGTTTTAGAATTTCATACAAACTTACTAAGCTATATGCTTACCCCTCCTTTCCCTTTTTTTCCTTGTAGTATCGCTATTGAGCTAGCAAACTCGGATCATACTATCAATTGAAACTTTTGGTATAGTGTAAATCACACTATCAATTGTGTAAGGACTTAATCATTTTGTGTCATGTCATATTTGAAGGCCAAAGGGTTCGCTATTAATGTTTTACACTCATTTTGTAAAGGGGCATGTTGAATTGGCCAATATTGTTAAGTTTATATTATAACATTGATGAGTTTAATGAAATGATTGTCCATGCAAGTAATTGACTAAAATATAGGTGGAATGAATGTTAATTTAAGGATTCTTAATAGTTTAAAATTGTTATGTTATGTGTTACTTGTGATGAAATGAATGTGTATATGTTTCAGGGTGGCAAAAAGGCTTGGAAAAGAGCCTCTAAGTGTCCACACGGGTATACACATGGGCGTGTGTCTAGGCCCTGTGTGACACACGGTTAACCCCATAGGTGTGTTATTACGCCGTGTGTCCCTTGCATTTTAATTACGAGAATTCGAATCATCACACGGGCTAGCACACGAGCGTGTGCCTAGGCCGTGTTCTTCTTAAAGGGTTATTGATGTCATAAATAGAATACCCCTCATTTTCACACATGGGTGAGGACACCGGCGTGTCCAGGCCGTGTGAAGGACATGGGCCATTGACACGGGCATGTGTTCGACCATGTGGAAACCCCGCAGGTTCGAAATAAAAATAAATTCTACACGGGCTAGGGACATGGGCATGTGAGACCACACGGCCTACCCATACGGGCGTGTGACCCCTGTTGAGGCAAAAATTTTCAAAGAATGTAAAATTTTTTGGTTGAACTCGAACCTTCTAGATGTATGTTTAAGGCCTCGTAGGCCAATGATATGTATATTATGGTTAAGAAAGAAAAGTTTTAAGTTGGAATGAAATTTTATAGCCCGATATTACATGTTCAAGCAAGGATAAGTACTGTAATGCCTCGTATCCGATCCCGATGTCGGACTCGAGTAAGGGGTGTTACAATTAGGCATAATAAAATAATGGCACACAAGTTTTACGCTTTATGCGATTTAGTCCTTTTTACCGAATTAAGCATTTAAACAGTAAAATTTCTTTACGAAACTTTCACAAAATAATTCTATCATAAGGACCACCTTGCAAGGCTAAATACTACTGGGTGAACTATAAAAAATAATAAAATAATAAAATAATATTTTAACCCCGAATTTGTGGTCTCGAAACCACTATTTTGATTTGACTCAAAAACGGGCTGTTACATATTATATGTTTAGCACACTTCATGTGAGCTTTTTTGTGTATTCGATGTTATTTTAAACGGTTCAACAGGCATGAAAAGGAAAGGAATGGTAAATGTCCAAATGAACTATGTCATGAATCTATGAAAAGGACTGAAATGGGAAAGTATATCTATGTTCATGAAAAAGAAGAATTCAAAAGTAGTATGTTCATGTACACCTAGCTTAACTTATGTCAATTCAAGTGAATTATTTATTAATGCACTAACATGTGTTGTGGATAGTGCTTAGGCTTGTGCCAAGCTTATGGTTGGATTATATCATGCTTAATCTTAATGATATACATTAAAATGGTAAATGTCCAAATATGAATATGCTTATATTCACGAAAAGGTTGTGTGAATCAAAAGATATATTTTCTTATGAAATGGATTATCATGTGGTTTATCCCAAAAGAGTTATATACGAATGAACTAACTGTGTATTGTTGATGATGTTTTGGCTTGTGCCAATCTTGTGGTTATGGTTGAAGTTCATGCTTATGTATGGTATTATGCAAATGAAACGGGAAAGAAAATGTAATGAAATGGTAAGTTCATAATTGAAATGTAATGTGATGATATAAAAGGATTAATGAGTTAAATGGTTTACTTATATATGAGAAATTTAATTATGCTATGGATGAATTTACCTATGGCATGAATAAATAAATTCATGAATTCATGAATTGTATGCTAAGTAAATGGAATGGGAAGTAAGTAAATGGAATTGTAAGTAAGTAAAAGAGAGGTTTATAGTCTTATTAAAAGGTTAATGATTGCAATATGTCTTATAAAGTCCTATTATGTTAGAAATGAAAAATATGTGTGATGTTGATAGACTTACGCATTTGTGAGTTGATGGTTATATAGTTTGATAAGTCTTGTGGCATTGGTATAGATTCATATTTACCTTATAAAGTTTATTATTAAAATGGAATGTTATGTTTAAAGTTTATAGGAGCTTACTAATCATTCATAGCTTACGTAGTTAATTTTCTTTACTTTTCAGATTATTGGAAGTTCAATCTGTTGGAAGTTCATTCGAGATCTATCATACTATCCAGCAATTATATCGGTAGTTTTTGATGTGTTGGCCAAGGTTATAATGGCATGTATAGGTGGACTTATGTTTGATGTTTAGTTGAATGCTTGGATGTTGACTTTGGTTTGTATATGTTGGTTGTGTTGGTACCATTTTGGTAATGGTTGAATTGTGTCATTTTAATGTTTGTTATGCATGGATGGTATGGCTCAAATGGTGAGATTTTGTTGAAATGGTTTAGGTCAAGATATGGCACGTTTTGAGATGGTAATGAGCAAGATGACTATGAATGAATGTGGTTAGGAATATGTATAGGTTTAGGTAAATTTGTACATTTGTATTTGAGGCCCTTGTATGGCATATTGGTTGAATGGATTTGGTTATTTGAATTGGTCATTTCATGCATGTTTTGGTAAGATTTTGAAGCTTTAAAGTTGTGCACAAAATGCTTTTAGGTACATGTTTATGATGGTGATGGAAATGGCTTGATTTTGGCCAATTTCATGTCCATATGGCCTCAAACACGGAGGGTGTGACTTAGCCGTGTGTGACATACGTCCATACAACACGGCTGTGTGTCCCTTGTAGGTTTTAAAGCATGCAATTTAGGTTGTTACACGGCCTGGCACATGGCGTGCTGCTTAGCCGTGTGACCCAACTTCGAAAGTTACACGGGTACAGACACGGTCGTGTGTCCCTATTTTGATTGTTACATGGCCTGAGACACGGGTGTGTGTCTCAGCCATGTAACAGCTCATTTTTAGTGAAATCGGAATAGTGGTTTCATGTAACAGCCCGTTTTTAGTCAAATTGGAACAGTGGTTTTGGGACCACAAATATAAAGTTGAAATAATTATTTTATTATTATTTTCATGTTTATAGTATGATATAATAGTTGTGTGAAAGTTTCATTAAGAAATTTTATCGTTTGAGTGTTTAAATTGACAAAAAAGACTAAATCACGTAAAGTGTAAAACTTATGTTCTATTAGCTAAAGGTGTCTAATAGCTATAGAACTTTAATGTAAAGGTTCTTAAGTGGTAATTAACCCATTAATGAGTTAATGGATAATAATGGTTTGGCATTTAGTAGAATAATTAATATTCATTAAGGATAATTTGGTAAATTAGTTAATAATGAATAATTAAATAAATAAACATCACATATCATCTTTTTATTTCTTCATCTTCAACCGAATATTCAAAGAGAGGAAGCTATTTTTATGCATTTAGGGCTCGGTCACTTTGAGGCTAAATTGGTAAGTGATTTTGTCATGTTTTTAATGATTTTTATGTTTTGGAGATCATTGCAGCTTAATCTAACTACCCTAGGGACTAATTTACAAAACTATTAAAGGCTTAGGGTTTTTCCTTTGATGAATGTTGGTGTGTTTTGATGTTTAATGGTAGAAAATGCATGGTTGTTGTTAGATAAACGACATTTGTTAAGTGATTTTTAGTGAAATGTTTAAATTTGGTGGCTAAATTGTGAAATAAATAAAAAATGGACTGCTAGGGACCTAATTGAAATTTGGCTAGCATGGGCTTTGGTTGAATTGCATGAAATTGTGATTTTATGAAATAATAACTAAATTGTAAAAATGTGAAATGTTAGGGGGCAAAAATGTAAAAGTGCCTTAATGTTGTTTTGGATTAAATTGAATAGATAGATTATTAAATAAGTTAATTTTGATTATATTTAGATCAAGAAAGGTGAAATATGGATTTAGATAGAGAAAATAACAAACTTTCAGATTAATCAACCTAATTCGCTGTTTTTGCATCCAAGTTAAGTTTGTATGTAATAAGCTTTGTCATAATTGTGTTTTATATGCTTTGACATTGCATAAACTGTGAACACGACTCTACGGAGACGTTCAATGACAATTCGGCAAGTGTGTAATCCCGGTTGAACCTTAGGAATAGATTAGGATACGAAGGACATGTTATTAGGGGTTATTATTGTTTTGGGTGTTGGTCCGTCAGATTGTGTGAGCAGCACCATGTAGCTACGTCATGACCGTCAGCTTGTGTGAGTAGACCCGTTGATAGCTCGAGAGTGAGCATTATTGAGATATGATATTAAGATAGCTTCAACTATATATATTGGCACTTAGGGTGCGAGATTCCTGAGTATCTTGTATTATTCCAAATGGTTCAACGTGTAAATCAAAGATATGAAATGGTGAGAAATAGATATCTATCAGTATGTGTATGTACGAAAACTATATATGTATCGAACATATGAAAGAATTGAGTTCATGGTCAAATAGGTGATTGAATACATGATAACATTGTGATTAAACATTTTGTAGTATGTTATATGCATATTTTGAATATAATTAAATGGTGAGTTTTGCTTATTATTTTTATACGAACTTACTAAGTTTTATATCTTACTCTATTTATTTTCCTGTGTTTTATAGTGAAATCAAAGCTAACCCAAATTTGGGAATCATCGAAGACTTCATCACACAATCAACCTATTGTTGGAACGCCGGCACCCCCATGGAATAGCGAAAAAAATTAATCCCGGCGATCCAATCCATGAATCCATGTATGAGGAACGAATCGGGGTGAAATAAAGGTTTTGAAATTACCAAAATTTCAATCTGAGTAGACAGCGACGCCTCGGCAACAAGAGTTCTGATCTACTGTCAAACCAAGCCGCAACCTTTACGATGTCGGCCTCTACGTAATCCACCCGGTTTGACTATGAATGACAGAAATCTCAAAAAACTGTTTTCAGAGAGTTTTTTTTTTTTTTTTTTGCTTGACGGCTGCTAGACTTTTCTAAGCAAAATCTTAGGGTTTCTCTTCACTTATTACCTTTTATAATCGGTATTTCATTTATGAATTATAAAATTAAATAAATATAATAATGTTTTAACTGAAAATTATAATTACATTAATTATACCCAAAAAGTTATAATTACATTAATTATAACATGGATTTCGATAAACTATATTTATTTAAATTTATATCTGAACCAAATTCATATATTAATTCTCATTATGTGTACAACATCCTTGTACATATAATATATTCAATATTTGATTGCCCAAGTAAATTAATTTTTTCATTAATTTAATTCATGTGACAATCAAACACAATACCAGCTATGTTTCATTCCATTCATTTCAACCATAGGGTGTGACCCTGTAGGTTCTTGTAACGTTAGTAGTAATACTAGAACGATTCTAATGTCACAAACAATTAGTGGCATCTAGCAATGTATCATTGCTAACTAAGTTACAAGAAGTCATGATTCGACATAACTTTTTGCGATTAACTTTTCATGCATTAATCCTTAAGTCCTTTATCTCTGGAATATATACAAGTCATGGAATTGTAACAGACCGAATTTGACCCTAATCGGAACGGTGGTTTTAGGACCACGAATCCGAGACCAAGAAATAATTTAATATTATATTTTGAGTTTATTATATGTGAATTAATGTGTGTGAAAGTTTCGTAGAAAAATTTTATCGTTTAAGTGCTTAATTTGATAAAAAGGACTTAATCGCGTAATAGGTAAAAGTGGCATACTAAAGTATAATGTGCTAGTTTGAGCTTGGCTTTTTAATATGAAGTGTTAAATGAGTAAATAACCCATTTTAAGTTAGTGGGTTGGTATATGACAAAATTAACCTTAAGTTTTATATTATATAATTTTATGAATTAAGGTTAAAATAGTAAATAAATTAAAACCATATTATATGTTAAATAAAACATAAAAGAAATAATGGATATTTTCATTCATCTTTTGGCGAATATTGAGAAACACAAGGAGCTAAGTTCTTTGAAATTTGGCAATATCCAAGCCAAATTCAAGGTAAATTCTTAGTCGATTTTTGTAAATTTTACGTTTTTGAGATCGTTGCTTGACCGAATGTCACCCATGTTGTAATTTTTGAATCTAAGCATGCTTGATGTTTGGCCATTGTTGTATTCATGTGGATTTTGATATTTGATGGTTTTAGATGAAAGATATGTAAAGGATTAATATGTTTTGTGTTGGAAGTTTTGATGAAATTGAGTTTTAGGGTTAAATTGTAAAAATAAATTTTAGAGGGGCCTATTTGCAAAATAAATGAAATATGAGGACTTGCAAGGTCCCTAGGAACATTCAGCCCTTGCATAGTTTTGGCTAATTTGGTGTATTTTGTGTGTTAAGCAAATAGGACTAAATTGCAAAGTTGTGAAATGCTAGGGGTAAAATAGTAATTTGCCCATTTATGTGCTTAGGGACTAAATTAAGATGAATTGCACTTGAATGAGCTGAATTTTAATGTGTTTTAGATCAAGAGCAAAGAAAAGCAGATTTAGATCGGGGAAAGACGAAGGTTCTCGAATAGCCGATTTGCACTACCTATCGACAACCGAGGTAAGTCCTAACAAATTTAAATTGAGAATTTAATTACCAAAGTAGTATATGATAAAATTTAGTATACTAAGGCATAAAAATGTATATAGGCGAATGTGGGGCATGAAATGGTATTGAATTTGTCTATTGAATGTGATGTGGATACTTACGTTCGGTTTAACATGATATTGAAAATAAAGCATATGAGATGGATGTGATTGTAGCATTAAGTAATATGCATGGGAATGTTGATTGTGTTATATATTCAGGGCTTAGTGCCTAGCGGTCGTCGTGGGTGATACATTCAGCTTAGTGCCTAGCGTGCTTCGTGCAGTGATACATTCGGGCTTAGTGCCTAGCGTGCTTCGTCTTGGTGATACATTCAAAGCTTAGTGCCTAGCGTGCTTAGTCTTGGTGATTTATTTCGGCTTTAAATGCCTAGCGGCTTTATGCTGGTGATGTATTTTACAAAATAGAAACCAAAATTTATGTTCAAGGTAATTAAAGCAAACTTATCGAGTTAACGGCTCAGGTGAGTATGTGAAGTAGGAATGAATTTCTTACTTATATGAGACAAGGAAAATCAGTAATTTATTACAAATGGCATGTGTTACGAGTGTGGAATATATACATATATATATATATGGTTATAATATGTGTTCTCGGCTTTACTAATGAATGATATGATTGTTGTATCTTGGTCTTCTAATATGAGGATACATGACTAGGCATATTCGGCCACATGAGTGGTTGTGTAATTGATGCCATGTTATAGTAATTGACATTTAAGTATATAAATGCATGTACCTATGATTGTACGATGATATTTTGGGTTTCGAAAGGTTGGTTTATAAACAAGTATTTTGATCATAAGCATGTGGGTAGAGAGATATCGTTTCTACGAATTCATACTTGTTAATTGGGGTATGAAAATTAAAGTTTGAAAATAAGTATGAGCACAAGTCCACAAGTTGAATTATAGTAATTTAATTGTTAAAATTCAAATGTTATTTTTATGAAATTAGGACTTACTAAGCTAGCAAGCTTATCATGTGAAATGTTTCCTCTGTTTTATAGTTTAGGTGCAAGCTACAAGCTCTTCGGGATCGTTTGGAAAGTCACTCACACTATCAATCTACATTTTGGGTACTCTTTCATTTTGATTTTTAAACGAAGACATGTATAGGAAAGACTTGGTCTTTGTTTGATGAAATCTTAAGGTTCATGTATATAATAGCCATGCGAATATGGCTAAATTTTTAAGTTAAATCTGTTGTTGTGTCTTGATATGTATGTTGGTTTATGATGGCAATGTTTATGCATTCTTAATCAAAGTTTAATCGTTTTTGTTAAGGAAATGTTTGTATCTGAAATGAATCATTGAATTAGGGATGTAGGTAGGTTCGGTTAGAAGCTAGTCTTTCATAAAATGCAACAAAACAGCTTGTAGTAGCAGCAGTGATGTGAGTTAGAAAAATCACCAAAAATAGGGTATATTTAATTAGAAGGTGAATGAGATATGAAATTAAACCTTATTGTGTCTATTTTTACATAAAAGAAACATAGTAGGCAAAAGCTTTATATATTATGATATAATTAAGTTTTAGTGAGACCTGCTCTGAATGAATTCATGAGTCACTGTTCTGTTTTTGAAAAATTGTCAAAAATTGTAAAAAAATCATTAAGAAGCATGGTTTATATGTGTAGAACCCTTAATGAGTATATTTTTCATTGGTATAAATAAGAACATTATAGGAAATTTTGCAATGAGATAACTGTATTTTTGTAGAGACAGGTCAGAATTGTCAAGCAGTGTAATAAGGGTAACTTTGATGAATAAACTATACTAATTGGCCACCTGAAAAATTCTGGAAAAATTATGGTGAAAAGTTATATGAGTCTAGTTCCAAGGAAAATTTACGGATCTAAATCTAGAGTTTTGTAACTCAAGTTATGGTCGATTTGGTCAGTATAACGCAGTTGGACAACTTTAAAATCTTACACCCCGAGTTAATAGTCAAGTCTAGTAATGCCATGTATTCGATTAAAGCAAGGGTTTGGTATGGGGTGTTACATTTTATTGGTATCGAGCTACGGTTTAGTCGATTTTAGGACTACCGTAGTATGAAAGAGTCTAGCTATACATGCCTTTAAATTGTATATATGATAGTGTGGTGACTCGACAATTTCAATTGTATTTTATATAGTAAATGGATTACGATCACGATAGAGCCGTAGCCGATGATGTGGAGAGTGTCGCGCTGGTCTCGCACATGGATCAGTGCCACTAGACTCTCAACCGATTCACGGGTAACCACGAGGAGAGGCTAAACAAGCCTTCTACCAAATGATGAATGAATGGTTTACCCGTTTATTGAGAATAATCCAACGGTACAACAACCTCCACCCCAAATAATCCAACTCCGGTACCTTCAAGACCCAGATGATAGATCCAATGAGATCTAGTAGGCCTCTGTTGATAAAATTAGGAAATTTGGGGCGAAGAATTCAAGGCTAATGATGATGATGATGCAGAGCGAAATGAAATGTGGCTTGATAACACTATTCGGTACTTGATGAGCTATCTTGCACTCGGATGAATGTTTAAAATGTGCTATATCTTTGCTTGGACACCGCTTATCACGGTGGAATACACTAGTATCGGTGGTTCCAAAAGAAAAAGTGACGGGATTTCTTCCGAATGAATTCGCAAGAAATATATCGACCAGAGGTTCATCAACCGAAACGTAAAGAATTTCTTGAACTAAAATAGGGCAAATGACCGTGGATGAATATGAGCAAAATTTGTCGATTGAGCCGATATGCTCGGAGTGTGTATCAATGAAGCCATTATGTGCAAAAGGTTTGAAGACGGTTTGAATGAAGATTTGAAGTTGCTAGTTGGCATTCTTGAGATCAAAGAATTTGTGACACTAGTCGAGCGAGCTTGCAAAGTGAAGAGCTTGGGAAAGAGAAAAGAAAGGTGAGATGAAGCTAGAGACACCCGTAAAAGATCGTCGGGTAAAATTTCCATTCCACATCTAAGAAGTTTAGAGATGACTTGATCGACACAAAGCTACTTGATTCATTTAGACGTGATCGACCTCCGGTGGGCTCCCGAGCTACCTCGATGGCGGTGTTGGTAACGCCCCACGAATCGAGTTGAATGCAAACATTGTGGAAAATGGCATCACAGGAGTTGTAGAGTTCGTGACCGATCTTGCTTTAAATGTGGATCCTCGACCATTTTATTCGAGAGTGCCGATGTTAGTGAAATGAATCTGATGTAAATCTAGACAGAGTAGTGCATTAGATGCAGGCGGACCACCCGCATTCGCAATGTAGGTGGTAGTCGAGAGGGACAAAGAACACAACAGATCGATCGAGGCTAGAGCTCTAGCTAGAGCTTATGTTACTCGAGCTAGAGAGGATCTTGCTTCTAGATGTCATTACCGGTACTTTCACCCTTTATGATACTACTGTGATTGCATTGATTGATCCTGGTTCGACCCATTCATATGTATGTGAAACTCTGGTATTCAGTAAGACTCTACCAGTTGAGTCTACTAAGTTTTTGATTCACGTATCCAACCCTTTGGGTAGATGTGTGTTTGTTAATAAAGTGTGTAAAAGTTGCCCATTGATGATTCGGGATTTTTGCTTCCCAGTTGATTTAATGTTGTTGCCTTTCGATGAGTTTGATATAATTTTGGGAATGGACTGGTTAACTTCGCATGATGCAGTGGTGAATTGCAAAAGAAAGCTTATTGATTTGAGACACCAGAACGGTGAGATCATTAGAATTGAATCCGATGATTTAGGTGGGTTTCTACGATTATATCATCGATGTTAGCCGGAAGTATGTGAGAAAAGGGTGCGAAGCTTATTTGGCTTATGTCTTGGATAATAAATTGTCGAGAAATAGATTGAATCCGCATCGATTGTATGTGAATACCGGATGTGTTCCTGAAGAACTATCCGGTTTACCCCAAGACGAGAGATTGAGTTTGGCATTGAACTAGCTCAAGGAACGACTCGATCTCAATAGCTCCATATCGGATGGCACCGGTGAGCTAAAAGAGTTGAAAGCACTTGTTGCAAGAGTTAACGAGATAGGGGCTTATGCGACCAAGTTTCTCTCTTTGGGTGCACCAGTTCTTTTGTGAGAAAGAAAGATGGAGCGATGCGAATGTGTGTTGATTATCGGCAAGCTGAATAAAGTAACTATAAAGAATAAGTACCGTTACCTCGGATTGATGATTTGTTTGATCAGTTGAAAAGGGGCTTCAGTATTTTCAAAGATAGATTTGAGATCGGGTTATTATTAGTTGCGAGTCAGAGATACAGATGTACCAAAGACTACATTTCGGACGAGGTACGGACATTTTGAGTTTTTGGTAATGCCTTTTGGGCTTACTAATGCACTCATTGTTTTATGGATTTGATGAATCGGGTTTTAGGCAGTTTTGGATCAATTTGTGGTGGTGTTTATTGATGACATATTGATCTACTCCAAAGATGAAATTGAACACGCTGAACATTTGAGGTTAGTGCTACAAACTTTGTGAGATCATCAGCTGTATGCAAAGTTTAGTAAGTGTGAGTTCTGGATGAAAGAGGTCACTTTTTGGGACATGTGGTCTCGAAGATCGGGCATTCGAGTTGATCCGAACAAAATCTCGGCTATACTTGATTGGAAGCCACCAAAAATGTTTACGAGATTGAAGTTTTACGGGACTTGCGGGTTACTATCGACGATTTGTGAAAGATTTTTCTATGATAGCTACCCCGTTGACAAGGTTATTGCAGAAAGATGTCCGGTTCGAGTGGTCAGAAAAATGTTAGAAAAGTTTTGATCAGTTGAAAGCCTTTTTGATGAAGCTCGAGATTAGTTCAGCCTGAATCGGGTAAAGAATTTGTTGTTTATTCTGATGCTTCTTTAAATGGTTTGGGCTGCGTTTTGATGCAGGAAGGCAAAGTTGTAGCCTACGCTTCAAGACAATTGAAGCCGCATGAAAGGAATTACCCGACGATGATTTTGACTTGCGACCATTGTGTTCGTGCTTGAAGATTTGGCGTCATTACTTATTTGGCGAGAAATGTCATGTTTACTCGGATCATAAAAGTCAAGTATCTAATGACTCGAAAGATCTGAATTTGAGACAATGTAGGTGGCTAGAACTATTGAAAGACTATGAATTAGTGATTGACTATCACCGGGAAAAGCTAACGTTGTTGCGGATCGTTAAGTCGAAATCTTTATTTGCTCTTGGCAATGAATCCACAGATGGCTATGTCTAGTGATGGTTCGATCATGGCCGAGTTACGAGCAAGACCGATGTTTATCCAACAAATTTGTGATGCATGAAAGTTGACAAGAATTTGATTGCTAAACTAATTCGATGTGAAAAGGTGCGAGTCGATTTTGATTGATGCAAATGACTATTTGAATTTTAAAAGCGAATGTGTGTTCCAAAGAACTCGATTTGATCTGAGATGATTTTGAGTGAGGCTCATAGTGGCCGACTATCGATACATCTTGGTAGCACGAAAATGTATAACGACTTGAAAGCAGTTCTATTGGTGGCACGGTATGAAGCGAGATATATCTGAATTTGTTTTAAAGTGCCTAATTTGTCGACAAGTAAAAGCCGAGCATCAAGTGCCTTACGGGTTGCTTGATAGATCATGATACCGAGTGGAAATGGGATAAAATTACAATGGATTTTGTATCCGGTCTTCCTATGACACCGAGTAAGAAAGATGCCGTATGGGTGATAGTTGATAGGTCGACTAAATCAGCTCATTTTGTGCCGATTAAATGGACTTTTCACTCGATAAACTTCTGAATTGTATGTATCATGATTATAAGATTGCATGGTGTACCGAGTTCCATTGTGTCGATGAGACCGAGATTTACGTCGCGATTTTGGAAGAAGTTACAAGATGCTTTAGGTACTAAACTACATTTTAGTACTGACCTTCCATCCGCAGACAGACGGCCATCCGAGCGAACTATTCAAATACTTGAGGACATGTTGAGATGTTGCGTTCTCGAGTTTGAAGGTGCGTGGGAACAATACCTACCTTTGATTGAATTTGCTTATAATAATAGCTTTCAATCAAGTATCAAAATGGCACCTTATGAAGCCTTATCTGGTGAAAATGTCGAACACCATTATCTTTGGTGAGCTCGGTGAGAATAAGATACACGGGTTGATTTGATTAAAGAGACCGAATGTAAAGTAGCCATAATCAAAGATAATTTGAAAGTCGCATCGGATCGACAAAAGTCCTATGCTGATTTGAAACGTAAAGACATTGAATTTCAGGTAGGAGATCGTGTATTCTTAAAAGTTTCCCCGTGGAAGAAAGTACTCCGATTTGGTCGAAAAGGCAAGTTGAGTCCGAGATTTATCGGACCGTATGAAATCATTGAATGTATTGGGCCTGTTGCTTGTAGATTGAGATTGCCCTCTGAGTTAGAAAAGATACACGACGTATTTCACGCTTCGATGCTTCGTAAGTCTGAGATCGATCCGTCTCATGTGATCACTCAAGCGAGATTGAACTCAATCTGATTTGACATATAATGAAGAACCGATCCGTATTTTAGCTCGGGAAATAAAAGAGTTGAGAAATAAAAGAATTCGTTAGTGAAAGTTCTATGGAATCATCACGGAGTTGAAGAGGCTACGTGGGAGCCCGAGGATTCAATGAGGCAACAATATCCGACCTTGTTTAACGGTAAGATTTTTGGGACGAAAATCCTTAAGGGGAGAGTTGTAATGCATCGAATTCGACCCTAATCGAACGGTGGTTTTGGGACCATGAATTGAGACCGAGAAATAATTTAATATTATATTTTGAGTTTATTATATGTGAATTAATGTGTGTGAAAGTTTCAGAGAAAAATTTTATCGTTTAAGTGCTTAATTTGATAAAAAGGACTTAATATGAAGTGGCATACTAAAGTATAATGTGCTAGTTTGAGCTTGGCTTTTTAATATGAAGTGTTAAATGAGTAAATAACCCATTTTAAGTTAGTGGGTTGTATATGACAAAATTAACCTTAAGTTTTATATTATATAATTTTATGAATTAAGGTTAAAATAGTAAATAAATTAAAACCATATTATATGTTAAATAAAACATAAAAGAAATAATGGATATTTTCATTCATCTTTTGGCGAATATTGAGAAACACAAGGGGAGCTAAGTTCTTTGAAATTTCGGCAATATCCAAGCCAAATTCAAGGTAAATTCTTAGTCGATTTTTGTAAATTTTTACGTTTTTGAGATCGTTGCTTCGAACCGTAACCAACCTATGTTGTAATTTTTGAATCTAAGCATGCTTGATGTTCGGCCATTGTTGTATTCATGTGGATTTTGATATTTGATGGTTTTAGATGAAAGATATGTAAAGGATTAATATGTTTTGTGTTGGAAGTTTGGATGAAATTGAGTTTTTAGGGTTAAATTGTAAAAATAAATTTTTAGAGGGGCCTATTTGCAAAATAAATGAAATCTAAGGACTTGTAAGGTCCCTAGGAACATTCGGCCCTTGCATAGTTTTGGCTAATTTGGTGTATTTTGTGTGTTAAGCAAATAGGACTAAATTGCAAAGTTGTGAAATGCTAGGGGTAAAATGCTTAGGGACTAAATTAAGATGAATTGCACTTGAATGAGCTGAATTTTAATGTGTTTTAGATCAAGAGCAAAGAAAAATGGATTTAGATCGGGGAAAGACGAAGGTTCTCGAATAGCCGATTTGCACGGCCTATCGACAACCGAGGTAAGTCCTTAAGCAAATTTAAATTGAGAATTTAATTACCAAAGTAGTATATGATAAAATTTAGTATACTAAGGCATAAAAATGTATATAGGCCGAATGTGGGGCCTGAAATGGTATTGAATTTGTTGATTGAATGTGATGTGGATACTTACGTTTGGTTTAACATGATATTGTAAAATAAAGCATATGAGATGGATGTGATTGTAGCATTAAGTAATGTGCATGGGAATGTTGATTGTGTTATATATTCGGGCTTAGTGCCTAGCAGGCTTCGTGCCGGTGATACATTTGGGCTTAGTGCCTAGCAGGCTTCGTGCCGGTGATACATTCGGGCTTAGTGCCTAGCAGGCTTCGTGCCGGTGATACATTCAGGCTTAGTGCCTAGCGAGCTTAGTCTTGGTGATTTATTTCGGCTTTAAATGCCTAGCGGGCTTTATCTTGATGTATTTTACAAAATAGAAACCGAAATTTATGTTCAAGGTGAATTAAAGCAAACTTATCGAGTTAACGGCTCGGTGAGTATGTGAAGTAGGAATGAATTTCTTACTTATATGAGACAAGGAAAATCGGTAATTTATTACAAATGGCATGTGTTACGAGTGTGGAATATATATATATATATATATATATATATATATGGTTATAATATGTGTTCTCGGCTTTACTAATGAATGATATGATTGTTGTATCTTGGTCTTCTAATATGAGGATACATGACTAGGTATATTCGCCACATGAGTGGTTGTGTAATTGATGCCATGTTATAGTAATTGACATTTAAGTATATAAATGCATGTACCTATGATTGTACGATGATATTTTGGGTTTGAAAGGTTGGTTTATAAACAAGTATTTTGATCATAAGCATGTGGGTAGAGAGATATCGTTTCTCAATTCATACTTGTTAATTGGGGTATGAAAATTAAAGTTTGAAAATAAGTATGAGCACAAGTCCACAAGTTGAATTATAGTAATTTAATTGTTAAAATTCAAATGTTATTTTTATGAAATTAGGACTTACTAAGCTAGCAAGCTTATCATGTGAAATATTTCCTCTGTTTTATAGTTTAGGTGCAAGCTACAAGCTCTTGGGATCGTTAGGAAAGTCACTCACACTATCAATCTACATTTTGGGTACTCTTTCATTTTGATTTTTAAACGAAGGCATGTATAGGAAAGACTTGGTCTTTGTTTGATGAAATCTTAAGGTTCATGTATATAATAGCCATGCGAATATGGCTAAATTTTTAGTCAAATCTGTTGTTGTGTCTTGATATGTATGTTGGTTTATGATGGCAATGTTTATGCATTCTTAATCAAAGTTTAATTGTTTTTGTTAAGGAAATTTTTGTATACGAAATGAATCCTTGAATTAGGGATGTAGGTAGGTTCGGTTAGAAGCTAGTATTTCATAAAATGTAACAAAACAGCTTGTAGTAGCAACAGTGATGTGAGTTAGAAAAATCACCAAAAATAGGTTATATTGAATTAGAAGGTGAATGAGATATGAAATTAAACCTTATTGTGTCTATTTTTACATAAAAGAAACATAGTAGGCAAAATATTTATATATTATGAGATAATTAAGTTTTAGTGAGACCTGCCCTGAATGAATTCATGAGTCACTGTTCTGTTTTGGAAAAATTGTAAAAAATTGTAAAAAAATCATTAGGAAGCATGGTTTAGATTTATAGAACCCTTAATGAGTCTATTTTTCATTGGTATAAACAAGAACATTATAGAAAATTTGTGCAATGAGATAACTTTATTTTTGTAGAGACAGGTCAGAATTGTCAAGTAGTGTAATAAGGGTAACTTTGATGAATAAAATGTACTAATTGGCCGCATGAAAAATTCTGGAAAAATTATGGTGAAAAGTTATATGAGTCTAATTCCAAGGAAAATTTACGGATCTAAATCTAGAGTTTTGTAACTCAAGTTATGGTCGATTTGGTCAGTATGACGCAGTTGGACAGCTTTAAAATCTTACACCCCGAGTTAATAGTCAAGTCTAGTAATGCCATGTACTCGATTCCGGCAAGGGTTTCGGGTATGGGGTGTTACAGGAATAGTCACACTTGTATATTCCAACCCATGTTTCTTGATATCTTGAGTAGACTATGATATACAAATTAGTATGACATCTCATGTCAACTTATTTGAGCATGGCCATGCATTTATAGTCTCACTCAATCAAGTGGCCTAAGATATTACTCCCATTACGTGGGACGGACTTATCCTATATTGATCAACAATATCCCTCTACATAGATTGTGGTATATCTAACATCAGCCTTTATAGAACAACCAGTTACGGTGTACGTTTGACTGTATCAAAATATACAACTCACGATGTTGGGATAATGATTATCTCAAGTCTAAGGATCATATACATATTAATCACTATGAGTAATGTTGTGACAATTACATAATAATCCAAGACACATACTCATAGTGGGTTAGTCCAATATGTTGTTCTCTAACACACATATTCATGCATTGATTTTGACACTCCATATCAATGACAACTCTTTATCATCAATCAACTACATGTTAGTATTAATGCATTATTGTTGTCCTAGTCAGCAATAATACTTGACTAAGGATATTTTAAGAATAATCATATTATTCTTAGTACATTATTATAAAATAGTTTATTTGTACACACAGAAGGAATAACTAAAATAATAATGACAACGCTTTATATTAATAAACATGGTAAATCAAGTATGTTATTACAACCATCTCATGATTGATCTTTGGGCATACTCTTACAGCTATCACTTTGGTACTTTTGAATCTATGTATATGGTTATATGGCATGTATAGGAGTTAAGGTCATTTTGATATATTTTGGCAATGGATTTAACCATTTGAGTTGGCTTGTAAATATTAAGTGTTTTGATATGTATATGGCCAAGTGATTTGGCTTATTTTGGTTGATTTGGTTGTGTATATATATGTGTGTGTGTGTATTTGGTCTTATGATGAGTGGTTGATTATTGATAGAAGATGTTTGTTATGAATAGGTATTATGGATATCAAATGGTTGAGCTTTTGAATATTGGTATGCTAGTGAATCTAGGTAAATAATGCAATTTGAAAGTGAGGTTTGGAATAAAATTGAATGGTACATTGCGGTTTTGTGTGTCTCATATATGTTGGTATTTAATTGAATGCTTATTTATGCCATGTTTTGGTGCCATTTGGTTTGGTGTATTTGTATACAAATTTGGGTAGCAATATGGCTTGGTAAATAGGCTATTTTTGTCCACACGGGCAGAGACACGAGCGTGTGTCTCAGCTGTGTGAGACACACAGTCAGGTTACACGGGCGTGTGTCCTCTAGTGTTGAATTAGAATTCAAATCAGTATGTTCCACATGGCCCAACACACGGGCGTGTGACTTGGCTGTGTGCTACAAGTCAGTATACCCTACAGGATTGGGACGATCTAGCATATGACCTGGCACACGGGCATGTGTGGCCATTTTTAGGGTACATCGGCTAGCCACACGGGCGTGTATGTTGGCCATGTGACCCAAGCCAGAGAGTTACACGGGGTTAGACACGGGCTGAGACACGGCCATGTGATTCGATTTTAAATGTCCACACGACCTATGAGGTGATGTGACTTTGGCCGTGTGGACACACGGCCAGGCCACACGGGCGCGTGTCCCCTAAAATTTGAAAAATTTTCTAAGTCTCGTAAAAGTTTTCTAAGTTATCTGTTTAGTCCCAAATCACCCTGAATGCATGTTTTAGGCCTCGTAGGCTTATACTAGGGATGATATGAATTTTGTTGAATGATGATTATTTGGAATTTGAAAATGTATGTGAAATTATTGTTTAATTGTTTTATAAGTTTGGTAATGCTACGTAACCCTATTTCGATGTTGAATAGGGTGATGGGTGTTTCATTTATTGGTATCAGAGCTACAGTTTTGTCGATTCTAGGACTAACGTAGTGTATGTGAGAGTCTAGCAATACATGCCATATATAACTTGTGATAGTGTGATATCTCCTGACAATTTAAATCGTATTTTCATCTAGTAAATAGATCCTAATCGAGATGTAGTTGATGATGTCTAAAGTAATACACCTGCCTCCATTCATAGAGTAGTTCAATCAGAATCGAGACCGGTATCGGGTAGTGATAAGCAATAATTTATACATATTTTTACCCCATGCTTGGCTTATTTTTGGATGAATTTTCATTAGACTTGATGAACTCAATGCTCCTAATCCTTTAATTTCATGTTTTACACTCAGAAGAGCTTAGAGAGTCAAAAAGAACGAGAAATAGGGCAAAAAGGGACAAAATGGGCCTACCTCGACCTGGACTATAGCATACAGGCAGACCACACGGCCGTGTGTGATAAGCAGAATCGAGCACGGCCTAAGCTATCGAACACGAGCGTGCCACACGGGAGTGTCCTTGCCGAATCCAAGTCTAACTCTATTCGAAAAAGACCACTTGTGGACCAAGAAAGGTATTCTAAAGCCTATATAAACACCCTAGGGGAGGACCTAAAAAGACACGCAGAGTAGAAGGTAGAAAATACTCGAAGACAGCCATTAGGAGCAGCTTGGAAGAAGGATCTCCATCAAGACTGAAGATCTCCTATCAATTCCCCTTGAAGGTTTTGGGTTTTTTTATGTTTTATAGTTTTCCTTATTTTAAGATGTTTTCCTCTATCAGTATAAACTAAATCCCTTAGATACCTAAGGGGATGAAACCTAGGACAGATCTTATTACTATTTGATTTATAAGATAATACTTGTTCTTATTCTTACTCGTGAGTTCTTTTTCTTGTTTTAATAATTCAGGTTATTGATTCAAGTCGAATGTGCTTATGCAGAGGAGCAAAAGTCCCTGTTTAAGAGTAGATCAACACAATTAAGCGGATTTGAATGCAATCCTAGATATAGTACGACATAAATCTACCAGATTAGAGTCAAATCTAATAAGAGAATCCATATATCGAGTTAATACGACAATAGGGGTTTTAATTAGAAAGAGATTTTAATTAATCAACCTAGAGTTTGTTGTTCTTAGTCTCGACAAAATATTAACATAATTTAAGGATTCCTACGGATTAAGTCAAGTGAATAAACTGTATGAATTAGAACTAATAAGTGAAGTCTAGCTGGATTCTTCCTTGGGTAGTGCCTCTCTCATAAAGTTCTCTAAAAAGTATTTTCCCAATTCATTCTCTGTTGTGCTTTTAATTAATTTTTGTTGAAAAGAAATCACTGCAAATCTTAGGCTAGATAATAAGAAGTTAGTAATTACTAGTACTCTTAGTCCTTGTGGATACGATATTTTCGGTCTTACCATAACTATACTATTAAATGATAGGTGCACTTGCCTTTATTGTGATCGTAGTTAGTTAGAGACACATTAAGTTTTTGGCGCCGTTGCCGGGGACTAAAATATTAGGAACACTAATTTTTTATTAATTTAGCCATTTTTTATTTTTTGCAATTTATTATTTTATTTTAATTTGCTAATTTGTCTTTTATTTCCTTCTAGCAGATAATTTTAGTTTATGACTAGAAGAAACTGTCAGGACCCTTGCTTTTTGACAGTGAGATAGAAAGTACCGCTCGCAGAAGTCTACAATACATAGAAGAAGAGCAAGAGGATGAAACAAATATTACCGAGGAGATAGCTGATAATAATCCACTACCTCTGATGGTTGCCGAAAATCCCACTCCTCATAATATGTATGATTATGCTAAGCCTAATTTAACTGGGGCTGAATTGAGTATTGTTAGACCTACTATTGGTAAAAATAATTTTGAACTGAAACCTAACACTATTCAAGTGATTCAACAGTTTGTTCAGTTTGATGGTTTGCAGGACGGAGACTCAAATACTCGTTTAGCAAAATTTCTAGAATTCTGTGATACTTTCAAAATAAATGGCATTTCTGATGATGCCATTCGGCTTCGGTTGTTTCCTTTTTCATTAAGAAACAAAGCTAAACAGTGGTTGAACTCGTTACCACGAGGATCAATCACTACATAGGAACAAATGATTGAAAAATTTTTACATAAATATTTTTCGCCGACTAAAACGGCTAAGTTGAGGAATGATATCTTTTTTTTGTGCAAATGGATTTACAAACACTTTACCATGCATGGGAGAGATACAAGGATTTACTGAGAAGATGCCCTCACCATGGGTTACCATTATGGTTACAAGTCCAAACCTTTTATAATGGTGTCAACCCCTCAACTAGGCAATTGATTGAAGTAGCTGCCGGTGGAACCCTAAATAACAAAACCCCTAAAGCGACTTATGAGTTTATAGAGGAGATGTCACTGAATAACTATCAGTGGCAAGTCATGAGAACAAAGCCGGTAAAAGCCGCCAGTGTTTTCACCCTCGACGCAGTCACCATGCTATCAAACCAGGTAGAGCTTTTAAATAAAAAGATTGATAGTTTGGATGGTTCTTCGCACGTACATCCAGTGATGTAGTACGATGCAAATGGAGGAGGGACGAACAGTATAGAATATCCATCCTACAACCCTGGCATAGAAAGCGAACAGATGAACTATATGGGTAATAATCCCTACAGTAACACTTACAATCCAGGTTGGAGGAACCACCCAAACTTCTCATGGAGTGGTTAAGGAAATCAGAGACAACAACCCCTCCAGGATTTCAACAACAACCCTACCCACAGGAGAAGAAGCCGAACCTTGAGGAGATGCTAACAAAATTCATCTCTTCGTCAAAAACCTATTTTCAAAACACCGAAATAGCATTTAAAAGACAGCAAGTGTCAATTTAAGGGCTTGAGAACCAAATAGGTCAGCTTGCAAAGTTGATCTCAGAACGTCCACAAGGCAGCCTACCAAGCAACACTGAAACTAACCCAAAGGAGCAACTTCATGCCATTACTGCTCATGATAGTGAAGGGTTAGATGAACCAAAACGGAGGCAAGAAAACGTGGTAGATAAAGGTAAGGTTGAGGTAAGCTATAATAAACCAAAATTGGTAAGTACAGAGTACAAACCTCGTGTGCCATATCCCAATGCGGCGAAGAAAGACCGCATAGATGAACAATTCACTAAATTTCTTAAACTTTTAAAGAAATTACATATTAACTTACCATTTATTGAAGCTCTTTCACAGATGCCCAATTTAGTAGAATTTTTAAAAGAGCTTTTGGCAAACAAATGGAAGTTAGACGATGCGTTGTATATGGAGCTAAATGCAGTTTGCTCAGCTATTTTACAGAATAAACTACCCCACAAATTAAAAGATCCAGGGAGTTTTATGATTCCTTGCTTAATTGGTGGTTTATTTGTTAATAATGCTTTAGCTGATTTAGGGGAAATTATCAATATTATGCCTTATAAATTGTTCAAACAGCTAGGTCTTGGGAAACCCAAACAAACTAGGATGAACATTCAATTAGCTGATATAACCATTAGATTTCTTTGGGGTATAATTGAAGATGAGCTAGTCAAAATCGATAAATTCATATTCCTAGTAGACTTTATTGTTTTAGACATGGATAAGGATAGTGACATTCCCTTAATTTTAGGATGACCCTTTTTAGCAACTGATAGGACCATTATTGATGTTGTTACAGGGGAATTAATACTTTGTGTATGTGATGACATGACTCCAAGCACGTGATTTTGACAGAATATCTAGTGATCAAGATGATACAAGTCCTGTTAATATAAGTGAACTTAATGTTCAATCTTCTTTGTAGGAAATCCCTCGGGAAAAGATGACAGAGCCATGGTCTAGCTCTCACATTGAGAATAAAAATGAAGAGTCCAGATCGAGGAACTAGATGAATGGCAAACACAGTTCAAGGAGAGATTAAAAGTGCATGATGAACCAAAGCGACTCTATGACGACACTAAAAACAAAACGAGCCAAATTAAGGTTGGAGACCAAGTTCTAATGAATAATGTAGACCCTCGTATTGCCACTTCTGAACCTAATGGAACAACCCTCTCACGGTACTCAATTTTTTCCCATATGGTACAGTCGAGGTAACTCATCCCAAATTTGGCACTTTCAAGGTAAATTGTACTCGTCTAAAACCTTATTTTAACAAAATTGATAGCAGGAATGAAGAGTTTCAACTCCTCGAACCACCATGATAATGCGAATGAAGGTTGAGTCAATCTTAGACTCTAAATAAGCACTTCTCGGGAGGCAACCCGACCACTAATTTTGATTTTTAGCATCTAACTAAAAACTAACAAAATTAATAGGCGCAGGTTTCCCTACCCACACGGCCTTGCACACGGGCGTCGCCATGGCCATGTGGACACCACGAGTATGTACATCGATGTGGCAGAGGCCGTTCAGGAATAGGACAAAAACTTCCCCAAAACACGGCTGTGACAAAATGCAACGGTCTTGCGGTGTGATCGTGGTCGACACTGACTAAATAACGTGGGAAGCGATAAATCCACATAGACGTGCCTTAAAATCATGGTTGAAACTGAGTAAGTCACACGGGCGTGCGATACGCCTGTGCCTATAGGCCGTGGTCGATACTGACTAATTAACACGGGCATATGAACCACTTTACAGGCATATGAGAAACGAATAAAGCATCACACGGCCGGGCGATTCGACCGTGTGAGCCAACACGCTAATGGAACATGGGCGTGGGCCAAGACTTAGATATGCCTAAACCAACATTGATGAAACACACAGCTAAACATAGGGCACACGGGCGTGAGCCACGATCGTGTGCCCCAATCCCTATTTAAACCCCTTTACTATTCACCTTCTCCCCCAAATTTCCCCCCGACCCTAGCCACCGCAGCTTTCCCCCCTTCCCACCTCTGCCCACCATCGACCAAACCTCCTCGCTCATTCCTCCTTTTTCTTTCTCCCTCAAACTAAAACTCTTCACCTTCCCTTTTCTTTTCCTCTTTCTCTCTCCCTCCCCTTTCCCTTTTTTTCTTATTTCTTTCTTTACACCGCCACCACACCAGCCACCATCCTTGCCACCATTGGTCACTCTTTTTTCCCTTTATTTTGAATTGATATTTTATTTTATTTATTATTTTATTCTTATTAGATTAGAGTACCACACATTAGTATCGTTAATTTAAAATACTGCCTTTTCCTTAACTTTTGAAATTCACTATATTAGGAATACCCTGTTCTTTAGGACTATTTCGATATTACTTGTGGTGATGCTTGAATTATTTATTGCAAATTATTTTTAGGTACACAATGACTAATACTCGAGGCAAGACCAAGGCAACCATCCCCGCTTTGAAAAAGCAAAAGGATCCCAGCTCAGTCTCCCCGTACGCGACCACTTTATAGCAGATATGCCACCACTTCCTCATAGACCCGTTCATGCAAGCTGCTTCATTGACTCGATTTTCAAAAGGTTCAAGGTGCTATCGAGTATTCTTCCTCACCTTCACCTCTACCTAGTTCATCAGGTTTCTTTCCACAGATTCCATTCAAAATTAGGAAGTTTCCCTTCTCTCCCTATCTTATGATTTTCTTACTATATTGTCGTTATCTATTTTCATACATTGAGGAGAATGTACATATTGAGTGTGGGGATATTATTTAATTAATTATTATAAAATCCCTGAATTATGTCTTATTCTTAAGTAAATTTTCTCATATTACTAATTAGAATAAAATTTCTATTGACTTATGATTTTTATTGATATGTTTTGGATTAAGTCATAGGTAATTGTGCATTGATGGTTTAAACTTTAAGACATCAGAGAATCAAGCATGATAAGTCTCTTTCCAGAATTAAAAATTTATTAGGATGTTTCCCTAAATTGAAATATTACTTTGAAGTTTGAAATTTGCAAGGTTGACATCAAAAACAATAAATTTTGTGAGACTTTGAGCCGTTTAGAGCATATATTTTTCTTGCTCACTTTATTTGTTATGTGTGTCAATATTGATTTGTTATTCTAGAACTTGCTTTGATTATGCATGTTAAGACCACATTTTTGATTTGATATACTGAGATGATAAAGGCACCTAAGTTTTAACCCACTTATTCCATTAAAAGCCTACCTTCATAATTAACCCCTAGAAAACCCCTTTGATCCTAATAAACCATTTCTTGATATACCCTTAATATTAACCCAAAACTCATTCTTTTTGATTTATTGAGAATTTTTTTCCTATTATATTAACCCCTTTTTGTCGAGATTTGATTTGATCAGTTGCCTAACTATGTTCTCTATTCTAGTGTTAAATTCTTTCTTAATATTGTATTTGTTCTTACCCTTAAAAAAAAGTGGAAATATTTGTTCTATGTTATTTGAGCTTAAGCAGTTAATTTCACATTTTGAGAAGGAGCTCGTGTCATTATTGATAAGTTTTCAATTGATGTAATTATTCAGTATTAGATCATTTTTTTTCTAGTTACGTAAATTGTCAATTTAATCTCAATTCTAACCCTCTAATTCAGCCTTTATCCACACCTTTAACCCAAACCCCATTACAACCCTTTTTAAGACCTTTTTGATTTTTGTATCATCTCATTTTATAGTGGTGGAGATTTGATTTTCATGCAAGCCTATGGTAAGAACTTCTCATGTTTGACTTTTGAGTGTTTAATTTGAACCTTAAGCACTTTGAGTGATTTGAGTGAATCTTTAGTGATGATGTCAATTCTTGAAAGGTTTTGAATCAAAAGTAATCACTTAGATAAGGGGAAACACCTATGTTTTTGTGCTATAAAAATTTGTGACTTAAATTGTTTGAATTTTTAGGACTCTTTTAGTTAAATTATCAATGTATGAATTATTTTGAATTATGGTAAAACATTATAGATAATAATTATGAAATGAGGAAGTTAATTTTATTTGTGAGTTGAGGATTTTGCTTGAGGACAAGCAAATGCTTAAGTGTGGGGATATTTGATAAACCATAATTTATACATATTTTTACCCCATGTTTGGCTTATTTTTGGATGAATTTTCATTAGATTTGATGAATTCGATGCTCCTAATCTTTTAATTTCATGCTTTACACTCAGGAGACCTTAGGGAGTCGGAAAGAATGAGAAATAGGGAAAAAAGGGACAAAATGGGCCTACCTTGACCTGGACTATCACACACAGTTAGACCACACAGCCATGAGTGATGAGCAAAATCGAACACAACATAGACTATAGCACACAGGTAGGCCACATGGCCATGTGTGTTAGCAGAATCGAGCACGGCCTAAGCTATCGAACATGAGCGTGTCACACAGACGTGTCCCTGCCAAACCCAAGTCTAATTCTATTCGGAAAAGACCACTTGTGCGTCAGGAAAGGTATTCCAAAGCCTATATAAGCACCCTAGGGAGGACCTAAAAAGACACGCAGTGTAGAAGGTAGAAAATACTCGAAGACAGCCATTGGGGAGCAACTTGGAAAAAGGATCTCCATCAAGACTTAAGATCTCCTATCAATTTCTCTTGAAGTTTTTGGTTTTTCTTCTGTTTTGTAGTTTTCCTTATTTTAAAATGTTTTCCTCTATCAGTATGAACTAAATCCCTTAGATACCTAAGGGGATGAAACCTAAGATGGATCTTATTACTATTTGATTTATAAGATAAATGCTTGTTCTTATTCTTAATTGTGAGTTCTTATTCTTGTTTTAATGATTCAGGTTATTGATTCAAGTCGAATGTGCTTATGTAGAGGAGAAAAAGTCCTTGTTTAAGAGTAGATCAACACAATTAAGCGGAGTTGAATGCAATCCTAGATATAGGACGACATAAATCTACCGGATTAGAGTCAAATCTAATAAGGGAATCCATAGATTGAGTTAATGTAACAATAGTGGTTTTAATTAGAAAGAGATTTCAATTAATCAACCAGGAGTTAGTTGATCTTAGTCTCGAAAGAGATATTAACAAAATTTAGGGATTTCTACTGATTAAATCAAGTGAATAAATCGTATGAATCAAAAGTAATAAGTGAAGTCTAGGGGGATTCTTCCTTGGGTATTGCCTCTCTCATAAAGTTGTCTAAAGAGTATTTTCCTAATTCATTCTTTGTCGTTCTTTTAATTAATTTTAGTTTAAAAGAAATCACTCCAAATCTTATGTAACATAAAAAAATTTGAGTATCAATATGTTGCGAGCGGGTATGATTTTATTGTGTGCTTAATATAGTCTTGAGAAGACTCGGGTTTACTTGGAATTAGAATAAATTTTAGTAAAGAGTACTTTACTATAGAGAAATCAAGTGACCTTGAAGTTAAGTTAATTAAGTGATAAAAGATGGCATAAGATGAGTAATTGGCAAAGAGGTGATGGCGCCATAAGTTGGACTTGAGGGGAGAGGTCCGAATCCTTTGGATAGCATTTTGGTGACATTAATTTTTGCATCTATATGGCATGTGTCGGTCATGGATAAGGATTAGGATGAGTTGGATTAAATTTTTATGGTAAGAGGACTTAAGGTTATGGTAAGCATGAGTTAAGGGATGGAATTGCTTGACTTTGGGGATAGGATTTCTCAAACTTAATGAAAATGGAGGATGGTAAGGCTTGAGACTAGGTTGATGTTTTGGTAACTTTTTCATGGCCATTTTGACCATGAATGGGGAGAGTTTTGTGGACTAAAGGAGGGAGCTGATTTTGGGAGGTGAATTTTGGTGATAGGCTAGTTTGGTTGGTAGCTTTGGGGGGTATTACCTTTTGGTCATTTTGCTTTTGCAAAACACTTTCTCTCCATCCATTTTTCTCCCTTGGCCAAATGTATTGGTATAGAAGAAAAACAACTTTTGCTTCATTTCTTCTGGCCATACTTTTGACCATTTGATCACCTTATTTTTGCAACACCTCTCCTAGTGCCGAAACTACCAACACAACAAGCCATAGTTTTCATCCCCCATTGCCGAATGCACCATTGTCTTAGACACTCTCTCTTTGCTTTTCTTTTACCTTTCATAATTTAATTATAAACCTATCATTCTCTTTCTCTTTCTTTCATCTCTTATTTTCTTTTCAACCATACTTTCTTCATTATTTTTTCTCTCATGGCCGAATGTTAGTGACTATCTACATAAGTCAACAGTTTCTTTGCTTTTCACATATTCTTTCTTCTCAATTCTGTTTTATTCAAACTTTGAATATTTGGAAAGAACCTTCTTTGATAGTTTTAATTTTATTCTTATTTGCTTAATTGCCTAATCCTTAAGTTGGTTTTAGAAAACCCTTTGACTGAAATCTTCATCCATTTCTCTTAAATAAGTTCTCTTCATTTTATAGTGTAATAGAGAAAGGCCGAAACTCAAGTGTTCATAAGTGTCGTGAATCGTTGGAATCGATTTAAGGTGTTAAGGTAAGGGATTATTAAGGATTCTCATGTTACTCGACATATGTATATAAATGGTTTATTAATCGATTTCGTTTTAGGGGATGTTATCACTCGATTGTCATATTGTGGAACAAGGATATTTGTGGTAAGCCAATCTCACTCTTAAAACCATTAGTCATAATTTCGATAATTTATTAGTCGGACTAATCATCTTTTGTCAATAGAGACAATCAAGATAGGGATGAAAAGGGTGGTAAATAGTGTTCGAAGAGGGGTGGTTTCGCTATTCCCCCTAAGTTTAAGCGAAGGACTATTTCAGGAATCCGAGATTTTCCACCGGGTTGTGGACGCTCATCCGAGGAGAACCAGTTGATTGAAGTCGTTCGTACTCCCAAACCTTTGTTTGCTCGTGGATTTTTATCAGGTAACGAACCAACAATCGGGGAGAAACCACAAATAGAAGTGGTTCAAAATTCTAAGGGTAAAAGTCTAGATCGTTATGCTAAGATTCGATTTGTAAATAAATAATAGTGTTCTAATTTATCGTATTGTGTTTAGGTATTGATGAGCGGGAAAGTCTAGTTCTCACAGTAACCAGGTGTGTAACTTCACACTTATCCGGGTTAGATACTATACCGTAAGTATTGGGATAAAATCGTAAAGACGGCAAAATCAAAAAATGCGTAATAATTAAAACTTTTGTGAAATGCATGAAAATAGTTAAAGTTGTGAAATTTACGAAAACGCCCTCAATGAGTTAATCGGTAAATAATAAATTTTATGCTAGATCGTTAAATGGGCCGAAAAATGCTAGATCGTTAAATGGGTCAAAAAAAATCTGCTAGATCGTTAAATGGGCCGAAAATATGCTAGATCATTAAATGGGCCGAAAATCTGCTAGATCATTAAATGGGCTGAAAATCTGTTAGATCGTGAAATGGGCCAAAAATCTGCTAGATCGATATATGGGCCAAAGTTGCTAGATTGCAAATGGGCTAAATGTTATTTTGTCTTATGGGCCAAAATAAAAACTTGAAATATAGACTCCCATGTATTATGGGCTTTTTGTTAAATTATCATATGGATATAGATTATTATGCATACATGATTGCATGGGTTGGGATAAATGATGAATAGAAGAAAGGCATGTTGCCAAAATCTAGTTCGGTGGCTTTGCCACAAATTTTTTAATGGCTTATGCCTCTAGTTCGGTGACTTTGTCACAATCTAGTTCGGTGGTGCACCACAAAATTATTTAAAAATGGCTTTATGCCTACGATTGGTGTGTTGGCAGGGTGGGTTGACTTGATCCCCACAGGTGTGATGGTTGGTACGGGTGGTGTGTAGCAGATGGAAATTAGGTTTAGTTGGGAAATTTCTTTTTACATGCATTTCTTTTATTATATTGTTAAATTCGTTTATGGGCTCCAGACCAAAATTAATGACTTGATGATCTGGCCTAGTGGATATGGTAAGTGAGTTATACATTGAGTTCTGAGTAACTCACTCCGTTTAATTATCCATCTTAGGTAATGGCAATTGACGGAGGCTTGGGCCGAGGATGACTTCGTGGAGGCCATACTTCGAACATGTTTAAGTAAGTGAATTCTTTTAATTACTAATTTGGGTATGATGTAATAAGGCCTTTATTGATATTTCATGGATTTTTATGTGTGGATGGATTTAAATTTTGTTTTAGATATTTAAAATAGGCTTATGTTAATCCTATAATGTTTCCTTAAAATACTTTGGCTTTCAAAACATATGAGATTCTTTAACTATTATTGTTTTTAAATTCTTTTGAACTCTTTAAAAACTACTTTAAGGTTTTTGACAATTAAATACTAAATGATAAGATTTCAACTAATGTTTCTTAAATTCATCGATTTTAAATCATTTTTCTTGGTTTTACTAAACTTCACTTTCAAGAGGTTTTGTAGAACGGTTTCACCTAATTCATTAGAAAAAATAAAAGGATGTTCGATCTATGTGACAAACCAAATCTCGTCTTAACGCATAGGCCTGGTTTGGGGTGTTACATTTAATGGTATCAGAGCTGGTTTCAAAACTTGGCTGTGGTTGGGTTCAATAAATTACTTCCGTTTGAAATTATTTTTATTGATGTTTTAAAGTTAGTATGGCACCACAAGCATCCGACACCAAGTCAAGTAAGTATTCATTACTGAATGATTATTATGATGATATGATCATAGGAACACTCTAGAACTTCTAGTTTTAGATGTTGAAAACCGTAGAGATAGAGACTATAGGATGTGTTTGCGAAAAACAACATTATCTCTTGAATCTCATAAAATATCATTAATAAACACTGAAATAGTTTTCTAATTCAAAAATTTGTAATCAGATTAAAACGAGTTAGTCAGTATGAGCGCCAGAGGACGCGGACGTGGTAGACGTGGCCGTGGTTGTGGCCGAGGTGATAGAGTTGTGTTCGAGGAATCGAGACATATTTCGGAAATGGATGCACCGGCATCACTAGCGTTGAAAAATGATTCATAAGAGAATAGGAGAGAAGATAATACTTTGACGCGAGCAGTGTTACGAGTCCTTGAAAGGGTCGCTGGAACTAGAGTTGGATTGGAAACTCGTGGGTCGATATCAGAGCGATTGAAATCAAGTGGTGCTGAGGTTTTCAGAGGTGTCTCAGGTGTAGCTCCAAATGTTGCTGAATATTGGCTCCAGGCGGTAGAGGGAATTATGGATGACCTAGAGTGCACTGTAGAATAGAAACTAAGAGGAGCAGTATCTTTGTTAAGGGATGAGGCGTATCAATGGTGGCTTACTGTCCGAAAAGGCACGGAAGCTGCATTAGTTACTTGGGATTTCTTCAAAGCTTCCTTTTAAGGGAAATATGTAGGAACAAGTTATATGGATGCTCGGAGGAAGGAATTTGAATCTGATTCAAAGAAATAAGACGGTGGCAGCGTATGAGGCTAAGTTTTTACGCTTGAGTCGCTATGCTCGGACAATAGTGCCTACAGATCATGAGCACTGTGTACGATTAGAGGATGGGCTAAATGATGAGTTGCGAGTTTTGATAGCCCCACAATAAGTTAGAACTTTTGCCACGCTTGTGGAGAAAGCCAAGATAGCTGAAGAGGCTAAGCGCTCAGAATGTCAGAATCGAGAATGAGTTAGAGGCAAGAGAGATATAAAGTATTTGGGTTCTTTAAAAAGGTTTCAAAAGAGGCCTCGAAATGATGAGCCAGCTCAAGGTAGAGCATTTGTGGCTATTAAGCAGAGTCGAGACTGTGCTAAATGTGGGAAATGACATTCTAGAGAGTGTTGGAGGAAAACGGGTGCTTGTTATAAATGTGGTTCAATGGATCATCAATATAAGAATTGCCCTCGACGGATGGATACGACTCAGGAAGCTCGTAATCCTGATGTACAGCATGCCGGAGGTACTCAATAGCCAGCTAGAGGCCGTGGACTGAGTCGTGGTGGTAATGGGGCTGGACGTGGCCAAGGTGCGCCGGGTCGAGGCAATGGTTCTATAGGTAACGCGGATGCAAGACAGCTAGGATTGGTCTATGTAGTTAGACGCCGTGAGGATGGCAATACACTTGATGTGATAACTGGTACGTTCTTCATCTATGATGTACCTGTTACTACTTTGATAGATATTGGTTCTACCCACTCGTATGTTGCTAGTGCCATATCTGGAAACTTGAATCTAAAATCTAAAATTTTTGATAGTGAGATGATGGTAATTAGTCCTTTAGGACAGTCGGTAATTGTAAATAAACTATTTAGAGACGTGCCCTTAGAAATCCAAAGAGAAATATTTCTGGCGAATTTGATGGAATTGCCTTTCGGCGAGTTCAATCTCATTCTAGGCATGGATTGGTTGGTTAAGCATCGGGCACATTTGGATTGTGCTGAAAAGAAGATGTCAATAAGGACTTCGAATGATAAGGAAGTAGTAATAATAGGCGAACGAAGGAATTACTTGGCAAATGTGGTATCTGCGTTAAAGAAAGAAAAGTTGATACAGAAAGGGTATGGAGCATTCCTAGCTTTTATTTGTGCTTTGGATGCTAAAGATTTATCAGTGGAAGAGGTGAGAACGGTGAAGGAATTTCCAGATGTATTTCCCGAAGAACCTTCTAGTATACCTCCAGATCGGGAAGTAGACTTTGGTATTGAGCTTTTGCCCAGAACGGCTCTAATGTCCATTACTCCTTATAGAATGGCACTGAAGGAGTTGGCGGAGCTTAAATCTCAAATTCAAGAATTGTTGGATCGAGGATTTATTCGATCGAGTGTGTCTTCGTGGGGAGCACCGGTTGTGTTCATTAGGAAAAAAGATGGGTCGATGCGTATGTACATTGACTACAGGCAGTTGAATAAATTGACGATCAAGAATAGGTATCCTTTGCCGAGAATTGATGACCTGTTTGATCAATTGAAAAGAGCTTCGGTTTTCTCAAAATTGATTTGAGATCAGGTTATCACCAACTCCAGGTGAAAGAAGCAGATATTCATAAGATGGCATTTTGAACTCGTTATAGACATTATGAGTTTTTGGTGATGATGTTTGGGTTGACCAATACACCAGCTGCATTTATGGACATGATGAACCGGGTCTTTCAACTATATTTAGACTGGTTTGTGGTACTGTTAATAGATGACATTTTGGTATATTCAAGGATGAAGAGGAACATGACTCACATTTGCGTATAGTATTACAGTTACTTCGAGATAAGCAACTTTATGCCAAATTCAGTAAATGTGAATTTTGGTTAAGGGAAGTGACTTTCTTGGGTCATGTAGTGTCAGCTGAGGAATAAGGGTGGATCATCGGAAGGTTGAGGCTGTCCTGGATTAGAAACCACCGAAGTCAGTAGTTGAGATTCGGAGTTTCTTGGGTTTGGCTGGTTATTATAGACGCTTTGTTGAGGGGTTTTCACTGATTGCAGCACCCCTAACTAAGCTATTCCGAAAGGGACTACTGTATGTATGGACTGATAAACAGCAAGAGAGTTTCGATAAATTGAAGAAGATTTTGATGGAAGCACAAGATCTTGATTCAACTTCGAAATTTGGAAAAGAATTTACCGTTTACTGTGATGCATCACACACGGGTCTAGGTTGTGTGCTGATGCAAAATGGAAAAGTGGTGGCTTATGCTTCTCGTCAGTTGAGATCGCACGAAGTAAACTACCCTACTCATGACTTGGAGTTAGCTGCGGTAATGTTTGCTTTAAAGATTTGGAGGCATTATCTCTAATGTGAGAAGTCTATTATCTTTACTGATCACAAAAGTCTTAAGTATCTTCTTACTTAAAATGATTTAAACTTGAGACAAATAAGATGGGTGGAGCTGTTAAAGGATTATGATTTCTCAATCGAGTGTCATCCTGAAAAGGCTAACATGGTAGCAGACGCTTTAAGTCATAAGGTCGTATCTGATTTGAGAGTAATGTTTGCTCATCTCAGTTTGTATGAGGATGGTAGTCTGTTAGCAGAACTTCAGGTGAAGCCTCTGTGGTTAGATCAAATCAAGGAAAAACAGATATCAGATGAAAAGTTGGGACCCTTAATTCAGCAAGTTGAAGTGGTGAAATAGGGGATTTTGGTATAAACACGGATGGAGTGCTGTGTTTTTGTGGGAGAGTTTGTATGCCCAAGGACTCAGATTTGAGACAAATGATTCTATCGGAGTCGCATAGTAGCCCTTATGCTATGCATCCCAGAGGAAATAAGATGTATCGAGATCTCCATAAACGATATTGGTGGCCAGGGTTGAAGCGTGAGATTTCTGAGTTTGTAGGAAAATGTTTGACTTGTCAACGAGTGAAGGCATAGCATCAATTACCGTCAGGCTTGTTACAATTGGTAAAAATTCCTCTTTGGAAATGGGAGCGGATAACAATGGATTTTGTTAGTGGGTTACCTTTAACACCTACTAAGAAAAATTACATTTGGGTAGTAGTTGATCGATTGACGAAGACTGCTCATTTTCTTCCAGTTCGTACAGATTACTCATTATAGAAGTTGGCTAAGCTGTGTGTATCTGAAATCGTAAGGTTGCATGGGGTACCAGTGTCTATTATATCAGACAGGAATCCTAGGTTTACATCACGGTTTTGGAAAGCTCTGCATAAAGCTTTGGGAACAAAGTTAAACTTCAGTATGGCTTTTCATCCTCGGTCAAATGGTCAGTCGAAAAGAGTAATTCAGATATTGGAAGACATGTTAAGGGGTTGTGTAATTAACTTCATAGGTAGTTGGGAGGATTTTCTACTGTTGGCAGAGTTTGCGTGTAACAACAGCTATCAGTCTAGTATTCAGATGGCACTCTACGAGGCATTGTATGGTCATAGGTGTCGTACTCCTACTTGTTGGACTGAATTGGGCGAACGGCAGATGTTGGGTCCTGAATTGATATCTGAGACGGAAGAAAAGGTAAAAATTATTCGAGCACGGTTAAAAGAAGCTTCGGATAGACAAAAGTCGCAGATCTAAAACGTAAGGATATTGAGTTTGCTATGGGGGATCAGGTCTTTCTGAACGTCTCACCTTGGAAAAAGATTTTCAGATTTGGAAGGAAGGGCAAGTTGAGCCCTAGGTTCATTAGACCATATCGTGCGATGAAGTGTGTTGGTCCAGTGGCCTATCAGATTGAATTACCTCCAGAGTTGAGTCAAATTCACAATGTTTTCCATGTTTCCATGCTGAGGCGCTATAGATCGGATCCGTCTCACATAGTATAGGTAGAAGAAGTGGACTTGAGATCAGACTTATATTTTGAGGAAGAACCAGTGAAAATCTTAGACCGAGATGTTAAGGTGCTAGAAAGAAGGCCGTACCGTTGGTCAAGGTTTTATGGCATAATCATGGAGTGGAGGAAGCTACATGGGAGCCTGAGGATGCAATTCGGCAACAATATCCACACCTCTTTTAATCAGGTAAATTTCGAGGACGAAATTTTCTTTAAGGGATTAGAATTGTAACATCCAAAAATTTGAGTATCAATATGTTGCTAGTCTTTGGTGTTAGCTCAGGTATGATTTTATTGTGTGCTTAATGTAGTTTTAAGAAGGCTCGGGTTTACTTGGAATTAGAATAAATTTTAGTAAAGAGTACTTTACTGTAAAGAAATCAAGTGACCTTGAAGTTAAGTTAATTAAGTGATAAAAGATGGCATAAGATGAGTAATTGGCAAAGAGGTGATGGCACCATAAGTTGGACTTGAGGGGAGAGGTTCGAATCCTTTGGATAGCATTTTGGTGACTTTAATTTTTGCATCTATATGGCATGTGTCGGTCATGGATAAGGATTAGGATGAGTTGGATTAAATTTTTATGGTAAGAGGACTTAAGGTTATGGTAAGCATGAGTTAAGGGATGGAATTGCTTGACTTTGGGGATAGGATTTCTCAAACTTAAGGAAAATGGAGGATGGTAAGGCTTGAGACTAGGTTGATGTTTTGGTAACTTTTTCATGGCCATTTTGACCATGAATAGGGACGGTTTTGTGGACTAAAGGAGGGAGCCGACTTTGGGTGGTGAATTTTGGTGATAGGCTAGTTTGGTTGGTAGCTTTGGGGGGTATTACCTTTTGGTCATTTTGCTTTTGCAAAACACTTTCTCTCCATCCATTTTTCTCCATTGGCCGAATGTATTGGTATAGAAAAAAAAAACAACTTTTTTTTCATTTCCTATGGCCATACTTTTGACCATTTGATCACCTTATTTTTGCAAAACTTCTCCTAGTGCCGAAACTACCAACACAACAAGCCATAGTTTTCATCCCCTATTGCCAAATGCACCATTGTCTTAAACTCTCTCTCTTTGCTTTTCTTTTACCTTTGATAATTTAATTATAAACCTATCATTCTCTTTCTCTGTCTTTCATCTCTTATTTTCTTTTCAACCATACTTTCTTCATTATTTTTCTCTCATGGCCGAATGTCAGTGACTATCTACCTAAGTCAAAAGTTTCTTTGCTTTTCACATATTTTTTCTTCTCAATTCTGTTTTATTCAAATTTGAATATTAGGAAAGAACCTTCTTTGATAGTTTTAATTTTGTTCTTATTTTCTTAATTTCCAAATCCTTAAGTTGGTTTTAGAAAACCTTTTGACCGAAATCTTCATCCATTTCTCTTAAATAAATTCTCTTCATTTTATAGTGAAATAGAGAAAGGCCGAAAGTCAAGTGTTCGTAAGCGTCGTGAATCGTTGGAATCCATTTAAGGTATTAAGGTAAGGGATTATTAAGGATTCTCATATTACTCGACATATGGATATAAATGGTTTATTCATCGATTTCATTTTAGGGGACGTTATCGCTCGATTGTCATATTGTGGAACGAGGATTTTTGTGGAAAGCCAATCTCACTCTTAAAACCGTTAGTCATAATTTCAATAATTTATTAGTCGGACTAATGATCTTTTGTCAATAGAGACAATCAAGATAGGGACGAAAAGGGCGGTAAATAGTGTTCGGAAGAGGGGTGGTTCCGCTATTCCCCCTAAGTTTAAGCGAAGGACTGTTTCGGGAATCTGGATTTTCAACCGGGTTGTGGACGCTCATCCGAGGAGAACCAGTTGTTTGAAGTCATTCATACTCCCAAACCTTTGTTTGTTCATGGATTTTCATCAGATCGGGGAGAAACCGCAAATAGAAGTGGTTCGAAATTCTAAGGTAAAAGTCTAGATCGTTATTCTAAGATTCGATTTGTAAATAAATAATAGTGTTCTAATTTATCGTGTTGTGTTTAGCTATTGACGAGCGGGAAAGTCTAGTTCTCACAGTAACCAGGTGTGTAACTTCACACTTATCCCGGGTTAGATACTATACCATAAGTATTGGGATAAAATTATAAAGACGGCAAAATCAAAAAATGCGTAATAATCAACACTTTTGTGAAATGCATGAAAATCGTTAAAGTCGTGAAATTTATGAAAATGCACTCAATGAGTTAATCGGTAAATAATAAATTTTATGCTAGATCGTTAAATGGGGCAAAAAATGCTAGATCGTTAAACGGGCCGAAAAAAATCTGCTAGATCATTAAATGGGCCGAAAATCTACTAGATCATTAAATGGGCCGAAAATCTATTAGATCGTTAAATGGGCCAAAAATCTCCTAGATCGACATATGGGCCAAAGTTTCTAGATTGCTAAATGGGCTAAATGCTATTTTGTCTTATGGGCCAAAATAAAAACTTGAAGTATAGACTCACATGTATTATGGGCTTTTTGTTAAATTATCATATGGATATAGATTATTATGCATACATGATTGCATGGGTTAGGATAAATGACGAAGAGAAGAAAGGCCTGTTGCCAAAATCTAGTTCGGTGGCTTTGCCACAAATATTTTAATGGCTTATGCCTCTAGTTCGGTGACTTCGTCACAATCTTGTTCGGTGGTGCACCACAACATTATTTAAAAATGGCTTTATGCCTGCGATTGGTGTGTTGGCGGGGTGGGTTGACTTGATCCCCACAGGTGTGATGGTTGGTACGGGTGGTGTGTAGCGGATGGAAATTAGGTTTAGTTGGGAAATTTCATTTTACATGCATTTCATTTATTATATTGTTAAATTCGTTTATGGGCTCCAGCCCAAAATTAATGACTTGATGATCTGGCCCAGTGGATATGGTAAGTGAGTTATACACTGAGTTCTGAGTAATTCACTCCGTTTAATTATCCATCTCAGGTAATGACAATTGACGGAGGCTTGGGCTGAGGATGACTTCGTGGAGGCCATACTTCGAACATGGGTTTTATAAACAATGAACTTTTAATTAAGTGATTTCTTTTAATTACTATTTTGGGTATGATGTAATAAGGCCTTTATTGATATTTCATGGATTTTTATGTGTGGATGGATTTAAATTTTGTTTTAGATATTTAATATGGGCTTATGTTAATCATATAATGTTTCCTTAAAATACTTTGGTTTTTAAAACATATGAGATTCTTTAACTATTCTTGTTTTCAAATTCCTTTGACCTCTTTAAAAACTACTTTACGGTTTTTGACAATTAAATACTAAATGATAAGATTTCAACTAATGTTTCTTAAATTCATCGATTTTAAATCATTTTTCTTGGTTTTACTAAACTTCACTTTCAAGAGGTTTTGTAGAACGGTTTCACCTAATTCATTAGAAAAATTAAAAGGATGTTCGATCTGTGTGACAAACCAAATCTCATCTTAACGCAGATACCTAGTTTGGGGTGTTACATCTTATGCTAGATAATAAGAAGTTAGTAATTACTAGTACTCTTGGTCCTTGTGGATACAATATTTTCGGTCTTACCATAACTATACTATTAAATGATAGGTGCACTTGTCTTTATTATGATCGTAGTTAGTTAGAGACACATCAGGTAGCTAGGGAGGAGAGGCTAAACAAGCCTTCTTCTAAATGATGAACAAGTGGTTCACGAAATTTGTTCGAACAAATTCGGCTACTCAGCAACCTCCACCCCCACCTAATCTGTAACACCCCAAACTTGGTCTAAACGTTACGACCGAATCTGGTATGTCACATGAAAAGATAGTTTTGAAATTTTAGAGAATACATCGCAATTTAGAAAACTTTTTGTTTTGTGTTTCCATCTTGAAAATTAACTTTAGATTTAAAGGTTTCTTATCAACTTTTATTTAAAAGAACTAATAGTCGAATACGGATTTTGTGATACGAAAACTAAAATTTAGGGATTTCGTAAACGTGACATTTAAAAAACAATAGTTTGTGTAGTTTTACGAAAATTTTGAGTTTCATTATTAAAAGAATGTTTGTTTTTCATTTTGTTTAGAAAACTCCCAATTTAACGTTTCATGTAATATAAATTACCGTAATAAGTTGAAAACCAAATTATAAGATCCCGGAGGCCTTATTACATAACAGATTCCTAAATTAAAAGTAAGTTTAACTAAAGAAACGAAATTTACGAATGAAGTAATGCATGGCCACCTTAGAGTCCAACTCGGCTCTAAATACTTAGGGTTACCTGCAAAATTAAGCAGAGGGGTGAGTCACCAAGACTCAGTGTGTAATTCCCCTAACGAACGCAATCTGGGCCTAAGCCCACAGAAGCACATTGGGCTTTAACCCTTACAACATGGCATATTAAAAAGTGTATGCAATACAGCCCAGCCCAACCTAGTATTCCATCCCCTACATCACCTGAACCAGCCAAAACACCTATGGCAGCAAGCCACTGTGGTACCAAGCCACTGTGACAGAGTCACTGATATATATATGTTGTAGCAAACCACTGAATTAATGTGACATAGTCACTGATATATGTGGTACCAAACCACTGTGGTACTAGACTACTGAATTACATTTCCCCTTTCAATCAATATCATATCCCAAAGCCTATGCAACATATTATCATATTGTGATGAATGCATTCATATTTCCAATGTACAACAGATAATCAAATCATACATAGATTTAGGCTATGTTGTTCGAAAGGCAGAATCATAAAGATACTTACCTAGTGTCTCCAACCTTACCCACAAGGTTATCTCAACTGTCGATACAGTCGTTTCGACTTTCAGCCAATATAGTTATTAATGCAAATTAATAAAAGAAGGTGTGAGCATTACACACCTGATTACGCGAAGAACTAAACACTCTATATCGTCGACACTCTCACTAGCGGAAATAAAAACGATTTGCGTATCCCAAACATATGTTGGCTCTCTACCACAACCCAGTGAAAAGTCTCAAACCGCCGACATAGCACGCCGTTTGAACCTGGGAGCAGAGACTACGAGTTCACTCCCCTCCTAAGATTGGCTAGCACTCACATCCATGAAGAGAACCTTGATCAGTACAGTACTTTCAAAGAGAATGATGGTTGTCTAGCAAAAGGGTTTTGGTTATGGTAGAGTATAACGAACAGAAACTGGCTGTAAAGAATGAAAGAGGAACTCTTTACCTTGATTACTCAGAAATCGTCCAAATGGATTCGGCTTGCAATTCCAGATGAATCCCTAATAACTCACAAGTTAGAAATGGTGCTCCAAAATAGGAAAGAAACAGCCTTTTGGCCTAAACGAAACATGAAAGAGGCCTCACCTTATTCGGTCAACATAAACTTACCACCCTCCTTGCGCGATTACGAAACTAAGAAGAGGATTAAAGGGGTGTGCTTGCACTCCAACAGGTTTGGCCTTAGGAAGAAGAACAGAGTGAGGCTTTCGGCTTTTAGAATGAACAAGATAGAAAGGAAGAGAACAAAAATAGATGGAAAAGAAATTAAGGAAAAAGAACATTACCTTGCAAATAGCACATACTGAATGTAGAGGGACTCTTGACAGACAGAAAGCTAACTACTCTACTTCTTACAGTTTGACTAAAAGAAAAAAAAAGCTAGAAGAGGATTCGGCTAGAGGAGAAAGAAATAAAGGAGAAGAGAGGAAGAAGAAAAAGAAGTAGTTGAAGAAAAGGGTTTCAGCTTTGTGACTAAAAGGGTGAAAGAGATGAATAGAAGAGAACAAAGATTCAATTATGGAGGTCTCAAGAGAAAGAATGTTAATTAGAGGAGAAAAGGTAGAAGTGGACTTAGGTGACAATAGAAGAAAACGATTGAAAGGGGGAGGAAAGCAATCTAAAACTTCAGCAAACCTCAATAGAACAAAAGTGCATCAATTTGAAAGAAAAGCAAAAGAATCACTAAAAGCTCTCACTAAAAAATTTTGGCACCCTTTTCCTACATACACTGACCGAAAATACTAGAATAAAGATGCCTAAGAACAAAAGGGAAATTCGGCACTCACCTATCCTAGCTAAAATCGAACATGCTTCCCCACACCTTTCCATATTCGGCCAAACTCCTTCTCTCTCCCCACATCCCATGATTTCCTCCTCAATTCACACTCCATCCACCAATTCAAATTGATTGACTGATTCAAACTCCTCAAGCACCTCTCCTCCATCCATTTTGAATTTGTTGGCTCATTCCATAAACACTATGTAGAGTCCTAGCCGAATGCCACCTCTTCTCCATCCTGGCACCAAAAATAAAGCTCCATAATGCTGCAGATGGGATTAAAACTCTTCCTATCCTACTCCTACAAGTGACGCCAACCACTAAGCCACACACTCCACTTGTGACATCAAACACAACTAAATATCCTTAAAGCCTGTTTCCCCTAGCTCTCCCCCTAAAGTGCCCTAAAAAAATTTTACCAAGTCCTTGGCTAAAACCCGAGCCTTCCCAGAACCCACAAACACACCCAAATAACAAGCAAAATGAGCCAAGCACATAAAATAGCAGAAAATGTAGAACCCCTAATTCTAGGATGTTATAGTTCTACCCCCTTAAAGAATTTTTGGCCTCAAAATTTACCCGATTAGAAGAGATGAGGGTATTGCTGTCGAATTACCTCTTCCGGCTCCCACGTGGCTTCTTCTGAACCATGATTATGCCATAATACTTTGACCAACGGAACCGAGTTCCTTCTCAACACTTTAACATCTCGATCTAAGATCTGCACTGGATCTTCTTCAAAAGACAGGTCTGGACTCACTTCAATTTCTTCCATCGGCACTATGTAAGATGGATCCGAATGATAGCCCCTCAACATTGAGACATGGAATACATCATGTATCTGACTCAACTCCAAAGGTAACTCAAGCTAATAAGCCACTGGTCGCACACGTTTCAACACCCGGTAAGGCCGGATAAACCTAGGGTTCAACTTGCCCTTCCACCCAAATCTTAGAAACTTCTTCCACGGTGAAACTTTCAGAAAAACCTGATCACCCACTAAAAATTCTATTTCTTTACGCTTCAGATCTGCATACAATTTTTGCCTGTCAGAAACTTCCTTCAACCGAGCCCAAATCAACTTAACCTTTTCCTCCATCTTTGAAACCAATTCTGGACCCAAGAATTTTTGCTCACTTAACTCTGTCCAGCATGTGGGAGTATGACAATTACGACCATACAATGTTTCATAGGGTGCCATCTGAATACTATATTGATAGTTATTATTGTACGCAAACTCTGCCAACAGTAGAAAATCCTCCCAACTACCCCTGAAGTCGATAACATAGGCTCTTAACATGTCTTCTAGAATCTGGATTACACTCTCTGACTGACCATCAGTTTGTGGATGAAATGTTGTGCTAAAATCCAGTCTTGTACCAACGCTTTATGTAACGCCTTCCAGAATCACAATGTAAAACTAGGGTCCCTGTCTGATATGATAGACATTGGTACCGCATGTAACCTCACAATCTCTGCTACATACAGCTTGGCTAACTTTTGTAGTGAGTAGTTGATGCGAAGCTGTATGAAGTAAGAGAACTTCGTCAACTGACTGACAATCACCCACACCGAATCTTTCCTAGTAGGCGTAAGAGGTAGCCCACTAACAAAATCCATCGTTATCCTCTCCCACTTCTAAAGTGGAATCTTTACTGGCTGTAGTAACCCCGAAGCCAACTGATGCTCTGCCTTCACCTGTTGACACGTTAAACACTTACTCACAAACTCGGTAACTTCTTGCTTCAGACCTGGCCACCAAAACTGTTCACGCGAATCTCGATACATCTTACTCCCACTGGGATGCATAGCGTATGGGCTACTATGCGCCTCCCGCAGAATCATCTACCTCAACTCAGAATCCTTCGACATACACGCTTTCCACGAAAGCATAATACCCCTTCATTGCTCAGACCAAAATCTTCTGTCTCACCACCTTCCACTTGTTAAAGTCGAGAACTTAACAATTCGTCTGACAACTGTTTCTCTTTAATTAGACCTATTCATGAAGTCTTCACTTGAAGTTTGGCTAACAAGCTTCTATCTTCATACAAACTGAGATGAGCAAACATTGCCCTCAAATCTGATATTACCTTACGGCTCAATGCATCCGCCACTATATTAGCTTTACTCGGGTGATACTCAATCGAGCAATCATAATCTTTCAACAATTCAATCCACCTTTGCTGCCTTAAATTCAACTCCTTATGGGTAATGAGATATTTCAGACTATTATGATCGGTGTAGATAATTGACTTTTCTCCATACAAGTAGTGTCTCTAAATCTTCAGGGTAAAAACTACCGCGGCTAACTCCAGATCGTGTGTGGGATAATTCACTTCATGTGATATTAATTACCGAGACGCATACGCTATCACCTTCCTTTCTTACATCAACACACATCCTAACCCTGTGTGCGACTTATCACAATAGACAGCAAACTCCTTTCCAGCCTCATGCTGAATCAACACTGGTGCCTCCATCAAAATCATCTTCAACTTCTCATAGCTTTCCTACTCTTTATCAGTCCATACAAATGGTATCCCTTTCCGTAATGGCTTGGTTAATGGTGCAGCAATCAATGAGAATCCCTCAACAAACCTTCAGTAGTACCCAGCTAACCCAAAGAAACTTCAAATTTTTGCTACTAACTTTGACGATTTCAAATCCAAAACAGCTTTAATCTTTTAGGGATCAACCCTAATCCCCTCGGCAGAAACAACATGCCCCAAGAAGGTAACTTCCCCAACCAAAATTCACACTTGCTGAATTTGTCATACAATTGCTTCTCCCTCAAAATCTGTAGAACTATCCGAAGATGCGAATCATGCTCCTCCTCAGTCCTTAAATATACCAAGATATCATCTATGAACACTACGACAAATCGATCCAGGTAGGGTTGGAATCCATAAATACAGCTGGTGCATTCTCAACCCGAAAGACATCACTAAGAACTCGTAGTGACCATAACGAGTTCGAAAAGCAGTCTTATGAATATCCGCCTCCTTGACCTTTAACTGATGATACCTTGACCTCAAGTCTATCTTCAAGAAGACCGAAGCGCCACGCAGCTAATCGAACAGATCGTCAATCCTTGGCAATGGGTATTTGCTCTTAATCGTTAACTTGTTCAATTGACTACAGTCAATGCACATCCGCATCGACCCGTCCTTTTTCTTAACGAACAACACCGGCGCCCCCTACGGAGACACACTTGGTCAGATAAAACCACGGTCCAACAATTCCTAAATCTGAGCTTTAAATTCTACCAACTCTTCGACGCCATCCTATATGGGGCAACGGACACCAGAGCTGTTCCCGAAAGTAGATCAATGCCGAACTCCACCACGCGATCCAGAGGTAACACTGTAAGCTCTTTTGGAAAGACGTCCGAGAACTCTATCACCGTTCTAACATCTCTTACAGACAATTCTTTGGCCTCCAATACACTGATGAAAGCTAAGAAATCCTCACACCCTTTTCCCACCATTCTTTCAGCCTTTAATGCAGATACCACATTGGACCGGTAGTTTCTTATCTCACATATCACCAGCACCTCCTCATCCTCGAAAGTCTTCAGTATCATGCGCTTAGAAGCACAATCCAAGTTTGCTCGATGCTTAACTAACCAGTCCATACCTAAGATTAGGTCAAACTCGCTGAACGTCAATTCCATCAAGTTTGCCAGAAACATTACCCCTTGAACTTCTAAAGCACATCCTTAAACAACTTGTTCACTACCACAAATTGTCCTAGAGGGCTAATCACAAACATATCTCTAAAAGCAACCTTAGATTCTATACTCAAAGTCCCAAACACAGTACTAGCAACATATGGATGTGTAGACGCAATATCTATCAAAGTTGTAAATGGCACACCAAAAATAAGGAACGTGCCGGTTATGACGTCCGGTACGTTACCATCCTCACGACGTCTAGCCACATAAGCCAGCCCTGATTGTCTTGCATCTATACTACCAACACCTCTGCCGGTGTTCCACACCCTCGACCAAATCCATTTCCTCCTTTGACCGAACCACGACCTCTCAGTGGCTACTGCCCACCTCTTTCGGACTGTGCATAACCCTAACCTACTGGCCACGCCCTGTCTGGCTCCTATGGATATTCCTTTACCCGATGATCAATAGATCCACACTTGAAGCATCCTCTATTTCTTGCCCAACACTCCTCCGAATAAAAATTCCCACATCAAGCACACGGTTGAGACCGGCCAATAGCAATAGGCATCGTAACTTGACCTGGCCCATCAAACATATGCCTCTTTTGGAAACCCCCAACAGATCTTGACAATAAAAAATTCCTCTTATTCCTACCCCTATCCTTATCCCGATTCTACCTCTCAGACTGTTTTACCTCTTCAGCTATCTTTGCCTTTTCAACCAGAATAGCAAACTCTCTTTCCTATTGCAGAGCTATCAGTACCCGTAGCTAGTCCCTCAGACCATCCTCAAATTGAACACAACGGTTGTAATCAGTTGTGATGATACCCCCAGCATAGTGGCTTAAATGCAGGAACTCCGCCTCATACTCCGCTACTGACTTATTTCCCTAGACCAAGTTTAAGAATGCCTTTCTCTGAGCGTCCACACAACTCGCCCCAACATACTTTTCGTGGAACGATGTCTTAAAGAAGTCCCAGGTAATATGATCGCTGGTGTACCATCCCTTAACGTGAGCCACCACTGGTATGCCTCATCTGGAATGAGGGATACTACTCCTTCAACTTTTCCTCTACTGTGCAGTCCAAATCATCCATAATCTGCTCGACTACTTCCAGCCAATACTCCGCTACATTTGAGGCCACACCAAAAATACCTCTAAATATCTCGACCCCATTTGCTCGAAGTCGCTCAAGAATAGATTTTTAAGCTACTGATCCCGTGCTTGCTCCAGCAACCCACTCCAGAACACGTATCATAGCTTGGGGCAAAGCATTGTCCCCTCCAATTCGGTCTTGAGACCCTGCTTCCGCTATTGTTGATGCTAGCACTTCACCTTTCAGCCCATGTCCTAATTCTGAGGGTCCAGCCTCACCACCCTGACCTCTACCAAGGTTGCGTATACCACGTCCTCATCCTCTAGCACTTATGATTATGAAATTGACTTAATGTAATTACAAATTTTATGAATTATACCACATGACCTTGCACACGGGCGTAGCCGTGGCCGTGTAGATTGTAACATCTTAGAATTAGGGGTTCTACATTTTATGTGTTGCTATGTGTTTGGCATGTTCTGTTTGTTAATTTGGTATGTTTGAGGGTCCCGAGAAGGCTCGGGGTCAAGCTTGAGCCTTGGTGTAAATTTTGTTTTTAGGCTCTTTAAGGGAGAGCTGGGTGAAGCGGGTCTTAAGGATAATCTCTTTTGTTTATTGACACAAGAAAAGGTGTGGTGGAGTGGTAAGAAGGCGCCACTAAGGTGCAGGAGTGTGGCGTCACAATGGAGTAGCAGGGGGAAGGAGTTCGAGTTACATCAACAGCATTTGGAAGCTTTATTTTTGTGTTTAGGGAGCTAAGGTGGTGGCATTTGGCTGGACTATCCAAGGTTGTTGGTTGAATGGGTTAAAAGAATTTGAATGGTTACACATGAGGAGCTTGGGGAGTTTGAATTGGTCAAACAAATCGAATAGGTGATGGAGAGCTTTTGGTGGAGGAAATCAAGGAGGAGGGTTGGTGGTTGAGTGTTGGTCAAATGTTGGAGAGGTGGGAGGAGGATTTCGGCTATGTGGTGTATTTGGTTAGGGAATTTTGGCATTGTGGGAGTGATAGCAGAATCGAGAGCTCTTAGTATGGGTGTGCCGAATGTTGTAGTTTCTTGAGTTATTCTTTTCGACATTTTGGGTGCTTTTTCAAAGAGCATTTCGGGTTGGTTACCTATCTTGTGATTGTGCCAAAATCCCCTAGTACATTATAGGTTTTTATCTTTGTTTCTTTCAGCGTTCTCTTCATCTCTACTTCCATCTTGTCGAACCCTCCCTAAACCTTCTTTTATCTATTTTGATTGTTCATTCATTGCTTCCCCTACAAAGCTACCAATCACCTTAGCCAAATAACCCATCTGATGCACTCCTATTACTTTTCTTTATCTCTTCTTCTTCTTACACCTCTATTTCTTGCTTTACTAGCCGAGCATCTCCTTCACCCCTTGTTTCCTCATCTAGCCGAATATTCACCCCTTCCCTTTTTCTTCTCTATATTTTTCCATCAAATAAAAACTCTCATTCTCCTCTAGTCTTTTGTTAGCCAAAACCCTTCTTGGTATTGGTTGCTGGAGATGAATTTCCTGGAATCTCATTCGACTTTTCCTTATTCAATACTTCTATTAGATAAGTCAAGGGTTCTACAATTGAATTCATGGCTGCAAAATTCCTCGTTTATTAAGGTGATGAACTTTCTTTCATTTTTGTCATTTCTTTACTTTTCTAACAAAAACCGACCACCCACTCGGTCACTTGGTAACCCGTTCCTTCCATCTTTTAGTTTAATCAGTCGAACCCAAGGATCCAATGCTAGTCGTCTGCTAAAGATCCCCTTCAAGCGGTTTCTATTTGTACAAGAATCTTTAGCCAAGGTTATTTGTGTTCGGTCCACTCGTTGACCAAGGTAAGATAGTTCTCTTAATTTTGGTTTACGTATTCTCTTTTCTCTCTCAATTGCCTTAACCCAATCTTCTGATCAAGATTCTCCATGGATGCAAGTGTTGGTCAATCAAGAGAAGGGAGCGAACCCATAGTTTCAGCTCCTAAGTTTAAAAGGCGTGCTGTTTCGACAGTTCGGGATTATTCTTTGAGTTGTGGTAGAGAGCTGACATCTGCCTGGGATAGGCAAATAGCTGTCGTCCCTACTAGTGAAAGTGTCGACGTAGAGAGTTTAGTTCTACGCGTTATCAGGTGTGTATGTTCACACTTTACTTTAGTGATTTTCGTTATTAATTGTGTTGGCTGAAAGCCAAAATGACTGTTTATGCAGTCGAGTTACCTTTGTGGGTAAATTTGGTGACACCTGTAAGTTCTGTTATGATGATACTTTCGATTATCTAAATGTATGTAATAATTATCTGTTACACATTAAGAGTATGGTTGCGTTCATTTTTAGCATGATAAAATGAGCATGGGCTCGGGATTGAATGAAAGGGGAAGTGTAAATAAGTGACTATTGTCACGGTGGTCTAAGAACCACGGTGGTTGAAACCATGTATACGTATATCAGTGACTTGTCTCGGTGGTCTAAGACCACAGTGGGTTGGCCCTACGAATACATAAACTTATCATAGATCGTCACGGTGGTCTGAGACTACAGTGGGTTGGCACCACGATTATATACCTTAGTGACTCTGTCACGAGTGGTCTAGGACCACGGTGGTCAAGAACCACAGTGGCATAATGCCACGGGTGTTTGGATGATTCAGGTGACCTAGAGGATGGAGATAGTAGGTTGGGTTGGGGCTGCATTGCATACATGTGCCATATGCTGTATTGAGTCGGCTAAGGGCCAATGTGCATTTGTGGGCTTAAGGCCATATTGCGTTATCAGGGAATTTACACACTGAGTCTCGGTGACTCACCTCTCTGCTTAATTGTGCAGGTAATCACTAGATCGCGGAGCTAGAGCCAAGGCGGACTCGAGGTGGCCATGCATTATCATTTCTTTCTTAAACTGTTCTCTTATATAAGTTTATTTTTAATTGGGATTTTGATTTGTAATAAGGCCACTTTAACTTTAAAATTGGGTTTTGATTCAACACTGATATTATATAATTGGTAAACTGTCAAATTTGGGGATTTCCTAAAATATGAATAACGGGTTTTTTTAAATGTTAACAAACGGATCACAAGCAATAAATAATTAAACTTGGGATTTTAATAGAACTACAAATATTATTTTCAAAAGGTCACGTTCCTCAACATTATTTTTAACTGCCACCTCTCTGAAATTTTCTAAGTTTGGCTTTACGAAATAAACTCGTTTTCAGCTTCTAGATAAACTCATAAAAATTTGGTAAGATATAATCTCAAACGAAATTTTAAATTATTCTCAATATAGGAACACTGTTCAGAAAATTTTTACGAAGCACGATTACTTGTTTTCAAAACTACCCTCCATATAACAATCTAGTTTTGCTAGTAACGTATTGACCGGGTCTGGGGTGTTAGATGGATACCACGAATAGGTACATGGGCGTGGCAAAGATGGTGCAGAAATAGGACAATAATTTTCCCCAAGCCACGGGCTCCGACTAAATGACACGACCGCGCGACTTGGCCATGGTCGAAATTTCCTAAAGACCACGAGCTGAGATAAATCCACACGTCTGTGTACTACGATCCTAGCCAATACTGATTAAAGGACACGGGCGTGAGACATGCCCGTGCCTTCAAATCATGGTCGATTTTGAGTAATCAGCACGGGCATTCGACACGCTTGTGCCGCAAGACCGTGGTTGACACTGACTTATGAACACGGGTGGAGGACCTTCTCCACGGGCATGGAAGAAGCGAACGAGACAAAACACGGGCGTGTAAAATGGCCGTGTGGCCCAACACGCCCATGGAACACGGGCGTTTGACACAATTAAAATGCACTTGAATTTAAAAATCTCAAAAAACATGGGTTGAATAAAGGAAACACAAGCGTGGCCCTTAATTGTGTTCTCCACCCTGCAACACCCCAAACCCGACCCAAATGTTACGACCGGATCTGGTATGTTATAGGGTAAATTAAAAAATGATCTTTCAGTGACTTTGGGAAAAACCATAATTTTAAAAAAACTTTTCGGTTAAAGCGATGACTTTGTTTATAAATAATCAAATTCAAACGACTTTCAGGAAAAAGGTTATTTTGACAAGAGTTATCATTGCTAAAAAAAAAAATCCAGAGTTTTATCAAAAATAACTTGTAAACCGTTTGTTAACATTTTTGAAAGATAGTTGTTTAATGTTTTTGGAAAAAAGCCGTGTTGAACATTTAATAATAATCAGAAATCAAATTAAAAACTAAAACCCAAATAAAAATTACCAAGGGCCTTATTACAACAAGAATCCCCAATTAAGAGAAATTTAATTAATGCGGTAAAAAGTTTACGAAAAGAAATTTCTTTATGGCCTCCACGAGTCCTCCTCGGCTCCCAAATCCACAGTCTACTGATTACCTAAAAAGTTAGGGAAATGGCAAGTCATAGAGACTTAGTGTGTAAACCCATCAAAACACATAAAACGGCCCACGACCCACAATCTTGTATTCAGCTCATACATGATATCATACAACTACATGAATGCATCAAGCCCAGCCCAACCTACTTTTTTCCATCCTCTACACACCATCCCATACCAGCCATCACACCGTGGGGATTTCTACAATCAACCCTCCATCCGCTACACGCCGTCTTGACGGTCATGCTGTCAGTTATAATACCGACCACAATGTAACCTTATAAATAGATGTGGCAGCGCCAGCGATCACTATGTGACCTTATAAACGAATGTGGTAGAGCCACTGATCACTATGTGACCTTAGAAACAAATGTGGCAGAGCCACTGATCACTATGTGACCTTATAATCAACACTTCCCCTTTTATCATCATCCATATCCCATGCATAATATACATATCATAATGAATGCAACATGCCATCATCCATGTAATAGATTATCACATACTCACAAGCTTACAATAAATTGTTATAGCTACATACCTGGCACTCCTTGCCTTACCATACAGGTATTTCAACTGTATACACAACCTTTTTCGGCTTTTCAGCCCAACCAATTAATATTATAATTAAAATAAAGTGTGTTGAGGATTACACACCTGGAAACACTTAAAACAATACTCTCTACGTTGACACTATTGATAGTAGAAACGACCACTATCTGCCTACGACTCTGTTCTAAAGCCGATCCACAACCCGGTGGCCAATCTTGGACTGCTAACACCGCATGTTTCTTAAACTTAGGGGCTGGGTTTACGGGTCTAACCCCCTCCTTTGCCTGATGGGTATTGGATTCCATCAAAAGAACTTGTCAGAAGGTACTATAAGGAAATATGGTTGTTTAACAACAACACAGGGATTTGATAATGAATACGATAAGTGAACCTAAACAAAAATCTAAAGAGAACCCCTTACCTTGAAATCCCAAAAAGAGATATAGGGCTCAGAGATTAACGATTTTCGGCTTGAGATTCAGATGATTTGATTAGCTTGAATTCCCAGAATACGCGCCCCTCAAAGAGAAATAAGAAGATAGAAAATCAGTCCAAACGATTACCTCATCAAGTGAATTAGCCATTCGGTTTTGGCTTCCAAAACTGAAAGGAAGATAAAGAAATAGAAGAAATTGCCTCTTACCTTAACACTGAAGATTCAAATAACACCTAAGAGAAATCGGCACAAGCACAACAGTAGAGAAGATTCGATAATGACTATGGTAGAAGAGAACAAGATGAAAGAACCGAAAATAAAAATAAAAGAACTTAAAATGGAGGCTTATGAGTTTTGGCTTTTAGAGAATCAGGAGAGGAATGTAGGAGAATGGCTTGGGAGATTCAGCCAATAGAAGAAATTAGAGAAGAGAATAATGAACAAGGACTATTCAGCTTTCTGCTGGAAATAGAGAAGGATTTCGACTTTTAGAAAGAACAAATAAAGAAGAGAAAAGAAAAAGAGATCACAAACAAAATGGTAGGTGCTTTCTATTTTGAGTGATGCAAAAGAGAAAAAGGTTCCAGAATGTAACACCCCAAACCCGGCCTAAAAGTTAGGCCCGAATCTAGCGTGTCACAGTGAAGGAAGTTGAAAAGCTAAACAATTGTTTAGAAAAGTTTTATCAAATTTTTGAACTCCGAGTTCATTGTTTGATTGAGAAAAATGTGATTTACTAAATGTCCATTTAAAAGTTGTTATTATTTTGAAAAACTATTTTGTTATGAAAGTTGAACTTGTATCGTTGCGTAAACATGATATTTTAGGAAATGATTGCTAATGTTTTAAAAAAACCCCGTATTTATAAGTTTAACAGTTATAAACGAAAACTTAGAAAAAATAAACCAATGGCCTTATTACAAAATATTAACCCAAAATAAATAATCTAAAATAAAAGGAAAAAATTGAAATTGCCAAAGTTCCCGAGCAGTATCTCTCATGTATAGCCACCCCCCGAGTCCTATACGGCTTCCAATCCTCAATCGCTGGGAATCACCTCAAACGTTTAATAAAAGAGGGTGAGTTTATGAAAACTCAATGTGTACAACACTTATCGGTAAGAACATGCATCACAACAATTCGAGCCGAAGCCTATTACAGCAACAGTGGCAATTGGGCCTTGACCAAAAATAGCCTCGGTTGAGCCTTAACCCATATCATATGTCACAGTAGATCATGTATGCAATGCGATACAAATCCAGTCCAACCTAATTTTCCATCCGCTACACACCACCCGTACCTACCAATCACACCAATGGGGATTTCTACAATCAACCCTCACCACTACACACCATCGATGGCAGTCATGCTGCAGTTAGCTGCTCATCGTCAGAATCGTGACATAGTCACCAGAACAGATCGTGGCAGAGCCACTACAACAGATCGTGGCAGAGCCACTACAATAGATCGTGGTAGAGCCACCAGAACACTTCCCCATTAGTAACATAATCCCAATCCCATACAAACATACTAACTTTAATGTACAGATACAATAGGTTTCGGCATGCATGTATAGAATGCTCATAACGTATATCATGTCATCTCCTCATAACCATTTATTTGATGCAACGGAAATCACTAACCTGATGTCTTGCCTTTACCCTCCAACGGTAACTCACTAGCCATATCGAGGTTCGGCATTTAACATAATTTAATATTACATTAGCACAACATTATAAATGGTGTGAGAAGTTACACACAATCACACTAATCAACCCCAAAGTGTATAACAATAATTTTACCTACCGAAGGTATTTCAGTAATTTACCTACCAAGGGTAATTCAGTAATTCTACTCATAACTAATCCATGTATGCAGTGCATCTCAAACATAATCAATCATACAATTAACACAGACAACATTAGTACTACCATGAGGGTACAACGGCCATTTTGTTGTTTAGGGGTAGAACGGTAATTTCACAAGCTAAGGGTATTTCGGTAATTTTGCAAGCTAGGAGTATTACGGTAATTTTACAAACTAAGGGTATTTCGGTAATTTTGCAAACCAGGGGTATTTCGATAATTTTGCAAGCTAGGGGTATTTCGGTAATTTTACAAACTAGGGGTATTTCGATAGTTTTGTAAACTAGGGGTATTTTAGTAATTTTTCTAACCAAGGGTATTTCGATAATTTTACAAACCAGGGGTATTTGGTAACTTTACAAACTAGGGGTATTTCAGTAATTTCACAAACCAGGGGTATTTTGGTAATTTCACAAGCTAAGGGTATTTCAGTAATTTTTGTAAACCAAGAGTATTTTGATAATTTTACAAACCAGGGGTATTTTGGTAATTTTACAAACTAGGGTGTTAACGACCCAACAGAAGGTCCACTGTCGCCTCGAACGACTCAAGTATTCTAAATGGAAATAATGATGAGAATGGGCTTAAGGCCCTTTTTGGGCCCAAGTAGGCCCACACACTAGTGTTGTCCATTTAGCCCAAACCTAGCCACATTTATGAGATTCACATAGTCTAGTTCACTATCTACTACTCAATCGTACATTTGACTCATATGGGCCCCCAGGCCCATTGGGCCCACTTGACCCCTTTCGGGCCATCGTGGCCCAACAGCCTAAACCCACAAGAACACTACTGTTGGCCTCAACTATCACGTTGAAACCCCACACGTACACTCGCACGCTCGTGTGGCTACCATCGTCGTGTGACCAGCTTATCGGTATTTGCCACTCTACAACTACAGTAGAGAGAGTACACACCTGATAGGAATCTGAAGCTGCTAAACCGCGCTTCGATCACTCCTATGCCCAATGCCAACCAGGTATGCTCCTTCTCCTCCTAGGCAGCTCTATATATAGCTAGCTTCTCACCTTTCACCTTTGTATCTTTCTGATGTGGGATCCTTCCGTATCCAACTCAAACTCTTTCCGTCCAATCCGCAAAATAAATACTCCCTTGCTTGTCATGAGATTTGAGCTCAGGCTCCCTTGTAGCATAATCCATGCTGCTAGCTATTTTACCAACTAGCTCCTTGTGTTTAAAACTACGCGGTTCTAAATATAACCCTATGGCAAAATTCTAAAGTCCATATAAAAAGAAAACCAAAATGAAAAAGCCAAGACTTGAACCTTGGACCTCCTTCCTTCCTTGTGGCGTCCCCTAATGTCTCTTATGTGGTGTCACTTTGCCACTACACCATACACTCCACTTGTGTCATTTTCCCCACATTTTATTCTTAAAGCCTACTACTAACTCCTAGGGTTTTATTCACCTAAAACCAAAAATTTTCCTAAGCCTAATTTGAAACCGGAACTTCATAGAAGCCCCTAACCCTCCAAAATCACTCACCTACTAGATCCAACTTACATTAAAGTCGTTCTCTTATTGCCAAAAAATTTAAACACTCATACGCCTAAAGCCCAATGGGCCCAATCCTACTTGGCCCAACTTTGGGATGTTACAAATCTACCCTCTTTAAAGAAATTTTGTCCTCAAAATTTCCACTATAAAGAACACGTCCTAACCACGCCCTAACCTAAAACAGTAATACACTTTCTAAAGACTACACTCATACAACCAAACTCGATTCTAAAATAGTAATACACTTTCTAACTTCAAGCTTGGAACCTCTTCATACAACCAAATGTCTAATCTGAAGCAAGCATGATATTTAACACTCATATATAAAAATTTTCCATTCAAACATCACATCCAAAACATACGATAATAATTACCCAAGCCTAAAAGTTCATTATAGCATATAATAAGTAAGGGACTTATAGATTCCAAAACATACGGAGACTCATTATAGCTATGCTTCCAATAAAGATACTTTTTTTAAAACTAAATTTCAAATAACTTTGAAAAACACTTTCGAACCCATTCCACAGCCGAGTTTGCAACCTAGGCTCTGATACCATAATTGTAACACCCCAAACCCAGCCTAAAAGTTAGGCCCGAATATGGCATGTCACAGTGAAGGAGTTGAAAAGCTAAGCAATTGTTTAGAAAAGTTTTATCGAATTTTTGAACTCTGAGTTCATTGTTTGATTGAGAAAAACGTGATTTACTAACTGACCGTTTAGAAGTTGTTATTATTTTGAAAAACTATTTTGTTATGAAAGTTGAACTTGTATCGTTGCGTAAACATGATATTTTAAGAAACGATTGCTAATGTTTAAAAAAAACCTCGTATTTATAAGTTTAACAGTTATAAATGAAAACTTAGAAAAAATAAACCAATGGCCTTATTACAAAATATTAACCCAAAATAAATAATCTAAAAGAAAAGGAAATAATCAAAATTAATAAAGTTTACGAGCAGTATCTCCGATGTATAGCCACCCCCTGAGTCCTCCACAGCTCCCAATCCTCAATCGCTGGGAATCACTTGAAACATTTAATAAAAAGAGGGGGTGAGTTTACGAAAACTCAGTGTGTACAACCCTCATCGGTAAGAACATGCATCACAACAATCTGAGCCGAAGCCCATTAAAGTAATGGTGGCAATTGGGCCCTAGCCCAAATTAGCCTCGGTTGAGCCTTAACCCATATCATATGTCACAGCAGATCATGTATGCAATGCGATGCAAACCTAGTCCAACCTAATTTTTCATCCGCTACACACCACCCGTACCTGCCAATCACACAAATGGGGATTTCTACAATCAACCCTCACAGCTACACACCATCGATGGTCGTAATGTCATAGATTAATCGCTCATCGTCGAATCTTGACATAGTTACGGAACAAATCGTGGCGAGCCAGCCATCGTGGCGAGCCATTATAGATCGTGGCAGATCCACCAGAGCACTTCCCCTTTAGTAACATAATCCTAATCCCATGCAAACATAATAAATTTAATGCACAGATACAACAGGTTTCGGCATGCATGTATAGAATGCTCATAACGTATATCATGTCATCTCCTCATAAACATTTATTTGATGTAACAGAAATCACTATCCTGATGTCTCGCCTTTACCCTCTAAGGGCAACTCACTAGCCATACCTAGGTTCGATATTTAACAGAATATAATATTACATTAGCACAACATTATCAATCACACAATTAACACAGACAACATTAGTACTACCACGAGGGTATAACGGTCATTTTGTTGTTTAGGGGTAAAATAATAATTTCACAAGCTAGGGATATTTCGATAATTTTGCAAGCTAAGGGTATTTCGATAATTTTACAAAATAGGAGTATTTCGATAATTTTGCAAACTAGGGGTATTTCGGTAATTTCGCAAGCTAGGGGTATTTCGGTAATTTTACAAACTAGGGGTATTTCGATAATTTTATAAACAAAGGGTATTTTTTAATTTTGAAAACTAGTGGTATTTCGATAATTTTACAAACTAGGGGTATTTTGATAATTTTACAAACCAAGGGTATTTCGATAATTTCACAAACCAGACGTATTTTGGTAATTTCACAAGCTAAGGGTATTTCGGTAATTTTGCAAACCAAGGGTATTTCAGTAATTTTACAAACCAGGAGTGTTTTGGTAATTTTACAAAGGTGTTAACGACCTAAAAGAAGGTCCACTGTCGCCTCGAACGACTCAAGTATTCTAAACAGAGATAATGATGCGAATGGGCTTAAGGCCCATTTTCGGTCCAAGTAGGCCCACACACTCGTGTGGCCCATTTAGCCCAAACCTAGCCACATATATGAGATTCACATAGTCTAGTTCACTGTCTACTACTTAATCATACATTTCATTCATATGGGCCCCTCGGGCCCATTGGGCCCACTTGACCCCTTTCTGGCCATCGTGGCCCAACAGCCTAAACCCATAAGAACACTACTGATGGCCTCAACTATAGCATTGAAACCCCACACGAGCGCTCGCACACTCGTGTGGCTACCATCGCCGTGTGACCGGCTTATTGGCATTTGCCGCTCTACAACTATAGTAGAGAGAGTACACACCTGATAGGAATCTAAAGCTGATAAACCGTGCTCCGAGCACTCTTATGCCCAATGCCAACCAGGTATGCTCCTTCTCTCCTAGGCAGCTCTATATATAGCTAGCTTCTCACCTTCCTTCTTTGTAAGCTAGCTTCTCACCTTCCTTCTTTGTAAGCTAGCTTCTCACCTTCCTTCTTTGTATCTTTCCGATGCGGGATCCCTCCGTCAGTAGAGTTTAAATCCAACTCAAACTCTTTCCGTCCAATCTGTAAAATAAATACTCCCTTGATTGCCATGAGATTCGAACTCAGGCTCCCTTGTAGCATAATCCATGCCGCTAGCCACTTTACCAACTAGCTCCTTGTGTTTAAAACCATGCGCAACTAAATATAACCCTATGGCAAAATTCTAAAGTCCATATAAAAAGAAAGGCAAAATGCAAAAGCGAAGACTTGAACCTTGGACCTCCTTCCTTCCTTGTGGCGTCACCCTATTGTCTCTTATGTGGCGTCACATTGCCACTACACGACACACCCCACTTGTGCCATTTTCCCCACATTTTATTCTTAAAGCCTACTACTAACTCCTAGTGTTTTATTCACCTAAAACCAAAATTTTTCCTATGGCCTAACTTGAACCCGGGACTTCATAGAAGCCCCCTAACCTTCCAAAATCACTCACCTACTAGATCCAACTTGCATTAAAACCGTTCTCTTATTCCCAAAAATTTTAAACGCTCCTACGCCTAAAGCCCAATAGGCACAATCCTACTAGGCCCAACTTTAGGATGTTACAAATCTACCCTACTTAAAGAAATTTCGTCCTCAAAATTTCCAGCTATAGAAACAGTCGCACATCCTAACCTACAACACTACACTCACGCTACGCACTCTGATTCTAAAATAGTAATACACTTTCTAGCTTAAGCTTGGAACCACATCATACAACCAAATATCTAATACAAAAGCAAATAGATATTTAACACTCATACATAAAAATTTTCCATTCAAACATCACATCCAAAACATACACAGAACAATTACAGTCATTATAGCATATAATAATAAGTAATGGGACTTACAGATTTGGTGCTGGAGACTCTAGTGCCATGCTTCCAATAAAAATACTTTTTTCTAAAAAACCAAATTTCAAATAACTTTGAAAAACACTTTCGAACCCATTCCACAGTCGAGTGTTGCAACCTAGGCTCTGATACCATAATTGTAACACCCCAAACCCGGCCTGAATCTAGCATGTCACAGTGAAGGGAGTTGAAAAGCTAAGCAATTGTTTAGAAAAATTTTATCAGATTTTTGAACTCCGAGTTCATTGTTTGATTGAGAAAAACATGATTTACTAAATGGCCGTTTAGAAGTTGTTATTATTTTGAAAAATTGTTTTGCTATGAAAGTTTAACTTGTATCGTTGCGTAAACATGATATTGTAGGAAACGATTGCTAATGTTTTAAAAAAAACCCCGTATTTATAAGTTTAACAGTTATAAATGAAAGCTTACAAAAAATAAACCAATGGCTTTATTACAAAATATTAACCCAAAATAAATAATCTAAAAGAAAAGACCAAAATCGAAATTACTAAAGTTCACGAGCAGTATCTCCGACGTATAGCCACCCCCGAGTCCTCCACAGCTCCGAATCCTCAATCGCTGGGAAGAACCTGAAACATTTAATAAAAAGAGGGGGTGAGTTTATGAAAACTCAGTGTGTATAACCCTCATCGGTCAGAACATGCATCACAACATTTCGAGCTGAAGCCCATTAAAGTAACGGTGGCAATTGGGCCTTAGCCTAAAATAGCCTCGGTTGAGGCTTAACCCATATCTTATGTCACAGCAGATCATGTATGCAATGCGGTGCAAACCCAGTCCAACCTAATTTTCCATCCCCTACACACCACCCATACTTGCCAATCACACCAATGGGGATTTCTACAACCAACCCTCACCGCTACACACCATCGATGGTAGTCATGCTGCAGTTAGCTGCTTATCGTCAGAATCGTCACATAGTCACCAGAACATATCGTGGAAGAGCCACTACAATAGATCGTGGCAGAGCCACTAGAACACTTCCCTTTAGTAACATAATCCCAATCACATGCAAACATAATAACTTTAATGCATAGATACAATAGGTTTCGACATGCATGTATAGAATGCCCATAACATATATCATGTCATCTCCTAATAACCATTTATTTGATGGAATGAAAATCACTAACCCGATGTCTCGCCTTTACCCTCAAATGGCAACTCACTAGCCATACCAAGGTTCAGCATTTAACAGAATATAATATTACATTAGCACAACATTACAGATGGTGTGAGAAGTTACACACAATCACGCTAATCAACCCTAAAGAGTAAAATGGTAATTTTACCTACCGATCGTATTTCAGTAATTTACATACCAAGGGTAATTCGATAATTCTACTCATAACTAATCAACGTATGCAGTGCATCTCGAACATAATCAATCATACAATTAACACAGACAACATTAGTACTACCACGAGGGTATAACGGTCATCTTATTGTTTAGGGATAAAACGACAATTTCATAAGCTAGGGGTATTTTAGTAATTTTGCAAGCGAGGGGTATTTCAGTAATTTTACAAACTAGGGGTATTTTGGTAATTTTGCAAACCAGGGTATTTCGATAATTTTACAAGCTAGGGGTATTTTGGTAATTTTACAAACTAGGGGTATTTCGGTAATTTGTAAAATAAGGGTATTTTAGTAATTTTACAAATAAGGGGAATTTCGGTAATTTTACAAACTAGTGGTATTTCGGTAATTTCACAAACCAAGGGTATTTCGATAATTTCACAAACCAAGGGTATTTTAGTAATTTCACAAGTAAAGGTATTTGATAATTTTGCAAACTAGAGGTATTTCGGTAATTTTACAAACTAGGGGTATATTGGTAATTTTACAAACTAGGGTGTTAAGGACCCAACAGAAGGTCCACTATCGCCTCGAACGACTCAAGTATTCTAAACAGAGATAATGATGCGAATAGGCCTAAGGCCCATTTTCAGCCCAAGTAGGCCCACACACTCGTGTGGCCCATTTAGCCCAAACCTAGCCACATATATGAGTTTCACATAGTCTAGTTCACTATCTACTACTCAATCATACATTTTACTCATATGGGCATCCGGGCCCATTGGGCCCACTTGGCCCCTTTCGGGCCATCATGGCCCAACAGCCTAAACCCACAAGAACACTACTGATGGCCTCAACTATTGCGTTGAAAGCCCACACGTGCGCTCGCACGCTCGTGTGGCTACCATCGCCGTGTGACCGGCTTATCGGCATTTGCCGCTCTACAACTATAGTAGAGAGAGTACACACTTGATAGGAATTTGAAGCTGCTAAACCGCACTCCGAGCAATCCTATGCCTAATGCCAACTAGGTATGTTTCTTCTCCTCCTAGGCAGCTCTATATATAGCTAGCTTCTCACCTTCCTTCTTTGTATCTTTCTGATGTGGGATCCCTCCGTCAGTAGAGTTTAAATCCAACTAAAACTCTTCCCGTCCAATCCGCAAAATAAATACTCCCTTACTTGTCATGAGATTCGAACTCAGGCTCCCTTGTAGCATAATCCACGCCGCTAGCCACTTTACCAACTAGATCCTTGTGTTTAAAACCATGCACAACTAAATATAACCCTATGGAAAAATTCTAAAGTCCATATAAAATGAAAACAAAAATGCAAAAGCCAACACTTAAACATTGGACCTCCTTCCTTCCTTATGGCATCATCCCATTGTCTCTTATGTGGAATCCCTTTTCCATTGCACAACACACTCCACTTGTGTCATTTTCCCCACATTTTATTCTTAAAGCCTACTACTAACTCCTAGGGTTTTATTTACCTAAAACCAAAATTTTTCCCGAAGGCCTAACTTGAACCCGGGACTTCATAGAAGCCTTTAACCTTCTAAAATCACTCACCTACTAGATCCAACTTGCATTAAAGCCATTCTCTTATTCCCAAAAATTTTAAACGCTCCTACGTCTAAAGCCTAATGGGCCCAATCCTACTAGGCCCAACTTTGGGATGTTACACAGAAGGAGGCAACAAGTTTCGGTTAAGTGAAGAAGAAGTGGGGAACAAACAAGAAACGAAGTGAAAAGACAAATAGTTAAAGCTAACCAAAATTCGGCACCTATAAACCCCAAAGCCAAAAATTTCACAAAAAAGAAACTACAAGGTCCTATGGCCAATGTGAATTTCGGCACACCCCAGCACAGGCCAAAATCGATTCCCCCTATACCAAGTGTTTGAAATTTGGCCAACACCTTGATCACATGCACCTTCTTTTTGTTTTCTCCTCAATTTCCTCCTGATCACCCGTTTCAATTATTTTGAATGCTTCAAACTCCATTTTTTCCTCCCAGCCACTCATTCGAATTTGTTGACCAGGTCTCCTCTCCCATCCTAAAGTGTCCCAGTCGAATTCTGCCTCTGCTCTCCTTGACGCCAAAAATAATCCCCAAAATGAGCTTCATGCGACTTGAACCTACTCCCTCTCTTCTCCCTTGTGGCGTTACCTTCCAACCCCTACGTGGCGTCACCTTGCCACTTTACCAACACCTTGCTTGTGTCAATCAAAAACAAACAATCACTCTTAGGTCCTATTCAAGCTAGCTCTCCAACTAAAGTGGCCAAAAAGAAAATTTTTGCCAGGGCTCCGGCTTATCCCCGGGCCTTTCCTAGACTCACATACACCCTAACCTAGCACATTAAACAGAGCATACACACAAAACACATCAAATGCATAAACCTTAAATTAGGATATTACACACCCCCTATTTAAAGAAATGAAAGCCGGTCTCCTTCAAAAATTTTCGCAACCCACCAGCCATAGCCATTTCTCTCCAAAACCACTACCCCATTCTGGCCACTAGAAACCTTTCTCATCCCTGACTTTCCCTATCCCTTATCTCTTTCTCTCTTTCACATACACACAAAAAATAAGTCCACTGCTTCGACTCAATACACGCCCATCCAAAAATGCGACACAACCGTGTTCCCCCATCTATTTGCAGCACACGCCTGTGCATCACCCCTCATCAGCCGTGCTCTGACCATCACCCCAATCGCGCTGCTTCTTTCTAAAAACTCCACCGGTCATCTCTCCTTTTTACATTTTCCTCCATTAAATTATTTTATCACTAGAATTTTATTTAGTATTTAGTTAGTTCATTCTTATTGCTTAATATTATCTATATTAACTATTAGGTTATTTATTTATTCCTTTAGTTCTCGTTTAAATAACGATTAGTATTTATGTAAAATATTAGTTATTCTTATTGTGATTTTTGTCATTGTTATATTTTTGATATTGTTGAGTTCTTAAATGTTATACAATATGCCTTGGCTTGAAATGTTACTTGAATCGTTGAATACCAGTTATTTTCAAGACCATAATGTCATCGTCTCGAGGTAAGAAAATCGTAGTCCCTTGTTCTAAAAAAATGAAAAGGACCCGGTTCGTCATCAGTCAGCTCATCTGCCAAAGTACGCCACCTATTCTTACAATTTCCTCCAGGATCCCAAGAGGACCTTTATAAGATACTTCGCGGAAGACCCCTCGGCGTAGGGAGGTGTATTGATTGGGATGTTTTGGAGCAGGTCCAACTAGCCGACGACGTACGGGCTCTCCTAACTATCGATCCATGGGACCAATTCTTCAATATCATCGAGCTCACATATCTAGAGCTCACTTTGGAGCTCTATTCCATGTTCCACCTTCAGATGGTGATGACACACCACGATGACCCCGGCACGATCTAATTTTGTCTCAGAGGCATTGTACGAGAACTGAATGTATCGTAATTTGAGGCCACATTGGGACTCTATACCGTTGAATTTATAGAGGAACATGATCTTTCGGACCTCCATTCCCACATCCATAATTCCCCGGCGAGATGTTGGTATAATATATTCCCCAACTCAGACAATTATGACCCTAGTCGATCCAAAGCGACAGCTCTCGCCCCATCCTTGTGATACTAACATGCCATTTTAGCTGACACATTGATAGGAAGGCGAGAGAGCACCGGGGTCGTTAACACACATGATGCCTACTTCCCATGGTGCATGGCATACGGGCACATTTTCGACCTAGCCTATTTCATAGCTCATGCCATTCAACATCAAACGGAGCAACATTGGAGAGGGATCATATCTATGGGTCCATACATCACACACTTGGTTTGGTATTTTGGGCTCCTCAACACTGCCGCTCAGATCTCCTCACTCACACTGATAGGTCAGATGTCCTCACAGGGCATCCAGACGATGCTACACATGAGGATGATCCAACGTCGATGTGGGACCAATCCTCTCTAATATCGGCTAGCACCTACCATCAGAGGATCCTAAGGATATTACTGATAATGTCCCACACCCACATGAGGAACCACAACTGAGCAATCGACTAGTTCATGAGGCTACCTCACTTTTGGACATCTTTACACGTCTCACTCAATTTGAGCATTACTGTACTCAACAATTCAATGACACCGTTCAATGATTCGATGTTATTGAGGCGACTCTTCAGCAAATTTGTCATCACTTTCACATATCGCCACCTCCACCACCTCGCAATCCAACCAATGATGAGGACTTTTGAGTCCTTTTTATTTTTTTAGCCCTATCTTTATTTTTCTTTTTCTTTTTATTTTTGTTTTTGCTTTTATTTGATTCTGATGTACCTTTTTATCATAATTTGCTAGTTCACACCTTTACCTTTTATTTTGTTCAAAACTTTTATTAGTAAAAGTCAAACTTCTTTTATCTCTGACTGTCTAATCTTCGAGTAAATATCATAACAAAATCCGCTAAAAAATTTACTGATGACTCTGCAGTTCTAAAAGGTTCAATGAGCTACTAAGGAACTGGAATATTTTCACGTACCTTCACTTCTGCTTAGTTTATCATGCATTTCCTCTACTCCATACCTACAAGTTTCATTCTCAAGTATCCATCCAAAGTTCAGGAAGTTTCACTTTTCTTCCTATCTTATGATTTTAATATTATTCTACTATTATTTATCTTTGTACATTGAGAGCAATGTACATCTTAAGTGTGGGGGTGAAAATTACTTAGAAAAAGTGCCTAACTTTTTGCATTGTTCTCAAATCCCTGAATGATATATTGTCTTATGTAATTTTCTCATATCACTACTTAGAATGAAATTTCTGTTGATTTATGATTTTTATTGGTATGTTTTAGATTAAGCCATAGTTAATTGTATAATGATGATTTAAACTATTAAGATACTAGAGAATCAAACATGATGAGTCTATTTTTAAAAATTAAAATTTTGTTAGGTTGTCTACTTGAATCTAATCATTACCTTGAAGTTTGAAATTTACAAAGTTGATATCAAAAACCCATAATTTTTGTGAGATTTTGAACCTTTTAGAGCATGCATTCTTTTCATGCTCACTTTATTGATATGAGTGTGTCAACATTGATTTGTTATTCTAGAACTTGCTTTGATTATACATGTCGAGACCACATCTTTGATTTGATATACTATGATGATAAAGGCACCAAGGATTTAACCCACTTATTCAACTAAAAGCCTACCTTCATAATTAACCCCTAGTGAACCCCGTTGATCCTAACAACCTTTTTATTGACTCACCCAATAATATTAACCCAAAACCCATCTTGTATTTGTTATCACCATTCCTTTTCACTACCCTTCTATCGAGACTTGATTTGATCAGTTACCTAATTATTTTATTTCAATAGTTAAATTTGTCTTTTACTATGTAACTTGATTTGCTTTAAAAAAAATGAAGTATATTCATTATTAGTTATATATTTAACCGAGCTTATACGTTTAAATTCAACATCTTGAAGAAAAAGCTCGCATTATTAGTATTTCAAGTTTTCAATTTATGTAATTATTTAGGATTAGTTCATTTTTCTAGTTAGATAAATTGTCAATTCAATCTCGATTTTAACCCTTTAATTTAGCCTTTATCCACACCTTTAACCTAGGCCCCGTTACAACCCTTTTAAAGACCTTTTGATTTGTGTATCATCTTATTTTATAGTGGTGGAGATTTGATTTTAAGGCAAGCCTATGGGATTAACCTTTCATGTTCAACCGTTGAGTGCTTTATTTTGAACCTTAAACACTTTGAGTGATTTGAGTGAATATTTAGTGAGGATGTCAACTCTTGTCGATTTTGAATTAAAGGTAATTATTCGAAAAAGGGAAAACACCTATGTTTTCGTGCTATAAACTCATGACATTGATTATTTGAATCTTTAGGACTCTTTTAATTAAATTATCCATGTAAAAAATTATCTATGAGTTATGATGAAACATTATCGATGAATATTATAAATTGAGGAAGTTCGCTTTAATTGTGAGTTGAGAAATTTTCTTGAGGACAAGCAAAAGCTTAAGTGTGGGGGTCTTTGGTAAACCATAATATGAACATATTTTAATCCCACATTTAACTTGTTTTTGGATGATTTATCCTTTTAATTATGGAAATAGGTGCTCCTAATCCTTTGTTTTCATGTTTTATACTTAGGAGAGCACCGGAGAATGAAAAGAATGAGAAACAGGCTAAAATGGAGTAAATGGGCCGAATTACAAAATCAACACAGCCTGGACCAAAGCCACAGGACCATGCCTCCTCAACAGACCTGAACACGACTTGGCCTCGACTTACATGGGCGTGTGCCATGGGCGTGTCCTGTCCGTAACAAAGAAGAGTTTCATTAGGAATAGGGTACTGAGAGGCAAAGAAAGCCAATCCAAAAGCCTATAAAAACACCCTAGAGGCCAACCTTCAAGGTGGCATTTAGCACGTCATTCAGCTAGGCTAAAGAGCCAAGCCAGTGGGGCCGAATTGTGGATTCACTCGAAGAAAGCCAGTTGATTCATCTCAAGAAGCGGAATCATACTCAAGATTGAAAATCTCTCCTTCAATTCCTTTAGGGGGTTTTAGGGTTTGCTTTATGTTTTGTTTTATCTTTTCTTCTGAGATGTGTTCTTTTATAATTATGAACTAAACCCTCAAATACCTGAGGGGGATGAAACCTAAGACGGATCTTGTTATTGTTTTCTGAGCCATATGATAAATACTTGATTTGTTCTTAATTATGTGTTATTAATTCTTGCTTTGATATTCTGTTATATTGATTAAAGTATTGATGTGCTTAGGCAGTGGAGCAAAAGTCCCTGTTTAAGAGTAGATCTAGCATAGTTAAGCAGAGTTGATCACAACCCTAGAAATAGGATGACGAAAATCTATCGGATTAGGGTCAAACCTAATATGAGGGTCCATAGATCAAATTAATGCAATTCTAAGGGTTTTAATTAGAAAGAAATTTCAATTAATCAACCTAGGGTTAGACATTAGTAGCCTCAAAATAGGTATTAATATAAATTAGAGAATCCTATGGATAAAGTTAAGTGAATAAATCGTTTGGTTCAGAGTTAGATAACAAGTGAAGTCTAGGTGGATTCTTCCTCGGGTATTGTCTTAATCAATTGGTTTTCCCCCAAGTATTTCCCCAATTCCTTCTCTTTGTCTTAGCATCTTTAGCTTACTAGTTAGTTAATTTTAGATTAAACAAACAATTCTTTTAATTTTTAGGTTAAATAATAAAAAGAAAGTTAGTATTAGTACTTTTGGTTCCTTTGGGTTCGACAATCCGGTCTTGTCACTAAACTATACTACTGTTCGATAGGTGCGCTTGCCTCCATCGTTGTCTTAGTTAGTTTCCATGTTTGATATTTCTCTTTATAATTTTTATGACTCTGAAGCATGATCAGCTAGTCAGATAAACCAACATATATAATGATGTGCCCAACACTAGTTAAATAAACTGACGAAAGTTGCACCCAGTGCTAGTTAGATAAACTGATGAATGTTGCACCCTGCGCTAGTCAGATAAACTGAAAAATGTAATGGTGTCCCTAGCACTAGTCAGATAAACTGATGAAAGTTACGCCCAGTGCTAGTCGGATGAACCGAAAAATATAATGGAGTGCCCAGCATTAGTCAGATAAACTGACAAAAGTTGTGCCTAGCGCTAGTAGGATAAACTGAAAAATATAATGGTGTGCCTAGTACTAGTCAGATAAACTAAAGAAAGTTGCGCCCACAGTGCTAGTCGGATGAATCGACAAATATAATGGCGTGCCCAGCATTAGTTAGATAAACTAACAAAAGTTGTGCCCAGTGCTAGTCGGACAAACCGACAATGGTTTGCGTATAAAAGTCCTACACTTCCAACATAAGATCAGATAATATCTATTCCATCATATCATAGCTAAACTTCTCAAGTTTACCAATATTTCTCATCATCAACTTATTTAATTCAATATACAACCCATAATTATGCACATAAACCATTTGTCCTTAACCAACCATTTAAAACTATTTACTCAATCATTCAATTATTCCAATTCACTCTTCATCATACTTTTATAGTCTGTGTCATATAGAATTATCATATATTGTAAATCCTAAAAATGTGAGTATCGATATGTTGCATGTTTTTGGTGTTTAGCTTGTGAATGATTTTATTTGTGTTTTTAATATAGTCTTGAGAAGGCTCGGGTTCATTCGGAGTTAGAATAAATTTTAGTAAAGAGTACTTTACTGTAGAGGAATCAGGTGACTATGAAGTTTAAGTTAATTAGAGTGGTAAAAGATAGCATAAGTTGTGTTATTGGTTAAGTGGATATGCGCTACATGTATGGTATTGAGGGGAGAGGTTCGAATCTCCTAGCATACAAATTGTGAGCATTTATTTTTGCTCTTTCCTAGCAAGTGTCAGCCAAGCTTCATTCATGGATAAGATGGACAAATTCTTTTATGGTAAGGAGGCTAAAGGTTATGGCAAGCATGAATTTAGGTGTAGAATCAATTTGATTTTAGGGATAGAATTTTTAATCTTTTGGAAAGTGGAGGATCACAAGGCATGATACAAGGATGATGTCTTGGAAACTTTTGAATGGACATTTTGTCCATGAATTTGGACGGCATTGTGGACTAAAGAGGGAGCCAAATTTTGGGTGGCAAATTTTGGTGATAGGTTTAGTTTGATTGGTAGCTTTTGGGTACCATTTGGTCACTTTTGTTTTGCTAGACATTTCTCCTTTCATCTTTCCCTCTCTTGGCTGAATGTGTTTGTGTTAGGACGAAGCAACTTTTGTTTTTTTTTTCTTTTGGTCATTCTTTTAACCATTTTGGTCATTTATTTTGCAAAACCTCTCAAATGCTTCATCTTGTATTCTCTCCTAGTACCGAAATTATCAACACAAAAAGCCATTTCTTTTTCCTTCTCCTCCCCATTGTCGAATGCATTTTGTTCCTAAACTCATCACTTTTCTCTTTCCCTTCTCTTCTCTTTGAAAACTGAATCATAAACACATACTCCATATTCTCTTTTCCTCTCCATTTTATTTATCATTCAAACACCTTCTCCATCCTGTTCTCCCCATGGCCGAGTGGTACTAATACCATTTCCTTCAATTTTCCTTCAAAGCTGAATCTTCTCTTCATCTATATTATTTTGTTGATTATTTCTTCAACCTTTGTTTAAGCAATCGGTAAGAACTCTTTTCGAATCTTTTCTATTCCCTTCTTTTCTTAGCCGAATATATATAAGTTTGGAAGGGTCTTATGATCGATAATAACGTTCTTTTCCCTTAAAAAATCTTTCATTTTTATAGTGTGATAGTGGAGGGCCGAATCACCATCTTATCAAAGTCATCTTGAGGTTGTTAAGTTCGGATCATATTTTTCAAGGTAAGGGTTCTTATCAAGGAGCTATATACTACTCGACATATTGTTACAAATAGACTACTAATCGATTTCATTTTAGGGGACGTTATCGCTCGATTTTTATCTTGTGGAACAAGGATATTTTATGGTAAGCCGATTTCACCCTTCAAACCGTTAGTCACATTTTTTGATATACTTTTTAGTTGGACTAACGATGTATTGTTAATAGAGACAATCAAGCTAGGGACGAAAAAGGTTGTGAATAGTGTTCAAAAGAGGGGTGGTTCGCTATTCCCCCAAAATTTAAGCGAAGGGCTATTTTGGGACTCCGAGATTTTCCACCGGGTTGTGGACCCTCATCCGAGGAGAATCTATTATTTGAAGTCATTCGTACTCCTGAACCTTTGTTTGTTCGTGGATATTCAGCGGGAAACGAACCAACAATCGGGGAGAAATCGCATATAGAAGTTGTTAGAGATTCCAAGGGTAAAGTCTAGATCGTTATTTATAAGAATAGATATATGAATAGTATTAGTGTTCTAAATTATCGTGATGCGTGTTTAGGTATCGACGAGCAAGAAAGTCTAGTTCTCACTATAACCAAGTGTGTAACTTCACACTTATCTCTCGGGTTAGATACTATACCGTAAGTATTGGGATAAAATCGTAAAGATGGCAAAATCAGAGAAATACGAAATAATTAACACTTTTGTGTAAATGCATGAAAACGATTAAAGTCATGGAAATTATGAAAACGCCCTCAATGGGTTATTTGATAAATAGTAAAATTTTATGCCTCATGTGATATATGGGCCAGCAACTGCTAGATCGATATATGGGCCAAAAACTGATAGATCGATATATGGGACAAGGTTTGCTAGATCGTTAAATGGGGTAAACTACTATTTTGCCTTATCGGCTAAAATGAAAATTTGAAATATGGACCCACTTGTATTATGGGCCTTTTGTCAAATTAATCATGTGAATGTATTGTTATGTTTTATATATAAACATAATTGCATGGGTTGGGAAAATTGACGAAGAGAAGAAAGGCTTGTTGCCAAAATATAGTTCGGGTGGCTTTGCCACAATCTAGTTCGGTGGTGCACCACAATATTATTTAAAATGGCTTTATGCCTGCGATTGGTGTGTTGGCGGGGTGGGTTGACATGATCCCCACATGTGTGTTGGTTGGTACGGGTGGTGTGTAGCGGATGGAAAATTTAGGATTGGTTGGGAATTTCATTCTGCACGCATTATTCATATATTGTTAAATCCGTAAATGGGCTCAAGCCCAATATAATGTCTTGATGATTTGGCCCAGTGGATATGGTAAGTGGGTTATACACTGAGTTCTAAGTAACTCACTCTGCTTTATTATCCTTCTCGTAATGGCAATTGATGGAGGCTTAATGGGATGACTTCGTGGAGGCCATACTTGAGCAAGGATTTTTAAACTATGGACTTCAATTAAGTATATTTATTTAATTACTATTTTGGGTATGATGTAATAAGGCCTCTATTATTATTATTTTATGGATTTTATGTGTGGATAGATTTAATTATGCTTTAGACACTTAATTTGGACTAATACTATTTTAATAATGTTTCCTTAAATATTTTGTCTTTAAACATATGAGATTCTTTAAATATTCTTATTTTGATTCTTTTGAACTCTTTAAAATTATTTTAAAGTCTTTAACAATTAAATATCAAATAATAAGATTTCAAACTAGTATTACTTTATTCATCAATTTTAAATCAAAGTCTTGGTTTTTACTAAACTTCATTTTCAAAAGGTCTTGTAGAACTGTTTTACCTAAATCATTAAATAATTAATGGATGTTCGTTCTGTGTTGGGGTGTTACATTTAATGGTATCAGAGCCAGTTTCAAAACTCGGCTGTAGTAGGGTTCAACAAATAACTTTCGTTTGAAATTAGCTTAATTGTGTTTTAAAGGTTGTATGGCACCACATGCATCCGGCACCAAGTCAAGTAAGTATTTATTACTGAATGATTATTATGATGATATGATCATAGGAACACTCTAGAACTTTTAGTTTTAAGTGTTAAAAATTATAGAGTTCGAGACTATAGGATGTGTTTGCAAAAAAAACAACTTTATCTCATGAATCTCATAAAATATCGTTAATAAACACGGAGATAGTTTTCTAATTCATAAAATTCATAATCAGATTAAAACAAGTAAGTTAGTATGAGTGTCAGAGGACGCGGACGTGGTAGACGTGGCCATGGTAGAGGCCGAGGTGCTAGAGCTGTGTCTGAGGAATCGAGATATATCCTGGAAATGGATGCACCAGCATCACTTGCGTTGGAAAATGAATCAGAAGACCGTAGAAGAGAAGATAATGCTTTGACATGAGCAATGTTGCGAGTCCTTGAAAGGGTCGCTGGAACTAAAGCTGGGCCAACAGCTCGTGGGTCGATATCGGAGCGACTGAGATCAAGTTGTGCTAAAGTTTTTAGAGGTGTTTTAGGTGTAGCTCTGAATGTTGCTGAATATTGGCTTGAGGCTGTAGAGCGAATTATGGATGATCTAGAGTGCACTGTAGAGCAGAAACTAAGAGGAACGGTGTCCTTGTGGCTTACTATTCGAGAAGGCACCGAAGCTGCATTCGTTACTTGGGAATTCATCAAAGCTGCCTTTCAAGGGAAATATGTAGGGACAAGTTATGTGGATGTTCGGTGGAAGGAATTCTTGAATCTCGTCCAAGAAAATAAGACGGTGGTAGCTTATGAGGCAGCATTTTTACGCTTGAGCCGTTATGCTCGAACTATAGTACCAACAGATCACGAGCGCTGTGTGCGCTTCGATGATGGGCTGGATGATGAGTTGCGGGTACTGATAGCCCCACAACAAGTAAGAATTTTTGCCACGCTTGTGGAGAAAGCCAAGATAGTCGAAGAGGCTAAGTGCTCAGAATGTCAAAATCGGGAAAGAGTTAGAGGCAAGATAGATTTACAGTATGTGGGTTCTTCAAAAAGGTTTCAGAAGAGGCCTCGGAATGAGCCAGCTCAAGGTAGAGCACCTGTGGCTACTAATCAGAGTAGAGACTATGTCGAATGTGGAAAACGACACCCCGGAGAGTGCTAGAGGAAAACTGGTGCTTGTTATAAATGTGGTTCCAAGGATCATCAATATAAGAATTACCCTCGATGGATGGATACGACTCAGAAGCTCGTAACCCTGATGCTCAGTCGACCAGAGGCGATCAGCAGCCACCGAGAGGCCGTGGACCAGTCATGGTGGTAATGGGGTTAGACGTGGACAAGGTGCACCGGGTCGAGGCAATGGTTCCAGAGGTAATGTGGAGGTAAGACAGCCAGGGTTAGTCTATGCGGTTAGACGCCGTGAGGATGGCAATGCAACGATGTGATAACTAGTACGTTCTTCATCTTTGATGTGCCTGTTACTACTTTGATAGATATTGGTTCTACCCACTCATATGTTGCTAGTGCAATATCTGGAAACCTGAATATAGAATTTAAGATTACCGATAGTGAGATAACGATAATTAGTCCTTTAGGACAGTCGGTATTTGTGAATAAACTATTTAGAGACGTGCCCTTAGAAATCCAAAGAGAAATATTTTTGGAGGATTTGATGGAACTGCCTTTCGGTGAATTTGATCTCATTCTGGGCATGGATTGGTTGGTGAAGCACCGGACGCATTTGGATTGTGCTGTAAAGCAGATGTCAATAAGGACTTCGGATGATAAGGAAGTAGTAATGATAGGCGAATGAAGGAATTACTTGGCAAATGTGGTATATGTGTTAAAGGTTAAAAAAGTTGGTGCGGAAAGGGTATGGATCATTCCTAGCTTTTATTTGTGCTTTGGATGCCAAGGAGTTATCAGTGGAAAATGTGAGAACGGTGAAAGAATTTTAGTTGTCTTTCCCGAAGAACTTCCTAGTATACCTCCAGATCAGGAAGTAGATTTTGGTATTGAGCTTTTGCCCGGAATGGCTCCAGTGTCTATTGCACCTTATAGGATGGCACCGAAGGAGTTGGCAGAGCTTAAAGCTCAAATTCAAGAGTTTTTAGATCGAGGATTTATTTGATCGAGTGTGTCTCCATGGGGAGCACCGATTTTGTTCATTAAGAAGAAGGATGGGTCGATGTGTATGTGCATTGATTACAAGTAGTTGAATAAATTGACGATCAAGAATAGGTATCCCTTACCGAGAATTGATGACCTGTTTGATCAATTGAAAGGAGCACAGTTTTCTCCAAAATTGATTTGAGATCGAGTTATCATTAACTCAAAGTGAAAGAGGCAGATATTCATATGACGACATTTCGAACTCGTTATGAACATTATAAGTTCTTAGTGATGCCGTTTGGGTTGACCAATGCACCAGCTGCATTTATGGACATGATGAATCGGGTCTTTCAACCTTATTTAGACCGGTTTGTGGTAGTGTTCATAGATGACATTTTGGTATATTCGAGAAATGAAGAGGAGCATGACTCACATTTGCGTATAGTATTGCAGTTACTTTGTGATAAGCAACTCTATGCCAAATTCAGTAAATGTGAATTTTGGTTAAGGGAAGTGACTTTCTTGGGTCATGTGGTGTCAGCTGAAGGAATAAGGGTGGATCCTCAGAAGATTGAGGCTGTATTGGATTGGAAACCACCAAAGTTAGTAGCTGAGATTCCGAGTTTCCTAGTTTTGGTTGGATATTATAGATGCTTTGTTGAGGGGTTTTCATTGATTGCTGCACCCCTAGCTAAGCTATTATGAAAGGGAGTACCATATGTATGCACTGATAAACAACATGAAAGTTTTGAGAAATTGAAGAAGATTTTGACGGAAGCACCAGTGCTGATTCAACCTGAGCCTGGAAAAGAATTTATCGTCTACTGTGATGTGTCACACACAGATTTAGGATGTGTGCTGATGTAAAATGGAAAAGTAGTGGCCTATGCTTCTCATTAGTTGAGACCGCACGAAGTAAACTACCCTACTCATGACTTGGAGTTGGCTGCGGTAGTGTTTGCTTTAAAGATTTGGAGGCACTACGTCTACGGTGAGAAGTCTATCATCTATACGGATCATAAGAGTCTTAAGTATCTTCTTACCCAGAAGGAGTTAAACTTGAGACAAATAAGGTGGGTGGAGTTGTTAAAGGATTATGATTTCTCAATCGAGTATAATCTTGAAAAGGCTAACGTGGTAGCAGACGCATTAAGTCGTAAGGTGGTATTTGATTTAAGAGCTATGTTTGCTTATTTGAGTTTGTATGAGGATGGTAGTCTGTTAGCAGAACTTTAGGTGAAGCCTCTATGGTTAGATCAGATCAGGAAAAAGTAGATATTAGATGAAAAGTTGGGATCTTTGATTCAGCAAGTTGAAAGGGGTGAAATAGGGGATTTTGGTATGAATAATGATGGAGTGCTATGTTTTCGTGGATGAATTTGCATGCCCAAGGGCTCAAATTTGAGACAAATGATTCTGCAGGAGGCACATAGTAGCCCTTATGCTATGCACCGGAGGAAATAAGATGTATCGAGATCTCCGTAAACGGTATTGGTGGCCAAGGTTGAAGCGTGAGATCTTTGAGTTTGTAGGTAAATGTTTTACTTGTCAACAAGTGAAGGCGGAGCATCAACTGCCATCAGGCTTATTATAACCGGTAAAGATTCCCATATTGAAATGGGAGCAGATATCAATGGATTTTGTTAGTGGGTTACCTTTAACACCTACTAAGAAAAATTCGGTTTGGGTAGTAGTTGATCGTTTGACAAAGACTGCTCATTTTCTTCTAGTTCGTATGGACTACTCATTACAGAAGTTGGCTAAGCTGTATGTATCTGAGATCGTGTGGCTGCATTGGGTACCAGTGTCTAACATATCGGACAGGGATCCCAGGTTTACATCATGATTTTGGAAAGCTTTACATGAGGCTTTAGGAACAAAGTTAAACTTTAGTATGACTTTTCATCCTCAGTCAGATGGTAAGTCAAAAAGAGTAATTCAGATTTTGGAAGACATGTTACGTGGTTGTATAATCGACTTCAGAGGTAGTTTGGAGGATTTCCTACCGTTGGTAGAGTTCGCGTATAATAACAGTTACCAATCCAGTATCCAAATGGTGCCTTATGAAGCTTTATACGGTCGTAGGTGTCGAACCCCTACTTGTTGAACTAAATTGGGGGAACGACAGTTGTTGGGTCCTGAGTTGATATCTGAGACGAAAGAAAAGGTAAAGGTGATTCGAGCGCGATTAAAGGAAGCTTCAAATCGAAAAAAATCGTATTCGGATCTGAAGCGTAAGGATATTGAGTTTACGGTGGGAGATCAGGTCTTTCTGAAAGTCTCACATTGGAAGAAGATTTTTAGATTTGGAAGGAAGGGCAAGTTGAGCCCTAGGTTTATTGGACCATATCTGTGATGAAGTGTGTTGGTCTAGTAGCCTATCAGCATGAATTACCTCCGGAGTTGAGTCAGATTCATAATGTTTTCCATGTTTCTATGCTAAGGCGCTATAGATCGGATCTGTCTCACATAGTACCGGTAGAAGAAGTGGAGTTGAGATCAGACTTATATTTTGAGGAGGAACCAGTGGAAATCTTAGACCGAGATGTTAAGGTGCTAAGAAAGAAGACTGTGCCATTGGTCAAGGTTTTATAGCGTAGTCACGGAGCGGAGGAAGCTACGTGAGAGCCTGAGGATGCAATTCGGAAACAATATCCTCACCTCTTTTAATCAGGTAAAATTTCGAGGACAAAATTTTCTTTAAGGGGGTAGAATTGTAACATCTTAAAAATTTAAGTATCGATATGTTGCATGTTTTTGGTGTTTAGCTTGTGAATGATTTTATTTGTGTGTTTAATATAGTCTTGAGAAGGCTCGGGCTTATTCGGAGTTAGAATAAATTTTAGTAAAGAGTACTTTACTGTAGAGGAATCAAATGACTATGAAGTTTAAGTTAATTAGAGTGGTAAAAGATAGCATAAGTTGAGTTATTGGTTAAGTGGATATGCGCTACATGTATGGTATTGAGGGGAGAGGTTCGAATCTCCTACCATGCAAATTGTGAGCATTTATTTTTGCTCTTTCCTAGCAAGTGTCGGCCAAGCTTCATTCATGGATAAGATGGACAAATTCTTTTATGGTAAGGAGGCTAAAGGTTATGGCAAGCATGAATTTAGGGATAGAATCAACTTGATTTTAGGGATAGAATTTTTAATCGTTTGGAAAGTGGAGGATCACAAGGCATGAGACAAGGATGATGTCTTGGAAACTTTTGAATGGACATTTTGTCCATGAATTTGGATGGAATTGTGGACTAAAGGGGGAGCCGAATTTTGGGTGGCAAATTTTTGTGATAGGTTTAGTTTGATTGGTAGCTTTTGGGTACCATTTGATCACTTTTGTTTTGCTAGACATTTCTCCTTTCATCTTTCCCTCTCTTGGCTGAATGTGTTTGTGTTAGGAGGAAGCAACTTTTCTTTTGTTTCTTTTGGTCATTATTTTGACCATTTGGGTCATTTATTTTACAAAACCTCTCAAGTGCTTCATCTTGTATTCTCTCCTAGTGCCGAAATTATCAACACAAAAAGCCATTTCTTATTCCTTCTCCTCCCCCATTGCCGAATGCATTTTTTCCTAAACTCATCACTTTTCTCTTTCTCTTTTCTTCTCTTTGAAAACTAAATCATAAACTCCTACTCCCCATTCTCTTTTCCTCTCCATTTTATTTATCATTCAACCACCTTCTCCATCCTTTTCTCCCCATGGCAGAATGGTAGAAATACCATTTCCTTCAATTTTCCTTCAAAGCCAAATCTTCTCTTCATCGATATTGTTTTGTTGATTATTTCTTCAACCTTCATTTAAGCAATCGGTAAGAACTCTTTTTGCATCTTTTCTTTTCCCTTCTTTTCTTAGCCGAATATATATAAGTTTGGGAGGGTCTTATGACCGATAATAACGTTCTTTCCCCTTAGACAATCTTCCATTTTTATAGTGTGATAGTTGAGGGCCAAATCACCATCTCGTCAAAGTCATCTTGAGGTTGTTAAGTTCGGATCATATTTTTCAAGGTAAGGGTTCTTATCAAGGAGCTATATACTACTCGACATATTGTTATAGACAGACTACTAATCGATTTCATTTTAGGGGATGTTATCACACGATTTTAATCTTGTGGAATAAGGATATTTTGTGGTAAGCCGATTTCACCCTTAAAACCGGTAGTCACATTTTTCGATATACTTTTTAGTTGGACTAACGATCTTTTGCCAATGAAGACAATCAAGATAGGGACGAAAAAGGTTGTGAATAGTGTTTAGAAGAGGGGTGGTTCCGTTATTCCCCCTAAATTTAAGCGAAAGGCTATTTCGCGAATCCGAGATTTTCGACCGAGTTGTGGACCCTCATCCGAGGAGAATCTATTATTTGAAGTCATTCGTACTCCTGAACCTTTGTTTGTTCGTGGATATTCAGCGGGAAACGAACCAACAATCGAGGAAAAATCGCATATAGAAGTTGTTCGAAATTCAAAGGGTGAAGTCTAGATCGTTATTTATAAGAATAGATTTATAAATAGTATTAGTGTTCTAAATTATCGTGATGCAAGTTTAGGTATCGACGAGCGGGAAAGTCTAGTTCTCACTGTAACCAGGTGTGTAACTTCACAGTTATCTCACAGGTTAGATACTATATCGTAAGTAGTGGGATAAAATCGTAAAGATGGCAAAATCAGAAAAATACGAAATATTTAATACTTTTGTGTAAATGCATGAAAACGGTTAAAGTCATGGAAATTACGAAAATGCCCTCAATGGGTTATTTGATAAATAGTAAAATTTTATGCCTCATGTGACATATGGGCCAACAACTGCTAGATCGATATATGGGCCAAAAACTGCTAGATCGATATATGGGCCAAGGTTTGCTAGATCGTTAAATGAGCTAAAATGCTATTTTACCTTATGGGCCAAAATGAAAATTTGAAATATGGACCCACTTGTATTATAGGCCTTTTGTTAAATTAATTATGTGAATGTATTGTTATGTTTTATATATAAACATGATTGCATGGTTTGGGAAAATTTGAAGAGAAGAAAGGCTGTTGCCAAAATTTAGTTCGGTGGCTTTGCCACAATCTAGTTCAGTGGTGCACCACAATATTATTTAAAATGGCTTTATGCCTGCGATTGGTGTGTTGGCAGGGGGGGTTGACTTGATCTCCGCAGGTGTGTTGGTTGGTACGGGTGGTGTGTAGCAGATGGAAAATTTAGGATTAGTTGGGAATTTCATTCTACATGCATTATTATTATATTGTTAAATCCGTAAATGGGCTCAAGCCCACTATAATGTCTTGATGATTTGGCCCAGTGGATATGGTAAGTGGGTTATACACTGAGTTTTGAGTAACTCACTTTGCTTTATTATCCTTCTCAGGTAATGGCAATTGATGGAGGCTTGGGCTAGGGATGACTTCGTGGAGGCCATACTTCGAACAAGGACTTTTTTAAACTATGAACTTCAATTAAGTATATTTATTTAATTACTATTTTGGGTATGATGTAATAAGGCCTCTATTATTATTATTTTATGAATTTTTATGTGTGGGTGGACTTAATTATGCTTTAGACACTTAATTTGGACTAATACTATTTTAATAATGTTTCCTTAAATATTTTGTTTTTAAACATATGAGATTCTTTAAATATTCTTGTTTTCAGATTCTTTTGAACTCTTTAAAAATTATTTTAAAGTCTTTAACAATTAAATATTAAATAATATGATTTCAAACTAGTACTACTTTATTCATCAATTTTAAATCAAATTCTTGGTTTTTTTATTAAACTTCATTTTCAAAAGGTTTTGTAGAACTGTTTTACCCAAATCATTAGATAATTAAATGGATGTTCGTTCTGTGTGACAAATCAAATCTGGCCTTAAAGCATAGACCTGATTTGGGGTGTTACATATATATGATAAACCATAATTTACACATATTTTAACCCCATGCTTGGCTTATTTTTGGATGAATTTTCATTAGAATTGCTGACTTTGATGCTCCTAATCCCTTAATTTCATGTTTTATACTCAGGAGTGCTTCGAAAGTAAAAAAAAAAATGAGAAACGGGCCAAAAAGGTACAAAATGGGCCTACATCAGAAATCACACGGCCTGGACTATCGACCATAGGTAGATCACATGGCCTTGTGTGGCGAGCAGAATCGACCACGACCGAAGGAGTCCACCACAGGCGTGTCACACGGGCGTGTCCCTGCCATGGAAAATAAGAATTCTACTCGGAATAAGCTACTTGTAGGCCAGTATAGGTGTTCCAAAGCCTATATAAACACCCTAGGGGGCAACCTAAAAGAGGACATTGAATAGACAATGAATAGGAGGTGGTAAATACTCCAAGACAGCCCTCAGGAACAGCTTAGGAGAAGGATCTCCATTGATCGCTAAAATCAGAGCTTTAAAATTTATAAATAGAATAATCAAACATGGAAACTATCTCTAACAACGACTTAAAGGCAAGTGTACCTATTGAACAGTAGTATAGCTTAGGCAAGACTGGATTATCGAACCTAAAGGAACTAAAAGTACTAATACTCACTTTCTTTTTATTATTTAGCCTAAAATATGGAATGATTGGTTGCTTTAACTAATTTATGACTACTAAGAGAATGACACAAAGACAAAGAGGATGAATTGGGAAATAACTTGAAGAAACTTAATTGATCACGATGATACCCTTAGGAAGAATCCACATAGACTTCACTTGTTACTTATTACTAAATCATATGATTTCCTTACTTAGCTTGATCCGTAGGACTCCCTAACCTATATTAAACCCTCTCTCGAGACGAATAACGTCCAACCCTAGGTTAATTAGTGGAACTCTCGTTTGCTTATAATAACCCCCTAGAATAATAGTAAATCGATCAATGGATTCCCATATTAGGCTTTACCCTAATCTGACAAAATCTCGTAACCTTATCTCTAGGCGTTCGATTAACTCCACTTAATTATATTAGATCTACTCTTAAGTAGGGTCGATTCCTCCTCCACCTAAGAATATCAGATTTAGATTAAGCGTTCATAATTAAGAACAAACTAAGTATTATAATTCAGAAAATAATAACAAAATTCATCTAGGTTTCATCCTATTCAGGTATCTGAAGGATTTAGTTCATAACAAATAAAGAAAACATCTCAAAAGAAAAGATAAAATAAAACATAAGAAATCCCTCCTAGAGGAATTGAAGGAGAGATCCTCGATCTTGAGTAGAACTCTGACTTCTTGAGATGGATCAACTGGCTATCTTTGAGTAATTCCACGAGCTAAAGCTCGACGGAAGGCTTCGCCAAATGGCTGCTGACCCTATTTCACTTCCGCCGAACTCCAACTTAAGTTGCACCCTTGGGTGTTTATATAGACTTTGAGATGCCTTACTTGGCCCCTAAGTATCCTAATTCAAGTATAATTCGTACTCGGATGTTTGAATAGTCTTTGGAATGTGTTTCTTTGCCTCAAAGTATCTATTCCGAGTAGAATTGCTCCTTTCTGTGGCAGGGACACGGCCATGGTACATGTCCGTGTAAATCGTCTTCAAGCCGTGTCTCGATTCTATCGATTGGGGCACAATCGAGTAAATCGGGGCATGGCCGTGTCTTAATTAATTGTCGAGGCACGGCCGTGTGGCTTGAAGTCCAGGCCATGTCTATTTTCTCTTCGCCCAAATTGGCCCGTTTTAAGATCGTTTCTTATTCTTTTCGTCTTCAAGTGCTTTCCTGAGTAAAAAGCATGAAAAGAAAGGATTAAGAGCACCTTTTTTCATAAATCAAGGGCTAAATCATCCAAAAGCATACTAAATGTGGGCCTAAAGTATGTTACTTTTACGGTTTATCAAATACCCTCACACTTAAGCTTTTGCTTGTCCTCAAGCAAAATTCTCAACTTACAATTAAAACAAACTTTCCACAATTCGTAATTCCTATCAATAATGCCTCATCATAATTCATTGATAATTCATACATGGATAATTTTAACTCAAAGACTCGTAAAGATTCAAACAATTCTAAGTCATATATTTGTAGCACAAAAAACATAGGTGTCTCCCCTCTCCTAAATATTTACCTTTGATTCAAAACTGACAAGGATTGACATCTTCACTAAAGATTCACTTAAATCACTCAAGGTGTTTAAGGTTCACAATTAAGCACTCAACAGTCGAACCTGAAAAGTTAATCCCACAGGCTTGCCCGAAAATCAAATCTTCACCACTGTAATATGAGATGATACACAAATCAAAAGGTCTTTAACATGGTTGTAACGGGGCTTAGGTTAAAAGGTGTGGATAAAGGCCGAATTAGAAGGGTTAGAATCGAGATCGATTTTGACAAATCACCTAACTAAAAACTATGAACTAGAAAATAAATGATTACATCAATTGAAACTTTGAAACTAATAATACTATGAGCTTTTTTCTTTGATAATTGAAATTTAAATGTACAATATCACTAATACTAAATATACTTTGATTTTTTGATTTTTCTTTTCTTTTTTTTTCTTCGAACTAACTACATACTAAAGAAAAAACTTTATCAACCGAAATAAACTAATTTGGTAACTGATCAAATCAATTCTCGATCGAAGGTAGTCAAAAGAATGGTGATAACAAATACAAAGGGTTTTGGGTTAATATTAGCGGGTAAATCAATAAAAAAAGTTGTTAGGATCAAATGGTTTCACTAAGGGTTAATAATGTGGGTAGGCTTTTAGTGGTCTGAATGGGTTAAAACCTAGGTGCCTTTATCATCTCAGTATATCAAATCATAGATGTGGTCTCAAGACATATAATCGAGGCAAGTTCTAGAATAACAATTAAGTGTTGACACACTCATAATAAAAAAAGTGAGCATGAAAAAGAATATATGCTCTATAAGGCTCAAAATCACACACAAATTATGGGTATTTGACATTAATCCTGTGAATTTCAATCTTCAAGGTAATATTAAAATTCAGTTCAACAACTTAGAAATTTTTTTTGATTCTTGAAAAATAGACTTATCATGCTTGATTCTCTAGTATCTTAAATTTTAAATCATCAATGCACAATTATGAATGACTTAATCCAAAACATATCAATAAAAATCATAAATCATTAGAAATTTCATCCTAATAGTAATATGAGGAAAATACTTAAAAACAAGATTTGAAATTTAGGATTTTTCGAATAATGCTATAGTTAACCCCCCCACACTTAAGTTGTACATTGTCCTCAATGTACAAAGCAAGATAATAATAAAATCATAAGATAGGGAGAGAAGTGAAACTTCCTAAATCATGGATGAAGTCTTTGAAAATAAATTGGATAGGATTGGAGGTGAACATAGGGAAACGTCTCGAACCGTTTGAAATTGAATCCTCAAAGTAGTCGGTTTGATTTATTGTATCCTAAACTAACTCTAAATAGCACTAAGAATAATAAAGCAAGTAAAAATAAAAATAGGAATAAAAATAATTAAATAGAGATATGGTCCACGCCCATGTGCATAGCCGTATTGCCCACATGGTCACGGCCACGGCCGTGTGCAGGGCCGTGTGGTCTGGAAATCTGCACTTTTGGTTTATTTGAATGCTTAAAAAAGGAAAAACAAAAAAATGGGGTTAGTGATCGGGTTACATCCCGAGAAGTGCTCATTTATAGTCTTAAGCTAGACTTACATGTTATTTGCGTAATCATGGTGGTTTAAGGAGATGGAAATTATTTCTCATGCGATCAAATCAGTTATGGATAAAAAGTTTAAGTCGAGTAGTGTTTACCTCAGAAGTGTTGAATTTGGGATTGCTTACCTCGACTGTGCCGCATAGGAAGACATTAAGTACCTCAAAAGTGATTTCTTTGTTTGTCTTGAGGTCTGAATTGATGATTCGAGGGTCTTCCTTATTCAACAATATCTGATCCTCTATTTCTATGTGATTTATTCTTCCTATCAGCTCGTCTGGGGTTTCCTTCGGGTTGACTTCGTGTGGTTCTGGTTCCTCATGTAATTCTTCTTTATTGGCACTAGGTCTATGATAAGGCTCAGGTTTGTAGCTTTGTGGTGTTTCCTGCAATGTAGGTTGAACAAGTTGGTTATCAACTGAATTTGCTTTCTCACCTTTATCACTTGATGTTCTGGCCGAGTCAAAAGCTTAAAGAGTGACTATCTCGTCGCCTACACGAAATATGAGTTCTCCTACATAGATATCAATTTTAGCTCTGCCAGCTGCTAAAAAGGGTCTTCCTAAAATTAAGGGGATCGTGTTGTCCTCATCCATGTCTAAAACTACAAAGTCTACTGGGAATACGAATTTATGAATTTTTATTAGAACATTTTCTATTATACCCCTAGAAATTCTTATAGTTTTATTAGTTAATTGAATGCTCATACTAGTTTGTCTGGGTTTCCCTATACCTAGCTGTTTAAACATTTTGTAAGGCATAACATTGATGCTTGCCCCTAAATTCGCTAACGCATTATCAATAGATAAACTACCAATTAAACATAGAATTGTAAAACTCCCTGGATCTTTTAATTTCTGTGGCAGTTTATTTTGTAGAATTGCTGAGCACATTGTGTTTAGCTCCATGTGGTGCTCTTTGTCTAATTTGCGTTTGTTGGTCAAGAGCTATCTTAAAAATTTCCTTGAGTCTGGTATCTGAAAAAGAGCTTTAAGAAGAGGTAAGTTAATATGTAATTTCTTTAAGAGTTTAAGAAACTTACCAAACTGTTCCTCTGAATCGTCTCTTTTCATTACTTCGGGATAAGGTATGCGAGGTTGGCACTCCTTGATTACCATTTTTGACTTTTCTTGTGTTACCTCTACCTTAACTTTGTCTACCTTGGCTTTTTGTATCGGATTGGGTTCATTTAACCCCTTACTGGCATGGGCTGAGATGGCTTGAATTTGTTCCTTCGGTTTAATCTCGGCGTTAATTGGTAGACGTCCTTGTGGTCATTCTGACATTAGATTTGCGAGTTGTTCGACTGCATTAGTGGCTATCTTGACTGACTTAGTAATTTCCCCAAATCACTTCTCATTGCTTTTAAGTGTTTTCTTAGTTTCTTGGAAACGATTTTCTATGTTTCCCATGAATTTTGTCAGCATCTCTTCAAGATTCGGCTCTTCTTCTTGTTGGTGAGGTGGTTGTTGAAAATCTAGGGGAAGTTCCGATCTTTGGCTATATTTATCATCCCATGAGAAATTGGGATGGTACTTCCAACATGCATTATAAGTGTCACTATAAAAATTATTTTCATATCTAGAATAGTTACCTATATAGTGAGCTTGCTCGTTTTACATGCCATATCCGTAGGGTGGGTACTCAGGATTCGCCACGCCTTCTTGATTCAAATCATATTGTATTTCTGGATGTACCTGCGAGGGACTATACCAATCACCAATCTTTTCATTCATCATCTCTAATTGATTAGATAACCTGGTGACCACATCGAGGTTGAAGACACTGGTTGTTTTAGTAGGAATTGTCCTCATGACTTGCCACTGATAAATATTCAGTACCATCTTTTCCATAGACTAAAATTTTCTGTCAAAAACAAAATAGAGGAAAAATTAGTAAAGTAAAAAAAAAAAATTGTAATAAAATTTTTTGGCTAAAGTAATAAAAATTAAGCTTCCTTTATATTTTAGTTCCCCTGCAACGGCACCGAAAACTTGATTACTAAAATCAGTGCTTTAAAATTTATAAATAGAATGATCAAACCTGGAAACTAACTTTGACAACAACTTAAAGGCAAGTGTACCTATCAAATAGTAGTATAGCTTAGGCAAGACCAGATTATCGAACCCAAAGGAACTAAAAGTACTAATACTCACTTTCTTTTTATTATTTAGCCTAAAATATGGAGTGATTGGTTGCTTTAACTAATTTACGACTACTAAGCGAAAGACACAAAGACAAAAAGAACGAATTGGGAGATAACTTGAAGAAACTCAATTGATTACGACGATACCCTCAGGAAGAATCCACCTAAACTTCACTTGTTACTTATTACTGAATCATATGATTTCCTTACTGATTTCCTTACTTAGTTTGATCCGTAGGACTCCCTAACCTATATTAAACCCTCTCTCGAGGTGAATAACATCTAACCCTAGGCTAATTAGTGGAACTCTCGTTCGCTTATAATAACCCCCTAGAATAGCAGTGAATCAATCAATGGATTACCATATTAGGTTTCACCCTAATCCGGCAAAATCTCGTAATCCTATCTATCGGCGTTCGATCAACTCCGCTTAATTATGCTAGATCTACTCTTAAGCAGGGTCTATTCGTCCTCCACCTAAGCACATCAGATTTAGATTAAGCATGCATAATTAAGAACAAACTAAGTATTATAATTCAGAAAATAATAACAAAATTCACCTAGGTTTCATCCTCTTCAGGTATCTGAAGGATTTAGTTCATAACAAATAAAGAAAACGTCTCAAAAAAAAAAAGACAAAACAAAACATAAGAAATCCCTAAAACCCCCTAAAGGAATTGAAGGAGAGATCCTCCGTCTTGAGTAGAACTCCGACTTCTTGAGATGGATCAACTGGCTATCTTCGAGTAATTCCCTGAATGAAAGCTCGCGGAAGGCTTCGCCAAAGCTGCGACCTGCTTTTGGCTTCTGAGAACTCGACTTAAGTTGCACCCTTGGGTGTTTATATAGACTTTGAGATGCCTTACTTGGCCTCTAAGTATCCTAATTCAAGTATAATTCCTACTCGAGTGTTTGAATAGGCTTTGGAATGTGTTTCTTTGCCTCAAAGTATCCTATTTCGAGTAGAATTGTTCTTTTCTGTGGTAGGGACACGGCCATGGTACACACCCGTGTAAATCATCTTTAGGTCGTGTCTCGATTCTTTCGATTGGGGCATAGCCATGTAAATCATGGCATGGTCGTGTCTTAATTAATTGTTGAGGCACGACCATGTGGCTTGAAGTCCAGGCCGTGTCGATTTCCTCTCCGGCACAAATTGGCCCGTTTTAAGCCCGTTTCTTGTTCTTTTCATCCTTGGGTGCTTTCCTGAGTAAAAACATGAAAAGAAAGGATTAAGAGCATCTTTTTGCATAAACCAAGGGTTAAATCATCCAAAAGCATACTAAATGTGGGCCTAAAACATGTTACTTTTACGGTTTATCATCCATCAAGACTGAAGATCTCTCATCAAGTTCTTCAGAAGTTTTTGGGTTTTCGTTATGTTTTGTGGTTTTCCCTATTTTATGTTGTTTCTTTCTATTAGTATGAACTAAATCCCTTAAATATCTAAGGGGATGAAACCTAGTTGAATCTTATTATTGTTTGATTTATAAGATAAGTACTTGTTCTTATTTTTAATTGTGAGTTTTTATTCTTGTTTTGATAATTTAGGTTATTAATCCAAGTCGAATGTGCTTATTCAGTGGAGCAAATGTCCCTGTTTAAGAGAAGATCAACACAATTAAGCAAAGTTGATTGCAACCCTAGAAATAGGGTGACAAAAATCTGTTAGACTAGAGTCAAATCTAATAAGGGAACTCATAGATCGAGTTAATTCGACAATAGGGGTTTTAATTAGAAAGAAATTTCAATTAATCAACCTAGAGTTAGTTGTTCTTAGTCTCCAAAGAGATATTAACATAAATTAGGGATTTCTATGGATTAAGCCAAGTGAATAAATCACATGAATCAAAAGTAATAAGTGAAGTCTAGGTGGATTTTCCTTAGGTAATAAGTTGTCCAAAAGTAATTTCCCAATTCGCTCTTTGTCACGTTCATAGTCAGTTAGTTAGTAAATTTTAGATTAAAAATAAATCCCCTTAATTATTAGGCTAGATAATAAGAAGATAGTTATTACTAGTAATTTTAGTCTTTGAGGATACGATATTCCAAACTCACCATAGCTATACTACTGTTCGATAGTGCACTTGCCTTTGTCGAAATAATAGTTAGTTTCGAGCTCCATCATGTTTTTGGCGCCATTGCCGGGGACTAAGATATTAGGAACACTAAATTTTTATTTCTTTATCCATTTTTAATTTATTTGCAATTTATTATTATTATTATTATTATTATTATTATTATTTTCTTTACTAATTTTTTCCTTTATTTTCTTCTGCCAGGTAACTCTAGTTTATGACTAGAAGGAACCCGTCAGGACCATTACTTTACGGTAGTGATATAGAAGGTACCGCCCGCAGAAATCGAATAGAAATAAGGCGAAGCCTACAATACATACAAGAAGAGCAAGAGGACGATACTAGTAATACTGAAAAGATGGCTAAAAATAATCCGTTACCTTCTGTGGTTGCCACAAATCCAGTGAATCAAAATCCCGCTCCTAGTACTATGTATGATTATGCTAAACCTAATTTAACAGGAACCGAATCAAGTATTGTTAGACCTACTATTGCTGCAAATAATTTTGAACTGTCCAAACAATCACTTGGCAAATTTTCTGGAATTCTGTGACACTTTCAAGATAAATGGGGTTTTTGAAGATGCCATTCGTGTAACACCCTAAACCTGGCCCAAACACTACAACCGGATCTGGTATGTCACTAAGAATTTTTTTTTTTTTGTAAAACCAATCGTGTTGGCAGAAAGCCCAAATGTAATTTATATAAAATATACCCTAATAATCAAAAGCCCAAAACTGAATTACATGTCTTAGTTTAAAAATAAATAATAAAACCCATAATAAAACCAAAATGTAAACTAGTGACCCATGGCCTTATTACAACGAAGTTTGAATCCACAACAAAAAAAAACTTAAAAAAAAAAACTATTAAGTAAGGACTTTTCGCCGAATCCACATATTCTTTTGCATGGCCACCTTGCGCTCCTCTCCGGCCCGACCCGATGCACTAAGTGTCACCTGAAATGTTAGTTTAATTGGGTGAGTCACGAGACTCAGTGTGCAACCCTCATGCACCACTAGATTTGGGCCTCATAAAACATAATAATAATTTCATTTACATGGATAACAAATAATATGCAAAACCCAACCCGTTTGCCTAGGTTTCCATCCGCTACATGCCCCCGTACCAACCGTTCTCTCCATTGGGAATTTCTACAATCAACTTACACCGCTTCACTCCAAGATGGCAGTCATGCTACTCATCAACATATTATGGCCCATGGCCCTTATAACAGATCACGGCATTAGCCGCTACAGAATCTCATGGTAAAAACCGCTACACATGTACATACAACTTCCTCCTTTCAATACCCAACCCATGCAATCACATATAAACAACTTACTTATAACATTTAATCAGATTATTTACTAACCTGGTGGTTCGCTTTTACCCTCTTTGGGTATCCATCATTAAATCGAGATTTCAGCATTTATCATAACATATAAAATTTGTCAGCATTAATAATCAGATCTAGATGGTGGGAAAGTATTATACACCTAATTCTCGTACTAATGCTTTCACTATGTCTACGCTACTATCACTTGAGACTACCACAATCGGCCCACGATCTAGCTTCGATATCGGCCCACACCCCGATGGCCAATCTCGCACTCTAGATGCAGATTGCTTCTTGTATTTAGGTCTTTGGTTTCAGATCCGACCTTTTACACTTTGTTGTTATTCGAGTCCATCCTTAATCATTAAATCATTTAAACGATGAGATCTAATTACTTAACAACTATAACACTTAAATCGAATTCTTACCTATTTAATCGAATCTCGAATGTCGTTGAGAACTCGTCACCTCCCTTCCTACATTCGGCCATCACCAAAATAATTAACCAAACCGATGATTGCAACCATCTAACACCTTAAGACATTCGGCCAAAGACAAAGGATAAGAAAGTGGCCATTCGGCCGAACCTACCCTTGACCACCTACCTTCGACTTTTCACAAATCGACACTGAGATCTCAAAGAAGAAAGGATTCAGCTTCTAAGATTAGAGAGTGAAATCGACAAGGCCTTAGAAAATTGATTCGGATTAGAAACTTGATTAAAAGAATGAAGAAATCGAAAAGAAGTAAAATCCCAAAACTTACCAAATTAGAGAGGAGTATTCGGCTATGGTGCACCTTCAGGAAAATGAAACCACCCTTGTAGTTTCGGCTATGGGAGATGAGGGTATGAACAAAAGAGAATTCAGCTAAAGTGTTTTGAAAAGAATGAGAAAAATGTTGTCAGAGTATTCGGCCAACTAGAAAAAGAAAAAGAAAGAAAACTCAGAGGGAGAATGAAGTGGAGATTTCGACAGAGAAAAGAAAAGATGGAGAGAATTTGTTAGCAAAATTTCGGCTACCACAGAAGCCTATACTAAACCGATTTCCCCCACCTGTAGTTGAGTTTCGGCCAACTCTCTCTCAATTCTTATCTTACCTTTAGGAGAGCCCACCTTAAAACCAACTCCTCCCTCTTTTATTATCAGCTTTTTATCACTTAAATTAAAAGAAAAATACTCTTAAATTGTAGCCTAATTGTCGTCCAACCCCCTTCCCTTCTTAGTGCCAAAATTGGACCCATCCATTTGGGCCCCAAGTGGCCACACTGGCCCAACACCTTTCCCCTTGTGATGCCACTTTAATGCCCACTTAAAATACCTCAAGTCTTCGGGCCACAAGCCCAGCTTGCTACAAAACTAATTATCTAACTTAAATTATGAACTAACACCATTTATCAACCACCAAACCCAAATTTTAAAGCCCAACCTATCACTTAAACTACCTAGAACATTAATTTAAACCCTAATCCATATATTCAATCAAGGCCTCAGCCCGAGCCTTAAATTCTTGAACTAAAATATTAAACCAACATATAGATGCACAGGCCCACATTTAGGATGTTACAGTTCTACCCCCTTCAAATAAATTTCGGCCTCGAAATTTTACCTGATCAAAAGAGATGGGGATACTGCTGTCATATAACATCCTCTGGCTCTCACGTCGCCTCTTCTGCACCGTGATTTCACAACAAAACTTTGACAATAGAACAGACTTCCTTCTCAACACTTTCACATCTCGATCTAGAATTTGCACTGGTTCCTCCTCAAAAGACAAATCCATCCTTACTTCTATCTCTTCTACTGGCACTACGTGCGATGGATCAGATCGATAACGTCTCAGCATCAAGACATGGAACACATCATGTATCTGATCCAACTCCGAAGGCAACTCCAAACGATAAGCCACTGGGCCCACACGATCTAGTACCCGGTAAGGCCCAATAAATAGTGGACTTAACTTACCCTTTCGCCCAAATCTCATTATCTTCTTCCACGGGGATACCTTCAAGAAGACTTGATCACCTACCGCGAATTCAACCTCTTTCCACTTTAGATCCGCATAAGACTTCTGTCGATCAGACGCTTCCTTTAACCTAGCCCGTATTAACTTAACTTTCTCCTCCGTTTCTGAATCTAATTCTAGACCTAACACCTTGCATTCACCCAACTCCATCCAACAAGTTGGAGTACGACATCTCCTTCCATAGAATGCTTCATAAGGCGCCATCTGAATGCTAGCTTGATAACTGTTATTGTATGCAAATTCTGCCAAAGGCAAGTATTCTTCCCAACTGCCCCTAAAGTCGATGATGCAACCCTTAGCATATCCTCCAAGATTTGAATTACCCTCTCAGACTGACCATCAGTCTGTGGGTGAAAAGCGGTGTTAAAGTCTAACCTTGTTCCCATTGCTTGATGAAGAGTCTTCCAAAATCATGACGTGCACCTAGGGTCCCTATTCGATATGATCGACATCGGCACACCATGTAATCTCACAACCTCAGCCACATACAATTTAGCCAACTTTTGTAGAGAGAAGTCCACTCGAACAGGTATGAAGTGAGCAGACTTCGTCAACCGATCTACAATCACCCAAATTGAATCTTTCTTAGTGGGTGTAAGGGGTAACCCACTAACAAAATCCATCGTGATTCTCTCCCATTCCACTGGGGAATCTGCACCGGCTACAACAATCTCGATGGTACTTGGTGTTCAGCTTTGACCTGCTGACACGTCAAACATTTTCCTACAATGTCCATTACCTCCTTCTTCAGACTTGGCCACCAAAATTGCTCTCGCAAATCATAGTACATCTTGACTCCTCCAAGATGCATAGCATAAGGGCTACTATGCGATTCCCGAAGAATCCTTTGTCTTAACACATCATCTCTAGGTATGCAAATCTTCTCACGATAACAATGAACTCCATCATTGTTCAGACTATAGTCTTTCATTCCACCATCCTTCACTCGCAACAGTCGAGCACTCAAGTCTTTATCGCCTAACTGTTTGTCCTTAACCTAACTTACCCATGTCGGCTTTACTTGCAACTCAGCCAGCAAACTCCCGTCGTCAAATAAACTCAGATGAGCGAACATGGCTCTTATTTCCAATACTATCTTACTGCTTAACGTATCTGCCACCACATTTGCCTTACCAGGGTGGTATTCGATCGAACAATCATAATCTTTCAAGAGCTCGATCCATCTACGTTGTCTTAAATTTAGCTCCTTTTGGGTAAGGAGGTACCTCAGACTTTTATGGTCAACATAAATTACCGACTTCTCCCCATACAAGTAGTGCCTCTAAATCTTTAAGGCAAACACTATCGCTGCCAACTCCAAGTCATGTGTAGGGTAGTTCAACTCATGTGGTCTCAACTGTCGAGACGCATACGTCACTACTTTTCCTTCTTGCATCAACACACACCCTAACCCTATGTGTGACGCATCACAGTAGACGGTAAATTCTTTTCCTGCCTCTGGCTGAATTAACACTGTCACTTCCGTTAGGATTCTCTTTAACTTTTCAAAGCTCTCTTGCTGTTTGTCAGTCCATACAAATGATACTCCCTTCCTTAACAACTTTGTTAGAGGTGTCGTTATTAGAGAAAACCCTTCAAAGAACCTTCGGTAATACCCTGCCAAACCTAAGAAACTCCGAACCTCCGCCACAGACTTTGGTGGCTTCCAATCCAGTACAGCCTCTATCTTTCGTGGGTCCACCCAGATTCCCTTGGCCGAAACCACAGGTCCTAAGAAAGTCACTTCCTTCAGCCAGAACTTACACTTGCTGAACTTTGCAAACGACTGCTTCTCCCTTAGAGTTTGCAACACCACACGAAGATGTTCATCATGTTCTTCCTCAGACTTAGAATAAACCAGGATGTCGTCAATAAACACCACGACAAATCGATCAAGATATGGCTAAAACACCCGGTTCATCAAATCCATAAAAGCTGCTGGCACGTTCGTCAACCCGAATGGCATCACCAAGAACTCATAATGCCCGTACCGAGTCTGAAATGCCGTCTTATGAATGTCTCCTTCTTTAACCCTTAATTGATGATATTTGAACCATAGGTAAATCACAAAATAGACCGAAGCTCCTTTGAGTTGATCGAATAGATCGTCAATTCTTGGTAATGGATACTTGTTTTTAATCGTCAACTTATTCAATTGACAATAGTCCACGTACATATGCATGGATCCGTCCTTCTTCTTCACAAACAGGACCGACGCTCCCTATGGAGACACATTCGGTCGAATGAACCCTCGATCCAATAGTTCCTGAATCTGAGCCTTGAGCTCCACCAACTCCTTCGACGCTATCCTATAAGGAGCAATGGATACTAGAGCTGTACCCGAAAGTAGATCTATTCCAAATTTCACCTCGCGATCTGGGGGTAATCCTGGCAATTCCTCCAGAAAAACATCCGCGAAATCCTTGACTATTCGAACCTCATCAACAGTCACCTCCTTAGCATCCAACGCACCAATAAAGACTAGAAATGCACTACATCCCTTTCGAATCATCTTAATAGCTTTTAAAGATGATACCACATTGGACAAGTAATTCCTCTTTTCTCCTAACAGAACCACCTCCCCGCCTTCCAAGATACTCAACACCATACGATTATTCCCACAGTCCAACTTGGCACAATGCTTAGTCAACCAATCTATTCATAAAATAAGGTCAAACTCCCCAAACGGTAATTCCATTAAATCTGTTGGGAATACTACCCCTTGATTCTCTAAACGTATATCCCTAAACAGTTTGTCCACCACCTTAGATTGTCCTAAAGGACTAACCACAGTCATCTTTCTAGTGGTTGTTTCAGAGTCTATACTTAGAGTCTCAGATACTGAACATGCAACATAGGAGTGGGTTGACCCAATATCAATCAAGGCAAGTAAAGGATTAACAGTAACAAGAAACGTACCGGTTATAACATCCGGTGCGTCACTATCCTCCCATCGACGAGTTGCATAGACTAAACCTAGCTGCCTTGCATCCACATTACCTGCACCCCTACCAGGTGCTCCATGACCCCGACCAGATCCATTTCCCCCTCTAGCTGCACCACAACCCCTTGGTCCAGACTGATCACCTCTCCTAGTCTGATCAGAACCTCAGCTCACTTGCTGCCCCCGATCCATATGAGGACAGTCCCTCATCAAATGTTCTGTGGATCCACACCTAAAGCATCCAACCGTTTTCATTCTGCACTCCCCATAATGGGTTCCCCCACATGTAGAACATGCTTGACTCTGGCCCGATGGGGCACGACCTGGCCCATCAGTCCTAGGCCTCTTCTGAAAATTTCCAGTTGCTCTAGAGGGTCCAAAACTTCTTTTACTCCTGCCCCGATCCTTATCCTTCTCTTTCTCTCCACTCACTTCACTTCTTCAACTATTTTAACTTTATCCACCAAAACCGCAAAAATTCTCTCTCGTTGCGGTGCAATCAGAATCCTTAGCTCATTCTGTAGCCCATCCTCGAATTGAATGCATTGTTCGTACTTGTTGCTACCATTCCACGAGCGTAACGACTCAAGCGTAGAAACTCAGCCTCATACTCCGCCACAGACTTACTCCCCTGCACCAAATTCAGGAATACTTTCATTTGAGCATCCATATAACTAGCCCCAACGTACTTTCCCTAGAATGACTCCTTAAAGAAATCCCAGTCAATCAGGTTCACGACCGTACCCTCTTTCACCGTGAGCCACCATTGGTAGGCCTCGTCTCGAAGAAGAGACACGACCCCCTTTAGCTTCTCCTCTACCATAAAGTCTAGGTCATCCATTATATGTTCCACTGCCTCCAACCAATATTCAGCGAAACTTGGGGATACGCCAGAGACTCCCCTAAATACTCCTGCCCTGTTGTTCCTCAGCCTCTCTGGCACAGATTTCTGGGCTCCTATGCCCATACCACGCTTAATTATGCTAGATCTATCTTAGACAGGGACTTTTGTTCCACCACCTAAGCACATTCAACTTGAAGCAATATCCCAAAAATATTAACAAGAGAATTTAGCTTACATAATTAAGAACAAATCAAATATTTATCATATATTTCAGAAAACAATAACAAGATCCATCTTAGGGTTCATCCCCTTCAAGTATCTGAAGGGTTTAGTTCATAAAAATAAAAGAAAACATCTCAGAAGAAAAGATAAAACAAAACATAAGAAATCCCTAAAACTCCTTGAAGAAATTGAAGGAGAAATCTGCCGTCTTGAGTAGAATTTTGGCTTCTTGAGATGGATCAATTGGCTATCTTCGAGTGATTCCCACAAATCTCGCTTTTCAGCTCGGCTCCTTGGCGTAGCTCACCGCCTGGCCTAGCTCTGGCAGAAGGTTTCTGCCAAACTCCCCTCTTAAATTGCCTCATAGGGTGTTTATATATACTTTGAGATGATTTACTTGGCCCCTACATATCCTAATTCAAGTAGAATTCCTACTAGGGTGTTTGAATAGGCTTTGGAAAGTGTTTTTTTGCCTTTAAGTACCCTATTCTGTGTAGAAATCCACTTGGCAGCGACAGGGACACGCCCATAGGCACACGCCCATGTGTTTCGTGGCTAGGCCGTGTATGAGCCTTTTGATGAGGTACGGCTGTGTGAATCATGGTTAGGCCATGTTCAGACTTCTCTTAAGAGGCACAGTCCGTATGGGCTTAAGTCCAGGCCATGCTGATTTCGTGATATGGCCCATTTGGTCTGTGTTAGGCCCGTTTCTTGTTCTTTTCGTCCCTAGGTGCTTTCCTGAGTATAAAGCATGAAAAGAAAGGATTAAGAGAACCTTTTTACATAAATCAAAGGATAAATCATCCAAAAGTATGCTACATGTGGGATTAAAATATGTTACTTTTATGGTTTATCAAATATCCCCACACTTAAGCTTTTGCTTGTCCTCAATCAAAATTCTCAACTTACAATTAAAACGAACTTTCCACAATTCATAATTCTCATTAACAATGACTCATCATAATTCATAGATAATTTACATATGGTTAATTTAACTCAAAGACTCCCAAAGATTCAAACAATTCTAAGTCATATATTTGTATCATGAAAACATAGGTGTCTCCCTTTATCTAAATAATTACCTCTGATTCAAAATCGACAAGGATTGACATCCTTACTAAAGATTCACTCAAAGCACTCGAAGTGTTTAAGGTTTAGGAAAAAGCACTCATAAGTCAAACCTGAAAAGTTAATCCTATAGGCTTGCCTAAAAATCAAATCTCCACCACCGTAATATGAGATGATACACAAATCAAAAGGTCTTTAACAGGGTTGTAACGAGGCTTAGGTTAAAGGTGTGGATAAAGGCTGAATTGGAAGGTTAAAATCGAGATTGAATTGACAAATTACCTAACTTTAGAAAAATGAACTAATAACCTGAATAATTATATCACACGAAAATTTAAAATATAATAATACGAGCTTCTTCTTCAAGATGTTGAATTTAAACATGTAAGCTCTTAGAACATAGAACTAATAATGAATATACTTCATTTTTTTAAGAACAAATCAAATATTTACATAATATAATAAAGAGCTTTATCAACTGAAATAAAGTAATTAGGCAATTGATCAAATCAATTCTCGATGGAAGGGTAGTCAAAGGAATGGTGATAACAAATACGAGCGGGGTTTTGGGCTAATATTAGTGGGTAAATCAATAAAAGGGTTGTTAGGATCAAAGAGGTTCACTAAGGGTTAATTATGAAGGTGGGCTTTTTAGTGGGTTGAGTAGGTTAAAACCTAGGTGCCATTATCATCTTAGTATATCAAATCAATAATGTGGTCTTGACATGTATAATCGAGGCAAGTTCTAGAATAACAATTCAGTGTTGACACACTCATAATCAATAAAGTGAGCATGAAAAATAATATATGCTCTATAAGGCTCAAATCTCACAAAAAATATGGGTATTTGACATCAATCCCAGTTAATTTCATACTTCAAGGTAATATTCAAATTCAGTTCGACAACCTAGAAAATTTTTCTATTCTGAAAAATAGACTTATCACGCTTGATTCTCTAGTATCAATTTTTCTTTTTATGCCATTAAGCCTTTTTTCACGATTAAACACCAAAATGATCAAATTTTAATACGAAATTTTTACACACATCAATTCACACATAATAAGCATAGAAAATAATATTAAAATATTATTTCGACTGGAATTCGTGGTCCCAAAACCACCATTTTGACTGGGGTCAAAATCGGGTTGTTACAACTCTCCCCTTAAGGATTTTTGTCCTCGAAAATCTTATCGGTGAATAGGTTAGGATAACGTTGAAACACCCCACACCCGGCCCATGAGCCTGAACCGGATCTGGTATGTTCCTAAAGTAAACCGGTTTCAAAGATTTTCGTTACTTAGAGAAAATTTGTAAAATATTTAGAAAAATGTTGTTGTGAATTGGGATTAGATTGGAAACCCATTTAATTAATCTTGTAAATCCAATTTTATTAAGGTGACCAAAATAATTTTTAGGGTTTATAAAAAAATATATATCACTTTAACTTTAGTCGTATTTAGTTAAGTAATATAATAGTAAAAAGTAAAGCAAAGTAAAGAAAATCCTTTGGGCCTTATGGCCTTATTACATCAAGTAAAACCCAAAATAAAATTAAAGGAACTAAATGAAATAAAGTCCAAATTTAAGCGGAATCTTCAAATGAGACATGGCCACCTCAAGGTCTCTACCGGTCAAATCCTTTGTTCATCACCTGAAAATAATTCCCACAACGGGGTGAGTCAACAGACTCAATGTGCACACAGTACTAACATTCAACAAATCAGGCATACATGTTCATATCAATTTCATATTCAAATAAAAACGATGATGCAACCCAACCCAAGCCTAAGGGTCCATCCGCTACACACCACCGTACGCCGGTCACACCATGGGGACTACTAAGTCAACCCTCCATCCGCTACACACCATCGAAGGCGATCATTGCGATCGGCGTGCTCATCGCCCATATAATTTGTGTCATTAGACACCATATTCAAATAATGTAACCGAAGTTATCAAATTCAAATATTTGTGACCGTAGTCACCATGTAACGTTGGTGAGACCGAAGTCAACACCTTCTAACGTTGGTGAGACCGAAGTCAACACCTTCTTCCCCTTTCACATAAATCCCGAATGCCCCAAAAAAATATATATATCATGCATAACATACTTAATTTCATAATCATATACATATATTCACATGTTATAAAATAACATATTTCATAATCCTATCGAAGTAGGAAAGCGTGCACGAGTACTTTTGTACCACATTAGGGTACTTAGCCATATTCATATTCTTACTTATAATCACATAATAAAATAACTGCCATATGAAATATCGAAAGTTAGTGTGCGTACACACCTGATTTGCTTAATAGATTCCTTGAAATCCCGAAGAACGATCTACCGATCTAGATTTTTACTCCTATATTCGGCCAACCATTAAAATATATTAACAAACTTATTTGGCTTAAAAACCAAATCCAAGTAGGATTTGTATTACTTACCTTGTTTGCCGAATTTGGGTGTCTATAAATCAAGTCCCAAAATTACTAGTATTCCTTTTCCTTGAAATCGGCTAACACTAGCCATGTAACCATGTCAGTTTCCGGCTTTTGAAATAATGGGAAATAATTCTAAATATCAAGAAAACAAGCCTTACCTTTAATGCTTTGATCGATTGTTTCCTTGCCTAGAGTCACAGAGTTTCGGCTATGGAGTTTTAATTAGGGATCAAAGAATGTTTTGGCTCGACAATAGCAAAGGAGAGGAGAAGAAAATGAAGAAGAAGAGATGGATTTTGCTTAAAGAGAAATTCGGAAAAGAGGGGGAGAGAGCAAGGGGATTTTCGGCTACTTAGAAAGATGAGAGAAAAAGACCTTGGGTTCTCCTTTTATAGCCAAATTTGCTAGGCCAAGAGTCCTTGACTTGGCCACCACTCTCCCTTAAGATAATATTATCTCCTTTATCTAAAAATAAAAGCATTTAATCCATCAATTATCTCCTCGAGATAATCCAAATTTAAAATCCTTATTTATCACTTAAAAATAATCTAAAATAAATCCATTATTTATCCCTTATCTCTTTATAAAATAATACCAATAATAATCCATCATTATCTATCTATTTACCGAATTTTAAAAGGATAAAAGCTCTTAAAATTAGCCTATGTGCCGCCCACCTCTTTCCATCCTTGTAGCAAAATAGAACTTTTATTTTTAGCTTCCCATGCGACTCGAACTCAGGCCCATTTCTCTTACACATGGTGCCATTTCCATAAGCCTTAAGTGACACCTTGAGCCACTTTTCCAAGCTTTGTTTGTGTGTCGAATTTCACTAACTTTTACTTTTAAGGCCCTCTTGCCCTTATTTCCTATTTTGAACTTTAAAATTTGTCATTCTGGCCTTATTTCTAAGTTTCCTAAAATTTTCGATCGGCTCTGTAACTTGCCATTTTTCTTACATCTTCAAGTTTCCAAAATGTTCAGGTTTCCATTTTTGGATCATTTCCAAAAATGTTCAGGTTTCCAAAATGTTCAAGTTTCCAAAATGTTCACTTTCCTAATTTACTTAGGTTTCCAAAAATGGTCATTTTCTTATTTCCAACATAACATTTCCATCCATTCTCAGGTTTCCAAAAATCATTCCAAATTTATTCCAAAACACATAAAAGATGTCTTTTTGTACAATTAGGCCAAAATGCATAGGCCCTTTTCAGGATGTTACAGTTCTACCCTCCTTAAAAATAATTTTGTCCTCGAAATTACTTACTAACAGTCGTACAATCCTTCTCACCGCACTTATGCTTACGGTGCGCACTCTGATCTTAATAGAACCATTATACTTTCCAGGCACAATCTCTAAGTTCAAGTCCCTTAGAACTCATTTCTAATGTCGCGATTTAATCTGATTAAGAAGTTTTATGCATTAGTACTTTGTTCCACTGTTTAACCGCGAACAGTTTTATGAAAAGGAGTTTAATAGTGGTTCTTTCGTATTCATACAAACACACAGTCTTTTCCATTCATTCATTCATCCATCAAACAAGTATGAACTTTCGTTCATTCAGAGAAACGTTGTGGTTTTTGTTGTTGTTGTTTTCCACTACCCGGGGGTATTTTCGTAATTTTGTGCTACAGGGGTATTTTGTAATTTCTCAGAAGAAACATGTTCCTTGGTGTTTTTGTCAAAAATTATTTTGAAAATTTCTAAGTCTCGGGGTAATTTGGAAAAATTTTAAAATTTGGGGTTATTTCGGTAATTTTTTTGACCTCAGGTGTATTTTGGTAATTTTTCACAAATCAGGGTAAATTTGTAAAATTTAATAAATTAGGGGTATTTCAAAAGTTGTAAAACTCTGAGGGTTCTTTTTGAAAATTGTTCCTTCAAAAATGGGAATGTTGCAAAAATTTTGAAATTCAGGGTCATTTTGGTAATTTTGTAAGTTAGGGGCAATTTTGTAATTTTTCCAAATTTTTTTGATATTTTACAAATTAGGGTTTTTAAATGCTTACGAAATAATGAAATTTTGGTAAAGCTGTTGAGTAGTTGAACATTTTATAAACCAAGGGCGTTTTGGTAATTTCACCACTAAGGGCATTTTTGTAATTTTCGCAAATCAGGAGTTTTTCAGAAAATGTTGTAAAAATAATTTTCTTAGATTTAAAAGGAAGTTTTAAAAGTTTGAAAAACTAGGGTTTGTTGTTTTGTTCTCTCTTCTCTTCTCTTTTTTTTTTTAAAACATGGCTAGTTCCCTTTCGGGTTTTAGTCATTATGTTTAGCCTATGACCGAGCCCTCTTGGTCAGGGTGAACCAAAGCTACGCACCAGGCAGGATTCGTGTGGAGAGGAGGTGAGTCACGCGGACTTCTTAAATACCAAGCTCCCACAGAAACCATTCCTAGACATGCGCACAGAGGTTGCCACACCACTAAGCCCTCGAGTTAGGGTGAGCCGAGCTACGCACTGGGTAGGATTCTGCAAGAGGATGTGAGTCACTAGGACTGCTTAAATACCAAGCTCTTCCGGATCCAATCCTAGACATGCGTACAGGGGTTACCACACCACTAGCTCAGTGACTTAGCCATAGGTTTGTTTAGTGCTTAAAGTCTTATGTGGTTTTGTGTTTGAGTAGTCTAATCCTAGGGTTCAAGTTCCTATCATTCTATTCTACGTTCCATGCCTTTTCTACCCTTATATAAATCACAGAATCACACATAGAGTTAGGGTACTTACGGTGGACTACTGAATTGGAGACTTAGGGGCCATGCTAGAAGCACGCTTATTTTCAAAGAAAATCATTTGGCTCGCTTTGAAAGCGTTTTGGGCCTTAGCCCACAGTGAGAGTTTAAAGCGGGCTCGATACCAAATTGAAACACCCACACCCTACCACGAGCTGAGCAGGATCTGGTATGTTCCTAAAGTAAATCGGTTTCAAAGATTTTCGTTACTTAGAGAAAATTTGTAAAATATTTAGAAAAATGTTGTTGTGAATTGGGCTTAGATTGGAAACCCATTTAATTAATCTTGTAAATCCAATTTTATTAAGGTGACCAAAATAATTTTTAGGGTTTATAAAAAAATATATATCACTTTAACTTTAGTCATATTTAGTTAAGTAATATAATAGTAAAAAGTAAAGCAAAGTAAAGAAAATCCATTGGGCCTTATGGCCTTATTACATCAAGTAAAACCCAAAATAAAATTAAAGGAACTAAAAGAAATAAAGTCCAAATTTAAGCGGAATCTTCAAATGAGACATGGCCACCTCAAGGTCTACCGGCCCGGTCCGTCACTGTTCATCACCTGAAAATAATTCCCACATCGGGGTGAGTCAACAGACTCAATGTGCACTGATACTAACATTCAACAAATCGAGGCATACATGTTCATATCAATTTCATATTCAAATAAAAACGATGATGCAACCCAACCCAAGCCTAAGGGTCCATCCGCTACACACCACCCGTACCTGCCAGTCACACCATGGGGACTACTAAGTCAATCCTCCATCCGCTACACACCATCGAAGGCAGTCGCTGCAGTCGACGTGCTCATTGCCCATATAATTTGTGTCATTAGACACCATATTCAAATAATGTAACCGAAGTTACCAAATTCAAATATTTGTGACCGTAGTCACCATATAACGTTGGTGAGACCGAAGTCAACACCTTCTAACGTTGGTGAGACCGAAGTCAACACCTTCTAACGTTGGTGAGACCGAAGTCAACACCTTCTTCCCCTTTTACATAAATCCCGAATGCCCCAAAAATATATACATCATGCATAACATACTTAATTTCATAATCATATACATATATTCACATGTTATAAAATAACATATTTCATAACCCTATCAGAAGTAGGAAACGTACCTGAGTACTTTTGTACCACATTAGGGTACTTAGCCATATTCATATTCTTACGTATAATCACATAATAAAATAATTGCCATATGAAATATCGAAAGTTAGTGTGCGTACACACCTGATTTGCTTAATAGATTCCTTGAAATCCCGAAGAACGATCTACCGATCTAGATTTTTACTCCTATATTCGGCCAACCATTAAAATATATTAACAAACTTATTTGGCTTAAAAACCAAATCCAAGTAGGATTTGTATTACTTACCTTGTTTGCCGAATTTGGGTGTCTATAAATCAAGTCCCAAAATTGCTAGTATTCCTTTTCCTTGAAATCGGCTAACACTAGCCATGTAACCATGTTAGTTTCCGGCTTTTGAAATAATGGGAAATAATCCTAAATATCAAGAAAACAAGCCTTACCTTTAATGCTTTGATCGATTGTTTCCTTGCCTAGAGTCACAGAGTTTCGGCTATGGAGTTTTAATTAGGGATCAAAGAGTGTTTTGGCTCGACAATATCAAAGGAGAGGAGAAGAAAATAGAAGAAGAAGAGATGGATTTTGCTTAAAGAGAAATTCGGCAAAGAGGGGGAGAGAGCAAGGGATTTTGGCTACTTGGAAAGATGAGAGAAAAAGACCTTGGGTTCTCCTTTTATAATAAATTTACTAGGCCAAGAGTCCTTGACTTGGCCACCACTCTCCTTAAGATAATATTATCTCCTTTATCTAAAAATAAAAGCATTTAATCCATCAATTATCTCCTCGGATAATCCAAATTTAAAATCCCTTATTTATCACTTAAAATAATCTAAAATAAATCCATTATTTATCCCTTATCTCTTAATAAAAATAATACCAATAATAATCCATCATTATCTATCTATTTGTCGAATTTTAAAAGGATAAAAGCTCTTAAAATTAGCCTATGTAAATCCACCCTGTCCATCCTTGCGACAAAATAGAACTTTTATTTTAGCTTCCCATGCGACTCAAACTCAGGCCCATTTCTCTTACACATGGCACCATTTCCATAAGCCTTAAGTGACACCTTCAAGCCACTTTTCCAAGCCTGTTTGTGTGTCAAATTTCACCAACTTTTACTTTTAAGGCCATCTTGCCCTTATTTCCTATTTTGAACTTTAAAATTTGTCATTCCGGCCTTATTTCTAAGTTTCTTAAAATTTTCGATCGGCTCTGTAACTTGCCATTTTTCTTACATCTTCAAGTTTCCAAAATGTTCAGGTTTCCATTTTTGGATCATTTCCAAAAATGTTCAGGTTTCCAAAATGTTCAAGTTTCCAAAATGTTCACTTTCCTAATTTACTTAGGTTTCCAAAAATGGTCATTTTCTTATTTCCAACATAACATTTCCATCCATTCTCAGGTTTCCAAAAATCATTCCAAATTTATTCCAAAACACATAAAAGATGCCTTTTTGTACAATTAGGCCAAAATGCATAGGCCCTTTTCAGGATGTTACAAATGTACTTTCATTGAATCCTCAAGCTTCCAAGTTGCTTCCTCGACCCCGTGCTTATGGTACAATACTTTCACTAACGAGAATTTCTTATTATGCAACTCTTTCACTTCATGAGTCAAAAGAGGAATTGGTTCTTCCTCATAGGTCAAATAAGAATGAATCTCAATTTCTGACGGACTAATTACATGAGAAGGATCGGATCTATATCGTCGCAGCATCGAAACACGGAAAACATTGTGGATCTTTTCTAACACAGGTGGAAACACCAACCTATACGCATCCGGCCTGATACGTTCAATAATTTCGTACGGCCCAATAAATCTCAGACTCAGCTTTCTCTTGCGACCAAATCTAAGTATTTTCTTCCACGGTGAGACTTTCAAAAATACTCGGTCACCTACATGAAACTCTATATCTTTACGTTTCAAGTTCGCATATGATTTCTGACAATCTGACGCTGCTTTCAAACTTTCTTGGATCACTTTTATTTTCTGATTGGTCTCTTTGATTAAGTTAACCCCGTGTCTCTTGCTTTCACTTAGTTCGGTCCAATACAAAGGTGTACAACATTTACGACCGTAGAAAGCTTCATAAAGTGCCATTCTGATACTCAATTGAAAGCCATTATTGTACGTAAATTCAATCAAAGGCAAGTATCATTCCCACGTACCCTCGAACTCAAGAACACAACATCTCAACATATCCTCAAGTATTTGAATAATACGTTCAGATTGACCATCCATCTGAGGGTGAAAAGCAGTACTGAAATGCAATTTAGTACCTAGAGCATCTTGCAGTTTCTTCCAAAACTGTGATGTATATCTCGAATATCTATCTGAAATAATAGAAATAGGTACTCTGTGTAATCGTACAATCTGAGAAATGTACAATTCAACTAACTTATCATTGAGAAATCTATACGTTTCAGAATAAAATGAGCCGATTTCGTCAATCTATCAACAATAACCCAGATTGCATCTTTCTTGCTTGGTGTCAACGGTAACCCAGATACGAAATCCATCGTGACTTGATCCCAATTCCACTCGGGTATCATAATCGGCTGAAGTAATCCTGATGGCACCTGATGCTTGGCTTTTACTTGCTGGCATATCAAACACTTCGACACAAAATTTGAAATATCTCATTTCATAGTGTGCCATGAATAATGTTGTTTCAAGTCATTATACATTTTTGTGCTACCCGGGTGAACTGACAATCTACTATTATGAGCTTCTCTACAAATCATTCGAATCAACTTAAGATCTTTTGGTATACACATTCGATTTTTGAATCGTAAGTATTCCTCAGTATCAATCTAAAATTTTGAGTCAGTATTCAAACCACATTGATTCATTTTTTCTAATAAGTAATTATCAACCATTTGAGCTTCGCAGATCTATTAAACAAATAAAGGTCTCACTTTTAATTCTGCAATAATCACAAAATCTTCAAACATAACTATATCTGCATTCATTGCACATAAAGAAAACAGTGATTTTCTGCTTAGGGCATCAACAACCACATTAGCTTTCCCTGGGTGATAATCAATCACAAGCTCGTAGTCTTTTAATAATTCCAGTCGTCGTCACTGTCTCAAATTTAAATCTTTCTGAGTCATTAAATACTTTAGACTTTTATGATCAGAATAGATATGGCATTTTTCACCAAACAAATAGTGACGCCATATTTTCAGAGCAAAAATTATGGCAGCCAATTCGAAATCGTGTGTCGGATAGTTCTTTTCGTGCGTCTTTAATTGTCTCGAAGTGTAGGCTACAACTTTACCCTCCTTCATCAAAACACAGTCCAAACCATTCGAGGATGCATCACTGAAGATTACGAACTCTTTACCTGACTCTGGCTGTACAAGAACGGGAGCTTCAGTCAAATGAGCTTTCAACTGATCGAAACTTTTCTGACACCTTTTCGTCCACTCGAATCTAACATATTTCTAAAGTAGCTTTGTCATCAGAGCTGTAATAATTGAGAACCCTTTCACGAAGCATCTATATTAATCAGTAAGCCCTAAAAAACTCAAAACTTCAGAAACATTCCGTTGTGGTTTCCAATCAAGAATAGCCAAAACCTTACTTGGATCAACCCAAATAACTGACGCTGAAACAACATGCACCAAGAAGCTAACTTCACGTAACCAAAACTCACACTTACTAAATTTCACGTACAACTGCTTATCATGCAAAATCTGTAGCACAAGTCTTAAGTGTTTTGTATGCTCAGTTTCGTAATGGAAATAGATCAAAATATCTATAAACACAACCAAAAATCATTCCAAATATTGTCTAAATACCCGATTCATCAAATCCGTGAAAATAGTAGGGGCATTAGTGAGTCCAAACGGCATCACCAAGAACTCTTAATGGCCGCATCTCGTCTAAAATGCAGTCTTAGGTACATCTGAATCTCTAACTCGTAACTGGTAATAACTCGATCTTAAATCAATCTTTGAAAATACTGAGGCTCTCTTTAGCTGATCAAATAAATCATCAATGGGCGGCAACGGGTATTTATTCTTCATGGTTACTTTATTGAGTTATCGATAGTCGATGCACATTCTCAAAGTTCCATCTTTCTTTTTCACAAAAAGAACTGGTGCACCCCAAGGAGAGAAACTCAGTCGGGTAAAACCGCTATCTGTCAATTCTTGCAACTAGGCTTTCAACTCTTTTAATTTAGTTGGTGCCATTCTATATGGAGCTATTTAAATCGGAGTCGTACCTAGCACCAGCTCAATACCAAACTCTACTTCCCGAACAGGTGGCAAACTCGACAATACTTCTAGAAACACAGCCGCATACTCACATACAACTGGTACAGCTTCTATCTTCTTTTCGATCACTTTACTATCAATCACATAAGCAAAGTAAGCTTCGTAACCCTTTCGTAAATACTGTCAAGCCAACATCGAATATATCACTACTGGTAGCCCATTCAAATCCAGATTGTATTCGAATTATCTCATTATTCTGGCATCACAGATTAATATTCTTTCGTCTAGAATTCACTACTGCATCATGCATAGTTAACCAGTCTATACCGAGAATGATATCAAACTCATCAAATGGTAGTAACATCAAATCATCCAGAAAACACGAATCTCGAATCCTCAAAGGGAAATTCTTGCACACATTGTCAACTAGTACACACCGGCCCAAAGGGTTCGAAACTCGAATAAAAAATTCAGTAGACTCAATAGGTAAAGTCTTATTGAATTCTAATATTTCACACACATAGGAATGAGTTGAACCGGGGTCAATCAGAGCAATTACACTAGTATTAAAGAGAGTAAAAATACTGGTGATGACATCTGTAATGAAGCCTCCTTTGGGGCACAAATGGCATAGGCTCTAGTAGGCACCCGAGCCTCTGATCGAATAGCTGTATCCAAAGTCCCTCTCTAAGTGTCACTCCTACCTTCCACACTTCGAGGTGGTCTACCTCTAGCTGTAGTATCGCTCGATCTTGCACTCTGAACATTATACTCCTCATCTAACTCCAGGCAATCCCAAATGAAATGATCCTACGAACCACACTTATAGCAAGCTCAGTTGTTGGACTTGCTCCAACATTCACCAAAATGTCACCTACCACACTGTTGACACTCTGGTTTATTTGGTTGAGTATTGCCAACACTAGCAACCGAGGTAGCTAGTGAACTCATTGGTGGTCATTCTTGTATAGAAATCCCTGTATTAGCTTTGGATCGGCTATTTCCATTTTTGAACTTCTTTGTTGTCGATTGTGAAAATTTACCCGCTGATCTCTTACGAAAATCTCTAGCTTCAAAATCGACTTTTCATTTTTCTTTCCCTAGCTATTTGGCTTTACAAGCTTGCTCAACAAGTACCACGAACTCATTTATTTCAAGTATACCAACCGGTAATTTTATGTCTTCGTTTAACCCTTCTTCAAATCTTCTACACATAGTAGCCTCAGATGAAACACACTCACGGGCATATCGGCTAAGCCTTACAAACTTGTGTTCATACCCGGATACGATTATACGACCCTGTTTAAGCTCAAGAAATTCCTTGTGTTTCAAATCTATGAATCGTTGACTAATGTATTTCTTGCGAAACTCCGTCTGAAAGAAATCCCAAGTGACTTGTTCCTTCGAAACGACCGAAACCAGAGTGTTCCACCCATAATAGGTGAAATCTCGTAATAAGGATATAGCACATCTCAGGCACTCATTATGTAACAGTTCGATTTAGGGCCTAGACGGGATAGTGGTGCGAGGCCACAAACCCGAGGTGAAATTATGTGTTTTTCCAGGTTTATGCCATGTTTGCATGCTAGTATGAATATTTTGTAAAGCAATTTTATTAAGTTGAGGTCAATTGGTCTAAAAAGGACTAAATTACAAAATTTGCAATATATGAGTTTTAGAAGCTTTTTGCATGAAATTGCTTTAGAATAATAATTATGAGCCCTTAAATAGCAAATTATCGAAAAATATAATTTTGGACAAAATTGGGCTTAAGATGGCTAGATAGAAATTTTTAAGAGGAAGGGCATTTTGGTCATTTGGCCTAATTAGTGTTTTAAGTGGGAAGAAGATGAGAAAAATCCACTCATCTTCTTCCTTGGGCTGCCAAAAATATGGAGGCACCATACTTAGGGTTCTTCATTTTTTTTTTCAAGCTCATAGTAAGTTCATCTTAGCCTCGTTTTTAATATTTTTCTTATTTTTGAAGTTCTCGTATTATGAATTAGCTAATTTTAGCTATAAAATGAGCTAAGATGCATGTTCAAAAATCTACCCTTGGATGACATGCTTGTTAAATGATGTTTTATGAAGTTTGAGAGAGTTTGATGTTACATCTTTTCCTTAATGAATTTCATGAAAAAAATGTAGTATGGACCATTTTGTAACAGTTATAAAATTGGTCATACCTACTAGAAATAGTGAGAAATGATGATTGTTATAGAAGAGAAAATGATTCAGTTGAGCATGAAGTTTAAGAAAGTTGCATGAAAATCATTTTACGAGTATTGGGGCAATAGTGCAAACTTTAGAAAGTATAAGGGCAAAATAGTAATTTTGCCAAAGTATGAGTTATGAGTCAATTTAGTCAATATGGTTTTAAATGATCTATTAATGATTATAGATCAAGAAAAACGAAGCCCGAATCGAATCCGAAACAAGAACAAAGTCGAGGACTAAATTGCACATCTATATACATTTTGTATATTGAGGTAAGTTTGTATGATTTCTAAGCTTTATGATTATTATCATTAAATTGCTTAAAATAATGTATAATAATTGTATGAAATGTTCATGTTATGTTCAAGCAAGAAATCATGATGATAAGTACGAGCAAGTCCCGATGGGAGGTGAATTTCCCAGGATACTTGATCTACCAAGCAAATTATCAGGTAAGTCCAAGGCAAGCTTGGCATTGATCAAGATATCATGTAAGTCCAAGGCAAGCATGGCATTGATCAAGATATCATGTAAGTCCAAGGCAAGCTTGGCATTGATCAAGTTAGCAAGCAAGTTATCATGTAAGTCCAAGGCAAGCATGGCATTGATCAAGTTAGCAAGCAAGTTATCATGTAAGTCCAAGGCAAGCTTGGCATTGATCAAGTTAACAAGCAAGTTATCATGTAAGTCCAAGGACTCAAGCTTGGCATTGAGTATGTTATCAAGAGCAAGACTTCATATAAGTCCATGTCAAGACATGGCTGTGAAACCAAGATGAGATAACCCATGTAAGACTATGTCTAGGTTATGGCTTTGGCATCATATTATGTGGGAAGAGATTTAGTATCCTCGGTTATTCACAAAAATTCATCGGGCAAATGAGTAAACTAAAATAAGATAGCAAGAAAGATAAGAAAGTAAAGTTAGTATCAAGTTGAAGTTAGATGAAGTTAAGTATTATTCATATTGTGAATGAGAAAGTAGATATCATGTTTATTGTTATTATAGTATACTGATCAATGTGATCAAGTGATACAGGTATCATGGTTACCTTACAAGTATGATAATAGTAAGTGTCATGAGACATGTAAGAATTTATATGAGTAAGTAAGCTCTTTAGCTAAAATTCATGATACCATTGTTTATGTGAAATGGTCTATATTAAGCAATGATGATGCTATGAGTTGTTACATGCAAACTTACTAAGCTATATGCTTACGTTATGATTCTTTCTTTCTATGCAGTCCCGCCAAGCTAACTTGTGGATCATTAATGTCGGAGCTCGTGACACACTATCAACTCTTATTTTGGTATAGCCAAGTTACTTTACTAAGTATGGCATGTTTAGGAAACATTCATTTTGTGGACATGTTTTAAGAAAGGCCTTTGTAAAGGCTATCAAGTTTATTATTATTTTGTATATGGCTAAGTAATTGGCCAAATTTGACTAAGCATGTATGTTTGTTGAAACCAATGAAGCATGTAGTATTATTCATAAAATTGGGTTGTTATTGCGTCATTTAATTGTGTATGGATATGATCTTCATTTCAGGGTGGCTAACGGCTTGGTAAATAGCCTGTAAGTGCCCACACGATTGGACACACGGGCGTGTGTCAAGACCATGTTAACCTTGAACCTTAGTATTACTAATCATAAGAGGCCACGGGCAAATCCCACGGCCTTGTACGTGTTTCGTGTAAGACACATGGTTTGGACATGGGTGTGTTCCCAGACCATGTTGATTTAGTCAGTATATCAAGGATTAGCACACAGTCTAAGCCCACGGGCGTGTTATGGCGGTGTGAAATTAGTGAGTAACCTTCCACGATTGGTAGACACTAGCGTGTATAAGCCATGTTGAAATAGTCAGTAGCCCTACACAGTTTGAGGGCATGGGCATGCTTTAGGGTACACGAGCATGTTCCAAGTCACACGGGCCTGTGAACCCTGCTTCAAAAATGAGTTACTTAATATTAATCCCGAAAGTTTTCTAACATGAGTTAAAGGCCTCGTAGGCCCTTGTTATATGTGCTGACTACGAAAGTGAAGTTTTTAGGTTGGAACAAAATTTTATAGCCCGAAAGTACTTGTTTCAGTGAGTTCAAGCATAGTAATGTCTCGTATCTAGACCCAGTATCGGTCTTAGGTGTGAGGTGTTACATTTAGTAGTATCAGAGCTACGATTTAGTCGGTTCTAGGACTAACGTAGCACGAGCATGATTCTAGCTATACATGCCATACGTAAAAATGTTTTTATAATGATAGTGTGACGACTTAAATTATGTTTATACATATAGTAAATGGATCCTGAAAGAGCTGAGGCGGGTGATGTAGAAAGTAGCGCACCAGCTCCCGCAGAAGGGATGGTGCCGTATGAGAATGAGAATAGACCCACTACAGTGAGTCAAGAAGGAGGAGGAGAAGGAGGAGGAGAATAGACCCACTACTATGATGGATGCCTCGTACACAGAGTTCGTTCGAGCGAACCCGAATGCACAACCCCCTCCAACCCCGCCTATTCCACAACCTACTCAAGTAGCCCCTCAAGTAATAGAGGTGGTAAGAGGGGGTATACCTCCAATCGATAGTATTAGGAAGCATGGGGCAGATGAATTCTGAGCTAGAAAAGATGATGATCCAGAAAGAGCTGAGTTCTGGTTAGAAAATACCATCAGAGTATTTAACGAATTGTCCTGCACTCCTGACGAATGCATGAAGTGTGTAGTCTCTCTCTTAAGAGATTCTGCTTACCAATGGTGGAACACCCTTGTGTCAGTGGTACCAAGGGAAAGGATCTCATGGGAATTCTTCCAAAAAGAGTTTAAGAAAAAGTATATCAGTCAGAGGTTTGTAGACCAGAAGATGAAAGAATTTCTAGAGCTGAAGTAAGCCAAGATGTCAGTAACCGATTATGAGTGAGAGTTTGTACGACTCAGCAAGTATGATCGCGAATGTGTGTCCACTGAGGCCATTATCAGTAAAAGGTTTGATGATGGTTTAAACGAGGACATTAAGCTGGTTGTTGCTATCCTCGAATTAAAAGAATTTGTTGTGGCAGTGGAAAGGGCTTGCAAAGCCGAAGAACTAGTAAAAGAGAAGAAGAAATTTGAAATAGAATCTCACGATTCTAGAAAGAGACAGTAGAACAAGTCGTTCCAATCGTCATCCAAGAAGTTAAGAGATTTTTCTACTCGAACAGCTACTTCCACTAAATTTTCAAAAAAAGACAAGAGTAAGCAGTATTTGGAAAATAAAGCACAGACGACTTCAGTTGCAAGTGTTGGGAATTTTAGACCAATGACAGACCAGAATGTCCATAATGTGGCAGACGCAATTTGGGAGAATTTCGAGCACATGAAAATGCATGTTTTAGATGTGGTTCCCAAGACCATTTCATAAAGGATTGTCCGAAGATGACTAAAGAAGAGAGAACTCAGAACCCGAGATCTGGGAGTATGGTCAGAACCCGAGATTTGGGAGTATGGTAAGAAGGAGACCATAGAGGAACTCGAGGAGAGGGGCAAGTGGAAGAGGTAGCCCAGAGAGCAGGCTATGAGACCTGAGGGTAGAGTGCCTGCAAGGGCTTATGCCATATGCACTCACGAAGAGGCATCTTCCCCTGATGTTATTACGGGTACCTTTTCCCTTTATAATACTAAATTTATTGCTTTAATAGATCCCGGATCCACACACTCTTACATTTGCATGAAATTATTACCCGGTTTGGGTATGCCTATAGATACCACAGAATTTGGGATTAAGGTGTCTAATCCTTTATGCAAGAGTATGTTAGTTGATAAAGTTTGTAAAGATTGCCCATTAATGATTAGAGGCCATTGCTTTAAAGAAAATCTTATGTTGTTACCATTTGATGAATTCGAACTCATTCTTGGTATGAACTGGTTGACTACTCATAATGTAATTGTAAATTGTGGGAAGAAATACATCGAGATGAGATGTAAGAATGGGGTTACTCTCCTTGAAGTGTGTCTTCCATTCGTCTAGTTTATCGATCCAAAGCCTTTATTCCTCATGAATTTCTTCTTTATCGACACGAGGTCTAGGATCTGGCATCTGCGAAAGAGCTTCAAGAAACGGCAAGTTAATATGAAATTTCTTTGGATGTTCAGGAGACTTACCAAATTGTTCTTCTATGTAGTCTTTCTTTATTGCATTGGGGTATGGCACACGAGCTTGGTACTCTGTAATTACTCAGTTTGGTAAATCCTGACTTACCTCAACTTACCACAAGTTCTTGCCTCAAGTCAGATTCCACTAACCTTTCACTGTCATGAGCAGTTACGGCTTGAATTTACCCTTTTGGGTTAGTTTCAGTGTTGCTTGGTAGAAACCCTTGTGGTCTTTCGGAGATTAACTTTGCAAGTTGTCCAACTGACTTAGTAATTTCCCCAACTGACTTAGTACGTTCCCCAACTTGGTTCTTGATCCCTTCAATTGATGTTTGTTGATTTTTAAGTGTTGTCTCAGTGTCTTGGAAATGGTTTTCTATGGTTGCTACGAATTTTGCCAACATCTCTCCAAGGTTCGGCTCATCTTCCTATTGGTGAGGTGGTTGTTGAAAATCTGGATTTTCTGTGGCTGCTATGAATTGTGTCAGCATTTCCTCAAGACTCAACTCATTTTCTTGTTGGTGACGCGGTTGTTGAAAATTTGGAGGAAGTTCCTGTCTTTGGCTGTTTTGATCATCCCACAAGAAATTGGAATGGTACCTCCAACCTGCATTATAAGTGTCACCATAAAAATTATTTTGAAGTCTAGAATAGTTACCCGTATAGTGAGCTTGCTCGTTTTCCATGCCATATCCGTAGGGTGGATACTCAGGACTTGACACGCCTCCTAAATTCGAATCATATTATATTTTTGGGTGAACCTGAGAGAGACTATACAAACCATCAATCTTTTTATTCATCATCTCTAACTGATTAGATAACTTGGTGACCACGTCGAGGTTGAAGACACTGGCTGCTTTAGCAGGAATTGTCCTCATGGCTTGCCACTAATAATTATTCAGTGCCATCTTCTCTATAAACTAAATTTATCTGCCAAAAGCAAATAGAATAAATATTAGCAAAGTAAAAAAAAATAAAAATAAAAATAAAAATAATGAAAATAAATTGCAATAAAAAATGGCTAGAAATATAAAAATTAAACTTTCTTAATATTTTAGATCCCCGGCAATGGCGCCTAAAACTTGATCGTTGTCTTCTCGAGTTTTAAAATTTATAAAGAGAATGATCGAACTTGAAAACTAACTCTGACAACGACTTAAGGCAAGTGCACCTATCGAACAGTAGGATAGCTTAGGCAAGACCGGATTGTCGAACCCAAAGGAACTAAAAGTACTAATACTAACCTTCTTTCTATTATTTAGCCTAAATATTAAGTGATTGGTTGTTTTATCTAAAACTAACTAACTACTAAGATAAAGATGCAAAGACAAAAAGAATGAATTAGGGAAATACTGTTGGGAAAACTCAATTCATTAAGACTATCCCCTTAGGAAGAATCAACATAGACTTCACTTGTTATCTAACACTGAACTAGATGATTTATTCACTTGACTTGATCTGTAAGATTCCCTAGTTTATATTAAACCGTCTCTCGAGGCAAATAACGTCTAACCCTAAGTTGATTATTTGAAATCTTTTCTAATTAAAACCCCTAGAATCGCATTAACTCGATCTATGGACTCCCATATTAGGTTTCACCCTAATTCGGCAAAATCTCGTCACCCTATCTCTAGGCGCGCGATCAACTCCGCTTAATTATGCTAGATCTACTCTTAGACAGGGACCTTTGCTCCACCACCTAAGCACATTCAACTTGAAGCAATATCCCGAAAATATTAACACAAGAATTAAGCTCACATAATTAAGAACAAATCAAATATTTATCATATAGTTCAGAAAATAATAACAAGATTCGTCTTAGGTTTCATCCCCTTCAGGTATCTGAAGGGTTTAGCTCATAACAATAAAAGAAAACATCTCAGAAGAAAAGATAAAACAAAACATAAGAAATCCCTAAAACTCCCTGAAGGAATTGAAGGAGAAATCTGCCGTCTTGAGTAGAATTTTAGCTTCTTGAGATGGATCAACTGGCTATCTTTAAGTGATTCCAACAAATCTAACTTTTTCGTCTCGACTCCTTGGCCTAGCTCACCACCTAGCCTAGCTCTGGCAGAAGGTTTCTGTCGAACTCCCCTCTTAAATTGCCTCCTAGGGTGTTTATATAGACTTTGAGATGCTTTACTTAGCCCCTACATATCCTAATTCAAGTATAATTTCTACTAGGGTGTTTGAATAGGCTTTGGAATGTGTTTCTTTTCCTCTAAGTACTCTGTTACGAGTAGAACTCCACTTGGCCGTGGCAGGGACTTAGCCATGGGCATACGCTAGTGTGTTTCGTGGCCAGGCCATGTGTGAGCCTGTTGATGAGGTACTGTCGTGTGAATCATGTTCAGGCTATGTTCAGACTTCTCTTAAGAGGCACGGCCGTATGGGCTTAAGTCCAGGCCGTGCCGATTTCGTGATATGGCCAATTTGGTCCATTTTAGGCCCGTTTCTTATTCTTTTCGTCATTAGGTGCTTTCCTAAGTATAAAACTTGAAAAGAAAGGATTAAGAGCACCTTTTTACATAAATCAAGGGATAAATCATCCAAAAGTATGCTAAATGTGGGATTAAAATATGTTACTTTTATGGTTTATCAATAACACTATACTAACAAAGTCGAAATAATATATTCACAACCAAATTAACCATGATCTTAATCCATATAACCTTCGAAAACTTTCTCATTTCACCGCCCATAGGCCGAACTTCTAAGTCTTCAATAATAGGTTTCACATGCACATATATATGCTACTTACTGAACTTATACTTGCATTTCCAACCTATATAAATTGCAAATTCAAGATTTAAAAGTAAAACAATGAACTCTTTTTACAATCTTCCACATGGCCAAATACAATATATAAAATTCATGAAGGAAGAAAATCAATGAGATTATGTAAGCATTACTCCATGTCAATATATATCAATTAAACTATAAAATTTATTGATACATTCCATCCAACTAATTTGTCACTCCTACTTGATTTCAATTAATATCATCTCATAATATCAACTTACCCAAAAATTCAATCCATGATATAAAAATTAATCGCACACTTAGTACTCCTTAAACGATTTTGCACACTTAGTGCTCGAAATTAGATTCGCACACTTAGTGCATAACGACTAATTTCACGCACATAGTGCTCGATAATTAGATTCGCACACTTAGTGTATAATGACCGATTTTGCACACTTAGTGCTCGATATTTTAAATTTTGCACACTTAGTGCATAATGACCGATTTCACACACTTAGTGCTCGGTATATTAAAATTAGCACACTTAGTGCATATCTCAAGTTCGTTACTCATTTACATTTATATACACATTCATAAAGCTTAAACTTCAACCTCATAGGTACATACGTGGTAACATGTTCATCACATAAATTACAACATAACCTAGTATATCATTAACACATGTTTATACCACACATTCGGTTCTATTCACCTTCCAATCAATATCATAATCGAATATACCATTTACAATTAGATGTACCTCACATTCGGCTTATCAACAAATTTATACATATATTTCCATTGAAATCATATACGTCAATATAGATAAATTCCTATGTAATATGATTGCTTAAAAACATACCTCGAGTATCGACAGACTTTGTTTCCCGACTATTCGATTTATTTCCCGGATCCACTCCCGATCCTTTTTGCTCTTGGTCTATATAAAATTCAAATTCAGCTCATTCAACGTATTTTCATTCAATTCATTCCAAAAACACATAATTGGGAAATTTACAATTTTACCCCTGACATTTTACACTTTTTATAATTTATTCCCTATAGCATAAAACACAAAATATACATAATTTAATCACACTTCTTGAAAGCTGAATATTTATAGTCCTTATACAAACTCATTCCTTTCATTTATTTTGTAATTTAGTCCTTACAAAATTTATATTTATAAATTAATCCAAATTACTAAATTTCATCAACAATTTAAAGATAAACTTCTTAATCTAGCATGCATATATCATATCTGATCATTAAATAACACAAAAATCAAGCTTCCATCAATGGCAATACACGTATTACACAACCAAATCAAAAATTCAAGTATGGGCTAGCTAAATCACATAGCAATGATCTCAAAAACATAAAAATAATCAAAAACCAAACAAAATCACTTACCTAATTAAGCCTCCAAAGTGCCGAATGAAGCTAGGTTTTATTTTCTTTTTCTTTTGCTAAGTTTCGGTCATGCAACAAAAAGATGAACACTTTCATCTTTTTCTTTCAATATAATATTTTATCAACTATAATAATATATCACAATGTCATAAAATAAAATAAACAACTTTAAATCACTATTACATGCAAATGATGGCCGGAACTAAGCTTTATTTTTGCTAAATTGCACTATTAATACCTCAATTTAAGGAGCTACCTTCAACTTAGTACTTATACATTCAACCACCAATTTTTCTTTTTATGCGATTAAGCCCTTTTTCACGATTAAACACCAAGATAATCAAATTTTAATATGAAACTTTTACACACATCAATTCACACATAAGAAGCAAAGAAAATAATATTAAAATATTATTTCAACTGGAATTCGTGGTCCCGAAACCACCGTTTTAATTGGGGTCAAAATCGGGCTGTTACAACTCTCCCCCTTAAGGATTTTTATCCTCAGAAAATCTTTTCGGTGAATAGGTTAGGATAACGTACTTTCATTGAATCCTCAAGCTCCCAAGTTGCTTCCTCGACCTCGAGCTTATGCTACAATACTTTCACTAACGAGAATTTCTTATTATGCAACTCTTTCACTTCATGAGTCAAAAAAGGAATCGGTTCTTCCTCAAAGGTCAAATCAGATTGAATCTTAATTTCTGATGGACTAATTACATGAGAAGGATCGGATCTATATCGTAGTAACATCAAAGCATGGAAAACATTGTGGATCTTTTCTAACTCAGGTGGCAACACCAACCTATACATAACCTACCGACGTCGTTCAATAATTTAAATGCGGCTCAATAAATCTCAGACTCAGCTTTCTTTTGCGACCAAATCTGAGTATTTTCTTCCACGGTGAGACTTTCAAAAATACTCAGTCACCCACCTGAAACTCTATATCTTTACGTTTCAAGTCCGCAGATGATTTCTGACAATCTGACGCTGCTTTCAAACTTTCTCAGATCACTTTTATTTTTTGATCGGTCTCTTTGATTAAGTTAACCCCGTGTATCTTGCTTTCACTTAGTTCGGTCCAATACAAAGGTGTACGACATTTATGACCGTAGAAAGCTTCATAAAGTGCCATTTTGATACTCGATTGAAAGCTATTATTGTATGTAAATTCAATCAAAGGCAAGTATCATTCCTGTAACAGCCCGATTTAGACCTTAGTCACAGCGGTGGTTTTGAGACCATGAATCTGAGTCAAAAAAATATTTAAATATTATTTTAAATGCTTATTATGTAAGAATTAGTGTGTGTGAAATTTTCGTATTAAAATTTGATCTTTTAATGCTTAAATTTGAAATAAGGGCTTAATCACGTAAATTGAAAATTCGATGGTTAGATGAGATAGTGCTTAATTGTTGATGTTTTAATAAATTTGAGGCTTAAATTAGCAATTTGGCCATAAAGGAAGGGTAGTGGCCAGTTGGTATGCGTGAAATGATGATCTAATTGTTTATTATTTCTTTTGGTGAAAATTTTACATTATTTTAATGTGTTAGTGGTATTATAATAGAATAAAATAAACAAAATGAAAGAGAAATGAATATAGTGGCGGTCTAATTGCTTGTAATAATGAATTGGAAATTTTTTATTTATTTTATGACATGATGATATATTATAATATATGATAACATATTATATTAGATAAAAGGTGCAAAAGATGAAAGCACCCATCTTTCTTCTTTGTTTGGCGAAACTAAGAGAAAGAAGAGAAGTTTCACCTTGACAATTTCGGTGCTTGCATGTTAAATTAAAGGTATGTTTGAGCTTAGTTTTGAATAATTTTGACATATTTGTGATGGTTGTTGAGTTGTTTATCTTGCCCATGCGTTAATTTTTGAAATCTATAAAGAATTTATGTTCGACCTTTGAGGAAGTTGTGAAAATTAGGTGTTGATGTTAGGAAATAGAAAATATGTAATAGATTTTTTAAGTTTTGTATTATCAATCTTCAAGAAATTAGTTATTAGGGCTTAATTGATGAAATTGATAAATGGAGGGACTTGATTTCCTAAAATAAACATAGTGTAAGGACTTGTATAAGTCCAATAAATATTCGGCTCTTGTTTGGTGAAAGAAAATAGATTGAATTTTATGTCCTATGCATTGTGGACCATTTTGTGGAAATGCTTAAATAAGATTAAATTGTGAAATTTATATATATAGGGGTTAAAATGTGTAATAAATAAATTGTATGGACCCATATGGATGAGATGAGTATTCGGCATAAGCATAGCAAGGGCAAATTATGCTCATTTTGTGTTTTGTGAATTTTAGACTAAATAGCTAAAAATGTAAAATGTATGGGGTAAAAGTGCAAAATACTATTCATGTGTTTTTCAGTGAATTTAATTGAATATTGATTAAATGAGTTTAATTTATATCAAATTAGATCAATAAAAGAGAAAGTCGGATTCGAATCGGGGAAAGACAAAAAAATAGCCGAATAGTTGATTTTACGTTCGCCGATATCCGAGGTAAGTCTATAAGTAAATGGTTGTTCCTAATTTTAAATAAATGTAAATTATTCACGCTGAATTGAAATGTTTATAATTATATTTGCTATTACCGAATGTGAGGAATGGTAATTGATATGTTCAAGGAACTACTTGAGTAAGTTTGTAAGCAATTGGATTGATACAAATTTTATTCAATGTTGAATTGTATATGCTAAAGTGAAATAATAGACTTAATTATATAAAGTCGAATGTGGTATGGAAATATTTTATTATATTTGAAAGTGAGAATAAAATGCATATTATAAATGTAAGCTTGAATTAATTTGGGTGGATTGAATATTTGTATATGTATCAAATATAGTTACACGTGAAAATAGAATGTGATTGATCTTTGGAAATTAAAATGAGGATATATATACATATATATATCTTATTATGTATAATGGTTGTTGCTTAGAATGTGATATTATGTGATGGGAGAAGTGTGATGATTTTGAATTTTTAATCTTAAGTGTATTTTTTGGATGAAATGAAATCATGAGTATATTTAGTAATGAGGAGAAGATAAAATAATGGCACTATGTGTGCGAGCTAAAATACCGAGCACTGTGTGTGCGAGATCGGTTGAAGAGCACTGTGTGTGCGGATTTATTCACCAAGCACTATGTATGCGGGATCGATTGAAGAGCACTGTGTGTGCGGATTTATGCACCAAGCAATTGGTTGAAGAGTGTGTGCGAGATTGGTTGCGGATTTATTCACCGAGCACTGTGAGTGCGAAATCGATTGAGTGGCACTGTGTGTGCAGATTTATTCACCGAGAACTCTGCGTGCGAGATCGGTTGAAGAGCACTGTGTGTGCGGATTTATTCACCGAGCACTGTGTGTGCGAAATCGGTTGAGTGGCACTGTGTGTGCGGATTTATTTACCGAGCACTGTGTGTGCGAGATCGGTTGAGTAGCACTGTGTGAGCGGATTTATTCACCGAGCACTGTGTGTGCGAGATCGGTTCAAAAGCACTGTGTGTGCAAGTTTATTCACCGAGCACTGTGTATGCGAGATCGGTTCAAAGGCACTGTGTGTGCGGGTTATCGATTTTTGCTCAAGGATAGAAACACTTAGTAAAGGTAAACAAAAGTGTCAGGTATGTACATATTGAATAATGGTTTATCATCTTGGTTGAAATTTATTTAAGTTATTTCGATATGGTATGAAGGATATGAATACTTAGTCCATTTGTTTTGAGTTCTAATGAGCATGAGATTGATGTATGATAATTGTGTAATTTAAATATTAATGAGGTAAATTGTCCTTGTATACGAAATTAAAGTATCGAGAGGTTATTATTAATCTATGAGTTTGATTGAATGAATGAATGGTATGTTGGTAGTTGATTTTTGAGACCTATTGATCTAGATAGTTGTTGAATGGTAGCATGATATATGTAATTTCTATTACGAATCTGTTATCATCAAATAAGTTGATTTAATTAACCTTATAGGTTCGGTCACAAAGGTATGTGCATATGTGATGATGAATTGAACTTGTGTATAAGTGGTTATATGTGATATTATATTAAATTGAATATATGAGTACATGTGATAGTTTAATTAACTTTGGATGATCGGTCATATATATGATAATGGATTAAACTAGTATATTGGGCCATAAGTGATGGTATAATGAATTATGTGTATTTGATCTAATAAGTAAGTTTTAGATGTTGAAATGAAAATTTTATATCCTATGTATTTATATGTGAATTATATGGATTGAAAGGTGAGAAAGAAAATTAGGTAGTTAATATGTATATACGTGAACAAATGTATATGTATTTGTTTTGAGATGGGAAAATGATTTACGATCGATGTGAAATCTATTATTGAATGTATGAGTGTTTGGCCTTAAGGCTATAAAAGGTGAAAGTTTTCTGAATGATGATATGAATTATGAGTAAGTGAAGCTACTTAACGAGGAACATGGATTATATGAGAAAAGTGATTGTACATGTGTATGTGATTAACCAAACCTATTTGAATTAAATTTATATGTTTCTATGGTGAATTATTTGCTTATGGCTTACTAAGCTTTCAAAGCTTACTTTATGTAATATTTCCTATGTTTATAGAGTTTCAAAGACTTGCTCGGGTTGGAAGTCGAAGGAGATCTCATCACACTATCCAAATTTTGCTTCGGTAAATAAATGCTTGTAGATTTGGTTATGTGGCATGTATAGACTAGTTTTGATATTGCTAGTTTTGAAGTTGTATATATTTGTATAAGCCATGCGAAAATGGCTTGTCCATCTCATTATTCTTGGAATTTATATTTTGGCTTGATGATTTCGTTTGATTTGGTTTTGGTATATTTATAAGTATGATTAATGTATAGAGTTTATATGAAATGAAGTAAAGATGTTATGATCTAAATTTCGAGTTTTGTAACTTGAGTTATAGTCGATTTAGTCAATATGATGCTGATGGACAGTTTCAAATTTTATGCCCCAAATTGGTAGTTAAGTCCGGTAATACCTTGTAACCCATTTCCGGTGACGGATAAGGGTTAGGGGTGTTACAATTCCCACATACGCTCATACTCAAGAACACAACATCTCAACATATCCTCAAGTATTTGAATAATACGTTAAGATTGACCATCCATCTGAGGGTGAAAAGCAGTACTGAAATGCAATTTAGTACCTAGAGCATCTTGCAGTTTCTTCTAAAACTGCGATGTAAATCTCGAATCTCTATCTGAAACAATAGAAATAGGTACTTTGTGTAATCGTGCAATCCGAGAAATGTACAATTCAACTAACTTATCAAGCGAGAAACCTGTACGTATCAGAATAAAATGAGCCGATTTCGTCAATCTATCAACAATAACCTAGATTGCATCTTTCTTGCTTGGTGTCAACGGTAACCCAAATACGAAATCCACCATGACTTGATCCCATTTCCACTCGGGTATCATAATCGACTGAAGTAATCCCGATGGCACCTGATGCTCGACTTTTACTTGCTGACATATCAAACACTTCGACACAAAATTTGGAGACACCATAGTTACGGTTCTTCATTTTTTTTCAAGCTCATAGTAAGTTCATCTTAGACTCGTTTTTAATATTCTTCGTATTTTTGAAGTTCCCGCATTATGAATTAGCTAATTTTAGCTATAAAATGAGCTACGATGCATGTTCAAAAATCTACCCTTGAATGACATGCTTGTTAAATGATGTTTTCTGGAAGTTTAAGAGAGTTTAATGTTAGTTAAACATCTTTTCCTTAATGAATTTCATGAAAAAAAGGTAGTAGGGACCATTTTGTAACAGTTATAAAATTGGTCATACCTACTAGAAATAGTGAGAAATGTTGATTATTATAGAAGAGAAAATGATTCAGTTGAGCATGAAGTTTAAGAAAGTTGCATGAAAATCATTTTACGAGTATTGGGGCAAAAGTGCAAATTTTAAAAAGTATAGGGGCAAAATAGTAATTTTGCCAAAGTATGAGTTATTAGTCAAATTAGTCAATATGGTTTTTAAATGATCTATTTATGATTATAGATCAAGAAAAATAAAGCCCGGATTGAAACCGAGGCAAGAACAAAGTCGATGACTAAATTGCACATCTACATACATTTTGTATATTGAGGTAAGTTTGTAGGATTTCTGAGCTTTATGATTATTATCATTAAATTGCTTAAAATAATGTATAATAATTGTATGAAATGATCATGCTATGTTCAAGCAAGAAATCATGATGATAAGTACGAGTGAGTCCCGATGGGAGGAGAATTTCCCAAGATACTTGATCTACCAAGCAAATTATCATGTAAGTCCAAGGCAAGCTTGGCATTGATCAAGATATCATGTAAGTCCAAGGCAAGCGTGGCATTGATCAAGATATCATGTAAGTCCAAGGCAAGCTTGGCATTGATCAAGTTAGCAAGTAAGTTATCATGTAAGTCCACGGCAAGCTTGGCATTGATTAAGTTAGCAAGCAAGTTATCATGTAAGTCCAAGGCAAGCTTGGCATTGATCAAGTTAACAAGCAAGTTATCATGTAAGCTCAAGGACTCAAGTTTGGCATTGAGTATGTTATCATGAGCAAGACTTCATATAAGTCCATGTCAAGACATGGCTGTGAAACCAATATGAGATAACCCATGTAAGACCATGTCTAGGTTATGACTTTGGCATCATATTATGTGGGAAGAGATTTAGTATCCTCGGTTATTCACAAAAATTCATCGGGCAAATGAGTAAGCTAAAATAAGATAACAAGAAAGATAAGAAAGTAAAGTTAGTATCAAGATGAAGTTAGATGAAGTTGAGTATTATTCATGTTGTGAATGAGAAAGTAGATATCATGTTTATTGTTATTACAATATACTGATCAATGTGATCAAGTGATACACGTATCATGGTTACCTTACAAGTATGATAATAGTAAGTGTCATGAGACATGTAAGAATTTATATGACTAAGTAAGCTCTTTAGCTAAAATTCATGATACCATTGTTTATGTGAAATGGTCTATATTAAGCAATGACGATGCTATGAGTTGTTACATGCAAACTTACTAAGCTATATGCTTACGTTATGATTCTTTCTTTCTGTGTAGTCCCGCCAAGCTAACTCGTGGATTATTAATGTCGGAGCTGGTGACACACTATCAACTCTTATTTTGGTATAGCCAAGTTATTTTACTAAGTATGGCATGTTTAGGAAACATTCATTTTCTGGACATGTTTTAAGAAGGACTTTGTAAATGCTATCAAGTTTATTATTATTTTGGATACGGCTAAGTAATTGGCCAAATTTGACTAAGCATGTATGTTTGTTGAGACCAATGAAGCATGTAGTATTATTCATAAAATTGGGTTGTTATTGCGTCATTGAATTGTGTATGGATATGATCTTTATTTCAGGGTGGCTAACGGCTTGGTAAATAGCCTATAAGTGCCCACACGGTTCGCCACACGGGCTTGTGTTAAGACCGTGTTAACCTTGCACCTTAGTATTATTAATCATAATAGGCCATGGGCAAATCCCACGGCCGTGTATGTGTGCCATGTAAGATATACGGTTTGGACATGGGCGTGTTTCCAGACCATGTTGATTTAGTCAGTGTATCAAGGATTAGCACACAGTCTAAGCCCACGGGCATGTTATGGCGGTGTGAAATTAGTGAGTAACCTTCCACGATTGGTAGACACGGACGTGTTTAAGCCGTGTTGAAATAGTCAGTAGCCCTACACGGTTTGAGGGTGTGGGCTTGCTTAAGGGTACACGGGCATGTTCCAAGTCACACGGGCCTGTGAACCCTGCTTCAAAAATGAGTTATTAATGTTAATCCCGAAAGTTTTCTAACATGAGTTAAAGGCCTTGTAGGCCCTTGTTATATGTGCTGACTAAGAAAGTGAAGTTTTTAAGTTGGAACAAAAATTTATAGCCCAAAAGTACTTGTTTCAGTGAGTTCAAGCATAGTAATGTCTCGTATCCAGACCCAGTATCGGTCTTAGGTGCAGGGTGTTACATTTAATAGTATCAGAGCTACGATTTAGTCAGTTCTAGGACTAACGTAGCACAAGCATTAGTCTAGCTATACATGCCATACGTAAAAATGTTTTTATAATGATAGTGTGACGACTCCTGACGACTTAAATTATGTTTATACATATAGTAAATGGATCCCGAAAGAGCTGAGGCGGATGATGTAGAAAGTAACGCACCAGCTCCCGTAGAAGGGACGGTGCCGTATGAGAATGAGAATAGACCCACTACTGTGAGCCAAAAAGGAGGAGGAGAAGAGGCTAGAGAAGCCTTCCTCCATATGATGGATGCCTGGTACATGGAGTTTGTTTGAGCGAACCCGAATGCACAACCCCCTTCACCCCCGCCTGTTCTATAACCTACTCCAGTAGCCCCTCAAGTAATAGAGGTGGTAAGAGGAGGTAAACCTCCAATCGATAGGATCAGGAAGCATGGGGCAGAGGAATTCTGAGCTAGAAAAGATGATGATCCAGAAAGAGCTAAGTTCTGGTTAGAAAATACCATCAGAGCATTTAACAAACATCCCCGCACTCTGATTTAATGCATGAAGTGTGTAGTCTCTTTCTTAAGAGATTCTGCTTACCAATGGTGGAACACCCTTGTGTCAGTGGTACCAAGGGAAAGGATCTCATGGGAATTCTTCCAAGAAGAGTTTAAGCAAAAGTATACCAGTTAGAGGTTTGTAGGCCAGAAGAGGAATAAATATCTAGAGTTGAAGCAAGCCAAGATGTTAGTAATCGATTATGAGTGAGATTTTGTACGACTCAGCAAGTACGCTCGCAAATGTGTGTCCACTGAGGCCATTATGAGTAAAAGGTTTGAAGATGGTTTAAACGAGGGCAATAAGCTAGTTGTTGCTGTCCTCGAATTAAAAGAATTTGTAGTGCTAGTGGAAAGGGGTTGCAAAGCTGAAGAAGTAGTAAAAGAGAAGAAGAAATTTGAAATAGAGTCTCGCGATTCTAGAAAGAGACAGTAGAACAAGTCGTTCTAATCGTCATCCAAGAAGTGAAGAGATTTTTCTACTCGAACAGCTACTTCCACTGGATTTTCAAGAAAAGACAAGAGTAAGCAGTATTTGGAAAACAAAGCACAAACTACTTCAGTTGTAAGTGTTGGGAATTTTAGACCTGACAGACCAAAATGTCCACAATGTGGCAGACGCCATTTGGGAGAATTCCGAGCACATGAAAATGCATGTTTTAGATGTGGTTCCCAAGATCATTTCATAAAAGATTGTCCAGAAATGGCTAAATAAGAGAGAACTCAGAACCCTAGATCCGGGAGTATGGTCAGAGGGAGACCGCAGAGGAACCCGAGAAGAGGGGCAAGTGGAAGAGGTAACCCCAGAGAGCAGGCTGTGAGACTTGAGGGTAGAGTGCCTGCAAGGACTTATGTCATACGCACTCGCAAAGAGGCATCTTCCCCTGATGTTATTACGGGTAATTTTTCTCTTTATAATACTAAAGTTATTGCTTTAATAGATCCCGGATCCACACACTCTTACATTTGCATTAAATTATTACCTGGTTTAGGTATGCCTATAGATACCACAGAATTTGGGATTAAGGTATCTAATCTTTTAGGCAAGTGTATGTTAGTTGATAAAGTTTGTAAAGATTGTCCATTAATGATTAGAGGCCATTACTTTAAAGAAAATCTTATATTGTTACCATTTGATGAATTTGAACTCATTCTTGGTATGGGCTGGTTGACTGCTCATAATGTAATTGTAAATTGTGGGAAGAAATACATTGAGATGAGATGTGAGAATGGGGATACTCTCCTTGAAGTGTGTCTTCCATTCGTCTAGTTTATCGATCCAAAGCCTTCGTTCCTCATGAATTTCTTCTTTATCGACACGAGGTCTAGGATTTGGCATCTACGAAAGAGCTTCAAGAAACGACAAGTTAATATGAAATTTCTTTGGAAGTTCAGGAGACTTACCGAATTGTTTTTCTGTGTGGTCTTTCTTTATTGCATTGGGGTATGGCACATGAGCTTGGTACTATGTAATTGTCGGGTTTGGTAAATCCTGGCTTACCTCAACTTACCACAGGTTCTTGCCTCGAGTAGGATTCCACTAACCTTTCACTGTCATGAGCTGTTACGGCTTGAATTTGCTCTTTTGGGTTAGTTTCAGTGTTGCTTGGTAGACACCCTTCCGGACGTTTAGAGATTAACTTTGCAAGTTGTCCAACTGACTTAGTAATTTCCCTAGCTGACTTAGTAAGTTCCCCAACTTGGTTCTTTATCCCTTCAATCGATGTTTGTTGGTTTTTAAGTGTTGTCTCAGTGTCTTGGAAACGATTTTCTATGGTTGCTATGAATTTTGCCAACATCTCTTCAAGGTTTGACTCATCTTCCTGTTGGTGAGGTGATTGTTGAAAATCTGGATTTTCTATTACTACTATGAATTTTGTTAGCATCTCCTCAAGACTCGACTCATTTTCCTGTTGGTGAGGCGGTTGTTCAAAATTTGGAGGAAGTTCCTGTCTTTGACTGTTTTGATCGTCCCACAAGAAATTGGAATGGTACCTCCAACCTGCATTATAAGTGTCACTATAAACATTATTTTGAGGTCTAGAATAGTTACCCGTATAGTGAGCTTGCTCGCCATATCCGTAAGGTGGATACTCAGGATTCGCCACGCCTCTTAAATTCGTATCATATTGTATTTTTGGGTGTACCTACGAGAGACTATACAAACCATCAATCTTTTTATTCATCATCTCTAACTGATTAGATAACTTGGTGACCACGTCGAGTCGAAGACACTGGCTGCTTTAGGAATTGTCCTCATGGCTTGCCACTAATAATTATTCAGTGCCATTTCTCTATAAACTAAAATTATCTGCCAAAAGTAAATAGAAGAAAAATTAGCAAAGTAAAAAACATAAAAATAAAAATAATGAAAATAAATTGCAATAAAAAAATGGCTAAAGATATAAAAATTAAGCTTTCTTAATATTTTAGATCCCCGGTAATGGCGCCTAAAACTTGATCGTTGATTTGTCGAGTTTTAAAATTTATAAAGAGAATGATCGAACCTGAAAACTAACTCTGACAATGACTTAAGGCGAGTGCACCTATCGAACAGTAGGATAGCTTAGGCAAGACCGGATTGTCGAACCCAAAGGAACTAAAAGTACTAATACTAACCTTCTTTCTATTATTTTGCCTAAATATTAAGTGATTGGTTGTTTAATCTAAAACTAACTAACTACTAAGCTAAAGACACAAAGACAAAAAGAATGAATTAGGGAAATACTGTTGGGAAAACTCAATTCATTAAGACTATACCCTTAGGAAGAATCAACATAGACTTCACTTTTTATCTAACACTGAACCAGCCGATTTATTCACTTGACTTGATCTGTAAGATTCCCTAATTTATATTAAACCCTCTCTCAAGGTGAATAACGTCTAACCCTAAGTTGACTATTTGAAATCTCTTTCTAATTAAAACCACTAGAATCGCATTAACTCGATCTATGGACTCCCATATTAGGTTTCACCGTAATCCGGTAAAATCTCGTCACCCTGTCTCTAGGAACGCGATCAAATCCACTTAATTATACTAGATCTACTATTAGACAGAGACTTTTGCTCCACCATCTAAGCACATTCAACTTGAAGCAATATCCCGAAAATATTAACACAAGAATTAAGCTCACATAATTAAGAACAAATCAAATATTTATCATATAGTTCAGAAAACAATAACAACATTCGTCTTAGGTTTCATCCCCTTCAGGTATCTAAAGGGTTTAGCTCATAACAATAAAAGAAAACATCTCAGGAGAAAAGATAAAACAAAACATAAGAAATCCCTAAAACTCCCTGAAGGAATTGAAGGAGAAATCTGCCGTCCTGAGTAGAATTTCGGCTTCTTGAGATGGATCAACTGGCTATCTTTGAGTGATTCCAACAAATCTAACTTTTACGTCTTGGCTCCTTGGCCTAGCTCACCGCCTAGCCTAGCTCTGGCAGAAGGTTTCTATCGAACTCCCCTCTTAAATTGCCTCCTAAGGTGTTTATATAGACTTTGAGATGCTTTACTTAGCCCTACATATCCTAATTCAAGTATAATTTCTACTAGGGTGTTTGAATAGGCTTTGCAATGTGTTTCTTTTCCTCTAAGTACCCTGTTATGAGTAAAACTCCACTTGTTCCCATGCAGGACACGCCATGGGCGCATCGTCTCATCGTTGCGTGGCCGTGCCGTGTCTTGAGCCTGTTGATTAGGTACTGTCATGTGAATCATGTTCAAGCTATTTTGGACTTCTCTTAAGAGGCACGGCCGTATGGGCTTAAGTCCAGGCCATGCCGATTTCGTGATATGGCCCATTTGGTCCATTTTAGGCCCGTTTCTTGTTCTTTTCGTCCTTAGGTGCTTTCCTAAGTATAAAACTTGAAAAGAAAGGATTAAGAGCACCTTTTTACATAAATCAAGGGATAAATCATCCAAAAGTATGCTAAATGTGGGATTAAAATATGTTAGTTTTACGGTTTATCAATAACACTATACTAACAAAGTCAAAATAATATATTCACAACCAAATTTTATAACCATGATCTTAATCCATATAACCTTTCGAAAACTTTCTCATTTCACCGCCCATAGGCCGAACTTCTAAGTCTTCAATAATAGGTTTCACATGCACATATATATGCTAATTACCGAACTTATACTTGCATTTCCAACCTATATAAATCGCAAATTCAAGATTTAAAAGTAAAACAATGAACTTTTTTTACAATCTTCCACATGACCAAATACAATATATAAAATTCATGAAGGAAGAAAATCAATGAGATTATGTAAGCATTACTCCATGTCAATATATATCAATTAAACTATAAAATTTATTGATACATTCCATGCAACTAATTTGTCACTCCTACTTGATTTCAATTAATACCATCTAATAATGAAACACCCCAAACCCGGCCTAAAAAGCCTAACCGAATTTGGTATGTTCCTCGAGTAAAACTATAGCAAATCATCGTTTTTAAGAAAAACTTGATGATTTTGTAGAAAACAGAGTAACTTAACATTTTAGGTTGAAAACAAATTTGTAAAGTAAAATTTATATCTTTTAAAAACATTATTTGTAGGAGGAATTGATAAGTCAAAAGAAAACCACATTTAAGGAAATTACTTTAAAATATATATATATATATATATATATATATATTAGTTGACAAAACATTTTGAATTATTATTTATCGAAAACCATTTAGTTATTTAATAATTATTGTTCATGGCAAAATAAAAGAAAATCCAAACACAAAATTAAAGATAGTTTATAGTGGCCTTATTACATAAAATTCGCAAACCCATAATAAAGTCTAAATAATAATAATTAACTTAATAAGTTTAAGTAGGAAAATTTCCAAACTTCATTGTTTGAGCTTTGGCCACCTCGAACTCCTTGCTGACCCGATCCATCGCACTACGAATTATCTGAAAAGTTATCCCATAAAAAAAAATGAGTGAGTTATAAACTCAATGTGCAACACATACATCAAAAAGCCATTTGATTAAGCCGTTAAGCCCATTAATTACACATATGGCCATAGGCCCATTTAAGTCATATTTGGCCCAAAAGCCCATTTAGCTCATATTTAGCTTAAAAGTCCATTTTCATAGCAGAGCAAATAATAATCATTCAATATTCATGATTATGTACATGAAATGAAATGCAAGCCCGACCCACCTAAATATCCATCCGCTACACACCACCCGTACCAACTAACACACCGTGGGGATTACTAAATCGACCCTCCATCCGCTACACACCACCGAAGGCAGTTGCTGCAGTCAACATGCACATCGCCCTTATAACATTGTGGCAAAGCCACCAAACAGATGTGACCAAAGTCACCTGACCGAAGTCCAAATTTCAAATACGTGACCGAAGTCACCAGGTTCACATATGTGATCAAGTCACCGGATTTCAAATATGTGACCAAGTCACCGGAGCCAAATATGTGACCAAGTCACGAGTCAAATATGTGACCGAAGTCACCGGAAATGTGGTAAAACCACCGAATACTTCCTCCTTTATCAAATATACCCATATGCCCATGCACATACATATCAAATCGATTTTCATGCTATTTACCCCACAAATCATAATATAGTCATGCTTATTTCACTTTTATGCATATAGCAAAATAAACAAAATATTGGGGTAAACATACTTGAATATCGTATACCACTGAACGGTATCCAAAATCACAATCATATACATGGTCATATAGTCACATTTAAATATATGTAAATCTTATGAGATTTTTAATGTAAGGTTACACATCTAGTGACAGTGAGAACAATACCCTCTCGCTCATCAACACCTAATTGATTAACACACTTGGTTAGTATACACTATTGCTAATAAAATTGTACTTATTGATGAGGGATCTAAATCCTTACCTTTGGATTCTCGAACGACAGTTGTTTGTGGTTTTTCTCCACTAGATGGATCAAAACCACTGATATTCCACCAACGTAAAGTGGTTCAGTTGTACGCACTACTTCAAATAACCGATCCTCGTTAGCAGAGGGTCCACAACCCAGTGGAAAGTCTCTAACCGCCGATACTGCCCTTCGTTTGTAGTTTGATGGTAAAAGAGTGCCTCCTCTCTTCCAAACACTCTATACGACCCTTTTCTTACTTATCTTGTTAGTCTTAAATCGCCCCTAAAAATACGGTCGATTAGTAGTCTATCTAAAGAAATCGATATGATCTAAATTAATAACCTTACCTTGATAATTTCGAATGGTCACTTCTTAAGAGTTGTCTTCAACAAAGATCTTTGAAAAATCTTTTCAATGGATTCGGCCTAGGAGAGAAAATAAGAGATCATAATTCTAAATTTGCCAAAGTAAAAAGAAATGATGAAAATGATTGACAAAACCTTACTTTGAGTTCTTCAAGATTCGCCTTGAATAAGAAGAAAAGAAGGATTGATGATTCGGCTTTAACAAAAGATAAAGGAAAAGATATTGATTTTTAGCATAAATAGTTTTGGTTTTAAAGAAATAAAAGGAGAAAAGAAAATTGAAATAGAAATTGATTCGATTGACAAAAGAGATGAGAATGATGTTGATTCTCAAAAGAAAAGAGATTGGTTTTGGAACCTATGCACATTCGCCAAGGGTAAAATTGAAGAAAAGTGGTTCTTGAACCTTTGTAGTTTCAGCAAAGAGGGAAAGAGAAGAAAGAAATATGATGAAAAAGAAAAGAAAAGGAGAAATGATCAAAGAGAGTAAATGGGTTTCGGTTATGGAAGAATTTGAATAAAGAAAAGTTTTTGGTAATGGTCAAGTGAGAAAAGATGAAAGAAAATGCCTTCAAAAGTGGTAATATTTTGGTACCAAAAAGAGAGAAAATCTTGAGAGGAAAAGAAGAAAAGAGTACCAATTTGGCCAAATATGATAGCCAAAACAAAACAAAGTTTTCACCTAATGCAAAAGAAAATTTCGATTTGGAAGAAAGATTTTGGAGAAAGGAGAAAAGTTGGACAATTTGCTAGGATTTTGGCCAACTAGCAACCTAATGGCTACACTAAATTTTCGGTCAACCTTAGCCAACATCATCCCCTTTTCCTCCTTGTTTCTTCCCCATCATATCCAAAATTTCCAAGACAATTAATCACTCCCTTAGCCCTTCATGCCGTCTAGGTTCATGGTCAAATGACCATGAACAAACTCCCAAAACATTGCCCAATATCATGCCTTTTGCCCCCTCATCTTATCATCAACTTATGATTCCATACCATAAGTTCCTATCTTCCTTTTCACATGGTCAAATAGCCAAAATTAAGAGAATACTCATCCACTCTAGAACATTCTTGGCCGACACTAAAGGGAAGGAAACAAAAAATAAAATCCTCCCTAATGCTAACTAGGAGATTCGAACCTCACTCCTCAAGCACACATCCATGCATCTTAACCACCTTGCCAATTACTCAACTTATGCTAGAAACCTCTTGTCATTAATTCTTAAAGCCTAACTTGCTTAGCTCTCTCTTAATTATTAGAAATTAAAAGTTTCACTAAACATTCACTTAATTAATGAAACTCAAATAACTTCCAAAATACACTTAATAATAATTAAGCATGCAACATCATTTAATCAAGTAAGATGCATAACCCCTAATAATCAGGATGTTACAGTTCTACCCCCTTAAAATAATTTCCTCCTCGAAATTACCTGGCTGGAATAAGTTAGGGTATTACTGTCGCACCGCTTCCTCCGGTTCCCACGAAGCTTCTTCTGATCCATGATTACGCCATAATACCTTGACGAGAGGAACCGACTTTCTCCATAAAACCTTTACATTTCGATCCAGAATTTGAATTGGCTCCTCTTCATATGACAAGTCTGATCTTAACTCCACCTCCTCGACTGGCATTACATGAGATGGATCCGACCGGTAACGGCGTAACATTGAAACATGGAACACATCATGCATTTGCTTCAATTTCGAAGGCAAATCTAACCGATATGCCACAGATCCGACCGCTTCACAACTGATAAGGTCCAATGAACACAGGACTTAGCTTCCTTTGCGTCCAAATCTCATCACCTTTTTCCAAGGTGAAACCTTTAGGAAAACTGGTCCCCACAAACAAACTCTATTTCTTTCCGCTTAAGATCTGCGTATGATTTTTGTCATCGGATGCTTCCTTTAATCGAGCCGGATTACCTTAACCTTTTCTTGATTCACCACTATTTCGGACCCAAAATCGACGTTCTCCTAATTTCATCCAACACGTAGGAGTGCGACACTTTCGTCCATAGAGTGCTTCATATGGTGCCATCCGAATCTTTGGATTGAAAACTGTTGTTGTACGCATAAATTTCGCCAGCAGTAAGAATTCCTCCCAACTTCCTTGAAATCTATCACACATCCCTTAACATATCTTCTAAGATTTGGATTACTCTTTCGATCGACCGTCGACCGAGGATGAAATGCCATCTTGAAATCCAATCTGGTGCCCAAAGCCTGATGCAATGCTTTCCAAAACCGCGACGTAAATCTCGAATCTCTGCCCGAAATAATCGATAACGGCACTCCATGCAATCTCACAATCTCAGCCACATATAACTTCGCCAATATTTGCAAAGAGTAATCAATCCGAACTGGGATAAAATGTGCAGATTTCGTCAATCGGTCCACTATCACCCATACAGAGTCTTTCTTAGTAGGCGTAAGAGGAAGCCCACTAACAAAGTCCATGGTGATCCTCTCCCACTTCCATTGTGGAATCTTTATAAATGAAGCAATCCCAAAGGTACTTGATGTTCAGCCTTAACTTGCTGACACGTTAAACACTTTTCCACGAATTCTGTAACTTCTCGCTTAAGTCCAAGCCACCAAAATTGATCTTGCAAATCTCGGTATAATTTACTTCCTCTAGGATGCATAGCATAGGGGCTACCATGCGATTCCTGAAGTATCTTTTGCCTCAACTCCTGATCCCTTGGCATATAGACTTTACCTTTAAAACACAATACCGAATCCTTTATTAATACCAAAATCTTCCACTTTCCCACTCTGCACCTGTCGAAGCTTTTCACTCAGATCTTCATCTACCAATTGCCTCTCTTTCACTTGACTTAACCATGTCGGCTTAACTTACAGTTCTGCCAACAAGCTTCCATCATCGTAAAGACTAAGATGTGCAAACATCGCTCTCAAATCTGACACCACTTTTTGACTTAGAGCGTCTGCCACCACATTCGCCTTGCCCGGGTGGTACTCGATAGAACAGTCGTAGTCTTTCAACAACTCTATCCACCTTCGTTACCTCAAATTCAGTTCTTTCTGAGTCAGTAGATATTTCAGACTTTTGTGGTCCGTGTATATCACTGACTTTTCTCCATATAAGTAATGTCTCCAAACCTTAAGAGCAAAGACTACAGCTGCCAACTCCAAGTCATGCGTCGGGTAATTAATCTCATGCGGTCTCAACTGCCGAGACGCATATGCAACTACCTTCCCGCCTTGCATCAGAACACATCCTAATCCGGTGTGAGAAGCATCACAATACACGACGAAATCCTTCCCTGCCTCAGGCTGGATCAAAGTCAAAGCTTCAGTCAAAACTTTCTTGAGCTTCTCAAAACTCTCTTGCTGCTTATCAGTCCACACAAAAGGTACTTCCTTTCTCAGCAATTTCGTTAAAGGTGCAGCTATCGATGAGAATCCTTCAACGAATCTTCTGTAGTATCCTGTTAAACCCAAGAAACTGTGAACCTCCGTTACGGACTTAGGTGGTTTCCAATCTAGCACAGCCTCAATCTTCCAAGGATCCACCCTTATCCCTTCTGCCGACACCACATGGCCTAAAATGCAACTTCTTTCATTAAAATTCACACTTTTTGAATTTGGCATCTGACTTCTTTTCCTTAAAACTCGCAACACAATTCGGAGATGCTCGTCATGTTCCATTTTAGACTTAGAATACACCAGGATGTCGTCTATGAATACCACGACGAATTGATCCAAGTAGGGCTAAAAAATTTGGTTCATCATATCAATGAACGCAGCTGGAGCGTTCATCAATCCGAATGGCATTACCAGAAATTCATAATGCCCATATCTAGTTCGGAAAGCCGTCTTATGGATATCCACTTCTTTCACTTTAAGCTGATGATACCCCGACCTTAGATCAATCTTTGAGAATACCGCAGCTCCCTTAAGTTGATCGAACAAGTCGTCGATCCTTGGCAAAGGATACTTGTTCTTGATGGTCAGCTTATTCAACTGCCAGTAGTCTATGCACATCCTCATTGATCTGTCCTTCTTCTTCACGAATAGGACCGGTGCTCCCCATGGAGACATACTAGGTCGAATAAATCCATGATCAAGCAACTCCTGAATTTGAGCCTTAAGCTCAACCAACTCCTTCGGTGCCATTTTATAAGGAGCAATAGAAACTGGCGCCGTTCCAGGCAATAAATCAATCCTGAATTCTACCTCACGATCCGGAGGCAAACCTGGAAGTTCTTCCGGAAAAACATCTACAAATTCCTTCACTGTCCTGACTTCATTAGCAGTTGTCTCCTTAGCCTCCAAAGCATTCACTAACATCAGGAAGGCTTCACATCCCTTTCTAACCATCTTTTTCGCCTTAAGTGCGGATACTACATTAGATAAGTAGTTCGCCTCTCACCCAACACTACAACTTCCTTGTCATCAAAAGTTCTTAAGGACATTCTCTTAGCAGAAGACAATCCACATTTGCACGGTACTTCACAAGCCGGTCCATGCCTAAGATTAGGTCAATTCTCGAATAGTAACTCCATTAAATCGGTAGGAAGCCGTATCCCTTGAACTTCTAAAGGCACTTCATTAAAAAGTTTGTCTACAACTCACCGCTCATCCCAAAAGGACTAAGTACAGTCATCTTCCTAGGTACAATTTCAGAAGTCACATGCAAAGTCCCAGATACTTCACTAGCGATATAGGAATGAGTTGACCCTATATCTATCAAAGCAATAAAGGGCAACCCGTAAATCGAAACGCACGTAATAACATCAAAAGGCCACATCTTCTCTCTGACGAACTGCATATACCAGACCTGGCTGTCTCGCCTCCGAATTACCACTGCCTCTGCTTGAAGTTTTGCGACCTCTACTGGAACCATTGCCCTTTCCATTTGGACCACGGCCTCTTATCATTGCTGTCCACTTACATCACCGATTAGCACCACGACTTGTCGGACGGTTCTTCTCCGAATTCATCGGGCAATCTTTGATCATATGATCCTTTGAACCGCACTTGAAACATCCATCGGTCTTTTTCCAACATTCTCCCGAGTGCATTTTCCCACATTGAGAACAAGTACAATTTTATCCACCCGTAGCAGTCTGTTGACCTCGCGGTCTATCATTTCTTGATTTCTTCTAAAAATTCCCGGACGACCTTGAAGACCCAAAGCTTCTCTTATTCTTGCTCTGGCCTCTGTCCCGGTTCTGTCTCTCAGTCCGTTTAGCCTCTTCGGCAATTCTTGCCCTTTCCACTAAGATTGCAAAATCTCTTTCACGGTATGGAGCAATCATCAATCGTAGCTCATCTCTAAGTCCATATTCAAATCTGATACACCGTTCATATTCCGTAGCCACTATCCCTCTAGCATAATGGCTAAGTCGCAAAAATTCTGCTTCATATTCAGCTATCGACTTATTTCCTTGGACCAAATTCAGAAATGTCTTCCTCTGGGAGTCGATGTAGCTAGCTCCAACATACTTTCCTTCGAATTTCACTTTAAAATACCCCCAATCCAGACGATCCACAGGGGTACTCTCCTTGATAGTGAACCACCACTGGTAGGCTTCATCACGAAGAAGTGAAATAGCACCTTTCAATTTCTCTTGAAGGTCTGATCTAAATCGTCCATAATCCTCTCGACTGCTTCCAACCAGTATTCCGCTACATTTGGAGCTACCCTAGATACTCCTCTGAAAACCTCAACTCCATTTGATCTAAGTCTCTCAGCTACTGACTTTCGAGACCCATTTTCAGAACTAGCTTCTGCTACTCGTTCTAAAACTCGCAGACGACTTGTGATACTGTGTCACCTCCATCATTTTGCTCTTGAAAATCCACCCCAACAATCGGTGGCGGAGCTTCATTTTGAACCTTGACCAGATCTAATCGGTTCGACACGACCATTCTTCCTCGTCCATGTCCACGACGCCCACGCCCCTAGAGCTCATGTCTACTACGCAGATTATCTGCTTTTACTGAAAAGTCTTATGTATTAGAGTCTTTTCACTTCTTATTAAAGGAAAGTTTTATGAAACAGATATTCAGTAGTTTTTCCGTAGTAGCACACAAACACCTAAGGTCCATGTCTCTAAAGTGTAGTTTATGCTTAAACTATCATACATATCACATATCGATAAAGTACATACCTGATGGATCTGGGCCGAGAACTCGAGTGCCATGCTCTTATAAAACCATTTAACTTAAGAAAACTTTCAAAAAAAATTATTTGGGCCAAATTTTGAAAACGTTGTGGGCTTCAAAACCCAAGGCCGAGAGTTTAAAACTAGGCTCTGATACCAAGCTGAAACACCCCAAACCCGGCCTAAAAAGCCTAACCAGATTTGGTATGTTCCTCGAGTAAAACTATATCAAATTATCGTTTTTAAGAAAAACTTGATGATTTTGTAGAAAACAGAGTAACTTAACATTTTAGGATGAAAACAAATTTGTAAAGTAAAATTTATATCTTTTAAAAACATTATTTGTAGGAGGAATTGATAAGTCAAAAGAAAACCACATTTAAGGAAATTACTTTAAAACATATATATATATATATATATATATTAGTTGACAAAACATTTTGAATTATTATTTATCGAAAACCATTTAGTTATTTAATAAATATTATTCATGGCAAAATAAAAGAAAATCCAAACACAAAATTAAAGATAGCTTATAGTGGCCTTATTACATAAAATTGGCAAACCCATAATAAAGTTTAAATAATAATAATTAACTTAATAAGTTTAAGTAGGAAAATTTCCAAACTTCATTGTTTGAGCTTTGGCCACCTCGAACTCCTTGTCAATTCGATCCATCGCACTACTGAATTATCGAAAAGTTATCCCATAAAAAAATGGGTGAGTTATAAACTCAATGTGCAACACATACATCAAAAAGCCCATTTGATTAAGCCTTTAAGCCCATTAATTACACATATGGCCATAGGCCCATTTAAGTCATATTTGGCCCAAAAGCCCATTTAGCTCATATTTAGCTTAAAAGTCCATTTTCATAGCAGATCAAATAATAATCATTCAATATTCAAGATTATGTACATGACATGAAATGCAAGCCCTACCACCTAAAAATCCATCCGCTACACACCACCGTACCAACCAACACACCGTGGGATTACTAAATCCACCTCCATCCGCTACACACCATCGAAAGCAATTGTTGCATATCAACATGCACATCGCCTTATAACATTGTGGCAAAGCCACCAAACAAATGTGACCAAGTCACCGATCAAGTCCAAATTTCAAATACGTGATCAAGTCACCAGATTCACATATGTGACCAAGTCACCGGATTTCAAATATGTGACCAAGTCACCGAGCCAAATATGTGACCAAGTCATGGAGTCAAATATGTGTGAAGTCACCGAAAATATGGTAAAACCACCGAATACTTCCTCTTTTATCAAATATACCCATATGCCCATGCACATACATATCAAATCGATTTTCATGCTATTTACCCCACAAATCATAATATAGTCATGCTTATTTCACTTTTATGCATATAGCAAAATGAACAAAATTTGGGGTAAACATACACGAATATCGTATACCATCGAATGGTATCCAAAATCACAATCATATACATGGTCATATAGTTACATTTAAATATATGTAAATCTTATGAGATTTTTAATGTAAGGTTACACACCTAGTGACAAGTGAGAACAATACCCTCTCGCTCGTCAACACCTAATTGATTAACACACTTGGTTAGTATACACTATTGCTAATAAAATTGTACTTATTGATGAGGATCTAAATCCTTACCTTGATTCTCGAACAGCAGTTATTTGTGGTTTTCTCCACTAGATGGATCAAAACCCACCGATATTCCACCAACATAAAGTGGTTGGGTTATACGACTACTTCAAGTAACCGATCCTCATTAGCGAGGGTCCACAACCCGGTGGAAAGTCTCTAACCGACGACATTGCCCTTCGTTTGTAGTTTGATGGTAAAGGAGTGCCTCCTCTCTTCCAAACACTCCGTACGGCCCTTTTCTTACCTATCTTGTTAGTCTTAAATCGCACCTAAAAATACGATCGATTAGTAGTCTATCTAAAGAAATCGATATGATCTAAATTAATAACCTTACCTTGATGATTTCGAATGGTCACTTCTTAAGAGTTGTCTTCAACAAAGATCTTTGAAAAATCTTTTCAATGGATTCGGCCTAGGAGAGAAAATAAGAGATCATAATTCTAAATTTGCCAAAGTAAAAAGAAATGATGAAAATGATTGACAAAACCTTACTTTGAGTTCTTCAAGATTGACCTTGAATAAGAAGAAAAGAAGGATTGATGATTCGACTTTAACAAAAGATAAAGGAAAAGATATTGATTTTAGCATAAATAGTTTGGTTTTCAAAGAAATAAAAGGAGAAAAGAAAATCAAAATAGAAATTGATTCGGTTGACAAAAGAGATGAGAATGATGTTGATTCTCAAAAGAAAAGAGATTGGTTTTGGAACCTATGCACATTCGGCCAAGGGGTAAAAATTGAAGAAAAGTGGTTCTTGAACCTTTGTAGTTTTGGCAAAGAGGGAAAGAGAAGAGAGTAATAGGATGAAAAAGAAAAAGAAAAGGAGAAATGATCAAAGAGAGTAAATGGGTTTTGGTTATGGAAGAATTTGAATAAAGAAAAGTTTTTGGTAATGGTCAAGTGAGAAAAGATGAAAGAAAATGCCTTCAAAAGTGGTAATATTTTGGTACCAAAAAGAGAGAAAATCTTGAGAGGAAAAGAAGAAAAATAGTACCAATTTGGCCAAATATGATAGCCAAAACAAAACAAAGTTTTCACCTAATGCAAAAGAAAATTTCGATTTGGAAGAAAGATTTTGGAGAAAGGAGAAAAGATGGACAATTTGCTAGGATTTTTGGCCAACTAGCACCCTAATGGCTACACTAAATTTTCGGTCAACCTTAGCCAACATCATCCCCTTTTTCCTCCTTGTTTCTTCCCATCATATCCAAAATTTCCAAGACAATTAATCACTCCCTTAGCCCTTCATGTTGTCTAGGTTCATGGTCAAATGACCATGAACAAACTCCCAAAACATTGCCCAATATCATGCCTTTTGCCCCCCTCATCTTATCATCAACTTATGATTCCATACCATAAATAGCCAAAATTAAGAGAATACTCATCCACTCTAGAACATTCTTGGCCGACACTAAAGGGAAGGAAACAAAAAATAAAATCCTCCCTAATGCTAACTAGGAGATTCGAACCTCACTCCTCAAGCACACATCCATGCATCTTAACCACCTTGCCAATTACTCAACTTATGCTAGAAACCTCTTGTCATTAATTCTTAAAGCCTAACTTGCTTAGCTCTCTCTTAATTATTAGAAATTAAAAGTTTCACTAAACATTCACTTAATTAATGAAGCTCAAATAACTTCCAAAATACACTCAATAATAATTAAGCATGCAACATCATTTAATCAAGTAAGATGCATAACCCCTAATTATTAGGATGTTACACATAATATCAACTTACCTAAAAATTCAATCCAAGATATAAAAATTAATCGCACACTTAGTGCTCCTTAAACGATTTTGCACACTTAGTGCTCGGAAATTAGATTCGCACACTTAGTGCATAACGATCGATTTCACACACATAGTGCTCGGTAATTAGATTCGCACACTTAGTGCATAACGACCGATTTTTCACACTTGTGCTTGGTATTTTAAATTTTGCACACTTAGTGCATAATGACCAATTTCGCACACTTAGTGCTCGGTATATTAAAATTAGCACACTTAGTGCATATCTCAAGTTCGTTACTCATTTACATTTATATACACATTCATAAAGCTTAAACTTCAACCTCATAGGTACATACGTGGTAACATGTTCATCACATAATTTACAACATAACCTAGTATATCATTAACACATGTTTATACCACACATTCGGTTCTATTCACCTTCCAATCAATATCATAATCGAATATACCACTTACAATTAGATGTACCTCACATTCAGCTTATCAACAAATTTATACATATATTTCCATTAAAATCATATACATCAATATAGATAAATTCCTATGTAATATGATTGCTTAAAAACATACCTCGAGTATCGACAGACTTTGTTTCCCGACATTCGATTTATTTCCCCAATCCACTCTCAATCCTTTTTGTTCTTGGTTTATATAAAATTCAAATTAAGGTCATTCAACGTATTTTCATTCAATTCAATCCAAAAACATATAATTGGGAAATTTACAATTTTACCCCTAACATTTTTACTTTTTACAATTTAGTCCCTATAGCATAAAACACAAAATATACATAATTTAACCACACTTCTTGAAAGCCAAATATTTATAGTCCTTATACAAACTCATTCATTTCATTTAATTTGTAATTTAGTCCTTACAAAAATTTATATTTATAAATTAATCCAAATTACTAAATTTCATCAACAATTTAAAGATAAACTTCTTAATCTAGCATAAATATATCATATCTGATCATTAAATAACACAAACATCAAGCTTCCATCAATGGCAATACACGTATTACACAACCAAATCAAAAATTCAAGTATGGGCTAGCTAAATCACATAGCAATGATCTCAAAAACGTAAAAATAATAAAAAAAATCGAACAAAATCACTTACCTAATTAAGCCTCTAAAGTGCCGAATGAAGCTAGGTTTTATTTTCTTTTTCTTTTGCTAAGTTTCGGTCATGCAACAATGAAGATGAACACTTTCATCTTTTTCTTTCAATATAATATTTTATCAAATATAATAATATATCATAATGTCATAAAATAAAATAAACAACTTTAAATCACAATTACATGCAAATGATGACCGGCACTAAGCTTTATTTTTGGCTAAATTGCAGTATTAATACCTCAATTTAAGAAGCTACCTTCAACTTAGTACTTATACATTCAACCACCAATTTTTCTTTTTATGCGATTAAGCATTTTTTCACGATTAAACACCAAAACGATCAAATTTTAATACGAATTTTTTACACACATCAATTCACACATAATAAGCATAGAAAATAATATTAAAATATTATTTCGATTGGAATTCGTGGTCCCAAAACCATCGTTCCGACTGGGGTCAAAATTGGGCTGTTACAACTCTCCCTCTTAAGGATTTTTGTCCTCGAAAATCTTATCGATGAATAGGTTAGGATAACATACTTTCATTGAATCCTCAAGCTCCCAAGTTGCTTCCTCGACCCCGTGCTTATGCTACAATACTTTCACTAACGAGAATTTCTTATTATGCAACTCTTTCACTTCATGAGTCAAAAGAGGAATCGGTTCTTCCTCATAGGTCAAATCAGATTGAATCTCAATTTCTGACGGACTAATTACTTAAGAAGGATCGGATCTATATCGTCGTAGCATCGAAACATGGAAAACATTGTGGATCTTTTATAACTCAGGTGGCAACACCATCCTATAGGCAACCGGCTTGATACGTTCTATAATTTCGTACGGCCCAATAAATCTCAGACTCAGCTTTATCTTGCGACCAAATCTGAGTATTTTCTTCCACTGTGAGACTTTCAAAAATACTCGATCACCCACCTGAAACTCTATATCTTTACGTTTCAAGTTCGCATATGATTTCTGACAATCTGACGCTGCTTTCAAACTTTCTCGAATCACTTTTATTTTCTGATCGGTCTCTTTGATTAAGTTAACCCTGTGTATCTTGCTTTCACTTAGTTCGGTCCAAAAGAAAGGTGTACGACATTTACGACCGTAGAAAGCTTTATAAAGTGCCATTTTGATACTCGATTCAAAGCTATTATTGTACGTAAATTCAATCAAAGGCAGGTATCATTCCCACGTACACTCGAACTCAAGAACACAACATCTCAACATATCCTCAAGTATTTGAATAATACGTTCAGATTGACCATCCATCTGAGGGTGAAAAACAGTACTGAAATGCAGTTTAGTACCTAGAGCATCTTGCAATTTCTTCCAAAACTACAATGTTAATCTCGAATCTCTACCCGAAACAATAGAAACAGGTACTCTGTGTAATCGTACAATATGAGAAATGTACAATTCAACTAACTTATCAAGCGAGAAATCTGTATGTCTCAGAATAAAATGAGCCGATTTTGTCAATCTATCAACAATAACCCAGATTGCATCTTTCTTGCTTGGTGTCAATGATAACCCAGATACAAAATCCATCGTGACTTGATTCCATTTCCACTCGGGTATCATAATCGGCTGAAGTAATCCCGATGGCACCTGATGCTCTACTTTTACTTGTTGACATATCAAACACTTCAACACAAAATTTGAAATATCTCGTTTCATACCGTGCCACCAATAATGTTGTTCCAAGTCATTATACATCTTCGTGCTACCCTGGTGAACAGACAATCTACTATTATGAGCTTCTCTACAAATCATTTGAATCAACTCAGGATCTTTTGGTATACACATTCGGTTTCTGAATCGTAAGTATTCCTCAGTATCAAACTTAAATTTTGAGTCAGTATTCGAACCACATTGATTCCTTTTTGCTAATAAGTCATTATCTACCATTTGAGCTTCGCAGATTTATTGAACAAATAAATGTCTCACTTTTAATTCTGCAATAATCACACCATCTTAAAACCTAACTATATCTGCATTCATTGCACCTAAAGAAATCAGTGATTTTCTGCTTAGGGCATCAACAACCACATTAGCTTTCCCTGGGTGATAATCAATCACAAGCTCGTAGTATTTTAACAATTCCAGCCACCGTCGCTGTCTCAAATTTAGATCTTTCTGAGTCATTTAATACATTAGACATTTATGATCGAAATAGATATGGCATTTTTCACCAAACAAATAGTGACGCCATATTTTCGGAGTAAAAACTATGGTAGCCAATTCAAAATCGTGTGTCAGATAGTTCTTTTTGTGCATCTTCAATTGTATCGAGGTGTAGGCTACAACTTTACCCTACTGCATCAAAACACAGTCCAAACCATTCGAGGATGCATCACTAAAGATCACGAACTCTTTACCTGACTTTGACTGAACAAGAACGGGAGCTTCAGTCAAATGAGCTTTCAACTGATCAAAATTTTTCTAACACCTTTCTGTCCACTCGAATCTAACATCTTTCTAAAGTAGCTTTGTCATCAGAGCTGCAATAATTGAGAACCCTTTCATGAAGCATCTATAATAATCAGTAACCCCAAAAAACTCCAAACTTCAGAAATATTCCGTTGTGGTTTCCAATCAAGTATAGCCAAAATCTTACTTGGATCAACCCAAATACCTGACGCTAAAACAACATGCACCAAGAAGCTAACTTTACGTAACCAAAACTCACACTTACTAAATTTCGCGTACAACTGCTTATCACGCAAAATCTATAGCACAAGTCTTAAGTGCTTTGCATGCTCAGTTTCATCATGCAAATAGGTCAAAATATCTATAAACACAACCAAAAACCATTCCAAATATTGTCTAAATACCCGATTCATCAAATTCATGAAAACAGTAGGGGCATTAGTGAGTCCAAACGGCATCACCAAGAACTCTTAATGGTCGTATCTCATCCGAAATACAGTCTTAGGTACATCTGAATCTCTAACTTGTAGCTGATAATAACCCGATCTTAAATCAATATTTGAAAATACTGAGGTTCTTTTAGCTGATCAAATAAATCATCAATGCACGGCAATGGGTATTTATTCTTTATGGTCACTTTATTGAGTTGTCAATAGTCGATGCACATTCTCAAAGTTCTGTCTTTCTTTTTCACAAATAGAACTGGTGCACCCCAAGGAGAGAAACTCAGTCGGGTAAAACACCTATCTGTCAATTCTTGCTTTCAACTCTTTTAATTTAGTTGGTGCCATTCTATATAGAGCTATTGAAATCAGAGTCGTACCTAGCACCAGCTCGATACCAAACTCTACTTCCTGAACAGTTGGCAAACCCAGTAATTCTTCTAGAAACACATCGCATACTCACATATAACTGGTACAGCTTCTATCTTCTTTTCGGCCACTTTACTATCAATCACATAAGCAAAGTAAGCTTCGTAACCCTTTCACAAATACTATCGAGCCAACATCGAAGATATCACTACTGGTAGCCCATTCAAATCCGCAGATTCTATTCATATTATCTTATTATTCTGGCATCACAGATTAATAGTCTTCCGTCTGAAATTCACTACTGTATCATGCATAGTTAACCAGTCCATACCGAGAATGATATCGAACACATCAAATGGTAGTAACATCAAATCATCCAGAAAACACAAATCTCGAATCCTCAAAGGGCAATTCTTACACACCTTACCAACTAGTACACATCGGCACAAGGGGTTCGAAGCCCGAATAAAAAATTTAGTAGACTCAACAGGTAAAGTCTTACTGAATACTAATGTTTCACACACATAGGAATGAGTTGAACCGAGGTCAATCAAAGCAATTACACTAGTATTAAAGAGAGTAAATATACTGGTGATGACATCTAGAGATGAAGCCTCCTTTTGGGGCACGAATTGCATAGGTTGTAGTAGGCACCCAAGCCTCTGATCGAATAACTATATCCAAAGTCCCTCTATGAGTGTTGCTCTTACCTCTCGCACTTCGAGGTGGTCTACCTCTAGCTGTAGTATCGCTCGATCTTGCACTCTGAGCATTATCCTCTTCATCTAACTCCAGGCAATCCCGAATGAAGTGATCCTACGAACCACACTTATAGCAAGCTCGGTTGTTGGACTTGCTCCAACATTCACCAAAATGTCGCCTACCACACTGTTGACACTCAGGTTTATTCAGTCGAGTATTGTCAACACTAGCAACCGAGGTAGCTAGTGAACTCATTGGTGGTCGTTCTCGTATAGAGATCCCTATATTAGCTTTGGATTGGCTATTGTCATTTTTTAACTTCTTTGATGTCGATTAAGAAAATTTACCCGCTGATCTCTTACAAAAATCTCTAGCTTCAAAATTGACTTTTCGCTTTTCTTTCCCTAGCTATTCGACATTTCAAGCTCGCTCAACAAGTACCACGAACTCATTTATTTCAAGTATACCAACCAATAATTTTATGTCTCCGTTTAACCCTTCTTCAAATCTTCTACACATAGTAGCCTCAGATGAAACACACTCATGGGCGTATTGGCTAAGCCTTGCAAACTTGCGTTCATACTCAGATACGGTCATACGACCCTGTTTAAGCTCAAGAAATTCTTTGTGTTTCAAATCTATGAATCATTGACTAATGTATTTCTTGCGAAAGTTCGTTTGAAAGAAATACCAAGTGACTCGTTCCTTCGGAACGAACGAAACCAGAGTGTTCCACCAATAATAGGTGAAATCTCGTAATAAAGATATAGCACATCTCAGGCACTCATTATGTAACAGCCCGATTTAGGGCCTAGTCGGGGTAGTGGTGCGAGGCCACGAACTCGAGGTAAAATTATGTGTTTTTCCAGGTTTATGCCATGTTTGCATGCTAGTATGAAAGTTTTGTAATGCAATTTTATTAAGATGAGGTTAATTGGTCTAAAATGGACTAAATTGCAAAAGCTGCAATATATGAGTTTCTAGAAGCTTTTTGCATGAAATTGCTTTAGAATAATAATTATGAGCCCTTAAATAGCAAATTGCCCAAAAATATAATTTTGGACAAAATTTGCCTTAAGATGGCTAAATAGAAATTTTTAAGAGGAAGGGCATTTTGGTCATTTGGCCTAATTAGTGTTTTAAGTGGGAAAAAGATGAGAAAAATCCACTCATCTTCTTCCTTGGGTTGCCAAAAATTTGGAGACACCATAGTTAGGGTTCTTCATTTTTTTCAAGCTCATAGGAAGTTCATCTTAGCCTCGTTTTTAATATTCTTCGTATTTTTTGAAGTTCCCGTATTATGAATTAGATAATTTTAGCTATAAAATGAGCTAATATGCATGTTCAAAAATCTACCCTTGAATGACATCCTTGTTAAATGATGTTTTATGGAAGTTTAAGAGAGTTTGATGTTAGTTAAACATCTTTTCCTTAATGAATTTCATGAAAAAAAATGTAGTAGGGACCATTTTGTAACAGTTATAAAATTGGTCATACCTACTAGAAATAGTGAGAAATGATGATTGTTATAGAAGAGAAAATGATTCAGTTGAGCATGAAGTTTAAGAAAGTTGCATGAAAACCATTTTACGAGTATTGGGGCAAAAGTGCAAAATTTAAAAAGTATAAGGGAAAATAGTAATTTTGCCAAAGTATGAGTTATGAGTCAATTTAGTCAATATGGTTTTTAAATGATCTATTTATGATTATAGATAAATAAAAATGAAGCCCGGATCGAAATCGAGGCAAGAACAAAGTCGAGGACTAAATTACACATCTACATACATTTTGTATATTGAGGTAAGTTTGTATGATTTCTAAGCTTTATGATTATTATCATTAAATTTCTTAAAATAATGTATAATAATTGTATGAAATGATCATGTTATGGTCAAGCAAGAAATCATGATGATAAGTACGAGCAAGTCCCGATGGGAGGTGAATTTCCCAAGATACTCGATCTACCAAGCAAATTATCATGTAAGTCTAAGGCAAGCTTGGCATTGATCAAGATATCATGCAAGTCCAAGGCAAGCGTGGCATTGATCAAGATATCATGTAAGTCCAAGGCAAGCTCGGCATTAATCAAGTTAGCAAGCAAGTTATCATGTAAGTCCAAGGCAAGCTCGGCTTTGATCAAGTTAGCAAGCAATTTATCATGTAAGTCCAAGGCAAGCTTGGCATTGATCAAGTTAACAAGCAAGTTATCATGTAAGTCCAAGGACTCAAGCTTGGCATTGAGTATGTTATCAAGAGCAAGACTTCATATAAGTCCATGTCAAGACATGGCTGTGAAACCAAGATCAGATAACCCATGTAAGACCATGTCTAGGTTATGGCTTTGGCATCATATTATGTGGGAAGAGATTTAGTATCCTCGGTTATTCACAAAATTTCATCAGGAAAATGAGTAAGCTAAAACAAGATAGCAAGAAAGATAAGAAAGTAAAGTTAGTATCAAGATGAAGTTAGATGAAGTTGAGCATTATTCATGTTGTGAATGAGAAAGTAGATATCATGTTTATTGTTATTATAGTATACTGATCAATGTGATCAAGTGATACAGGTATCATGGTTACCTTACAAGTATGATAATAGTAAGTGTCATGAGACATGTAAGAATTTATATGAGTAAGTAAGCTCTTTAGCTGAAATTCATGATACCATTGTTTATGTGAAATGGTCTATATTAAGCAATGATGATGCTATTAGTTGTTACATGCAAACTTACTAAGCTATATGCTTACGTTATGATTCTTTCTTTCTATGCAGTCCCGCCAAGCTAACTCATGGATCATTAATGTCAGAGCTCGTGTGTAACAGCCCAACTACGATCCTAGCCGAAATAGTGGTTTCGGGACCACGAATCCGAATTAGAAAAGTATTTTTATTTATTAATTGATATTAATGTTATGTGGATAACCATGTGTTAAAATATTATTCAATAATTTGTGCTTTTGGTTGACTAATTTTAGTAAAGGATTAAATTGTTAGGTGGTAGAAGTAGTAAGTATTTAGTGGAAGGGATTAATTGAATTACTTCTTTAATAAATGGTTTTGCATGTCAAATTGCCCAAAAGATCTAGTAGTGGACGGTAATCATGGGGGAAAATTGATTTTTTATTTTTATTTGACTTTTATGTTAAACTAATAATAAAAAGGGTGATATTACTTTAAAAGTAATAATTTAATGAAGAGATGAAGGAGAGATCATCATCTTCCTTCTTCCATCACCATAGAACACAATGAAAAAAAAAGGGGAAGCTAAAACCTTTGCTACATTCGGCCATTGCATGTTTATGAGGTAAGAAATTAAGCTTAAATTTTTTTTTTTTTTTATGAATCTTAGCACTTTTAAGTTAGTAATCTTAAGTACTATTAAACTCATGTAAAGGATTTGGGATTTTAAATCATGTTTTAGGTTCGGCCATGAGTAAATGTGTTGGATTTAGTTGGTTTGATGGAAGTAGGTTAAGCATGAGTTAGGCATTAACATGATTGAGTAGAAAATTTGGATGAAATGGATGTATGGTAGCTTGAATTTTTTTGAAATAAATTTTATGAGTGAAGGCCAAAATGTTGAACATTTGGTTTGTATAGTCTCGTGAATGGGAGAGGAGGATTCGGCCCTCTTGTAATAAAGCCAAAGAAATTATGCTATTGAGTGTTCTTTGCTTTGGGGATTAATTTATAAAAAGGCTAAAATTTTAGGGCATATCGGTAATTTAGAAATTTTAAGTATTATAGAATTTAATGTTATATGGGGAATTGAATAAGAAGAGAAGCATTCGGCCATAGCCTATAAGAGTGCAATGTGTTATATTTTTGAGTAATTGAGAAATTGGAAAATTATCCAATTTTTGCATTTTAGCTAGAAAGAATGAGATCTTATTGAAATGAGCTATTTTGTGAAACCATTATAGATCAAGGACGTAAAAAAAAAACCAAATTTGGATCGGGGAAAGACAAAAATTATCAAATAGCCGGCCTACGTGATCCGTCGACAGTCGAGGTAAGTTCTTAAGTTACAGTTTGTTAAGTTGATAATTAAAAATGTATGAAATCAAATTATGTGATTAATTTGTGTAAATAGCATAAGATAGCCGAATGTGAATGTTTAATTTTGGGAATGAATAATGTTTCTGAATACAAGGTGAATTAGTATACTTGACATGACAGATGAATTGATTGTGTGAATACGAGTGGATAATAATGTATGTGTTGAGAAATGTGAATTGATGGATTGAGTTGATAAATATATTAGGCTTTGTATCGATGTTGAATATCGGGCTTCGTGCCTAGCAGGCTTAGTGCCGGTGATTTATATTCGGGCTCCGTGCCTAGCAGGCTTAGTACCGGTGATATATATTCGGGCTTTGTGCCTAGTAGGCTTAGTGCCGGTGATATATATTCGGGCTTCGTGCCTAGCAGGCTTAGTGCCGGTGATATATATTTGGGCTTCGTGTCGGGCTTAGTCGTGATATATATTAAGCGTGCTTAGTGCTTAGTCTTGATGATATATATTTGGGCTTTGTGCCTAGCGAGCTTAATCCGATGATTTATTTTAAATGAAATAATTTGTAGACCATCGACAAGGTGGAAATTATTTACTTTAAGAAACTAAATGTCCAGGTACGTGTAAGTTTTATAGTTGTGAGAAATGAGGTAAGTTGTTCTACCACTATTCGATGTTGGTAAATTATTGTATAAGAAAAACATTGTGCAAGGTTATGATATGTGTATATGATCTAATTAACAAAGTGTTTTATACATATATTGGTATATAATCTTGGTTGCATCATTGAGATTCGGCCATTCAGTTAAGTATAATATGTGAGGATTATGAGTATGTTTGCATAGTTAATCGATGGGAATTATGTGGTTCTTATGTACATGACATATGAAGTCAATTCAAATAGAGGTAGAAATTGTATTAAAACTTTCCATGGGTTTGATGAGTTGTGCATTAAAAGCGATATGGGTGAAATATATATATTTGGCGTTGAGGGACTATATTAATGCCTGAAAGCTTTTATAAGAACGTTTCAATATTAGTTATGAATTCACAATTATATGAATAACCATAGGTTCTAATCTTGTTGCTTAAGACTTACTAAGCTAGTGAGCTTACTTGTGTGATATGTTTCCTCTGTTTTATAGATTTCGTTCAAGCTACGGGCTCTAAGGATCTGCAGAGGAAATCAACCACACTATCAATTCCTTTTTGGTACATATATATACTTGGTTTTTGAATCAAAGGCATGTATAGGCTAGCTAAGTTTTCGAATGATATTATGATAATGTATAAAAGCCATGCGAAAGTGGCTAGTCCTTAATGTTAATGTTCGGTGGTATAAATTTATCCTTGATGTGATATGCGTGTATGATTTGTTTGGAAAATGAATAAGGATGATATATATATGTATATATGTTTCATGCTGAATAGGTAAGTTTTATGACTTATATCCTTGAAACGATTTCGTTTATAAATAAGTTCTGAGTGATAATTAGTATTATGGTTGCTCGGTTATGAATATGAACTTATTAGGAGTGTATTTTTATGAAGAGTGGGTGTGAAAATGAATAAATATCTCGGCTTGCATGTTATAAAATAGGATGATCGAGTCTTATATTTATTCTTCATGAATCTATGGGTTCTGGGATATCTTTGTCATAAATGGGAAAGTTGGATAAAAGCATATGTGTATGCATTGTATGTTCGGATAAATTATTTGAGTAGTAAGTTCGGGTTAGAAATGCATGGCTGTATGCTTAAATGTTATGAAACGAAATGAAAGAGATAAGGTTGTATTATGTGGAATTGAATATGTGGTTGATTTAATGATAGGTTTGAAATGGTAAAGATGATAAGTTTATAATTCATGGTTTTAATGCGAACCTAGATTGAGTCTTTCGTATGTGCATAGATATACCATAAAGTGATATGAGAATTTATGATTAAATATGTATGTGCGTATGAGTTATGAAATGACAAGGTGATAATTGAATAAGTGATAGATGTATTTATGTTACTACACATGCATAAAGTGATAGGCACAAACTCAAACTTGTGATAAACATTTAAATGACATATAATCTTTAATTCAACGGTTGATATGTACAAGTATGAATTAAATCTATTTGAGTTTAATAAATATAGAAATTGTGATAAATGGCTTAAATCTCTTTGAGTTTAATAAATATAGAAATTGTGATAAATGGCTGTAATGATCTGGATTGAGTCCGGTAATGCCTCATAACCCTAATTCATGACGGTGCGGGTTAGGGGTGTTACATTTTATTGGTATCAGAGCTACGGTTTAGTCGATTCTAGGACTACCGTAGTGCGTAAGAGTCTAGCTATACATGCCTTTGTTGTATATACGATAGTGTGGTGACTTCTGACATTTCAAACTGTGTTTTATATGGTAAATGGATTATGATTCTGACAGAGCGGTAGCAGATGATGTAGAGAGTGTAGCACCTGATCGCGTAAGCAGATCAATGCCGGTAAACTCATGACCAATTTCGGGTAGCCATGAGGGAGAGGCTAAACAAGCCTTCTACCAGATGATGAATGAATGGTTTATCCAGTTTGTTCAGAATAACCCAGATGTACCACAACCTCCACCCCCGAATAATCCAACTCCGGTACCTATAGCACCTCTGATGATAGATCCGATGAGATCTAGTAGGCCTCTGTTGATAAAAAAATAAAATATGGGGCTGAAGAATTTAAAGCTAATGATAATGATGATGCAGAGCGGGCTGAGATGTGGCTTGATAACACTATTTGGGTACTTGATGATCTATCCCGCACTCCAGATGAATGCCTGAAGTGTGCTATCTCTTTATTACGAGACACTGCATATCACTGGTGGAATACCCTAGTATCAGTGGTTCAAAAATAAAAAGTGACATGGGATTTCTTTCAGATTGAGTTCCGTAAGAAATATATCGGTCAGAGATTCACCGATCGGAAACGAAAAGAATTTCTGGAGTTAAAAAAGGGTCGTGTGACTGTGACAAAATATGAGCGAAAGTTTGTCAGATTGAGCCGGTATGCCCGAGAGTGTGTATCAGTCGAAGCCATTATGTGCAAAAGATTTGAAGACGGTTTGAATGAAGACATAAAGTTTCTAGTTGGCATTCTTGAAATCAAAAAGTTTGTGGTACTTGTTGAATGAGCTTGCAGAGCTGAAGAGCTTGGGAAAGAGAAAAGAAAAGTTGAAATGAAAGTTAGAGACACTCGTAAGAGATCATCGAGTAAGGCTTTTCAATCTGCATCTAAAAAGTTCAAAGATGACTTTGGTCGACATAAAGCTACTTCAGACATGTTCAAACGAGACTGACCTTCAGTGGGCTCCTGAACTACTTCGATGGCCAGCGCTGGCAATGCTCAGCAGAATCGAGTTGAATGCAAGCATTGTGGTAAATGGCATTCTGAGAGTTGTAGATTCTGTGATCAATCCTATTTTAAATGTGGATCATTAGATCATTTTATCAGAGAGTGCCCGTTGATAGCAGAGTAGAATACAATTCAGAATGTCAGACCGAGTAATATGTTGGTACGAGGCAAACCACCTAGACATTCGAGAAATGTAAGTGGCAGTCAGAGAGGAACCAAAGACACTGCAGTTAGATCAGAGGCTTGTGTGCCAGCTAGAGCGTATGCTATTCATGCCAGAGAGGATGCTTCTTCCCCAGATGTTATCACTGGTACCTCCACACTTTATGATACTACCGTGATTGCATTGATTGACTCTGGTTCGACTCATTCGTATGTGTGTGAAACTCTAGTATCCAGTAGGACTCTGCCTGTTGAGTCTCCTGAGTTTATAATCCATGTGTCTAACCCCTTGGGTCGATGTGTACTTATTGATAAAGTGTGTAAAGGTTGCCCGTTGATGATACGAGATTCCTACTTTCCAGCTGATTTAATGTTGTTGCCTTTCGACAAGTTCGACATAATTTTGGGAATGGACTAGTTAACTTTGCATGATGCTTTGGTGAATTGCAAAAGAAAGATTATTGATTTGAGATGTCAGGACGGTGAAATCATTCGGGTTGAATCTAATGATCTGAGTGGGTTGCTTACAGTAATATCCTCAATGTTAGCCTGAAAGTATGTGAAAAAAAAGGACATGAAGCTTATTTGGCCTATGTGTTGTATGTGAAAAAAAAAGGACATGAAGCTTATTTGGCCTATGTGTTGGATAATAAAGTGTCTGAAAAGCCGATTGAATCCGTACTAGTTATGTGTGAAAACCCAGATGTGTTTCCTGAAGAATTACCGGGTTTACCACCAGTACAAGAGAGAGAGATTGGCATTGAATTAGTACCGAGGATGACTTCGATTTCGATAGCTTTGTATCGGATGGCACCTACTGAGTTGGAAGAGTTGAAAGCACAGTTGTAAGAATTGACAGATAGAGGCTTTGCACGCTCGAGTTTTTCTCCCTGGGGTGTGCCAGTTCTATTTGTAAAAAAAAAAAGGATGTGACTATGCGAACGTGTATTGATTATCGACAGTTAAATAAAGTGACAATAAAGAATACATACCCGTTGCCTCGAATTGATGATTTGTTTGACCAGTTGAAAATGGGCTTCAGTGTTTTCAAAAATAGATCTAAGATCGGGTTATTAATAGTTGCGAGTCAGAGATTCTGATGTGTCTAAGACTGCATTTTGAACGAGGTACGGACATTTTGAGTTTCTGGTTATGCCTTTTGGACTTATTAATGCATTTGCTATTTTTATGGATTTGATGAATCGAGTTTTCAAACAGTATTTGGATCGATTTGTAGTAATGTTTATTAATGATATATTGATCTACTCCAAAGATGAAATAGAACATGTCGAACATTTGAGATTAGTGCTACAAACTTTGCGAAATCAACAATTGTATGCAAAGTTTAGTAAGTGTGAATTCTGGGTGAATGAGGTCAGCTTCTTAGGACATGTTGTTTTAGCGTCAGGTATCCGGGTTGATCTAAACAAAATATCAGCTGTACTTGATTAGAAGCCACCGAAGAATGTTTCTGAGATTCAAAGCTTTCTGGAACTTGCAGGATATTACAGACGATTTGTGAAAGGTTTTTTCCCTGATAGCTACACCTTTGACGAAGCTACTACAGAAAGATGTCAAATTTGAGTGGACGAAAAAGTGTCAGAAAAGTTTTGATCAGTTGAAAGCCCTTTTGATCGAAGCTCCAGTGTTAATTCAGCCTGAATCGGGTAAAGAATTTATTGTGTATAGTGATGCTTCTTCGAATAGTTTGGGTTGTGTTTTAATGCAGGAAGGCAAGGTAGTAGCTTATGCTTCAAGATAGTTGAAGCCTCATGAAAGAAATTATCCGACTCATGATCTGGAATTAGCAGCCATCGTTTTCGTATTAAAAATTTGGCGTCATTATTTATTCGGTGAAAAATTTCATGTTTATTCGGACCACAAAAGTCTGAAATATCTGATAACTCAGAAAGACCTGAACTTGAGACAACGTAGATGGTTAGAACTGCTAAAAGATTATGAATTGGTAATTGATTACTATCCGGGAAAAGCTAACGTTGTTGTAGATGCCTTAAGTCAAAAATCATTGTTTGCTCTTCGATGCGTTGAGCGCATATATGGTTATATCTGGTGATGGTTTGATCATAGCGAGTTGAAGGCAATACGTTGTTTATTCAAACAAATTTGTGAGGCACAGAAATTTGACAAAGATATGATTGCAAAAATGAGTCAGTGTGAAAGTAATGCAGAGTCAGAGTTTCGAATTGATGAAAATGATTGTTTGAACTTCAAAGGCTGAATATGTGTTCCGAGAAATGTTGATTTGATTGAAGAGATTGAACAAAAAGTGGCTGTGATCAGAAATACTTTGAAAGCTGCCTCGGATCGACAAAAGTTCTATACTAATTTAAAACGTAAAGATGTTGAGTTTCCAGTCGGAGATTAAGTTTTTTTTTTGAAAGTTTCCTGCGGAAGAAAGTACTTCGGTTTGGCCGGAAAGGCAAACTAAGTCCGAGATTCATCGAACCGTATGAAATCATTGAACGTATCGGGCATGTTGCTTATAGGTTGAAGTTGCCTTCTGAATTAGAAAATATACACAATGTGTTTCATGTTTTGATGCTCCGTAGATACTGATCAGATCCATCGTATGTGATTTCTCCGTCTGAAATTAAAATCTGATCTGATATGACCTACGGAGAAGAACCGATTCGTATTCTGAGTCGTGAGATAAAAGAATTGAGAAATAAGATAATTCCCTTAGTTAAAGCACTATGGCAAAAAAAAAAAAAAAGGAGTCGAAGAAGCAACTTGGGAATCAGAGGATGTGATGAAAGAACGTTATCTGAACCTCTTTTTCGATAAGATTTTCGCGGACGAAAATCCCTAAGAGAGGAGAGTTGTAACAGCCCAACTACGATCCTAGTCGAAATAGTGGTTTCGGGACCACGAATCCGAATTAGAAAAGTATTTTTATTTATTAATTGATATTAATGTTATGTGGATAACCATGTGTTAAAATATTATTCAATAATTTGTGCTTTTGGTCGACTAATTTTAGTAAAGGATTAAATTGTTAGGTGGTAGAAGTAGTAAGTATTTAGTGGAAGGTTTAATTCAATTACTTCTTAAATGAATGGTTTTGCATGTCAAATTGCCCAAAGGATCTAGTAGTGGGCCGGTAATCATGGGGAAAATTGATTTTTATTTTATTTGACTTTTATGTTAAACTAATAATAAAAGGGTGATATTACTTTAAAAGTAATAATTTAATGAAGAGATGAAGGAGAGATCATCATATTCCTTCTTCCATCACCGTAGAACACAATGAAAAAAAAGGGAAGCTAAAACCTTTGCTACATTCGGCCATTGCATGTTTATGAGGTAAGAAATTAAGCTTAAATTTTTTTTTATGAATCTTAGCACTTTTAAGTTAGTCATCTTGAGTACTATTAAACTCATGTAAAGGATTTGGGATTTTAAATCATGTTTTAGGTTCGGCCATGAGTAAATGTGTTGGATTTAGTTGGTTTGATGGAAGTAGGTTAAGCATGAGTTAGGCATTAACATGATTGAGTAGAAAATTTGGATGAAATGGATGTATGGTAGCTTGAATTTTTTTGAAAGAAATTTTATGAGTGAAGGCCAAAATGTTGAACATTTGGTTTGTATAGTCTCGTGAATGGGAGAGGAGGATTCGGCCCTCTTGTAATAAAGCCAAAGAAATTATGCTATTGAGTGTTCTTTGCTTTGGGGATTAATTTATAAAAAGGCTAAAATTTTAGGGCATATCGGTAATTTAGAAATTTTAAGTATTATAGAATTTAATGTTATATGGGGAATTGAATAAGAAGAAGCATTGACCATAGCCTATAAGAGTGCAATGTGTTATATTTTTGAGTAATTGAGAAATTGGAAAATTATCCAATTTTGCATTTTAGCTAGAAAGAATGAGATCTTATTGAAATGAGCTATTTTGTGAAACCATTATAGATCAAGGACGTAAAAAAAAACCAAATTTGGATCGGGGAAAGACAAAAATTATCAAATAGCCGGCCTAGGTGATCCGTCGACAGTCGAGGTAAGTTCTTAAGTTAAAGTTTGTTAAGTTGATAATTAAAAATGTATGAAATCAAATTATGTGATTAATTTGTATAAATAGCATGAGATAGCCGAATGTGAATGTTTAATTTTGGGAATGAATAATGTTTCTGAATACAAGATGAATTAGTATACTTGACATGACAGATGAATTGATTGTGTAAATACGATTGGATAAGAATGTATGTGTTGAGAAATGTGAATTGATGGATTGAGTTGATAAATATATCAGGCTTTGTGCCGGTGTTGAATATCGAGCTTCGTGCCTAGCAGGCTTAGTGCCGGTGATATATATTCGGGCTTCGTGCCTAGCAGGCTTAGTGCCGCTGATATATATTCGGGCCCGTGCCTAGCGTGCTTCTTGCCGATGATATATATTCGGGCTTCGTGCCTAGCGAGCTTAGTGCCGATGATATATATTCGGCTTCGTGCCTAGCGGCTTAGTCTTGGTGATATATATTAGGCTTCGTGCCTAGCGAGCTTAGTCTTTGGTGATATATATTCGGGCTTCGTGCCTAGCAGGCTTAATGCCGATTATTTATTTTAAATGAAATAATTTGTAGACCATCGACAAGGTGGAAATTATTTACTTTAAGAAACTAAATGTCCAGGTACGTGTAAGTTTTATAGTTGTGAGAAATGAGGTAAGTTGTTCTACCACTATTTGATGTTGGTAAATTATTGTATAAGAAAAACATTGTGCAAGGTTATGATATGTGTATATGATCTAATTAACAAAGTGTTTTATACATATATTGGTATATAATCTTGGTTGCATCATTGAGATTCGGCCATTCAGTTAAGTATAATATGTGAGGATTATGAGTATGTTTGCATAGTTAATCGATGGGAATTATGTGGTTGTTATGTACATGACATATGAAGTCAATTCAAATAGAGGCAGAAATTGTATTAAAACTTTGCATAGGTTTGATGAGTTGTGCATTAAAAGTGATATGGGTGAAATATATATATTTGGCATTGAGGGACTATATTAATGCCTGAAAGCTTTTATAAGAACGTTTCAATATTAGTTATGAATTCACAATTATATGAATAAACATAGGTTCTAATCTTGTTGCTTAAGACTTACTAAGCTAGTGAGCTTACTTGTGTGATATGTTTCCTCTATTTTATAGATTTTGTTCAAGCTACGGGCTCTAAGGATCTGCAGAGGAAATCAACCACACTATCAATTCCTTTTTGGTACATATATATATACTTGGTTTTTGAATCAAAGGCATGTATAGGCTAGCTAAGTTTTGAATGATATTATGATAATGTATAAAAGCCATGCGAAAGTGGCTAGTCCTTAATGTTAATGTTCGATTGGTATAAATTTATCCTTGATGTGATATGCGTGTATGACTTGTTTGGAAAATGAATAAGGATGATATATATATATGTATATATGTTTCATGCTGAATATGTAAGTTTTATGACTTATATCCTTGAAACGATTTCGTTTATAAATAAGTTCTGAGTGATAATTAGTATTATGGTTGCTCGGTTATGAATATGAACTTATTAGGAGTGTATTTTTTATGAAGGGTAGGTGTGAAAATGAATAAATGTCTCGGCTTGCATGTTATAAAATAGGATGATCGAGTCTTATATTTATTCTTCATGAATCTATGGGTTTTGGGATATCTTTGTCATAAATGGGAAAGTTGGATAAAAGCATATGTGTATGCATTGTATGTTCGGATAAATTATCTGAGTAGTAAGTTCGGGTAGAAATGCATGGCTGTATGTTTAAATGTTATGAAACGAAATGAAAGAGATAAGGTTGTATTATGTGGAATTGAATATGTGGTTGATTTAATGATAGGTTTGAAATGGTAAAGATGATAAGTTTATAATTCATGGTTTTAATGCGAACCTAGATTGAGTCTTTCGTATGTGCATAGATATACCATAAAGTGATATGAGAATTTATGATTAAATATGTATGTGCGTATGAGTTATGAAATGACAAGGTGATAATTGAATAAGTGATAGATGTATTTATGTTACTACACATGCATAAAGTGATAGGCGCAAACTCAAACTTGTGATAAACATTTAAATGACATATAATCTTTAATTCAACGGTTGATATGTACAAGTATGAATTAAATATCTTTGAGTTTAATAAATATAGGAATTGTGATAAATGGTTGTAATGATCTGGATTGAGTCCGGTAATGCCACATAACCCTAGTCCGGCGACGGGTACGGGTTAGGGGTGTTACATCGTGACACACGATCAACTCTTATTTTGGTATAGCCAAGTTACTTTACTAAGTATGGCATTTTTAGGAAACATTCATTTTGTGGACATGTTTTAAGAAGGTCCTTTGTAAAGGCTATCAAGTTTATTATTATTTTGTATATGGCTTAGTAATTGGCCAAATTTGACTAAGCATGTGTGTTTGTTGAGATCAATTATGTTTGTTGAGACCAATGAAGCACGTAGTATTATTCATAAAATTGGGTTGTTATTGCGTCATTGAATTGTGTATGGATATGATCTTCATTTCAAGGTGGCTAACGGCTTTGTAAATAGCCTGTAAGTGCCCACATGGTTGGACACATGGGCGTGTGCCAAGACCGTGTTAACCTTGCACCTTAGTATTATTAATCATAAGAGGCCACGGGCAAATCCCACGGCCGTGTATGTGTGCCGTGTAAAACACACGGTTTGGACATGGGCGTGTTCCCAGACCATGTTGATTTAGTCAGTATATCAAGGATTAGCACACAGTCTAAGCCCACGGGCGTGTTATGGCGGTGTGAAATTGGTGAGTAACCTTTCACAATTGGTAGACACGGGCATGTCTAAGCCGTGTTGAAATAGTCAGTAGCCCTACACGGTTTGAGGGCATGGGCATGCTTAAGGGTACACGGGCATGTTCCAAGTCACATAGGCCTGTGAACCTTGCTTCAAAAATGAGTTACTTAATGTTAATCCCGAAAGTTTTCTAACATGAGTTAAAGGCCTCGTAGGCCCTTGTTATATGTGCTAACTAAGAAAGTGAAGTTTTTAAGTTGGAACGAATTTTATAGCCCAAAAGTACTTGTTTCAGTGAGTTCAAGCATAGTAATGTCTCGTATCCAGACCCAGTATCGGTCTTGGGTGCGGGGTGTTACATTTAGTGGTATCATAGCTACGGTTTAGTTGGTTCTAGGACTAACGTAGCACGAGCATGAGTCTAACTATACATGCCATACATAAAAATGTTTTTATAATGATAGTGTGATGACTCCTGAAAACTTAAATTATGTTTATACATATAGTAAATGGATCCCGAAAGAGCTGAGGCGGATGATGTAGAAAGTAATGCACCAGCTCCCGCAGAAGGGACGGTGCTGTATGAGAATGAGAATAGACCCACTACGGTGAGTCAAGAAGGAGGAGGAGAAGAGCTAGAGAAGCCTTCCTCCATATGATGGATGCCTGGTACACGGAGTTCGTTTGAGGGGACTCGAATGCTCCACCCCCTCTACCCCCGCCTGTTCCACAACCCACTCCAGTAGCCCCTCAAGTAATAGAGGTGGTAAGAGGAGGTAAACCTCCAATCGATAGGATCAGGAAGCATGGGGCAGAGAAATTCTGAGCTAGAAAAGATGATGATCCAGAAAGAGCTGAGTTCTGGTTAGAAAATACCATCGAGTATTTAACTAATCATCATGCACTCTGACGAATGCATGAAGTATGTAGTCTCTCTCTTAAGAGATTCTTCTTACCAATGGTGGAACACCCTTGTGTCGATGGTACCAAGGAAAGGATCTCATGGAATTCTTCCAAGAAGAGTTTAAGAAAAAGTATATCGATCAGAGGTTTGTAGACCGGAAGAGGAAAGAATTTCTAGAGCTGAAGCAAGCCAAGATGTCGATGGCGATTATGAGTGAGAGTTTGTATGACTCGGCAAATGCATTTCATGAATGTGTGTCCACTAAGGCCATTATGAGTAAAAGGTTTGAAGATGGTTTAAACGAGGACATTAAGCTGGTTTTTGCTGTTCTCGAATTAAAAGAATTTGTTGTGCTAGTGGAAAGGGCTTGCAAAGCCGAAGAACTTGTAAAAGAGAAGAAGAAATTTGAAATAGAGTTTCGCGATTCTAGAAAGAGACAGTAGAATAAGTCGTTCCAATCGTCATCCAAGAAGTCAAGAGATTTTTCTACTCGAATAGCTACTTCCACTAGATTTTCAAGAAAAGACAAGAATAAGCAGTATGTGGAAAATAAAGCACAGACGACTTCAGTTGCAAGTGTTGGGAATTTTAGACCTGACAGACTAGAATGTCCACAATGTGGCAGACGCCATTTGGGAGAATTCCGAGCACATGAATATGCATGTTTTAGATGTGGTTTGCAAGACCGTTTCAAAAAGGATTATCCAGAGATGACTAAAGAAGAGTGAACTCAGAACCTGAGATCCGGGAGTATGGTCAGAGGGAGACCGCAGAGGAACCCGAGAAGAGGGGCAAATGGAAGGGGTAACCCCAGAGAGCAGGCTGTGAGACTTGAGGGTAGAGTGCCTGCAAGGACTTATGCCATACGCACTCGCGAAGAGGCATCTTCCCTGATGTTATTATGGGTACCTTTTCTCTTTATAATACTAAAGTTATTGCTTTAATAGATCACGGATCCACACACTCTTACATTTGCATGAAATTATTACCCGGTTTGGGTATGCCTATAGATACCACAAAATTTGGGATTAAGGTGTCTAATCATTTAGGCAAGAGTATGTTAGTTGATAAAGTTTGTAAAGATTTTCCATTAATGATTAGAAGCCATTGCTTTAAATCAAATCTTATGTTGTTACCATTTGAAGAATTCGAACTCATTCTTGGTATTGACTGGTTGACTACTCATAATGTAATTGTAAATTGGGGGAAGAAATACATTGAGATGAGATGTGAGAATGGGGATACTCTTCATGTAGAATCAGATGAGCAAGGTAGATCTTCGGTAATAATTTCTCATATCCTCAAGTATTTGAATAATACGTTCAGATTGACCATCCGTCTGAGGGTGAAAAGTAGTACTGAAATGCAATTTAGTACCTAAAGCATCTTGTAGTTTCTTCCAAAATCGCGATGTAAATCTCAGATCTCTATCCGAAACAATAGAAATAGGTACTCCGTGTAATCATACAATCTGAGAAATGTACAATTTAGCTAACTTATCAAGCGAGAAATCTTTACGCACCGAAATAAAATGAGCCAATTTCATCAATCTATCAACAATAATCCAGATTGCATCTTTATTGCTTGCTCTCAATGGTAACCCAAATACGAAATCCATCGTGACTCGATCCCATTTCCACTTGGGTATCATAATCGGCTGAAGTAATCCCGATGGCATTTGATGCTCGACTTTTACTTGCTGACATATCAAACACTTCGACACAAAATCTAAAATATCTCGTTTCATACCATGCCACCAATAATATTGTTTCAAGTCATTATACATCTTCGTGTTACCCGGGTGAACAGACAATCTACTATTATGAGCTTCGCTACAAATCAGTCGAATCAACTTAGGATCTTTTGGTATACACATTCGGTTTCTGAACCGTAAGCATCCCTCAGCATCAATCTAAAATTCTGAGTCAGTATTCGAACCACATTTATTCCTTTTTGCTAATAAGTCATTATCAACCATTTGAGCTGCACAGATCTGTTGAACAAATAACGATCTCACTTTTAATTCTACAATAATCAGACCATCTTCAGACATAACTATATATGCGTTCATTGCACGTAAAGCAAACAGTGATTTTCTGCTTAGGGCATCAACAACCACATTAGCTTTCCATGGGTGATAATCAATCAAAAGCTCGTAGTCTTTTAACAATTCCAACCATCGTCGCTGTCTCAAATTTAGATCTTTCTGAGTCATTAAATACTTTATACTTTTATGATCGGATTAGATATGGAATTTTTCACCAAACAAATAGTGACGCCATATTTTCAGAGCAAAAACTATGGCAGCCAATTTGAAAGCGTGCGTCGGATAGTTCTTTTCATGCGGCTTCAACTGTCTCGAAGCATAGGCTACAACTTTACCCTCCTGCATCAAAACACAGTCCAAACCATTCGAGGATGCATCACTGAAGATTACAAAATCTTTACCCGACTCTAACTAAACAAGCATAGGAGCTTCAGTCAAATGAGCTTTCAACTAATCGAAACTTTTTTGACACCTTTCTGTCTACTCGAATCTAACGTCTTTCTGAAGTAGCTTTGTCATCAGAGCTGTAATCATTGAGAACCCTTTCACGAAGCATCTATAAAAACCAACAAGCCCCAAAAAACTCTGAACTTCAGAAACATTCCTCGGTGGTTTCCAATCATGTATAGCCGAAATCTTACTCAAATCAATCCGAATACCTTATGCTGAAACAACATGCCTAGGAAGCTAACTTCACGTAACCAAAAGTCACACTTACCGAATTTCGCGTACAACTGCTTATCACGTAAAATCTGTAGAACAAGTCTTAAGTGTTCTGCATGCTCAGTTTCGTCATGGGAATAGATCAGAATATCATCTACAAGCACAACCACAAACTAATCCATATACTATCTAAATACCCGATTCATCAAATCTATGAAAACAGCAGGGGCATTAGTGATCCCGAACGGCATCACCAAGAATTCGTAATGGCCGTATCTCGTCTGAAATGCAGTCTTAGGTACATCTGAATATCTAACTCATAGCTGATAATAACCCGATCTTAAATCAATCTTTGAAAATACTGAGGCTCCCTTTAGCTGATAAAATAAATCACCAATGCGCGGCAGCGGGTATTTATTCTTTATGGTCACTTTATTGAGTTGTCGATAGTCGATGCACATTCTAAAAGTGTAACACCCCAAACTCGGCCCAAACACCATAACCGGATCTAGCATGTCACTAAGGAGATTTTAAAAGATGTCGCAATTTCAGAAAAATATTTTTCTTGAGTTTAACCTTTTATTCGGGAAAACTAAATGGTTGAATAAGTTGTAAAAGATATACATTTTATATTAATGCCTTAGTTTAATTAAAACATAAATTTTAAATATCTAATAATAAAAGCCAAAATAAAACCAAAAAAATGTGAAGCTAATGGCCCGTGGCCTTATTACAATGAAATTTAAAACTCGCTCATTAAAAATAATAAAAAAATAAGCTAAGTAAAGTCTTTTGCTGAATCAAAATATTCTTTCGCATGGCCACCTTGTGCTCCTCTCCAGCCCAGTCTGAAGCACTAGGCGCTAATTGAAAGATATTAAATAATAGGGTGAGTCGCGAGACTCAGTGTGCAACCCTCGTGCACCATCAGATTGGGCCTTAGCCCCACAGAACAAATAACAAAATGTAATATATCAGGAATTATGAAAAGCCCAACCCAATCCTAGGTTTCCATCCGCTACACGCCACCCTTACCTGCCAATCACACCATTGGGGATTTCTACAATCAACCCACACCGCTACACACCATCGATGGCAGTAATGCTGCAGTTAGCTGTTCATCGTCAGATCATGGCAATAGCCACTACAACAGATTGTGGCAAAAGCCACTACAACAGATCATGGCAAAAGCCACTACAACAGAAAACTTCTCCTTTCGTCAATCACCCAACCCCGTGCAATCGCAGAAATCGACATACATATAAAACATTTCATCTCAACAGAAACATTCACTTATGAATGATAGAAATCACTAACCTAGTGATTTGCCTTTACCCTCTTCAGGTTTCAACCGGTATGCTGGGATTTCAGTATTTAACGGAATATAGAAGATTTATATACATGTACTAACAAACAATCTAAATGGTGTGGAAAGTTACACATCTAATAAATACGTAGGACTACCCTCTATGTCAATACTCTTGCTAATCGGATCTACTGCCCTTTGTCTACAACTCTGCTCAAAGGCCGGAAGAACGTGAAGATAAGGCCTCTCATATATTTGACCAATGGTTAGTGTTTTACCCGAACTATACGTTTAAATTAACAGATCTCCTTACCTTGAAATCCCGAAAGTAATACGATTCGAGTGCTACTGAACTCTGGCTTAGAAATCTAAGCAATTGAATCCCCTTCAAATCCCGGAATGCCGTAAATTAAAGAAAACACTCGATTAGTTACCATTTAGCCATTCGGCTAAGATTTCTAAAAGCTGGAAAAAAATTGAAATCTTGCGAATCGACACTTACCTTTAGTTTTCTTCAAGATTCGGCACAAGCAGACACTACAGAAGGAATTCGGCAATCACATGAGATGAGATCTTGGGATTTCAGCTTTTAAGAGAAGAAAAATAGACCACTTAACAAAGTTTAAGAGACTATTCGGCTAGAAGGAGAAAAGAAAAGAAGACAGGAAATAACAGAGAACTTACCGAAATATGGTATAGGGGTTCAACTATGGTGAATACTTCGGGAACAAGAACCGAATGGAATGATGCTGAGACTTAGAGATTTCAGCTACAAGAATAAACCATAACGTAGTATTGGCTTTTAGTGAATGGGAGAAGAATAACAATGGGGGTCAGAAGATTCGGCTAAAAGGGAATTTCAGAGAAAAAGAAAGGGTGAGGGAGATGGTGATTTTCGGCTTTTAGAAGAGAGAAGATGAGAAAAGAAAACAAATGAGATGGCCCTCAAATTTTCGGTACATCCCCTTGCCTATACCGAACCGATTTCCCCCCTCTCTTGTGTTTGATTTTCGGCCAACTCTGCAACCAAGAGATCGCTCTTATCATTCTATCCCTTATCCTTAACAGAGCACTCATCCAACAGAGACCTACACCACACCACTACTTCCCCTTTATCTGCGTTATATCCACATAATTTAAAACATAAAATCCCCCTAATTAGTAGCCACATTGCCGTCCCCTCCTAGGTCCCTTTAGTGTCGAAATTGGCACAACTTTATGGGCTCCAAATGACCACAAATTGGGCCTTTCCCTTTTCCTATTGACGCCATCTATAACTCCCTTTTACTGCGCCCCTTACTGCTGGGCCACAAGCCCAGTTTGTCAATTAAACTACCAAGACTTTATTTTAAGCCCTAGAGTGTCTAAATAGAATATTTAATCAAGGCCTCAGCCCAAACCTGAGCCCCATTTGCACCTCAAATTCTCAAATTAACACATTAAACATGTCTACACATTAAGTGCATAAGCCCACTAATTCGGGATGTTACAGTTCTACCCCCATAAAATAAATTTTGGCCTCAAAATTTACATGATCAAAAGAGATGGGGATACTGTTGTCGTATAACATCCTCTGGCTCCCACGTTGCTTCTTCTGCGCTGTGGTTTTGCCACAACACCTTGCCCAAAGGGACAGACTTCCTTCTCAACACCTTTACATCTCAATCCAAAATTTGCACTGGCTCCTCCTCAAAGGACAAGTCTGGCCTTACTTCAATCTCTTCCACCGGCACAATGTGCGATGGATCAGAACGGCAACGTCTTATCATCGAGACATGGAACACATCATGTTTCTGTCCCAACTCTGAAGGTAACTCCAATCGATATGCCACTGGGCCCACACGTTCTAGTACCCGATAAGGTCCAATAATCCGAGGACTTAGCTTACCCTTCCGACAAAACCTCATTACCTTCTTCCACGGTGATACTTTCTAGAAGACTTGACCTCCTACTGCAAATTCCATCCCCTTCCGTTTAAGATCCGCATACGACTTCTTCCAATCAACACTTCATTCAATCGAGCCCGAATTAACCTAACTTTCTCTTCGTTTCAGATACTAGTTCTGGGCCCAACACCTGACGATCACCCAACTCTGACGAACAAGTTCGGGTACGACATCTCCTTCTGTATAATGCTTCATAAGGTGCCATCCGAATACTAGATTGATAACTATTATTGTACGCGAATTTTTCCAAAGGCAAATATTCCTCCTAGCTTCCCCTAAAATCGATGATGCGACCCCTTAACATATCCTCCAAGATCTGAAATTCCCTCTTAGACTGACCATCAGTCTGTGGATGAAAAGCGGTGCTGAAGTCTAGCCTTGTTCCTATTGCCTGATGCAGAGCCTTCCAGAACGGTGACGTGAACCTAGGGTCTCTATCTAATATAATCGACACAGGTACACCATACAGTCTCACCACCTCAGCCACATACAGCTTAGCCAACCTTTGTAGAGAAAAGTCGACACGAACCGATATGAAGTGAGCAATCTTCGTCAGCCGATCCACAATCACCCAAATTGAATCCTTCTTAGTGGGCGTAAGGGGTAACCCACTAACAAAATCCATCGTGATTCTCTCCCATTTCCACTGCAGAATCTTTATCGGCTGCAACAACCCCGAAGGCAACTAGTGTTCCGCTTTCACCTACTGACACGTCAAACATTTACCCACAAATTCTGTTACTTCTCACTTCAGACCTGCCACCAAAATTGTTCTCACAAATCTTGGTACATCTTAACCCCTCCAAGATGCATAGCGTAAGGGCTACTATGCAGCTCCTGAAGAATCATCTGCCTTAACTCAACATCCTTTGGCATACAAACTCTTTTACGAAAACACAGGACTCCACCACCATTCAAGCTATAGTCCTATTCTTCACCACTTCGCACTTGTCAGATTCGAGCACTCAAAACATCATCTAGAAGTTGCTTCTCCTTGATATGACTTGTCCACATAGGTCTTACTTGGAGCTCAGCTACAAAACTTCCATCCTCTTACAGACTAAGATGAGCGAACATTGCCCTCAAATCTACTATCGCCTTCCGACTCAGCGCATCTGTCACCACATTAGCCTTACCCAGATGCTATTCGATCGAGCAATCATAGTCCTTCAAGAGTTCAATCCACCTACGTTGTCTCAGATTCAACTCCTTCTGGGTAAGGAGATACTTCAGGCTCTTATGGTCAGTGTGAATAACCGACTTCTCCCCGTATAGGTAGTGTCTCCAGATCTTCAGAGTGAACACTACCGCCGCCAATTCTAGATCATGCGTAGGGTAGTTCAACTTATGCGGTCTTAACTGTCAAGACGCATACGCAACCACTTTTCTATCTTGCATCAACACACACCCTAAACCCATGTGTGATGCATCACAATAAACGGTAAATTCTTTTCCGCCTCTGGCTGAAATAACATTGGCGCTTCTGTCAAGATTCTCTTCAGCTTCTCAAAGCTCTCCTGCTGTTTGTTGATCCATACAAACGATACTCCCTTCCTCAACAACTTAGTTAAAGGTGCCGCTATCAATGAAAACCCTTCGACAAACCTTTTGTAGTTTTCGGCCAATCCAAAAAACTTCAAACTTTTTCCACAGACTTCGGCGGTTTCCAATCCAATACGACCTCTATCTTCCGAGGCTCCACCCTAATCCTTTCTGCGGAAACTACATGCCCTAAGAAAGTCACTTCCTTTAGCCGAAACTCGAACTTACTGAACTTTGTGTACAACTGCTTCTCCCTCAGAATTTGCAACACCACACAAAGATATGCATCATGCTCCTCCTCAGACTTGGAATAAACTAGCATATCGTCGATAAACACCACGACGAACCGATCAAGATATGGTTGAAACACCCGGTTCATCATATCCATAAATGCTGCTGGAGAATTCGTCAACCCAAACGGCATCACCAAGAACTCATAATGATCGTACCGAGTTTGAGACGTCGTCTTATGAATGTCCCTTCTTTACCCTTAACTGATGATATCCCGACCTTAAGTCAATCTTAGAAAAGATTGAAGCTCTTTTGAGCTGATCGAACAGGTCATCAATTCTTGGCAGTGGGTACTTGTTTTTAATTGTTAACTTATTTAGATGACGGTAGTCCACGCACATCTGCATGGATCCATCCTTCTTCTTCACAAACAGGACCAGGGCTCCCCACGGAGACACACTTGGTCAGACAAAACCACGATCCAACAGTTCCTAGACATGAGCTTTGAGTTCCACCAACTCCTTGGTGCCATTCTATAAGGAGCAATGGACACCGGAGCTGTACCCAGAAGTACCTCTATTCCAAACTCAACTTCGCGATCCGGCGGTAATCCTGCAACTCCTCAGGAAAGACATCCGCGAAATCCTTGACTGTCTGAACCTCATCGATAGTCACCCTCTTAGCATTCAAAGCATAAATAAATGCTAGAAATGCATTGCATCCTTTCGAATTATCTTAACAGCCTTCAATGCCAGTACTATGTTGGACAAATAGTTCATTCTTTCCCCTAAACATCTCCGCTCCATTGGCCCGGAGCCGTTTCGACGCAAACTTTCGATGGCAATCATGCTGCAATTAGCTGCTCATCGTCAGATCATGGCAATAGCCACTACAATAAATCATGGCAAAAGCCACTACAATAGATCATGGCAAAAGCCACTACAACAGAAAACTTCTCCTTTCATCAATCACCCAACCCCGTGCAATCACAGAAATCGGCATACATATAAAACATATCATCTCAACAGAAACATTCACTTATGAATGATAGAAATCACTAACCTGGTGATTCGCCTTTACCCTCATCGGGTTTCAACTAGTATGCCGAGATTTCAGCATTTAACAGAATATAGCATATTTATATACATGTACTAACAAACAATCTAAATGGTGTGGAAAGTTACACACCTAATAAATACATAGGACTACCCTCTAGGTCGATACCCTCGCTAATCAGATCTACTGCCCTTTGTCTACAACCCTGCTCAAAAGTTAGAAGAACGAGAAGATAAGGCCTCTCCTATATTCTACCAAGGGTTAGTGTTTTACCCGAACTATACGTTTAAATTAACAGATCTCCTTACCTTGAAATCTTGAAAGTAATACGATCCGAGTGCTACTAAACTCTGGCTTAGAAATCTAAGCGATTGAATCCCCTTCAAATCTCAGAATACCGCAAATTAAAGAAAACACTCAATTTGTTAGCCATATAGCCATTCGGCTAAGAACTCTAAAAGCTGAAAAAAGATTGAAATCTCACGAATCGACACTTACCTTTAGTTTTCTTCAAGATTTGGCACAAGCAGACACCACAGAAGGAATTTGGGAATCACAGGAGATGAGATATAGGGATTTTGACTTTTAAGAGAAGAAAAATAAACCACTTAACAAAGTTTAAGAGACTATTTCGCCCGAAGGAGAAAAGAAAAGAAGATAGGAAATAACAGAGAACTTACCAAAATATGGTATAGGGGTTCGACTATGGTGAATACTTTGGGAAAAAGAATCGAATGGAATGATGCTGAGACTTAGAGATTTCGGCTACAAGAACAAACAAGAACGTAGTTTTGGCTTTTAGTGAATGGGATAAGAATAACAATGGGGGTCAAAAGATTCGGCTAAAAGGGAATTTCAAAGAAAAAGAAAGGGTAAGGGAGATGGTGATTTTCAGCTTTTAGAAGATAGAAGATGAGAAAAGAAAACAAATGAGATGGCCCTCAAATTTTCGGCACATTCCCTTGCCTATACCAAATCGATTTTCCCCTCTCTCCTGTGTCTAATTTTCGGCCAACTCTGCAACCAAGAGACCACTCTTCTCATTCTATCCCTTATCCTTAACAGAGCACTCATCCAACAGAGACCTACACCACAGCACTACTTCCTCTTTATCTATGTTATATCCACATAATTTTAAACATAAAATCCCCTAGTTAATAGCCACATTGCCGTCCCCTCCTAGCTCCCTTTAGTGCCAAAATTGGCCCAACTTTATGGGCTCCAAATGGCCACAAATTGGGCCTCTCCCTTTGCCTATGGACGCCATCTATAACTCCTATTTACCGCACCCCTTGCTGTTGGGCCACAAGCCCATTTTTCAATTAAACTACCAAGACTTTATTTTAAGCCCTAGAGTGTCTAAACAGAATATTTAATCAAGGCCTCAGCCCAAACCTGAGCCCCATTTGCACCTCAAATTCTCAAATTAACACATTAAACACGTCTACACATTAAACACATAAGCCCACTAATCCGGGATGTTACAAAGAGTTCTGTCTTTCTAATTCACAAATAGAACTAGCACACCCGAAGGAGAGAAACTCGGTCGAACAAAACCCCTATTTGGATTTTCTTGCAACTAGGCTTTCAACTCTTTCAATTCAGTTGGTGCCAATCTATACGGAGCTATAAAAATTAGAGCCATACCTGGCACCAACTCGATACCAAACTCTACTTCCTGAACAGGTGGCAAACCTGGCAATTCTTCCGAAAAGACATCCGCATACTCACATACAACTGGTACAGCTTCTATATTCTTTTCTGTCAATTTATTCTCAACCACATAAGCAAAGTAAGCTTCGCAACCCTTTTGCAAATAATGTCGAGCCAACATCGAAAATATCACTGCTGGTACCCCATTCAAATCCGTAAATTTTATTCAAATTATCTCAATATTTTGGCATCGCAGATCAATAGTCTTTCGTTTGGAATTCACTACTGCATCATGCATAGTTAACCAATCCATATCGATAATTATATCGAACTCATAAAATGGTAGTAATATCAAATCACCAAAAAATGAATCTCGGATCGTCAAAGGGAAATTCTTGCAAACCTTATCAACTAGTACACACTGACCCAAGGGATTCGAAACCCTAATTAGAAATTCAGTAGACTCAACAGGTAAAGTCTTACTGAATACTAATGTTTCACACACATAGGAATGAGTTGAACTGGGGTCAATCAGAGCAATTACACTAGTATTGAAGAGAGTAAATATACTAGTGATAACACCCAGAGATGAAGCCTATTCTCGAGCACGAATGGCATAGGCTCTAGCAGGCACCCAATCCTCTGATCGAATAGCTGTATCCGAAGTCCCTCTCTGAGTGCCGCTCCTACTTCCCACACTTCAAGGTGGTCTACCTCTAGCTGAAGTATCGCTCGGTCTTGCACTTTGAGGATTATCCTTCTCAGCTACTCTGAGTAATCCCGAATGAAGTGATCCTGCGAACCACACTTATAGGAAGCTCAGTTGTTGGACTTGCTCCAACATTCACCAAAATGTCGCCTACCACACTGTTGGCACACAGGTTTATTCAGTCGAGTATTGCCAGCACTAGCAATCAAGGTAGCTAGTGAACTCATTGGTGGTCGTTCTCGTATAGAGATTCCTGTATTAGCTTTGGATCGGCTATTGTCATTTTTGAACTTCTTTGATGCCTATTGAGAAAATTTACCCGTTGATCTCTAACAAAAATCTCTAGCTTCAAAATCGGCTTTTCATTTTTCTTTCCCTAGCTCTTCGACTTTACAAGCTTGCTCAACAAGTACCACGAACTCATGTATTTCGAGTATACCAACCAATAATTTTATACCTTCATTTAACCCTTCTTCAAATCTTCTACACATAGCAGCCTCAGATGAAACACACTCACATGCGTATCGGATCAGTCTTACAAATTTGCGTTCATACTCGGATACGGTCATACGACCCTGTTTAAGCTCAAGAAATTCCTTGCATTTCAAATCTATGGATCGTTGACTAATGTATTTCTTGCGAAACTCTGTCTGAAAGAAATCCCAAGTGACTCTTTCCTTCGGAATGACCGAAACCAGAGTGTTCCACCAATAATAGGCAGAACCTCGTAATAAGGATATAGCACATCTCAGACACTCATCAGGTGTACAGGATAGTTCATCGAAAACATGAATTGTGTTATCAAGCCAAAATTTAGCTCGTTCAGCATCATCATCCGCTTCAGCTCTAAACTCTTGAGCCCCATGTTTTTTGATTTTGTTAATCAGAGGCTTATTTATTCTCTCGGAATTAATGATCAGGGGTACCACAGGTACTACAGGCAGATTATTCAGATTCGGGGGTTGTTGAACAGCTTGATTTTTCTGGATATACTGATTAAATCAATCGTTCATTATGCTAAAGAAGGCTTGCTTAGCCCCTTCATCTTGGTTACTCGTAGCAGGTTGAGATTCAACCGGCGCGGTCCATTACACGGGAGCAGGCGCCACACTCTCAACGTCATCAACTACAACTCGCTCGGGATTAGGATCCATTACTATATGAAGGAAGAAAAACATATTTCGTGGTCAGAAATCATCACATTATCATAGTAAAAATTATGGCATGTATAGCTAGACTCACGCGCGCTACGTTAGTCCGAGAACCAACTAAACCATAGCCCTGATACCAATAAAAATATAACACCTATAACTCGTATTCGTCATCGAATTAGGGTTATAAAGCATTATCAAGCTTAACACAGAACTTAGTAACTAGTTACTATTATAAAGTCATAGCTGAATGCATTAAAGATAATGATGTACTTTCATGACATGCTTAAAACATTAACTTACATATCACAAATCTATATCATCAATTTCATATATAAGCAAATTTTTATCAAATAGTAAAAGTACTATTCATTTGGTCATTTTGGTTACAATAGCCGAATATGCACATTTACTCTTGTTCAATATACCAACAATACACCCAACATTTTAAGATAAATATACATATATGCCAAAACTTTACTAACTGCTAAAAAGATCTAACTATATTATCGGTCAATCCTTTATAAATGACATGATCAAATTACTCAAAAACCAAGCATACACATGACCTCAAACATAATAGATCAAACCCCTTACACATATCATTTTTGAATGTACTCAACTTAAAAACATAACCTATAATGTCATTCATACCAATCATGTAACTATATTTATTAAATCACATAAATACCAAAACTAGATGTTCACAGCGATAATTTAATCATTCAAACCTCATATCCAAATACCATATGAAAATCTAATGAGAATTATAAACTCCAAATTAGATCAATACCATGGCGAATATTTATAAACTAGTATACTACAATTTGATCATTAATATTCCACATTCAATACTCGCATACATAAAATATAACATAGTCATCTCATAACTTAATTTGTAGGTACATATATAATAAAGCAAAAGTACATCCACCAACTAAAATACACTATATGTCTTACTTAAAACCGAATTCATATACTCAATTATCACATATAACATATTATGAAATGAACTTCCAAAATAAGCTTATAACAAGGCCAAACATACACAAATATTAATACCATGATCAAGCATATTCAAATCAAACCCAAGCATAGAAACACAGCCATTTTTGCATGGCATTTTATATACATCTCGTTCATAATAAACTCAAAAGAGTCATATAGCCTATACATGCCATAGTTCCAAAAGTTCAACTTATAAAAAGGGTACCAAAAGTAGTTGATAGTGTGATAGACTTGACGATGATCCCTGAGCTCATAACTACACTTCAGAATCTATAAAACCATACAAACAAACACACAAAATAAGCTATTTTAGCTTAGTAAGTTATAACCATTTTCACAACTACAATGCATTATAACACTATACTAACAAATTCGAAATAATATAATCACAACCAAATTTTATAACCATCATCTTAATCCATATAACCTTTCGAAAACTTTCTCATTTCACCGCCCATAGGCCAAACTTCTGAGTCTTCAATAATAGGTTTCACATGCACATATATATGCTACTTACTGAACTTATACTTGCATTTCCAACCTATATAAATCACATATTCAAGATTTAAAACTAAATCAATCAACTCTTTTTACAATCTTCCACATGGCCGAATACAATATATAAAATTCATGAAGAAAGAAAATCAATGAGATTTTGTAAGCATTACTCCATGTCAATCTATATAAATCAAACTATAAATTTTATTGATACATTCCATCCAACTAATTTGTCACTCCTACTTGATTTCAATTAATACCATCTCATAATATCAACTTACCCAAAAATTCAATTCAAGATATAAAAATTAATCGCACACTTAGTGCTCCTTATCCGATTTCGCACACTTAGTGCTCAAAAAATTAGATTCACACACTTAGTGCATAACGATCGATTTTGCACACTTTGTGCTCGGTATTTTAAAGTTTGCACACTTAGTGCATAATGACCAATTTCACACACTTAGTGCTCGGTATATTAAAATTCGCACACTTAGTGCATATCTCAAGCTCGTTACTCATTTACATTTATATATACATTCATAAAGCTTAAACTTCAAACTCATAGGCACATACGTGGTAACATGTTCATCACATAATTTACAACATAACCTAGTATATCATTAACACATGTTTATACCTCACATTCAGTTCTATTCACCTTCCAATCAATATCATAATCGAATATACCACTTACAATTAGATGTACCTCACATTCGGCTTATCAACAAAATTATACATATATTTCCATTTAAATCATATACATCGATATGGATAAATTCCTATGTACTATGATTTCTTAAAAACTTACCTCGAGTATCGACAGACTTTATTTCCCGACTATTCGGTTAACTTCGCCTTTCCCCGATCCACTCCCGATCCTTTTTGTTCTTGGTCTATATAAAATTCAAATTAAGCTCATTAAACATATTTTCATTCAATTCAATCCAAAAACACATAATTGGGCAATTTACAATTTTACCCCTAACATTTTACACTTTTTTGCAATTTTAGTCCCTATAGCATAAAACACAAAATATAAATAATTTAACCACACTTCTTGAAAGCGAATATTTATAGTCCTTATAAAAACTCATTCCTTTCATTTATTTTGCAATTTAGTCCTTACAAAAATTTATTTTTATAATTTTATCCAAATTACTAAATTTCATCAATAATTTAAAGATAAAATTGTTAAGCTAGCATACATAAATCATATTTCATCATTAAATAACACAAACATCAAGCTTCCATCAATGGCAATACATGAATTACACAACCAAATCAAAAATTCAAGTATGGGCTGGCTAAATCACATAGCAACGATCTCAAAAACTTAAAAATAATCAAAAATCGAACAAAATCACTTACCTAATTAAGCCTCCAAAGTGCCGAATGAAGCTAGGTTTTATTTTCTTTTTCATTGGCTAAGTTTCGATCGTGCAACAAAGAAGGTGAACACTTTCATCTTTTTCTTTTAATATAATATTTTATCAAATATAATAATATATCATAATGTCATAAAATAAAATAAACAACTTTAAATTACTATTACATGCAAATGATGACCGGCACTAAGCTTGTTTTTTGGCTAAATTGCACTATTAACACCTCAATTTAAGAAGCTACCTTCAATTTGGTACTTATACATTCAACCACCAATTTTTCTTTTTATGCGATTAAGCCCTTTTTCACGATTAAACACCAAAACGATCAAATTTTAATACGAAATTTTTACACACATCAATTCAAAAATAATAAGCATACAAAGTAATATTAAAATATTATTTCGACTTGAAATCGTGGTCCCAAAACCACCATTTCAACTGGGGTCAAAATCGGGCTGTTACACCACATGGCCGTGCGATATAGCCAGATGACCAAAGACGCCCATGGCACTGCAGGTAAGGCGACCACCAGTCCTGTTCCTATTTAAACCCCCTTTCTTCTTACTTTCTCCCCAATTTCTTTTTCTTCCAAACCCTAACCACCACACCCCTCTTTTTTCCATTATCTTCCTTCATTTTCCTTTCCCCCTTTGCCTCACTCTTTCTCTACACCACCATCCCCATGTCGAAGAAGCGGAAGGACCCTAGCACAGTCTCCACGTGCGTGACCAATCTCCATAAGTTCATGACGGTTGCTTCATTCCATTGACAAGACAAGGACCTATGAGTCCATCAATTTTTTCTTTTTTTCGTTTCTCATTTCCTTTATTTTCCTTCTCTTTATCTTTCTTGTGCTTAATTTATATTATTAATTTCTTTAATTTATGTTCAAAAGGCTGTTAGGGAATCACCACACCACGACCCTAGTATCCACCACCATCGGAGTATCCTCTTCCAACTCGGCCCAAATTTCCCCCGTTTCTTTTCATTGACTCTATCCAAAAATCAGGAAGTTTCACTTCTCTCCCTCTCTTATGCTTTTCTTACTTTATTGTCATTTTTCTCTTTGTACATTGAGGACAATGTACATCTTAAGTGCGGGGAGGTGTCAACAATACTCTTATTAGAAAATCACTGAATTATGCTTTGTCTCAAGTAATTTTCTCATATTTCTAATTAAAATGAAACTTTTATTGATTTATGATTTTTATTAATATGTTTTGAAGTAAGTCATAGGTAATTGTGCATTGATGGTTTAAACTTTAAGACATTAGTGAATCTAGCATGATAAGTCTATTTTCAGAATTAAAAAATTTATAGGTAGTTTTCCTAAATTTAAATATTACTTTGAAATTTGAAATCTGTAAGGTTAACATTAAAAAAACATAATTTTTGTGAGATTTTGAGCCTTTAGAGCATATATCTTTTCTTGCTCACATTATTGATTATGAGTGTGTCAACATTGATTTGTTATTCTAGAACTTGCTTCGATTATGCATGTCGAGACCACACCTTTGATTTGATTTACTGAGATGATAAAGGCACTTAGGATTTAACCCACTCACTTCACCAAAAAGCCTACCTTCATAGTTAACCCCTAGTGAAACCTTTTTGAGCCTAATAGACCATTTCTTGACTCACTGATCGTGTCAAACAGTCGAGTTTTAATATTTATAAAAGAATGATCGAACCTATAGACTAACTATGACAATGATAGAGGCAAATGCACCTATCAAACAGTAGTATAGTTTGGGCAAGAATATCTTATCGAATCCAAAGGAACCTAAAAGTACTACTACTCACTTTCTTTCTATCATTTAGCCTGAAATATGGAGTGACTGGTTTATAAATGAAATACTTAAACTAAATGCAAAGGCAAGAGAACAAAACTTTGGGAAAAGACTTTAGGAAAACTCGGTTGATGAAGACAATACCCTCAGGAAGAATCCACCTATGACTTCACTTATTATTTATTCCCTTAACCATATGATTTCTTTACTTAGCTTGATCAATGAGACTCTCTAACCAATATTAAACCCTCTCTCGAGGCGAATAACGTCTAACCTTAGGTTAATTAGTGGAACTCTCATTCTCTTATAATAACCCCCTAAGGAAGCAGTAAATTGATCAATGGATTCCCATATTAGGTTTCATCCTTATCCGGCAAAATCTCGTAACCCTATCTCTAGGCGCCCGATCAACTCCGCTCAATTATGCTAATTCTACTCTTAGGCAGGGTCTATTCCTCCTCCATCTAAGCACATCAGATTAAATTAAGCAACATAATTAAGAACAAACTTAAGTACTTATCATATAATTTAGAAATCAAATAACAAAATTCATCATAGGTTTCATCCCCTTCAGGTATCTGAAGGGTTTAGTTCATAACTAAATAAGTAAACATCTCAAGAGAAAAGATAAAACAAAACATAAGAAATCTTTAAAACTCCCCGAAGGAATTGAAGGAGAGATCCTCCATCTTGAATAGAGTTCCGGATTCTTGAGATGGATCAACTGGCTATCTTCAAGTGATTCCCTAAAAGATTAAATCTTTGGCAAAAGCCTCTGCCAAAAAACTGTCTGTTTCGGCTTCTGCCGAACTCCCCTTTTTAGGTGCTACCTTGGGTGTTTATATAGGCCTTGAGATGTTTTACATGGCTCCTAAGTACCTCTTTCAAGTAGAATTACTATTAGGGTGTTTAAGTAGACTTAAGAATATGATTCTTTGGTTTCAAGCATCCAATTTCGAGTGAAATTGCTCATTCATGCTGCAGGGGAACGCCCATGGCACACGTCCGTGTAAGTCATCTTCAGGCCGTGTCTCGATTCTGTCGACTTGGGCATGGCCGTGTAAATGGTGGCATGGCCGTGTCTTAGTTAATTTTTGAGGCAAGATCGTGTGGCTTGAAGGCCAGGCCGTGCCGATTTCCTCTTTGTCCCAAATTGGCTTGTTTTTTAAGCCCGTTTTACGTTCTTTTCGTCCTCAAGTGCTTTCCTGAGCATAAACATGAAAAGAAAGGATTAAAAGCAACTTTTTACATAAATCAAGGGCTAAACCATCCAAAAGCATACTAATTATGGGGTTAAAATATGTTACTTCTACGGTTTATCACTCACCCATCAATATTAACCCATAACTAATTTTTTGCTTCTTCCATTTTCTTGACTTCCCTTATGTAGAGATTTGATTTGATCAGTTGTAACACCCCTTACCCATATTCGATGCCGGAATAGGGTACGAGGCATTACCAAAACACATACACTTGAAAGCGTATTAAACTGAGTCATAAAATTTCATCCAAATTATACAAAATGAACTGCTAAATATTAAAGCCCAACATTTTAGGCCAAACCAATTATGACATATACAAATGACTAAGTCTCATATACATGCCATAAACTTAAGAGGTTTGTATTCACTTTTACCCCACGATGATAGCTTGATAGTGTGATTACATCTCCGGCGATCTCCAACTCGAGTTAGCATACAACCCTATAAGATATGGGAAATGAAGGGAAGTAAGCTACAAAGCTTAGTAAGTAAGTATGTAAATAATAAGTGATTTATTAACAGGCTTTTATAAATCTTCACAATATGTTCTCAAGATAATACAATCATAATTGAACATAATTCCACTTTTTATTCATGTTCATCTATAGCTGCATACTCGAGTCACAGTCACTAAATTATTTATATCTAGAGCTACAAAACACCAAATTAAGATCCGTTAATTTTCCACGAAAATAAACTCACGTATCTTCTTAGCATAAAATTTTCAGAATTTTTGGTTTATCCAATTAATACATTTTATTCGTTAAAGATTCCCCTATTTTACTGTTCAACTATTCTGACCTCTCTTCACTGCGAATCAATTTTCTTATCCTACGGAGTTTATATGACCTTCTTATTTAGTTCATTTGAAAGTAGACTCATTAAAGATTTCAGGAATATAATTTATAGCCCACAATTATTTTTATACAATTTTTAATGATTTTTACAAGGTAGAATAGGTGATCACGTAATCATTCTGAACCAATCTCACAGAAATTCATATATCTCAAAATATACGAATCATTTGTTTGATATGTTTCTTTTATATGAAAATAGACTCAATAATATTTAAATAAGTATCTCATAAAACTTATAGTTCAATCTCTAATATTTTTAGTGATTTTTCAAACTCATGTCACTGCTGCTGTCCAAACAGTTTTATTGTAAATTTTTGCTCTTTCACTTTAGTTGTGTTCATCACTTGCTTATACCAACCTTTCCAATTTCCGATTACATATCAAACATATTCCTCATAGGTACATTTCCCACATTTCTCAATTTGTCACATTCACACTTGCACTTATTCATAACATGATCGCACCAATCATCATTAGTAAATTATCTCGTTGAACCGCTTCGGAAAATGCCCGATACTCGGTGGTCTCAGCACATAGCTCCACCTACACATAATTTGGCTTTCTTGTACACATGGTGAAGGTCCCTTATCACCCATGTGACCCAGCCATTCCATCTCGTAGCTTTCTTGTCTACATGGTGTCCAACACTAGGAACCACTCATGTGACCTAGCTACTCATAACCCGTAACTTTCTTGTACACATGATATACACACAGTTGTACACATGTGACCTAGTTACATATGAAATTATTATCCCGTAGCTTTCTTGCACACATGGTGAAAGTCCCTTATCATCCATGTGGCATAGCTACATATCAAATTTTTCCATCTAGTAGCTTTCTTGTGCACACGGTGAAGGTCCCTTATCACTCGTGTTACCTAGCTAATATTGTCTGTATCTCTCGGTTTTCCGAAGGTTCAATCGAGAATTTCCCATTCTAATCATTTTCATATTTTAGTTATCACCCAATGATTTCCATAATATCTGGCAAAATAATTATTGTACAAGTAAAATAAATGCACTATTTACATATAAACTTTCTTGTCGAAATCTCCTCAGGTACAACCGTGTACAACTCATACAACCCATGTAATATTAATTGAACATTCAATTCCTGTAACATTAATTTGCCATTCAATTTCACATGACACAATAAACATCACATTTTCCATACCATACATATCATCCATCAACTTCTCCTAAACATATTAAAATCAAACAATTTATGCCATATCAATAGAAAATTACAATTCAAGCATGGTATTGCATTATTATTTACACACGAACTTACCTCGAATGCCGAAACGGTCATTTTACTAACTTTCCTAATTTTTTGATTTTCCTCCAGTTCTAGGTCCAAATCTCATTTTTCTGGGTCTAAAACATCACATTTCACTTATTTAATTAATGTACTACTCAAAACAGTCCCTAACTCAAACTTTCACAAAATTATAATTTTGCCCCTAAACTTTTGCATAATTACAATTCTTCCCCTAGGCTCAAAAATTAAACTTCATCCGTTATTCTTATGTTTTATAACAAGCTGAACATTTTTCCCTTCTATAGAAACATCAAATTCTCACTCTAACATGTACTTATGAGCGTTAGGTATTTTCTTGATTATGTCGTTTTTACGTTTTCACGTAAAATCGCTTAGCAAAAGTTGTTTAACATAATTTCAGCATTCATATTCTATCATAAAATATCAAAATAAACACATTTCAACTATGGGTATTTTTCCAAATATGAACCCTAGGTTAAATTATTGCTAGAATAAGTTAAACCAAGTTACTGGGATTCCAAAAACGTAAAGAACATTAAAAACGGGGCTTGGAATCACTTACTATGGAGCTTGGAAGCTTGAAACAAACCCTAGATATGGAGAACACTTATAATTTCCTCCTAATGAAGAAGATGGACATATTTGGCATTTAAATTTTGTTTTTAATTCATTTAATTCACTAAATTACCAAAATGCCCCTTAAAAAAATCTTTTGAAACATGCCCATCCATGTCCATTTTTGTCCACCAACTTAACCAATGGTCTAATTATCAATTAAGGACCTCCAATTTAAAATTTCATAACAATTGGACATCTCTAACATGTAGAACTCAACTTTTGTACTTTTTACAATTTAGTCCTTTTGACTAAATTGAGTGCCCAAACGTCGAAATTTTCGAATGAAATTTTCACGAAAGGTTTTTGTGAAATCCTAGACCATAAAAAACATAATAAAAATAAATTTTATTATGTCAAATTTGTGGTCCCGAAACCACTATTCCGATTAGGCCTTAATTCGGGATGTTACATTTCTTCCCCCTTTTAGGATTTCCGTCCTCGAAAATCGTACCAGAAGAGTGGTTTTGTATCTTTCTATTAATTTCTAACATCACTAAATAATCTTTTTCAAGACGATACTTTCAGAAACACTCTACCATTGATCTGAATCCTAATAGAACTCAGTGAATTCTGTCAAACAAAGAATCGATACATATTGAAATTATTATGGTAATTCTATCAAATGTTCAAAAACAACACACTAGCATTTCTCTTGGCTTCCCACAGATCAATCGATAATCACTCACAATCTTTCAATAGCTTAATTCATAACAACTGTCTTAAACTCAAATTTTGCTATGTCATCAGATATATTAAACTCTCGAAACCAGGAAACATATGAAAACCCTCGTTAAACAAACAGTGTCATCAAATTTTTCAATACAGACATAATAATAACCATCTCTAAATCATTAGTCGAACAGTTCTTTTTAATGTGACATTAACAGTATGAAAACATGAACCATCACTTTATATTCTAGCAATAAAACTCATTCTAATCCGTTCACTAGTGCTTCACTGAAAAAAATCATAAACTCATTACTCAATTCCAACTGAACTCAAAACTAGAGCTTTTGTTAATAATACCTTCAATTGCTTTAACTTTGTTAGTATACCAAAACCATCCAAACTTTCACAAATATGATAACTTTTCCAATTAGAACAACTTTAACTTATAATAACATCATCCGATTAGAATAATCCAATAAGCATATCTCTGTATTATGCTTTCTAAAATATAATTTCTTTATTCCTACTATCAGTCTTCATACTCGTGAATACACAAATTTATTCTCTTAGCTGAGGCATGTTTAAATATACATAACTCAAATCATATCTCAACAAATCAGTTCACTCATATAAAAACAACTGAGTTGATTTCAGCTATCCAATAATAACATATCAATATACTTTTTCTTCATCTTTGAGGATACAACTCAAATATAAAATCTTTCAAAATTATTTTAGCATGCAAATCAAAGATTTTTTAAACCGTATTAGCTCGAGGAAATAGATATCCTGATTGAACTCATTAACTTTAATCAAACTTACCTGAGGAAAGAAAACTACTATATAATTTAAGCTTGTGTTTTCACCATTTATACCCTTGCCATTATCAATTTCTTTCACGAAAATTTGAGAAACCTTCATACCAAAATCACCACATTCCTATTATAGAATCCAGAAATACAATCATACTAAACATATCCATCATAGACCAAAGAACATACTTTAAGGATGAGCCATGTTCGATAATTTGCAAAATAAGGGCGATAAGAAAACCCTAAATACGATACTATTCCAGAAGTTTGAGAACATAACTCACAAGAAAATAGCAGAGATCCTGATGATTCCTCAGAGAAACCCAGCAGAAAAACAATGCTTACCGACTCTGGACTTCTATCATAACAGAGATAATATATTTCCCGTATATATAAAACAAAACCATAATCAATAGAAATATAAGAATAGTCTCACATAAATTTTAACCATCGACTTCATTCCAAGATATTTAAATAGAATTTCGAAGAGATAAAGAAATACTAATCATAAACCAACCAGACCAACAGGGCATTCGTCTAACATCATAGTTAGCTTCTCACAATGTAAGAACTCCATCAGAAACTGAAAAATCACACACATATCTCTGAGGATAAGAGAATATATAGAATACACAGAAAAGATCATCATATTTATTTTAACTGTAACTGTCACACACACACAGACATCTTTACTACTCAAATATCATTTCTTTGATTAATTCTGTCATCATGAACCCCGTATTATTCCACTCACTAACGAAAATCAATTCGGGAAAAATTTCAGTAAACGCATACTTTAGACATCATATCTAAATAAGTCGATTAGTCGAGACTAACTTCTCCTTTATTCGTGATATTGCATAATCTGTATAATCTTTAAAACATTCTAATATCCTTCCAAAATTGTCTCCACTTTCCAAACTATTCTTATCTCTATATGCATTACTTAGTATTTCACCACTAAACTTTTTAGTTTCACATTTATGGACTTATTCCACATGGTTCTCGTGAATTTTCGTTTAAAACAACACTGGTAAGGGGGTGAGGTCGTAAAGCTTCTGACTTAACTCTCTTAAATACATACATATGACTTTGTATTCATCACCAACATCATATAATCACAATTACATAATTCACTTCAAGCTAATTAACATACATAGTCATGTTACACGAACTTTTTTTATTATCTTATTCAAACAAGTGTACATAAACACACATTCTGTCAATTTGAGAATATTTACTAATCGAATTCACTTAATCAAATATGTTGTGCACATAACATCATATGCATGCCAAACAAACATGGATGGGCTTATCACCACATAAACTTTCATTTCATTCCACTTTTCACATTTCTCAACTTGTGGTTATCTCATTTCGTACATTAACACATATATATCATGAACTTCTATTCATACCTTTCTAAATTTCGACACATCATAAGCACGTCTCAATCATTTCAATATAATTATCAATATTATCGAAAAATAGCTCAATTGGAAGTCATCTCTGTCTTAACAAAAAAATTTAGTCAAAGTCGGAGATATCACACTATCACGAGTAGTAATATGGCATGTATAGCTAGACTCACATACGCTATGTTAGTCCGAGAATCGACTAAATCATAGCTCTGATGCCACTAAATGTAACTCCCCTTACCCATATTCAACGCCGGAATAGGGTACGAGGCATTACCAAAACACATACACTTGAAAGCGTATTAAACTGAGTCATAAAATTTCATCCAAATTATACAAAATGAACTGCTAAATATTAAAGTCCAACATTTTAGGCCAAACCAATTATGACATATACAAATGACTAAGTCTTCTATACATGCCATAAACTTAAGAGGTTTGTATTCACTTTTACCCCACGATGATAGCTTGAGAGTGTGATTACATCCCCGGCACTCTCCAAGTCGAGTTAGCATACAACCCTATAAGATATGGGAAATGAAGGGAAGTAAGCTACAAAACTTAGTAAGTAAGTATGTAAATAATAAGTGATTTATTAACAGGCTTTTATAAATCTTCACAATATGTTCTCAAGATAATACAATCATAATTGAATATAGTTCCACTTTTTATTCATGTTCATCTCAAACTGTCTACTCAATTCACAGTCACTAAATTATTTATATATGGAGCTACAAAACTCAAAATTAAGATCCGTTAATTTTCCATAGAACTAAACTCACATATCTTCTTACCCAATTAATACAGTTTATTCATTAAAGATTTCCCTGATTTACTGTTCAACTATTATGACCTCTCTTGACTACGAATCAATTTTCTTATCCTACAGAGTTTATATGACCTTCTTATTTAGTTCATTTGAAAGTAGACTCATCAAGGATTTCAGGAATATAATTTATATCCCACAATTATTTTTGTAAAATTTTTAATGATTTTCACAAGGAAGAACAGGGGATCACGTAATCATTCACGTAATCATTCTGAACCAATCTCACAGAAATTCAAATATCTCAAAATATACGAATCATTTGTTTGCTATGTTTCTTTTATATGAAAATAGACTCAATAAGATTTAAATAAAATCTCATACAACTTATAATTCAATTTATACTATTTTTAGTGATTTTTCAAACTCATGTCTTCTTCTTTGTCCAAACAGCTTTTATTGTAAATTTTGCTCTTTCACTTTAGTTGTGTTCATCATGTGCTTATACCAACCTTTCCAATTTCCGATTACATATCGAACATATTCCTCATAGGTACATTTCCCACATTTCTCAATTTGTCACATTCACACTTGCACTTATTCATAACATGATCGCACCAATCATCATTAGTAAATTATCTCGTTGAACCCCTTCGAAAAACGTTCGATACTCGGTGGTCTCAGCACGTAGCTCCACCTTCACATAATTTGGCTTTCTTGTACACATGGTGAAGGTCCCTTATCACCCATTTGACCTAGTCATTCGATCTCGTAGCATTCTTGTCTACATGGTGTCCAACACTAGGAACCAGTCATGTGACCTAGCTACTCATAATCCGTAACTTTCTTGAACACATGATATACACACAGTATTACACATGTGACCTAGTTACATATGAAATTATTATCCTGTAGCTTTCTTGCACACATGGTGAAAGTCCCTTATCATCCATGTGACCTAGCTACATATCAAATTTTTGATCTAGTAGCTTTCTTGTGCACACGGTGAAGGTCCCTTATCACTCGTGCTACCTAGCTACATATTGACCGTATCTCTCGGTTTTTCGAAGGTTCAATCGAGAATTTCCCATTCCATTCATTTTCATATTTTAGTTATCACCCAATGATTTCCATAATATCTAGCAAAATAAATATTGTACAAGTAAAATAAATGCATTATTTACTTATAAACTTTCTTGTCAAAATCTCCTCAGGTACAAACGTGTAGCAACTCATACAACCCATGTATTATTAATTTAACTTTCAATTCCTGTAACATTAATTTGCCATTCAATTTCACATGGCACAATAAACATCACATTTTCCATACCATACATATCATCCATCAACTTCTCCTAAACATATTAAAATCATACAATTTATACCATATCAATAGAAAATTACAATTCAAGCATGGTATTGCATTATTATTAACACACAAACTTACCTCGAATGCTGAAACGGTCATTTTTCCAACTTTCCTGATTTTTCGATTTTCCTCCAGTTCTAGGTCCAAATCTCATTTTTCTGGGTCAAAAACATCACATTTCACTTATTTAATTAATGTACTACTCAAACAGTCCCTAACTCAAACTTTGGAAAATTATAATTTTGCCCCTAAACTTTTGCATAATTACAATTTTTCCCCTAGGCTCGAAAATTAAACTTCATCCCTTATTCTTATGTTTTATAACAAGCTAAACATTTTTCCCTTCAATAGAAACATCAAATTCTCACTCTAACATATACTTATGAACGTTAGGTATTTTTACTAATTATGACGTTTTACTCGTTTTCACGTAAAATTATTTAGCAAAAGTTGTTTAATGTAATTTCAGCATTCATATTCTATCATAAAATATCAAAATAAACACATTTCACCTATGGGTATTTTTCCAAATATGAACCCTAGGTTAAATTATTGCTAGAATAAGTTAAACAAAGTTACCGGGATTCCAAAAACGTAAAGAACATTAAAAACGAGGCTTGGAATAACTTACTATAGATCTTGGAAGCTTGAAACAAACCCTAGCTATGGAGAACCAGTTTAATTTCATCCTAATAAAGAAGATGGACATATTTGGCATTTAAATTTTGTTTTTAATTCATTTAATTTACTAAATTACCAAAATGCCCCTAAAAAAATCTTTTGAAACATACCCATCCATGTCCATTTTTGTCCACCAACTTAACCAATGGTCTAATTGTCATTTAAGGACCCCCAATTTAAAATTTCATAACAATTGGACACCTCTAACATGTAGAACTCAACTTTTGTACTTTTTACAATTTAGTCCTTTTGACTAAATTGAGTGCCCAAACGTCGAAATTTTCGAACGAAATTTTCATAGAATGTTTTCGTGAAATCATAGACCATAAAAAATATAATAAAAATAAATTTTATTACGTCAAATATGTGGTCCCGAAACCACTGTTCCGACTAGGCCTTAATTCGGGATGTTACATCTGTTGCCTAACTATTTTATTTATTTCAGTTGTTAAAGTTCCTTTTCTTATTATTGTAAAAAATTATTCCTAAAAAAAAGTTGAAATTCATTCATTATTAGTTCTATGTTATTTGAGCTTAAAACGGTTAAATTCACATCTCTAGAAGAAGCTCGTGTTATGATAAGTTTTCAATTATTGTAATTATTTAGTTTTAGTTGTTTTTCTAGTTAGGTAAATGATCAATTCAATCTGGATTCTAAACTTCTAACTCAACCTTTATCCATACGTTTTACCTAAGCCCCATTACAACCCATTTTTAAAGACCTTTTGATTTGTATATCATCTCATTTTATAGTGGTTGAGATTTGATTTTCAAGCAAGCCTACGGTAATAACTCTTCATGTTTGACTTTTGAGTGCTTTATCTTGAACCTTAACCACTTTGAGTGATTTGAGTAAGTCCTTAGTGAGGATGTCAATCCTTGTCGGGTTTGAATCAGAGGTAATTATTTAGGTAAGGGGAAACACCTATGTTTTCATGCTATAAAAATTGATGACTTAGATTGTTTGAATCTTTAGGACTCTTTAAGTTAAATTATCCATGTATGAATTATCTATGAATTATGATGAGACATTATTGATGAGAATTATGAATTGAGAAAAGATAATTTTAATTGTGAGTTGAGAATTTTGCTTGAGGACAAGCAAACGCCTAAGTGTGGGGGTATTTGATAAACCATAATTTACACATCTTCTAACCCCATGCTTGGCTTATTTTTGGATGACTTTTCATTAGATTTGATGAATTCGATTCTCCTAATCCCTTAATTTCATGTTTTATACTCAGGAGAGCTTAGGAGGTCAAAAAGAATGAGAAACGGGCCAAAAAAGGGACAAAATGGGCCTACATAAAAAATCACACGGCCTGGACTATCGACCACGGGCAGATCACATGGCCATGTGTGGTGATCAGAATCGACCACGACAGAAGGAGTCCACCACGGGCGTGTCACACGGGCGTGTCCCTGCCGTAGCAAAGAAGAATTCTATTTGGAATAAGCTACTTGTGGGCCAATAGAGGTGTTCCAAAGCCTATATAAACACCCTAGGGGGAAACCTAAAAGAGGACGTTGAATAGACGCCGAATAGGAGGCAGTAAATACTCCAAGACAGCCATCGGGAACATCTTAGGAGAAGGATCTCCATCAAGACTGAAGATCTCCCATCAAGTCCTTTAGAAGTTTTTGGGTTTTCATTATGTTTTGTGGTTTTCCCTATTTTATGATGTTTCCTTCTATTAGTATGAACTAAATCCCTTAAATATCTTAGGGGATGAAACCTAGATGAATCTTATTATTGTTTGATTTATAAGATAAATACTTGTTCTTATTCTTAATTGCGAGTTTTTATTCTTGTTTTGATAATTCAGGTTATTAATCCAAGTCGAATGTGCTTATTCAGTGGAGCAAAAGTCCCTGTTTAAGTGAAGATCAACACAATTAAGCGGAGTTGATTGCTGTAACACCCCTAACCCATATCCGTCGCCGGACTTGGGTTACGAGGCATTACTGACCAAAGCACATCTCAGAACAGTCATAATTCACATGTTTTAAAACTTCACCATTCAATCATATATATAAAAAAAATATTTCTCATATAACATTCAAATAGTTAAAGTTTCAGACGACTTATTACTCTACAAATTATATGCGCATTCATTAAAACATGCAAACATATATTAATACATTTCATATAACTAATATGAACCAATATATCTATTTCATCTATCAAATATCAATGTACCATTTCTTAACTCAGCACATGCTCATTTCAAAACTATATGAGCCATATTACACAACTTAAATACCTCTTACATATGCAACATTGATATCAGTCAATATGAGCAAACATGATTGGTACATTATTTTAAGTTAAAACATTCACACGGAAAAAGTTATACATTTACATGTACTACACGTAAACAATTATCGTTTAAGATTAAACATACCTCGCTCCTAATTATAAGACCATTATCATAAGACTATATTAATTTAAATCATTTTGATGCACAAATCATAACTAAAAGTACACTCAATTCACATACCAACTTACCATACTCAAATTACAAATACATAACCAAAACACCAACCAAATTTTAACCACAATCATGCCCATCATTAACCATTTACTATATACTAAAGTAACCATCAACCGAACCGTTAATTCATATCCATATGACTATTATACCAACCACCATATTCGGTCCCAATAAATAGGTTCATAATATACCTAGTTTACTAACATTTTACTTACACATACACGGTATACAAAACATATACACTTATTCCTATATAATACACATAAAGTGACTTTAAGACTAAACCAAATATACATCTTTTCTTATTACATATTTTATGTATATATGACCATATCCATTTGAGTCATTTTCGAACATTCATATTAAACCATACATGCCTAATTCGCATGCTATGATCATGTCTATACAATACTTTCATAACCTCAATAGCTATCCCATGAGAGAACATATCATAAGCACATATATATATATATAATTAAGTGTAGCTGAATATACTCATACATTGAACAACCTACTAATTATCTCACAAATAATCGAATCAATTACATGAACACATAACATAAACATTACTTAATCAATTTATATGTCACTTGTCATAATTCATCAAGCATTAATCATCTACCTTATAGTCTAAGTCAAAATCATAAATCATCAATCACATATATGAATACAAATCACATTGTATAATAAAAAATACCATTCATACACGTCATATAGCATATTTACCAAAATGAGCTTAAACCATGATTAGACATAATAGAACTCAAGCATAAAAATCAAGCCATTTTCGCATGGCTATATATATATATATAGATGATAGAAAATCATTCAAACGTTGATCTAGCCTATACATGCCTTAAATTCCAAATCAACTAACTGGATAGTACCAAAAAGAGATGATAGTGTGGTTGACTTCACCAACGATCCTTCGAGCCTGTAGCTTGACCAAAATCTATAAAATGAACAGCGAAAACACACAAAGTAACTCACTGGCTTAGTAAGTCTTAAGCACATATAATTGTAATGAACATACATGTAAACATTTTAATCTTCAAGCTTATAATATTGTACATAAATATTTCTATATATATATAATACACTTAGCCGAATACTAGTGTCACATTTGTATTAATTATTATCACTATGTCATCATGAACATATACTTTATCAACTTCACATATAAGCAATGTACATACACATTAATGATAGGTTCAACATTATAAAATAAAGTACTAGTGGAATTGTCCATTTCAGCACATTGTATTTAATCAAAACGATAGGAAATTTGCTTACTTCATTCCTTACAAACATAGTAGGCTAACTCTTACCCGAGCTTTTAACACAAAGCATTATATGTAACTTACCTTGTTTGATTCTCAAATGTTCCATTTATAGCAATTCACCCAAGATTAAGCCTCACTAGGCACGAAGTCCGAATATGTCACCTAAGACTAAGCCCTGCTAGGCACTAAGCTCTGAATATGTCACCTAAGACTAAGCCGCTAGGCACGAAGTTAGAATATATCACGGCAAGATAAAGCACGCTAGGCAATAAGCCCAAAATAATTCATAAACCAATCACATACTTCACATTTTTCCCAAATAATACATCAAAGATACATATTCATATAATATTGTCAACTTATGCATTCAAGCCAATTTAACCATATACATTCGGCTATTACAACAATTTACCTTGAAATTTATTGAACATTATCATTTAATGATTCAGAATAATACTTTAACATATTTCGACTTAAGGACTTACCTCATCGTCGACGAACAACTTAAACCGACTATTCGAGAACTTTAGAACACATTTTCAGCTCATCCAATTAGCCTTTTCTTTGCTCTTGATCTAGAACACATTAAATTCAGCTCATTCAAGTACATTTCAATTAAATGGATTATCGAGTCACCTCTCCTTTTCCCTCCAAAAGGCAACTAATGCCATCCACGATGTAGCATGTAGCTAACATCAAACCACGATGGAGCACACAAGAATCCATCAAGCCACGATATGGCATAAAGCCGATATCAATCAAGGTAACCACGCCAACTAAATCAAGAAGATCCACAACGCGACCTCGGCCAATACGCCAATCCACGATGTAGCACAAAGTCGACATCAACCACGCATCAAGTACACCCGCATTCTTTCAAAACCCACCCATGCACATGTAACATAAAAGGATGACAAGATGGTGCATGTACATATTAAACATAATCATAGGCATACTCACATAATAATATCGTTGATCACATATTTACAACTTTGCTACTAACTCGATCATCTTCATACCCCTTCAAGGGTATCAATTTCACATTTATCGACTTGTTAGCAAACATGTAAAACAGCAAATATCACGCAAATCCTTAAACAATGGCTAACTACACACCTTATAACTCAAGCTCAATACCTCGATCCCGACGCTATCGCTTAGCGAGACTACCGTTATTTGCTTATCGTTTCTGCACGACCACACCCCTTGGCTAATCCCGAATCGCCGAGACGGCTCTTTTCTTAAACTTTGGAACAGGACCTTCCTTTCCCTCTTGACGGCACTCGCATCCATCGACACTTAATCGTAATCACACCATTAATCAACAAGTCATAATTTACCATTAACCAATCTAAGTTACTTACTAATTTCCTTACCAAAATAAACCGAGATCCCGAAGGCCTTCCTTTGCTTATGCCGATCCGCCTATAAACGAAAGTCACTATTCGGTCAACACCTAAACATACACAATGGCCTAAGGTCAATACCAATGGATCCTTACCCTCTTACTCGAATCCCAAACACCACCGATCTCCGGTTGCCAAAATCCTCATTACACAATATTAGAATCACTTAATGTTAAAACTAAGGCCAACCTTCGGTTTAGCCACTAAAATAGGAACCAAAACCAATCGCTAAAGACGTAACATGCTTACCACACTTGCTTAAGAATCGCCAACCACGCTAAAGTACAAGGGAGAATTCGCTTCAAACTTAGTAAAATCAGAGAGGAATGGAGGGCTAGAGGTTTCGCTATCAAGGAATTTTAAAAGAAAACAAAAGAAATATTTATAAAAAATAAGAAACTCCACTTGAACCTTCTGGCTAGATACACAAGACTATGGTGACCAAAATGCTCCAAATATGGACTAAAAGAATTTGTCAAATGATCAAAAGAAAATCAAGAGGAAGGTCGCCCATTAAATAGCAATTCTAAGCACTTGTTTCCCCTGAAGACTCCCACTTTCTACCGCTACTTCAAAACTCCAGCCACTATTTTGTTTAATTTGAATTAAACCAATCCCTTATCTTACTAATTTAATCAAATAAATGAATAACAAAGAAAAACAAGATAAAGCCAGATTTATCCTCGCCAATTTAACAAAGAAAAGTCGGCCTAACTTTATCTCTAATTTAAACTAAAATAATCCTATATTCATCTAACCAAAGAATTCAAAATTAATTAAACAACCAAATCATCCAACAAGAATCATACTTCAAATGCAACACCCATGTGTCGTCCCCACACCGCCAACCCGCGTAAAAGACCACAACAAAAATAAAATTCCAAAGGCAATATCCCGATTCGAACACGGACACCGAACCTTCACGCTTCCTCCAACGCCTGTGCCATTCGCCACATTGATTTTATGACAAAACCCCATCATTTAATCTTAAAGGCTTCCTACCAAGCCCATAGCCACACATGAAAAATAAAACACCAAAATGTCATTGTTGCCCTCAAACCAAATACCACATCCGCCTCTAGTTCCCGAAGAACGCCTGTGCCATTCTACCAAAGCGTTATTTATGTCCTACATGCGCCACCAAATTCTTTGAACCCTTCTTCGCCAAATTTCTTCTTTAACGCCAACATGCAAAATAAAACACCCTTGTTGTCACTGGACTCGAACCTGTGTCCTCTTAGCATGCATGAGGCGCCACTTTCCAAGACCTTAGTGGCACCTCCTTGCCACTTTGCCAAGTGAATTATTGTGCCATAAATTACCGAAAATTATTCTTAAGGCCTCCTTGGTCGATTCCTTTTCCCACTAAAAATCCAAAATTTTCCAAAGCCTTCCCCTTTCACCCAAACATTTCTAAAACCCCTAAAACTCATCCAAGCACTCCCAAAAACCTACCAACACCTGAATTATACTTAAATTACCTAGCCCCTAAACCAGGTGTTACAATTCTACCTCCTTAAAATAATTTCATCCTCGAATTACTTTACTAACTAACGTCCGTACAACCTATCTCACCACCTTATGCTTATGTCACAAGACTCGATCTTACTAAGACTATCGTATCTTCCCAACACAGTTTCTAAGTTCGCATTCAAAATTCAAAGCACCTCTCTTAGCAACACGTAAAAGACTAATTCACAAACAAGCAAAGCAATCGAGCATATACCAAAGCAAAGGAGCTTACCCGACATTACATCCTTGGTTGACTTTGACTAGAACCACGACCCTTCGCTGTTCGAGGACAATTCTTAACCAGATGTGCCTTAGATCCACATCAAAGCATTCTTTATTATTTCCCCAACACTCTCCGTGTGAGGTCTTCCACACCGAGCACAAGGACGATTCCGATCCTCCGTACAAGTGCACTTACTGTGGTTCTCGGTCCTTAGTCTTTTCTGGCATTACCAAACGATACCGATGATCCAACCTTTCTCTTATTCTCGCTCCTATTCTTCTCGGTTTTCCCTTATAGTCTTCTTAACCTCTTCACGATCCGAAGCTTTCTCCACTAGCACCGCTAAGTCTCTCTCTCGTATGGAGCAATCAACTCACGCAACTCATCTCGTAGCCCATCTTCGAATCGAACACTTCTTTCAGAATCGTAGCCACGATTCCTTTGGCGCATCGACTTAGTCGCACAAACTCAGCCTTCATATTCGCTATCGACTTATTCCTTGTACTAGATTTAGAACGCTTTCCTTTGCGAGTCCAAATAATCGGCCCCTACATACTTCCTTCAACTTGGCCTTAAAGAAATCCTAATCCAACGATCCACGGCAGACACCTTGTTTGACAAAGGAGCCACTAACGATAGGCTTCGTCGCTAAGCAACAAACAAATTTTCAGCTTTTTCTTCCTCGGCACAATCCAATTCGGCCCATGATTCTTTCAATCGCTTCTAGCCAATACTCCGCTACATTAGAGCTACTCCCGACACTCCTCTAAAGATCTCTGGCCTGCTCGATCTAAGCCTTCCGATACCGACTTCCGAGTTCCATTTCCTCTACTAACTCCCCGCTACTCGCTCTAGTACTGCAACATGGCTCGCGACATCGCGCCATCTTCTCCGGTCGATCTTGTTCTCCTCATGCCACCGTCAAGCAGACTTCATTTTTCGACCCATGGCGCATCCTATCTGGCTCGATGTCGCCATTCTACCTCATCAAGGCCCCTAAAACTCATCTCTATCGCCTTGATTTATCTGATTAAGAAGTTTTATGCATTAGTAATTGTTCCACTATTTAACCGCGAGCATATTTTATGAATGAAAGATTTTAAAAGTAGTTCTTTCGATCACACAAGGTTTCATTCGAGTTTTACTACTCTAATTCGTAGAATCACTTTCACATTCATCAATAGAGACACCTTCATTTCTCAATAAAGGCACATTCAAAGGTATCTACCACACACATTCACTATTCTGACCTTCGCCTGCTTTCTACCCTGCGGTATTTTCGCTATCTGTGGTAATTTTGTAAATTTCAAGAGTCTGGGTATTATTTTGAAATACAAAATTTGGATACTTTTACAAAGTGAGAGAATTTTATTAAAGTTGGGGTTAACTTTAATTTTGAAAGTCGGGGGCATTTTAGTAATTTTCAACACAGGGTATTTTTGTAAATTTTCCAAATTGGAGTATATTGATATTTTAAAAACTAGAGATTTTGGTAATTTGCAAAGTAAAATTATTTTAACAAAAGTTGAGGGTAATACGGTAATTTTACAACACAGGGGCATTTTTGTAATTTTGTCGCTAGGGGCATTTTGGTAATTTTGGTAAATCGAAAAAAAATGTTTTTTTTTTTTTCAAAACCAGATTTAGGGTTTATAAACCAAAAAAGGTAAATTTAAAAAAAATTTAAAACCAGGAATTTTAAAACAGCAAGGCTAATCCCTTTCGGGTTTTAAGAATTGGTTTAGCCTATGAACAAGTCCTCTTGGTTAAGGTGAACCGTAGCTACGCACTGTAGGATTCAAGTGGAGAGGAGGTGAGTCACGCTGATCGCTTAAATACCAAGCTCCCATCAATACCACTCCTAGACATGCGCACACAGTTGCCACACCTTAACACGGCGACTTACTTCACTGTGTTTGTTTAGTAACCTTAAGTCTTATGCACATGTTTGAGTAGGCTAGTCCTAGGGTCCAATAGCCCTATCATTCTATTCTACGAGACCAACTAAGCCCATAATAGTTCATAATAGTAAAGCACTTCAAAAGTCCAAGTACTTACTCGGTGGACTCGGCCGAGGTACAGTGCCATGCCGTAAAAAACTCAAATAAAAGCCCATATTTTGAAAAGCCCATTTGAAAATGTTTTTGGGCCAAAACCCTCAAAGCCGAAGTTTTGAATCGGCTCGATATTAATCAGTAATATCCCAAACTCGCCCACGAGCCTTGACCGGATCTGGTTATGTCATCATGAATGACGATGGAAAATCTTTGTCTTTAGAATAAAACTTGAAAATTTTTGTTTATTTTCGGAAGTAGTTCCATTAAAATTATTTAATACTATAAGCCCGATATAAAATATGTGAATTAAAACTTTATTATATTTTATTAAGAGATAAATCATTTGTAAGGAAAATATATCTAAGCATAATATAAGCTTCAATAATAAATAAAGTACTTTAAATCAAAAGTGGCCCTTATTACAACCAATATTAAACAAAACACTTAGTATTAAAATTACTTAAAAATAATTAAATTAATCTCCTTCTGCATGGGCCACCTTGCATCCTCTCCGATCCCGGTCCAATCTCAAGAGTCACCTGAAATGTTAGGAAAATAATTGGGTGAGTCACACGGACTCAGTGTGTAATTAAAACCATTGAAATCCACCCACATGCTAGCCACATAACATCCCAATTATCAAATGCAACATGTAAATATAACCATTTAGATATTACCACAATCTGGGTTTGGCCCACATTCAATCCACATTCAAGTACTGGGCTAGGCCCTTTCTCATTAATTCACTGGTTATTGGGCTTGGCCCATTTCCACGTATGTTCCCAAAACATACCTACTCATATTCCATATTGGGCTTGGCCCATTTCCATATCAATTTATAACAAAACCATGCAATATGAAACCCAACCCAATCCTAAGGTCCATCCGCTACACACCCCTTAACCAAATTTTTACCACACACACGGGGACTATCGAGTCACCTCTCCTTTTCCCTCCAAAAGGCAACTAATGCCATCCACGATGTAGCATGTAGCTAACATCAAACCACGATGGAGCACACAAAGAATCCATCAAGCCACGATATGGCATAAAGCCGATATCAATCAAGGTAACCACGCGAACTAAATCAAGAAGATCCACAACGCGACCTCGGCCGGCGCTAATCCACGATGTAGCACAAAGTCGACATCAACCACGCATCAAGTACACCCGTATCTTCTTTCAAAACCCACCCATGCACATGTAACATAAAAGGATGACAAGATGGTGCATGTACATATTAAACATAATCATAGGCATACTCACATAATAATATCGTTGATCACATATTTACAACTTTGCTACTAACTCCGATCATCTTCATACCCCTTCAAGGGTATCAATTTCACATTTATCGCACTTGTTAGCAAACATGTAAAACAGCAAATATCACGCAAATCCTTAAACAATGGCTAACTACACACCTTATAACTCAAGCTCAATACCTCGATCCCGACGCTATCGCTTAGCGAGACTACCGTTATTTGCTTATCGTTTTCGCCGCACGACCACACCCTTTGGCTAATCCCGAATCGCCGAGACGGCTCTTTTCTTAAACTTTGGAACAGGACCTTCCTTTCCCTCTTGACGGCACTCGCATCCATCGACACTTAATCGAATCACACCATTAATCAACAAGTCATAATTTACCATTAACCAATCTAAGTTACTTACTAATTTCCTTACCAAAATAAACCGAGATCCCGAAGGCCTTCCTTGCTTATGCCGACCGCCCTATAAACGAAAGTCACTATTCGTCAACACCTAAACATACACAATGGCCTAAGGTCAATACCAATGGATCCCTTACCCTCTTACTCGAATCCCAAACACCACCGATCTCCGGTTGCCAAAATCCTCATATAACAATATTAGAATCACTAATGCCAAAACTAAGGCCAACCTTCGGTTTAGCCACTAAAATAGGGAACCAAAACCGATCGCTAAAGATGTAACATGCTTACCACACTTGCTTAAGAATCGCCAACCACGCTTAAAGTACAAGGGAGAATTCGCTTCAAACTTAGTAAAATCGTAGAGGAATGGAGGGCTAGAGGTTTCGCTATCAAGGAATTTTAAAAGAAAACAAAAGAAATATTTATAAAAAATAAGAAACTCCACTTGAACCTTCGCTAGATACACAAGACTATGGTGACCAAAATGCTCCAAATATGGACTAAAAGAATTTGTCAAATGATCAAAAGAAAATCAAGAGGAAGGTCGCCCATTAAATAGCAATTCTAAGACTTGTTTCCCCTTGAAGACTCCCACTTTCTACCGCTACTTCAAAACTCCAGTGCCACTATTTTTGTTTAATTTGAATTAAACCAATCCCTTTATCTTACTAATTTAATCAAATAAATGAATAACAAAGAAAAACAAGATAAAGCCAAAGATTTATCCTCGCCAATTTAATAAACAAAAGTGGCCTAACTTTATCTCTAATTTAAACTAAAATAATCCTATATTCATCTAACCAAAGAATTCAAAATTAATTAAACAACCAATCATCGTCCAACAAGAATCATACTTCAAATGCAACACCCATGTGTCGCCCCACACCGCCAACCTCGCGAAAAGACCACAACAAAATAAAATTCCAAAGGCAAGCCCCGATTCGAACACAGACTCGAACCTTGTTGCTTCCTCCAACGCCTGTGCCATTCGCCACATTGATTTTTATGACAAAACCCCCATCATTTAATCTTAAAGGCTTCCTACCAAGCCCATAGCCACACATGAAAAATAAAACACCAAAATGTCATTGTTGTTCTCGAACCAAATACCACATCCGCTCTAGTTCTCGAGTTAACGCCCTGTGCCATTCTACCAAAGCGTTATTTATGTCCTACATGCGCCACCAAATTCTTTGAACCCTTCTTCGCCAAATTTCTTCTTTTAACGCCAACATGCAAAATAAAACACCCTTGTTGTCACTCGACTAACCTGTGTCCTCTTAGCATGCATGAGGCGCCACTTCAAGACCTTAGTGGCACCTCCTTGCCACTTTGCCAAGTGAATTATTGTGCCATAAATTACGAAAATTATTCTTAAGGCCTCCTTGGCCCGATTCCTTTTCCCACTAAAAATCCAAAATTTTCCAAAGCCTTCCCTTTCACCCAAACATTTCTAAAACCCTAAAACTCATCCAAGCACTCCCAAAGACCTACCAACACCTGAATTATACTTAAATTACCTAGCCCCTAAACCAGGGTGTTACAAATTTAGTCCCAAAACACATAAACATACAAATTACCATTTTGCCCCTAAGATTTCACATTTTTGCTATTTAGTCCTAATTGTACAAAACACAAAATATGCAAAATTTGCCAAGACTATACAAGGGCCGAATGTTCACAAGGGCATTATAAGTCCATTTCTTTCATTTATTTTGCAAATAATCCCCTCTAAAAGTTTACTTTTACAAATTATCCCTAAATACTCAAATTCACCAAAATTTCAAATACCAAATATATTAATCTTAAACATATCTTTAATTTAAAAACATCAAACATCAAAAACCATAAGAACATGTCAATGACCGAATATCACACATGCTTAGATTCAAAAATTTCAACATGGGTCAGCTAGTACTCTAAGCAACGATCTCAAAAACGTAAAAATCAACAAAAATCGAGCTAAAATTCTTACCTAATTGAACCAAATAGTTGCCAAAATTTCAAAGCTTCTTCAACCCCTTTTTCTTAGCTACATTCGGCCATGAAAGAACATAAAGATGATGGCTTATTTTTTTATGTTATTTTAACATATAACATGTTATTTAAATAATTACTTATTTAACCTTATGTCATAAAATTTCATAACATATAACTTAAGGGTAGATTAGACATATGCCACCCACTACATCTAAAATTGGTCTATTTACTCTTTTAATACCCCACTTTAAAAAGCCATCATCATTCTAGCACTTTCCACTATAGTTTGCTACTTTTACTTTTTCCGCGATTAAGTTCTTTTTCTAAATTAAACACACAAACGATAAAATTTCTATACAAGACTTTCACATACATTAATTCACATATAATAAACACAAAATATAATACTAAAATATTTCTCAAAATCGGATTCGTGGTCCCAAAACCACCATTCCGATTAGGGTCAAATTCGGTCTGTTACAACTCTCCCCCTTAAGGATTTTCGTCCCCGAAAATTCTTACCGTTAAACAATGTCGGATATTGTTGCCTCATTGAGTCCTCAGGCTCCCACGTAGCCTCTTCAACTCCATGCCGATTCCACAGTACCTTCACTAATGGAATCCTTTTGTTTCTTAACTCTTTCATTTCCCGAGCTAAAATACGGATCAGTTCTTCCTCATACGTCAAACCGGGTCAGATTTCAATTTCTGACGGTGTGATCACGTGTGACGGATCTGATCTGTACTTACGAAGCATCAAAACATGAAATACGTCATGTATCTTTTCTAACTCAGAGGGCAACTTTAATCTATAAGCAACAGGCCTAATACGTTCAGTGATTTCATAAGGTTCGATGAATCTCGAACTAAGTTTGCCTTTCCGACCAAATCGGAGTACTTTCTTCCACGGAGAAACTTTCAAGAATACTCGAACCCCGACTTGAAATTCAACATCTTTACGTTTTAAATCAGCATAAGACTTTTTTGATCTGAGGCAGCTTTCAAAGTATCTCTGATCACAGCCACTTTTTGTTCAGTTTCCTTGATCAAATCAACACCATGTATTTTGTTTTCACTGAGCTCAATCCAATACAATGGTGTATGACATTTGCAACCGTACAAAGCTTCGTAGGGCGCCATTTTGATACTAGATTGAAAGCTATTATTATAAGCAAATTCAATCAGAGGTAGGTATCATTCCCACGTACCTTCAAACTCGAGAATGTAACATCTCAACATGTCCTCAAGTAACAGAATAGTTCTCTCGAATTGACCGTCCGTCTACGGATGAAAGGCTGTACTAAAATGAAGTTTAGTACCTAAAGCATCTTGCAACTTCTTCCAAAATCGCTATGTGAATCTCAGGTCTCTGTCTGAAACAATGGAACTCGGTACACCATGCAATCTCATAATCTGTGATACATACAATTCAGCTAGTTTATCTAGTGAATAGTCTGTACGAACTGACACAAAGTGAGCTGATTTAGTTAGTCTATCAACTATAACCCAGACAGCATCTTTCTTACTCGATGTCATAGGGAGACCAGATACAAAATCCATTGTAATTCTATCCCATTTCCATTCAGGTATCATGATTGGCTGAAGCAACCCAGAAGGCACTTGATGCTCGACTTCTACTTGCTGACAAATTAAGCACTTTGAAACAAATTCAAATATATCTCGTTTCATACCAGGCCACCAGTAGAACTGCTTCAAGTCATTATACATTTTCGTGCTACCCGGATGTATCGACATCTGACTATTACGAGCTTCTTTCAATAGCATCTGAATCAAATCCATGTCCCTCGGTACACACATTCGGCCTTTGTATTTCAAGCAGTCATTTCCATTAATTCGAAATTCTGACTCTGCATTATTTTCACACTGAACCCGTTTAACAGATATATCTTTGTCACTTTTGTGCATCACAAATTTCTTTGAATAAACATCGGTCTTGCTTTAAACTCGGCTATGATTGAACTATCACCGACATAACCATCGTGTGTTCAATGCACAAAGAGCAAGCAATGATTTTGACTTAATGCATCTGCAACAACGTTAGCTTTCCCCGGATGGTAGTCAATCACTAACTCATAGTCTTTCAACAGTTCTAACCATCTGTGTTGTCTCAAGTTCAACTCTTTCTGAGTCATCAAATATTTAAGACTTCTGTGATCCGAGTAAACATGACATTTCTCACCGTATAAATAATGACGCTAAATTTTCAATGCGAACACAATAGCTGCAAGTTCTAAATCATGCGTCGGGTAATTTCTTTCACGCGGCTTCAATTGTCTTGAAGTGTAGGCTACAACTTTGTCTTCCTGCATCAAAACGCAGCCCAAACCATTCAAATAAGCATCGGAATAAACAACAAATTCTTTACCCGATTCAGGCTGAACTAACACTAGAGCTTCGGTCAAAAGGGCTTTCAGCTGATCAAAGCTTTTCTGACACTTTTCTGACCACTCGAACCTGACATCCTTCTGCAATAACTTTGTCAACGGGGTAGCTATCATAGAAAAACCTTTCACAAATCGTCGATAGTAACCCGCAAGTCCCAGAAAGCTTTGGATTTAGAAACATTCTTTGGTGGTTTCCAATCAATAATAGTCGATATTTTGCTCGGGTCAACATGAATACCCGATGCTGAAACAACATGACCCAAGAAACTGACTTCATTCATCTAGAACTCACACTTACTAAACTTTGCATACAACTGTTGATCTCGCAAAGTTTGTAACACTAATCTCAAATGCTCGGCATTCTTGATTTCATCTTTAGAGTAGATTAGTATATCATCAATAAACACTACTACAAACCGATCTAAAAATTGCCTGAAGACCCGATTCATTAGGTCCATAAAAATAGCAGGTGCATTAGTGAATCCAAAAGCCATAACCAGAAACTCAAAATGTCCATACCTCGTCCGGAATGCAGTTTTTGGCACATCAGCATCTCTGACTCGCAATTGATAATAACCTAATCTCAAATCTATCTTCGAATATACTGAAGCCCCTTTCAACTGATCAAACAAATCATCAATCCTTAGGTAACGGTACTTATTCTTTATAGTTACCTTATTGAGCCATCGATAATCAATACACATTCGCATCGCTCCATCTTTCTTTTCACAAAAGAACGGTGCACCCAAGGAGAGAAACTTCGCCGTGCAAAGCCCTTATCTCGTTAATTCTTACAACCGTGCTTTCAAATCTTTTAACTCAAGATGGGTGCCATCCGACACGGAGCCATCGAGATTGGAGTCGTTCCTTGCTAATTCAATGTCAACTCAATCTCTCGTCTTGGTGGTAAACCCGTAGTTCTTCAGAAACACATCCGGTATTCACACACAACCGATACAGATTCAATATGCTTTTCGGACACTTTATTATCCAAAGACATAAGCCAAATAAGCTTCGCACCCTTTTCTCACATACTTTTCACCAAGATCGAGGATATTATTGTAGGAAACCCGCTTAAATCATCGGATTTAATTACGATGATCTCGCCGCTCGACATCTCAAATCAATAAGCTTTCTTTGCAATTCACCACTGCATCATGTGAAGTTAACGGTCCATTCCCAAAATTATATCAAACTCATCAAGGGCAACAACATTAAATCGGTGGAAACAATAATCCCGAATCATCAACGGAAACCTCTACACACTTTATTAACAAGTACACATCTACCCAAAGGGTTGGACACACGAATCACAAACTCAGTAGACTCAACTGGCAGAGTCTTACCGAATACTAGAGTTTCACACATATATGAATGAGACGAACCAGGATCAATCAATGCAATCACATTAATATCATAAAGGGTAAAAGTACCGGTAATGACATCGGGGGAAGAAACATCCTCTCTGGCTCGTGTAGCATAAGCTCTGATAGGTGCTCGGGCCTCTGATCGAACTATAGTGTCTTTCGTCCCTCTCTGACTACCACCTACTTTATTGGAATATTTGGGTGGTCGACCCCGTGCTGGCGTGGTACTCGGTCTAGTGTTATGAACCGTATTCTATTCGGCTAACATCGGGCACTCTCGAATAAAATGGTCCGACGATCCACATTTAAAGCAGGACCGATCACGAACCCTACAACTTCCAGAATGCCATTTCCCGCAATGTTTACACTCGACCCGGTCCTGTTGAACGTTACCAACACTAGCTATCGAAGTGGCTCGATAACTCCCTGGAGGTCGATCATGTCTAGGTAAGTCTGAAGTAGCTTTATGTTGGTTGGAGTCATCTCTGAATTTCTTAGGCACCAAATGGTAAGTCTTACTCGTTGATCTCTTACGAGTATCTCTAGCTTCTATTTCAGCTTTTCTTTTCTCTTTTCTGAGCTCTTCAGCCTTACAAGCCCGCTCGACTAGTATCACAAACTCTTTGATTTCAAGAATGCCGACCATCAACTTTATATCTTCATTCAGACCGTCTTCAAATCTTTTGCAAATAATGGCTTCAGTAGAAACACACTCTCTAGCATATCTGCTAAGTCTGACAAATTTTCGTTCATATTCATCACGGTCATTCGCCCGCTTTTAGTTCAAGAAATTCTTTTCGCTTTTGATCGATGAATCTCGATCGATATATTTCTTACGAACTCAATTTGGAAGAAGTCCCAAGTTACTTTTTCTTTCGGAACTACGGATACCAGTGTGTTCCACCAGTGATAGGCAGTGTCCCGAAGTAGAGATATAGCACACTTTAGGCATTCATCTAGAGTACAAGATAACTCATCGAGTACCCAAATAGTGTTATCAAGCCACATCTCTACTGCTCGCATCATCATTATCATTGGCCTTGAATTCCTCGGCCCCATATTTCCTGATTTTATCAATGGGAGGTCTGCTAGATCTCATTGGATCTATCATCGGGTGTGCTGAAGGTACCGGAGTTGGATTATTTGGGGGTGGAGGTTGTTGTACAACCGGATTATTCTGAACAAACTGGGTAAACCATTCATTCATCATTTGGTAGAAGGCTTGTTTAGCCTCCCCCTCGTGGTTACCCGTAACTGGTCGAGAGTCTACTGGCTGATCCACGTGAGAGGCCAGGTGCAACGCTCTCCACATCATCAGCTACGCCTCTATCGGGATCGGAATCCTTTTACTATATAAAATACAATTAAAATTGTCAGAAGTCACCACACTATCATATATACAATTCAAAGGCATGTATAGCTAGACTCTTAAATACTACGGTAGTCCTAGAATCGACTAAACCGTAGCTCTGATACCAATAAGATGTAACATCCCTAACCCATATCCATCGCCGGACTTGGGTTACGAGGCATTACCGACCAAAGCACATCTCAGAACAGTCATAATTCACATGTTTTAAAACTTCACCATTCAATCATATATATAAAAAAAATACTTCTCATAAGTTTCATACGACTTATTACTCTACATATTATATGCGCATACATTAAAACATGCAAACATATATTAATACATTTCATATAACTAATATGAACCAATATATCTATTTCATCTGTCAAATATCAATGTACCATTTCTTAACTCAGCACATGCTCATTTCAAAACTATATGAGCCACATTACACAACTTAAATACCTCTTACATATGCAACATTGATATCAGTCAATATGAGCAAACATGATTGGTACATTATTTTAAGTTAAAACATCCACACAGAAAAAGTTATACATTTACATGTACTACACGAAACAATTATCATTTAAGATTAAACATACATCGCTCCTAATTATAAGGCCATTTGCATATGACTATATTATTTTAAATCATTTTGATGCACAAATCATAACTAAAAGTACACTCAATTCACATACCAACTTACCATACTCAAATTACAAATACATAACCAAAACACCAACCAAATTTTAACCATAATCATGCCCATCATTAACCATTTACTATATACTAAAGTAACCATCAACTTAACCGTTAATTCACATCCATATGACTATTATACCAACCACCATATTCGGTCCCAATAAATAGGTTCATAATATACCTAGTTTACTAACATTTTACTTACACATACACGATATACAAAACATATACTTATTCCTATATAATACACATAAAGTGACTTTAAGACTAAACCAAATATACATCTTTTCTTATTACATATTTTATGTATATATGACCATATCCATTTGAGTCATTTTCGAACATTCATATTAAACCATACATGCCTAATTCGCATGCTATGATCATGTCTATACAATACTTTCATAACCTCAATAGCTATCCCATGAGAGAACATATCATAAGCACATATATATATAATTAAGTATAGCTGAATATACTCATACATTGAACAACCTACTAATTATCTCACAAATAATCGAATCAATTACATGAACATATAACATAAACATTACTTAATCAATTTATAGGTCACTTGTCATAATTCATCAAGCATTAATCATCAACCTTATAGTCTAAGTAAAAATCATAAATCATCAATCACATATATGAATACAAATCACATTGTATAATCAAAAATACCATTCATGCACGTCATATAGCATATTTACCAAAATGAGCTTAAACCATGATTAGACATAATAGAACTCAAGCATAAAAATCAAGCCATTTTTGCATGGCTATATATATATATATATAGATGTTAGAAAATCATTCAAACGTTGATCTAGCCTATACATGCCTTAAATTCAAAATCAACTAACTGGATAGTACCAAAAAGAGATGATAGTCTGGTTGACTTCACCAACGATCCTTCGAGCCTGTAGCTTCACCAAAATCTATAAAATGAACAGCGAAAACACACAAAGTAAGCTCACTGGCTTAGTAAGTCTTAAGCACATATAATTGTAATGAACATACATGTAAACATTTTAATCTTCAAGCTTATAATATTGTACATAAATATTTCTATATATATATAATACACTTAGCCGAATACTAGTGTCACATTTGTATTAATTATTATCACTATGTCATCATGAACATATACTTTATCAACTTCACATATAAGCAATGTACATACACATTAATGATAGGTTCAACATTATAAAATAAAGTACTTGTGGAATTTTCCATTTCAGCACATCGTATTTAATCAAAACGATAAGAAATTTGCTCACTTCATTCCTTGCAAACATAGTAGGCTAACTCTTACCCGAGCTTTTAACACAAAGCATTATATGTAACTTACCTTGTTTGATTCTCAAATTTTCCATTTATAGCAATTCACCGCATTAAGCCTACTAGGCACGAAGCCCGAATATGTCACCGGCACTAAGCCTGCTAGGCACTAAGCCTGAATATGTCACCGGGACTAAGCTTGCTAGGCACTAAGCCTGAATATATCACCGGCACTAAGCCTGCTAGGCACAAAGCTCGAATATGTCACCGGCACTAAGCCTGCTAGGCACGAAGCCCGAATATATCACCGGCACAAAGCCTGCTAGGCGATAAGCCCAAATAATTCATAAACCAATCACATACTTCACATTTTTTCCCATATGATACATCAAAGATACATATTCATATAATATTGTCAACTTATGCATTCAAGCCAATTTAACCATATACATTCGGCTATCACAACAATTTACCTTCAAATTTATTGAACATTATCATTTAACAGATTCGTAAATAATACTTTAACATATTTCAGCTTAAGGACTTACCTCGACTGTCGACGAACAACTTAAACCGGCTATTCGAGAACTTTCGTCTTTCCCCGATCCAATTACGTTTTTCTTTGCTCTTGATCTAGAACACATTAAATTCAGCTCATTCAAGTACATTTCAATTCAATTTAGTCCCAAAACTCATAAACATGCAAATTACCATTTTGCCCCTAAGATTTCACATTTTTACTATTTAGTCCTAATTGTACAAAACACAAAATACGCAAAATTTGCCAAGACTATACAAGGGCCGAATGTTCACAAGGGCATTATAAGTACATTTCTTTCATTTATTTTGCAAATAAGCCCCTCTAAAAATTTACTTTTACAAATTAGCCCTAAATACTCAAATTCACCAAAATTTCCAATACGAAATATATTAATCTTAAACATATCTTTAATTTAAAAACATCAAACATCAAAAACCACAAGAACATGTCAATAGCCGAATATCACACATGCTTAGATTCAAAAATTTCAACATGGGTCTGCTAGTACTCTAAGCAACGATCTCAGAAACGTAAAAATCAACAAAAATCGAGCTAAAATTCTTACCTAATTGAACCAAATAGTTGTTGAAATTTCAAAGCTTCTTCAACCCCTTTTTCTTAGCTATATTCGGCCATGAAAGAACATAAAGATGATGGCTTATTTTTTTATGTTATTTTAACATATAACATGTTATTTAAATAATTACTTATTTAACCTTATGTCATAATATTTCATAACATATAACTTAAGGGTAGATTAGACATATGCCACCCACTACATCTAAAATTGGTCTATTTACTCTTTTAATACCCCACTTTAAAAAGCCATCATCATTCTAGTACTTTACTCTATAGTTTGCTACTTTTACTTTTTATGCGATTAAGTCCTTTTTCTAAATTAAACAAACAAACGATAAAATTTCTGTACGAGACTTTTACATACATTAATTCACATATAATAAACACAAAATATAATACTAAAATATTTCTCAGAATCGAATTCGTGGTCCCAAAACCACCGTTCCGATTAGGGTCAAATTCGGTCTGTTACAATTGCAACCCTAGAAATAGGGTGACGAAAACTTTCCAGATTAGAGTCAAATATAATAAAGGAATCCACAGATCGAGTTAATGCGACAATAGGGGTTTTAATTAGAAAGGAATTTTAATTAATCAACCTAGAGTTAGTTGTTCTTATTCTCGAAAGAGATATTAACATAAATCAAGGATTTCTATGGATTAAGTCAAGTGAATAAATCATATGAATCAAAAGGAATAAGTGAAGTCTAGGTGGATTCTTCCTCAGGTATTGCCTATCTCATATACGTTGTCCAAAAGTGTTTTCCCAGTTCGCTATCTGTCACATTAATAGTCATTTAGTTAGTTAAATTAGTTAGTAAATTTTAGATTCAAAATAAATCCCCTTAATTATTAGGCTAGATAATAAAAAGATAGTTATTACTAGTAATTTTGGTCCTTGAGGATAGGATATTCCGGACTCACCATAGCTATATTACTGTTTGATAGGTGTGCTTGCCTTTGTCGAAATAATAGTTAGTTTTGAGCTCCATCAATATATATTACAAAGTTTGTAAGTAATGAAAATTTAATAGTTCAAGTCAAAAATATAAGAACTTACTTCAACAAAACGGTTATAATAACAAGGCCGACGTCTATTCTGCCAACTTCACCTTTCCACGGTTAGAGCCCGTCGGAATTTTCTCTTGGTCAAATTGAACTTTTACTAGTTAACCCGACTAAACACTTCAATTAATCAAACTTAAGCTAATAAATTCATATTTAAAAAATTTCCTCAACCATTTACCCCTTTATGCAAATTTAATCCTTAATTTCCAAAAGTCATAATTTATCCACATTTAGATAAAATTCTTAAACAATCGAATTTCATAGGACCATTATACCGTCCACATCTAACACGATTTCATATCAATTACCATCCAATTTTATTATTTCCACAATTTGATCCTTAACATTAAAACCCATTTTACAATTTAACCCATTTAACTAATTATACCCATTTTCCTCATTTTGTTTTTTTATTTTATATTATTCTAATATAATTTTTTAACTTAAGTTTTATAATATAAAACACATATATACTAAACCATGACCAACCATCATTATAGCCATTTATATAATGGTCTATTTATTTAATAAGCCCCTTAATCATGTTTCACCTTATAAACTAATATCAATCTATACTTTTATCACTTATGCAATTTAGTCTTTATACCTAAATAAAACACTAATTTAACAGAATTACTTAACTGAAATCCAATTCCTTCCTAATATAACTCTTTAAATATTTAATAAAAATATTTACAGGTCCCGTTTACAGAAATGAGGTCTCGATACCTCAATTTTCAAAGCCACTGACTTTAGAACTGATAGACTTATACCTTGTCTAACTTTCCAATTAACCAAAATTATTAGACCAAGCTTAAGTTTAATACTGTAATACCTTTGTAAATATTAATAAATAATTTTTTTACCAACTTTATCATTGGAAAACAAAATTCTAAAACCACTGTTTTCGCCACCACTGACTTTCGGGTCGTCACAGTACAAATTGTATATTTCACTGACCAAGTAACTAAAATTGTAACACCCCAACCCGGCCTAGACGGTATGGCTGAATTTGGCGGTATCACACTGCAGTGCTTTTCATAAACATAATATCTTTGGAAAATCCATTCTATTATTAAACCTCGTTTATGATCTTAACAGAAAATTTTAGGGTACCTTGTTTTTTTAAAACTCAAGTTGTTTTTAGTAGAACGTTGATCATATTAGTTTGTTACTATACTTTAAAACCATGTTTGATACGAAAGCTTTTATAGTAAGTTACCAAAACGTGGTGCTTTGAAAAAAAATTATCTTTTGAAAAATCATGTCCTACTACTACTCAGATGTGAATTAAAATAAGTAAAATCCCCCAAATTAAAAGTTAAAATTTAAAGAGGCCTTATTACATAATAAATACCCAAAATAAATTTATTTGAAATAAAACTTAAATATAAAAGCAAGTGCGGTTGTGTGGCCACCTCGAATCCCTCGTAGCACCGATCCACCTAAGATCGGGGATTACCTGTACAGATAAACAGAGAGGTGAGTTTACGAAAATTCAGTGTGTAACCCCATATAAGCAAATAGCCAATCATGCCATAGGCAAGTACAGACTGGGCCTAATCCCAAATCAACAACAATTCAGATCAGTTGGGCCTTAGCTAATTACAATATCAGTATCAGTGTGGGCTTGAGCCCATAATAGTATTAGTATCAGTGTGGGCCTTAGCCCATTTAAGTGACAATAATAGTTTAGGCATGCAATTAGAAATCCTACCCATCCAGCCTCTACACTCCACTTCGTCCAGCCCAACACTCCATGTGGGGATAAAATCACCCACCAATCCCTACACTCCAAAAATTAGCACCTGTTGTGGCACTAAATAGTATTTGTAGCAGGGTTGCCAGTACAGTACACTTCCTACAATCATAATAATCCCATCCCCATGCAACATATCATACATGGATGAAACATATATATATCGTGGCATGCTCATATACAGTCAATTAATATCATAGGGGCATAACAGTCATTTTACCATCAGGGCATAACAGTTATTTTACCATAGGGGCATAACGATCATTTTATCATAAGGGCATAACAGTCATTTTATTAGTTTGGGGTCTAGGTATACTTACTGATCCATCAGTAGATCCACAGTTGTCTCGGGCGACCCGTGCAACCTTAACATTTCAAATAATGAAAATAGGCCCAAGACCCATAATGTGAGCCCATGTGGGCCCACATGCTCGTGTGGCCGACATAGCCCAGAAATGATCTCGGCCATGTAATTTACACAGCTTGGCCGAATATTCTCCACACGTTCGTGTGGTTTACCTGTGTGGGGCCCATAAGCTCATTGGGCCCAAAGGGCCCAACGTTGCCCAAAACGGTCTAAGACCGCGAAATTGCTCATGGCGGCCTCAACAGTCTAACACCCACGTTTTATGCGCTTGGTTTACCACAGAAGCGAGCGCATGCTCGTGTAGCGTCAATTGTCATATATTTTGGCTTTTGTCGGTTTACGATTTGGGCAGTGTTTACACACCTTATTTCGATTTGTCACGATCTGTTGCTCAAGTACTCACCAACCTACATTTGGTCAATCAAGCACCACCGTCAGTCCTACTTTACGGTTAAAAGAAACCCTAAACCAGCAATCCATTCATAGAATAGAGCAGCGTTACCTTCAATTGAACCACTATGATTCCCACGAATCTTAGTCTCTAGCGATTGATTAGGAGTTCCCTGAATCCTTCCTTAACTGCCATACAATTGCTATCAGTTACCACTTAGGGCAGAAGAGAAAGGGAATAGTGATTTGTCTATAGTACTTACTGAAAAAGAGCAAGAGAACCGAATAGTGGAAGGATTCGGCCCTAGCCCAACCCCTCACCCTCGATTTATAGCTGTCAAAAATAGTTAAACAAAACCCCACTTTAGTAACTCAAAAGTCGAGACTTCAAGTGCCATACTTACTTACCGAAAAAGTGTGGTAAATCACTAAGAAGATGGAGACTTAGAACATTTGAGAGGAGAAATGAGCAAAGTCATTCCGCAGAGGAAGAGGAATGGTTTTGGCAGTGATCAAAATTGGAAATCAGTAGCACAAAACTAGAGGGAGAGAAATAAGAGAATCGGTTTGGGAGAAGGAGAAGAGAACACAAAGGATGGAAATATGGTATATTCGGCCAACAGTAGGATTACTTGGGAAAAGAAACAAGAAGAGGCAATTGAGAGATGCAATATTCGGCCAAAGAAAAGTTTTCAAATACGAAAGAAGTGAACAGAAGAATATGCAAAACCCCTACCATATTTGGCTTTCAAGCAAAAAGAGAGAAAAACGCCAAATACTCAGGAAAATTGAATGAGGATTATACCAAATAGGGGGTATACCACTCTGGCCGAAATTCTTGAGTGCCACTTCAAATTCGGCAAAACACTTCCTCTCTTCTCACCTCCCTTGGTTTTCTCCTCAAATCTCTCCACCTGATTACACTTCCTCACAACCACTCAATTTGAATTTTTCTCAACCACTTCAATGTTTTAGTCAAACTACAACACCCCCATGGCACAGCAACAAAATAAATACTCCCTTGCCTCCACAAGATTCGAACATCAGACCATTGACTTAGGTAACATGCCACTTACCCCCTAGACCAACAGGCTTTTTATGTCTTGTTATACACATAATAATTTTAAAAGCCTACTAACTAAAGGCATGGGTTTATTATTTAAAAACAAAACTTTTTGTATAAGCCCAGGCTTGAACCCAAGACTTCTTAGACACTTCCAAACACACCCAAATCACTTAACCACTAAAGCAAGCATGTATTTATTTTACAAACATACAAAAATAAATACCTAGATTTTGGGGCGTTATAACTCCACCCCCTAAAAGAAAATTTCAGCCTCAAAATTTACCAGATCAAAATAGATACGGGTATTGTTGGTGCATCACATCCTCAGGTTCCCATGTGGCCTCCTTTGAGCTATTATTGTGCCAAAGTGCCTTAACCAGTGGGATAGACTTCTTCCTCAAGACTTTCATATCACAATATAAGATATGAGCTGGTTCTTTCTCAAAAGTCAGGTCCTGTCTAACCTCAATCTCCTCGGTCAAAATCATGTGTGTGGGATCAGAGCTGTAATGCCTCAGCATAGATACGTGGAACACATCATGAATCCAATTCAACTCTGGAGGTAACTCACGTTGATCGGAAGCTGGTCCCACATGCTTTAGTATGTGATAAGGCCTATTAAATCTATGGTTGTACTTGCCCTTCTGTCCAAATCTCAGTACCTTCTTCCATGGCGAGACCTTAAGAAACACGAAGCCCCCCATAGAATACTCAATCTCCTTGCGCTACAAATCCGCATACGACTTCTGTCTATCTGATGTTGTCTTCAATCGATCCTAAATTAATCTAACTTTGTCCTCAGTATCAAAACCAATTCAGAGCCCAGAACATGCCGCTCACCCAACTTAGTCCAACACGAAGGAGTACAACACCTGCGACCATATAATACCTCGTAAGGTGCCATATGTATACTAGACTGGTAACTATTACTATATAAAAACTCTGTCAATGGCAAATAGTCTTCCCCACATCCTCAAAAATCCATTCCACAACTCCTTAACATATCCTCCAGTATCTGAATTACCTCTTTGATTGACTATCTAACTTAGGATGAAACACAGTACTGAAGTCCAATCTTGTGCCCAAAGCCTCGTCCAACTTCTTTCAAAATAGAGACATGAAATGAGGATCTCTATCTGATATGATGGAAACCGATACCCCATTCAGTCTCACTATCTTAGCCATATACAGTTTAGCCAGCTTCTGCAAAGAGTAATCACTATGAACTGGTATGAAATGAGCTGACTTGGTCAACCGATCCACAATGACCCACACTGCATCCTTCTTAGTAGGCGTTAATGGTAGCCCACTAACGAAGTCCATAGTTACTCTCTCCCACATCCAAAGTGTAATTTTAACTGGCTGAAGCAACCCTAAAGCTAACTGATGTTCAGCCTTAATCTGATGGCAAGTTAGACACTTATTCACAAAGTTGGTAACTTCACGCTTAAGACCTGGCCACCAATATAACTCACGAAGATCTCGGTACATTTTATTCCCACCGGGATACATAGCAAAAGGACTACTATGTGCCTCTCGTAGTATAGACTGCCTTAAATTAGTATCCCTTGGTACATAGACTCTCCCACGAAAAGATAGTACCCTTCGCTATTCAGTTCAAAATCTGAAGTTTTCCCACTCTCAATTTATCGAAATTGAGGACCCAAAGACCCATCCTCCAACTGTTTAGCCTTAATCTATTCAATCAATGACGATTTAACTTTTAGTTCAGCCAACAAACTACCATCATCAAATAAGCTAAGGCGAGCAAACATCACCCTCAGATTTATCATAGCCCTGCGGCTCAGTGTGTCAGCCACCACATTGGCCTTACCAGGATGGTACTCAATCGAACAGTCATAATCCTTAAGCAACTAAATCCATCTAGACTACCTAAGATTTAGCTCCTTCTGAGTGAGGAGGTATTTGAGGCTCTTGTGATCTGTGTAAATGATACACTTTTCAGCGTATAGGTAATGCCTTCAAATTTTCAGTGTGAATACCACCGTGGCCAACTCCAAATCATGCGTCAGATAGTTTGCCTCATGAGACTTAAGTTGGCTAGACGTATATGCCACTACCGTATCCTCTTGCATAAACACACATCCCAAACTGACATGCGATGCATTGTTGTAGATAGTGAATTCTTTCCAAGACTCCAGCTGTATTAAGATAGGGGCCTTTTTCAGAACCTTCTTAAGTTTCTCAAAACTCTCTAGCTGCTTATCGATCTAGACAAACGACACCCCTTTACGCAACAATTTAGTCAGTGGTGTAGCAATCAACGAAAACCCCTCAACAAAACGTTTATAATACCCTGCCAGACCCAAAAAACTTCGAATCTCAGATACCGTCTTAGGCGACTTCCAATCCAAAATAGTTTCAATTTTCCAAAGATCAATTCTAATCCCTTCAGTAGATATCACATGGCCTAGACATGTTACCGCTCGTAGGCAAAATTCACACTTGCTAAACTTAACGTATAATTGTTTCTCCATCAGAATTTACAAATAAACTCAGAGATGTACGTCATGATCGTCCTCAGTTCTCGAATACACCAAGATGTCATCTATAAAAACCACTATGAACCGATCCAATTAAGGCTGAAAGACTCGGTTCATCAGATCCATAAAAGCTGCTGGTGCATTCATTAGTCCAAATGGCATCACTAGGAACTCAGAATGACCATAACGAGTCCTAAACACTATCTTGTAAACATTAACCTCTTTGAATCTCAGCTAATGGTACCTCGATCGAATATCAATCATAGAGAAGACTGAATTTCATCGAAACTGGTCGAATAGATCATCAATCCTTAGCAGGGGTACTTATTCTTAATTGTTAGTTTATTCAGTTGCCAGTAGTATATGGACATGCGCATGGATCCATGGAGCAATGGACACTGGAGCTGTACCAGGTAGGAGCTCAATCCCAAATTCAACTTCACGATTTGTAGGTAGTCTAGATAGTTCATCGGGAAAAACATCTAGAAAATATTTGACTGTTCTAATATCTTTAGCAGACGAAACCTCATAATCAAAAATATCGATGTAGGCTATATACGCCTCACAACCCTTATGAGCCAACTTCTCCGCCTTAAGGGCAAAAATCACATTTGACAAATAATTCTGACGCTCCCCTATTACCACCACCTCATCACCCTCCGTAGTTTTTAGTACCACTCCTTTAGTAGCACAATTTAAATTCACTTGATACTTAACCAGCCAATCCATGCTCAGTATGAAATCAAACTCACCAAAAGGAAGTTCTATTAAATTCATCAAAAAGATGGTTCCCTGAACCTCCAAAGGTACATCTCTGAACAATTTGTTTACCTTAACTGACTGCCCTAAAGGACTAAACACAGTAACCTCACTCACAGTGGTTTCAACCATTATACCCAAAGTCTTAGACACCGAGCATGCTATATAAGAATATGTAGACCCAACATCAATTAGTGCAGTATAAGGTACATTATGGATAAAGAACGTACTAGTAAGTACATCTGGGGCATCTCTATCCTCTCGATGACATGCAGCATAAACCAAAGCTGGCTGCCTTGCCTTAGTATAGCCAGCACCTCTGCTCGGTGCTCCACGACCAGGCCTATACCATTTCCATCTTTGGCCTGATCGTGGTGTCTCCTCGGCTGCTGAATACCTCCTATGTCTGAACAGTACCCTGACCTATAACTTGCATCTGCTCGGGCCTCCGTGGATAATCTCTAATACGGTGCTCTAATGATCCGCACCTCAAGCATGCCCCAATCCTTTTCCAGCACTCACCCTGATGGCATCTACCATAGTCAACACATGGTTGTAGTCCAGTAGTAGCATTAGGGGCCCTAACATTGACCGGCCCATCCACTCTGGCCTTTTTATTCAGTCTCTAAACGGAACTTGAGTGCTCTGAATCCCTCTTATTCCTACATTTTTCTCCGTTCTGACGCTCAGTACACTTCACCTCCTCAGTGACTTTCGTCTTATCTACCAGTGTGGTAAAATCTCACTCCCTCTGTGGAGCTATCAAAACTCTCAAACTATCTCTGAGGCCATCATTGAAACAAACGCACCGCTCATAATCAGTTGCCACCATCCCACGTGCATAGTAACTTAATCGCAAAAATTCAACTTCATATTCAGCCACTGATTTATCCCCCTAAGTTAGATTTAGAAATTCCCTCCTCCGGGCATCCACATAACTAGCACCCACATACTTCCCTTGGAAAGCAATCTTGAAGAATTCTCATGTCAATCGGTTAGCCTAAGTACCCTCTTTAATTGTAAGCCACCACTGATAGGCTTCATCTCGCAGCAATGACACTACACCTTTTAGTTTCTATTCAGGGGTACACTCAAGGTCATCCATGATCCTCTCGTGGCCTCAATCCAATATTCAACCACGTTAGGGGCAGCTCTACCAATACCCCTAAAAATCTCAGCCCGTTTAGACCAAGTCATTCTGTAAAAGACCCATGGCCCACAACACAAGTATTGCGCCCATCGACCCTCTCTAGGATTCACAACATGGCTTGGGACAATGCGTCATCCCTAGCCGCTCAATCGTGAGACCCAATCTTAGTCACAAGTGAAGCCAGTGTGTAATAGCCCGGTTTAGACCCTAGTCAGAACAGTGGTTTTGGGACCACAAATCTGAGGTTAGAATAATATTTTAATATTATTCTCTGAGTTTAAAGTATGAGATTTAGCCTGTGTGAAATTTCTGTGTGAAGATTTTATCGATTGTATGTTCAATTTGTGAAAAGAATTTAATTGCATAAAGTGTAAAATGTCGTGTGTTGATTGTTATGTGTTTGATTGTTGTTTTCTTTATAATTTGGAGGATTTATGTTACAATTAACTCATTTTATAAGTTAGTGGAAGATGATAGCATGGTTTGTTTTTTAACTTTAAATTTCATTAAGGGCAAAATAGTTTTTAGTGTATTAATGATAATAAATAAAACAAAACACAAAATTTATTCATTTTATCATCTTCCTTGCTTAATTTGAAGTAGAAAAAGAAAGGTTTAGGGCTTTGAAACATTCAGCCATTTAAAGCTTGAATTGGTATGTGATTTTTGTTCGATTTTTGATGATTTCTACGTTTTTGTGATTGTTGCTTTGTGCTCTACAAAACCCATGCTTAAATTTTGTGAATTTATGATGAATATGAAATGTGTCATGGATGAATTCATGATATTTGTGAAGTTTTTTGATGGATTATGAAAGATATGTGTTAGATTAACATATTTTGTCTTGGAATTTCTAGTGAAATTGGGTAATTTGAGCTTAATTAAGAAAAGTGTAAATTGAAGGACTAAAATGTGAAAAAGATAAAATGCGTGGGCTTGTATTAGCATGGGAAGAATTCATCTAAGCTTGTGTGAATATAAATTTTGTGTATTTTGTGATTTTGTGAAATAGGGACTAAACTGTTGAAATGGGAAAATGTGAGGGCTAGTTTGAAAAATACCCTAAAAATGTGTGTGTGGACTGAATTGAATGAATTGGCAATTGAATGAGTTGAATTTGAATGTGTATAGACCAAGAAATGAGAAGTTTGGATCGAGATCAAGGCAAAAAAAATGCTCAATTAATCGACCGTTTCGTTATTTCGACGTCCGAGGTAAGTTCGGATATAATACTAGTTGTAATTTATAACTATGTGATGTGAATTAAATGAATATATATAATTATGAGATTTGAAATGCTATGTTCGAAATTGAATTAGGGGGCACTAAGTGTGCGAAATTAGAAACGAGACAGAGATGATTAACACTGTGTGTGCGAGAAAATAGAAGCTTCGGTTTATCAAATTGGCATTGTGTGTACGATATCGATATAAGTTCTGTTTAACTTATAGGCACTAAGTGTGCGATGATGATTATGTTTCAGATATGAAATTGGCTCTAAGTGTGCGAATAAATCAAAGGAGTAGTAAAGGTTGAACGAGAGGTAATATCAAGCAATTGAGTAACATGAATGGTGAGTAACTATGTGTTGGTCAAGGTACGTTTGAACCTATGTGGTTGATTGTAACACCCCAAACTTGGCCCAAACATTACGACTGGATCTGGTATGTCACAGGGTAATTTGGAAATGATCTTTCAGTGGTCTTGGGAAAAACCATAAATTTAAAAAAAAAAAACTTTCCGACTTAAAGCGATAACTTTGTGTTTAAACAACCAAACTCAACCAGCTTCCAAGAAAAAAATTACTTTGACAAGAGTTATCATTGTTAAGAAAATCCAGAGTTTTATCAAAAATAACTTGTAAACCATTCGTTAATATTTTTGAAAGATAGTTGTTTAATCATGTTAGGAAAAATCCCGATTTGAGCATTTATTAATAATAAGTAACCAAAGTAAATACTAAAACCAAATTAAAAATTTCCAAAGGCCTTATTACAAGAAAATTCCCAAATAAAACTAACTTTAAGTAGTAGAAAGTTCATAAAATAAATATAACAACTTTCATGGCCTCCACGAGTCCACTTTGGCTCCCATATCCACGATCTACTGATAACCTGAAAAATCAAGGAAATGGTGAGTCACAGAGACTCAGTGCGTAAAACCATCAAACACAGAAACCGGTCCACGGCCCACAATCTTGTATTCAGCTCATACACAATGTCATACAATCACAAGAAATGCATTATGCCCAGCCCAACCTAGTATTTCCATTCTCTACACACCAACCTGTACCAACCATCACAGCGTGGGGATTTCTACAATCAACCCTCCATCCGCTACACACCATCTTGACAGCCATGCTGTAAGAAAATGTGGCAGAGCCACAGATCACTATGTGACCTTAAAACAACTGTAGCATAGCCACCGATCACCATGTGACCTCGTAAAAAGATGTGGCAGCGCCATTGATCACTATGTGACCTTAAAAACAATGTGGTAGAGCCACCGATTACCATGTGACCTTAAGAACAATGTGGCAGAGCCACTGATCACAATGTGACCTTATCACTTCCCCTTTATCAACATTCCCATATCCCATGCACAACATTTATATCATGACAGATGTATCATACTAGTAACAAGGCAATAGATTATCACATACAACCAACTCATATTAGGCAATCACAGATACGTACCTGGCACTTCCTGCCTTACCCCCAAGGGTATGTCGACTGGATTTACAGCCTTTTTTGGCTTTTCAGCCCATACAATTAATAATACAAATAAGTAAAGTGTGTTAGGGTTTACACACCTGGTAACACTCAAAATGACACTCTCTTTGTCGACACTATCGTTAGCAGAAATGACTGCTATCTACCTACGACTCTGTAATAGAAGCCGGTCCACAACTCGGTGGCCAATCTTAGACTACTGACACCGCTCGCTTCTTAAACTTATGGGCTGGGTTTATGAGTCCAACCCCCTCCTTTTCCTGATCGATATTGAATTCCATCACAGATCTTGTCAAATACTACTATAATGAAATATGGTTGTCAAACCACAGTGTAGGGTTAAGATACCGAATATGATAACAAACCTAAATACAATCTAAAGAGAACACCCTTACCTTGAAATCCAAAAAGGAGAGATATGGTTCAGAGGTTAACGATTTCTAGCTTGAGATTCAGATGATTTGATTTACTACGATTCACGAAATAGGTGCCCAAAGAGAACACAAGAAAATAAGAAGAGACATGTAAGTCCAACGATGGCCTCCCAAAGCCAATTAGCCATTCGGCTTTGGTTTCCAAAAATTGGAAGGAAAAATAAAGGAAAAAGATGGACGCTTCTTACCTTAACACAATAGATACGAATAACACCTAGGGGAATTCGGCACTAGCACAGCAGTGGACAAGATTCGGCAATGACTATGGTAGAAGAGAACTAGATGAAAGAGCCAAAAACAATAATAAAAAAACTTCAAATGGAGGCTTAGGAGTTTCGGCTTTAGAAGACCCACAAGGGAAAGGATGTAGGAAAGAATGGCTAAGAGATTCGGCCTATAGAAGAGGTTTAGAGAAGAGAATAGTGGGCAAAGGACATTCGGCTTTAGCAAAGAAATGGAAAAGAGGATGGGAGTTTAGGGGTTTTGGCTTTGAGATAGATCAAAAAGCAAAAAGAGGAAAAGATATGAACAGATTTTGGTTTTGCAAGGAAAATAAGAAGAAGAAAAGTGGAGAACCCTAAGTTGGTAGATGAGAAAAGAAGTGAAATGAATAAGATTTGAAGCTACAAAATTCGGCACCTATACCTCTCCAAAGCCGAAAATGCACCAAAGAAGTATACAGGGTCCTATGGCCTAAGTGAATTTTGGCACTTCCCAACACAACCCAAAAATCGATTCCAAGATCACATGCTCATGCCTTATTTTCCTCCTCAAACTCCTCCTGATCACCCATTTAAAATATTTGAACACTTCAAACTCCCCATTTCCCTCTCTTCCACACATTCAAACTATTTAACTCAGTCCACTCTTCTATCCTGAAGTGTCCCAGTCAAGCTCTGCCTCTGCTCTCCTTGACGCCAAAAAAAACTCCCAAAATGAGCTCCTTGTGATTTGAACCTGCTCCCTCTGCTTCTCCCTGTGTCGTCACTTACCAGCATCTTAAGTGGTGCCTTCTTGCCACTCTACCACCTCTTTACTTAAGCCAACCAAACACCAACACAGTCCCTTAAGTCCTACTCCTGCCAGCTCCTCCACTAAAGTGCCTAAAAAGGAAATTTTTGCCAGGGCTTCGATTTTCCACCGGGCCTCTCCTAGACTCCCATACACCCTAAACAAGTACATTACACAAAGCATACATACAAAACACATTAAACGCCTAACCCCTAAATCAGGATATTACATTGATGATAGCCTTAATAGTTGAATGAATAGATACTTGAGCATATGGTTGAGATTGATGATGAGCCTAATTATGCATTTATCTATTGATGGTTTAATTATGTATTGATGTGGTATTATTGAGCAATATGTATTATATTACAAACTTACTAAGATTTTGAAAGCTTAATGTGTGATTTGTTTCTCTGTTTTACAGTGTTAGTAAAGCTAGCTCGAACCCGTGGATCGTCAGCATCTTTATCACACTATCATCAATCTATTTTTGGGTATTTTTGGAAATATTATATATAGTTGAAATATGACGTGTATAGTCTAAAAGTTATGTCATGTTTTGAAAGGCTCAATCCTTGCCATGTGATTTGGATTGGAAGTTGAATGATGTTGAATTTATGAATGAGCTATGAATATAGTATATTTCATGATTACGGGGTTGATGAAAGATGTGGTTTGAAAATGAACTATGGCATGTATTACATGATGCTTGAAATATATATGTTTTAAAATGTACAATTGTTACTTTGAATAGACTTATTAATGATGACATTAGGTATGGAAGTAGATGGTATTGTAGGTAATTAATTGATGCATGAAATGGTAAGTTTGAATGCATTTAGAAGCATGAATTAGTATTGACTTTATGTTTGTAGGTATAACACAAGTGTGGGTGGCATTTTGGCCTTGAAAATGGCCTTTTTGCATACATAGGCAAGAGACACGGGTGTGTGTCTCTACTATGTGGCTCAAGGGCCACTTCAAAGTGTGCTTGGGCAGGTTACACGGGCGTGCCTGGTGGATATGTGACCAAGTCAGTAGGTAGCTTAATTTCACACGGCCATGGCACACGGGTGTGTCTGGTGGTTGTGTGGACAAGTTAGTATGTATGCCCTATTTTGGCATGGTCTGGACACATGGGCTTGTCTGGTAGTCGTGTGAGGCACACAGTTTGACCGCACGGGCATGTGACCTCTGCAGTGTTGAAAAATCTTTAAGTTTCTAAAAATTTTCATAAGTGTTCAATTTAGTCTCGACCTCTTTCTAACACGTGTTTAAAGTCTCATAGACCTCAATAATGGACTATATGAATATAATTGAATATGTTTAACTGATGATTAACTATGTGTTGAGAAATGGGTGTGAGATGTTTAAAAATGTTCAGTAACGCCTCTTAACCCTATTTTTGTGACAGTTTTGGGTTAGGGGTGTTACATTTTATTGGTATCAGAGCTACAATTTAGTCGATTCTAAGACTAATATAGCAAGTGAGAGAATAGCTATACATGCCATATATATATATAATTGCGATAGTGTGATGAATCTTGACAGTTGAAAATCTATTTTCATATAGTAATGGATCCTAATCGAGCATTTGTCCACGATATTGAGAGTAAAGCACCTGCTCCCACTCAAGGGACAGTGCTAGCCACATCTAGGCCAAATGATAGTGGTGAGGGAGGAAGGTCTAAGCATGCTTTCTTCCAAATGATGAGTGAGTGGTTTTCAGAGTTCGTTCGAACGAATCCGGCTGCTCTACAACCTCCACCCCCACAAGTACCTATTGTACTAGAAGATGTAGATCTGAATCGATTGAATAAACCTCATGTAGATAAGATGCATAAGTATCAGACCGAAGAGTTTAGAGCCACAGCTGATGATGATGCTGAACGAGCTGAGTTTTGGCTCGAGAATACAATTCGGGCATTTGATGAGATGTCGTTGACCCTTGATGAATGCATTAAATGTGTAATTTCTTTGTTAAGAGATATGGCTTATAACTGGTAGAAGACGTTGACATCCGTGGTTTCGAGAGAGAGAATCACCTAGGATTTCTTTCAAGTTGAATTTAGAAAGAAGTATATTAGTCAACGATTTATTAATTAGAAACGTAAAGAGTTTCTAGAATTGAAACAGGGTCGTATGTCTGTTACGGAGTATGAACGAGAGTTTGTGAGATTGAGCCAATACGCGCGAGAATGTGTTTCAAACAAAGTTACTGTGTGTAAACGCTTCATAGAAGGGCTGAATGAGGATATTAAGTTGTTGGTTGGGATACTTGACATAAACAAATTAGTGGTGTTAGTTGAAAGAGCTTGCAAAGCCGAGGAGCTCAGTGAAGAAAAGAAGAAAGTCAATTTTGAAGCTCGAGATGAAAGAAAAATATTGATGAGTAAGATGTATCAACTTTCGGCGAAGATATTTAGAGATGCAAGAAATTATTCAAATACTTCATTTGGACATGTAGGTAGAGATTGTCCATGATTGGGTCTAAAAGCTCAACTCCTGGCTGAATCAAGTGTTGGCAGTGGTAAAAGCAATAAGCCTGATTGTAGACAATGTGGGAGACGAAATGTGGGAGAATGCTAAGGCAAGTACAATAACAGAACTTGCAACAAATGTGGATCACGAGATCACTTAATTTGAGACTGCCCAAAGATGACTGAGGAAGAAAATGCTCTGAATGTGAGATCGAGTAATGTGACGGCTAGGGGTAGATCACCCAAAAACATATGGAATGTGAGTGGAAGCCGAAGAGCACCAGTTCGAGCATCTGTTATACGAGCACCTGCTTGAGCACCTGCTCGAGCACCTGCTATGAGATTGGAGGTGAGAGCACCTACTCGAGCCTATGCTATATGAGCACGAGAGGAAGAATCACCTCCAGACATCATCACTGGTACTTTTACTCTATTTGATACTGATGTGATTGCATTGATAGATCCAAGACATACTCATTCGTATGTGTGTGTGAATTTACTATCAAGTAAGACTCTAACTGTTGAGTCTACTGAATTTTTGATTAGAGTACGAACCCCTTAGGCATGTGTGTCATGGTGGATAAAGTGTGCAAAACTGTCCGTTGAAGTTTCGGGATGTTTGTTTTCTAGCTAATTTGATGTTACTACCATTCGATGAATTCGATATAATTCTGGGTATGGATTGGCTTACTTTACATAATGCTATTGTAATTTGTAAAATAAAAAGTATTGATTTGAGAAGTCAGAATAGTGAGATAGTTCGAATTGAATCTAGTGATATAAAAGGGTTACCAGTTGTTGTATCTGCGATGAAAGCTTTGAACTATGTGAGAAAGGGTTGCGAAGCTTATTTTGCATATGTGATTGATACAAAAGTGACAGAAAAGAAAGTTGAATATGTGCCTGTGGTTTGTGAATTTCTTGATGTGTTTCCTGAAGAGTTATCTGTATTACCTCCGATTTGAGAAGTTGAATTTGGAATTGAATTGGTGCCGGGAATGACTCCTATCTCAATAACTCCATATAGAATGGCACCAACGGAATTGAAAGATTTAAAGTCTCAGTTGCAAGATTTGACTGATAGAGGATTTGTAAAATCGAGTTTCTCGCCCTGGGGTGCTCTTGTGTTGTTTGTGAAAAAAAGATGGCACTATGAGAATGTGTATTGATTACCGACGGTTGAACAAAGTGACGATCAAGAATAAGTATCCCCTGCCACGTACTGATGATTTGTTTGATTAGTTGAAAGTAGCTATAGTGTTTTCTAAGATAGAATTAAGATCGAGCTACTACCAGTTATGAGTCAAAGAGTCAGATGTACTGAAGACTGCTTTCAGAATGAGGTATGGACATTACAAATTCTTAGTTATGCCTTTCGAACTAATTAATGCTTCTACAGTGTTTATGGATTTGATGAACCTGATATTCAGACCATATTTGGATCGTTTTGTGGTGGTGTTCATTGATGATATTTTGATTTACTCTTGTGATGAGGCAAAACATGTCAAGCATTTGAGAATTATGTTATAGACTCTATGTGAGAAGCAAATATATGCAAAGTTTAGCAAATTTGAGTTTTGGTTGCGTGAGGTTGGTTTTCTAGGGCATATTGTATCAGCTGTGGGAATACGAGTTGATTCGAGTAAGATATCAAATATTCTTGAATGGAAACCACCGTGAAATATGTCTGAAGTCTTTAGTTTTTTGGGACTAGTGGGATACTACATACGGTTTCTGAAAGGTTTCTCGATGATTGCGACTCCATTGATGAAGTTATTATAGAAAGATGTTAAATTTGAGTTGTCAGAAAAGTGCAAACAGAGTTTTGAACAGTTGAAAGCATTATTGACAAAAGTGCCTATGTTAATTTAACCTGAGTTCGATAAAGAATTCACAGTAAAGAATTCATAGTTTATAGTGATGCATCATTGAGTGTTTTAGGCTTTGTGATAATCCAAGAAGGCAAAGTTATCGCTTATGCTTCGAGGCAGTTAAAGCCTCATGAAAAGAACTATCCAACGCATGATCTTGAATTAGCTGCAATTGTATTTGTATTAAAGAATTGACGTCACTACCTATTTGGTGAGAAATGTCATATTTATACCGATCACAAGAGTTTGAACTACTTGATGACTTAGAAAGAATTGAATTTTTGATAGAGAAGATGGTTAGAATTGTAGAAATATTATGAACTTGTAATTAATTATCATCCAGGTAAAGCTAATGTTGTTGCTGATGCTTTGAGCCGAAAGTCTATATATGCTTTACGAGCAATGAATACTTAAATAGATCTGTGTGATGATAGCTCGATTTTGGCCAAGTTGAAAGTGAATACAATGTTCATACGTCAATTTGCGATGCCCAGAAAAGTGATGTTGAAATGATGGCCAAACAAGATCAGTGTGAAATGAGTGTTGATTCGAAATTTCGAGTTGATAGTGATGATTATTTGAGATTTAGAGATTGGATTTGTGTTTCGAGAAATTCAGAGTTGATTCAGATGATTTTGAATGAAGCTCACAATAGTCGTTTGACTATTCACCCGGGGAGTAGAAAAATATACAATGATTTGAAACAGTTTTATTGGTGGCATGGTATGAAAAGAGACATCTCTAACTTTGTGTTGAAATGTTTAATTTGTCATCAAGTTAAAGCTGAACATCAATTTTCGTCTAGTTTGTTACTACAGATTATGATTCCTGAGTGGAAATAGAAGAGAATCACGATAGACTTTGTGTCGGGATTGTCTTTATCTCCAGGAAAGAAAGATTCAATCTGGGTGATAGTTGACAGATTAACAAAATTAGCTCATTTCGTTTCGGTGAAAACAGATTATTCACTCAATAGATTGGTTGAATTATATATTGCTGAGATTGTGAGATTACATGGGTGCCACTGTCTATTGTATCTTATAGAGATCCGAGATTTACTTCGCGATTTTTGAAGAAATTGCAAGAGGATTTAGGCACAAAATTGCATTTCAGCACTACACTTCATCCGCAAACAGATGAACAATCTGAGCGGATCATTGAGGTTCACGAAGATATGTTAAGGTGTTGTATTCTTGAATTTGAAAGTATGTGGGAAAACCATTTACCATTGATTGAGTTTGCATACAATAATCTAGCACTACAATGGCACCATATGAATCTCTTTATGGTAAAAAATGTTGAAGTCTGTTGTATTGGACTGAGCTAAGTGAAAATAAAATTCACAGAGTTGATCTTATAAAAAAGACTAAGCAGAAAGTGAAAGTGATTCGTGATAGCTTGAAAGCGGCCTCAGATCATCAAAAGTCTTATGTAGACTTGAAACGGAATGATATCGAATTTGAAGTTGGTGACAATGTGTTTTTGAAAGTGTCCCCATGGAAAAAGATACTTCGATTTGGCCGAAAAGGCAATCTGAGTCTGAGATTCATCAGACCGTATGAGATTATTGATCGAGTTGGGCCGATTGATTATAGATTGATGTTGCCACCTGAGTTAGAAAAGATTCATAACGTATTTCATGTATCGATGCTTCGACGATACATATCTGATTCGTCTCATGTGATTGTTCCTACTGAGGTTGAAATTCAGTCAGATTTGTCGTATACTGAAAAGCTGATTCAAATCTTTGCACGAGAAATCAAAGAGTTGAGAAAAAAGAATTTCCATAGTGAAAGTGTTGTGGCACAAACACGGAGTTGAAGAGGCTATGTGGGAGCCTGAGAATGTTATGAGAGAGCAATATCCACACCTTTTCACTGGTAATATTTTCAGGGACGAAAATCCCTAAGCAGGGAGAGTTGTAATAGCCCGATTTAGACCCTAATTTGAATAGTGGTTTCAAGATCACAAACTCGAGGTCAGAATAATATTTTAATAGTATTCTCTGAGTTTACAGTATGTGATTTAGCCTGTGTGAAATTTCTGTGTGAAGATTTTATCGATTGTGTGTTCATTTTGAGAAAAGGACTTAATCACATAAAGTGTAAAATGTTGTGTGCTAGTTGTTATGTGCTTAATTGTTGTTGTCTTTATAATTTGGAGGATTTATGTTGAAATTAGCTCATTTTATAAGTTAGTGGAAGATGATAGCATGATTTGTTTGTGATGTTTAAATTTCATTAAGGGCAATATAATAATTGGTGTATTAATGATAATAAATAATAAATAAAACAAAACACAAAATTTATTCATTTTATCATCTTCCTTACCGAATTTGAAGAAAAAAAAGAAAGGTTTAGGGCTTTGAAACATTCGGCCATTTCAAACTTCAATTGGTATGTGATTTTTGTTCAGTTATTGATGATTTCTATGTTTTTGTGATCGTTGCTTTGTGCTCTACAAAACCCATGTTTAAATTTCATGAATTGATGATGAATATGGGATGTGCCATGGATGAATTCATGAGATTTGTGAAGTTCGGTGATGGATTATGAAAGATATGTGTTAGATTTTTTTGTTTTAAAATTTCTAGTGGAATTGAGTAATTTGAGCTTAATTGAGAAAAGTGTAAATTGAAGGACTAAAATATGAAAGAAATAAAATGTGTGGGCTTGTATTAGCATGTGAAGAATTCAACTAAGCTTGTGTGAATAGAAATTTGGTGTATTTTGTGATTTTAGGGACCAAAGTGTCAAAATGTGAAAATGTGAGGGCTATTTTGCAAAATGCCCTAAAAATGTGGATGTGGGCTAATGGATTGGTGATTGAATGAGTTGAATTTGAATGTGTATAGACCAAGAAAGGAGAAGTTCAGATCGAGATCGAGGCAAAGGCAAAGTGCTCGATTAATCGACCGTTTCGTTATTTCAATGTCTGAGGTAAGTTCAGATATAATACTAGTTATAAATTATATCTATGTGCTTTGAATTGAATGAATATATATAATTATGAGATTTGAAATGCTATGTGCGGAATTGAAATAGATGGCACCAAGTGTGCGAAATTAGAAACGAGACAGAGATGATTAGCGCTATGTGTGCGAGATGATAGAAGCTTTGGCTTATCGAATTGGCACTGTGTGTGCAATACCGATATAAGTTTGGTTTAACTTATAGGCACTAAGTGTGCGATGATGATTATGTTTCGGAAATGAAATTGGCACTAAGTGTGCGAATTAATCAAAGGAGTAGTAAAGGTTGAACGAGAGGTAATATCGAGCAATTGAGTAGCATGAATGGTGAGTAACTATGTGTTGATCAAGGTATGTTTGAACCTATGTGGTTGATGATAGCATTAATAGTTGAATGAATAGATACTTGAGCATATGGTTGAGATTGATGATGAGCCTAATTATGCATTTATCTATGTGATGGTTTAATTATGTATTGATGTGGTATTATTGAGCAATATGTATTATATTACGAACTTACTTTGCTTTTGAAAGCTTACTGTGTGAATTGTTTCTCTATTTTACAATGTCAGTAAAGCTAGCTCGGATATGGGGATCGTCAGCATCTCTATCACACTATCGGCAATCTATTTTTGGGTATTTTTGGAAAGATTGTATATAGTTGAAACATGACATGTATAGGCTAGAAGTTATGGCGCGTTTTGAAAGGCTGAATCCTTGCCATGTGATTTGGCTTGGAAGTTGAATGATGTTGAATTTATGAATTAGCTATGAATATGGTATATTTCATGATTATGGGGTTGATGACAGATTTGGTTTGAAAATGAACTATGATTACATGATGCTTGATATATATATGTTTTGAGATGTACAATTGTTACTTTGAATGGACTTATTGATGATGATATTAGGTATGGAAGTAAATGGTATTGTTGGTAATTAATTGGTACATGAAATGGTATGTTTGAATGCATTTAGAAGCATGAATTAGTATTCAATTGAATTTTGTAGGTATGACCCAAGTGTGGGTGGCATTTTGGCTTTGCAAATGGCCTATTTTGCATACATGGCCAAGAGACACGGGTGTGTGTTTCTGCTGTATGGCTCAAGGGCCATTTGAAGTGTGCCTGGGTAGGTTACACGGCCTGGTACACGGGCGTGCCTGGTGGTCGTGTGACCAAGTCAGTAGGTAGCTTAATTTCAAACGTCCATGGCACCGGGCATGTGTGGTGGTCGTGTGGACAAGTCAGTATGTATGCACTATTTTGGCACGGTCTGGACACATGTGTGTGTTTGGTAGTCGTGTGAGGCACACGATTTAACCGCACTGGCATGTGACCTCTGCGGTGTTGAAAAATCTTTAAGTTTCTAAAAATTTTCGTAAGTGTTCGGTTTAGTCCCGACCTCTTTCTAACACGTTTTAAGGTCTCGTAAACCTCAATTAGGGACTATATGAGTATAATTGAATATGTTTGATTGATGATTAACTATGTGTTGAGAAGTGGTGTGAGATGTTCAGGAATGTTTAGTAACGCATCTTAACCCTAGTCCGGCGATGGTTTCGGGTTAGGTGTGTTACACAGCGCCTCTCTAGCTTCAGCGTTAGGCATGTGGCCCAATGACAAAGACCCAGCCTGGGCACCTCTACGGCTTCCGCCACGGCCTCTTGTACCCCTTCCACGAGTACCTCTGGTGCTCATTATCTATTTGCGTATTATCTATTTTTAACAAATTTATGCATCAGTTCATAGTTCCAGTGTTGATTAACAGATATTTTATGGAAAGTAATATCAATATTTAGGAGTTTGGTTTTCGTAGAATGCAATATTACTACAGTTTCAGTTTTCCCTAACCAGAATATTTCAGTACAGTCTACTACTTATAATAGTCTCCATATATCACTTAAAACGAATAGAGGTTTCAGAGGACTTACAATATCAGCACCGGAGACTCGGTGTGCCACACATTCGGTAATAATATGTCAAAATACTTCCAAATTGTTTAGAACAATCCTTTTTGAAATTCCAAGTTCTAGAAGAAACCCAAAAATCACAACCGAGTTTTTGAAACCAGACTCTGATACCAAAAAATGTAACACCCCAACCCGGCCTAGACGTTATTGTCGAATCTGGCAGTATCACATTGCAGTGTTATTCGAAAACACAGTTTCTTTGGAAAATCTATTCTATTATTAAACATCGTTTATGATCTTATCAAACAATTTTAGGGTATCTTGTTCTTTAAAAACTCCAGTTGTTTTTAGTAGAAATTTGATCATATTAGTTTGTTACTATACTTTAAAAGCATGTTTGATGTGGAAGCTTTTATAGTAAGTTACGAAAATGTGGTGCTTTGAAAAGCAATTATCTTTTGAAAAACCGCATCCTACTACTACTCAGATGTGAATTAAAGTAAGTAAAATCCCCCAAATTAAAAGTTAAAATTCAACATAATAAATACCAAAATTAAATTTATTTGAAATAAAACTCAAATATAAAAGCAAGTGTGGTTATGTGGCCACCTCCGAATCCCTCGCAACATTGATCCACCTAAGATTAGGGATTACCTGTACAGATAAACAGAGGGGTGAGTTTACGAAAACTCAATGTGTAACCCCATATAAGCAAATATCCAATCATGCCATAGGCAAGTACAGACTAGGCCTAAGCCCAAATCAACAACAATTCAGATCAGTTAAGCCTTAGCCCATTACAGTATCAGTATCAGTGTGGGCCTTAGCCCATAACAGTATTAGTGTGGGCCTTAGCCCATTTTAGTGATGGTAACAGTTTAGGCATGCAATCAGAAATCCTACCCATCTAGCATCTACACTCCACTCCGTCTAGCCCAACACTCCATGTAGGGATAAAATCACCCACCCATCCCTACACTCTAAAAATTAGTACCAGTTGCGGTACTAAACGGTATTTGCAGCAGGGCTACCAATACAATATACTTCCTCCAATCATAATAATCCCATCCCCATGCCTCATATCATACATGGATGCTATATATATATATATCGTGGCATGCTCATATACAGTCAATTAATATCATAGGGGCATAACAGTCATTTTATCAGTTTGGGGTCTAGGTACACTTACTGACCCATCAGCAGATCCATAGTCGTCTCGGGCGACCCGTGCAACCATAACAGTCAAATAATGAAAATGGGCCTAAGGCCCATAATGCGGGCCCATGTGGGTCCACAGCTTATGTGGCCCACATAGCCCAGAAATGTTCTCGGCCATGTAATTTGCACAACTTGGCCCAATATTCTTTACACGTTCGTGTGGTTTACTCGAGTGGGGCCCACATGCTTTTAGGCCCATTTCAGCCCGATGTGGCCCAAATTGGCCTAAGACCACGAAATCGCTCATGGTGGCCTCAATAGTCTAATGCCCACGTTTTATGCGTTTGGTTTACCACACGAGCGAGTGCACGCTCGTGTAGCATCAATTGTTATATTTTTTGGCTTTTACCTGTTTACGATTTGGGTAGTGCTTACACACCTTGTTTCGATTCGTCCCGAACCATCGCTCAAGTACACACCAACCTACATTTGGTCAATCAAACACCACCAAATCCTACTTTACGATTAAAAGAAACCCAAAACCAACAATTCGTTCATAGAATAGAGTAGAATTACCCTCAATTGAACCACTGTGATTCCCACGAATCTTAGTCTATAGTGATTGATTAGGAGTTCCTTGAAACCTTCCTTAACTGCCATACAATTGTTATCAGTTACAATTAAGGCAGAAGAGAAAGGGAATCATGATTCGTCTATAGTACTTATCGAAAGAAAGCAAGAGAATTGAATAGTGGAAGGATTTGGCCTTAACCCAGCCCCTCACCCTCGATTTATAGCTGTCAAAAATAGTTAAACAAAACCCCACTTTAGTAACTCAAAAGCCAAAACTTCAAGTGCCATACTCACTTACCGAAAAATTATGGTAAATCGCTGAACAAGATGGAGACTCAGAACATTTGAGAGGAGAAAGGAGCAAAGTCAATCAGAAGAGGAAGAGGAATAGTTTTGGTAGTGATCAGAATTAGGAAATCAGCAGCACAAAACTAAAGGGAGAGAAAAAAGAGAATCAGTTTAGGGGAGAAAGGAGAAGAGAATACGAAGGAGGGAAATATGGTATATTCGGCCAACACTAAGATTACTTGGGAAAAGAAACAAGAAGAGGCAATTGAGAGGGGCAATATTCAGCCAAAGAAAAGTTATCAAATACAAAAGAAGTGAACAGAATAATATGCAAATCCCCTACGACATTTGGCCTTCAAGCAAAAAGAGAGAAAAACACCTAATACTCAACAAAACCGAATGAGGAGTATACCAAATAGGTGGTATACCACTTTGGCCAAAATTATTGAGTGCCATAGTCCAAATTCGGCACAACACTTCCTCTATTCTCACCTTCCTTGATTTTCTCCTAAAATCCCTCCTCAAATCTCTCCTCCTGATCACACCTCAACTCAACCACTCAATTTGAATTATTCTCAACCACTTCAGTGTTTCAATCAAACTACAACACCTCCCATGGCACAGCAGCAAAATAAATACTCCCTTGCCTCCACCAAGATTCGAACGTCAGACCACTGGCTTAGGGAACACACCACTTACCCCTAGAGCAGCAGTCTTTTTATGTCTTGTTCTACACACAATAATTTTAAAAGCCTACTAACTAAAGGAAAATGTTTATTTTTTAAAAACAAAACTTTTTACACAAGCCCAGGCTTGAACCCAAGACTTCTCAAACACTCCCAAACACACCCTTATCAATTAACCACTGAAGTAGACATGTATTAATTTTACAAACATACAAAAACAAATACCTAGATTTTGGGGCAAATTTTGAAGGAAGATTAGAAATAGGGCTAACACACACCTGAGGCACCCTAAAGATTTAAAATTTGAGAAAAAAAGTTGGTATCACAATACGGTAACCTTGTGTCACAAAACCGCGACTAACAGCAAAAACTTAAAAAAATAATCTCAATGTCGCGACACCACTCTTCTGTGTCACAACATAACAGATAGTCTCCCAACAAATTTTAAACAGGTTTTGGTTATAAATAATTATAAATTTTTTCTAGTAAGTTAACCCACACATGATTGTCCCACACATGATTGTAGATCAACAACAAAACTCCACCCTAAGAATGCCCACACTTGGATCTACTCGATAAGTTACCCACTTATCAACAAAAATGATATTACAATTAGGGGGTCATTTTAACTGTTTTATGGCATAAGGCCATTTAATAATACTCCGATTAATACTCACCCCTATAAAGTCAATCATAATGTGATCTCGTTCCCAATGTTAGAAACTCTCCAAGTTGGTATCAATCGACCCTATTATGCCCCTTACCCGTAGCCGAAGTCGGAACTGGGTTTGAGGTATTACCTAAGTTATCCCACTTAACGTCTCGAATCGGGCTATAAAATATCACTATTAAACCAATCACAAAGCTTAATCTTGTCCTACGAGGCCCTAATCATACCTCTGAAAGGCTTCGAAACTAATCCCAAAACTTTTACGAACCTGAGAAACTTTTCATCAAAACAGGGGCCACACGCCCGTATTGGTCTAAGAACACACCCGTGTATCATCTCACACTCCCAAGTTCGATGCCCGTGGACGATACTGACTAATTCATAAGGCCTAGGCACGCCCGTGCTTTCTACCTGTGGAGCTCTCTGACTACGACATATTCAATGCTTAATTAGCACACGGCCAAAGTACACACCCATGTGGTTAGCCTATGTTCGCCTCCAATTAATCCACACGGCTGTCGCATGCCCATGTGCTTCTACCATGTGGCGATTTAAATTTCAAATCGTAAGTGCAGACTTCACATGGCCTGGGCACACTTCCATGGACTGGCCATGTGTCACACATTGCCTAGACACACGCCCGTGTGCCACCCCATGTGGACAAGAACGAGGTTATTTGCCAAGCTCTTTGCACCTCTCTAGATCACACCCAATGAATCCATTCAACATATCAATAAACAACTCATAATTTGCAACATGAACTTTCATGAATAACTTTACATTTTCATAAATGATAAAGTGAGCCATCAACCATGGAAATATACAATATAGTTATCTTAATAAAGGACCGACACATCTTTGGCCAAAATAACAAAATAATCTAACTAGTCTAGCCCCTATACATTCCATATACAATATCACTAATGTAACACCCCTATCCCGTGGCCGTCGCCGGATTAGGGTTAGAAGTGTTACCGGACAGATCAAAAACATTTATAGAATTTCACACAATCATTCATCAATATAATTCATAATGTCCCTTAAATAGGTCAATGAGACCTTAAACATGCTTACGAACTGAGTCAAGACTAAATCGAAACACATATAAAATTTCATGGAAAAATAAAAACTTTTTTAAATACAGGGGATACACGCCTGTGGGGGTACGCCGTGCCTCACCCACGGCTACTTGACACACTCGTGTGCCCTCCCCGTGGTCATATATTGCCAAAACCAATGTGGCTACCAAGCACGCCCGTGTGCTAAGGCCGTGTCCTACAAGGTCATATACTGCCATTTCTCATACGACCTCTAGGCACGCCCGTGCCATCACTGTGTACTTCTTAAGCTAGCTATTGATTTTGCCCCACGATTACTAGGCACGCCTGTGTGCCAAGACCGTATGACATTATAGGTCATTTGCAAGACCAAAATGCCACCCAAATGGGTCATACCTACAAGCAACCATTCTCATCACATGTCATGAATATATGGCAACCAAATACATACCAAAATGACCATTTCATATGCATCAAGCCATACCAAAACATAAATCATATGAATCATTTATTCAAACATTAAAACAACCCAAAACTTGCCAAAGCGCATTGCCAAGTTCATTTCTTAAACATAAACACATATCTAGCCTATACATGCCATAATTAGCTATATACATTTTCAAAAGGGTACCAAAATTAGTTTAGTAGTGTGATGACGATACTTGACGGTCTCGATCCTTCAGAAGCTTTGACAACCTATAAAACAGAGAAAAACACACACATAGAGTAAGCTTTACAAAGTTTAGTAAGTCATAATACAAATAAACTTAGCATAAAGGCATATATGCATAAATTACATTGACACATAACATTTACTTAGCAATCTATCTCATATTGCTTTGGTTCATATACTTGGACACAACTGCCACATTCATTCATACAAAAATCATATGTATATATATACAACTCTTTCTTAAACATTCTTGCATCTCATTCTCGTTCTAATATTCAATCATACCTTTCTTCAAATCAAAGTTATACAGGTACTTACCTTTTATACACACTTAATGTGCATGCCAAACGTATCTGAAATGAATATACATTCTCGTAATTGTTCATAGCTCAGATTTACTCATTGAACAGTTTGGAATCTAATAAGATACTCGGAAACTCAGAATGATTGTACAATACCAACGTCCTAGACATAGCTAAAATACTCATTCACTTATTCATAGCTTGTTTATAACTCATCAACCACAAAGGTTCAATACATACCTTATCTAACACATAATTATTCAACTTCCAAGCTATTCAATGCTCGATATTACATGTCGATCATCCTTTAATTTTCATTCAACTTAATCGCACACTCAGTGCTATATACATAATTGAAGCATATTAACCATCGCACACTTAGTGCCTATTCTTTTAATAGACTTGTCTCGATGTCGTACACACAGTGCCAATTCAATAAGCCGAGGCTTTCATATCATCGCACACACAGTGTCATTCATTTCTTATAATCGCACACTTAGTGCCTATTCTTTTAATTGACTTGTCTCGATGTCACACACACAGTGCCAATTCAATGAGCCGAACCTTTCATATCATCGCACACATAGTGCTATTCATTTCTTATAATCACACACTTAGTGCATATTCTTTTAATCGACTTGTCTCGATGTCGCACACACAGTGCCAATTCAAGAAGCCAAAGCTTTAATATCATCGCACACACAGTGGTATTCATTTCTTATAATCACACACTTAGTGCCGTGATTCATTGTCGAAACTTAAATGACATCGCACACTTAGTGCATTAATACAAAACCGAACTTAATTGATCACAGACGCCTGTGATTATAATCATAAAAGCCAAAGCTTCCATTACTTCGCACACACAATGCTATTTAACGCCATCATTATTTCAATTACACACACTTAGTGCCTCATTTCTCAACATCATACATGTAGAATTTCTAATTCAATAACTATCATTCAATTCCCATCACATAGATATAAACTAACAACTTGTATTATATCTGAACTTACTTACTATATTAAACTTATCACGGAATTTATATGCATAATCCTTTCATAAGCATCCATTATCAACATTAGTCATATAAACAATTACAACTTCATGCAAGTACGTTTATTTGCATAGTGTCTTACCTCGGATTCGGTTTATCGGAATGAAAACAGCTACTCAGTTACTTTCGCTTTCCCGCGATCTAAGTCTATTTTCCTCAGTTCTTGATCTAAACATATTTAGAATTAACCCTTTCATTTACTTATTCATACAATTCAATCCATGGACACACATTTAGAGCTATTTGCAAATTAACCCTCATATTTGCACAATTTATCAATTTAGTCCATTTTTCTCAAAACATCAAATTCACAAAATCCACACATACACATGCTTAGCCGAATGCATATACATCTCATACAAGTCCATATTTTCCATCAAATTTGCTATTTTGTCATTCAAATTACCATTTTCTCAATTTAGCCCTATTTAACTAAATTCATCAAAAATTCAAGGACAAAGTATGTTCATCTAATTCATATCTTTCATTTAACACCAAAAATCATCAAAAAGCTTAACATATCATCAATGGCATCTCACACAAACATTATCAATTCATCAAATTGAGACATGGGTTTGATAGCTCTCAAAGCAACAATTACAAAAACATAAAAATTATCGAAAATCGATCAAAAACACATACCCGATTTAAGCTTGAACTTTGGCCGAATGAAACAAAGTCTAACCCTTTCTTTTCTTTTCTACATCCGGTGGATGAACACCGTTGAAATGGCCACCATTTTCTTTTTATTAAATTATAATAAAATTATTAAACACTTTGCCAATTTACCATTAATGAAAACCATTATAATTCATATAATCTATGGCTATTTTTGTCCTTTAATAAGCCACTAACTTATAAATGGTTTATTTTCCATTTAAGCCTCCACCTTTACAAAGCCACAACACATTGATACTTTAACAAATAGCATGCTAGTTTTGTATTCAATGCAATTCAATTCTTTTGTAAAATTAAACACACAGACGGACAAATTAGCTCAAAAAATTTACCACATGCATAATCACATATCAACGGCACTGAAAATAATACTAATATATTTTATAGACTCAAATTTGTGGTCCCGAAATGACTATTCCAACTAGGGTATTAACCGGACTGTTACAATTCTCCCCCTTAGGGATTTTCATCCCCAAAAATCTTACCGTTAAACAGAGTGGGATTTCAATCTCAAATTCAATATCTTTTCTTTTTAAGTCTACATAGGACTTCTGACGATCAAATGCTACTTTCAAACAATCTCAGACCAGTTTCACTCTCTGTTCTGAATCTTTTATCAAATCAACCACAAGTAACTTATTTTCACTGAGTTCAGTCCAATACAGAGGTGTACGACATTTACGTCCTTGCAAAGCTTCATATGGTACCATTTTGATGCTCGTCTGAAAACTATTATTATACGAAAATTCGATCAATGGCAGATAATGTTCCTATGAACCATCAAACTCAAGTATACAGCATCTTAGCATGTTTTCTACAATCTGTACGATCCATTTAGACTGACCATCTATTTGTGGATGAAAAGCTGTACTGAAGTGTAATTTCGTGCCCAATGCTTCTTGCAATTTCTTCAAGAATTTCGATGTAAACCTCAGATCTCTACCTGACACAATAGATAGTGACACCCCATGCAATCTCACAACCTTAGAAATATAAAGCTCGGCTAATTTTTCAAGTGGATAATCAGATCTTCCCGAAATAAAATGGGCAAATTTCATCAATCGATCAACTATGACCCAAATCATATCTTTCTTTCTCAGAATCTGGGGCAAAATAGAAACAAAATCCATTATCACTCTATCCCATTCCTATTCAGAAATCAAAATCAGTTGTAGCAAACCAAGCAGAACTTGATGTTCAGCTTTCACTTGTTGTCAGACTAAACATTTTAACACAAAGTTAGATATGTCTCGTTTCATTTCAGGCCACCAACAATGTTGCTTCATATCATAATACAGTATCTCCTTTCTAACTGATCAAATAAGTCATCAATTTTGAGCAACAGACATTTGTTATTTATTGTCACCTTATTCAACTGTCAATAATCAATACACGTCCTCATGATGTCATCTTTCTTTTTCACATAACTTTGAGCTTTCAAAACAGATATCACAGCAGGTAATCCATTCAAATCATTAAACTAAACTTGTACAATCTCATCATCCGGACACCTCAAATCAATTGTCTTTCTTTTATAGTTCACAACAGCATCATGCATAAACAACCAATCCATACCCAAAATAATATCAACCTCATCAAATGGCAAAAGCATCAGATTAGCAGGAAAACAGATATCTCGAAACATTAACGGATAGTTCTTGCATACTTTGTCAAGCAAAACACTTTTTACCTAAGGGATTCGATACTTTTATAGTAAACTCAGTAGACTCTATAGGCAACGTCTGGCTAAATACTAAATTCATACATATATACGAATGCATAGAACCAGGGTCTATCAATGCAATCATAGAAATATCATAAAGAGTAAATGTGCCTGTAATAATATCGAAAGATGAGGTTTCCTCACAAGCTAGAGTAGTATACGTTCTAGTTGGCTCTCTAAATTTAGATTTTCCAACAGTATCCCTCATAGACCTCTGACTACTACTAACATTTCTTGTATTTTGGGAAGGTCTATCTCTCTCTGGAATGTTATCTACTCTCGAATTCTGAGTAGTCTCTTGTTCAACAGACTCTGCGCAGTCTCGAATAAAATGATCTAATGATCTACATCTGAAGCAAACTTGATTATTCAATCTATAATTCTCCGGATGTCTTTTACCACAACGTTTACACTTATGAAGCTCGGATCTGACAATTTCAACACTCGCCATCTTTGGGCAATCTCGAATGAAGTGATTTCGTGATCCACATTTATAACAATCTCTATTGTTGTACTTGCCCAAACATCTTCCCACATGTCGCCTTCCACACTATCTACACTCAGGATTGTTGCTTTTAGTACATCCATCATTTGATTCAATTTGAGCTTGAGTTCCCAGACCAACATCTGGTCTCACACGATCTCTACTCGTATGTCCAATTGAAACATTTAATCTATTGCCATCTCTATATTTCTTCATCAAAGGTTGAGATAAATTACTTATCGATCTTTTTCTTTCATTACGAGCTTCAGAATCGACTTTCTCGATATTATCATCATTAGTAGCCATGAACTCACTGGCCTCATACTTAGAAATTTTGTCAACCGAAGACATGTTCATCAGATATAGATTCATAGTCGAAAGCATAGCAGATGTCTGACGAAAATTAACCAGGGTCAGAGGTTGTAAAATAGTCGGGTTATTTCTCACAAATTAAGTGAACCACTCACTCATCAACTGGAAGAAAGCTTGTTTAGCTTCTCTCTCACGAGCGTTCGTAGCCAGCCTTGAATCAGAAGGCACTGTCCCTTGCACGGGAGCAGGAGCATTATTTTCTACGTCGTCAGCTACGGCTTTTTCGGGATCCATTACTATACAAAAATCACATTTATACGTCAGGATTCATCACACTATCACATTTAAGATATTATGGCATGTATAGCTAGACTCTGACACGCTACGTTAGTCTGAGAATTGACTAATCTGTAGCTCTGATACCAACCAAATGTAACACCCCTATGCCATGGCCGTCGTCGGATTAGGGTTAGAAGTGTTACCGGACAGATCAAAAATGTTTTCAGAATTTCACACAATCATTCATCAATATCATTTATAATGTCCCTCAAATAGGTCAACGAGACCTTAAACATGCTTATGAACCGAGTCATGACTAAATTAAAACACATACAAAATTTCATGGAAAAATAAAAACTTTTCTAAATACAGGGGATACACGCCCGTGGGGGTAGGCCGTGCCTCACCCACGGCAACTTGACACACTCGTGTGCCCTCCCCGTGGTCATATACTTCCAAAACCAACACGATTACCAAGCACGCCCGTGTGCTAAGGCCGTGTCCTACAAGGTCATATACTGCCATTTCACACACAACCTCTATGCATGCCCATGCCATGACTGTATACTTCTTAAGCTAGCTACTAATTTTACCCCACGGTTACTAGGCACGCCCATGTGCAAAGACTGTGTGACATTATAGGTTATTTGCAAGATAAAATGCCACCCAAATGGGTCATACCTACAAGCAACCATTCTCATCACATGTCATGCATATATGGCAACCAAATACATACCAAAATGACCATTTTATATGCATCAAGCCATACCAAAACGTAAATCATATGAATCACTCATTCAAACATTAAAACAACCCAAAACTTGCCAAAACACATGGCTAAGTTCATTTCTTAAACATATACACATATCTAGCCTATACATGCCATAATAAGCTATATACATTTTCAAAAGGGTACCAAAATAAGTTTAGTAGTGTGATGATAATCCTTGACGGTCCCAAGCCTTCAGCAGCTTTGACGACCTATAAAACAGAGAAAAACACACACACAGAGTAAGCTTTACAATGCTTGGTAAGTCATAATACAAATAAACTTAGCATAAAGGCATATACGCATAAATTACATTGACACATAACATTTACTTAGCAAACTATCTCATATTGCTTAGGTTCATATACTTGGACACAATTGCCACATCCATTCATACAAGAATCATATATATATATATATATATACAACTCTTTCTTAAACATTATTGCATCTCATTCTCGTTCTAATATTCAATCATACCTTTCTTCAAATCAAAGTTCTATAGGTACTTAACTTTTATACACACTTAATATACATGCCAAACGTATCTAAGACGAATATACATTCTCGTAATAGTTCATAGCTCAGATTTACTCATTGAACAGTTTGGAATCTAATAAGATACTCCGAAACTCAGAATGATAGTAGAATACCAACGTCCCAAACATAGCTAAAATACTCATTCACTCATTCATAGCTTGTTTATAACTCATCAACCACAAAGGTTCAATACATACCTTATCTAACACATAATTATTCAACTTCCAATATTCAATGCTCGATATTACATGTCGATCGTCCGTTAATATTCATTCAACTTAATCGCACACTCAGTGCTACATACATAATTGAAGCATATTAATCATCGCACACTTAGTGCCGATTCTTTTAATAGACTTGCCATTCATTTCATATAATCGCACACAGTGTCAATTCAATAAGCCGAAGCTTTCATATCATCGGACACACAGTGCCATTCATTTCATATAATCTCACACTTAGTGCCTATTCTTTTAATCGACTTGTCTCGATGTCGAACACACACATGCCAATTCAATAAGCCTAAGATTTAATATCATCGCACACACAGTGCTATTCATTTCTTATAATATCACACTTAGTGCCTATTCTTTTAATCGACTTGTCTCGATGTCGCACACACAGTGCCAATTCAATAAGCCGAAGCTTTCATATCATCGCACACACAGTGCTATTCATTTCTTATAATCACACACTTAGTGCCTATTATTTTAATCGACTTGTCTCGATGTCGTACACACAGTGCCAATTCAATAAGCCGAAGCTTTCATATCATCGCACACAGAGTGCTGTTCATTTCTTATAATCGCACACACAGTGCCAATCATAAAAGCCGAAGCTTCCATTACTTCGCACACGCAGTGCTATTTAACTCCATCATAATTTCAATTACCCACACTTAGTGCCTCATTTCTCAAAATCATACATGTAGCATTTCTAATTCAATAACTATCATTCAATTCCCATCACATAGATATAAACTAACAACTTGTATTATATCCGAACTTACTTACTATATTAAACATATCACGAAATTTATATGCATAATCCTCTCATAAGCATCCATTATCAAAATTAGTCATATAAACAATTACAATTTCATGCAAGTACGTTTATTTGCATAGTGACTTACCTCGGATTCGGTTTATCAAAATAAAAATGGCTACTCGATTACTTTCGCTTTCTCGCGATCTAAGTCCATTTTCCTCGGTTCTTGATCTAAACATATTTAGAATTAACCCTTTTATTCACTTATTCATACAATTCAATCCTTGGACACACATTTAGGGCTATTTGCAAATTAACCCTCATATTTGCACACTTTATCAATTTAGTCCATTTTTCTCAAAACATCAAATTCACAAAATCCACACATACACATGCTTAGCCGAATGCGCATACATATTATAAAAGTCCATATTTTCCATCAAATTTGCTATTTTATCCTTCAAATTACCATTTTCTCAATTTAGCCCTATTTAGCTAAATTCATCAAAAATTCAAGGACAAAGTATGTTCATCTAATTCATATCTTTCATTTAACACCAAAAATCATCAAAAAGCTTAACATATCATCAATAGCATCTCACACAAACATTATCAATTCATCAAATTGAGACATGGGTTTGATAGCTCTCAAAGCAACAATTACAAAAACATAAAAATTATCGAAAATCGATCAAAAACACATACCCGATTTAAGCTTGAACTTTGGCCGAATGAAACAAAGTCTAACCCTTTCTTTTCTTTTCTACATCCGGTGGATGAACACCATTGAAATGGCCACCATTTTCTTTTTATTAAATTATAATAAAATTATTAAACACTTTACCAATTTACCATTAATGAAAACCATTATAATTAATATAATCTATGGCTATTTTTGTCCTTTAATAAGCCACTAACTTATAAATAGTTTATTTTCCATTTAAGCCACCACCTTTACAAGGCCACAACACATTGGTACTTTAACAAATAGCATGGTAGTTTTGCATTCAATGCAATTCAATTCTTTTGTAAAATAAAACACAGATGGACAAATTGGCTCACGAAAATTTACCACATGCTTAATCACAGATCAACGGCACTAAAAATAATATTAAAATATTTTATGGACTCAGATATGTGGTCTCGAAACCACTGTTCTAACTAGGGTATAAACTGGACTGTTACAACTAAGTCTAGATATACTGAGGTGAGCTAATATTATAAGCGATCTTCTGGTTATCAGCATATCCTGACTCAACTCTTAAGCTTTATAAAACATGGGAAAAGAGAAGGGGGAGTAAGCTTTAAGCTTAGTAAGTTTACTTGTAAACCATTAGCATTATAGTATGTACAAAATAATAAATACCATTACATACTAAGCAAGAAACATTCCACATTCATAATCATGCTTACTCATTTCTTCCATTTCCACATCCAAACCATATCACAAGCTTAATGTATACATTTATTAGCATGCCTCCCTACACTTAGCACCACAATGTCACATACTACAACACATCACAATCTCTTAATCAACCACTTATAATCGAATTACTTGGTGGTTTAGCACTTAGCCCACCATAGGTCTTTATTAGGGTGGTATCACACATAGCCCACCAAAAAGGTTAGTTACGATGGTATTGCACATATCCCACCAAATGATAAGTAGTCAATGGTATCATATATAGCCCATCGTAATTAATTATTAATGTGGTACCGCACTTAGCCTACCGTCAAGTATTGATATACCACACTTACATATCCATTCTATCATTCATATAAGTGTAATTCAATAACTACCACATTCTATCCACTTGAATTATACATGTTCTCAATTGTGCCATGCACTAATTAGCAACACGAATGTATACAAAATGCATTGATTACACATAAACTTACCTCGGTGCAAAACATATTGAATTGTGGTTTACTCCGTAACCTTGCCTTTTCCTCGGTCAAGGTTAATTTCGTGTTCTTCTTGATCTATAACTGATAAACCATAATGTACACATATTTTAATCCCACATTTGGCATACTTTTGGACTATTGATCCCTTTAATTATGGAAATAGGTGCTCCTAATCCTTTAATTGCATGTTTTATACTTAGGAGAGCACCAGAGGATAAAAAGAACGAGAAATGGGCCGAAAATGGAGAAACTAGGCCAAAGTATGAAATCCACGGCACAGGCCCCTGAGTCACACTGGTAGTGCCTCTTTCTTGAGGACCGACCACGACCTATTATTGAATTACAGGTGTGTCCTCACTGACAAAGAAGAGTTTCATTCGGATTAGGGTACCTAGAGGCAAGGAAAGACATTCCAAAAGCCTATATAAAGAACCTAGAGGCCAACCTTTAGGGGGCGTTCATCTATGCCAAAGAGCCAATCTAGAGAGGCCGAATTGTGGGATTCACTCGAAAAAAAGCCAGTTGATTTATCTCAAGAAGCCGGAATCATACTCAAGACTGAGAATCTCTCATTCAATTCCTTCAAGGGGTTTTAGGGTTTTCTTTATGCTTTGTTTTATATTTTCTTCTGAGATGTACTCTTTTATGACTATGAACTAAACCCCTCAAATACCTGAGGGGGATGAAACCTAAGACAGATCTTGTTATTATTTTTTGAGTTGTATGATAAATAATTGATTTGTTCTTAACTTTGTGTTCTTAATTCTTGCTTTGATATTTCAAGATATTGATTCAAGCATTTATGCTTTTAGGCAGAGGAGAAATAGACCCTATTTAAGAGTAGATCTAGCATAGTTAAGCGGAGTTGATCGCAACCCTAGGGATAGGATGACGAAAATCTACCGGATTAGGGTCAAACCTAATATGGAAGTCCATAGATCGAGTTAATTCAATTTTAGGGGTTTTAATTAGAAAGAGATTTCAATTAATCATCCTAGGGTAGACGTTAGTAGCCTCGAGAGAGGTATTAATATAAATTAGGGAATCCTATGGATTAAGTCAAGTGAATAAATCGTCTGGTTCAGAGTTAGATAACAAGTGAAGTCTAGGTGGATTCTTCCTTGGGTATTGTCTTAATCAGTTGGTTTTTCCCAAAATTATTTCCTCAATTCCTTCTCTATGTCTTACAATCTTTAGGTTAGTAGTTAGTTAATTTTAGGTTAAACAACAATTCCTTTAATTCTTAGGTTAAATAATAAAAATAAAGATAGTTTTAGTACTTTTAGTTCCTTTGGGTTCGAAAATCCGGTCTTGCCACTAAACTATACTACTGTTCGATAGGTACGCTTGTCTCAACTCGTTGTCACAGTTAGTTTTTAGGCTAGATCATTCATATTACAAATTAATAAGACTCTAACACACGATCAAGTTTCTGGTGCCGTTGTCGGGAACTAAAATATTAAGAAAGCTCAATTTTTATTACTTTAGCCATATTTTATTTTTGCAATTAAATTTTATCTTTACTTTTCTAATTTTCTTTTTTGTTTTATCTATTCCTAGTAGGTACCTGTAGTTTATGACTAGAAGGAACAAGATAAGACCCTTGATTTATGGTAGTGATATCGAAGGTACTGTTCGCAGAAATCGTAGGGAAATAAGGCGAAGCGTAAACTACATACGAGGAGAGCAAGAGAAGGAAATTAATACCGAAGAGATGGCTAAGAATAATTCGCTACCTCAGGAGGTGGCCGAAAATCATGCTTCTCGAACTATGTATGATTATGCTAAACTTAATTTAACAGGAACTGAGTCGAGTATTATTAGACCTGCTATTGCTACAAATAATTTTTAACTGAAACCTAACAGTATACAAATGATTCAACAGTTTGTTCAATTTGATGGTTTGCAGGATGAAGACCCAAATACTAATTTAGCAAACTTTCTAGAATTCTGTGATACCTTCAAAATAAATGGCATTTCTGATGATGTCGTTCGTCTTCGGTTATTTCCCTTTTCGTTAAGAAATAAAGCTAAATAGTGGTTGAATTCTCTTCCACGAGGATTAATCACTACATGGGATCAAATGAGCAAAAAATTTTTGTTAAAATATTTTTTGGTGGCCAAAACGTCCAAATTAAGGAATGATATATCTTCTTTTGTGTAGATGGATTTAGAACACTATACGACGTATGGGAGAGATACACAGATCTATTGAGAAGGTGCCCACACCATGGATTACCCTTGTGGCTACAGGTCCAAACCTTTTACAACAGTGTGAACCCCTCAACCAGGCAGTTGATTGATTCAGCCACTGGCAGAACCCTGAATAACAAAACATCTGAGACGGCCTAAAAAAATTCATTAAAGAGATGTCACTGAATAACAATCAGTGGCAAGTCACGAGGACAAGACCAACAAAAGCCGCTAGTGTTTTCAACCTCGACGTAGTAACCATGCTACCAAACCAGGTAGAGATGTTAATAAAAAAGATTGATAGTTTTTGTGGTTCTTCACAGGTGCATCCAGTTATGCAATGCGAGATGAATGGAGTAGGGATGAACAGTACAGAATATCTGCCTTACAACCAGAGCACTGAAAATGAGCAAGTTCACTATATGGGTAACAATTTTAAACCTCAAAATAACCCTTATAGTGTTACTTATAATACAGGTTAGAGGAACCATCCCAATTTCTAATGGGGAGGTCAAGGAAATCAGAGACAACAACCCCCTCCAAACTTCCAACAACAGCCTTACCCACAGGAAAAGAAGCCAAACCTTGAGGAGATGCTGACAAAATTCATAGCGGTGTCAGAAACACGTTTCCAAAACACCGAAACAACACTTAAAAATCAACAAGCATCGATTCAAGGGATCAATGACCAGTTAGGGCAACTTGTTAAGCGGATCTCCGAGCGACCACTGATCGTGTCAAACAATCCAGTTTTAATATTTATAAATAATGATCGACCCTATAGACTAACTATGACAACGATTAAGGCAAGTGCACCTAACGAAAAATAATATAGTTTATGCAAGATCATTTTATCAAACCGAAAGGAACCTAAAAGTACTACTACTCACTTTCTTTCTACTATTTAGCCTAAAATATGGACTGATTGGTTTATTAATCTAAAACTAATGAAAAACTAAACTAGATGCAAAGACAAAAGAATGAAACTTTGGGAAAAGATTGTGGAAAAACTCAATTGATTACGATGATACCCTCAGGAAGAATCCACCTATGACTTCTCTTGTTATCTAACTTTTAATTCATATGACTTATTTACTTAGCTTGATTCGTGAGACTCCCTAACTTATATTAAACCATCTCTCAAGGCGAATAACGTCTAACCTTAGGTTAATTAGTGGAACTCTCGTTCTCTTATAATAACCCCCTAAGAAAGTAGTAAATTGATTAATGGACTCCCATATTAGGTTTCACCCTAATTCGGTAAAATCTTGTCACCCTATCTCTAGGCGTGCGATCAACTCCTCTTACTTATGCTAGATCTACTCTTAGGTAGGGTCTATTCCTCCTCCACCTAAGCAAATCAGATTAAATTAAGCAACATAATTAAGAACAAACTAAGTACTTATCATATAATTTAGAAATCAAATAACAAAATCCATCATAGATAAAACAAAACATAAAAAATCCCTAAAACACCATGAAGGGATTGAAGAGGAGATCCTCTGTCTTGAGTAGAACTTCGACTTCTTGAAATGGATCAACTGGCTATCTTTGAGTAATTCCCTGAATAAAAGCTCTGGCAGAAGGCTTCTGCCTAAAACTTCTACTCCTATTTCTTCTTCTGCCGAACTCCCGTTTTTAGTTGCTACCTTGGGTGTTTATATAGTCTTTGAGATGCTTTACTTGGCTCCTAAGTATCCTAATTCAAGTAGAATTCCTCCAAGGATGTTTAAGTAGACTTAGGAATGTGTTTCTTTGCCTGCAAGCATCCAAATCGAGTGAAATTACTCTTTTTTATGGCAGGGGCACGGCCATGCTACACGCCCGTGTAAATCGTCCTCAGGCTATGTCTCGATTATGTCGATTGGGGCACGATCATGTAAATTATGGCATGGCCGTGTGAAGTAATTTGACGAGGCACGGCCGTGTAGCTTGAAGTCCAGGCCGTGTCAATTTCCTCTTTGGCCCAAATTGGCCCGTTTTAAGCCTATTTCTCATTCTTTTCATCCTCGAGTGCTTTCCTGAGTATAAACATGAAAAGAAAGGATTAAAAGCACCTTTTTACATAAATCAAGGGCTAAATCATTCAAAAGCATGCTAAATATGGGGTTAAAATATGTTACTTTTACGGTTTATCAAATACCCCCACACTTAAGCTTTTGCTTGTCCTCAAGCAAAATTCTCAACTTATAATTAAAACGAACTTTCCATAATTCATAATTCCTATCGACAATGTCTCATCATAATTCATAGATAATTTATACATGGATAATTTTACTCAAAGAACCCTAAAGATTCAATCAAGATAAGTCATACCTTTGTATTACGAAAACATAGGTGTCTCCCCTTATCTAAGTAATTACCTTTAATTCATAACCGACAATGATTGATATCCTCACAAAAGATTCACTCAAATCACTCGAAGTGTTTAAGGTTCAAGAATAAGCACTCTAAGTCGAACCTAAAAAGTTAATCCTATAGGCTTGACTGAAAATCAAATCTTCACCACTGTATATGAGATGATACACAAATCAAAAGGTATTTAATCAGGGTTGTAACGGGGCTTGGGTTAAAAGGTGTGGATAAAGGTTGAATTAGAAAGTTAAAATCAAGATCGACTTGACAAATTAACTAACAAGAAACAATGAACTAAATATGAATATTTACATCAAACGAAAACTAATAATACCACTATTGGTAATTACTCTATAATAAAGAGTATTTTCATCACCTAAAATTTGATAATACTTTAATACAAGCTTTTTCTTCAACAATTAGAATTTAAATGCTCTATGCTTTTTTTATATACTACTAATATTGAATATACTTGGTTTTTTTTTTAAGAACAAACTAAAATATTACATCATAAATGATAAATGTAATTACTAAACTAATATAATTTTGTAACTTAATCAAATCAAACCTTGATTAAAGGGTAGTCAAAAGAAAGAGTGATAACAAATACAAAGGGGTTTTGGGTTAATATTAGTGGGTGAGTCAATAAAAAGATTGTTAGGATTCAACGGGGTTCACTACGGGTTAATTTGTGAAGATATGATTTTTATGAGTAAGTGGGTTAAATCCTAGGTGCCTTTATCATCTCTGTATATCAAATCAAAAGTGTGGTCTCGACATGTATAAATGAGGCAAGTTTTAGAATAACAGTTCAAAGTTGACACACTCATAATCAATAAAGTGAGCATGAAAAAGAATATATGCTTTATAAGGCTCAAAATCTCACAAAAATTATGGGTGTTTTTTGACATCAATCCCTATAAATTTCAAACTTCAAGGTAATATTCAAATTCAACTCAACAACCTAGAATAAAAATCTTGAAAAAATAGGCTTCTCATGCTTGATTCTCTAGTATCTTAAAGTTTAAATCATCAATGCACAATTATCAATGACTTAATCCAAAACATATCAATAAAAATCATAAATCATTAGAAATTTCATTCTAATTAGTAATATGAGAAACTTACTTAGGAACAAGACTAAAATTCAGGATTTGAGAATTAGGTACTTTTACCCCCCACACTTAAGTTTTACATTGTCCTCAATATACAAAGATAGATTGTAACATCCTGAATTATTGGGCCTATGCATTTAGTGGGTGGATATGTTTAATGCGAAAATTTGAGTGTTAGGGGTTTAAATTGGACCCAGGAATGGGCCAAAGCCTTGGTTAAAATTCTTGTTTGGGTACCATGGGATTTAAAAGATGGTATCGATGCTTTAGGTTAAAAAATAGGCTTGTGGCCCAGTAGTATGTGGTGTTGCAGAGGAGTTAAGGGTGGCGCCAATAGCAGGAGGTGAGGCCCAAGTTTTGGCCACAAGGAGCCCATGTCTTTGGTCCATTTTTGGCACCTAAAAGGAGCAAGGAGGGGGACGACAATGAGGCTTAATTTTAGGAGGGATTTAATGATTGACATAATATGGATATTGTGCTGATAATAGAAGGGAGAGGTGGTATTGTTTAGGCCTCTTCTAAAGGTATGAATAAACTAATATAAAAGGAGAAAAGATAGGAGTTATCTGTTGAGTGCAGTGTTGGCCGAAATTCCACCTCCTAGAGGGGGAAAGAAATCGGTTTCTTTATGGCAAAGGGGTGCCGAAATTTCCCTTACTATTTGATTAATTGTTAGTTATCAGGAAGGGCACTTTTGGGTTTTGATATGTAAGTGCCAAAATTCTCTATAAATAGGGGTGGTATCTCTTCAATTCCAGCATTTGAACCCTATTCTTTTCCTCATTCTCTATGCCAAAACAATCAGTCATTCTCTGTAATTTCTTTTTTTTTTGACTTCTTCAAAAGCTGAAACCTCTCACTTCACTTTCTTTTTCCATTCTTTTCTTCTTGTGCCGATTTCTCCATAAAACTGAGATCTTCTTGGAGTTGCCAATTTCCCAGTGAAGGTAAGAACCGATTTCCTTAGATCCATTCCTTTCTCTTTCAGTTTTTGAGAATCAAAGCCAGGTGGCTATTAAGGTTCGGTCTAACATTTCCACTCTTTTCATGTTCTTATTTTGGGCGACGGCGGGAATTGAAGTAGATCTCTTAGATCTAAGAGTCGAAAACACTAGTCCTTGATTCTCATATCACCTTTTGAGAATTTCAAGGTAAGGGATTCTCTTTAGATTCTCGTTAGATTCAATGTCGAAATCACAATCTTAACCATATGTTATGATTAATAAGGCCTTTTTGATGGAATCAAATGTCAATCAGGCAAAGGAGGGGACTAGATCTAAAAACCCAATCCCTAAGTTTAAGAAACGAGCGGTGTCTACTATTCGAGATTGGCCATCGGGTTGTGGACCGGCTTTTGAATAGCATCTTAGGCAGATAGTAGTCGTATCGGCTTCTGATAGTGTCGACATAGAGAGTATCGTCTTAGCCGTAACCAAGTGTGTAGATTCTTAACACATAAGTTTTGTTGTATTAAATGTATTCTATGGCTAAAAGCCAGAAAGAGAGGCTGTATGAACAGTCGTATTACCCAGAAAGGGTAGGTAAGGAATACCAGGTACGTAATCATAGAAACTTTTCTATGTGTATCGAAGTATGTGAAAGTCCGAGATCTATTTAGATGGCTTAATGTTTTGATTTTTGCATGTATGTATGCATGGGATGGGATTGATTGATTTGCGGAAGGGGAGCAGGTCGTAAGGCGATCGGTGGCTTTGCCACATAGGTCACATAGTGATCGGTCTTTATGACAGGCAACATAGCTATCGAATACTATAATGTATTACTGAGGTCGCATAGCGATTGGTGGCTTTGCAACATAGGTCACATAGTGATCGATATGGTGTGTAGCGGATGGAGGGTTGATTATAGAAATCCCCACGGTATGATGGTTGGTACGGGGGTGTGTAGATGATGGACTATTAGGTTTGGGACATGTTGCATGAAACATTCTGTTTCCATTGTGTATGGGCCAAGGCCCATAATATGTTTGTGGGCCTAAGGCTTTTATGTGTTTTCGAGATTTGCACACTGAGTCTTGGTGACTCACCCTTTCATTTTTCTCCACTTTATAGATGAGCAGTAGATCGTGGACATGAGAGCTGAGACGGACTCGGAGGGTCATCAAGATTATTATCTACATAGGGTTTTGATTTTTTTATGTTAATTCTTTATAAATTTATGTTTTTTTCTCTTTCAAAGTCTTACTTATAAAATGAAATGATAAATGGGCTTTTCAAACACAATCATTGCAAATGCTTAAAGTTTGTTTCACAAATTTCACAATTATTTGATTAAACGGCCATAATAAACTAAGATTATCAAAACCCTACTGAGCTAAGTTTTCAAGTTTTAAATCGTGGCATACTAGATCCGGTAATGACGTATGTGTCGGGTTTGGGGTGTTACAATTTTGGTATCAGAGGCCAGTTTAAAACTCGGGCTATGAAATAGGTCCATTAGTGATTTACAAAAGTGATGTAAGTTTGAAGAAAGTTCAGTTGAGATATGGCCTTCGAGTTTACCGCCACCCGATCCACGCAGGTAAGCATTCTAACTCTTGATGTGGTTTGTATTGTTGGGCTTGATGGGACGTAGACAGGTATGCTAGAGTTTATGGACTTTAGGTTTAGTATAAACAATTCTTCAAATCTCATAAGACTTAACTCCTAATTAAACTTGTCTGTGAACAAGTCACAGGGTTAGGGTGTGGTAAAAGGCATACGCATGTCTAGGATTGGATCTAGGGAGAGCTTGGTATTTAAGCGGCCCTAGCGGCTCACCTCTTTTTTCTGGAATCCTACCTGGTGCATAGTGGTTGTTCACTCTAACCAAGAGGGCTTGTTGACGGGCCAAAACTTATAACTAAAATCCGAAAGGGACCAGCCACCTTATTTTTGTAAAATTATCCTTAGATTTGTAAAAAATTTCTGAAATAACCTTGATTTGTGAAAACTTCTCAAAAATACCCTGGATTTGTAAAAAAATTACCAAAATTTGTAAAATTATCGAAATACCCCCGGTTGACAAAACTACCGAAATACCCCTGAGTTACAAAATTACAAAAATACCCCTATTTTGTAAAATACCAAGAAACCTTATTTTGGAAAATTTCAAAAATACCCCAATATGATAAAATTACGAAAATACCCCTGGGTAGTGAAATGATGAAAATACCCCTAGGTGATGAATGTAAGTTCATGGATGTTGTTTGTATGTTGATGTGTGATGGATGTTGTATGTATGTGTATTCTAAAACTAGGAAATATAGACTTGAGAACTGAACTTTGTAGATAGAATTCAGATTCGAAAGGACTACTGTTAAAACTACTTTCCATAAGACTGTCCGTTATAAATATGTGGAAGAAAGTATTAATTCATAAAATTTTTAATCAGATAAATCGCGAACGGTAGAATGAGCATGAGGGGACGTGGTGTGCGTGGCCGAGGTAGAGGTAGGATTGTTGTGTCAGAACCTGTAGGGTCTGGACACGAGTCAGGAAATAAGGTACCAGTGCCACCAGCTGTGGAGGCAAAATTTCAAGATCAGACGGTCGGGGATGATGCTGTATCTCAGGCTATGTTTAGGGTTTTGGAGAGAGTTGCTAGAGCAGGCATGGGCATAGGAGCCCGGAAGTCTGTGCCGGAGCGACTTAGAGCCAATGGGGCAGAGGTGTTGAAGGGAATTTTTGGTAGAGCTCCTAGCACAGCAAAGTATTGGTTGGAAGCAATGGAGCGTATAATGGATGATCTTGACTTCACGAAAGAGGATAAGCTGAAGGGAGTGGTGTCTCTCCTCTGGGACGAAGCATATCAATGGTGGCTTACGGTTAAGGATGGTACCGTAACTGACCGTATCACCTGGGATTACTTCAGAACGGCGTTCCAAAGTAACTACATTGGGACAAGATATGGAGATGCCCAGCGTAGAGCATTCCTGAATCTGGTCCAGGGAAGTACATCGGTAGCAGCGTATAAAGTAGAATTCTTATGCCTTAGTCACTATTCTTGAGGGATAGTGGCCACAAAACATGAACGGTGTGTTCAAATTGAAGATGGCCTGAAGGATGATTTACGTGTGTTGATAGCTCCACAACGAGAGCGGGAATTTACTGTGCTTGTGGAGAAAGCTAAGATAGTTGAAGAGGTGCAGAGGACAGAAAAGTTGGACCAGGATAGAGATAGTGGTGGAGGTAAGAGAAATTTTGGATCGACAGGGGCAGCTAGGCGTACTCTGAAAAGAACCAGGTGGGATGGGCCAAACCGGATGGAAAGACCTCCTGCTAATCAAACACGGAGGTATGCCCGATGCGACAAATTTTGTGTAGGTGAGTGTTGGGCAGGAAGTGAAGAGTGCTTTAGGTGTGGATCTATGGACCATCAAATTAAGGACTGTCCTTAGCCACGGGATGAGATAGGACCTACAAGATAGGGAAATGCTTTCAGCCGGGTAGAGGAGGTCAGCAACCGTAGAGAGGCCATGGTCCGGCCAAAGGTAGTAATGGTTTCAGTTAGGGTCGTGGAGCACCAGGCCAAGGGGCAGGAAACATCGAGGCAGGACAGTTGGGGTTGGTTTATGCTGCAAGACGTCGAGAGGAGGTTGATGCACCGGATGTTATAACCGGTCATTTTTAATTTTTGGATTGCCTTATACTGCATTGATTGATATTGTGTTGACATACTCATATGTTGCTAGTAGTGTGTCTGGAACTTTAAGTTTATATTCCGAAATTACCCATAGGGCGATGATAGTAATTAACCTATTAGGACAATATGTGGTAGCAGATAAACTTTTTCGGGAGGTACCCTTAGAAGTTTAGGGAATAGTTCTCCTAACGGATCTGATGGAATTACCGCTTGGGGAATTTGATTTAATTTTATGCATGGACTGGCTGGTGAAGTACCAAGCCAATTTAGACTGTCCAGCTAAGCGAATGGTGTTAAAAACCCCCGAGGGTGATGAAGTGTTGGTGATAGGAGAAAGGGGAACTGTTTGTCGAATGTTGTAATTGCCCTAAGAGTAGAAAGGATGGTGAGAAAAGGGTGCGAGGCAGTTTTGATGTTTGTTTGGGCTTTGAAAGCCAATGACCTAGTTGTTGGGGATGTTAGGACGGTGAAGGAATTTCCTGATGTTTTCCTAGAAGACCTTCCTGGATTACCTCGGATCGAGAAGTGGAGTTTGGAATTGATCTTCTTCTGGGAACAGAGCCGGTATCTATTGCTCCATAAAGAATGGTGCCAAAGGAGTTGGTGGAATTAAAAGCACAAATACAAGAGTTGTTGGATAAAGGATTTATTCGACCAAGTGTGTCGCCTTGGGGAGCGCCAGTGTTATTTGTTAAGAAGAAGGATGGATCAATGTGTATGTGCATTGACTATCGTCAGCTAAATAAGTTAACAATCAAGAACAAATACCCGTTGCCGAGGATCGATGACTTGTTCGATTAGTTGAAGGGGGCCTCAGTTTTTGAAGATAGATCTGAGGCCAAGGTACCATTAACTTAAGGTCAAAGAGGTAGACATTCATAAGACAGCTTTTAGGACTCGCCATGGACATTTCGAGTTCATGGTGATACCATTTGGGTTGACTAACGCACCAGCATCATTTATGGATATGATGAACTGAGTGTTCCAACCCTCTTTGGATCGATTTATCATGGTATTCATAGATGACATCGTGGTTTATTCAAGATCGGAGGAGGAGCATGATTCGCATTTGCGAGGGGTTTTGTAGATTCTGAGGGAGAAGCAGTTGTATGCCAAATTTCGTAAGCGCAAATTTCGGCTGAAGGAAGTTACTTTTCTAGGATACGTTGTGTCAACAGAGGGGATTAGGGTGGACCTTCGAAAAATTGAAGCGTGTTGGATTGGAAGCCACCTAGATCTGTGGTGGAAATTTAGAGTTTTCTTGGTCTAGCCGGGTACTACTGAAGGTTTGTTCAAGGATTTTCTTCGATTGCGGCACCACTGACTAAGTTATTACGGAAAAGGAGTTCCATTTATTTGGTCTAGTAAGCAGCAAGAGGGTTTCGAGAAGTTGAAAAGGTTATTGACGGAGACTCCGTTGCTGATTCAATCAAAGGCTGGGAAGGAGTTTGTGATTTAATGTGATGCTTCACACACGGGATTAGGATATGTGTTGATGCAAGATGGAAAGGTTGTTGCGTATGCATCTCAGCAATTAAGGCCGCACGAAGCAAATTATCCCACCCATGATTTGGAGTTGGCGGTGCTGGTTTTTGCCTCGAAGATTTGTAGACACTACCTGTACGGGGAGAAATCTATTATTTATACCGACCATAAAAGTCTAAAATATCTTTTGACCTAGAAGGATTTGAATCTAAGGCAAAAAGGTGGATCGAGTTGTTAAAGGATTATGATTCCTCGATCGAGTATCATCCGGGTAAGGCTAATGTGGTGGCAGATGCCTTTAGTCGTAAGGTAATCACTAACTTGAGAGCAATGTTTCCTCACCTTAGTTTATACTATGATGGGAGTTTATTGGCTGAACTTCAGGTGAAACCCGCATGGGTCAGTCAGGTTAAGGAGAAGCAGCAGACTGATGAGTTGCTAAAGGAGAAGTTTTGGTAGGAGCAAGTGATGAATCGATGGAATTTAGTGTGAATGAGGAAGGGCTATTATGTTTTCAAGGGAGAGTGTGCATGCCGAAAGATCCTGAATTGAGGCGTAGGATTTTGCAAGAAGCGCATGGTAGTCCATACGTTATGCACCCTGGAGGGAGTAAGATGTATCATGACTTACGAGAACAGTTTTGGTGGCCAGGCTTAAAACGGGAGGTGATCGAGTTAGTAGGGAAGTGTTTGACCTGTCAGCAAGTAAAGGCATAACATCAGTTACCATCAGGGATGTTGCAGCCGGTAAAGATTCCATAGTGGAAGTGGGAAAGGATCACAATGGACTTTGTTAGTGGGCTACCCCTCACGCCTACTAAGAAAGATTCAGTCTGGGTAATTGATGATCGTTTGATGAAGTCTACTCATTTCATACCAGTACGAGTCGATTACTCTTTACGAAAATTGGCTAAGCTATACATAGAGGAGGTGGTGAGGTTGCATGGAGTACCAGTGTCAATCATATCGGACAGAGACCCTAGGTTCACATCACGATTTTGGAAAGCGTTGCATCAAGCATTGGGTACGAAGTTGGATTTTAGCACGGTGTTCCATCCTTAGACTGATGGTCAGTTTGAGCGAGTAATTCAAGTCTTAGAGGACATATTAAGGGGTTGTGTCATTTATTTTAGAGGTAGTTGGGAAGAGTTTTTACCGTTGGCGGAATTTGCTTACAACAACATCTACCAGTCTAGTATTCAGATGGCGCCCTATGAAGCATTGTACGGGCGGAAGTGTCGTACTCTTACTTGTTGGACGGAATTAGGGGAACGTCGAATTTTGGGTTCGAAGTTGGTTACAGAGACAGAGGAAAAGGTTGAGTTAATTCGAGCTCGACTAAAGGAAGCCTCGGACAGACAGAAGTCCTATGCTGATTTAAAGCGTAAGGATGTAGAGTTTGTAGTGGGAGACAAGGTATTTCTAAAGGTGTCGCCATGGAAAAAGGTGCTAAGATTTGGACGGAAAGGTAAATTAAGCCCCAGATTCATTGGACCTTATCGGGTGTTGAAAAGAGTGAGACCGGTAGCCTATCAGCTTGAGCTACCTACTGAGTTGAATCAGATCCATGATGTATTTAACATCTCTATGTTAAGACGTTATCGTTCGGATCCGTCCCATGTGGTGTCAGTACAGGAAATTGAAGTAAGACCTGATCTATCCTTTGAGGAAGAACTAATGGAGATCTTGGATCGTGATGTGAAGGTGTAGCGTAGGAAGACGGTACCATTGGTTAAAGTTCTATTGCGGAATCACAGTTCTGGGGAGGCTACATGGGAACTAGAGGAAGCAATGTAGAAGCAGTATACTCATCTTTTCTGATCAGTTAATTTCAAGGCCAAAATTTTTCTTTAGGGGGTAGAACTGTAACATCCTAAATTATTGGGCCTATACGTTTAATGGGTGGATATGTTTAATGTGTTAATTTGAGTGTTAGGGGTTTAAATAGGGCCCAGGAATGGGCCGAAGCCTTGGTTAAAATTCCTGTTTGGGTACCATGGGGTTTAAAAGATGGTATCGGTGCTTTAGGTTGTAAAGTGGGCTTGTGGCCCAGTAGTATGTAGTGTTGCAGAGGAGTTATAGGGTGGCGCTAATACTAGGAGGTGAGGCCCAAGTTTTGGCCGCAAGGAGCCCATGTCTTTAGGCCATTTTTGGCACTTAAAAGGAGCAAGGAGGGGGACGGTAATGAGGATTGATTTTAGAAGGGATTTAATGATTGGGATAATGTGGATATTGTGCTGATAATAGAAGGGAGAGGTGGTGTTGTTTGGGCCTCTTCTAAAGATATGAATAGGTTAAGATAAACGAGAAAAGATAGGAGTTATCTACTGAGTGCAGTGTTGGTCAAAATTCCACCTCCTAGAGGGGGAAAGAAATCGGTTCCTTTTTGGCAAAGGGGTGCCAAAATTTCCCCTACTATTTGATTAATTGTTAGTTATCACGAAGGGCACTTTCAGGTTTTGATATGTAAGTGCTGAAATTCTCTATAAATAGGGGTGGTATCTCTTCAATTCCAGCATTTGAACCCTATTCCTTTCCTCATTCTCTGTGCCAAAATTCTTAGTCATTCTCTGTAATTTCTTTTCTTTTGATTTCTTCAAAAGTCAAAACCTCTCACTTCACTTTCTTTTTCCATTCTTTTCCTCTTGTGCTGATTTCTCCATAAAATCGGGATCTTCTTGGAGTTTCCAATTTCCCTGTGAAGGTAAGAACCGATTTCCTCAGATCTATTCCTTTCTCTTTCGATTTTTGAGAATCAAAGCTAGGTGGCTATTAAGGTTCGGTCTAACGTTTCCACCCTTTTCATGTTCTTATTTTGGGCGATGGCAGGAATTGAAGTAGATCTCTTAGATCTAAAAGCCGAAAATACTAGTCCCTGAATCTCATATCACTTTTTGGGAATTTCAAGTTAAGGGATTCTCTTTAGATTCTCGTTAGATTCGATATCGAAATCACAATCTTAACCATATGTATGATTAATAAGGCCTTTTTGGTGGAATCAAATGTCGATCAGGCAAAGGAGGGGACTAGATCTAAAAACCCAATCCTTAAGTTTAAGAAACGAGTGGTGTCTACTGTTCGAGATTGGCCACTGGGTTGTGGACTAGCTTCTGAACAACATCTTAAGCAAATAGCAGTCGTATCAACTTCTGATAGTGTCGACATAGAGAGTGTCGTCTTAACCGTAACCAGGTGTGTAGATTCTTAACACAGAAGTTTTGTTGTATTAAATGTATGCTATGGGCTAAAAGCCAGAAAGAGAGGTTGTATGAACAGTCATATTACCCAGAAAGGGTAGGCAAGGGATGCCAGGTACGTAATCATAAAAACCTCTCTATGTGTATCGAAGTATGTAAAAGTCTGAGATCTGCTTAGATGGCTTAACATTTTGATTTTTGCATGTATGTATGTATGGGATGGGATTGATTGATTTACGAAAGAAGAGCAGGTCGCGAGGCGATCGGTGACTTTGCCACATAGGTCACATAGTGATCGATTTTTATGACAGGCAGCATAGCTGTCGAATACTATAATGTATTACTGAGGTCGCATAGCGATCGGTGGCTTTGCCACATAGGTCACATAGTGATCGATATGGTGTGTAGCGGATGGAGGGTTGATTGTAGAAATCCCCACGGTGTGATGGTTGGTACGAGGGTGTGTAGAGGATGGACTCTTAGGTTTGGGATGGGCCATGTTGCATGAAACATTCTGTTGCCATTGTGTATGGGCCAAGGCCCATAATGTGTTTGTGGGCCGAAGGCTTTTATGTGTTTTTGGGATTTGCACACTGAGTCTTGGTGACTCACCCTTTTATTTTCCCCACTTTATAGATGAGCAGTAGATCATGGACATGGGAGCCGAAGCAGACTCTAGGGGCCATCAAGATTATTATCTACATAGACTATTTACGAATTTTCATTTGAGTTTTAATTTTTGGGAATATTTTTGTAATAAGGCTTCCATAACTTAGGTTTTCGATTTATTTTTTTTTGTTAAGTCTTTATAAACTTATGTTTTTTTCTCTTTCAGAGTCTTAATTATAAAATGAAATGATAAATGGGCTTTTCAAACACAATCAACGCAAATGCTTAAAGTTATTTCACAAATTTCACAATTATTTGATTAAACGGCCATAATAAACTAAGATTTTCAAAACCCTACTGAGCTAAGTTTTCAAGTTTCAAACCGTGGCATACCAGATCCGGTAATGACGTATGGGCCGAGTTTGGGGTGTTCCATAGATAAACAATTATGTAATAAAAAGAAGAGGGGAGAAGTAACACTTCCTGAATTTTGGATGATTCTGGGAGTTGGCAGTGGTGGTGATGGTGTTTTTCCTGGGCCAAGTGGGGTGGCTACCGAAAAGTATTTTGCTAGATGAAGAAATTTGATAGCCTGGGAAGATATAGCCAAGAGATCTAAAAAAACATTAAGAATATACTAATAATATAATTAAGGATAAGAAAAATAAAGAGAAGGAGACTAATAAGTAAACTAAAGTTAAAATAAAATACTAATGGACAGAATAGTCCTTATTGACCGATGGTTTGCGAAGTGGGAGTGATTTCTAAGGCTACGAATTGTTGGTGATGGTTGAAGTGGTGTGATTCCCTAGCCGCCTTTAGATCCTAAAACCAAGAAACTAAATTAAAATAAACTAAAATAAGCATAAGATTGTTAAAGAGAGGGAAATTACAGCAAAAGAGAAAAAGAAAATAAAAACTATATGGTCTCAAAGACCCTTGGCTTGTTGTTTGACTGAAACGGTCGTCATGAACTTATGTAGATCAATCTCCCTCAGAGAGATTATGCTTACCGTCTTTTGCTTCTTCGACATGGTTTTGGTGTTGCTCAAGAGTCTTGACACTTTTTCTAAAGGAAGAAATAAAATTTTGAAAAAAAAATGAAAAAAGGAAGAAGAGAAAAGATGGAAAGAAGGGGAAGGGTAGTGGGGTTTAAATAGTATCTCAAATCTAGTACGTTCACACACCTGTGGTCCAAGGGCATGTCGCGTTACATGGCCACCTCGCACGGCCGTGGTGTGGAGTGTGTTGCATTGCCCACGCCTGTTCTTGATGTGTTATGCCCGTGTCTGAGTAGTTAGTGTCCACCACGGCTGAGTCACACAGCTGTGGGTACAGGCGTGTAGAGTCTCCCACGACCGTTGAGAGATAGTCAGTAGCTTCACACGGTTTAGGGGCACGGCTGTGCTAATCTACCGGTGCCCGTGGAGAAGGGTGGTAGGGCCCGTGACGTCTGACGGTGGTTGGCCTTAATTTCACGGCCTCTGCTCTGTCAATGTGGTGGTTTGGTGGTCCACACGGCCACGGACACGGCCTTGTGTAAGGCCCTGTGGACTGGAAATCTAAACTTTTGTGTTAGTTTACAACTAATTATTTAGAAAAGAAGGATGGAAAGAAAAGAAACTGAAAATAAATTTGAAAATAAATTGAGTTAGTGCTCGAGTTGCCTCTCGAAAAGCGCTCATTTATAGTCTTAAGCTAGACTGTCCTCGTATTTGAAAATTTTAGGGAGGTTTAAAGGTTTGAATATCTTCCTTCATGCTCACAGTTCTATTTTTGTGACAAAGTTAAAGTCAAGAAGCGTTTATATTGGATTGCTTACCTCGACTATTTCGTGTGGGAAGATATCGTGTACCTTAAGAAGAATTTCTCCCTTTGCCCTTAGGTCTGTTGAAGTGATGTGGGGATCGACTTTGTCTAACAGTACCTGGTCTCCTATTTTAAAGTGATTTGATGTTCCTACGAGCTTTTCTGGTAGTTCCTCTTGTTTTACTTCGCATGGATCTGGCTTTTCTTTGACTTCTATCTTCTGCTCTTCTAAATTGTCGATCTTAAGGTTTTGTTTCTTGTGTGATTTTTCTTTGTCGACTTAGGGGCTATGTGTTGGCTCAGGTTTGATGCCTTGTTATGTTTCTTATAGTGAAGGTTGAACAATTTGATTATCTATTGAAGTCACTTTCTTAGCTTCATCATCCGTTGTTCTGGCTGAGTCGAGAGCTTGAAGCTTAATCGATTCATCTCCTGCGGGAAGTATGAGTTCACCTGTGGCAACATCAATTTAGTTCTAGCAGTTGCTAGGAAAAGTCTTCCTAGAATTAAGGGGATTAAATTATCCTCATCCATGTTTACAACAGCAAAATCTACTGGGAAAACAAATTTATCAATTTTTACAAGAACATATATTCAATAATGCCCCTAGGAATTCTAATAGTTTAATCAGCTAGTTGAATACTCATCCTAGTTTGTTTGGGCTTCCCTAGATCTAGTCGTTTAAACAATGCATAAGGCATGACATTTATACTTGCCCCTAGATCAGCTAACGCATTATCAATAGTTAAACTTCCAATTAAGCATGGAATCGTAAAACTCCCTGTATCTTTTTGTTTCTACGGTAGTCTATTCTATAACATTACCGAGCATGTTACATTTAGTTCCACGTGGTGCTCTTCGTCTATTTTGCGCTTGTTTGTCAAGAGTTGTCTTAAAAATTTCCTCGAGTCTGGCATCTGGAAAAGAGCTTCAAGAAGGGGTAAGTTAATATGTAATTTCTTTAAAAGTTTAAGAAACGTACCAAACTGTTCCTCTGAATCATCTCCTTTCAATGCTTCGGGATAAGGTATACGAGGTTTGTAGTCTTTGATTATTGGTTTTGGCTTTTCATGTGCTACCTCTATTTTACCTTTTTCTTCCTTGGTTTCTTGTGCTGTGGTGGGCTCGTCTACCTTTGTACCCTCTTGAGCTGTGATGGCTTGAATCTGTTCTTTTGGGTTTATTTCTGTGTTGCTTGGTAAACATCCTTGTTGACGTTCAAAAATCAGCTTTGTGAGATGTCTCACTGACCTAGTAAGTTCTCCAACTTGATTCTCGATCCCTTTGATCGATTTTTGTTGTTCATCAAGTGTTGCTTCAATCTTTTGGAAATGAGAATCTATCACTGCCATGAATTTTGTCAGCATATCTTCGAGGTTTGATTTCTTCTCTTGTGGATATGGCTGATTTTGATAATTTGGAAGAGGTTGCTGCCTTTGATTTCCTTTGATTTCCTTGTCCTCCCCACGAAAAATTTGAGTGGTTCCTCCAACCTGTGTTATAAGTGTTACTATAAGGATTATTATTGGATCTAAAATTGTTACCTATATAGTTTGTCTGCTCATGTTCTGCTCCTGGTTGGTAGGGTGGGTAGTCAGGATTTGCTACATTCCCACTCACTTCGCATTGCATTACTGGATGTACCTACGAAGAACATAAATTATCAAGCTTTTTATTCATCATCTCCACCTGTGTTGATAGCATTGTTACTGTGTCTATGTTAAAAACTCCGACTGATTTTGTTGGTTTGGCCCTTGTAATTTGCCATTGATAGGTATTCAACGAAATCTCTTCAATAAAGTCGTAAGCTGCTTTAGGAGTTTTGTTATTCAAAGTTCCACCGGCTGATGAGTCAATCATTTGCCTCGTTGAAGAATTCACACCGTTGTAAAAAGTTTGGACTTGAAGCCACAAAGTTAATCCGTGGTGTGGACATCTTCTCAGGAGATCCTTATATCTTTCTCATGCATCATTTAATGTTTTCGCGTCATTCTGCACAAAAGAAGATATATCATTCCTAAATTTGGCCGTTTTGGTTGGTGGAAAGTATTTTAAAAGAAATTTTTCAGTCATTTGATCCCATATGGCGATTGTCCCTCGCGGTAACGAGTTCAACCACTGCTTTGCTTTATTCCTTAATGAAAAGGGAAATAACCGAAGACGTATGGCATCATCAGAAATGCCATTTATTTTATAAGTATCATAGAACTCTAAAAATTTTTCTATATGAGTGTTCGGGTCTTCGTCCTGCAAACCATCAAATTGAATAAATTGTTGAATCATTTGTATTGTATTAGGCTTTAATTCAAAATTATTAGCAGCTATAGCTGGCCTAACAATACTAGATTCTGCTCCTATCAAATTAGTTTTAGCATAATCATAAATAGTATGCGGAGCATTCTGTTCTTGCACATTTGGCGGTGGATTGTTTTCATCCATCCCTTCAGTAGGATTGGATATGTCTTGTTGTTCTTCTCTTTGGTAGTCTAGAGCTCGTCTAGTTTCTCTGCAATTCCTACGAGCGGTAGCTTCAATGTCACTTTTGTATGCTAAAGGTCCTCTCGGGTTCCTTCTAGTCATAAACTAGAGGTACCTGTTAGGAGAAGAAAGAAAGAAATTTAGTGTAAATAAAAATTTAACCTAAACTAAAAATAAAAGTAAATTACGAAAAAAATAATAAAATAATGGCTAAAGTAATAGAAATAGAGCTTTCTTAATATTTTAGTGTCCCCGGCAACAACGCCAAAAACTTGATCGTGTCAAATAGTCGAGTTTTAATATTTATAAAGAATGATCGAACCTGTAGACTAACTATGACAACGATTGAGGCAATTGCACCTATCGAACAATATTATAGTTTAGGCAAGATTATTTTATCGAACCCAAAGGAACCTAAAAGTACTACTACTCGCTTTATTTCTACTATTTAGCCTAAAATATGGCGTGATTGGTTTATTAATCTAAAACTAATGAAAAACTAAACTAGATGCAAAGACAAAAAAATGAAACTTTGGGAAAAGACTGTGGAAAAACTCAGTTGATTACGACGATACCCTCAGGAAGAATCCACCTATGACTTCTCTTGTTATCTAACTTTTAATTCATATGACTTCTTTACTTAGCTTGATCTGTGAGACTCCCTAACCTATATTAAACCCTCTCTCGATGCAAATAACGTCTAACCTTAGGTTAATTAGTGGAACTCTCGTTCTCTTATAACCCCCTAAGGAAGCAGTAAATCGATTAATGGACTCCCATATTAGGTTTCACCCTAATCCAAAAAAATCTCGTCACCCTATCTCTTGGCATGCGATCAACTCCGCTTAATTATGCTAGATCTACTCTTAGGTAGGTTCTATTCCTCCCCCACCCAAGCACATCAAATTAAATTAAGCAACATAATTAAGAACAAACTAAGTACTTATCATATAATTTGGAAATCAAATAACAAAATCCATCATAGGTTTCATCCCCTTCAGGTATCTGAAGGGTTTAGTTCATAACAAAATAAGAAAACATCTCAAGGGAAAAGATAAAACAAAACATAATAAATCCATAAAACCCCCTGAAGGAATTGAAGAGGAGATCCTCTGTCTTGAGTAGAACTCCGGCTTCTTGAGATGGATCAACTGGCTATCTTTGAGCAATTCCCTGAATAAAAGTTCTGGCAGAAGGCTTCTGCCTAAAACTTCGACTCCTGTTTCAGCTTCTGCCAAACTCCTTTTTTTTAGTTGCTACCTTGGGTGTTTATATAGGCTTTGAGATGCTTTACTTGGCTCCTAAGTATCCTACATCAAGTAGAATTCCTCCTAGGATGTTTAAGTAGACTTAGGAATGTGTTTCTTTGCCTCCAAGCATCCAAATTTGAGTGAAATTGCTCTTTCCAACGGTAGGGGCACGGCCATGGTACACGCCCGTGTAAATTGTCTTCAGTCCGTGTCTTGATTCTGCCTATTGGGGCACGGCCGTGTGAAGTAATTTTATGAGGCACGGCCGTATGGCTTGAAGTCCAGGCCGTGTCGATTTCCTCTTTGGTCCAAACTGGCCCGTTTTAAGCCCGTTTCTCATTCTTTTCGTCCTCAGGTGCTTTCCTGAGTATAAACATGAAAAGAAAGGATTAAAAGTACATTTTTACATAAATCAAGGGCTAAATCATCCAAAAGCATACTAAATATGGGGTTAAAATATGTTACTTTTCAATTTATCAACGACAAGGTAGCTTGCCAAGTAACACTAAGTCTAACCCAAATGAGCAACTTCAAGCCATAACAGCTCATGACAGTGAAGGGTTAGTGGAACCTGAATCTGAGCTAAGGCATGAACCTGTGGTAAGCGAAGGTAAAATTGAGGAAAGCCTAGAAAAGCTAGAACCGGTAATTGAAGAGTACCAACATCGAATACCATACCCTAATGCGATGAAAAAAGACAATACAAATGAATAGTTCAGTAAGTTTCCTAAACTTTTAAAGAAATTACATATTAACTTACCGTTTCTTGAATCTCTTTCGCAGATGTCAAATTCAAGGAAATTTTTGAAGGAGCTCTTAATGAACAAACGGAGGTTAGACGAAGCATCGCATGTGGAGCTGAACGCAGTGTGCCCAGTAATTTTCCAAAATAAACTGCCACAAAAATTAAAAGATCTAGATAGTTTTACAATTCCATGTTTAATTGGTAGTTTATCTGTTGATAATGTTTTAGCTGATTTAGGGGCAAGCATAAATGTTATGCCTTATAAAATGTTTAAACAGCTAGGTCTAGGGAAACCCAAACAAACTAGGACGAGCATTCAATTAGCTGATAAAACTATTAGAATTCCTAGGGGTATAATCGAAGATGTTCTCGTAAAAATTGATAAATTCGTATTCCCCGTAGACTTTGTTGTTTTAGACATGGATAAGGACAATAATTTTCCTTTACTTTTAGGAAGACCCTTTTTAGCAACTGCTAGAACTAAAATTGATGTTAGTACAAGAAAACTTATACTTCATGTAGGTGACGAAACGATCACTCTTCAAGCTCTTGACTCGGCTAGGACATCAAGCGATAAAGATGAGAATGTAAATTCAATTAATAACCAAATGGTTCAACCATTCGTACAGGAAACACCACGAAATTACACAACTGAGCCAGATCATAGACCTCGTGCCAATAATGAAGAAATTTATATGGAACGAAGGCTTATGAACTAGACGAGTGGAAGGCACATTTTAAGGAGGAATCAAAGCCACACGAAGCAAAGCCGAGGGAATCTCCAGAAAAGCTTATAGGAACAGCAAATCACTTCAAAATAGGAGATTAGATATTGTTGGATAAGAAAGACCCTCGAATCGTCAGTTCTGACCTTACAACAAATGAAGAAATCCCTTTCACGATACTGAATATCTTCCCATACAGAACAATTGAGGTAAGTAATCCCATATTTGACACTTTTAAGGTAAACACCACTCGACTTAAACTATATATCGATAACCAAAATGGTAGCATGAGAAAGGATTTTCACCTCCTCAAACCACCATGATTATACAACTGAGAGGTAAGTCTAGCTTAAGACTTTAAACTAGCACTTCTCGGGAGGCAACCTGAGCACTAACTTCACTAATGTCATATTTTTGAATTTTAGCATCTAACTAAGAACTAACCAGACTTTTAGGTGCAGGTTTTCATACCCACACGGCCTTGCACACGGCCATGGCTGTGGCTGTGTGGCCACCACAGGTAGGTACAAAGGCGTGGCGACCACCGGATCCACGATCTCTATTTAAAATCCCTTCTTCATTCACTTTCCCCAAATATTCTTCGCCTTTCCCTTTCTTTTGAAGCATACCCTTTTTCCATTATTTTCTTTTATTCTTATTTTTTTACTTTTTTTTATTTTTTCGTCTTATTCTTCATGCCATTTAGATCTAGCTTAGGATATAATAAGATCAGACTGGTTGCTTTGCGGATTCAATCTCAAACGGCCCGAGGCACTCCCACGTTCACCTCTACTCAATCCTCTCGGTTTCTCTTCATTAACTCCATCCAAAATTCAGGAAGTTTCACTTCTCTCCCTACCTTTGGATTTTATCACTATATTGGCAGTTTATCTATCTTTGTACATTGAGGACAATGAACATCTTAAGTGTGGGGGTTATCTATAGTATTATTTGAAAATCCTTGAATTATGCCTTATTCTTAAGTAATTTTCTCATATTACTAATTAGAATGAAACTTCTGCTAATTTATGATTTTTATTGATATGTTTTAGATTAAGGCATAGATAATTGTGCATTGATGATTAACTTTACGATACTAGAGAATCAAGCATGATAAGTCTATTTTTTTAGAATTAAAAATTTGCTAGGTTGTTGACCTAAATTTGAATACTACCTTGAAGTTTGAAATTTACAAGGTTGTCATCAAAAACCATAAATTTTGTGAGATTTTGAGCCTTTTGGAGCATATATTTTTTTTTGTGCTCACTTTATTGATTATGAGTGTGTCAACATTGATTTGTTATTCTAGAACTTGCTTCGATTATACATGTCAAGACCACATCATTGACTTGATATACATAGATGATAAAGGCACCTAAGATTTAACCCACTTACTCCACTAAAACCCTACCTTCACAATTAACCCCTAGTGAACCCCTTTGATCCTAACAACCCTTCTTTTTTATTCACCCACTAATATTAACCCCAAACCCATCTTGTATTTGTTATCACCATTTCTCCTGACTACCCTTCTATCGAGACTTGATTTGATTAGTTGCCTAATTATTTTATTTCAGTAGTTGAATTCTTCTTAAATATGTATTTATTGATTTGTTCTTAAAAAAATCGAAGTATATCCATTATTAGTTCTGTGATTAAGTGAGCTTATACAATTAAATTCAACATCGTGAAGAAGAAGCTCGTGCTATTAATATTTCAAGTTTTCAATTGATGTAATTATTCATGATTAGTTCATTTTCCTAGTTAGGTAAATTATCAATTCAATCTCGATTCTAACCCTTTAATTCAGCCTTTATCCACACCTTTAACCTAAGCCCCGTTACAACCCTTTTAAAAACCTTTTGATTTGTGTATCATCTCATTTTATAGTGGTGGAGATTTGATTTTCAGGCAAGCCTATGGGATTAACTTTTCATGTTCGACTTTTGAGAGCGTAGTTTTGAACCTTAAACACTTCAAGTGATTTGGGTGAATCTTTAGTGAGGATGTCAACTCTTGTCAATTTTGAATTAAGTTAATTATTTAGATAAGGGGAAACACCTATATTTTTCATGCTACAAACTTGTGACTTTGATTGTTTGAATCTTTAGGACTATTTCAGCTAAATTATTCATGTATAAATTATCTATGAATTATGATGAAACATTATCGATGAATATTATGAATTGGGAAAGTTTGTTTTAATTGTGAGTTGAGAATTTCGCTTGAGGACAAGAAAAAGCTTAGGTGTGGGGGTATTTGATAAACCATAATATACACATATTTCAAGCCCACATTAGCAAACTTTTGGATGATTTGTCCCTTTAATTATGGAAATAGGTGCTCCTTATCCTTTAATTTCATGTTTTATACTTAGGAGAGCACCAGAGGATGAAAAGAATAAGAAACAGGCCGAAGACAGAGAAAATGGGCCAAAGTACAAAATCCACATGGCCTGGGCCCCAAGTCACACGGCCGTGCCTCTTTAGCAGGATCAACCATGGCCTATTACTCAAATTAGACGGGCGTGTCCTTGCCGTAGCAAAGAAGAGTTTCATTCGGATTAGGGTACTTAGAGGCAAAGAAAGACATTCCAAAAGCCTATATAAAGACCCTAGAGGCCAACCTTTAATGGGGTGTTTAGTTAGACCAATGAGCCAAGCTAGAGCAGCCGAATTGTGAGATTCACTCGAAGAAAGCCAGTTGATTCATCTCAAGAAGCCAGAATCATACTCAAGACTGAGGATCTCTCCTTCAATTCCTTCAGGGGTTTTAGGGTTTTCTTTATGTTTTGTTTTATATTTTCTTCTGAGATGTACTCTTTTATGATTATGAACTAAACCCCTCAAATACCTGAGGGGGATGAAACCTAAGACGGGTCTTGTTATAACTTACTGCGCTATATGATAAATATTTGATTTGCTCTTAACTATGTGTTCTTAATTCTTGCTTTGATATTTCAGGATATTGATTCAAGCATTTATGCTCTTAGGCAGAGGAGGAATAAACCCTATTTAAGAGTACATCTAGCAAAGTTAAGCGGGGTTGATCACAACCCTAGAGATAGGATGATGAAAATTTGTCGAATTAGGGTCAAACCTAATATGGGAGTCCATAGATCGAGTTAATGCAATTCTAGGGGTTTTAATTAGAAAAAGATTTCAATTAATCAACCTAGGGTTAGACGTTAGTAGCCTCGAGGGAGGTATTAATATAAATTAGGGAATCCTACGGACCAAGTCAAGTGAATAAATCGTCTGGTTCAGAGTTAGATAACAAGTGAAGACTAGGTGGATTCCTCCTCGGGTATTGTCTTAATCAATTGGTTTTCCCAAAAGTATTTCCTCGATCCATTCTCTGTGTCTTAGCTTATTTAGCTTAGTAGTTAGTTAATTTTAGGTTAAACAAAAATTCCTTTAATTCTTAGGTTAAATAATAAAAACAAAGTTAGTATTAGTACTTTTGGTTCCTTTGGGTTCGACAATCCGGTCTTGCCACTAAACTATACTACTATTCTATAGGTATGCTTGCCTCAAGTCGTTGTCACAATTAGTCTTTAGGCTAGATCATTCATATTATAAATTTTTAAGACTTTGACACATGATCAATAACAATAAGATTCATTCATTCAGATCATTTAATGATCATAATGCATCAAAATCTACACTTAGGCAAAAATGACCATTTTGCCCTTGCACTATGGCAAAATTACGATTCTACCCCAGGCTCGTAAATCATTTTTCAACACATTTTATCAATAAACAAGCCTAGCTGAACATTTATTTCTCTTACAACTACTCAGCATTCCAACCATTTTATACATTTATGGCACAAATTCATTCTTTGCATTTAAGTCCTATTTAGGTGTTTTCATGCTAACACCTTTCACAAAAGTTGTTTCTCATCTTCCTAACAGTCATTTTCTTCCATAAAAACTCAGCTAACAACATAAACTCTTTCATGCCAAGTCTCTAGACTTTCAACAATATTACAAATTGGTCCCCTCATTACCTAGCTTAAGCTTTGGGGACTCCAAAAACACAAAAATCATCAAGAAAAACTTCAAAAATCACTTACTTGCTAGGGAATATGTTGGCTGAAAGTTTGAGCTTCAAAACCCTTGTTTCCTCTTCAAATTTTTGGTGGATAAAGGTGGATGAATAGTGAAAAAATGATAACATCTTTATTCATCTTATTTTATTCATTTTTATCACCTGATATCTATCAAAATTTGACAAACATTAAAATCTTGTCTCCCTAGCTCCTATATGGCCGGTCATCACCAGATAAATGGCCTAATTGCAGTTTAAAGACCTCCAAATTGCATTTTATAGGTATTAGGTACTTTTACCATAGAAAATAGAACTTTTGCACTTAATGCGATTTAATTCTTTTTCACGATTAAGCATGCTATCACTCAAATTAATGCACCAAAATTTTCACATAGCCTTATAATTATGCTACAACACATAAAATAACATCAAAAATAATTTTCCCTGACCTCGATTTAGTGGTCCCGAAACCACTGTTCTGACTAGCCCCTAAATCGGTTTGTTACAACTCTCCCCCTTTAGAGATTGTCACCTTCAAAAATCTTACCGGTAAAGAGGTTTGGATATTGCTCTCTCATGGCTTCTTTCGATTCCAACGTAGCTTCTTCTACACCGTGTTTTTTCCATAACACTATATCCTTATTCCTTAACTGTTTTACCTCTTGAGCCAAGATTTTAATCGGCTCCTTTTCATATGTCATATCCAGTCGTACCTCAATTTCTATTAGAGGAATCAGATACGAAGGATCGAAGCGATAACGCCTTAACATCGATATATGAAACACATTGTGAATTTTCTCTAACTTTACCAGTAAAGGCAATCGATATGCCACTGACCCAATCCTCTAGGTAATCTTATACAACCATGTGAACCGCTGACTCAATTTTTTTTCGGCCAAATTTCAATATTTTCTTCCACGGGGACACTTTCAGAAATACTTTGTCACCCACGTTAAACTCGATTTCCTTTCTTTTTAAGCCCACATACGACTTTTTTCAGTCTGAAGCAGCTTTCAGACTGTCCCGAATCACTTTCACTTTCTCCTCGGTCTCTTTAACCAAATCGACCCCATGAATTTGCTTCTCACTCAGCTCGGTCAAATACAAAGGAGTCTGACACTTATGACCATACAAGGCTTCATACAAATTGCCATTCAGATACTCGACCGATAAGCTCATTGTTGTAGGCAAACTCAACCAAAGTTAGGTATCTCTCCCAACTACCTTCAAATCCCAACACAAGAACTTGAATCATCGAGCATATCTTCAAGAACTTGAATCACTCTTTGAAGGAGATGGGGTTTTAATTAAATTAAGTGAAATTATAACACAAATAAGGAGCTAGCAAAGTGGCAAGCATGCGCCACATGGAGAAACCGAAGCACAAAGTAACTTCAAGCCAATCTTGCACTCTTCTTACGCGTTTTCTTCTTTTACCTTTTGTGTCAACCAAACCTCAAGCACCCTTATTGCCAAATCCCACCTTGTTCTTCTTTCTTCTTTTTATGGTGCAAAGCCGAAACTAGTGATCTTCCCTTCTCAATTTCTTTCTTTTATTTTACAACCCTTGTGCTGATTTTCTCATCTGTTCCATACCATATCTCTAAACCGAAACTAGCCTTCTTCTTTTCCTTTTTGACCGTAACACCTTTCACTAAAAACCTATATCCTCCATCTTTTTCATCTAAACCGAAAGCTACCACAAGCAAGCCCTTGCCGATCTTGGTCATTTGTAGCCGAAAGCTCTTTCTCACCTACTTCCCCTTTTCTTTTGTTCATTTGGTGTAGGCCAAAACTTCATTTTCCCAAACACTTCCCTCTACTTCATTCATTCAAACCGAGAGCACTCTTTCTTCCTTGGTTTCCTTTTTAAACTCTTCTTTTCGGGATTAAGGGTGTTAGCCGAACCTCCCTTGGTATTGGCCAAATTTTGGGTGTTGTTAGGTGCCGGTTTCCAATCGTTGGTAGTGGGTAAGTGTTGGCCGAATGGCCTTTCTCCTTTCATTGGTACTTTGTCGATTCTTGGTATGTTAAGGCCGCTATCGATATTGGTTAAAAAAAAAAAGGGGTTTAACTTCTTGTTTAATCTTTTCGTATAGGATCTTTGGACGTTGGAAATAATCAAAGGGAGTCTTCCAACTCTTTTAGCCGATTGTTAAGTGGTGGTAAGAGGATTATTTTGTTAATCCATTCCTTTAGCTTCGTTAAACCAAGTCTCAGTGGATTAATGGATTTTCTTTTTAGGTGGAGGCCGGTTGTAAAGGAGAAACCTTTGTGGTTCGAGTTTGGTAGGAAGCCAAACGTTTGCAAGGTAAGGACTATGTGATAAACTCTCTTTGGTTTAATACTTGTGGCCGAATGGTATGATGGTTAATCCATTTGTTGGCCGATTGTAGGACTCGAGTTGTAGAAGTGATCGAGGGACGTAAATCGATTTTAGGGATTAATACCTTCGCTAATTCGTGTGTAAACTAACACACTTCATTTAGTAATATGATTGATAACGTGTGATGATTAATGAAACAAGTGATGATTGATGTGATACCCTAATGGGTATGATTTCGGATTCGGGTAAGTCAAGATTATTATTATGAGTTTACCGATGATCTATATGATACCATGGTTGTGGATATTTGTGACATGGGGTATGAAATTAGACATATTAGCATGATATGCATAATTATATGATATGCATGATTACATGAGTGTGGTATGTTGATGGGTGATACGAGTGGAGGGAGCATTGATATTTGTGTTTGACGAGCACCGGTGTTTTGGTAACACACTTTGTGACTTTGGGTCACGGAGGTTTGGCACCTCCAGAGGTTTGGTACCTCATCGTCTCGCCCCTCAGGTTAACACCACCGTGGGTTGGCCCCACTTGTGAGATATGGGATTGACGCCATGATTTGGTATCACACGATGGGTTGGCCCCATCAGCATTTGTGACTACGGTCACCAAATGCTTTGGTAGCACAATTGTGTCTTTGGGACACCGAGGTTTGGCACCTCATTGCGACTTGTCCCGTGGTTTAACCACCGTGGGTTGGCCCCACTTGTGAGATATGGGATCGTCGCTAGTGATTTGGTATCACACGATGGGTTGGCCCCATCATTGGATTTGTGACTTGGTCACCGGTGCTTTGGTAGCACAATTGTGTCTTTGAGACACCGGTGTTTTGGTAACACATTGTGACTATATGTCACCAAAGGGTTTGGTACCACACGGGTAGAAAAGGCGATATGGATGGTTAGGATCGGGTTGCATTAATTATGTTGCTTTGTATGATGTGTGTTAGCATGTTGTTCTCCTAGAGCGGGTTTACACATCGAGTCACTCGACTCACCCTCTCCTTTGACATTTCAGTGACTCGTGAGACGCGGACATGGAGAATTAGATTTTTAATATGCCTTAACAAAACTTGGCGATGGAATGTAGTACTAAAATTCAACCTTCTACCTAAGGCCTCTTGCATCTTATTCCAAAACCTTGAAGTAAATCTCAGATCCCTATCCGAGATAAAAGATACAAGCACCCCATGTAACCTCACTACCTCTGCTATATACAACTCTACCTAAGGCCTCTTGCAACTTATTCCAACTTATCAAGCGAATAATTAACCCCATGTAACCTCACACCGGTATAAAGGAGCCAACGGTATAAAGGAGCCAACGTTAGTCTATCAACGACAGCCCACACAGCATCTTTACTTTTAGGAGTCATAGGCAACCCCGTCACAAAATCCATGGTGATTCAATCCCACTTCAACTTAGGAATCATTACTGGCTGAAGCAATCCCAAAGGCACTTGATGTTCAGCTTTCACTTGTTGACATATCAGACACCTTGTTACAAACTCTAAGATGTCTCTTTTCATACCCGGCCACGGATAAAATTTCTTCAAATCATTGTACATTTTCATACTGCCTGTATGTACAGACAAATAACCACTATGTGCTTCATTTAATATCTTCTGGATCAATTCATCATTCTTAGGTACACAAATCCTATCGTGAAACATCAAACAACCATTCGAACTTATCCAAAAATTAGAATCATCTGTTGATTCACACGTAGATCTTTTAGCTTGCATCTCATTATCATTCTTTTGTGCTTCACATATCTGTTGAACAAATAGTGGCCTATCTCTCAACTCAGCTAATACAGCACCATCGTTAGACCATGCTAAGCTCATGCTCATAGCTCTCAAAGCACACAGGGATTTCCTACTCAGGGCATCTGCAACCATGTTCACTTTCCCTGGGTGGTAATCAATTACTAGCTCATAGTCCTTCAATAATTCAAGCCACTGCTATTGTCGCAAATTCAATTCCTTTTGATCCATCAAGTACTTCAAACTCTTATGATCCGTGAAGATTCGACACTTCTTGATAAACAAAAATATGAACATATTTTAATCCCACTTTTACCATACTTTTGGATGATTTTTCCCTTTAATTATGGAAATAGGTGCTCCTAATCCTTTATTTTCTTGTTTTATACTCAAGAGAGCACCGGAGGATGAAAAGAACAAGAAATGGGCCACAACAGAGAAAATGGGCCAAAAAATGAAATCCACACGGCCTGGGCCCAAGACCACCTGACCGTGCCTCTTAAGAAGAGCCAAACACGGCTTGGACCCCAAAATACATGGCCATGCCTTCTCAATAGGTTCGACCATGGCCTGAAATCAAATCACATGGGTGTGCTACACGGACATGTCCCTGCCCCATAAAAGAAGAGTTTCATTCAGATTAGGGTACTTAAAGGCAAAAAAAAAAAAGACATTCCAAAAGCCTATACAAAGACCCTAAAGGCCAACCATTAACGGGGGGTTCAGTTCGGCCAATGAGCCAAGCCAGAGTAGCCGAATTGTAAGATTCACTCGAAGAAAGCCAGTTGATTCATCTCAAGAAATCGGAATCATACTCAAGATGGAGGAACTCTCCTTCAATTCCTTCAGAGGGTTTTAGGGCTTTCTTTATGTTTTGTTTTATATTTTCTTCTAAGATGTTTTCTTTTACTGTTATGAACTAAACTCTCAGATACCTGAGGGGGATGAAACCTAAGACGAATATTATTATTGTTATCTGAGCTATATGATAAATACTTGATTTGTTCTTAACTCTGTGTCTTAATTATTGTTTTGGTATTTTCAGGACATTGGTTCAAGCATTTATGCATTTAGGCAGAGGAGGAATAGACCCTGTTTAAGAGTAGATCTAGTATTGTTAAGCGGAGTTGATCACAACCCTAGAGATAGGATGACGAAAATCTACCGGATTAGGGTCAAACCTAATATGGGGGTCCATAGATCGAGTTAATGCAATTCTAGGGGTTTTAATTAGAAAGAGATTTCAATTAATCAACCTATGGTTAGACGTTAGTAGATTGGAGAGAGGTATTAATATAAATTAGGGAATCCTATGGATCAAGTCAAGTGAATAAATCGTCTGGTTAGAGTTAGATAACAAGTGAAGTCTAGGTGGATTTTTCCTCGGGTATTGCCTAAATCAATATGTTTTCCCTCAAGTTTTTCCTCAATTTATTCTCTTTGTCTTTGCATCCTTAGCTTAATAACTAGCTAATTTTATATTACACAACAATTCCCTTAATTCGTAAGCTAAATAATAAAAAAAAAGTTAGTATTAGTACTTTTAGTTCCTTTGGGTTCGACAATCTGATCTTGCCACTAAACTATACTACTGTTTGATAGGTGCGCTTGCCTCCATCGTTGTCTTAGTTAGTTTCCAGCTTCGATCATTCTTTTTATAAATTTTTAAGACTCTAACACACGAACAAGTTTCTGGCGTCGTCGCCGAGGAACTAAAATATTAAGAACGCTCAATTTTTTTTACATTAGCCATATTTTATTTTATCTTATTTTGCAATTAAATTTTATTTTTACTTTTCTAATTTTCTTTCTTTTTCTGGTAGGTACCTTTAGTTTATGACTAGAAGGAACCCGACAGGACCACTACTTTGCGATAGTGAAATTGAAAGCACAGTTCGTAGAAACCGAAGACAAATAAGGAGAAGCCTACAATACATACAAGAAGAGCAAGAAGACGACATCATTACAAATGAAGAGATGGCCAAGAATAATCCGCTACCTCTAGAAGTGGCCAAAAATCATGCTCCTCGAACTATGTATGATTATGCTAAACCTAATTTAATAGGAACTGAGTCAAGTATTGTTAGACCTACTATAGCTGCAAATAATTTCGAACTGAAACCTAACACTATACAAAGGATACAACAATTTGTTCAGTTTGATGGTTTGCAGGATGAAGATCCAAATAATCACTTGGCAAATTTCCTAGAATTTTGCGATACTTTCAAAATTAATGGCATTTCTGATGATGCCATCCGTCTTCGATTACTTCCCTTCTCTTTAAGGAATAAAGCTAAACAGTGGTTGCATTCTCTTCCATGAGGATCAATCACTACATGTGATCAAATGACCAAAAAATTTTTATTAAAATATTTTTCGCCAGCCAAAATGGCCAAATTAAGGAATGATATCTCTTCTTTTGTGCAGATGGATTTAGAAACACTATACGATGCATGGGAGAGATATAAAGATCTATCGAGAAGGTGCCCACATGATCGTTGTTTTGTCAAGTTTTAAAATTTATAAAGAGAATGATGGAATCGAAACTAACTCTGACAATGACTTAAGGCAAGTGTACCTATCGAACAATAGTATAGCTTGGGCAAGACCAGATTGTCGAACCCAAAGGAACTAAAAGTACTAATACTAACTTGTTTTTATTATTTAGCCTAAAATAAGTGAAGTTGCTTTAATCTAAATTAACGACTACTTAAATTAAAGACGCAAAGACAGAACAAATGAATTGGAAAATAACTTGAAGAGAAACTCGGTTGATCACGACGATACCCTCAGGAAGAATCCACCTAGATTTCACTTGTTATTTAACACTAAACCATACGATTTATTCACTTAGTTTGATCCGTAAGACTCCCTAACATATATTAATCCCTCTCTTGAGGCGAATAACGTCAAACCCTAGGTTAATTAACGGAAATCTCTTTCTCGAATAATAACACCCTAGAATAGTAGTAAATTGATCTATGGACTCCCATATTAGGTTTTACCCTAATCCGGCAAAATCTTGTCACCCTATCTCTAGGTGTGCGATCAACTCCGCTTAATTATGCTAGATCTACTCTTAAGCAGGGTCTATTCCTCCTCCACCTAAGCACATCAGATTTGGATTAAGCATGCATAATTAAGAACAAACTAAGTATTTATCATATAGTTCAGAAATCAAGAACAAGATTCATCTAGGTTTCATCCCCTTCAGGTATCTAAAGGGTTTAGTTCATAACGAATAAAGAAAACATCTCAAGAGAAAATATAAAATAAAACATAAGAAATCCCTAAAACCCCCTAAAGGAATTGAAGGAGAAATCCGCTGTCTTGAGTAGAATTCTAGCTTCTTGAGATGGATCAACAGTCACACAAGCCCATGTGCTTACACCGTGCCCAAAAACCCCAGCATTCTGTCAAAACTCCCACGGCTGGGTACACGCCCATATAGAATGGGAGACGCCCCTGTACCTTCGAGACATGCTTGTGTTTCAAACCGTAGGGAACTACTAACTTAATCCACACGACCTGGGCACATGCCCATGTCCCTCCCGTGTGTCTTACATGGTTCATGCACACAGCCGTGGGATTTACCCGTGGCCTATTCTAATTAAAAATAATAAGGTGCAGGGTTAGCACGGCCTAGACACACGCCGGTGTGTCTACCCGTGTGGGCACATGAAGGCTATGTACAAAGCCTCATGCCATTCACACTTGCATACATTCATACCTTATCACATAGCTAATCATAATATTTATAAAACTCTTGAATTAAAGATATTTAACTATAAAATAAGTAAGGTATTCGTCCCATACACTAGGGAGAACTATTTTCCATGTAATTATAAACAACTTAGGCCAACACAATTTGGCTACATCAACAATGACTTAATCAACCTTAATTACTAGCCCTATACATTCCATGACTCATAAAGACTTGATACCTCATACTAAGTGTCTGCTCGATAGTGTGAAAACATCTTCGGCGATCTCCAACCTGAGCTAGCTAGATTAACCTATAAGAGATGAGAAGGGAGAGGAGTAAACAATAATGCTTAGTAAGTTCATCTGCATACAACTAATAAACCCGAATATTCAACGAATCTGCATGACTGCAAGTTATTACAATGAGCGTTTCTCACGAACTCATGGTTATTTACTCAATCATCCTTAAAGCTTACTCGTTCTACCTTTTTACCATATTCTTACCATGCCACAAGCCAAATGCTCGTTTAATTAGCATGCACTCCTGCATTAATCATTGCAGGATCATATAAAACAACACATCAAGCATTTTTGATAATTCATCCATACAGCTACTTTACTCGAAATTATAACCACATAGTCCATTCACACAGCTAGTTTACACATAGTAAATGCTAAATCACTTAGCTTATCCACATAGCCACTATCTCGGTGGTTTCACACTTAGCTTACTACAATTGATTATGGAGTAGTATCGCTCACATTCCACCAATCATTTATGCCTATGGTGATTTCGCACTTAGCTCACCAATCATTTATAAGTGATGGTATCGCACACAGCCCATCGATTTCTAATATATTTCAGGTGGTAACGCACACAACCCACCTATAGTAATATAATTGATGGTACCGCACACAGCCCATCATTTAATAATTTATCAGGTGGTAATGCACACAGCCCACCGATAGTAATATAGTTGATGGTATCGCACACAGCCCATCAAATAATATCAATAAGGTGATGTCGCACATAGCTCATCTTTAATTTCTCGTTCATGGCTAGTAATCCATACGTATATCTCTATTTCAAATGTTCCACTGGGAACATCCTCACACACTACTATCCTTACTTAACGTTCTACGATACTCGTTCACATTCACACAATGCATCAGTAAAGTTATTTCATGCAACTAAAGTGCATTAATTACACCTGTCCCACTAAGGTTTATCAATCATTGAATTCATATCAATTCAGTCCTAACATATACTTGCTCTTCTCATGGTACAATCACATGCATTCCACATGTCCATTGAACCACTCAACTTGTTAAATAACTCTCTTGAGTCTCATGCTCATAGCTCTCATTGACACTATACCCTAACAGGGTCTTACATCCATTGACATGTCGATGCCATATCCTTGGCATGGTCTTATAAAAACTCTTACATCGAGGCCATATTCCGGTATGGTCTTACTCGAGACTTTAACCATCATCATTTCATGCTATGAACATTTATCATCTCTCTTAGGCTTAGTTCCCTTGACATCTCATTGACTAAATTTCATACATCCATAGTATAAATATACATTCTATTTTACATTAGAGTATCGAATTAACTCATATGTAGTTGCAAGGTTAGCACATGAACTTACCTTGATGCCGAAAGGGCCGAAAAGGACTTTTTACCCACCTTTCTCTTTTCCCCTATTCTAGGCCTGGATCTTATTTTCTTCGATCTATAACAATAAAATTTACTCGTTCAATCACTTAATGATCATATTACAACATAATGTCCACCTAGGCAAAATTGACCATTTTGCCCCTATACTTTGGCAAAATTATGATTTTACCCTAGGCTCGTAAATAAATTTTCATCTCAATTTCTTGTTAAACAAGCCTAGCTGAACATTTAATCCTCTTACAACTATCTCCAATTTCAACTATTTCATACCTTAATGAACAAATTACAACCTTCACATAATAACCTATTTTAGGTATTTTCCATGAAAATCCTTTCACAAAAGTTGTTTCTCATCCTCCTATCATTCATTTTCTTCCATAAAAACTCATCAAACAACATAGACTCTCTAATGGCAAGTCCCTAGACTCTCAACCATATTGTAAATAGTCCCCTCATTAGCTAGCTTAAGCTTTGGGGATCACAAAAGTACAATATTCTTCAAGAAAAATGATCAAAATCACTTCCTAGGGAGGAGGATTGCTTGATGAAATTTTAAGCTTCAAAACCCCCTTGTTGCTGATCATTTTTGGTGGAGAAGAAGAGAGAAAAAGATGATATCTTTTTCCTTTTCTTTATTTTTATTATAAAACATCAATTTCAACCCACCAACTTTGACAAAAAATTAAAACTCTTGTCTCCTCTTGTCTACATGGCCAGCCATCATATTCAAGATGGTCTAGTTGCCCTTTAAAACCCTCCAATTAATATTTCATGGCTATTTGGTACCTTTAGCCCATAGAATAGAACTTTCACTCTTTATGCAATTTAGTCCTTTTTCGCGATTTAGCATGAAATTGCTAAAATTAAAAAACCAAAACTTTCATACATCTTTATAAACATGTTATAACACATAATATAACATGAAAAAAAGTTCATTTTTTCTCAGTTTAGTGATTTTGAGATCACTGTTCCGGCTAGCCCTTAAATCAGGCTGTTACATGGACTGGATAGTTAAGCATCGTGCGAACTTGGATTGCGCTGCTAAGCGTATGGTATTAAGAACTTCAGAGGACGAGGAGGCGATGGTGATAGGAGAAAGAAGGGATTATCTGTCTCATGTAATTTTGACATTAAAGGTTGAGAAGTTGGTGCGAAAGGGGTATAAGGCATTTCTAGCTTTTGTTAGTGCATCTGGTGCTAAAGAATTATCATTTGGGGATGTCCAAATCGTGAAGGAGTTTTCAGACATTTTTCCCAAAGAGCTTCCGGGATTACCTCCGAATCGCGAGGTCAAATTTGGCATTGCGCTGTTACCAAGAACGACTCTGGTGTCAATCGCCCCTTATAGAATGGTGCCAAATGAGTTAGTAGAACTGAAGGCTCAAATCCAAGAACTGTTAGACCGTGGTTTTATCCGACTGTGTGTATCTCTCGGGGAGCATCGGTATTATTCGTGAAGAAGAAGGACAGGTCAATGCGTATGTGCATTGACTATCGTCAATTGAACAAGTTAACTATTAAGAACAAATACCCGCTACCAAGGATTGACGATCGGTTTGATTAGCTACAAGGAGCTTCAGTCTTTTTGAAGATAGATCTAAGGTCGGGGTACCATCAGTTAAGGGTTAAGGAGGCGGATATCCATAAGACTGCTTTTCAAACTCGCTATTGGCATTACGAGCTTTTGGTTATGCCGTTTGGATTAACGAACGCACCATCCGTATTTATGGATATGATGACATCTTAGAGTACTAAAGAACGGAAGAGGAGCATGATTCACACCTTCGGGTTGTTTTACAGATATTGAGAGAAAAGCAACTTTATGCCAAATTTAGTAAGTGTGAGCGTTGGTTAAAAGAAGTGACGTTTTTGGGGCATGTGGTGTCTGCCGAGGGAATTAGGGTTGATCCTCGAAAGGTTGAAGTTGTATTGGGTTGGAAGCCACCGAAGTCAGTGTCAGAAATCTAAAGTTTTCTGGGTTTGGCTAGGTACTACAGGTAGTTCGTCGAGGGGTTTTCGTTGATTGCTACACCCCTAACTAAGTTATTGCATAAGGGAGCACCATTTGTGTGGACTGATAAACAGCAGGAAAGCTTTGAAAGGTTGAATATTCTGACTGAAGTACTAATGTTGATTCAGCCTAAAGCTGAGAAGGAATTTATTGTCTACTGTGATGCATCGCACGCAGGTTTGGGATGTGTTCTGATGCAAGAAGGAAGGGTAGTGGCGTATGCATCTCGTCAGTTAAGGCCTCATGAGGTGAACTACCCCACTCATGATTTGGAGCTAGCTGTTGTGGTTTTCTCGCTAAAGATATAAAGACATTACCTATATGGAGAAAAGACGATTATCTATACCGACCACAAGAGTTTGAAATATCTACTTACCCAAAAGTAGTTAAATCTCAAGCAACAGAGGTGGATAGAGTTGCTGAAAGATTATAACTGCTCGATCAAGTATCACCCAGGTAAAGCTAATGTGGTGGCAGATGCTTGAAGCCGTAAAGTGGTATAGGATTTGAGAGCAATGTTTGCTCATCTCAGTCTGTATGAAGATGTTAGTTTGTTAGAAAAACTTTAGGTGAAACTGTCATGGGTAGGTCAGATTAAAGAGAAGCAATTATTGGATGAAACGTTGGGTTCTTGGCTTCAGCACGTAAAAAGTGGAGAGACAGTGGATTATGGGTAGAACAGTGAAGGGGTATTATGTTTTCGTGGAAGAGTTTGTATGCCGAAGGACTCTGAGTTTAGACAAATAATTCTACGGGAGGTGTATAGTAGCCCATACGCTATGCATCCCGATGGAAGTAAGATGTACCGAGACCTACGGGAACTATATTGGTGGCCTGGACTGAAATGAGAAGTTATCAACTTTGTAAGTTAATGTTTGACATGTCAGCAAGTCAAGGCGGAACGTCAGCTACCCTTAGGGTTGCTGCAAGTAGTGAAGATTCAACTTTGGAAGTGGGAGAGAATAACCATGGATTTTGTTAGTGGGCTACCCTTGACATCTACTAAGAAAGATTCAGTATGGGTAATCATTGACCGGTTGACTAAGTCTGCTCACTTCATACCGGTTTGCACTGGCTACTCACTACAGAAGTTGGCCAAGCTGTATGTGGCTGATAAACCGTAAAAGTAACATATTTTAGGCCCATATTTAGCATACTTTTGGATGATTTAAGCCTTGAATTATGTAATTTGGTGCTCTTAATCCTTTGTTTTAATGTTTTATACTCAGGAGAGCACCGGAGGATGAAAAGAATGAGAAACGGGCCTAATACAGCCTAAATTGGGTCCAAATAAAAATAGACACAGCCTGGGCCCAAGACCACACGATCGTGCCTCCCTAATTTACCCTAACACGGCCTGGACCCCGAAATACATGGGCGTGTCTCTTCAATAGACCCGACCATGGCCTGAAATTAATTCACACGGACGTGTGCCATGGGCATGTCCCTATCGCGACAAAGAGAAGTTTCACTCATATTAGGATATTTAGGGGCGAAGGAACATATTTTGAAGCCTATATAAACACCCTAAGTATAATCTAAAAGGGGGAACCTAGGGCTTTAGTCAAGGGCGTCCAGCTAGGCCAAGGAGGGTAGATTTCTGGAGATTTACTCGAAGATAGCCAGTTGATTCATTTCAAGAAGCCAAGATTATACTCAAGACGGAGGATCTCTCCTTCAATTCCTTCAGGGGCTTTTAGGGATTTTTTATGTTTTATTTTATCTTTTCTTTTGAGATGTTTTCTTTTACAATTATGAACTAAAACCTCAGATACCTGAGGGGGATAAAACCTAAGATTAATCTTATTATCGTTTGCTGAACTATATGATAAATATTTGACATGTTATTAACTATGTGTCCTTAATTCTTATATTGATAATTCTGGGATATTAATTCAAGTATGATGTGCTTAGGTGGAGATGCAAAGGTCCTGGCCTAAGAGTAGATCTAGCATAAATAAGCGGAGTTGATCGCGCGCCTAGAGATATGGTGACGAGATTTTGCCGGATTAGGGTGAAACCTAATATGGGAGTCCATAAGTCGAGTTAATGCAATTCTAGGGGTTTTAATTAGAAAGAGATTTCAATTAATCAACCTAGGGTTAGACGTTAGTCGCCTCGAGAAAGGGATTAATATACGTTAGGGAATTTTACAGAGCAAGCCAAGTGAATAAATCATCTAGTTCAGTGTTAGATAACAAGTGAAGTCTAGGCGGATTCTTCCTTGGGTGTCGTCTTAATCAATTGGTTTTTCCTCAAGTTGTTTTCCAAATTTCATTCTTCTTTGTCTTAAAAGTCTTTAGTTTAGTAGTTAGTTAATTTAGATTAAACAAAAAATTCCCTTAATTCTTAGGCTAGATAATAAAAAGAGAGTTAGTATTAGTACTTTCAGTTTCTTTGGGATTCAGCATTCTGGTCTTGCCTAAACTATACTACTATTTGATAGGTGCGCTTGCCTCCATCGTTGTCTTAGTTAGTTTCTAGGTTTGATCATTATTTATATATATGTTAAGACTCGACAAAACAATGATCAGTGGCAGAAATTGTGAGGCTACATGGGGTGCCAGCGTCTATCATATCGGACAAGGACCCTAGATTTACATTTAAGTTCTGGAAGACATGTTAAGGGGCTGTGTAATTGATTTTGGAAGTAGTTGGGAAGATTACTTACCATTAGTGGAACTTGTGTACAATAACAGCTACCAATCCAGCATTCAGATGGCACCTTATGAAGCGTTATATGGTCGTAGGTGTCGTACCCCTACTTGTTGACCAGATTTGGGTGAGCGATGTTGTTGGGTCTAGAATTGATTTTAGATATTGAGGAAAAGGTAAAATTAATTAGAGGTCGATTGAAAGAAGCTTCTGATAGACACAATTCGTATGCGGATCTGAACATAAGGAGATAGAATTCACAATGGGGAATTATCTCTTCTTGAAGGTCTCACCTTGAAAGAAGATTTTGAGATTTAGATGGAAGGGTAAGTTGAGCCCCAGATTCATCGGGCCTTATTGGATAGTGAAGTGTGTGGGACCGATCACCAATCAGCTTGAGTTGCCCCGGAGTTGAATAGAATACATGACATATTTCATGTCTCTATGCTGAGGCGTTACCGCTCAGATTCATCTCATGTAGTGCCGGTAGAAGAAATTGAGGTAAGACCTGATCTATCTTTTGAGGAAGAACCAGTGTAGCTTTAGATCGAGATATTAAAATGTTGAGGAGGAAGTCCATTTCACAGGTCAAAGTGTTGTGGTGAAATCATGGTTCAGATGAAGCCACATGGGAGCTAAAGGAGGCAATGTGACAGCAATACCCTCACCTCTTTTAACCAGGTAAATTTTGAGGCCGAAATTTCTTTAAGGGGGTAGAACTGTAACATCTTAAAAATAAGGGTTTAGTATTTTTGCGTCCTTGCATGTATTGTGCTTGATAATCTTGTTAATTGGGTGTGAATGGGGGTCCTAGGAAGGCTCGGGGTCGAGCCTAAGCCCTGGTGAAAGTTTGGTTTTTGGGCACTTTAGTGGAGTAAGCTAGTGGAGACAGTACTTAAGTTTAATTAGTTTTATTTTTTAACACAAGAAGCAAGGTGGCCTAGTGGGTGGCATCACAACGGAAGCATGGTTAAGGGAGTTTTATTTTGTGCTCAGGGACGGGAGGTAGCTGAGTGGAGACCAAACTCTACAAGAGAGAGGAAGGACTTTGTCAAAATGTTTGAATGAGTGATGGAGAGTGGATTGTGGGGCAAAATAGGGAGTAAATCAAGGGATTGTAGGGGGAGAAGTAGTGATGGCCGTAAGTGGGGAAATGCATGGGGAATTTCGATCAAAATTTTATCTTTTGGGGAGTGTGCATTCGGGTTGAGTAGGAGGGTGCCGAAAGTGGTTGCCATTGGGTGCATTTTGAACACTTTTACTCCAAACATTTTTCGGGTTCTCTTTTCTCAACTTGTGTTGCTGAATTTTCTTAGTAGTTTAATTCATTCTCTTCTTTATTTTGCCTTTTTCGTGCATTGCTTCTCCTTGTTACAAAATCACACTTGGCCGAAAACCATCTTCCACATCCTCTCACTTTCCCTTTTCTATTACTTAGCTGAAACATCAACCCCCATATTTCTCTTCTAATTCTCAATCGGTACTCCATCTCTTTTCATCTTGGGTATTCCATCTTGGGTAGTCTTATAGTCGAATACTTAATCTCTCTTTTACATCTTTTTGTGGTAGGCATTCATCGAAGTTAAGTCTTTCTCTCTCATCTTTGCTCCACATTCCATTTTTGTTTGTTATCCTGTGCTGTCGAATCTGAATTTCTCCGGTTACAAGGCCGAATCTGAATACTCCTCTCCACCCTAAATCGTGTTTGTTCCTTAGCGAAAGCCGAAACTCTTGTTGGACAGTTGTCGAATCTGGGGCACCTTAGTATATATTTATGGTCGAATAAGTGTGGAGAATGGTAGGTTTCTTTTGAAGTAATTCTTGAGTTCTTAAAAGCCGCTTCTCTTATTACCTCGAATAGTTGCTAACGTGATCTTTTCATTAGAAGCGCGGAACCTTGATTAGTAGAGGGTGGACCGAATAACTCTCTTTAAAAGGAAGGCTGTATCTGTCGGTAAGTTAAGCCTTTAATCCTATATTCACATTTTGGGTTTATTCGAGTGAAAAGACTAATTGTTTAGCCGATTTCATCTAAGGTGTTTTGAAAGGTGCTTGTATCGCAACTTGTAAGTAGGTATGTACTCTCACACCTCTCTGAATGTCTGGGTGAAACGTTTGTGAAATGGCCAAATGCTGAAAAGCTAGAAAAATTGGCATCTATGATCACACGAGCGTGCGAACAGTCGCAGTGGTAAATCGAGAAACCAATCATGACGATAAGTTGATAAGAGTGTCATGAACACTCTCGTAATATCGAGACTGTATCGGGCCTAATCGAGATGAAATGGGCCAATAGGCCTAATGGGCTATCTGGCCCATTCGAGCCAAATTTTTGGAAAACTAGCAAAAGATAGTGTAACATCCCAAAATTGGGCCTAGTAAGATTGGGCCTAGCAAAAGATAGTGTAACATCCCAAAGATAGTGTTTAAAATTTTGAGAACAAGAGAATGGCGTTAATTCAAGTTAGACTTATTAAGAAAGTAATTTTAGATAGTTACGAGGTTTCTATGAAGTTCTGGATTGAAGTTGGGCCTTAGTAAAATTTTATGTTTAAGCCTATTAAGGAGAGATAGTAAGTGACCCCAAAGCTTATGGAAATAATTGAGTAAATTGCTAGCATAAGTGAGCAATTAGTAAAGTGGTTATGGCGCCACATGAAATACCTTGAGGGAAGAGGTTCAAATCCCATTGTGTGTCAATTTTGACTATTATTTTTGCACCATTTCCAAAAGTGTCGGCCAAGCATGTAAATAAGGTAAGGTGGACTTTTTATTTTTGGCAAGATGGCTAAGGAGAATGGGAAAGAAAGAAGGTGAGGAAAGAAATCAAGAGAAAGGGAAAAGTAAGGGGAACAAGTGGCCTTTTTCAAGGGAAATGTTATGGAAAGGTTGGTTGGAAAATTTTTGACAATTAGGGGCATGAATGTGGATGGTTTTGATAGGGAAGAAAGAGGAGCAGAATTATCCTAGCCTATTTGCAAGTTTGTGCTTGAAAAGCCTATTTTCTCTTTTGAACATTTTTGGTACTCTTTTCCAACCCTTTTCCTTTGTGTTAGTCGAATTACCAAACATTTCTTCTCATATCTCTTCTCTTCTTTTTATCATTCCTTCAACCTTTCTTCCATTTCCCTAAATCGACATTACCATCTGATCAAATATTCTTTATTATTTTCTCTTCAATAGTCAAATTACTATCATCTTCTATCTTCCCCATTTTTGTGTGTTGGACATCTCTTCTTGGTTGAATCGGGTAAGGGCTTCATTTCTACTCCTTTTATTTTCTTCTCTTTCAAGCAAATAGGTAAGTTCATCACTATACGGCTATTCCACTTTGTTTCTTATCGAAATATCACTCTTTCCATCACTCTCATATTTGATCAACTGTTTTTCGTAGAGTTCTGGTGGGTGGCCTAATACCAAATCCTTGTCGACTCATTCATAGTCATAAGCCAATTGGTGGGAATTGAGATTATCATCGATTAAGGTAAGGAGTCCTTTCATAGTCCATTTGATATAGCTATTCGGTTATGGTGTTAATTGGATTGAAAGTTTGGCTAATCAATTATGTTGTTAGGCACGAAATCACTCGATACCGCGGAGAATAACATGTTACGGATTCTGAATAAGGAGTCTAATCATGTACCTTCTGAAAACATGTTTGAAATGGTGTGTAATCTCACATCTCTCTAAAAGTTTGTATGATATGTTTTGTGATTCAGTGGAAATACCGAAGAAAACCGAAAACTGCCATCCGTGATCACTCGGGAGTGCATATATTCGTAGTAGTAACCATATTTTGTAATAAAACAGTTCTTGTTAGAAACAGTGATGTGTTTTTGAAATATCATGAAAAATAAGAGAAAGGGAATTAGAAATTGAATAAGATTTTGAATTAAAGTCTACTGTGTCTATTTTGATATGGAAGAAATGGAGAAGGAAAAAGAATTTTATATTTTGAGATATCTTAATTTTAGTGAGACTGGTTCTAATTAACTTTGTGGTCCCTTGATCTATTTCGGAAAAATCGTATAAAATTGTACAAAGTTAATTATGGGTTATAATTTATGTGTATGGAATCCTTAGTGAGACTATTTTCATTAGAAACAAGTGGAAGCAATATATGAAAATTGTACAGGGAGATATTTGAAATTAAGGTAAGAGAGGTCAGAATCGTTGGATAGTGAAACAATGGAAAATTTAAGGAATAAACTGTACTAATTGGTTAAGCCAAAAATTCTGGAAAAATTTTCGTAATAAGATATATGAGTCTAGTTTCAAGGAAATTTTATGGATTTAGATTTCAAGATTCCTAACCCAATTTATTGTCAATTTAGTTAGTACGATGCAGATGGACAGTTTAAATTATTATGCCCAGATTAATAGTTAAGTCTGGATTGTAAAATTACCGAATTACCCTTAGTAGGTAAATTGCCAAAATACGAAAATGCCTTAATGGACCGATTTGTTAATTTGCTATATAGGCTGATCTGGTAATTTGATATATGGGCCGAGATAAGATTGCCTTGAAGGGTCGAAATACGAAAATGCCTTAATGTATCGATTTGTTAATTTGCTATATGGGCCGATCTGATAATTTGCTATATGGGATGATCTGAAAATTTGCTATACGGGCTGATCTGATAATTTGTTATATGGTCCAATCTGATATTTTGCTAAATCGGCTGATAGGATATTTTACTTAATGGGCCTAATTGATAAATTATTATAATGGGCCATAATTTTGTAATGAATATCCGAATAAATTATTGTGGTTATATTGTGATATGTTATGCATTATATACCTGATTTGCATGGAATGGGATAATGTTGAAGAGAAGTTCGGGTGGCTCTGCCACATAATTCTGGTGGCTCTGCCACATATTTTGGTGATTCTATCACAATCTGTCTGGTGGGCACGCCACGTATATTCTGTTATTCTGGTGGCTTGTCCACAATTAGATTTGTTATAAATGGCTTAATGCCTACGATTGGTGTGTTGGCGGGGTGGGTTGACTTGATCCCCATAGGTGTGTTGGTTGGTATGGGTGGTGTGTAGCGGATGGAATACTAGGTTTGGTTTGGGAACTGCATTACATACACATGATATAATTGTTACGTTATTTTGCTAAATGGGCTTCGGCCCAAGTTATTGTTAAATGGGCTCAAGCCTATGTTTTTGCTAAACGGGTTCCAGCCTAGTGGATGACGGTAAGGGGATTATACACTGAGTGCTTGTAACCCACCCACCTTTCTTTCTTAATCCCTATAGGTAATGCTCAGTAACGAGGATTTGGGGCAATGGATGACTCGGTGGAGGCCATACTTCATAAATGATTATTGCAACTATTAGTAAACTACTTTCCGTATTATTTCGTTACCTTTCCTATTTTGGGTTTTAAAGTTGTAATAAGGCCTTTGGTTTATTTTATATTGCTTTATGTTTAACGTATTTATATTTTGCTCAAATTACTTTAAATGGGATTTTTTCTAAAATCATAAACAAAGGTTTTCCAAAATAGATTAACAAATGGATTTCGTAACAAACTTTTGCAAATATTTTAACTTAAAGATGTTCTCTTAAATTATCAATGACATTTTCAAAAGTTACGGTTAAAGTTCACTACCTCAATTTTTGACGTATCGATCAACCTCTCAAAAATACTTGTATTTATCTATTTTTCCGCAATGTTTTCAAAATGATTCTGCAACTCTATTACCAAATGTCATATTTTTGTAAATTGTTTATTTCTAATATGTTTTCGCAACCAAAAGGTTTTTTTTAGATAATTACGTTTTCGAGTAGATAACAATTGCTTAAATGTTTTGGGTTTTAACCAAAAGGCTATAATTCTCAAACAAATTTTTAACAATCGCAAATATGGTTTTGAAAAAAAAAAACAACACTTCCATGTGATACGCCAGATTCGGGCCTAACTTCTAAGACAAGTTTGGGGTGTTACATTTTATGGTATTAGAGCCTAGTTTCAAATCTCGACTGTGGTTTAGGTTCAAAAACGTTTTTCGAAGGCTGTTTAAAAATTTTAAATTATAAATGCATATGTTGAAGGAAGTATGGCACCATGGGTATCCGGCACCAAGTCAAGTAAGTATGTGTTTTTATTTTAAGATTATTGTGTTAGTACTGTGGTAAAAAAAATCCGCAAAATGGAATACTCTAGAACTTTTAGTTTTAGGAATTGAAACTATAGAGATTGAGACTCTAGGATACGATTTACGAAAACAACTTTACTTTTTATACTCTATAAAACATTGTCTAATAAACACTGAAATAGTATGCTGATTCATAAGACGTGTAAATAGATTAAATTGACTTAGTGAATATGAGCGATAGAGGACGTGGACGCGGTAGACGTGGCCGTGGTAGAAGCCGAGGTGCTAGGGCTAGATCTTCAGCATCGGGGCGTGCTTTCGAAAGGTAGGTGTTGGCATCACCAGTAACTGAGACGGGGTCTCATGACAGAGTTGGGGTTGTTGAGCTGACTTAGATAGTTAAGGAAGTATTGGAGGAGGTTAAAAGAATCAGTGAAGCATTTCGAGTTGGGTCTGTGGACTGTAAGAAGAAAATAGATCGCAGTTCTTTTGGTTTGCAGTCTCGTTCCATAAAGCATGTCAAGGCACGGTCAAACTTTTCGGCTTGTGATTATTACAGAAGGCATCATCCAGGTGAATGCTGGGGGATGTTACGAGCATGCTGGAGGAAGTTAGGAGCATGCTTGAGATGTGGGTCTAAGGAGCATAAGGTTCGGGAGTGTTTCATCACCATTAAGTCAGGTATGCTTTGGTTGGACGTGATGATTGAATGCAAGAAATTTTAGGTATAAGTGGTAGATATGGCTTGCTTCAGTGGTTTGATGTTTGGTTGTGTGAAAGAGGATTCAAGATTATGTTAAAAGTACATTAGTGTTATTAAGATCAGAGTGCGCAGCGAAAGCATAGTGATGTGACTTGTATGGTGCGTTTAGTAGTTGGTTGGAAATTTCGAGGATGAAATTTCCTTAAGGAGTGTAGAATTGTAACATCCTGAAATTGGACCTAATAGGATAGAGCCCATTGGGCCTTGGGCGTAGGAGTGTTTAAAATTTTGAGAACAAGAGAATGGCATTAATTCAAGTTAGACTTATTAAGGGGAACAAGTGGCCTTTTTCAAGGGAAATGTTGTGGAAAGGTTGGTTGGAAAATTTTTGACTATTAGAGGAATGAATGTGGACGGTTTTGATGGGGAAAAAGGAGGAGCTGAATTATCCTACCCTATTTGCAAGTTTGTGCTTGAAAAGCCTATTTTCTCTTTTGAACATTTTTGGTACTCTTTTCCAACATTTTTCCATTGTATTAGCCGAATTACCTAACATTTCTTCTCATATCTCTTCTCTTCTTTTTATCATTCCTTCAACCTTTCTTCCATTTTTCTAAATCGACATTACCATATGATCAAATCTTCTTTATTATTTTCTCTTCAATAGTTTAATTTCTATCATCTTCTATCTTCCCCATTTTTGTGTGTTGGACATCTCTCCTTGGTTGAACCATGTAAGGGCTTCATTTCTACTCCTTTCATTTTCTTCTCTTTCAAGCCGAATAGGTATGTCCATCACTATACGGCTATTCCACTTTGTTTCTTATCGAAATATCACTCTCTCCATCACTCTCATATTTGATCAACTCTTTTTTGTAGAGTTCTAGTGAGTGGCCTAATACCAAATCCTTGTCGATCCATTCGTAGTCATAAGCCAATTGGTGGGAATCAGGATTATCATCGATTAAGGTAAAGAGTCTTTTCATAGTCCAATCGATATAGCTATTCGGTCATGGTGTTAATTAGATTGAAAGTTTGGGAAATCGATTATGTTATTAGGCACGAAATCACTCGATACTCTCTACTTGTGGATTTTTCAAAAATAGTGGTAAAGTCGAATACCTATCTCTCATAATAAGAGTCTCAGATTTTTGGTAAGTGATATAGATTGTTAATCAATCGCAATACTTGGATGAAGCTATGAATTGGGATTTGGACTAATTGTTGACCGATTGTATCTTTAGGTACCGCGGAGAATATTTTGTTACGGATTCCGAATAAGGTGTGTAATCCCATACCTTCCGAAAACATGTTTGAAATGGTGTGTAATCTCACATCTCTCTGAAAGTTTGTATGATATGTTTTGTGATTTGGTTGAAATATCGAATAAAACCAGAAACCGACATCCGTGATCACTTGGGAGTCGTATATTCGCAGTAGTAACAATATTTTGTAATAAAATAGTTCCAGTTAGAAACAGTGACGTGTTTTTGAAAAAATCATGAAAAATAGGAGAAAGGGAATTACAAATTGAATAAGATATAGAATTAAAGCTTACAGCCTATTTTGATATGGAAGAAACAGAGAAGGAAAAGGAATTTTATATTTTGAGATTTCTTAATTTTAGCGAGACTGGTTCTGATTAACTTCATAGTTCTGTGATCTGTTTTGGAAATATCGTATAAAATTGTACAAAGTGAATTATGGGTTATAATTTCTATGTATGGAATCCTTAGTTAGCCTTCTTCATTAGAAACAAGTGGGAGAAATATATGAAAATTTTACAGTGAGATATTTGAAATTAAGTTAAGAGAGGGCAAAATCGTTGGACAGTGAAACAAGGGAAACTTTAAGGAACAAACTGTACTAATTGCTTAAGCCAAAAATTCTAGAAAAATTGTAGTAATAAGATATATGAGTCTACTTTCAAGAAAAATTTACAGATTTAGATTTCGAGATTCCTAACCCAATTTATAGTCAATTTAGTTAGTATGACGGAGATGGACAATTTAAATTGTTATGCCCAGATTAATAGTTAAGTCCGAACTGCAAAATTACCGAATTACCCTTAGTGTGTAAATTGTCGAAATACGAAAATGCCTTAAAGGACTGATTTGTTAATTTGCTATATGGGCCGATCTGATAATTTGATATATGGGCCGATTTGATAAGATTGCCTTGAAGGGTCGAAATACAAAAATGCCTTAATGGACCGATTTGTTAATTTGCTATATGGGCCGATCTAATAATTTCCTATATGGGCCAATCTGATAATTTTCTATACGGGCCGATCTTGTAATTTTTTATATGGGGCAATCTGATATTTTGCAAAATGGGCTGATCTAATATTTTGCTTAATGGGTTTAATTGATAAATTGTTATAATGGGCCATAATTTTGTAATAAATAAACGAATAAATTATTGTGGTTATATTGTGATATGTTATGCATTATATACATGATTTGCATGGGATGGGATAATGTTGAAGAGAAGTTTTGGTGGCTCTGCCACATATTTTGGTGACTCTACCACAATCTTTCTGGTGGGCGCGCCACATATACTTTGTTATTCTAGTGGCTTGTCCACAATTAAATTTGTTATAAATGGCTTAATGCCTGCGATTGGTGTGTTGGTGGGCTGGGTTGACTTGATCCCCACAGATGTGTTGGTTGGTACGGGTGGTGTGTAGCGGATGGAATACTAGGTTTGGTTTGGGAACTGAATTACATACACATGATATAATTGTTACATTATTTTGCTAAATGGCCTTTGGCCCAAGTTATTGTTAAATGGGCCCAAGCCCAAGTTTTTGCTAAACAGGTTCCAGCCTAGTGGATGATAGTAAGGGGGTTATACACTAAGTTCTTGTAACTCACCTCCCTTTCTTTCTTAATCCCTGTAGGTAATGCTTAGTAACGAGGACTTAGGGCCATGGATGACTCGGTGGAGGCCATACTTCATAAATGATGATTGCAACTATTAGTAAACTACTTTCCGTATTATTTCGTTAGCTTTACGATTTTGGGTTTTAAAGTTGTAATAAGGCCTTTGGTTTATTTTATATTGCTTTATGTTTGACGTATTTATGTTTTGCTCAAATTACTTTAAATAGGATTTTTTCTAAAATCATGAACAAAGGTTTTCCAAAATAGATTAACAAATGGATTTCGCAACAAACCTTCGCAAATATTTTAACTTAGAGATGTTCTCTTAAATTATCAATGACATTTTCAAAAGTTACGATTAAAGTTCACTACATTGATTTTCGACTCATCAATCAACCTCCCAAAAATACTTGTATTTTATCTATGTTTTCGCAATGTTTTCAAATTGCTTCTACAACTCTATTTCCAAACGTCATACTTTCATAAATTATTTATTTCAAATATGTTTTCGCAACCAAAAGGGTTTTTTTTAGATTATTACGTTATCGAGTAGATCACAATTGCTTAAGTGTTTTGGGTTTTAACAAGAAGGCTATAATTCTCAAACAAGTTTTTAACAATCGCAAAGATGGTTTTGAAAAAAAAAAAAAACTTCCATGTGACACGCCAGATTCAGGCCTAACTTCTAGGCCATGTTTGGGGTGTTACAGATAGATCCGGATGTGAAATCTGCATATTCGGAATCGAAACCCCACATTTTGGGCCACACGAGCGTGTGGGGCTATTTGGGCCTAAAATGGATTTTAGGCCCAATAGCTCTATAGAAACCCAAAAAGGGGCATGAGTCGCTCGAGGCGATAGTAGGCCTTTGGAAAGGTCATTAATGAAGAAATTACGAAAATACCCTTGGAGGGTAAATTACCAAAATGCCCCTGGGCTGCGAAATTACAAAAATACCCTCAATGGATTGAGTGACTGTTTTACCCTCAGTGTTGCCTTGTGATGTGTGCATGTTTACATTACTCTATTATATGTTGGTATCTACATTGCACTTTGTCATGTTGCATGAGGCGGGTTAATGACTAAAGAGCAGTGTAGTCTGGTGGCATAGCCACATATATATATATATATATATACATATAATTATGACTCCAGTGGCTCAGCCTCAATTATTCTGTGATTAGCAGCTTGTTTGCGGCATCGGTGTGTTTGGCGGGATGGGTTGACTTGATCCCCACAGGTGTGATTGGTTGGTACAGGGGTGTGTTTGGTTGGATTGGGTTGGGATGCACTATTTCATCTACATTTTCATGATTATAGGGCTCAGGCCCAAATTGATGTTTTATGGGTTCGGGCCCAATTAATGCTAGAATAGGGGATTACACACTGAGTTCACGTAACTCACCCCTTTTATTTAAACTCGCAGGCAAACCCCAGCGATAGAGGATTTGGAGCCATGGAGGACTCAATGGTGGCCATACAACGGATATTTCTCTCAAACTTTAGTAAAGTCGGTTTTTATGTTTTCTTTAAGATTATTTATTTATTTTGGCTTGTTATTTTGTAATAAGACCATTGGTATATTTTTCTTTTAACCTTTCAATTATAACTGTTAAACTCATAAATACGAGGTTTTCTTAAAACATTAACAATCGCTTTCAAAAATATCACGTTACTGCAAATATTCAAAATCGATTTTCATTACAAAGGCAGTTTTCAAGTTAATTACAACTTTTCTAAAATGGACACTGAGTAAATAAGATATTTATAAACAATCAACGTAACTCGGAGTTTTCAAAAGAGGTGCAAACATTTTCAACGAATGCTTAGTTTTTAAACAACCCTTCTATGTGACATGCTAGATCCGGTCATAACGTCTAGGCCGGGTTTGGGATGTTACATGCTTAATTACAAATGTGTAAAATCATTAATTAAAAATAAAAAAATATTTTTAAAATATTAATTACAAATATTTAATGGTTATATTTAAATATTTAAAATGTAGTTTCTATATTCTAATTAAATTTTATAAGTAATTAATATTTATTACTTAAAAATATTTAAAATTAAAATTTATATTTCATATATTAAAATATTAACAAGTTATAGTAATTTTATATTCTTACTAAAATATAATAATATTAACTAATTTAAATTTTATTTAAATATATATTTGTTACTTGATAATAACATGTTTAAAATGAATATTTTATTTCTCAAAAGTACTTTTTGACAGCAATGCTAAATACTCAAATTTTAAAGCAAACTTTTCAAAAGTACTTTTCCACAACACTTTTCAAAAGCACTTTTCAAAAGCATTGCAAAACTAGCCCTAAATCATTTTTGAAATCGTGCACTAGAATTTCTTTATTTTATTTATTGTACTTTGTTTTCTAGTTTTTAAATATTTCTCGAATCCAAATATTTTTCCCTCACCAAAGTGTTTGAAATCATTTTCATAAATAATTCTTTTACAGTCCCTGTGGGTACAATAACTCAACATTTACTTGTCACTTTATTACTTGTTGCGATTGTGTACATTTGCACATTTCCACCATTCCAAGTTTTTGGCCCCGTTGCCGGGGACTATTTTAAAACCATTATTTCTGAATCTATTTTTACTTTTTGGTTTCTTTATTTTTTAATTTTTATTTACTTAATTTTTCTGTGATTATTTCAGGTGTTTATGAGTATTGACCAGATTATTGACTTACTCCCTGTTGACTTTGAAATTGAACGAACCTTTTGACAGTGAAGAAGACAAACGGACTAGAGAAGGACCGAAGAGATGAACTTCGAGAATATGAATCAAGGAAATGGGGCAAACCTTGCTCAGAATCCTATCCTTATTGCTAATGATAGGGATAGAGCTTTACGATAGTATGCTGTGCCAGTGTTCAATGATCTTAATCCAGATATTAGGAGACCCAAAATCGAGGCACAATAATTTGAGCTAAAACCAGTCATGTTCCAGATGCTTCAGACAGTGGGCCAATTCAGTGGAATGCCTACTAAAGATCCTCATCTTCACTTAAGACTAATTATGGAAGTGAGCGATTCTTTCAAGTTAGCCGAAGTTCCCGAAGATGGCTTACGACTAAAGTTGTTCCCTTATTCGTTAAGGGACAAAGCTCGTGCCTAGTTGAACTCATTGCCACCGAACTCCATTTCTACATGGCAAGAATTAGCCGAGAGATTCATTATGAAGTTTTTCCCGCCAAGCAAGAATACTAAGCTAAGGAACGAGATCACTACCTTCTACCAAATGGATGATGAGTCCTTGTATGAAGCATGGGAAAGATTTAAAAAATTATTACGAAAATGCCCTCATCATGGAATCCTACATTGCATTCAACTTGAGACATTTTATAATGGTATCAACGCTTACTCAAGGATGGTAGTGGACGCCTCTACTAATGGTAATCTCCTTTTTAAGTCATATAACGAGGCTTATGAAATTATTGAGAGGATTGCCATCAACAATCATCAATGGCCAACCAGTCGAGCAGCGTCAGGAAGACGAGTCATTGGAATACATGAAGTAGACACTTTTACTTCACTCGCATCTTAAGTATCATCAATATCATCAATGCTTAAAAATATTACTACTAATGGACCTAGTAGTTTTGCAGTACAGCCGCCTAAACAATTTGAGAATATAGCATGTGTCTATTGTGGGGAGGGACATTTGTTCGAAGAATGTCCATCAAACCCAGAATCGATATACTACATTGGTAATCAGAACCAAAACTGAGGAAGGCAAGGGTTGTAGTCCAATTTTTATAACCCATTGTGGAGAAACCACTTAAATTTCTCCTAGAGTAACCAAGGGGCTGGAACCAGTACCGCTTACACCCAATGTAACACCCCAACCTGGCCTAAATGTTACGACTGGATCTGGCATGTCACATTGAAAGGTTGTTAAAGAATCTACGTGTTCGTTAGAAATATCAAGTTTTGTGAAAAATCCAATTTGTTTTATAGTTCTCTTTGCAAGAAAAAATTCGTTGCTATTTCCGATGATCTTGTTTATAATTAATGCAACTCAATGAGTTTCAGAAAAATGACATTTAAATTATTATAGACATACGATATTTTGAAAAGAGTTATCAATGTTAAGAAAATATGGAGTTTTATCCATTTTAGTTTTTAAACGTGTATTAATATTATAGAAAAACCGTTGTTAATGTTTTAGATAATCCCAAATTGAGCACTTAAAATTAAAACGCAGTAACCAAATTAAAAGCTAAAACCAAAATAAAATACCAAGGCCTTATTACAAAACAAAGATCCAAATTTAAATAAAATATATAGTACCAGAAAATGAAATTTATTAGGCTACGATGTATGGCCACCGCAGAGTTCACCTCGGCTTCAAATTCGCAAAGTTAGGAATTACCTGCAAAATTAAGCAGAGGGGTGAGTTACAAGAACTCAGTGTGTAATCTGCTATATGAACGATAACTGGGCATATGCCCATAGAAACACATTGAGCCTTAGCTCTCACTGTATTGAAATTGGCTGAAGGCCATACAAGTCAAATTGGGCCGTAGCCCTAACAACATGGCATAAATAGTGAATGCAATGCAACCCAGCCCAACCTAGTATTCCATCCTCTACACTCCGCTCCATATGTCCAACCTCAGCACACCTGTGGGGATTTCTACAATCAACCCTCCACCCGCTACACTCCTCATTGGCAGTCATGCTGCTCAAAGCTGATATAATGTGACAGAGTCACCGATATATGTGGCACCAAGCCATCGAAACAATGTCGCAGAGCCACCAAAATAATAATATTATCGGCACACAGTCCTGGGTAAATATGATTGACACAGAGTCATCAATAACTGTATTATGCTTGGCACATAGCCATCAGCGACGGTAATATAATTGGCACACAGCCTTGCGTAAATACGATTGGCACAAAACCATAATCAAGATGGCACAGAGCCATATTTATTTTGGCATATTGCCATTATACAGAATGTGGTAAAGCCATCGATATATACTTCCCCGATCATCAATATCCCATCCCAATGCAATATGTCGTATATGTCATGCTCAATCATTACACGTGTATGCAGAATGGCCATGTTCAGTAACAATCATTTAAACATGTAATAATAGCATATCAGTCATAAAACCACAGGCAAACCAGTCATATCGTAGCACAAGCCAATCACTTACCTACAAGGGCAAATCAACCATTTTACCCTATAATGGTATTCCGGTAATCCTACCCTTCAGGGGTAGTTCGATAATTCTACACATAACTAATTCCTATATGCAGTGTATCTCAAACATAATCAATCATACAATTAACACATAAAATGATAGTACTACCATGAGGGTACAACGGTTATTTTGTCATTTAGGGGTAAAATAGTAATTTCACAAATTGAGCGTATTTCGATAATTTTACAAACTGGGGGTATTTTGGTAATTTCACCAATTGAGGTTGTTTCAGTAATTTCACAACTAGGTGTATTTCGATAATTTCATAAACAGGGGGTATTTCGGTAATTTCGCAAATTAGTGATATTTTAGTAATTTTACAAACCTGGGGTATTTTAGTAATTTCACAAACTAGGGGTATTTTGGTAATTTCACAAACTAAAGGGTATTTTCGTAATTTTACAACCCATGGGGTATTTTGGTAATTTTACAAATTAGGGGTATTTTAGTAATTTCAAAACCCGAGGTTTTCGATAATTTTGCAAACCAGGGGTATTTCGGTAATTTTACAAACCAAGGGTATTTCAATAATTTTGCAAACCAGGGGGTATTTCGATAATTTTGCAAGCTAGGGGTATTTCGATCATTTTACAAATCAGGGTATTAATGACCCAACAGAAGGTCCACTGTCGTCTCGAACGACTCAAGTATTCTAAACAGAGATAATGATTCGAATGGGCCTAAGACCCATTCTCGGCCCAAGTGGGCCCACACACTCGTGTGGCCCATTCAACCCAAACCTAGCCATATATATGAGATTCACATAGTCTAGTTCACTATCAACTACTCAATCATACAATTTACTCATATGGGCCTCTGGGCCCATTGGGCCCACTTAGCCCCTTTCGGGCCATCGTGGCCCAACAGCCCACACCCACAAGAATACTCATGGTGGCCTCGATTATCGCATCGAAGCTTCCATACGTGCGCTTGCACGATTGTGTGGCTACCATCGCCGTGTGACCGACATTTCGGCATTTACCACTGTACAACTATAGTAGAGAGAGTACACACCTGATAGGAGTCTGAAGCTACTAAACCGTGCTCCGAGCACTCCTACGTCCAACGCCAACAATGTATGCTTATTCTTCTCCTAGACAGCTCTATATATAGCTTGCTTCTCACTATCCTTCTTTGTATTTTTTCGACGTCGGATTCCACCGTCAGTAGAGTTTAAATCCAACTCAAACTCTTGCTGTCCAATCTGCAAAATAAGTACTCCCTTACTGTCCATAAGATTCGAACCCAGGCTCTGTCATAAGCCAATTCACGCCACTTGCCACTAAGCCACCAGCTGCTCTTGTAACTAAAACCAAGTGCAACTAAATATAAATCTATGGCCAAGGTCTAAATCTATTTTGTAAAAATACCAAAAAGAAAAGCAAGTGCCACGCCTTGAACCTTGGATCTCCTTCCTTCCTTTTGGTGTCATCCCCTTACCACTTATGTGGTGTCACTTTGCCACTACACCACACACTCCACTTGTGTCATTTTCTCCACATTTTATTCTTAAAGCCTACCTACTAACTCCCAGTTTTATTCACCTAAAATCAAAATTTTTCCTAAGGCCTAACTTGAACCCGGGACTTCATAGAAGCCCCCTAACCTCCCAAAATCTCTCACCTACTAGATCCAACTTGCATTAAAGCCACTCTCTTATTCTAAAAAATTTTAATCGCTACTACGCCGAAGGCCCATTGGGCCCAATCCTATCAAGCCCAAATTCGGGATGTTAAAAATCTACCCCCTTAAAGAAATTTCGTCCTCTAAATTTCCAACTAACTAACAGTCGTACATCCTAACCTACAACACTATGCTAACGCTGCCCTCTTTGATTCTAATAACAGTAATACACTTTCTAACTTAATCTTGGTACCGCTTCAAACAACCAAATATCTAACACAGAAGCAAACAGATTTTTTCCACACATCCACATAATTCCTATAGTCATACATCACATCCACACATCATAGAATGAATACTAGAAATACATTCATTTCAGCACATAACAGAGCATAAGGTCAAGAAACTTACGGATTTGGTGTCAGAGACTCGGGTGCCATACTTCCCAATAAGACCTATATTTTTAAACCATGTTTCAAACCAATTTTTGGAAAACATTTTCAAACTCATTCCACAGTCGAGTTTTGCAACCTAGGCTCTGATACCACAATTGTAACACCTCAAACCGGCCTAGACATTACGACTGAATCGAGCATGTCACATTGAAAGGTTATTAAAGAATCTACGCATTCGTTAAAAATATCAAGTTTTGTGAAAAATCCAATTTGTTTTATAGTTCTCTTTGCCAAAAACATTTTTGTTGCTATTTTCGATGATCTTGTTTATAATTAATCCAACTCAATGAGTTTCAAAAAAATGACATTTAAATTATTGTAGACATGCGATATTTTGAAAAGATTATCAACGTTAAGAAAATCTAGAGTTTTATCCATTATAATTTGTAAACCGTGTATTAATATTATAAAAAAACCGTTATTAATGTTTTAGAAAATCCCAAATTGAGCATTCAAAATTAATAAGAAGTAACCGAATTAAAAGCTAAAACCAAAACAAAATACCAAGGCCTTATTACAAAATAAAAACCCAAATTTAAATAAAATCTACAGTACTACAAAACAAAATTTATTAAGCTACAATGTATGGCCACCACAGAGTTTACCTCGGTTCCAAATCCGCAAAGCTAGGAATTACCTGCACAATTAAACAGATGGGTGAGTTACGGAAACTCAGTGTGTAATCCCCTATACGAATGATAACTGGGCCTATGCCCACCGAAACACATTGAGCTTTAGCTCTCACAGTAATGAAATTGGCCGAAGCCCATACGAGTCGAATTGGGCTGTAGCCCTAACAACATGGCATAAATAGTGAATGCAATGTAACCCAGCCCAACCTAGTATTCCATCCTCTACACTCCACTCCATATGTCCAACCTTAGCACACCTGTGGGGATTTCTACAATCAACCCTCCATCCGCTACACCCCTCGTTGGTAGTCATGCTGACAGTCATGCTGCTCAAAGCCGATATAATGTGACAGAGTCATTGATATATGTGGCACCAAGCCATCAAAATAATGTGGAAGAGCCACCAAAATAATAATATAATTGGCACACAGCCCTGGGTAAATATGATTGACACAAAGTTATCAATAATTGTATTATGCTTTGCATATAGCCATCAGCAACGATAATATAATCGACACACAACCTTGGGAAATACGATTGGCACAAAGCCATAATCAAGATGACACAGAGCCATATTTAGGTTGGCATATAGCCATTATACAGAATGTGGCAGAGCCACCGATATATACTTCCCTGATCATCAATATCCCATCCCTATGCAATATGTCGTGTATGTCATGCTCAATCATTACACGTGTATGCAAAATAGCCATGCTTAGTAACAATCATTTAAACATGTAATAAAAGCATATCAGTCATACAACCACAGCCAAAACGGTCATATCATAGCACAAGCCAATCACTTACCTACAAGGGAAAATTAGTCATTTTACCCTGTAAGTGTATTCCGATAATCTTACCCTTCAGGGGTAGTTCAGTAATTCTACTCATAACTAATTCTTGTATACAATGTATCTCAAACATAATCAATCATAAAATTAACACATAAAACGCTAATACTTCCACGAGGGTACAACGGTCATTTTATCGTTTAGGGGTAAAACAGTAATTTCACAAATCGAGGGTATTTCGATAATTCCACAATTTGGATGTATTTTGGTAATTTCACAAATGAGGGGTATTTTGGTAATTTCACAAACTAGGGGTAGTTTGGTAATTTCACAAAAGGGGGTATTTCGATAATTTTACAAACTATGGGTATTTCGGTAATTTCACAAACTAGGTATTTTGGTAATTTCACAAATCAGGGGTATTTTGGTAATTTCACAAATCAGGGGTATTTCGATAATTTTACAAACCAAGGGTATTTCAGTAATTTTACAAATAAGGGGTTTTTTGGTAATTTTACAAACTAGGGGTATTTTGGTAATTTCACAAACCAGGGGTATTTCGATAATTTTGCAAACCAGGGGTATTTTAGTAATCTTGCAAACCAGGGGTATTTCGATAATTTTGCAAACCAGGGGTATTTCAGTAATTTTGCAAACCAGGGGGTATTTCAGTAATTTTGTAAACTAGGGGTATTTCGGTCATTTTACAAATCAGGGTATTAACGACCCAATAGAAGGTCCATTCTCGCCTCGAATGACTCATGTATTCTAAACAGAGATAATGATGTGAATGGGCCTAAGGCCCATTCTCGGCCCAAGTGGGCCCACACACTCGTGTGTCCCATTCAGCCCAAACCTAGCCACATTTATGAGATTCACATAGTCTAGTTCACTATCTACTACTCAATCATATAATTTACTCATATGGGCCCCCGGACCCATTAGGCCCCTCTCAGGCCATCGTGGCCCAACAGCCCACACCCACAAGAATACTTATGGTGGCCTCGACTATCACGTCGAAGCTTCCACACGTGCGCTCGCACGCTCGTTGAAACACCCCAAACCCAGCCCAAAAAGCCTGACCGGATTTGATATGTTCCTCGAGTAAAACTTTAACAAAATTCTCATTGTTTAAGAAAAACTTGATGATTTTTGAATAAAACAGATTAACTTAAAGATCGGGTTGAAATTTAATTGTAAAGTAATTTCACATCTTCTTAAAACATTATTTTTAAGAGAAATTAATAAGTTAAAGAAAAACCAAATTTTTTGAAAATTCTATTTATTATTGAAAACCATATATACATATATATGTATTAGTGTCAAAAGCAGTTTAAATTATTTATCAAAATCATTTAGTTACTTAATTAATAATTGTTTATGGCGTAATAAAAATAAATCCAAACATAAAAATTAAAAAGCAGTTCATAGTAGCCTTATTACATAAAATAGCAAAACCCATAATAAAGTCTAAGAAGTAAAATTTAATAAGTTTAAATTGGAAAATCTCCAAAATACTTGATATGAGCATTGGCCACCACAGAGTCCTTCTTGACCGATCCATCACACTACTTAATCATCGAAAAGTTATCCCACAAAGGGGTGAGTCATAAACTCAATGTGTAACACATACATTAAAAAGCCCATTTGATCATATGCCTTAAAGCCCAATAAGTACACATATAGCCATAGGCCCATTTAAGTCATTTTTAGCCCAAAAGCCCATTTTCATAGAAGGTTATATAATAATCATTTAAAATCATACGAATATACACATATAATGAAATGCAAACCCGGCCCACCTAATATCCATCCGCTACACACCACCCGTACCAACCAAACACACCGTGGGGATTACTAAATCGACCCTCCATCCGCTACACACCATCGAAGCGATTCTTGTCGCAGCAACATGCACATCGCCTTATAATTTTGTGGCAAGGCCACCGGACAAAATTGTGACCAAGTCATTGATTTCAAATATGTGACCGTAGTCACCAGATTCACATATGTGACCAAGTCACCAGATTTCAAATATGTGACCAAGTCACAGGATATTATGGTAAAACCACCAAAATACTTCCCTTTATCACATTCACCCATATGCCCATGCAGATACATATTATTCATTTTTCATGCCATTTGCCCCAAAATCATAACAAAATCATACTTATGTCATAATTATGCATATAGCAAAATTAATGTAATATTTGGGGTAAACATACACGAATATCGTATACCACCGAATGGTATCCACAATCATTATCAAACATATTGTCATATAATCACATTTAATACATAGATCTATGAGATTTTATTGTAAGGTTACACACCTTATGACCGTGAGAATGATACCTTCTCGCCGTCAACACCTAGTTAATTATCACACTTGGTTAGAATATACTATTACTAATAAAACTATATTTATTGACGAGAGATCTAAATCCTTACCCTGATTCTCGAACAACCGTTATTTGTGGTTTTCTCCGCTAGATGGATCAAAACTCACGATATCCCACCAACGTAAAGTGGTTCGGTTATGCGTACTACTTCAAATAACCGATCTTCGTTAGCGGAGGGTCCACAACCCGTGGAAAATCTCTTATTGCCGATCTGACCCTTCGTTTGAAGTTCGATGGTAAAAACAAAGCCTCCTCTCTTCCAAACACTCCGTCTTGCTCTTTTCTTACCTATCTTGTTAGTCTCAAAACACCCTTAATAAAGTTGATTAGTGATCCATTCTAAAAGGATTGATACGATCAAAATTAATAATCCTTACCTTGGATGATTTCGAAAGATCACTTCTTAAAAGTTGGCTTCAACAAAGATCCTTAAAAATCCCTTCCAAGGATTCAGCCTAGGGGAGAAAAATAAGAGGATTAATGTTTTCTAAATCAAATATAGTTAAAAGAAATAAAGAAAACAATTGACAAAACCTTACTTGATCACTTTGAATATTTGGCCTTGAACAAAAGAAGAGAAAAAAATGATGATTCGGCTTGCACAAAAAGAAAAGAGAAAAAGATAGTGATTTATGGCTAAAATGGTTTCGGTTTTCAATAAAAGAAAAGAAGAAAAGGAATTCAATATGGAAGATGATTCGGTTGACAAAAGAGATGAAAAGAGTGTTGATTTTGGTGTTGGTAGAAAATAGTTTTGGTTGAGAGAAGGAAGAAAGAAAAATGAAATTGAAAGAATTGAGAAAGAGAAGATGAAGAAAAGATGATGATGAAGATGATTTCAAAAGAAAAGAGATAGGTTTAGAGACCTATGCACATTCGGCCAAGAGGAAGAAATTGAAGAAGAAAATAGTTCTTTGCACTTTGGTAGTTTCGGCAATGAGGGAAAAAGAAAAGAAGAAAAACTTTTGATGCTTATGACTAAAGAAGACCACAATTTGAGAGAAAATGCATTTTAACCAAAATGGTCAAAATGAAAGCCAAAACAAAGAGAAATTTTTACCTAAACTCAATAACAAATTCGGCTTGGAGAAAAACTTTTGGAGAAATGAGAGAAAATGCACAAAAATGCTAGAGTTTTTGGCCAACTATCACCCCCTAACCCAAGTCAAAATCGACCAACTAGCTTGCCAACATTATCCCCCATTTTCCTCCATGTTTCTTCCCCATCAACCCTTAAATTGCTATCACAATTAACTATCCCCTTTAGCCCCTAAAACCAACTAGATTCATGGTCAAATGACCATGAAAAGTTTCAAGACAAAGTCCTTACTTCAAGCCTTTTGTCCCTTCATCTTATCATCCTTTCATGATTCCATACCATAAGTTTTAGCTTACCTTTTTCATATGGTCAAATAACCAAAATTAAAAAGATGCTCATCCATTCTAGAAGAGTCTTGGCCGACACTATAGGGAAGGAAACAAAATAAAATCCTCCCAATTGCTAGCTAGGGATTCAACCTCTCCCTCAAGCACTCATCCATGCATCCTAACCACCTTGCCAATTACTCATCTTATGCTTAACACCTCTTGTCATTATTTCTTAAAGCCTCACATGCTTAGCTCCATCTTAATTATTAAAAATTTCATAAATCACTAATCATTCACTTAATTAATGAAGTTCAAAAATAAACTTCCAAAACATACTCAATCATAATTAAGCATGCAACATCATCAATTAAGTAAAGATGCATAACCCTAATTATCGAGGATGTTACGCTTCTACCCCTTAAAATAATTTCATCCTCGAAATTACCTGGTTGGAACAAGTGAGGATATTGCTGTCGCATCGCTTCCTCCGGTTCCCACGAAGCTTCTTCTGATCCATGATTACGCCATAATACTTTGACGAGAGGAACCGACTTTCTCCGTAAAACATTTACATCCCGCTTCAGAATTTGAATTGGCTCCTCTTCATAAGACAAGTCTGGTCTTAATTCCACCTCCTCAACTGGCACTACATGAGATGGATCTGACCGGTAACGGTGTAACATTGAAACATGGAACACATCGTGCATTTGCTTCAATTCCGAAGGTAATTCTAACTGATATGCCATAGGTCTGACCCGCTTCAAAACGCGATAAGGTCCAATGAACCTGGGACTTAATTTCCTTTTGCGACCAAATCTCATCACCTTTTTCCAAGGTGAAACCTTCAAGAATACTTGATCTCCCATAGCAAACTCTATTTCCTTTCGCATAAGATCTGCGTACGACTTTTGTCTGTCAGATGCTTCCTTTAATCGAGCCCGGATTACCTTAACCTTTTCTTCAGATTCAGCCACTATTTCTGGACCCAAAATCGACGTTCCCTAATTACATCCAACGGTAGGAGTGCGACACTTAGTCCATATAGTGCTTCATATGGTGCCATCCGAATCTTGGCTTGGTAATTGTTGTTGTACATAAATTCGCTAACGGTAAGAACTCCTCCCAACTTCCTTTGAAATCTATCACACATCCCTTAACATATCTTCTAAAATTTGATTACTCGCTCAGACCGGCCGCCGATTATGGATGAAATGCCGATGAAATCAATCGCTACCCAAGGCCCGATGCAATGCTTTCCAAATCGAGACGTAAACCTCAGATTCCTATCTGAAATAATCGACACCGGCACTCCATGCAATCTCACAATCTCAGCCACATATAACTTCGCCAATTTCTGCAAAGAGTAATCAACCCGAACTGGGATAAAATGTACAGATTTCATCATTCGGTCCACTATCACCCATACAAAGTCTTTCTTAGTAGGCGTAAGAGGAAGCCCACTAACAAAGTCCATGGTGATTCTCTCCCACTTCCACGGTGGAATCTTTATCGGCTGAAGCAATCCCGAAGGTACTTGATGTTCAGCCTTGACTTGCTGACACGTTAAGCACTTTCCTACAAACTCCGTAACTTCCCATTTAAGACCAGGCCACCAAAATTGATCTCGCAAATCTTGGTATAACTTACTTCCTCCAGGATGCATAGCATAAGGGCTACTATGCGACTCTTGACGAATCTTTTGCCTCAATTCTCGATCCCTCGGCATACAGACTTTACCTTTAAAACATAATACCCCATCGCTGTTAATACTATAATCATCTAATTTCCCATTTTGTACCTGCTGTAGCTTTACACTCAGATCTTCATCGATCAACTGCCTCTCTTTCACTTAACTCAACCATGTCGGCTTAACTTGAAGTTCTGCCAACAAGCTTCCGTCATCGAAAAGATTAAGATGTGCAAACATCGCCCTTAAATCTAACACCACTTTTCGACTTAGAGCGTCTGCCACTACATTCGCCCATGGGTGGTACTCGATAGAACGATCGTAGTCTTTCAACAACTCTATCCACCTTCACGCCTCAAATTCGGTTCTTTACGAGTCAAGAATATTTCAGACTTTTGTGGTCCGTGTATATCACTGACTTCTCCCCGTATAGATAATGTCTCCAAAACTTTAAGAGCAAAGACTACTGCTGCCAACTCCAAGTCATGCGTCGGGTAATTAACCTCGTGTGGTGTCAACTATCGAGACGCATACGCAACTACCTTCCCGTCTTGCATCAGAACACATCCTAATCCCGTGTGAGAAGCGTCACAATACACAATAAAATCCTTTCCTGCCTCAGGCTGAATCAAAATCGGAGCTTCAGTCAAAACCTTCTTGAGCTTCTCAAAACTCTCTTGTTGCTTATCAGCCCACACGAAAGGTACTTCCTTTCTCAACAATTTCGTTAAAGGTGCAGCTATCGAAGAAAATCCTTCAACAAATCTTCGTAGTATCCCCGCTAATCCCAAGAAAGCTGTGAACTTGAATTCTACGGACTTAGGTGGTTTCAATCTAACACGACCTCAATCTTCCGATGATCCACCCTTATCCCTTGCAGACACCACATGGCCTAAAATGCAACCTCTTTCACCAAAATTCACACTTTACGAATTTGGCATACAACTTCTTCTCCTTAAAACTCGCAACACAATCCAAGATGCTCATCATGTTCTACCTCGGACTTAGAATACACCGGGATGTCGTCTATGAACACCACGATTTAACCGATCCAAGTAGGCTGGAAAATCCGGTTCATCATATCCATGAACGCATTTGGGCGTTCGTCAATCCGAATGGCATTACGGAAATTCATAATGCCCACATCTAGTTCTCGAAAGTCGTCTTATGGATATCCGCTTCTTTCACTTTAAGTGATGATACCCGACCTTAGATCAATCTTTGAGAATACCGCAGCTCCTTAAGCTAATCGAACAAGTCATCAATCCTCGGCAAAGGATACTTGTTCTTAATGGTCACTTATTCAACCGCGGTAGTCTATACACATCCTCATCGATCCGTCCTTCTTCTTCACAAATAGGACAGGTGCTCCCCATGGAGACACACTAGGTTGGATAAATCCACGATCAAGCAACTCCCGAATCTAAGCCTTAAGCTCAACTAATTCCTTGGTGCCATTCTATATGGAGCAATAGAAAGCGGCACCGTTCGTGCAATAAATCAATCCGAATTCTACCTCACGATCCGGAGGCAAACCTGGAAGTTCTTCTGGAAAAACATCTACAAATTCATTCACAGTCCTGACTTTATTAACAGTTGCCTCCTTAGCCTCCAAGGCACTCACCACCATCAGGAAGGCTACACATCCCTTTCTAACCATCTTTTCTGCCTTAAGAGCGGATACTACATTAGATAAGTAGTTCCGTCTCTCGCCCATCACTACAACTTCTTTCTCATCAAAAGTTCTTAAGGACATTCGTTTAGCAGCACAATCCACATTTGCACGATACTTCACAAGCCAGTCCATGCCTAAGATCCGGTCGAATTCTCTGAATGGCAACTTCATTAAATCAGCCGAAAATTGCGTCCCTTGAACTTCTAAAGGTACTTCCTTAAAAAGTTTGTCTATTACTCTTATCATCCTAAAGGACTAAATCGATCATCTTCCTAGGTACAGTCTCAGAAGTCACATGCAAAGTTCCAGATACTTCACTAGCGATATAGGAATGAGTTGACCCTATATCTATCAAAGCAATAAAGGGCAACCCAGAAATCAGAAACGTACTCGTAATAACATCAGGTGCGTCACTATCCTCTCTACGATGAATCAGATATACCAGACACATTTGTCTCGCCTCGGAGCTACCACTGCCTCTGCCTGAAGTTCCACGACCTCTACCAGAGCCATTACCCCTTCCATTTGGACCACGGCCCTTTATCGGTTGCTGTTCACCTCTGCCAGCCTGATTAACCCCCTGACTTGCTGGGCGATTCTTGTCTGAATTCTTCGGGCAATCCTTGATCATATGATCCTTCGACCCACACTTGAAACATCCCCCAGTCTTTTTCCAACACTCTCTCGGGTGCATCTTCCCACATTGAGTACAAGCACGTTGTTGTCCACCCGTAGCAGTCTGCTAACCTCGCGGTCCTTCATTTCTTGGTTTCTTTTGGGAATTCCCGGATGACCCTGAAGATCTAAAGCATCTCTTATTCTTATTCTGGCCTCTGTCCCTGTTCTGTCTTTCAGTCCGCTTAACCTCTTCAGCTATTCTTGCTCTTTCTACTAAGATTGCAAAGTCTCTTTCCCGGTGCGTAGCAATCATCACTCGCAGTTCATCTCTAAGTCTATCTTTAAATCTGACACACCGTTCATATTCAGTAGCTACTATCCCTCTGGTATAACGGCTAAGTCGTAAAAACTCTGCTTCATATTCAGCTATCGACTTGTTTCCTTGCACCAAATTCAGAAATGTCTTCCTCTGGGAATCGATGTAGCTAGCTCCAACATATTTTCCTTCGAATTTAATTTTAAAATACCCCCAATCCAGTCGATCCCAGGGGTACTCTCCTTAAGAGTGAGCCACCACTGACAGGCCTCATCACGGAGTAGTGAAATAGCACCTTTCAGCTTTTCTTCAGCAGTGCAGTCTAAATCGTCCATGATCCTTTCGACTGCCTCCAACCAGTATTCAGCTACATTTGGAGCTACTCCAGATACTCCACTGAAAGCCTCAGCTCCATTCGATCTTAGTCTCTCAGCTACTGACTTTCGAGACCCATTTCCAGAACTAGCTTCTGCTACTCATTCTAAAACTCGCAGCACAGCTTGTGATACTGCGTCACCTCCTCCATTTTGCTCTTGAAAATCCACCCTAACAGCTGGTGGCGGAGCTTCATTTTCGAAACCTTGACCAGATCTAACTGGTTCGACATAGCCATTCTTCCTCTTCCACGTCCACGACGACCACGCCCCTAGAACTCATGTCTACTACGCGCTTTTATCTGCTTTTTTGAAAAAGTCTTATATATTAGAGTCTTGTCACTTCTTATTAAAAGAAAGTTTTATGAAACAGATATTCAAATTGGTTTTCCGTAGTAGATGTACAAACACCTAGGGTCCATGTCTCTAAAGTATAGTTTCCTTAAGCTTATCATACATTCATATCACTTATCAATAAAGATACATACACGATGGATCTGGGCTGAGAACTCAAGTGCCATGCTCTTATAAAATCATTTAACTTAAGAAACTTTCAAAAAGTCATTTGGGTCAAATTTTTGAAAATGTTGTGGGCTTCAAAACCCAAGGCCGAGAGTTTAAAACTGAGCTCTGATACCAAGTTGAAACACCCCAAACCCGGCCCAAAAAGCCTGACCGGATTTGATATGTTCCTCGAGTAAAACTTTAACAAAATTCTCATTGTTTATGAAAAACTTGATGATTTTTGAATAAAACAGATTAACTTAAAGTTCGGGTTGAAATTTAATTGTAAAGTAATTTCACATCTTCTTAAAACATTATTTTTAAGAGAAATTAATAAGTTAAAGAAAAACCAAATTTTTATGAAAATTCTATTTATTATTGAAAACCATATATACATATATATGTATTAATGTCAAAAACCAGTTTAAATTATTTATCAAAAATCATTTAGTTACTTAATTAATAATTGTTTATGGCAGAATAAAAATAAATCCAAACATAAAAATTAAAAATAGTTCATAGTGGCCTTATTACATAAAATAGCAAAAACCCATAATAAAGTCTAAGAAGTAAAATTTAATAAGTTTAAATTGGAAAATCTCCAAAATACTTGATATGAGCATTGGCCACCACAGAGTCCTTGTTGACCCGATCCATCGCACTACGAATCATCTGAAAAGTTATCCCACAAAAGGGGTGAGTCATAAACTCAATGTGTAACACATACATTAAAAAGCCCATTCGATCATATGCCTTAAAGCCCAATAAGTACACATATAGCCATAGGCCCATTTAAGTCATTTTTAGCCCAAAAGCCCATTTTCATAGCAGGTTATATAATAATCATTTAAAATCATACGAATATACACATATAATGAAATGCAAACCCAGCCCACCTAATATCCATCCGCTACACACCACCCGTACCAACCAAACACACCGTAGGGATTACTAAATCGACCCTCCATCCGCTACACACCATCGAAGGCAGTTGCTGCAGTCAACATGCACATCGCCCTTATAATTTTGTGGCAAGGCCAACAGACAAAATTGTGACTGAAGTCACCGGATTTCAAATATGTGACCGTAGTCACCAGATTCACATATGTGACCAAGTCACGGATTTCAAATATGTGACCAAGTCACGGATATTGTGGTAAAGCCACCAAAATACTTCCCTTTATCACATTCACCCATATGCCCATGCACATACATATTATTCATTTTTCATGCCATTTACCCCAAAATCATAACAAAATCATACTTATCTCATAATTATGCATATAGAAAAATTAATGAATATTTGGGGTAAACATACCTGAATATCGTATACCACTGAATGGTATCCACAATCATTATCAAACATATTGTCATATAATCACATTTAATACATAGATCTATGAGATTTTATTGTAAGATTACACACCTTATGATTGTGAGAATGATACCTTCTCGCTCGTCAACACCTAGTTAATTATCACACTTGGTTAGAATATACTATCACTAATAAAACTATATTTATTGACGAGAGATCTAAATCCTTACCCTCGGATTCTCGAACAATCGTTATTTGTGGTTTTTCTCCGCTAGATGGATCAAAACCCGCTGATATCCCACCAACGTAAAGTGGTTCGGTTGTACGTACTACTTCAAATAATCGATCTTCATTAGCAGAGAGTCCACAACCCGGTGGAAAATCTCTTATCGCCGATCTGACCATTCGTTTGAAGTTCGACGGTAAAACAGTGCCTCCTCTCTTCCAAACACTCAGTCGCTCTTTTCTTACCTATCTTGTTAGTCTCAAAACACCCCTAAATAAAGTTGATTAGTGATCCATTCTAAAAGGATTGATACGATCGAAATTAATAATCCTTACCTTGGATGATTTGAAGATCACTTCTTAAAAGTTGGCTTCAACAAAGATCCTTAAAAATCCTTCCAAGGATTCGCCTAGGAGAGAAAAATAAGAGGATTTATGTTTTCTAAATCAACTAGAGTAAAAAGAAATAAAGAAAACAATTGACAAAACCTTACTTGATCACTTTGAATATTCTACCTTGAACAAAATAAGAGAAAAAAATGATGATTCGGCTTGCACAAAAAGAAAAGAGAAAAAGATAGTGATTTATGGCTAAAATGGTTTCGATTTTCAATAAAAGAAAAGAAGAAAAGGAATTCAATATGGAAGATGATTCGGTTGACAAAAGAGATGAAAAGAGTGTTGATTTTGGTGTTGGTAGAAAATAGTTTCGGTTGAGAGAAGGAAGAATGAAAAATGAAATTGAAAGAAGAGAGAAAGAGAAGATGAAGAAAAGATGATGATGAAGATGATTTCAAAAGAAAAGAGATAGGTTTAGAGACCTATGCACATTCGACCAAGAGGAAGAAATTGAAGAAGAAAATAGTTCTTTGCACTTTGGTAGTTTCGGCAATGAGGGAAAAAGAAAAGAAGAAATGTTTTTTTCAAACTTTTGATGCTTATGACTAAAGAAGACCACAATTTGAGAGAAAATGTATTTTAACCAAAATGGTCAAAATGAAAGCCAAAACAAAGAGAAATTTTTACCTAAACTCAATAACAAATTCGGCTAGGAGAAAAACTTTTGGAGAAATGAGAGAAAATACACAAAAATGCTAGAGTTTTTGGCCAACTATCACCCCCTAACCCAAGTCAAAATCGGCCAACTAGCTTGCCAACATTATCCCCCTTTTTCCTCCATGTTTCTTCCCCATCAACCCTTAACTTGCTATCACAATTAACTATCCCCTTTAGCCCCTAAAGCCTACTAGATTCATGGTCAAATGACCATGAAAAAGTTTCCAAGACAAAGTCCTTACTTCAAGCCTTTTATCCCCCTCATCTTATCATCCTTTCATGATTCCATACCATAAGTTTTAGCTTACCTTTTTCATATGGTCAAATAACCAAAATTAAAAAGATGCTCATCCATTCTAGAAGAGTCTTGGCCGACACTATAGGGAAGGAAAAAAAAATAAAATCCTCCCAATTGCTAGCTAGGGGATTCGAACCTCTCCCCTCAAGCACTCATCCATGCATCCTAACCACCTTGCCAATTACTCATCTTATGCTTAACACCTCTTGTCATTATTTCTTAAAGCCTGTCATGCTTAGCTCCATCTTAATTATTAAAAATTTAATAAATCACTAATCATTCACTTAATTAATGAAGTTCAAAAATAAACTTCCAAAACATACTCAATCATAATTAAGCATGCAACATCATCAATTAAGAAAAGATGCATAACCCCTAATTATCAGGATGTTACACGTGTGGCTACCATCGTCGTGTGATCGACATTTTGGTATTTTCCACTCAACAACTATAGTAGAGAGAGTACACACCTGATAGGAGTCTATAGCTGCTAAACCGCGCTCCGAGCACTCCTCGTCAAACGCCAAACAGGTATGGCTTATTCTCCTCATAGACATCTCTATATATAGCTAGCTTCTCACCTTCCTTCTTTGTATCTTTCCGATGTGGGATCCCTCCATCAATAGAGTTTAAATCCAACTCAAACTCTTGCTGTCCAATCCGCAAAATAAATACTCCCTTGCTTTCCATGAGATTCGAACCCAGGCTCTCCCATTAGCCAATTCGCGCCACTTGCCACTTGCCACTAAGCCACCATCTCTTCTTGTGACTAAAACCATGCGCAACTAAATATAAATCTATGGCCAATGTCTAAATCCATTCTGAAAAAATACCAAAAAGAAATGCAAGTGCCACGCCTTGAACCTTGTATATCCTTCCTTGCTTTTGGCGTCACCCCCTTGCCTCTTATGTGGGGTCACTTTGCCACTACACCCCACACTCCACTTGTATCATTTTCCCCACATTTTATTCTTAAAGCCTACCTACGAACTCCCAGGGTTTTATTCACCTAAGACCAAAATTTTTCCTAAGGCCTAACTTGAACCTGGGACTTCATAGAAGCCCCCTAACCTTCCAAAATCACTCACCTATTAGATCTAACTTGCATTAAAGTCGTTCTCTTATTCTCAAAAATTTTAACCGCTACTAATCCAAAGGCCATTGGGCCCAATCCTACTAGGCCCAAATTGGGGATGTTACACCCAACCTAGACCAACCCAGCCACCTAGTCTCCCTCAACAAGTTCAAAAACCAATTCAAGCTGAAACATCCAATAGCTTGGAGAGTCTGCTGAAGGCAAACATGGCAAAGAAGGATGCCTTAATCTAGAGCCAAGTAGCTACATTGAAGAATTTGGAGAATCAAGTGGGTCAGCTTGCCACTGAACTCAAGAATAGACCACAATGTTCTCTACCTAGTGACACGGAGAATCCGAGAAATCTGGGGAAGGAACATTGAAAAGAGTTGACATTGAGGAACAGAAAGACAGTAGAGCCCAACGCTACCGAAGTTGAAAAGGAGCCAGCAAACGATCAAGATCTAGAAGAAGTTCAACCAAGTGTTGAAATCCTAGTTTCACTAGAACCTGAATCTGCAAAGGCCAACAAAGTAGCCTCAGGACCATCTAATTCTGATCAGCTAACAACTTCGTTAGATGCAGAATTGTTGCCAAAGATGAATCAACCACAATCTGTTCCAGTAATGAAACTACAACCACCCTACCCTTAAAGACTTTAATAGCGAAAGCAGGAGATTCAATTCAAGAAGTTCCTTGAAGTACTCAAGCAACTTCACACCAACATCTCGTTGGTTGAAGCACTTGAGCAAATGCCAAACTACGTCAAGTTCATGAAAGACATTTTGTCTAAGAAACAAAGACTTGGAGAATTTAAGACGGTAGCTCTAACGAAGGAATGCAGTGCATATCTTCAAGACAAACTACCCCCAAAATTGAAGGATCCTGGATGTTTTACCATATCGAGCAACATATTGTGGTAAGGCATTATGTGACTTAGGTGCAATTATCAACTTGATGCCTATGTCAATATTTAGGAAGTTGGGGATAGGAAAAGTTAGACCAACTACAGCCACACTTCAACTAGCAGATCGATCCTTAGCACATCCAGAAGGAAAAATCAAGGATGTTTTAGTACGTGTAAATAAGTTTATCTTTCCTGCTGACTTTGTAATTCTAGATTTTGAAGCAGATAAGGAAGTACTAATCATACTAGGAATGTCGTTCCTAGCAACTAGAAGGACTCTTATTGATGTGCAGAAGGGCGAGATGACTATGCGTGTTCAAGATGATCAAGTAACATTTAATGTTTTTTAGTCAATGCAATTTATTGTCACAATTGATGATTGTTCTGCAGTATCCGATTCAGAGAATTTAATAGTGGAGAGAGAACTCAACTTTGTTGAGGATCCATTGGAACAAGTCTTGACATCAGACCCTCTAAATAATGAAGAGGAGGATGAATACTTAGCTCTGCTAGGAGCTAATCAAAAGGGATTTAATCCACAATCCCATTTTGAATCTTTGGAGTTAGAAAAAAAGGGATTACACCCATCCAAAAGCATCGATCGAGGAGCCACCTAAATTAAAACTCAAGGTATTACCTTCTCATTTAAAATACGTTTATTTAGGTAATGCTTCTACTCTGCCTGTGATTATTTCAACAGAATTGACCACTGAGCAAGAAGAGAAAATCATCTTAGTTTTGAAACAATTCAAGAAGGCCATCGGATGGACCATAGCCGATATTCACGGTATTAGTCTGTCTGTATGTATGCACAAGATTATCCTGGAAGATGGCGAAAAAGGGACGATCGATGGACAATGGAGATTGAACCCCATTATGAAGGACGTAGTAAAAAAGGAGATCATCAAGTGGTTATATGCGGGTATAATCTACCCCATCTCAGACAGTTCATGGGTGAGTCTGGTCCAGGGCGTGCCGAAGAAATGAGGTATCACGGTCGTAGAGAACGAGAACAACGAGTTGATACCGACTAGGACCGTTACGTGTAACACCCCAAATCCGGCCCATACGTCATGACTGGATCCGGTATGCTACAGGTTGAAACTTGAAAAATTTTCCTTGAAGGGTTTTGAAAATCTTAGTTTATTATAGCCGGTCAATCAAATAATTGTGAAATTTTTGAAACAACTTTAAGTGTTCGCATTGTTTGTGTTTGAAGAGCCCATTTACCATTTCATTTTATAATTAAGACTTTAATGGAAAAAAACATAAGTTTATGAAAACTTAATATAAAAAAAAAATAAATCGAAAACCTACGTAATGGAAGCCTTATTACAAAAATATTCCTAAAAAATAAAATTCAAATAAAATCGAAAATAGTCTATGTAGATAATAATCTTGATGGCCCCTGGAGTCCGCCTCAGCTCCCATGTCCACGATCTACTGCTCATCTTAAAAGTTGGGGAAAAATAATAGGGTGAGCCACCAAGACTCAGTGTGCAAATCCCAAACAGACATAAAAGCCTTAGGCCCACAAACATATTATGGGCCTTCGCCCACACACAATGGCAACAGAATATTTCATGCAACATGGCCCATCCCAAATCTAAGTGTCTATCCTCTACACACCCCTGTACCAACCTTCACACCGTGGGGATTTCTACAAATAACCCTCCATCCGCTATACACCATATCGATCACTATGTGACCTTTGTGGCAAAGCCATCGATCGCTATGCGACCTCAGTAATACATTATAGTATTCGACAGCTATGCTACCTATCATATAGACCGATCGCTATGTGACCTATGTGGCAAAGCCACCAATCACCTCGTGACCTGCTCCCCTTCCGTAAATCAATCAATCCCATCCCATGCATACATACATACAATAATGGAAACATTAAATTATCTAAACAGATCGCAGACTTTCACATACTTTGATACACATAGAGCAGTTTCTATGATCACGTCCTTGGCATCCCTTGCCTACCCTTTCTGGGCATACGACTGTTCATACAGCCTCTCTTTCCGAATTTAAGCCCACAACATACATATAATACAAATTAATGAATGTGATATAGATCTACACACCTGGTTACCGTTAAGATGACACTCTCTATGTCGACACTCTCTATGTCGACACTATCGTGTCGATACAACTACTATCCGCCATGATATCTTTTTCGAAGCTTGACCCACAACCCGGTGGCCAATCTTGACAAAGACATATACCGCTCGTTTCTTAAACTTAGGGATTAGGTTTACGGACCTGATCCTCTCCTTTGCCTGATCCATATTTGATTCCATCAAAAGTCCTTGTCAGAACTACTATAACGACATAGGGTCATTAAACCATATCAAATGATTAAGATCTTAAGTACGATAACAAATCTAACAGAAATCTAATGAAAACCCCTTACCTTGAAATCCGAAAATAGATAGGATACTTAGAGACTAACGAATTCCAGCTTTTGAAATCTAGATAATTCGATCTACTCCGATTTTCCGAGGTGTCGCTCCATGATGTGAACACAAGAATAATCCAAATGTTATTCAAAAGATAACCTTACCATGCCTATAAGCCTTTAGGCTTTGGCCTCTAAAAATCGTAAGTAAAGAAAAGAACAGAAGAGATCGGCACCTACGTTAACAGATAATTCGGCAACTCCCAAAGAATTTTTGGCTTTTGAGAAGATCAAAAAGAGAGAAGATGATAGGAAGAAATCTATGCGGATTCGAATTTTAGTGGAGAAATCGACGAAAGAGAATAGGAGGTATTCGACTATAGAGATGAGAAGAAAGTTTAGAGTTTCAGCTTTTGAATGAAAGTGAAGATGTGAGAATAGGCTTAGGGATTTCAGCTTTATGGAGAAATCAACACAAGAGGAAAAGAATGGAAAAAGAATGTGAAGTGAAGGTTTCAGATTTTGAAGAAATTAAAAGAAAATAAATTGTAAGAATGACTGAGAGTTTCGGTATAGAGAATGTGGAAAAGAATAGGGTTCAAATGCCGGAATTGAAGAGTTACTACCCCTCTTTATAGAGAATTTCGGCACTTACTTATCAAAACTCGAAAGTACCATTCCTGATAACTAACAATTAATCAAATTATAGGGGAAATTTCGGCACCCCTTTGCCATAAAGAAACCGACTTGTTTCCCCCTCTAGGAGATGGAATTTCAGCCAACACTACTCTCAGCAGATAGCTCCTATCTTTTCTCCTTTATCGTAATCTATTCATACATTTAGAAGAGGCCTAAATAACACCACCTCTCCCTACTATTATCAGCACAATATCTACATTATCCCAATCATTAAATCCCTCCTAAAATTAAGCCTCATTGCTGTCCCCCTCCTTGCTCCTTTTAAGTACCGAAAATGGCCCAAAGACATCTTGGGCCTCACCTCCTGTTATTGGTGCCAACGTATAACTCCTCTGCAACACGACATACTACTGGGCCACAAGCCCATTTTGCAACCTAAAGCACCGATACCATATTTTAAACCCCATAGTACCCAAATAGGAATTTTAACCAAGGCTTTAGCCCAATCCTGGGCCCAATTTCAACCCCTAACACTCAAATTAACACATTAAACATATCCACCCACTAAACGTATAGGCCCATTAATTCAGGATGTTATAGTTCTACCCCCTTAAAGAAATTTTGTCCCCGAAATTAACTGGTCAGAACAGATGGGGGTACTGCTCCGTATTGCTTCCTCTGGTTCCCACGTAGCCTCCTCAGAGCCGTGATTTCACCACAGAAACTTAACCAACGGAACCATTTTCCTTCGCAACATTTTGACATCATGATCCAAGATCTCCACTAGTTCTTCTTCAAAGGATAGGTTAGGCCTTACTTCGATTTCTTCCACAGGCACTACATGAGACAGATCCGAACGATAACATCTTAACATAGAGACGTGAAATACATCGTGGATCTAATTCAACTCAGCAGGTAGCTCCAGCTGATAGGCTACTGGTCCCACTCGTTTCAACACCCGATAAGGTCTGATAAATCTGGGACTTAATTTACCTTTCTGTCCCAACCTCAGCACTTTCTTCCATGGCGACACTTCAAGAACACCTTGTCACCCACTGCAAACTGTATGTCCTTACGCTTCAAATCAGCATAGGACTTTTGTCTGTCCGAGGCTTCCTTTAGTCGAGCTTGAATTATCTCATCCTTCTCCTCAGTCTCGGTGACTAAGCTCGAACCCAAAATTCGACGCTCCCCTAATTCCATCCAACAAGTAGGAGTACGACACTTCTGCCTGTACAATGCTTCATAGGGCGCCATCTGAATACTAGACTGGTAGCTGTTGTTGTAAGCAAATTCCGCCAACGGTAAAAACTCCTCCCAACTACCCCTGAAATCAATGACACATCTCCTTAACATGTCCTTTAAGATCTGAATCACCCGCTCAAACTGTCCATCGGTCTAAGGATGGAACGCCGTGCTAAAATCCAACTTCGTACCCAGCACTTGATGCAACGCCTTCCAAAATCACGACGTGAACCTAGGGTCCCTGTCCGATATAATAGATACTGGTACTCCATGTAACCTTACTACCTCCGCTATGTATAGCTTAGCCAATTTTTGTAGAGAGTAATCGACTCGTGCAGTCTTAACTGCCGAGATGCATATGCAACAACCTTTCCATCTTGCATCAACACACATGCTAATCCCGTGTGTGAAGCATCACAGTAAATTACGAACTCCTTCACAGCCTCCGGCTGAATCAACACTGAAGCCTCCGTCAAGATCCTCTTTAACTTCTCAAAACTCTTCTACTGCTTATCAGACCAAACAAACGAAACTCCTTTCCGTAGCAACTTAGTCAACGGTGCTGCAATCAGAGAAAATTCTTCAACAGATCTTCTGTAGTACTTGGCCAAACCAAGAAAGCTCTAAATTTTTGCCACAGATCTGGGTGGCTTCCAATCCAACATCGCTTCTATTTTTCGAGGGTCCACCCTAATCCCCTTTGCTGACAAAACATGACCTAGAAAAGTAACTTCCTTAAGCAAGAATTCGCACTTGCTAAATTTGGCATAAAGCTTCTTCTCCTTCAGAATCTGCAGAACCACTCGCAGATGTGAATCATGCTCCTCTTTCGACCTTGAGTAAACCAAGATGTCATCAATAAATACAATGACAAACCCAAATGGTATCACCATGAACTCGTAATGTCCATAGTGAGTTCTAAAAGCCGTCTTATGAATATCTGCCTCCTTGACCTTAAGATGAAGGTATCCTGACCTTAAATCTATCTTTGAGAACATTGACGCCCCTTTCAGTTGATCGAACAAGTCATCAATCCTTGGCAACAGATACTTGTTCTTGAGAGTCAACTTGTTCAGCTGACGGTAGTCAATGCACATACGCATTGAACCATCCTTCTTCTTAACAATTAACACCGGTGCACCCCAGTGGGACACACTTGGTCGAATAAATCCTCTATCCAACAACTCGTGGATTTGTGCTTTTAATTCCACCAACTCTTTTGGCGCCATTCTATAAGGAGTAATAGATATCTGCTACTGTTCTAAGAAGATCAATTCCAAACTCCACTTCTCGATTTGGAGGTAATCCTGAAGCTCTTACGGGAAAACATCAAGAAATTCCTTCACCGTCCTAAGGTCCCCAATAGTTAGGTCCTTGGCTTCCAAAGCCCGTACAAATATTAAACCGCCCGCATCCTTTTCTCACCATCCTTTTCGCTCTTAGGGGCCACCACATTCGATGACAATTCCTCTTTCTCCTATCACCAACACTTAACCTCCCTGGGGTTCTTAACACCATACGCTTATGGACAATCTAAGTTAGCTTGGTACTTCATCACCATCCATGCCTAATATTAAGTCGAACTCCCTAACAAGAATTCCATCGATCCGTCAAGAAAACTATTCCCTTAACTTCTAAAGGTACCTCCCGAAAAAGTTTATCTACTACCACAGATTGTCCTAATGGGCTAATTGCTTTCATCGCCCTAGGGGTAATTTCAAAATCCAAACTTAAAGTTCCAGACACACTACTAACAACATATGAGTGTGTCGATCCAATATCAATTAATGCAAGATAAGGCAATCAAAAATTAAAACGCATCTGGTTATAACATCCGTGCATCACTTCCTCTCGACGTCGACAAAGATAGACCAACCCCATCGCCTCGCCAAGTGTTCCGCCTTTCGGCTGGTGCCCTCACCGACTAAGCTCATTACCACCTCTGGCTGGACCACGACCCCTCTGCGGCTGCTGACCTCCTCTACCCGACTGAGCATTTCCCTACCCTGCGGGTCCTACCTCATCCCGTGGCTGAGGATAGTCTCTTATCTGATGATCCGTAGATCCACACCTAAAGCACTTCCCACTGCCTGCCCAACACTCACCTACATGGAACTTACCACATCGAGCACACTTCCGTGTTTGGCTAGCAAAGAATGTGTCTCTCGGCTGTCTCGGTCCATCAGATCTAGGCCTTTTCTCGAGTATGCACCACGCCTCTGATGGTCCAAAATTTCTCTTACCTCCACCCCTATCTTTATCCGGTTCGACTTTTCATTCGTTTCACCTTCTCACTATCTTAGCTTTCTCCACAAGCACAAGAAATTCCTCTCTCGTTGTGGAGCTATCAATACACGTAGATCATCCTTCAAGCCATCCTCAAATGAACACATCGCCAGGCTCGTGGCCACTATCCTCGAGCATAACGACTAAGGCGTAAGAATTTCGCTTCATACGCCGTTACCGACCAACTTCCCTGAACCAGATTCAGGAACGCTCTACGCTGCGTATCCACATAGCTCGTTCCAATGTACTTACTCTGGAATGCCGTTCTGAAATAATCCCAGGTGATACGGTCAGCTACGATACCATCCTTAACCATAAGGCACCATTGATACGCTTCATCCCAGAGGAGAGTCACCACTCCCTTCAGCTTCTCCTCTTTCATGACGTCAAGATCATCAATTATATGCTCATTTGCTTCCAACAAATACTCCGCTGTGCTAGAGCTACACTAGAAATTCCCTTAAACACCTCTGCCCCATTGGCTCTAAGTCGCTCCAGTACAGACATCCGGGCTCCTGTGCCCATGCTTGCCCCAGCAACCCTCTCTAACAACCTCAACATTGCATGAGATACCGCATCATCTTCGGTCATTCGATCCTAGAATTCGCCTCCAAAGTTGGTGGCACTGGTACTCGTTCCTTACTCGTGACCAGATTCTGCGGGTTTTGACACAATAATCCTACCTCTACCTCGGCCACGCACACCACGTCCCCTCGTACTCATTCTACCATTCACGATTTATCTAATTAGAAATTTATGGATTAATACTTTCTTCTACTAATTAATAACAGACGATCTTATAGAAAGTAGTTTTAATAGTAGTTCCTTCGAATTCGAATTCTATCTACAAGGTTCAGTTCTCAAGTCTATATTTCCTAGTTTTAGAATACATATACATACAACATCCGTCACACATCAACATACAAGCAGCATCCATGAACTCACATCCATCACCTAGAGGTATTTTCATCATTTCACTATCCGTGGTATTTTTGTAATTTTATCATACGAGGTATTTTCGTAATTTTTTAAAATAGGGTATCTTGGCGATTTTACAAAATAGAGGTATTTTGGTAATTTTGCAATCCGAAGGTATTTCGGTGATTTTATAAATCTAGGGTATTTTGGGAAGTTTTCACAAAATAAGGGGATTTCAGAAATTTTACAAAACTAGAGACATAAGTAATTTTTACAAAAATAGGATGGCTGTTTCATTTCCGATTTTAATTATAAGGTTTGGCCTCTCAACAAGCCCTTTCGGTTAGAGTGAACAAACACTACGCACCAGGTAGGATTCCAGAAAAGAGGAGGTGAGCTGCTAGGGCCGCTGAAATACCAAGCTCTTCCTGGATCCAATCTAGACATGCGTATGCCTGTTACCACACCCTAACCCTGTGACTTGTCCACAGACATGTTTAATTAGAAATTAAGTTTTATGGAATTTAGAGAATTGTTTATACGAAACCTAAAGTCCATCAATTCTAACATAGTAGTCTACGTCCCTATAAAGCCCAATAATACATACCACATCAAGAGTTAGAGTACTTACCTGCGTGGATCGGGTGCCGATAGACTCGAAGGCCATATCTTAACTGTATTTTTCTCAAACTTACATCATTTTTACAAACCACTACTGGACCCATTCTATTCCCGAGTTTTGAACTGGGCTCTAATACCAAAAATGTAACACCCTAAACGTCATGACCGGATCTGGTATGCTACGGGCTGAAACTTGAAAATTTCCCTTGAAGGGTTTTGAAAATCTTAGTTTATTATAGCCGGTCAATCAAATAATTGTGAAATGTTTGAAACAACTTTAAGCGTTCGCATTGTTTGCATTTGAAAAACCCATTTACCATTTCATTTTATAATTAAGACTTTAAGGAAAGAACAAACATAAGTTTATAAAAACTTAACATAAAAAAAAACGAAAACCTAAGTAATGGAGGCCATATTACAAAAATATTCTCCAAAATTAAAATTCAAATGAAAATCCGAAAACAGTCTATGTAGATAATAATCTTGATAGCCCCTCGAGTCCACCTCCGCTCCCATGTGCACGATCTACTGTTCATCTGAAAAGTTAGGGAAAATAAAAGGGTGAGTCACCAAGACTCAGTGTGCAAATCCCAAACAAACATAAAAGCCTTAGGCCCATAAACACATTATCGGCCTTGGCCCACACACAATGGAAACAGAATATTTCATGCAACATGGCCCATCCCAAACCTAAGTGTCCATCCTCTACACACCCCTGTACCAACCTTCACACCGTGGAGATTTCTACAATCAACCCCCCATCTGCTACACGCCATATCCATCATTATGTGACCTTTGTGGCAAAGCCACCGATCGCTATGCGACCTCAGTAATACATTATAGTATTCGACAGCTATACTGCCTATCATTTAGACCGATCACTATGTGACATATGTGGCAAAGCCACCGATCACCTCGCGACCTACTCCCCTTCCGTAAATCAATCAATCCCATCCCATGCATACATACATACAATAATCGAAACATTAAATTATCTAAACAGATCGTAGGCTTTCACATACTTCAATACACATAGAGGAGTTTCTACGATTACGTAATTAGCATCCCTTGCCTACCCTTTCTGGGCATACGACTGTTCATACAACCTCTCTTTCCAGCTTTTAGCCCACAACATACATATAATACAAATTAATGAGTGTGATAGAGATCTACACACCTTGTTACCGTTAAGACGACACTCTCTATGTCGACACTATCAGAAGCCAATACGACTACTATCGGCCTAAGATGTTGTTCAGAAGTCGGTCCACAACCCGGTGGCCAATCTCGAATAGTAGACACCGCTCGTTTCTTAAACTTAGGGATTGGGTTTACGGACCTAATCCTCTCTTTTTCCTGATCCATATTTGATCCATCAAAAGTCATTGTCAGAACTACTATAACGAAATAGGGTTGTTAAACCATATCATATGATTTAGATCTTAAGTACGATAACGAATGTAACAGAAATCTAATGAAAACCCCTTACCTTGAAATCCCAAAATAGATAGGATACTTAGAGACTAATGATTCGCTTTTAATTTAGATAATTCGATCTACTCGATTTCCGAGGTGTCGCCCATGATGTGAACACAAGAACAATCCAAACGTTATTCAAAAGATAACCTTACCACGCCTATAAGCCTTTCGGCTTTGGCCTCCAAAAACCAAAAGTAAAGAAAAGAACAGAAGAGATCGACACCTACCTAAACAGAGAATTGAAAATTCCAAAGAATTTTTGGCTTTTGAGAAGATCAAAAAGAGAGAAGATGATATGAAGAAATTTATGCAGATTTGGCTTTTAGTGGAGAAATCGACAGAAGAGAATAGGAGGTTTTCAGCTATGAAGATAAGAAGAAAGTTTAGAGTTTTGGCGTTTGAATGAAAGTGAAGATGAGAGAATAGGCTTAGAGATTTCGACTTTATGGAGAAATCGGCACAAGAGGAAAAGCATGGAAAAAGAAAGTGAAGTGAGAGGTTTCAGCTTTTGAAGAAATCAAAAGAAAAGAAATTGTAGAGAATGACTCAGAGTTTTGGCACAGAGAATGAGGAAAAGAATAGGGTTCAAATGTCAGAATTGAAGAGATACCACCCCTATTTATAGAGAATTTTGGCACTTACTTATCAAAACACAAAAGTGCCCTTCTTGATAACTAACAATTAATCAAATAATTGGGGAAATTTTGGCACCCCCTTGCCATAAGGAAACCGATTTCTTTCCCCCTCTAGGAGATGAAATTTCGGCCAACACTACTCTCAGCAGATAGCTCCTATCTTTTCTCCTTTATCTTAATCTATTCATACCTTTAGAAGAGGCCTAAATAACACCACCTCTCCCTACTATTATCAGCACAATATCCACATTATCCCAATCATTAAATCCCTCCTAAAATTAAGCCTCATTGTCGTCCACCTCCTTGCTCCTTTTAAGTACCGAAAATGGCCCAAAGACATGGGCTCCTTGCGAAAAAAACTTGGACCTCATCTCCTGCTATTGGCGCCAACCTATAACTCCTCCGCAACACCACATACTACTGGGCCACAAGCCCATTTTGCAACCTAAAGCACTGATACCATCTTTTAAACCCCATGGTACCCAAATAGGAATTTTAACCAAGGCTTCGGCCCAATCCTGGGCCCAATTTAAACCCCTAACACTCAAATCAACACATTAAACATATCCATCCACTAAACGCATAGGCCTATTAATTTAGGATGTTACACGGGCATCACTAGATAAATGGCCTAATTGCACTCTAAAGACCTCCAAATTGCATTTGGCAGCTATTAGGTACCTTTACCATATAAAATAGAACTTTCGCACTTAATGTGATTTAATCCTTTTTCACCATTAAGCATGCTCTCACTCAAATTAATGCACCAAAATTTTCACATAGCCTTATAATTATGGTACAACACATAAAATAACATCAAGAATAATTTTCCCCAACCTCAATTTAGTGGTCCCAAAACCACTGTTCCGACTAGCCCTTAAATCGGGCTGTTATAGACCCTTCAATAAAAATAGTATACATTATGTTAACATTTGGAGGAAAATAATATACTGTGGCCTCTAAATAAATTCAGTCTCTATGAAAAGGAGAGAGGAATAAATGGTTTGTCATACCACTATCATACTCACCTAACTCATTTGAATAGGAAGGGGTGTTGGATCATCAAAGTCTCGAGTCAAATAAGAGAAATAGTCTAGTGAAAAATCACTTGAAAGTATAAGTCAAGAAATAGCATTTAAATTAAATAAAATAATTCAAAACTAAAGGAAAATAGGGATATAGGATTTTGAATACTAAAGAGGATGAAAAAGGTTGGAAAATAAAGAAGAAAAATAGAAAGGTCATCGAAACTTGTGGAGGTGCGGTGGTGTGGCGACGATGACGACTATCTAGTGGTAGTCCAGCGATAACCCGATAAAGAAGAAGAAGAAAGAGAAGATTATGGCACAAAAGGAAATAAGTGGAGAAAGAAAAGGAAACAAGAAGAATTAGAGGAAAAGAAAGATATGAGGTTGTTTCCTATGATGGTACGTAAAAGTGGTGACCGCTGTGGTGCTAGGCCGACAGTGGAGCAAAAAGGAGAATAGTAGTGGCAAAAAATGAGAAGGTTTGATGGTGACAGTGGTGGTTTAAGGCACGAAGTGTTTGAGGAGAGGAGAAAATTTAGAACAAATGGTGGTCGGTGGCTAAATTAAAAGGATAAAAAAATGAAGAGAATGGGAGGAGCTATGAAAAAACTGGTTCAACAGGTGAAAATATTGTCTAGGTACAATGAATCACTTCATATGGAAAAGATGGAGAAAAAGGGAATGTAGAGGAGATGATGGAGCAAAAAGGGATCATGTTGGAGTAAATAAGGTAAGTTGACTTGAAAATAAGGAAAAAAAAATCTCCATTAAGTAAGGAAAGGAGTGTTGGAAGACAAAGGGTTGCTAGCATGCTGAAGTTGACCAAAAAAAATTAAATGAAAACTTGAGAGTGAGGAGACTTGAACATAGAACCTTTAAGATTTAATTAGAGCTTTTAACCACTTTACCACATTATTCGTTGTGTTTAATTTAACCAAAATTATTAAAAAAAACATGGGATGTTACATTCCTGGTACAAAATATGTGAATGCAATTCATAGGCACTAGAATTGCACTCGCATTAAATGTTTTAAACATTAATACTTTTTGAGCTATTCTGTTGTATGGCATTCTGCAATGCAAGCATATATGTGTGGGAAGATGGATTTACTGTGAAATGAGGTGTTGTGTGCACAACCAAAAAGTCAAAATCTTCTTCCCCCACTTGTTGATAGAACTGTCAAAGGGCAAAAGTTCCAATGGGCAAGAATGAACGATTCATGAAACAAACAAGAAGCATCATTGGATACTTATTGTATACGTAATACGTTGAGCTTCAAAGAAAACAGAACATTAACTAGAATCAAAAGAGGAAAGAAAAGTTGGATGTTTTGATTCACTTAAATGGAAAGAGAAGTCGAAAGGTCAAAAAGGGCAAGTGGGAGATGGAGGAAAAGCTTAATGGGATGATTGGGTGGATGCAGGAAACATGCCTAATACTCTAAGAATTTGCTTGACTAAACGGATTAAGAGCTCCAAATTACCTACCAAACATGTTTGGCCAAATGTAGACACATCATGAAGATGAAGAGGAGGAGGCAACTTCAGAAAATGAGAGTGACAAGACCTCTCAACTGAAGAGGACAATTATGAGGCGAATTTTCAACCGCAATACCCTATGCCAAAAGGGCCCTTCATCTGAAGCCCAACGCATCATGTACCTTCGATGGATGGGAGCACCAAGAATATGGCTTAGGAAAGGTGATAAATCGAAATAGTAACATATTTTAATCCCATATTTAGCATTTTTTGGATGGTTTTTAACTTTAATTATGGAAATAGGTGCTCCTAATCCTTTGTTATCATGTTTTATACTCAGTAGAGCATCGAAGGATGAAAAGCATAAGAAATGGGCCAAAAATGGAGAAAATGGGCCAAAGCATAAAATCCACACAGCCTGGGCCCAAGACTACACGGTCGAGCATCGCAAGAAAAGTCTACCTCGGCCTGGACCCCAAAATACATGGCCGTGCCTCATCAACAGGATCGACCACAGCTTAGCCACGATTTACACAGGCATGTGACATGGGCGTGTCTCTGCCATAGGAAAGAATAATTCTATTCGGAGTAGGGTACATAGAGGCAAAGAAACATATTCCGAAAGCCTATATAAAGACCCTAGAGGCCAACCTTTAGGGGGAGTTCAGCTAGGCAAAATAGAAAATCCACGGCAGTTAAATTCAAGGATTTTCTCGAAGAAAGCTAGTTGATCCATCTCAAGAAGCCAGAATCATACTCAAGACGGAGGAACTCTCCTTCAATTCCTTCAGGGGTTTTAGGGATTTATTATATTTTGTTTTATCTTTTCTTTTGAGATGTTTTATTTTATAATTATGAATTAAACCCTCAAATACTTGAGGGGGATGAAACCTAAGATGGACTTTGTTATTGTTATCTGAACTGAATGATAAATATTTGATTTGTTCTTAACTATGTGTTTTTAATTCTTATTTTGGTATTTTCGGGATATTGATTCAAGTGTGATGTGCTTAGGAAGAGGAGGAAGAGACCCTGTCTAAGAGTAGATCTAGCATAGATAAGCAGAGTTGCTCGCGCGCCTAGAGATAGGGTGAAAAAAATTTGTCGGATCAGGGTTAAACCTAATATGGGAGTCTATAGATCAAATTAATGCAATTCTAGGGTTTTTAATTAGAAGGATATTTCAATTAATCAACCTAGGGTTAGACGTTAGTAGTCTTGAAGAGATGGATTAGTATAAATTAGGGAATCCTACGGATCAAGTCAAATGAATAAATCATCCGCCTCGAGTTAGATAACATGTGAAGTCTAGGTGAATTCTTCCCCAGGTATTGTCTAAATCAATCAGTTTTCTCTCAAGTATTTTCCTCAATTTCTTCTTTGCGTTAGCACATTTAGCTTAGCTAAATAGTTAATTTTAGATTAGATAAAAATCCACTTAATTCTTAGGCTAAATAATAGAAAGAGAGTTAATATTAGTACTTTGGGTTCCTTTAGGTTCGATAATCTGGTCTTGTCGCTAACTATACTACTGGTCGATAGGTGCACTTGCCTCCATCGTTGACTTAATTAAATCCTAGGTTCAATATTCTTGTAACACCCCAAACCTGGCCCATATGTCATGACCGGATCTGGTATGCTATGGGTTGAAACTTGAAAACTTTGCCTTGAAGGGTTTTGAAAATCTTAGTTTATTATAGCTGGTCAATCAAATAATTGTGAAAATTTTGAAACAACTTTAAGCGTTCGCATTATTTGTGTTTGAAAAGCCCGTTTACCATTTCATTTTATAATTAAGACTTTAAGGAAAAAAACATTAGTTTATAAAACTTAACATATAAAAAAACAAATCGAAAACCTAAGTAATGGAGGCCTTATTACAAAAATATTCCTTAAAATTAAAATTCAAATGAAAATTCGAAAACAGTCTACGTAGACAATAATCTTGATGGCCCCTCGAGTCCTCCTCGACTCCCATGTACACGATCTACTGCTCATCTAAAAAGTTGGGGAAAATAAAAGGGTGAGTCACCAAGACTCAGTGTGCAAATCTCGAAAACACAAAAAAGCCTTGGGCCCACAAACACATTATGGGCCTTGGCCCATACACAATGGCAACAGAATATTTCATGCAACATGGCCCATCCCAAACCTAAGTGTCCATCCTCTACACACCCCCGTACCAACCTTCACACCGTGGGGATTTCTACAATCAACCCTCCATCCGCTAGATACCATATCGATCACTATGTGACCTTTGTGGCAATGCCACCGATCACTATGCGACCTCAGTATTACATTATAGTATTCGACAGCTATTCTGCCTGTCATATAGACCGATCACTATGTGACCTATGTGGCAAAGGCACCGATCGCCTCGCGACCTGCTCCCCTTCCGTAAATCAATAAATCCTACCCAATGCATACATACATACAATAATCGAAACATTAAATAATCTAAATAGAGCGTAGACTTTCTCACACTTCTATACACATAGAGGAGTTTCTATGATTACGTACCTGGCATTCCTTGCCTACCCTTTCTGGGCATACGACGGTTCATACAGCCTCTCTTTCTGTCTTTTAGCCCACAACATACATATAATACAAATTAAAGAGTGTGATGGAGATCTAAACACCTGGTTACCTTTAAGACGACACTCTCTATGTCGACACTATCGAGTCGATACGATCGCTATCTCTGCCTAAGATGTTTGTTCAAGTCGGTCCACAACCCGGTGGCCAATCTCGAACAAAGCAGACACCGCTCGTTCTTAAACTTAGGGATTGGGTTTACGGACCTGATCCTCTCATTTTCCTGATGCATATTTGATTCCATCAAAAGTCCTTGACAGAACTACTATAACAAAATAGGGTTGTTAAACCATATCATATGATTAAGATCTTAAGTACGATAACAAATCTAATGGAAATCTTATGAAAACCCCTTACCTTGAAATCCCGAAATAGATAGGATACTGAGAGACTAACAGATTCTGGCTTTCAGAATCTAGATAATTCAATCTATTCTGATTTCCTGAGGTGTCGCCCCATGATGTGAACACAAGAACAATCCAATCGTTATTCAAAAGATAACCTTACCACTCTTATAAGCCTTTCGGCTTTGGCCTCCAAAAATTGAAAGTAAAGAAAAGAGCAGAAGAGATCGGCACTTACCTTAACAGAGAATTCGGCAACTCCCAAAGAATATTTGACTTTTGAGAAGATCAAAAAGAGGGAAGATGCTAGGAAGAAATCTATGTGGACTCGACTTTTAGTAGAGAAATCGACAAAATAGAATGGGAGGTATTCAGCCATGGAGATGAGAAGAAAGTTTAGAGTTTCGGCTTTTGAATGAAAGTGAAGATGAGAGAATAGGCTTAGAGATTTTGACTTTATGGAGAAATCGCCACAAGAGAAAAAGAATGGAAAAAGAAAGTGAAGTGAGAGGTTTCGACTTTTGAAGAATTCAAAAGAAAAGAAATTGTAGAGATTGACTGAGAGTTTCGGCACAGGGAATGAGGAAAAGAATAGGGTTTAAATGCCAGGATTGAAGAGATACCACCCCTATTCATAGAGAATTTTGGCACTTAATTATCAAAATCCGAAAGTGCCCTTCCTGATAACTAACAAATAATCAAAAATAGGAGAAACTTCGGCACCCTCTTTGCCATAAAGAAACCGATTTCTTTCCCCTTCTAGGTGATGGAATTTCGGCCAACACTGCTCTTAGTAGATAGCTCCTATCTTTTCTCCTTTATCTTAATCTATTCATACCTTTAGAAGAGGCCTAAATAACACCACCTCTCCCTACTATTATCAGCACAATATCCACATTATCCAAATCATTAAATCCTCCTAAAATTAAGCCTCATTGACATCCCCCTCCTTGCTCCTTTTAAGTGCCGAAAATGGCCCAAAGACATGGGCTCCTTGCGGCAAAAACTTGGGCCCCACCACCTGCTATTGGCGCCAACCTATAACTCCTGTGCAACACCACATACTATTGGGCCACAAGCCCATTTTGTAACCTAAAGCACCGATACCACCTTTTAAACCCCATGGTACCCAAACAGGAATTTTAACCAAGGTTTCAGCCCAATCCTAGGCCCAATTTAAACCCCTAACACTTATACTAACATAACCACACATTAAATGATGTTATAATTCTTTTTATAAATTTTTAAGTCTCGACAGGCACAATCAAGTTTTTGGCACCGTTGCCGGGAGCTAAAACATTAAGAACGCTCAATTTTTATTACTTTAGCCATATTACATTTTATTATTTTTGCAATTTAATTTTATTTTTATTTTTCTGAATTTCTTTCTTCTTCTCTTTTCCTAGCAGATACCTCTAGTTTATGACTAGAAGGAACCCGACAGGACCACTACTTTACGATAGTGATATTGAATGAACCGCCAACAGAAATCGTAGAGAAGTAAGACGAGGCTTAAATTACATACAATGAGAGCAAGAGGACGAAACCAATACCACCGAAAGGATGGTTGAGAATAATCTGCCACATCAAGATATGGCCGATCATCATGATCCCCGAACTAGGTACGATTATGCTAAACCTAACTTAATAGGAGATGAATCGAGTATTGTTAGGCCTGCTATAACCGCTAATAATTTTAAATTAAAACTAACACTATCCAAATGATTCAACAGTTTGTTCAATTTGATGGTTTGTAGGACGAAGACCCAAATACTCATTTAACTAAATTTCTAGAATTTTGTGATACCTTCAAAATAAATAGAGTTTCGGTGATGCCATTCATCTTTGTTATTTCCTTTTTTGAGAAATTAAGCCAAATAGCCGGAGGGCGTAATCGTCTGCTGGGATAGAAATATGGGACCACAGAGGGTCGTGGTAATGGCAGAGGAAGCAATGGTCCTAACCGAGGTCGAGGAACTGAGCGAGAGGTTCAGCAGACCTGAGGCTAAGCACTGGCTTAGTCTATGCGGCAAGGCGTCATGAGGAGGGTGGACTTACCGGATGTCATAACCGATGCGTTTCGATTTTGGTCTTCCTTATTATGCATTAATTGATGTGGGGTCTACACATTCATACGTAGCAAGTAGTGTGGTAGAGACTTTGAACCTAGACTACGAGCTAGCCGCTAGGGAGATGACCGTAGTGAGTCCTTTAGGTCACTGTAGTGGTAGACAAACTTTATAGAGACGTACTCTAGAACTCCAAGGGGTCGATTCGGTCGATCGATGGAACTACCGTTCGGGAGTTCGATTTGATCCTTGGAATGGATGGTGGTTAAGTATCGGCGAATTTGGATTGTGCTAAGCGTATGGTTCTTAAGACGGTGAAGGTGGTGAAGTGGTTATGATAGGTGATAGAAGGAATTACCTATCCAATGTGGTGTCTCGCCTTGAAGGCGGAAAAGTTGGTCAAGAAGGGTTGTAAGGCGTATTTGGTTGAATCGTGCTTTGGAAGCTAAGGAGTCGATGGTTGGAAGGGTCCAAGCGGTTGGGGAATTTGTCGATGTGTTCCCGGAAGAACTTCCGGGTCTACCTCGGATCGGGAAGTCAAATTGGTATACGTGCTACCGGAACGGCACCGTGTCTATAGCACCTTACCGAATGGCACCAAAGGAATTGGTGGAGTGAAGGCTCAAATTCAGAGCTCCGGATAAAGGGTTTATTCGACCTAGTATATCTCCGTGGGGAGCGCCTGTATTGTTTGTCAAGAAGAAGGATGGTTCTATGCGGATGTGCATCGACTACCGTCAGTTAAACAAGTTAACGATCAAAAACAAGTACCCATTGCCTCGAATCGATGACTTGTTTGACCAGCTTGAAAAGGGCAACGATTACCTAGACCATTCGTGGTGTTCATAGACGACATTTTGGTCTACTCTAAGACGGAGGAGGACCACGACAAGCATTTACGGATAGTTCTACAAGTGTTCAATCATATACATGGGACCAAATCTAAGTTGGTGGCCTGAAAAATTTTTAATAAAATATTTTCCACTTGCCAAAACGGCCAAATTAAGAAATGATATCTCTTTTTGGGGTGTGTGTACATTAAAGGATGGATTTAGAAACATTATACGATTCACGGGAGACATACAAGGAGCTGTTGAGAAAATGCCCACACTATGGTTTACCATTGTGGTTACAAGTCCAAACTTTTTACAATGGTGTGAACCCCTCAACTCGGCAATTAATTGACTCGTGAGGGAAGTGAGGTGAACACCGTTACCATCGGGAACCCTTAATAAAAAACTCGGTGGTCTACCCTTACGCCCAAAGGCGATGATGAATTCATATAGGACATGTCACTGAAAAACTATTAGTGCCAAGTTACAAGGACAAAGCCAACTAAAGTTTTGGAGTTTTCAATCTCGCGTTAGTGCGGTTGGAAAGAACCATGCTATCAAGTCGTAGAAATGATGAATAAAAAGATTGATGGTTTGTCTTGGAATTCGAGGTAGTTGGGAGGAATTGTGGTGCCTGTAAGTAAATCGAGGTTAACGCAGACTTATCTTTTGAGGAGGAACCGGTTCAGATCTTGGATAGAGATATAAAGGTTCTACGTAGGAAGTCAGTGCCCTTAGTAAAAGTGCTATGGTGGAACCATGGTCTTGAGGAAGCTACGTGGGAACACGAGGATGTGATCTGTGACAATACCTCATCTGTTTTAGTTATGTAATTTCAAACCTAGGAGGTGTGGCAAATCCTAAGTACCCACCCAAAAATGGGCATGAAAAGTGGACAATTAAACTATACGAGTAACAATTTTAGACCTCAAAATAACCCCTATAGTAATACATAGAATCCAGGTGTGGAGGAACTACTCCAATTTCTAGTGGGTGGCCAAGGAAATCAAAGACAACAATTCCCCTCCTCTTTCCTTATTTCCTACTAGCAGAATCAACAATAGCCTCTACCCGACTTGTGGGTTGGAGAAAAGCCAAAATTCGGCATTTGCAAGCGGAGAACTAACCACTCTTTGGGCCGATTTCATCTAGAACTCCGGATTCTGGCGATGAATCTAACCTCCTTCCTCTGATATTTGGTTGGTAAGTAATGGTAAGATCTACTTTAGTTAAGTAGTTGTTAATCGATTAAGCCGAAGGCTACTAATTTGGTTAAGTGCCGATTTTAGGGTGGTGAAGCAAAAGGGTGATACTCAAGACTTTCGGGTAAGGATTCGGGTTCAAAAGGAGAACCCTTTAAATTGTTTAATTTGGCCGAATAGGCCATAGGGCTAACCCCATGGTTGGCGAATGTAGGTACAAAGAAATCTAAGGTGGTCGACTCCTTCATTCGGGATTTAGATCACCTTCGATGGTGACGGTGTTTACATACACACTTATATCAGTTAATATGTGTGATAAATATTTGTTGTTTGTAAATCTGCTTGATGTAGATTTGGATTTGGTACCTTAAATGGTACAAGCAAGGACCTCGGTAAGTCTCTATTTATATGAGATTATTATGATGCTTTTGGGAAGCATGATTTATTTAATACATGTGATAAATGTATGATCTCTTATGATTGTGATGTGGGTTGATGAGTGGAGGCGGTATTAATCGTGCCGACGGGCACCGGTGTTTGGTAACCTGCCGTGACTATATGTCACCAGAGGTTTGGTACCTCGGAGGTTTGGTACCTCAATAGCGACTTATCCACGTGGTTAACACCACCGTGGGTTGGCCCCACTTGAGATATGGGATAAATGCGCGGTGATTTGGTATCACACGATGGGTTGGCCCCATCAAATGATTTGTGTCTACGGACACCGGTGTTTTAGTAACACATTGTGACTATATGTCACCGGTGGTTTGGCACCACCGATGGTTTGGTACCACAGCAGGGTGATAAGTGGCGTTTGGATGGCTAGGTCGGGAATTAAATATTACGCATATTAATTGTTATCTGTTGTGTATGAAAAATGTTTTAAAAGCGGGGAAGGGTTACATCTGAGTCTTGGTGACTCACCTTCTCCATTATTTTTTTTCAGGTGATGCTTAGATCGCGGATATGGAGCCGGAGGGACTTGAGGAGGCCATGCTATGGATTTAAAATTAAATGGACTTTAATTTTAGTTATTTCAAATTTGGTTATTGGGTTGTTTTATTTTGGATGTAATAAGGCCTCATTATACTCTACTTTAGTTATTTTCTTATGTGTTGGATATTTTTATTTTTACTATAAATTGAATCACGCGTTTTTTTAAAATTAACACGAAAAATGTTTTATCGTGCCATCGGGCACATCTGAAGTTTGTATAATAACTTGACTTAACTAGATTTTCAATTTAGTCCAAGAAGGTTTTCAACAAGATAACCAAAGCGAGTTGTTTTCAACAAAACTTAAATTGGACTTTCAAATGGGTTTCAAAAGTTTTCCGTAACGACCCATATTGGTCCTAACGTTTGGGCGGGTTTGAAATGCATCACAAGAGGAAAAGAATGGAAAAAGAATGTGAAGTGAAGGTTTGATTTTGAAGAAATTAAAAGAAAATAAATTGCAAGAATGAGTGAGAGTTTCGATAGAGAATGTTAAAGAATAGGGTTCAAATCTGGAATTGAAGAGTTACTACCCTCTTTATAGAAACACTTACTTATCAAAACTTGAAAACCATTAACGATAACTGATTAAATTAATCAAATTATAAGGAAATTTGGCACCCTTTGCCATAAAGAAATAAAATTAAGCCTCATTGCCGTCCCCTCCTTGCTCCTTTTAAGTACTGAAAATGGCCTAAAAACATCTTGGGCCTCACCTCCTGTTATTGGTGCCAACGTATAACTCCTCTGCAACACGACATACTACTGGGCCACAAGCCCATTTTGCAACCTAAAGCACCGATACCATATTTTAAACCCCATAGTACCCAAACAGGAATTTTAACCAAGGCTTTAGCCCAATCCGGGCCCAATTTCAACCCCTAACACTCAAATTAACACATTAAACATATCCACCCACTAAACGTATAGGCCCATTAATTCAGGATGTTATAGTTCTACCCCCTTAAAGAAATTTTGTCCTCGAAATTAGCGGGGTGAACAGGATGGAGTCTTGCTCCGTATTGCTTCCTCTGGTTCCCACGTAGCCTCCTCAGAGCCGTGATTTCACCACGAAACTTAACCAACGGAACCATTTTCCTTCGCAACATTTTGACATCATGATCCAAGATCTCCACTAGTTCGGGACTTAATTTACCTTCTGTCCCAACCTCGGCACTTTCTTCCATGGCGACACTTCAAGAACACCTTGTCACCCATCGCAACCTTGTATGTCCTTACGCTTCAAATCAGCATAGGACTTTTGTCTGTCCGAGGCTTCCTTTAGTCGAGCTTGAATTATCTCATCCTTCTCCTCAGTCTCGGTGACTAAGCTCGAACCCAAAATTTGACGCTCCCCTAATTCCATCCAACAAGTAGGAGTACGACACTTCTTCTGTCACGATGCTTCATAGGCGCGATCTCGAATGACACTAAGTAGCTTAAGCAAATTCATGGTAAAACTCCTCCCAACTACCCAAAATCAATGACACATCTCCTTAACATGTCCTTTAAGATCTGAATCACCCGCTCAAACTATCCATCGGTCTAAGGATGGAACGCCGTGCTAAAATCCAACTTCGTACCCAGCACTTGATGCAACGCCTTCCAAAATCGCGACGTGAACCTAGGGTCCTGTCCGATATAATGAATCTTGGTACTCCATGTAACCTTACTACCTCCGCTATGTATAGCTTAGCCAATTTTGTAGAGAGTAATCGACTCATGCGGTCTTAGCTGCGAGATGCATATGCAACAACCTTTCCATCTTGCATCAACACACATGCTAATCCGTGTGTGAAGCATCACAGATAAATTACTGAACTCCTTCACGACCTCCTATTTGAATCAACTGAAGCCTCCGTCAAGATCCTCTTTAACTTCTCAAAACTCTTCTACGCTTATCGGACCAAACAAAGCGAAACTCCTTTCGTAGCAACTTAGTCAGCGGTCTTTAATCGGAGAAAATTCTTCAACAGATCTTACGTAGTACTTGGCCAAACCAAGAAAGCTCGAATTTTGAGATCCGGGTGGCTTCAATCCAACATCGCTTCTATTTTGAGGGTCCACCCTAAGGCAACAAAACATGACCTAGAAAAGTAACTTCCTTAAGCAAGAATTCGTACTTGCTAAATTTGGCATAAAGCTTCTTCTGAGCAGAACCACTTCCAGATGTGAATCATGCTCCTCTTTCGACCTTGAGTAAACCAAGATGTCATCAATAAATACAATGACAAACCAAATGGTATCACCATGAACTCGTAATGTCCATAGTGAGTTCTAAAAGCCGTCTTATGAATATCGCCTCCTTGACCTTAAGATGAAGGTATCCACGACCTTAAATCTATCTTTGAGAACATTGGCGCCTTTTCGGTTGATCGAACAAGTCATCAATCCTTGGCAGCGGATACTTGTTCTTGAGAGTCAACTTGTTCAGGTGACGGTAGTCAATGCACATACGCATTGAACCATCCTTCTTCTTAACAATTAACACCGGTGCACCCCAGTGGGACACACTTGGTCGAATAATTCCTCTATCCAACAACTCGTGGATTTGTGCTTTTAATTCCACCAACTCTTTTGGCGCCATTCTATAAGGAGTAATAGATACCGGCGCTGTTCTGGAAGAAGATCAATTCCAAACTCCACTTCTCGATTTGGAGGTAATCCTAGAAGCTCTTCTGGGAAAACATCAAGAAATTCCTTCACCGTCCTAAGGTCCCCAATAGTTAGGTCCTTGGCTTCCAAAGCCCGTACAAATATTAAAACTGCCTCGCATCCTTTTCTCACCATCCTTTTCGCTCTTAGGGCAGTCACCACATTCGACAGACAATTCCCTCTTTCTCCTATCACCAACACTTAACCTCCCTCGGGGGTTCCTAACACCATACGCTTGGCTGGACAATCTAAGTTAGCTTGGTACTTCATCAGCCAGTCCATGCCTAATATTAAATCGAACTCCCCGAACAGTAATTCCATCAGATCCGTCAAGAAAACTATTCCCTGAACTTCTAAAGGTACCTCTCGAAAAAGTTTATCTACTACCAAAGATTGTCCTAATGGGCTAATTGCTTTCATCGCCCTAGGGGTAATTTCAAAATCCAAACTTAAAGTTCCAGACACACTACTAACAACATATGAGTGTGTCGATCCAATATCAATTAATGCAGTATAAGGCAATCAAAAAATTAAAAACGTACCGGTTATAACATCCGGTGCATCAGCTTCCTCTCGACGTCTGACAGCATAGACCAACCCCGACTGCCTCGCCTCAGTGTTTCCTGCCCCTCGGCCTGGTGCCCCTCAGCCTCGACTAAAACTGTTACCACCTCTGGCTGGACCACGACCCCTCTGCGGCTACTGACCTCCTCTACCCGACTGAGCATTTCCCTACCTTGCGGGTCCTACTTCATCCCGTGGCTGAGGATAGTCTCTTATCTGATGATCCGTAGATCCACACCTAAAGCACTTCCCACTGCTTGCCCAACACTCACCTACATGGAACTTACCACATCGAGCACACTTTCGTGTTTGGCTAGCAGCAACAGGTCTCTCAGCCTGTTTCGGTCCATCAGATCTAGGCCTTTTCTGAGTATGCACGGCTGCCCCTGATGGTCCAAAATTTCTCTTACCTCTACCCCTATCTTTATCCTGGTTCAGCTTTTCCGTTCGTTTCACCTTCTCAGCTATCTTAGCTTTCTCCACAAGCACTGTAAATTCCCTCTCTCGTTGTGGAGCTATCAATACACGTAGATCATCCTTCAAGCCATCCTCAAAATGAACACATCGCTCGTGCTCTGTGGCCACTATCCCTCGAGCATAACGACTAAGGCGTAAGAATTTCGCTTCATCGCGCGCTCTGACCAACTTTCTCGAACAGTTCAGAACGCTACTGCGTATCCACATAGCTCGTTCAATGTACTTACTCGCCCCATGTGATACGGTCAGCTACGATACCATCCTTAACCATAAGGCACCATTGATACGCTTCATCCCAGAGGAGAGTCACCACTCCTTCACTTCTCCTCTTTCATGGCGTCAAGATCATCAATTATATGCTCATTTGCTTCCAACAAATACTCACGTGCTAGAGCTACACTAGAAATTCCCTTAAACACCTCTGCCCCATTGGCTCTAAGTCGCTCCAGTACAGACATCCGGGCTCCTGTGCCCATGCTTGCCCCAGCAACCCTCTCTAACAACCTCAACATTGCATGAGATACCGCATCATCTCTGGCCGTCTGATCCTAGAATCCTGCCTCCAAAGCTGGTGGCACTGGTACCTCGTTCCCTTACTCGTGGCCAGACTCTGCGGGTTTTGACACAATAATCCTACCTCTACCTCGGCCACGCACACCACGTCCCCTCGTACTCATTCTACCATTCACGATTTATCTAATTAGAAGTCTTATGGATTAATACTTTCTTCTACTAATTAATAACGGACAGTCTTATAGAAAGTAGTTTTAATAGTAGTTCCTTCGAATTCGAATTCTATCTACAAGGTTCAGTTCTCAAGTCTATATTTCCTAGTTTTAGAATACATATACATACAACATCCGTCACACATCAACATACAAGCAGCATCCATGAACTCACATCCATCACCTAGGGGTATTTTCATCATTTCACTATCCAGGAGTATTTTTGTAATTTTATCATACAGAGGTATTTTCGTAATTTTTTAAAATAGGGTATCTTGGCGATTTTACAAAATAGGGGTATTTTGGTAATTTTGCAATCAAGAAGGTATTTCGGTGATTTTATAAATCTAGGTATTTTGGGAAGTTTTACAAAACTAGAGACATAAGTAATTTTACAAAAATAGGATGGCTGTTTCATTTCAGATTTTAATTATAAGGTTTGGCCTCTCAACAAGCCCTTTCGGTTAGAGTGAACAAACACTACGCACCAGGTAGGATTCCAGAAAAGAGGAGGTGAGCTGCTAGGGCCGCTGAAATACCAAGCTCTTCCTGGATCCAATCTAGACATGCGTATACTGTTACCACACCCTAACCACGTGACTTGTCCACGAGACATGTTTAATTAGAAATTAAGTTTTATGGAATTTAGAGAATTATTTATCTGAAACCTAAAGTCCATCAATTCTAACATAGTAGTCTCGTCCTATAAAGCCCAATAATACATACCACATCAAGAGTTAGAGTACTTACTGCGTGGATCGGGTCAGTAGACTCAAGGCCATATCTTAACTGTATTTTTTCAAACTTACATCATTTTTACAAACCACTCTGGACCCATTCTATTCGAGTTTTGGCGGGCTCTAATACCAAAAATGTAACACCCTAAGCGTCATGACCGGATCGGTATGCTACTGGTGAAACTTGAAAATTTCCTTGAAGGGTTTTGAAAATCTTAGTTTATTATAGCCGGTCAATCAAATAATTGTGAAATGTTTGAAACAACTTTAAGCGTTCGCATTGTTTGCATTTGAAAACCCATTTACCATTTCATTTTATAATTAAGACTTTAAGGAAAGAACAAACATAAGTTTATAAAAACTTAACATAAAAAAAAACGAAAACCTAAGTAATGGAGGCCATATTACAAAAATATTCTCCAAAATTAAAATTCAAATGAAAATCAAAGCAAGTCTATGTAGATAATAATCTTGATAGCCCCTCGAGTCCACCTCGCTCCCATGTGCACAATCTACTGTTCATCTGAAAAGTTGGGGAAAATAAAAGGGTGAGTCACCAAGACTCAGTGTGCAAATCCCAAACAGACATAAAAGCCTTAGGCCCATAAATACATTATCGGCCTTGGCCCACACACAATGGAAACAGAATATTTCATGCAACATGGCCCATCCCAAACCTAAGTGTCCATCCTCTACACACCCCTGTACCAACCTTCACACCGTGGAGATTTCTACAATCAACCCCCCATCTGCTACACGCCATATCCATCATTATGTGACCTTTGTGGCAAAGCCACCGATCGCTATCGACCTCGGTAATACATTATAGTATTAAGCGACTATCTTGCCTATCATTTAGACCGATCACTATGTGACATATGTGGCAAAACCACCGATCACCTCATGACCTACTCCCCTTAGTAAATCAATCAATCCTATCCCATGCATACATACATACAATAATCGAAACATTAAATTATCTAAGCAGATCGTGAGGCTTTCACATACTTCAATACACATAGAGGAGTTTCTACGATTACGTAATTAGCATCCTTGCCTACCCTTTACGGGCATCAATGTTGTTCATACAACCTCTCTTTCCACTTTTAGCCCACAACATACATATAATACAAATTAATGAGTGTGATAGAGATCTACACACCTTGTTGATTAAGACGACACTCTCTATATGACACTATCGAAGCTATCGACTACTATCGGCCTAAGATGTTGTTGAAGTCGGTCCACAATGTTGGCCAATCTTGAATAGTAGACACCGCTCGTTTCTTAAACTTAGGGATTGGGTTTACGGACCTAATCCTCTCCTTTTCCTGATCCATATTTGATCCATCAAAAGTCATATTTTGAAAATGTACAAGTTAAAGTTGATAAATTCATATTCTCCGTAGACTTCGTTATTTTAGATATCGATGAAGACAATAGTATCCCCTTAATCTTAGGAAGACCTTTTCTAGCAACCGTCAGATCTAAAACTGATGTTAGCACAGGTGAACTCATACTTCGTGTAGGTGAGAAATCAATCAGTCTTCAAGCTCTCGACTCAGCTAGGACTTCAAGTGAGAAAGGTAAGGACATAAATTCCTTTGATATGCACCCAGTTAAACTTCCTTTCTAGGAAACACCACTGAATCACACTATAGAGCCAGACCCTATAGCTCGCACCAATAAGGAAATATCTCATGAGGAACGACGGCACATTTCAAGGAGGAATCAAACCCACACGAAGTAAAATCAAAGGAAACCCAGAAGAACTTAAAGGAACATCTAATCACTTCAAAATAGGAGATCAGGTACTATTAGATAGTACAGACCCACGAATCACCACATCAAAACTGAAGATAACCAAAGAGATCCCCTTTAAGGTACTTAATGTTTTTCCTTGCAAAACAGTCGAGGTAAGTAATTCTACTTTCAGTACTTTTAAAGTAAACTCTACTCTACTCAAATTATATGATGATACTACGAAAAATGATTTTTCATTCCTTAAACCACCGTGAAGGTACGAATGAGAGGTAAGTCTAGCTTGAGGCTTTAAACGAGTGCTTTTCGGGAGGCAACCTGAGCACTAACCCATTTATTTTCATTTAGCACCTAAACTACAAAATAACCAAGTTAATGAAGTGTAGATCGTCACATCACACGGCCTTACATACAGCCGTGGTCGTGGCCATGTGGATGCTATGAATTTTCGTACTAACATGGCAGAGATAGTATGAGATAGGACGAGAAAAATATCTTTGAATCACGGACTCACCTAACACCACGGTCATGCAACATAGTTGTGGCCGACACTGATGAACCAACACGGGCATGGCGACTTAAATATCAGGCGTGGGATAAGTGATTGAACCACCACATGGCCATGCCACATAGCCGTGTGACATGACACACCTACGATACACGGGCGTAGGGATGTATCAGAACTAAAATTTTCTATTTAAAACACCCCTTTCATCCATTCCCCATCCACTCCCCACTTCCTTTCATCCATTCCCCATCCACTCCCCACTTCCTTTCATCCTCACTTTCTTCCTTCTTCATTCTATAAAAGTCTCAATGTACGCTTCAACAATGTCAAAGAAATGGAAAGATCTGAGTCCTGTATCCCTATGCGAGACAAATCAACATAAGCTCATGCTGGCCGCTTCATTAACTTGACAAGCCAAGGGTTTTTGAGACCTTTTAACTTCTATTTTACTATTCTCTTCTCCTTTATTTTCCTTTCCTTTATTTTTTATACATTAAATTTAGTTTCTTTTGTTTTAGTTTCTTGGTTTTAGGTTCTAAAGCCTGCTAGGGAATCACAACACCACGGCCTTAGACAGCACACCCACCTCGCAAACCATCTACCAGTAAGGGCTTTCTAGTCCATTCATCTTCTCTTTTAGTTTTATTTTAATTCATATTTTCTTTTTTGTTATCTTTATTTACTTTAATTATACAATTAGTATAATTTAAATTATTATTATTGTTTCCTAGCTAATTCCTCACGAGTTACCCAATTTCTTCATCTAGCACAGAAATTAGAGGCGCCCCTTCCAACTTATCATTAACCTCCGAATCAAGTTTCCACACTTCCAACTCAAGGAATCTATCCAAAAATTCAAGAAGTTTCACCTCTCTCCCTCTCTTTTGATTTTCTTATTTTATGATTATTATCTATCTTTGTACATTGAGGGCAATGTACATGGGGGGTGAAAGTTTATTAGAAAAAGTGCCAAACTTTTTACATTATTCTCAAACCCCGAATGATATTCTGTCTTAAAGTAATTTTCTCATATCACTAATTAGAACGAAATTCTTGTTGATTCATGATTTTTATTGATATGTTTTAGATTAAGTAATTGATAATTATGCATTGATAATTTAACCTTAAGATACTATAGAATCAAGCATGATGAGTCTATTTTAAAAAAAAAAATTAAAATTCTGTTAGGTTGTCTACCTGAATCTAAATTGTTACCTTTAAATTTGAAATTTACAAGGTTGACATCAAAATACCCATAATTTTTGTGAGATTTTGAGCTTTTAGAGCATACATTCTTTTCGTGCTCACTTTATTGATTATGAGTGTGTCAACATTGATTTTTTATACTAGAACTTGCTTTGATTATACATGTCGAGACCACACTATTGAGTTTATATACAGAGATGATTAAGGCACCTAGGATTCAACCTACTCACTCCACTAAAAGCCTACCCTCATAATTGACCCCTAGTGAACCCCTTTGATCCTAACAACCCTTTTTATTGACTCAACCCACTAATATTAACCCAAAACCCATCTCGTATTTGTTATCACCATTCCTTTTGATTACCTTTCTATCGAGATTTATTTTGATTAGTTGCCTAATTAGATTATTTCAGTTGTAAAAGTTCTATTAAATATTTGATTTGTTCTTAAAAAAAATCAATCAAAAATTCAAAGTATATTCATTATTAGTTACGTGATTAAGCGAGCCTATGCATTTAATTTCAACATCTTAAAGAAGAAGCTCGTATTATTAGTGTTACAAGTTTTCAATTGATGTAATTATTCAGGTTATTAGTCATTTTTTCTAGTTAGGTAATTGTCAATTCAATCTTGATTCTAACCCTTTTAATTCAGCCTTTATCCATACCGTTAGCTTAAGCCCTGTTACAACCTTTAAAAGACCTTTTGATTTGTGTATCATCTCATTTTACAGTGGTGGAGATTTGATTTTCAAGCAAGCCTATAGTAATAATTTTTCATGTTCGAATTTTGAGAGCTTAATTTTTGAACCATAAACTCCTTGAGTGATTTGAGTGAATCTTTAGTGAGGATGTCAAATTTTGTCGATTTTGAATTAAAGGTGATTATTTAGGTAAAGGGAAACACCTATGTTTTCATGCTAAAAACTCAAAACTTTGATTGTTTAAATCTTTAGGACTCTTTAAGTTGAATCATCCATGTTTAAATTACCTATGAATTATGATGAGGCATTGTTGATGAATATTATGAATTGAGGAAGTTCATTTTAATTATTAATTGAGAATTTTGCTTGAGGACAAGCAAAAGCTTAAGTGTGGGGGTATTTGATAAACTGAACTAGTAACATATTTTAATCCCATATTTAGCATGTTTTTGGATGATTTTTTCCTTTAATTATGGAAATAGAAGTTCCAAATCTTTTGTTTTCATGTTTTATACTCAGTAGAGCACCGACGGATGAAAAGAATGAGAAATGGGCTGAAAGTGAAGAAAATGGGTGAAAGCATGAAATCCACGCGGCCTGGGCCCAAGACCACACAGCCGTGCCTCGCAAGAAAAGACAACCATGGCTTGGACCCGGAAATACATGGCCGTGCCTCATCAATAGGATCGACCACGGCCTAGCCACGATTTACACAGGCATGTGCCATGGGCGTGTCTCTGCCACAGGAAAGAAGGATTCTATTCGAATTAGGGTACTTAGGGGCAAAGAGGCATATTCCAAAAGCCTAAATAAAGACCCAAGAGGCCAACCTTTAGGGGGGAGTTCAGCTAGGCCAAAGAGCCAAGCCAAAGTAGTTAAATTCAGGGATTTACTCGAAGAAAGCCAGTTGATCCATCTCAAGAAGCCAGAATCATACTCAAGACAGAGGAACTCTCCTTCAATTCCTTCAAGGCGTTTTAGGGATTTCTTATGTTTTGTTTTATCTTTTCTTCTGAGATGTTTTCTTTTACAATTATGAACTAAACCCTCAAATACTTGAGGGGGATGAAACCTAAGAAGGATCTTGTTATTGTTATTTGAACTAAATGATAAATATTTGATTTGTTCTTAACTATGTGTTATTAATTCTTATTTTGGTATTCCGGGATATTGATTCAAGTGAGATGTGCTTAGGCAGCGGAGGAAGAGGCCCTGTCTAAGAGTAGATCTAGTGTAGTTAAGTAGAGTTGCTCGCACGCCTAGAGATAGGGTGACAAAAATTTGCCAGATTAGGGTCAAACCTAATATGGGAGTCCAAAGATCAAATGAATTCAATTATAGGGGTTTTAATTAGAAAGAGATTTCAATTAATCAACCTAGGGTTAGACGTTAGTAGCTTTGTAGAGAGGGATTAATATAAATTAGGGAATCCTACGGATCAAGTCAAATGAATAAACCGTCCGGTTCAGAGTTAGATAACAAGTGAAGTCTAGGTGAATTCTTCCTTAGGTATTATCCAAATCAATCGGTTTTCTCTCAAGTCGTTTCCCCAATTACTTCTTTGTCTTAGCACCTTTAGCTTAGTTAAATAGTTAATTTTAGATTAGATAAAGATCCACTTAATTCTTAGGCTAAAAAATAGAAATAAAGTTAATATTAGTACTTTTGGTTCCTTTGGGTTCGACAATCCGATCTTGTCGCTAACTATACTATTGTTCGATAGGTGAACTTGCCTCCATCGTTGTCTTAGTTAGTTTTCAGGTTCGATCATTATCTTTATAAATTTTTAAGACTCAATAGATACGATCAAAAGGTAAAATCCCCGATGAAAAGGAGGCGTTCGCCATGTTGGAATGATTCAGATGAAGATTAAACTAACTTTTATTCTTATATTTTGAGACTGTATTAATTTTAGGATAATTTTTAAAAAAATTAATTTGTTAGGAGTAGAAGTAATAGTAAATTGTTATTTTTTTTTCAATTGTGAATTTTTTTTTATGTAGGAACCTCACGCGGAGGAACACAACAATTTTGATAAATCAACGATCAAAGGAGGAAACACCCATTATTAGTCGATGGAACTATCACGATTTATCGGGTAACTTCTTTTCTTCTCTTTTTAAGGGCTACACATTGAGGACAATATGTTATCTAAAGTGTGGGGGTAACATAGAAAATTTGTTTTAAATTTTTATGATTTTCTTTGATTTTCTTGTTAATTGTGTGCTTGAGATTGTAGAAATACAAGTGATTGGTTAGGAGCATGTACATAAGTTGCTTGTATTTACAATAAATTTGGCATTAGGATAGGTGACTTTAAAATTTTTATTTTTAGACTAATAAGTTCTACACTGTAAAATATGTATTAAGCAATTGAATGTACCAAATGATATAAAGAATACAAGGAAACAAGCATGCTAGCATGAATGATAAATTGTTGAATTTATGGTTGTTTGGTTGATTACAGTTGTAAATATTGAGATACCTAGGGATAACCTAAGGCATTGTTTGGTATGCATCCAAAACCAAAATGCTAACACTATTATTTATCCTTCGTACCTATTTTTGAGCCAAAAAACACTTCTTGATGAACCTTAGTACGAAACTCGAGCCAAAATATCAATTTGTACGTACCATTTTTCTTTGGTCCTGAACTGCATGACTATAGACGTCTGGCCATACATATTGAGGGTTAAGTAGATACATTATGGTGAAATTTTTAAAAATAGAGTGAAATAGGAGGGATCAGTGTGATATAGTGATTATAGGTTAGCCAATATATGCAAGAAAAGAAAATATTCAAAAAGAAAATCAAAACGAGTGGAAAAATATACTTGAAGAATAAATGCATTTGTGAGTAAGATATATTGAAAAAGGATGTGAAAAAGCCACAAAAGTAGAAAAGCTTGTTCATTAGTGCACAAGAACTTGTGAGCTAATTGTAGTTGTTATATTATGTTGTGATTTCTTATGTGGAGAAATAAAGAATGTAAGAGAAGGAGAAATAATGTGGTGAGCAGAAAAGAGTTACAAAGGGGAGAATAGGGAACAATATGATGTGTCAAACTATTTTCATGCTTGAAACTATTTGATGCTTACTATTCTTGAAATCCATACCTATCCTAAGCCTTAGAACATTACAAGCCGGAAAGCCTTATACGATCTAGGTAGACTTATTCACAATTCAAAACATACTAAATAGTTATATTTTTTTATTGGTTTTACTGTAACACCCCTAACCCGTCTCCATTGCTGCATTAGGGTTACAGAGCATCACCAAACAATCGAAATAACATTTGATATTGTAACATTAAATAAAATTAATCTTGTTAAAAACCAACCACCCATATGCATTTGGTCCCTAAATCGAGCCTTCGATGCCCTAAAAATAGCTTAGAAGTAATTTGGGACTAATTTAAAACAAAAGAAAAGATTTGAGAAAAAGATGCAAAATTTGAAAAAAGGGTCACACGGTCGTGTGACATAGCCCAGGCCTTGTAACAAAAGAACAACAGGACACACAGTTGTGTCCTAGCCCATGTATCCACCCATGTAACTCACTGAGTTGGGTCATACGGTAGTGTCGCAGGTCGTGCGCCAAACTGTGTAACTCTCTAACTTCTAACACACGGCTGTGTGCTAGCCCGTGTAACTTACTGACTTAATACACTAGGAACTTACAAATGACACACAGCCGTGTAGCCAGGTCATGTGTGTCACACGGTCATGTGACAGCCTGTGTCCCAGGTCGTGTGATCTATATTTTGACCATAAAAAAATGTCATTTTAAGGCCAAAACACACCTAACCATCCCTGCTATTTGTGAACACATTCAATTGACCTAAGCATCATTCCAACACTCATAAACATACCATTTCAAACATCCTATTTCATCTAACCAACATGCCATTCAAAGGCACCACATTTATACCAAAACATCACTAACCAAAACAAGTCAATATAACCATATTCTAAACACAAAACTTAGTTCAATTGTCTACCAAATGATATCATCAATAACCATTTACATGCCATCACAACATACCAAAAAGAGTCTTATAAACAAGCACTTAAGAATGGTAAAAATGACCTAACTTGTCAAAGTTCCAAAGCACATCAAACCAAACATGAACTTCAAAAACATATGCATACCAAATCAACCATTACACATTCAAAAACTACCATAATAAAAGGGTCCTATACATGCCATATATAAACTTGGCCAAAATACTCAAAAACTATCAAATGGTTGTTGGATATTGTGATTGATCCTTGACAAGCTTCCAACTGGTCTAGCTTCTGATAATCTATAAAACAAAGGAAAGTAACTATATAAGCAACGAGTGCTTAGTAAGCTCGTATGAACTCAAACATAACTTACCATTTCCTTGGCAGAAACTATAAAATATGCATATACAAGAACCATCAAACTCACAAGTTAGTAGATCCATCCATGATACATATGAGTTTAAACATATTGTAAGTAGATTTCATATACACATCATTTACTTCATCAACCTTTTCATAAGATCATGAACAATTTCATTTACATACTTATCATGCCATTTCCTTCACTTAACATCTAGAATTACATTAGATACTCGAGAATGTTTACACACATAGTGTGCCTTTCCATGTAACAATAACCTTTCCTTTACAATATCGCTCACAGGAGCTGTGAAATGGGTCTACTCACACGAGCTGTGGGTCAAAATGTTAGCTACACGATGCTGCTCACACGAGCTGTGGAGAATCTGTAACAAATGCAGGACCTCAGCCATCAGTAGGACATGCAAGACTAACACCTAAAACATGAAATCCCTAATGACATGTCATTCGTATCTTAAGAATTCTTAAGATTCAAACGGGATTCGTTATCCATAATTACTCAAAACATTGATTCATAAGCATTTTTAAGTCTATTTATATTAACACAATATATTAAATAATCAATTTAGCTATCATTAATACGATTATAATTCATACGAACTTACCTCGATAACTATGGTCATGGAAGTAGAGTTGCAAACTAATCCGAAGCTTTAGCATTTCCTCAATTTAAGTCCGGTTGTTCTTTATCTTGATCTAAATATATAATTTCATTCAATTAAGTACTTCAAGTATTCAATTCGATTCAATCCATAATTCATATTTATGTAAAATTATGAAATTGCCCTTAATATTTTAACTTTTTACAATTTAGTCTTAAGCTCATAACTCAAAATTTAATCATTTTAATCCTCCATACAAGCTATCCGAATTTCTTAGGGACTCATATCAACCCACTTATATTACTATTTCATAATATTACCCTAAAATTTTATTATTTTCACAAATAAATCCCTAAATACAATTTCATCAAAAATCACTTAAAAAAACATGTTTGTTTAACAACTAAAGTTAATAATCTATCAACTAACATCAAAACACATTTAAAAAATCATGGTAAGTCCCTCAACCTTGAATAATTTTGCAAATTAACCCCTGGGCTAGCTAGATTAAGCTAGAACAAGCTCAAAAACATAAAAATCGCTAACAATGGGAAAAAAATTACATACCATGCATGTGGAATAAGCATTGGCCGAAACATAGAAAGCTCAAAAATGGTGAATCAATTTTAGAAACCAAAATGAAGAAGATGAAAACTTTGTTTTATCTTTTATTTACTTAATCTTTTAACATAATTATCAAATTACCAAATTAACCTTTTAAAACTATTAAAATTTCATTAAAACCTATCCATAAACATCCACTAATTTTAAATGTGGTATAGTTACGACTCAAGTCCATTAGATTTCCTTTCCACAGCCATTTTGTCCTTTAAACTAATAGATACCTACTTTTGTAACTTTTACGATTTAGCCCTTTTCACCTAATAAACCATTTAAACTTCAAAATTTATTAACTAATTTTTAATATGACCTTAAGATAATCCTGTAGACATTAAATAAATATTAAAATAATAACTCACTTGTCAAAATTGTGGTCCCGAAACCACTATTTCTAACACCACTGAAAATTGGTTGTTACATGTATTATTCTAGGATAATCAAATTACTTGTATATTTATTATTGGAGTCATACAGTTGAAACCCTTAAGGCTTGTATACTTTGTAATATAATAAAATTATATTTTTGACTTCAAAAGTGATAAGTTAGTTATATCTCTTGCCAAGATTATATGTGAGTATGAAATGCCCATTCATGTTCCCCAAGCTAACACTTGTACCATACTTGCTCAAGGGCCGTCTTTTCATTTGTTGTTTTTGTTTGTGTTGCTTGAGGATAAGCAATGACTTAAGTGTGGGGGAGTTTGATCTGCCATAATTCGGTGTAGCAGATTAAGCTAGTTTTCGCACTTTAGGAGCTTAAACATGAAAATTTTAGTTAAGTTCTAATTACAATTCCATAAGTATTAGTTATGCTGATAAAATATGTAATTTGAGTCATTTATTGACCTTAGGGGCCGAATGATGCCTAAGGGTAAGCTAATATACTTTGTGAATGTGTAGGAGAACATTAGAAGGTGTATCAACTCGATATTGGTCACTAGGTTACAACACGAAGCATGCGATGTCACAACATAGAGAATAGAATAGAAGAAGTCCAATACTAAATTTAATGTCATGAACAGCCTAAGGACGAGATGCATGTATAGGAAAAAACTACAAGTCAGGGGCATTTTGGTCCAAACAATCAAACATTAACCACGAGGACAGCAACTAACCTAGGGTTGAGGACAACGACCACCCTAAAGTCTATAAGTAGGCTCATTTAGAACATGTTATGAACATTTCTTTAAATTTTATAATTTTCTCTTTAGATTTAGACTTTAGGTTTTCTGTAACACCCCAAACCCGGCCCAAAACACCACGGCCAAATTCGGAACGTTATGGGGAAAAAGGTTGGAAATGGTTTGGTTTTATGGGTTTTAAAATCTACAACAGAAGTTTTGTTTAAAGAAGGTTTCCCATTCAAATTCAACAATAAAGCTTTCGAGCTGCACGTGTTAAAATCACTATCCATTTATATGAAATTTTTTTGGAAACCTGGGAGGTTCATAAGTAATCTATACTTTGAAAATCCATTTAAATTCGAGTGTTACAATATTTTTAGAGTTTCTTTATACTTAATCATCTAATAGTGAATCCAACTTAAAACTTAAAATCAAACCAAAGTATTTAAAGTGGCCTTATTACAGAAAAATACCCCAAAAGTAATTGAAATTCATAAAGTACTTTAGAAAAAAACAAAAATAGCTTGTGCATGGCCACCTCGACTCCTCCCCGGCTCGGTCCAAAGTATCACGTACTACCTGCATTGGTTGAAAAATAGGGTGAGTCATTTTGACTTAGTGTGCAATTATTCCACATGTTTCCATATATGGGCTTGGCCCACAACCACACCAATCCACATGCCACACATGATTATGCAAAATGGTAACCCAACCCAACCTAGTATCCAACCGCTACACACCCCCGTATATCCTGCCACCACACACCAGGGGATTACTAAATCGACCCTCCATCTGCTACACACCTCTTTGGCAGTCATTCTGCGCAAAGTCCATTTAGTGGCCTAGCCATTGGTCCATGTGATTAAATCACAATATCCATAGTGTGACTCGAGGTTATCACCAATCCACGATGAAGCATGAAGCTAACATCAATCCACGATGAGGCACATAGCCAACACCAATCCACGATGAGGCACATAGCCAACATCGAACCACGATGTAGCTCAAGGCTAACATCAATCCACGTACATAAATGTACACCCTTTCCTTCATTAAACATATATATCCCGATCCCAATGCACATACAATATATATGATGAAATGACAATATAATCATTATGAACATATCAGTCATGCATACATAACATGCTTACCAAGTTACACAAATATCCATCCAAAATTTTAATACGAGAAAATTACTAACCTGGTTACCAGATCAACCAATATGGGCAGCCACACCACCATAGTTGTTATTTTGGCTACCACACATATCACATACATTTAATTAATTTTAAATAGAGAAACAGTGTAATAACTACACACCTGATAACCCGTAAAATCACGCCCTCTATGTCGACGCTATCCCCAACTGACACTACCGCTATCTGCCTACGATCCTATTCCAATGCTGGCCCACACCCCAGAGGCCAATCCCGGACCGCAGAAACCTACCGCTTCTTGTATTTAGGGGTAGGGACTACGTGTCCGACCCCTTTCTCCCCTTGGCTGGTATTTGATTCCATGAAATAATGTCTTGGTCAGAAGACCCGATTAATACGTTAATTCAAATCTAAACGGAACCCAAATAATACCTTAATCGAGTAATCTTACCAAAGTCGACCCTAAATCCCAGGAATTCCTACTTGATTTTGAAGATTGACAAAACCCCTACATAAGTTATGTTAGAATCGGCTCTAACACATATGAACGCATGGAATGGCCTTCGGCCTAACGATATACCCTGCTTACCTCGATCGTTCAAATCCCGAAAGATTTCTACTCCCTTAACGTTAGCCCAACTGAGATCTCGAAACCAACCCTCCATGGATTCAGCCACACATGAGAACAAGGTTAGATTTTTGTTTCGGCATCTAAAGAAGGAAAAGAGAGAGATATAAAATAAAAGCGAACTCCTTACCATGATAGCTAGAAACTATTTGAGAGAAAAGAGATGAACGGCAGTCACCACTTCAAGAGATATTCGGCTTATGAGAATAACCACAACAAAAGAAAAAGAGGTAACCGGGATAGCTTAGATGGTTCGGTTACAAATCCCAAATGCGAAAAGTTCATTCGGCTTTTTAGAAGAGAGGTAATAGATGAAAAAAAAAAGAAAGAGAAGAGGTTTGAAATTTATGGTATTTCGACTGTGATTCCACAATTGATAGATACTTTTGGTCATCAAGAAAAAAAATATGAGGAGCTATTCGGCTTTTGCAAAAAGTACTGGAGGTTCAAAGTTGCTGAAAGGAAAAAGAAAGGAGAAGAAAATATGGTTCGACTTTTGATCATATGAAGAGAAAAGAAAAAATGCTCCAAAAATGACTACTAAAAATTCGGCACTCCCAACACTAAACACCCAAAACCGAAAATACCACCTCCTAGTAACCCAAAATCGGCCAACTCTCCTCCTCCTTTCAAATCCCCCTTTTGTCTCCTCAATTCCCTCTCCTTCACCCGTTCAAATGAGTTTGAATCATTCAAACCTTCCACTCCACTCTCCACCACACATTCAAAAACCTTGACCAAGTCTTCCCCAGAGTTTGCTTGCCATCCAACACTCCCCCCTCCTTGACGCAAAACACCAAAAAACAAAGCTCCCCTTTGCTATTGGCGTGATTTGAACCTCTCCCCCCTTGGCACCCCTTGTGATGCATCACTCCCCCTAGCACCTAGTCGTTACCCCTACCACTCTACCACTTCCTTTATTACGTCATAAACCCCACATAAAATCTCTTAAGGCCTGACACTACTAGCTCTCCCTTAAAAGCCTTAAACCCAAAATTTTCACTAAGGTTTCTACCTAACCCCAAGGTTTACTGAAGCCCCCAAAGACACTCAAACAACATACAGAGCATACTAACATGCAAATATTAATTAAATTGGATGGCCCTAAATCCCGGATATTACAGTTCTACCCCCCTTAAAAATAATTTCGGCCTCAAAATTACCTGGTCAAAATAAGTGAGGGTATTGCTGTTGCATCAGCTCTTTTGACTCCCACGAAGCTTCTTTCGATTCGTGGTTCCGCCACAACACCTTGAATAGGGGAACTGATTTCTTCCGAAGCACCTTCACATATCACCCCAGAATCTGAATCGGCTCTTCTTCATAGGACAAGTCTGGCCTCAACTCAACTTCCTCCACTGGCACCACGTGAGACAGATCCGATCGATAACGACGTAGCATCGACACATGGAACACATCATGCATCGATTTCAGTTCTAAAGGTAATTCTAACTGATAAGCCACCGGTCCAACTCACTTTAAAACCCGATAAGGCCCTATAAGTCTAGGACTCAGCTTACCCTTGCATCCAAATCTCATCACCTTCTTCCACGGCGAGACTTTTAGGAACACACGATCACCTACTACAATCTCTATCTCTTTCCGCTTAAGATCTGCATACGACTTCTGTCTGTCAAATGCCTCTTTCAACCACGCCCGAATTACTTTAACCCTTTTCTCTGACTCTGCCACTATCTCTAGACCCAAAACATGACATCCTCTGACACTTCCGCCCATACAGTATTTCATACGGTGCCATCTGAATACTAGCTTGGTAACTGTTGTTATAAGCGAATTCTGCTAAAGGCAAGAATTCCTCCCAACTACCTCTGAAGTCGATAACACATACCCTCAGCATATCTTCTAACACCTGAATCACCCTTTCAGACTGGCCATTCGTCTGCGGATGAAAAGTCATGCTAAAGTCCAACCTGGTGTCCAAATCCTGATGCAACGCCCTTCAAAACCTTTACGTAAATCTAGGATCTCTATCTGATATGATCGATATCGGTACTCTGTGCAGTCTCATAATTTCTGCTACGTACAGCTCCGCCAACCTCTGCAGAGAGTAATTAACACGCACAGGTATGAAATAAGTGGACTTTGTCAACCGGTCCACAATCACCCATACCGAGTCTTTCTTAGTACGCGTAAGAGGAAGCCCACTAACGAAATCCATGGTGATTCTCTCTCACTTCCACTGCGAAATCTTCACTGGTTGCAGCAACCCCAAAGGCACTTGGTGTTTAGCTTTGACCTGCTAACACATCAAGCACTTTCCCACAAACTCTGTAACTTCCCGCTTCAATCCAGGCCACCAAAGCTGTTCTTGTAGATCCTTATACAACTTACTTCCTCCAAGATGCATAGCATAAAGGCTACAATGCGATTCCCAAATAATCTTCTGCATTAATTCCACATCCTTCGGCATACACACCCTACCATGGAAACACAAAATTCTGTCACTGTTCACACTGTAGTCCTCTAACTCCCCACTCTAAACTTGCTCAAGCCAAGAACTTAGATCTTTATCCACCAATTGTTTCTCTTTTACGTGACTTATCCATGTCGACTTTATCTGAAGCTCTGCTAACAAGCTTCCGTCTTTATACAAGCTAAGATGCGCGAACATCGCCTTCAGATCTGATACTACCTTTCGAATTAGGGCATCTGCCACCACATTCGCTTTTCCTGGGTGGTATTCAATCGAATAGTCGTAATCCTTTAACAACTTCACCCACCTTCGTTGTCTCAAGTTCAGCTCCTTCTAAGTTAATAGATACTTCAGGCTCTTGTGGTCTGTGTAGATCACTTACTTTTCTCCATAAAAATAATGCCTCCACACCTTCAAGGCGAAGACCATTGTGGCCAACTCCAGATCGTGCGTCGGATAGTTAACTTCATGTGGTCTCAACTGCCGAGACGCATAAGCAACCACTATCCCTTCCTGCATTAGTACGCAACCTAACCCCGTATGAGAAGCATCATAATACACTACAAAATCTTTCCCTGCCACAGGCTGAATTAAGACTAGAGCCTCTGTCAAAACTTTCTTTAGCTTCTCAAAGCTCTCCTGCTGCTTAATCGACCATACAAAAGGTACCTCCTTTCTCAGCAGCTTAGTTAAAGGTGCCACTATTGAAGAGAACCCCTCGACAAATCTCCTACAATAGCCCGCTAACCCTAAGAAACTATAAATCTCTGCCACCGACTTAGGTGGTTTCCAATCCAATACTGCCTCAATCTCCTGAGGATCCACTCTGATTCCCTCTGCAGATACTACATGACCCAGAAAAGTGACTTCACACAACCAGAATTCGCACTTGCTAAACTTGGCGTACAACTTCTTCTCCCTTAAAATTTACAGCACTACCCGAAGGTATGCATCATGCTCTTCCTCTGACTTGGAATATACCAAGATGTCGTCTATGAACACCACGATGAATTGATCTAAGTAAGGTTGAAAAACTCGATTCATCATACCCATGAACACTGTTGGTGCGTTAGTCAACCCGAACGGTATTACCAGGAATTTGTAGTGGTCGTATCGAGTCTGAAATGCCATCTTATGGATATCACCCTCCTTAACATTAAGCTGGTGATACCCCAACCTCAAATCTATCTTCGAAAATACCGCAGCCCCTTTGAGCTGGTCAAATAAGTCGTCTATCCTTGGCAATGGGTACTTGTTCTTGATCGTCACCTTATTCAACTGGCGGTAATCTATGCACATATGCATAGACCCGTCCTTCTTATGTACGAACAACACCGGTGCTCCCCATGAAAATACACTGGGTTGAATAAAACCACGATCTAGCAACTCTTGGATTTGGGCTTTCAGCTCAACCAACTCTTTTGGTGCCATCCTATAAAGAGCGATGGACACTGGCACTGTTTCCGGCAACATGTCAATTCTAAACTCCACCTCCCGATCCGGGGGTAATCCTGGAAGTTCTTCTGGAAAAACATCCACAAACTCTTTCACTGTCCTGACCTCCGCCACACCTGCTTCCTTAGCATTAAAAGCACTAACAAACATCAGGAAAGCCAAGCATCCCTTCTTCACCATCTTCTCCTCCTTAAGAGCAGACACCACATTAACCAAGTAGTCTCTCCTCTCACCTATCACCACAACCTCATAGTTCTCGGGAGTCCTCAACGACATACGCTTAGCAGCACAGTCCAAATTCGCATGATACCTTACTAGCTAGTCCATAACTAGGATCAAGTCAAATTCTCTGAATGGCAGCTCTATCAAATTCGCTGGGAACACTACCCCTTGAACCTCTAAAAGCACCTCCCTAAAGAGTTTGTCTACCACTACTGTTGCCCTAAGGGACTAAGCACAGTCATCTTCCTAGAGGCAATTTTAGAGTTCATATCCAAGGTTCCAGACCTCATGCTAGCAATGTACGAGTGAGTTGACCCAACATCAATCAAAGAAGTAAAGGGTAACCTAAGAATGAAAAATGTACCCGTGATAACATCTGGTGCATCCCCCTCCTCACGACGTCTGACTGCGTAAACCAATCCCGACTGTCTTGCATCGAGCTCCTAGCACCTCTGTCGGTATTCTGCGACCTCGATCAAAACCATTCCCTCTACGATTCAGACCACGACCTCTCGACATTTGTGGACCACCCCTTTCTGGCTGCACATGCCCCTGACCTACTGCCTGGGCCCTATCTATATTCTGAAGACAATTCTTAACCAAGTGAGCCCTGGACCCATACCTGAAGCACTCCTTACTCTTTCCCCAGCATTCGCCTGTATGGGTCCTCCCACACCGAGCATATAGACGAACCTGATTCCCAGCAATTGGCATAGAAATGCGAGCAGAACCCTCAACCTTAGGTTTTTTTTGAAAACCCCCCGAAGATCCTGATGGTCTAAGCCCTCACTTATTCCGGCCTCTGTCCCTATCTCTGTTCTGCCTTTCAGTTCGCTTAACTTCCTCGGCTATTCAAAATTTATCCACCAAAGTACCAAAGTCCCTCTCACGCTAAGGAGCTATCAATACCTGCAATTCATCCCGCAGCCCATCCTCAAATCTCACGCAGCGCTCGTAATCAGTAGCAACAATCCCTCTGGCATAACGACTTAACCTTAAGAATTTTGCCTCATACTCCGCCACTAACTTACCCCCTTGCACTAGGTTCAGAAATGCTTTCCTCTGCGCGTCCACATAACTAGCTCCGACGTCCTCCCCCTCGAACTTAATCTTAAAGGAACCCCAATCCACTCGATCCATCGGAGTACCCTCTCTGACAGTGGGCCACCATTGGTAGGCCTCATCCCAAAGTAAAGAAACAGCGCCCTTCAACTTCTCTTCAGATGTGCAATCCAGGTCATCCATGATCCTCTCGACTGCCTCTAACTAGTACTCGCCATATTCGGAGCTACTCCAGAAATACCTCGAAACACCTCAGCTCCATTAGGTCGGAGTCTCTTAGGAATGGACTTTCGAGTTGCTGTCCCCGCACTTGCCCCAGCCACTCATTCTAGCATACGCAGTATTGCCTGAGGCAATGTATCGTCACCCCCTGTCTGACTGTGAAACTCCGCCTCTACGGCTGGCGGTAGTGGTGCCTCATTTCCTGACCCCTGACCAAACCATGTTGGTTCCGACATAGCCATCCTGCCTCTACCATGCCATCGCGTATTACGATCTCACCCCTAGAACTCATGTCTATCATCGCGTTTTAATCTATTTTAAGGAATTTTATGCATTAGCATTTTGTTCCACTAATTACGCACGAACAATTTTATATAAAGAAGTTTAGCAGTAGTTCTTTCGATCATTTCAAAGTTTTCATCTCAAGTCCACTGTCCTAATTCAGAGAATCACGTACATTCCTCATCAATATCCACCACACATGTTCACCACTTTGAGCATTTCCGTCCATTCCTAACCTTGGGGTATTTTTGTAATTTATCCTATAGGGGTATTTTGGTAATAAATCAGGTCAAGGGTTATTTTGGTAATTTACAAAACAAGGGTGTTTCGGTAATTTTAGAAATTAGGGGTAATTTGATGATTTTACAAATAGGGTATTCGGTCCCTTTCGGGTTTTAGTTATAAATCGAGTTTTGAACCTCGCTCTGATACCAAACTGTAACACCCCAAACTCAGCACAAAACACCACGACCGAATTTGGAACATTACGGGGAAAAAGGCTAGAAATGGCTTGGTTTTATGGGTTTTAAAACCTACAACAGAAGTTTTATTTAAAGAAGGTTTCTCGTTCAAATTCAGCAATAAAGCTTTCGAGCTGCACGTGTTAAAATCACTATCCATTTATATGAATTTTTTTTTGGAAACCTAGGAGGTTCATAAGTAATCTATACTTTGAAAATCCATTTAAATTCGAGTGTTGCAGTATTTTTAGAGTTTCTTTATACTTAATCATCTGATAGCAAATCCAACTTAAAACTTAAAATCAAACCAAAGTATTTAAAGTGGCCTTATTACAGCAAAATACCCCAAAAAAGTAATTGAAATTCATAAAGTACTTTAGAAAAAAACAAAAACGGCTTGTGCATGGCCACCTCGACTCCTCCCCGGCCCGGTCCAAAGTATCACGTACTACCTGCATTGGTTGAAAAACAGGGTGAGTCATTTTGACTTAGTGTGCAATTCTTCCTCATGTTTCCATATATGGGCTTGGCCCACAACCACACCAATCCACATACCACACATGATTATGCAAAATGGTAACCCAACCCAACCTAGTATCCAACCGCTACACACCCCCGTATATCCTACCACCATATACCAGGGGATTACTAAATCGACCCTCCATCCGCTACACACCTCATTGGCAGTTATGCTGCGCAAAGTCCATTTAGTGGGTTAGCCACTGGTCTACGTGATTAAATCACAATATCCACAGTGTGACTCGAGGTCATCACTAATCCACGATGAAGCACAAAGCTAACATCAATCCACGATAAGGCACATAGCCAACACCAATCCATGATGAAACACATAGCCAACATCGAACCACGATGTAGCTTAAGGCTAACATCAATGCACGTACATAAATGTACACCCCTTCCTTCATTAAACATATATATCCTGATCCCCATGCACATACAATATATATGATGAAATGACTATATAATCGTTATGAACATATCAGTCATGCATACATAACATGCTTACTAAGTTACACAAATATCCATCCAAAATTTTAATACGAGAAAATTACTAACCTGGTTACAGATCACCCAATATGGGCGGCCACACCACCACAGCTGTTATTTTCGGCTACCACACATGTCACATACATTTAATTAATTCTAAATAGAGAAACAATGTAATAACTACACACCTGATAACCCGTAAAATCACGCCCTCTACTCAACGCTATCCCTAATCGACACTTCCGCTATCTACCTACGATCCTGTTCCGACGCTGGCCCATACCCTGGAGGCTAATCCCGGACCGCAGAAACTAATTGCTTCTTGTATTTAGGGGTAAGAACAACGTGTCTGACCCTTTTCTCCCCTTGGCTGGTATTTGATTCCATGAAATAATGTCTTGGTCAGAAGACCCAGTTAACACGTTAAATCAAATCTAAATGGAACCCAAATAATATCTTTATCGAGTAATCTTACCAAAGTTGACCCCAAATCCCAGGAATTCCTACTTGATCTTGAAGATTGACGAAACCCCTACATAAGTTATGTTAGAATTGGCTTTAACACATATGAACACATGGAATGGCATTCGGCCTAACGATATATCCTGCTTACCTCGATCGTTCAAATCCTGAAAGATTTCTACTCCCTTAACGTTAGCCCAACTGAGCTCTCGAAACCAACCCGCCATGGATTCGGCCACACATGGGAACAAGGTTAGATTTTTGTTTCGACAACTAAAGAAGGAAAAGAGAGAGATCTAAAATAAAAGAGAACTTCTTACCACGATGACTAGAAACTGTTTGAGAGAAAAGAGATGAACAGTAGTCACCAATTCAAGAGATATTCGACTTATGAGAATAACCACAACGAAAGAAAAAGAGGTAACCGAGATAGCTTAGAAGGTTCGGCTACAAATCCCAAATGGGAAATGTTCATTCGACTTTTTAGAAGAGAGGTAATAGATGAAAAAAAAAAAGAGAAGAGGTTTGAAATTTATGGTGTTTCGGTTGTGAATCCACAATTGATGGATACTTTCGGTCACCAAGAGAAAAAAAATATGAGGAGCTATTCGGCTTTTACAAAAAGTAGTGGAGGTTCAAAGTTGTTGAAATGAAAAAGAAATGAAAAGAAAATATGGTTCGGCTTTTGATCATATGAAGAGAAAAGAAAGAATGCTCCTAAAATGACTACTAAAATTCAGCACTCCCAACACTAAACACCCAAAATGAAACACCCCAAACCTGGCCCACAAGCCCTAACCAGATCTGGCATGCTCCTTGAGTAAAATGTAGCTAAACCTTGTTCTGTCACTTTAGAAAGAATTTGTGGTTTTAAAGAAATTGGATTTCAGTTGTGATCAGTTTAAACACCGTGTTGTTTTTGAAGTTTGTATTGAAACATTATTATCATGTGTTCCAGAATTTCAAGTTAAAAGAAATGTCAAATTTTAGGTGTTTAGGTGTCAAAACAATTGAAGTTGTTTTACAAAAAATGTTTAATCATTTGTTTGATGTTGTTCGTATCATAATAAAAATTAAACCGCAAAAATAAAACAGTTAAATAGTAATGGCCTTATTACAACCAAACAAAAACCGAAATAAATCTCAAAAAAAAAACTTAATAAGAAAAATCGATAACACTGAGCTGGGCATGGCCACCACTAAGTCCCCGCCGACCCGGTCCATCTACTGAGTATCACCTGCAAAATGTTAGCCCACGAAGGGTGAGTCAACAGACTCGAGTGTAATGACCATCATAGATTCCCAATCGATAAAAGCATATTATTTCTCATATAATAAACATAGGCGATGATGAAACCCAAACCCACCTAGATATCCAACCTCTACACATCACCCGTACCTGCCAATCACACCGTGGGGATTACTAAATTGACCCTCCATCCGCTACACACCATCAAAGGCAATCACTGCAGTCAACTGCACATCTCCTTATAATTGTGGCATAGCCACCAGATAATGTGACAGAGTCACCATATTTATAATATATGACATAGGTGACCAGATAATGTGGTAAAAACCACCAGAACACTTCCCTTTTATCATTATCACCCATATGCCCATGCAACATACAAATCATACATATATCATGCAATTTACCTTACCCCATGGCCATAACAATATTTCTCATATTTTCATATCAATATTAAAAAACTTTATTAACTGAAAGTTAGGGGTAACATACCTGAATGCACTATACCATTAAATGGTACCCTTAGCCATATTCATTCATTGCCTTATTAACATATACATAACATTATTATTATTAATCGGGAATTTAGGGTGGGTTACACACATGACTTTTCATAAATTTAAGCGAAATCCCGAACTACGCAAAACTAATGAGATCCCGAAACATTTGCCTTACCCCTTCCTACAATTGGCCAACACTTGTTAGTAACCAAAAGCCTATTCGGCTCAACTAAAAATCCCGAAGGATATGTCGCATGGAGATATCATCTTACCTTATGCCGATTTGGTTTCCAACCAAATCCCAAACTACATGATGATCCCTCCTTCCAATCGGCCAAGCACTAATACACACAAACAATTAGCCTTCGGCTTTTTGAATGAAGAAGAAACATATCTGAAACACTAGAACCCTTACCTAGATCGCTTGGCCAAATCCCAAAACTTCTCCTTACCTCTGTCGAATTCCCCCTAAGAAAAGATAGTTAGGATCGGCCATCTTTAAAATGATATGGTCTTTGGCCGAATACTAACCCTTTACCTTGGATCTCAGATCCGGCAGATCTCCTTCCACCCTTGGCTACAAGTGGATCCCGAAAGATCTCCTTTATGGTTCGACCAAAAGAAAATAAGAGGAATTAGATCCCTAAATTTTGGCTAACCAAAGGAAAAAGAATAGAAATTGAAATGAGAAACCCTTACCAACTATTAGATCCGATCGAAATAGATCCTGACAGATTTGGCCTAGTGATCAATCTTGAAGAACAAATCGAGATGGAAGAAAAGAAAGGAAGGGTATAAACACAAAGTGAAGAGGAATTTATGGATAGTAGATTCGGCCAAGATTTCAAAGCCTAGAAGGGCTATTCGATTTTGAAAGTGAAGGGTAAATTTAAGACTACCAACATGGGAAGAAAAGAGGAGAAGAAAGAGAGGTATGGTTCGGCTTCAGAGAAGAAGTAAAAAGGAAAGAAAATGCACCAAATGGTCACCTTCAATTTCAGCTGAGAAACAAAAGAGAAGAAAAGAAAGTAAAAGCTTAAAGATGCTAAATGAATTTCGGCTTCTCTCCTCTACCTACATGACCGAAATTGTCATACTAGAAGTCCCTTGGCTGGCCAACTCTCCTTCCCACATCCAAATCCCCTCTTCACTCCTACTTAGCCGAATCCTTAAGCTATTTGACTCAATCTACACTTCATCCATGAAGTGTCCTTGTCTTATCCATCACCGCCTTCCTTCTTTGAAAAATAAATGCTTCAAAACGCTTCCTTGTCAGTCGAACCTAGGTCCCTTTACACTCCCCTGTATGCCACCGACTAAGGCCCTAAGTGGCGCCTTCTTACCACTTTACCAAGGCTTTTCTTGTGTCCTAAGCCACACAATAAACTCCTTAAGGTCTAGCTCCCTTAGTTTCCCTTCTTAGGCTTAAAATCAGATATTTTTCTATGGCTTCTACCTACAACCCAAGGTTCCTGAAGCCCCCAAAACACATTCAAATCACACACAAGCATGTTACCACATACATTTAAGTGAAAATGCATAACCCTTAAATCCCGGATATTATAGTTCTACCCCCTTAAAATAATTTTGACCTCGAAATTACCTGTCTAAAATAAGTGAGGGTATTGCTGTCGCATTGCTTCCTCTGGCTCCCACGAAGCTTCTTCCGATCCATGGTTACGCCATAACACTTTGACTAGAGGAACTGATATCCTCCGAAAGACCTTCACATCCCGTTCCAGAATCTGAATTGGCTCTTTCTCATAGGACAAATCTGGTCTTAGATCCACCTCTTCAACCGGTATTACATGATATGGATCTGATCGGTAATGACGTAGCATCAAAATGTGGAACACATCGTGCATCTGGAAGGCAACTCTAATTGATATGCTACTGGTCCAACCTGCTTCAAAACCCGATAAGGTCCTATAAACCTAGGACTTAACTTTCCCTTGTGACCAAAACTCATCACCTTCTTCCATGGCGAAACTTTAAGAAACACCTGATCCCCCACGGCAAATTCTATCTCCTTCCGCTTAAGATCTTCATATGACTTTTGCCTGTCAGATGCCTCCTTCAACTGTGCCCGAATTGCCTTAACCTTTTCTTCAGATTCTGCCACAATCTCTAGACCCAAAACATGACATTCCCCAATTCTGTCCAACACGTAGGAGTGCGACACCTCCTTCCATACAGCACTTCGTACGATGCCATCTGAATACTTGCTTGATAGCTGTTATTGTACACAAATTCTGGTAAAAGCAAGAACTCCTCCCAGCTTCCTCTGAAATCTATCACACAACCCCTCAACATATCCTCTAGCACTTGAATTACCCACTCAGATTGGCCGTCCGATTGCGGATGGAATGCCGTACTGAAGTCCAACTTGGCGCCCAATGCTTGATGTAGTGCTTTCCAAAACTGAGACGTAAAACACGGATCCCTATCCGAGATAATCGACACTGGCACTCCGTGCAGCCTCACGATTTCTACTACATACAATTTTGCCAATCTCTGTAGGGAATAGTCAACCGCACTGGTATGAAATGTGAAGACTTCATCAATCGATCTACTATCACCCATACCGAGTCCTTTTTAGTAGGCGTAAGGGGAAGCCCACTAACGAAGTCCATGGTAATTCTCTCCCACTTCCATTGCGGAATCTTTATCGACCAAGCAATCGTGACGGTACTTGGTGTTTAGCCGAGACTTTCTAACACGTTAAGCACTTCCCTACAAATTCAATAACCTCCCGTTTAAGACCACAAAAATTGATCCCGTAGATCCCTATATAACTTACTTCCTCCAGGATGCATAGCATAAGGGCTACTATGCGATTTCTGAAGAATTTGCTACCTTAACTCCTCATCCTTTGGCATACAGATTTCTGAAGAATTTGCTACCTTAACTCCTCATCCTTTGGCATACAGACCTTGCCTCAAAATCACAGCACTCCATCGTTGTTTACACCATAGTCTTCCAACTCCCTATTTTGTACTTGTAGCAGCTTAGCACTAAGTTCGTCATCTGCCATCTATTTCTCCTTTACCTGACTTAACCACGTCGGCTTCACTTGCAACTCTGCTAACAAACTCCCATCATCATAGAGGCTAAGATGTGCAAACATCGCCCTTAGATTCGACACCACTTTCTGACTTATGGCATCTGCCACCACATTCGCCTTGCCTGGGTGATACTCTATTGAGCAATCATAGTCTTTCAACAACTCCACCCACCTTCACTGTCTCAAATTTAGCTCCTTCTGAGTTAGCAGATACTCCAAACTCTTGTGGTCCGTGTAAATCACCGACCTTTCTCTATACAAGTAGTGCCTCCACACTTTTAGAGCGAACACTACTGCAGCCAAACTCCAGATCATGCATCGGATAGTGAACTTTATGTGGCCTCAACTACCGAGACGCATAAGTGACCACTTTCCCATCCTGCATAAGGACACATCCCAATCCTGTATGGGAAGCATCACAATACACCATGAAGTCTTTCCCTGCTTCCGACTGAATCAAAATTGGAGCCTCTGTCAATACTCTTTTAAGCTTCTCAAAACTCTCCTGCTGCTTATCCGCCCATACGAAAGGTACCTCCTTCCTTAACAACTTCGTCAGAGGTGCTGCTAATGACGAGAAACCTTCAACAAGCCTCCTGTAATAGCCTGATAACCCCAAGAAACTACGAACTTCTGCCACAGACTTAGGTGGTTTCCAATCTAATACTGCCTCAATCTTTCGAGGATCCACCCTTATTCCTTCCACAGACACCACATGCCCTAAGAACGTAACTTTCTTCAGCCAAAATTTGCACTTGCTGAACTTGGCATATAGCTTCTTTTCCCTTAACACTTGCAATACAACTCGGAGATGCTCATCATGTTCTTCCTCAGACTTGGAATACACTAGGATGTTGTCTATAAACACAATGATGAATCGATCCAAGTAGGGTTAAAAACCCGGTCCATCATATCCATGAACGCAGCTAGGGCATTCGTCAATCCGAATGGCATTATTAAGAATTCATAATGCCCGTACCTTGTCTAGAAAGCTGTCTTATGGATATCTGCTTCCTTCACCTTAAGCTAATGATCTCCAGACCGTAGATCTATCTTTGAAAATACTGCGGCCCCTTTAAGCTGGTCGGACAAGTCGTCTATCCTCGGCAATGGGTACTTGTTCTTGATGGTCAGCTTATTCAACTGCTGGTAATCTATGCACATGTGCAGAGTCCCGTCTTTCTTTTTCACAAATAGGACCGGTGCTCCCCATGGAGAGACACTAGGTCGTATAAACTCACGATCGAGTAACTCTTGGGTCTGGGCTTTAAGCTCTACTAACTCCTTTGATGCCATTCGGTATGGAGCGATTGACATAGGAGCTACACCCGGCAGTAAATCAATTCCAAACTCTACCTCCCTGTTCGGGGGTAACCCAGGCAGCTCCTTTGGAAAGATATCCACGAATTCCCTTACTGTTCTCACTCCACTAACTTCTTATTCACTTGCATCCAAAGCACTCAAGAAGGCCAAAAATGCCTTGCACCCTTTCCGAACCATCTTATCAGCCTTTAATGCGAAGACTACGTTATCCAAATAATTTCTTCTTTCTCCTATCATAATTATCACCTCATCCTTCGGAGTCCTCAACTCCATTCGCTTAGCTGCGCAATCTAATTTAGCCCGATGTTCCACTAGCCAATCCATGCCTAGAATGAGATCAAATTCTCCAAAAGGTAGTTCCAGCAAGTCGGCAGGAAATACCACTCCTTGAATCTCTAGAGGCACACTCTGGAATATCCTATTCACCACTACCATTTGACCTAACGGGCTCACTACATTCATCTCCCTACCAGACAGTTCAGATACTACACCTAGTGTTTTAGCTACTCTACATGCAACATATGAGTGGGTCGAGCCAACATCAATTAAAACAAAGTAAGGCTTGTCAGCTATAAGGAACGTACTGGTTATGACGTCTGGTATGTCACCATTATCCCTCCGATGAATTGCATACACCAAACCCGGCTGTCTCACCTCTGTGTTACAAACACCTCTGCTCGGTGTTCCCCGACCTCTTCCAGAACCATTACCTCTGCCAACCGGACCACGACCCCACAGTGGCTACTGTCCACCTCTTCCAGCCTGATTATGACCCTGACTTGTTGGTTGGCTCTCGTCTGTTTTCATAGGACAGTCCCTAATCATGTGATCCTTAGACCCACACTTAAAACATCCCCCCGTCTTCTTCCAACACTCTACTAGGTGCATCTTTCCACACTGAGCACAAGTATGGTATTGTCCTCCCGTGACAACCTGCTGACCTCGCGGTCCATCAACTCTAGGTCTCTTTTGAATGTTCCCAGATGACCCTGATGATCCAAAACCTCTCTTTTTTCTATTCCTATCAGAATTTTGTCTCACAGATTCCTTAACCCCTTCGGCTACCTTAGCCTTCTCTACCAACACGGTAAACTCTTGCTCCTGCTGTGGAGCTATCAGTAATCTTAGGTCATCACTCAGTTCGTCTTCAAACCCGACACATCGTTCATGCTCCGTAGCCACGATGCCTCGAGCATACCAAAGCCACCCTTAAAATTCCACCTCGACTCGCCACGGACTTACTCCCCGAACCGACCTCGTAAACGCCTTCCTCTCACAAGATCAATATAGCTGGTCCCAATATACTTCTTCTGATATGCCGTCTTAAAATACTCCCAAGTAAGATCATCCACGACAGCACCATCTCGAACCGTGAGCCATCACTGGTATGACTCATCGCGAGAAGCGATACCACTCCTTCGGTTTCTCCTCAAAGATTCAGATCCAAATCGTCCATGATTCGCCTCGTCGCCTCCAACCAATACTCACCAGATTGGCGCCACACCGAGATACACCTCGTAATACCTTAGCTCCATTAGCTCAGAGTCGCTCAGGTATGGACTTTCGAGCTCCCATGCCTTCACCTGCTCCAGCCACCCTCTCAAGAACTCGCAAGATCGCTCGCACATCGTGCATCATCCCGTCGATCCTCGATATTCAAAGACCAAAGAATGGTGGTGGTGGCATCTCATTCTCGGACCCTTGACCATACCTAACGGGTTCCGATACGGTCATTTTACCTCTACCATGTCCTCGCACATTACGACCACATCCCCTAGAACTCATGCCTACGATCGCGATTTAATCTGCTTTAAAAAGTTTTATGCATTAGTTTTTGTTCCACTGATTACCCACGAACAAGTTTTATGCAAAAGAGTTTAATGGTAGTTCTTTCGATCATTTCAGGGTTTTCATTTCAAATCTTCTACCCTAATTCAGAGAATCACATTCATTCATTAGTATCTACTACACACGTTCACTGATTCGAGCATTTTCGTCCGTTCCAACCTAGGGGTATTTTCGTAATTTATCCTATAGGGGTGTTTTGGTAATTTTCCAAATTAGGGTATCTTGATATTTTGAAAAATAGGGGTTTTTGGTATTTTTACAAAATAAGAATATTTTGATAAAAGTTGAGGGTAGTATGGCAATTTTATAAACTGAGGGTGTTTTTGTAATTTTACAAACTAGGGGTATTTCGATAATTTTTTTTTTGTAAACCGGGGATATTTTAGAAAATTATTTCAAAACCTAAAATAGTTTTTACAAATCAAAGGGGTAATTCGGTGATTTTATAACTAAGGTTTTTATAAAACAGTGTAGCTAGTCCCTTTCGGGTTTTAATTATTGAATTTGGCCTGTGATTAAGTCCTCTTGGTTAGGGTGAACCGTCACTACGCACCAGGTAGGATTCGAGCGGAGAAGAGGTGAGTCACTAGGACTGCTTAAATACCAAGCTCCCCCTGAATCCAATCCTAGACATGCGCACAACGGTTGCCACTCTCTTAACTCGTTGGCTCACTCACAGGTTTGTTTGATTAGACTTTAAATTTTATGTAATTATGTGTTGGAGTAAGCTAATCCTAGGGTTCAATAGCTCCTAATCTACTAATCTACGTCCCCATAATACCCACATACAAATCACACAGTAGTTAGGGGTACTTACCTAGTGGACTTCGGGTCGGAGACTCAGGTGCCATGCCAGAAAACCTACTCAACCTTTAGTAACACTCAATTTCAAAATAAAAGTGTTTTTGGGCCTCAAGGCTGAGTTTTGAACCGGGCTCTGATACCAAATTGAAACACCCCAAACCCGGCCCACAAGCCCTGACCAGATCTGGCATGCTCCTTCAGTAAAATGTAGTTAAACCTCGTTTTGTCACTTTAGAAAAAATTGGTGGTTTTAAAGAAATTGGATTTGAGTTGTGATCAGTTTGAAAACCGTGTTGTTTTTGAAGTTTGTATTGAAACATTATTATCATGTGTTCAAAAATTTCAAGTTAAAAGAAATTTCGAATTTTAGGTGTTTAGGTGTCAAAACAATTGAAGTTGTTTTACGAAAAATGTTTAATCATTTGTTTGATGTTGTTCGTATCATAATAAAAATTAAACCGTAAAAAATAAAACAGTTAAATAGTAAAGGCCTTATTACGACCAAACAAAACCCGAAATAAATCTCAAAAAAAAAACTTAATAAGAAAAATCGATAACACTGAGCTGAGCATGGCCACCACTAAGTCCTCGCCGACCCGGTCCATCTACTGAGTATCATCTGCAAAATGTTAGCCCACGAAGGGTGAGTCAACAGACCCAGTGTGTAACACCCATCACAGATTCCCAATCGATAAAAGCATATTATTTCTCATATAATAAACGTAGGCAATGATGCAACCCAAACCCACCTAGATATCTAACATCTACACATCACCCGTACCTGCCAATCACACCGTGGGGATTACTAAATTGACCCTCCATCCGCTACACACCATCGAAGGCGATCATCGTAGTCAATCGCACATCGCCTTATAATTGTGGCATAGCCACCGAGATAGTGTGTGAGTCACCAGATTCATAATATGTGACATAGGTCACCGATAATATGGTAAAACCACCGTAACACTTCCCCTTTATCATTATCACCCATATGCCCATGCAACATACAAATCATACACATATCATGCAATTTACCTTACCCCATGGCCATAACGATATTTCTCATATTGTCATATTAATATTTATAAACTTTATTAACTGAAAGTTAGGGGAAACATACCTGAATGCACAGTACCATTGAATGGTACCCTTAGCCATATTCATTCATTTCCTTATTAACATATACATAACATTATTATTATTAATCAGGAATTTAGGGTGGGTTACACACCTGACTATTCGTAGGTTTAAGCAAAATCCCAAACTACGCAAAACTAACGAGATCCCGAAACATTTTCCTTACCCCTTCCCACAATCGGCCAACACTTGTTAGTAACCAAAAGCCTATTCGGCTCAATTGGAAATCCCGAAGGATATGTCGCATAGAGATATCATCTTACCTTATGCCGATTTGGTTTCCAACCAAATCCCAAACTACGTGATGATCCCTCCTTCCAATCGGCCAAGCACTAATACACACAAACAATTAGCCTTCGGATTTTTGAATGAATAAGAAACATATCCGAAACACTAGAACCCTTACCTAGATCGCTTGGCCAAATCCCAAAACTTCTCCTTACCTCTGTCGAATTCCCCCTAAGAAAACATAGTTAGAATCGGCCATCTTCAAAATGATATGGCCTTTGGCCGAATACTAACCCTTTACCTTGGATCTCAGATCCCGGCAGATCTCCTTCTACCGTCGGCTACAAGTGGATCCCGAAAGATCTCCTTCATGGTTCGGCCAAAAGAAAATAAGAGGAATTAGATCCCTAAATTTTGGCTAACCAAAGGAAAAAGAAGAGAAATTGAAATGAGAAACTCTTACCAACTATTAGATCCGATCGAAATAGATCCTGACAGATTCGGCCTAGTGATCAATCTTGAAGAATAAATCGAGATGGAAGAATAGAAAGGAAGGGTATAAATGCAAAGTGAAGAGGAATTTGTGGATAGTAGATTTGGCCAAGATTTCAAAGGCTAGAAGGGCTATTCAGTTTTGAAAGTGAAGGGTAAGTTTAAGACTACCAACATGGGAAGAAAAGAGGAGAAGAAAGAGAGCTATGGTTCGTCTTCAGAGAAGAAGTAAAAAGGAAAGAAAATGCACCAAATGGTCACCTTCAATTTCGGCTGAGAAACAAAATAGAAGAAAAGAAAGTAAAAGCTTAAAGATGCCAAATGAATTTCGGCTTCTCTCCCCTACCTACATGACCGAAATTGTCATACTAGAAGTCCCTTGGCCGCCAACTCTCCTTCCCGCATCCAAATCCCCCTTTTCACTCCTACTTAGCCAAATCCTTAAGCTATTTGACACAATCTACACTTCATCCATGAAGTGTCCTTGTGCTGTCCATCACTGCCCTTCCTTGCTGAAAAATAAAAGCTTCAAAACGCTTCCCTTGCTGCTCAAACCTAGGTCTTTTTACTCTCCCTGTGGTGTCACTGACTAAGGCCCTAAGTGGCACCTCCTTGCCACTTTACCAAGGCTTTTCTTGTGTCCTAAGCCACACAATAAACTCCTTAAGACCTAGCTCCCTTAGTTCCCCTTTTTAGGCTTAAAATCAGATATTTTTCTAAGGCTTCTACCTACAACAAGATTCCTGAAGCCCCCAAAACACATTCAAATCACACAAAAGCATGTTACCACATACATTTAAGTGAAAATGCATAACCCCTAAATCTTTAATATTACACAAAACCAAAAATACCACCTCCTTGTACCCCAATATCGGCCAACTCTCCTCCTCCCTTCAAATCCCCCTTTTCTCTCCTCAATTCCCTATCCTTAACCCGTTCAAATGAGTTTAACTTATTCAAACCTTCCACTCCACTCTCCACCGCACATTCAAAAACCTTGACCAAGTCTTCCCTAGAGTTTGCTTTTCGTCCAACACACCCCTCTCCTTGACGAAAACACCAAAAAAATAAAGCTCCCCTTTGCTGCTGGCGTGATTCGAACCTCTCCCCCCTTGGCACCCCTTGTGACGCAACACTCCCCCTAACACCTAGTCGTTACCGCTGCCACTCTACCACTTCCTTTCTTGTGTCATAAACCCCACATAAAATCTCTTAAGGCCTGACGCTACTAGCTCTCCCTTAAAAGCCTTGAATCCAAAATTTTCACTAAGGTTTCTACCTAACCCCATGGTTTCCCGAAGCCCCCAAACACACTCAAACAGCATACAGACATACTAACATGCATATATTAATTAAATTGCATGACCCCTAAATCCCGGATATTACATTTTCTCCTTCCTTAGGTTTTAGATTTATGTTCTTGTTATTTACTTTTACGAAGAAATCAGATTCTAGAACTATTGTCAAACTTTGTGAGGATTTTGTGCTTAATACAAATCAGGCTTCTTCTAAAAATCTATTCTTGAATTATTCTTTATGTTCATTCTTTCATTCAAGTTAATATCGTTTATTAGATCCATGAGGAACTAATCCTCCTGTGGGGGATTAGTGAGCGCAGGTAAGAATAATTAACTATTTTGTAGGGATTTCTTAACAGATCAATTTTTCAAGAAAGGAAAAATCTAAACCCTAGGTCTAGCAACCCTAGAAAGTCATCAAGGAAGAAATTAAGATAAATTTAGAATGGCCTATCCGTGAACACCTTAACCCTGAACCGGTTTGGACTGTGAGGTTGGAAGATAAGTAGTTCTTACCGACTCAATATTTAAGTGGATGTATCGAAAGATTCTGTTGGGGTATTGACTAGTTGATTAAACAAGGACACCCAAGATGACAGTTGATTATGACTACCAAAGCGAGCTAATCACCCATGCCCAAATAAGATATATATTAAATTATTTGATTTCTTGTGTTTCATTATGTTTTTTCTTTTATTTCCTTTATAATTATTTTTAATGTAGTTTATCAAAAATATTTATTTTAATTCTTCATACTATAATTCGAATAAAGTACTAATTAGATCTATTTATATTTATATTAGAATTAATTTAGTGCTCACCTCCCTTGGGTACGATCCTCAGAGTACTTACCTACTCTATTGTAACTACATTACAACCTGACCCGTATACTTACTGATTCCACTTTTCCCATCTTTTGTGCAAGATTTCTTCTTTGGATGTTGATACGTTTGAAGGTGGTAAATACCTTTAATGCTTGTATGCTTTGTAATATACTGAACTTAGGTGTGCGATATCAAAACTGGTAAATCAGCTATATATCAAGCTAAGATCATGTGTGAATATGAAATGCTTATTCATGTGCTCTAAAGCAAACATTTGTACCACACTTTATCAAGGTTCATCTTTTCATTTACTATTTTTGTTTTTTTTATTGAGGACAAGCAATGAATTAAGTGTGGGGGAGTTTGATCTGTCGTAATTTGATGTAGTAGATTAAACTAGTTTTCGCACTTTGGAAGCTAGAACATAAACATTTTAGTTAAGTTTTAATTACATTTTTGAAAGTTTAGTTAAATTTAATAAAATGTGTAATTTGAGTCTTTTATTGACCTTAGGGGCTGAATGAGGCCTACGAGTTAGCTAATATACATTATGAGCGTGCAGAAGACCACTAGAAGGTGTGCTAACTCGATACTAGTTATTGTGTTGCAACACGGAGCATTGAATGTCGCAACATACCCCTGAAGATGAGCATACTACCCTCGATGTCGTGACATAGGACTTGGTGTGTCATGAAATCACCTCTGTACGAGAAATAATTACGAGTCAAGGGTGTTTTGGTCCGTACAATCAAATGTTAAGCATGAGGATGACAACCGACCTAGTGTTAAGGACAACAACCACTCTAAAGTCTATAAATAGGCTCTTTTAAAACATGTTATACACAACTTTTGTATTGTATAATTCTCTAATTAGATTTAGTCTTTAGTTTTTCTCTTTTCTTAGGCTTAGGTTTTATTTCAACTTTTGTTATTTTCTTTTGTGAAAGAAATCAAATTTGAGAATTATAATAAAACTCTGTGAGGATTCTGCATTCAAATTCTGATACAAATCAGGCCTTTTCTAAACTTTATACTCTTGAGTTATTCTTCATGTTTATTCTTTCTATCAAGTTTATATTGTTTATGAGATCCATGAGGAATTAATCCTGCTGTGGGGGATTAATGAATGGAGGTATGATTACTTAACTATTTTGTAGGGGTTTCTTAGCGGATCAACTATTCATGAAAGGAAGAACCTAACTGATAAACCGTAATATGAACATATTTTAATCCCATATTTGGCATACTTTTAGATGATTTAAGCCTTGAATTGTGGAAACAGGTGCTCCTAATCCTTTGTTTTCATGTTTTATACTAAAGAGAGCATCGAAGGATGAAAAGAAAGAGAAACGAGCTTAAAACAGACTAATTACAAAATCGGCACGGCCTGGGCTCAAGACCACACAGTAGTGCCTCATTAACAGACCCGAACATGGCCTGGCCACAATTTACATGGGTGTGTGCCATGGGCGTGTCCCTGATGCGGCAAAGAAGAGTTTCATTCAGATTAGGATACTTTCAGGCCAAGAAAGGCATCTCGAAGCCTATATAAACACCCTAAGAGGCAACTTAAACGGAGAGTTTGAGAGGCGTTTGACAGAAGCCTTCTGTCAAGGCTTTTCGGGGCACTCACTAGGCCAAAGAGCCAAGCCAGGGGGCCGAATTGTAAGATTCACTTGAAGAAAGCCAGTTGACTCATCTCAAGAAGCTGGGATTATACTCAAGACGGAGGATTTCTCCGTCAATTCCTTCAGGGGGTTTTAGGGTTTTCTTTATGTTTTGTTTTATATTTTCTTCTGAGATGTATTTCTTTATAATTATGAACTAAACCCTCAGATACTTGAGGGGGATGAAACCTAAGACGAATCTTTTTATTGTTTTCTGAGCTGTATGATAAATACTTGATTTGTTCTTAATTATGTGTTCTGAATTCTTATTTTGGTATTTTAGGATATTGATTCAAGTATTGATGTACTTAGGTGGTGGAGCAAAAGTCCCTGCCTAAGAGTAGATCTAGCATAGTTAAGCGAAGTTGATCGCAACCCTATAAATAGGATGACGTAAATCAGACGGATTAGGGTCAAACCTAATATGGGAGTCCATATATCGATTTAATGCAATTCTAGGGGTTTTAATTAGAAAGAAGTTTCAATTAATCAACCTAGGGTTAGACGTTAGTAGCCTCGAAATAGGTATTAATATAAATTAGGGAATCCTACGGATCAAGTCAAGTGAATAAATCGTCTAGTTTAGAGTTAGATAACAAGTGAAGTCTAGGTGGATTCCTCCTCGGGTATTATCTTAATCAATTGGTTTTACCACAAGTATTTTCCCAATTCATTGTCTTTGTCTTTACATCTTTAGCTTAATATATAGTTGATTTTAGATTAAATAAACAAATCCCTTATTTCTTAAGCTAGATAATATGAAGAAAGTTAGTATTAGTACTTTTAGTTCCTTTGGGTTCGGCAATCCGGTCTTGCCACTAAACTATACTATTGTTCGATAGGTGCGCTTACCTCCATCATTGTCTTAGTCTGTTTCCAGGTTCGATCATTCTTTTTATAAATTTTTAAGGCTCTAACACACGATCACTAAACCCTAGTCCTAACAACCTTAGGATGTCATTAGGGTGGAAATTAACCCAAATTTGGTATGGCCTATTCGTGAAATCCTTAACCCTGAATCAATTGAGACTATGAGGTTTAGAGATAAGAAGTTCTTGCCAACTTCTAGTGAAAGATCGGAAGGTCCTACTGGGATATCGACTAGTTGATTGAATAAGAAAACCTGAAGTGCTAGTTGATTATGACTACCGAAGCAAGCTAATAACCCATGCCCAGATTTGATATATTTTATTATTTGATTTCTTGTGATTTATTTACTTTCTTTTCTTTATTATTATTATAATTATTATTAGTTTAGACCATCAAAACCTTTCATTTTATTCATCGTAATATAATTCATTAAAAGTACTAATTAGATCTATTTATGCTTAAGTTAGAATTAATTTAAGTTCTCGCCTCCCATTGTACGATCCTCAGAGTACTCATCTGCTCCATTGTAACTATATTACAACCTGACCCGTATACTTGCAGATACCACCTTTTTTATATTTTGTGCAGGATTTCTACTCTAGACGTTGGTACATCTAGAGGCGATCAAACGTAAGAGTAAGATTCCATATGCTTCGGCTATGAGCTCTATCATGTATGTCATGCTATGTACTCGTCTAGATGTATTGTATGCTTTAAGCATGACGAGTCAATACCAAGTAGATCCCAATAAAGGTCATTGGGTCATAGTTAAAAATATCCTTAAGTACCTGCGAAAGACTAAGGATACATTCATTATATATGGAGGTGAGGAAGAGTTGAATCTAAAAGGTTACACTGATGCTAGCTTCCAAACTGACAAGGATGATTCATGATCGCAATCAGTTTTTGTGTTTTGCCTTAATGGTGGCGCTGTGAGCTAGAAAAGTTCAAAACAAGATACAATAGTTGATTCTACAAATGAGGTCGAGTATATTGTAGCTAGTGAGGCTGCAAAAGAGGCTGTTTGGATCAAGAAGTTTATATATGGGTTGTACCTAGCATATTAGATACTATAAAACTTCGTTGTGACAACAACGAAGCCATTACACAAGCAAAATAACCCATATCTCACCATCGGTCCAAACATATACTTAGGTGCTTCAATCTTTTTTGAGAAATTATTGATCGAGGAGAAGTAGAAATATGCAAAGTACCAATAGATGATAACATCGTTGATCCACTGATGAAACCTTTGACACAATATAAGCATGATCATCACGCTAAGTCACTTGGTATTAGATATATGAGTGATTGGTCTTAGTACTAGTGGGAGATTATTATAGTAAGCCCGAATACCAACCATGAGATGATTGTAATTACATACTTATTTTACCTTTTTTATTAATATAAGACATTTCCATTATTATTTTAGTTTCTTTTTCTGTGTATATAAATAAACTAAATTGTAATAAAGTCCTAAAAAATATGATTATTGTTAAAAGGTTCTTAGTCAAGTATTATTATGGTTTGGAAAATAATAATGCATTGAGACTAATGTGTAGTTGATTGATGATAAAGTGTTGTCATTGACATAGGGATGTCAAAATTAATACATGAGTATGTGTTAGAGAACAACATATTGGACTGACCCGCTATGAGTATGTTTCTTGGATTTTTATGTAATAGTCACAACATTACTTAAAGTGATAACTATGTATATGATCTTCAGACTTGAGATCATCATAAGTTGTATATTTTGACACAGTCAACTGATGTTGGGCATGTCACAATCTATGTACTGGAAGATGATTGATATATTGGTCATAGAGACAATTATATTTTATTTTTTATTTTTTATCTTATTAATACTATTCCTTTAAATCTTGAAGGACCAAACATTAATCATAGGGGAGACCCCTAAGTTTGCATTGGAAATCATCTTTTCAAGAGTCCAAAATCATGGCATAAGTGTTGGTGAGGCTATTAGTAATTGATCTATTAGTGATAAATTATTTTCAGATGGATCCTAATTAATAAACATTACTCATTGTTAGATACGTCTTTCAAGTTAAACCAAAGCGAAATCATTAATAACGATTGTGGCAAATTGGATCTACGATAAAAGGTGCGGGATTGATTATACTTATTGTTGGTGATATGGTTATTTTTTATCTATTAAAAATTTAATTCTAACCAATTGTATGTACATTAAATAATCAAAGAGGAGTTGAAAAACTCATTACAAAGGACCCAAGTAAATGACTCTATCTGAAATACATTTTGTGAAACAAATGAAATATGTGATATGATGTGATTATTGTTATAATACACAATCTTGTTTTCATGGCATGTGTTGCCTAGCTTATCTGATATATTTTTTGATTCAAGTATGTGATATATATATATATATATATATATATATATATATGTAAGTATGTGACTATTGAGATCTATGATCTAATGTGACAAGTATGACTAAACATATTCAAGTGATGTCTAGCAAAATGTGATTATGTGAGCATGTCCACATGCCTAAGTGTTAAAAGTGATTCACATGTGTTTAAAAATGAAATTGCCATGTCGCATGCATGAGGTGGGATTTTGTTAAAGGTGGAAGTAGTGGCAGTATATCTGCAAATCAGTGGTGGCTTGTCCATAAAATTTATCAATGGCAGTAAATCTGCATTTCAGTGGTGGCTTGTCCACAAAAGTGTTATCAGTGGCAGTTTATCTGTAAATCAGTGGTGGCTTGTCCACAAATGGTGTTACGGATAGACAAGTTCTGGGGAGCTTGATATGTGGTGTGTAGCAAATATGGGTAGGAACTTTCTATAAAATGTGCATTGTTTTTACATATGCATCAATATGTCCATGCATAAGTATCAGTGTTATAAATCATGAATATTATGATCTTTGATTCATATATTTTGATATGTACATAAATATATTTCTGTTGATCTCACACTGAGCCTTTTAAAGCTCAACCACATTACTTTTGTGTTTTAAATAATCCTCGTGGTTAGGACTCAAAATCCTCATCGGAGATGCTTTTGGAAAATGGTTTTCATGATTATGGATTTTTATTATCCTTTGGAATTTTATGGACTTTATAACTTTTATTGATCGGGGGGTTGAGCAATCTAAAAAAAAATCGTTAGAGTAAAGAGAGAGAGAGAGTAATTTTAATTAATATAAGGAATGATAAGGAAAATAAAGGAGAAAGAAGAGGAAGAAATTTTATCATTGGCGGTAGCAGCGATGGCGGTGTAACAGCCCGATTTAGGGCCTAGTCAAAATAGTGGTGCGAGGCCACAAATCCAAAGTGAATTTATGAGTTTCTAAGGTTTATGCCATGTTTTCATGCTAGTGTAAAAGTTTCACAAAGCAATTTTATTAAATTGAGGTTGATGGGTCCAAAAGGACTAAATTGCAAAAGTTGCAAAATATGAGTTTCTAGAAGCTTTTTGCATGAAATATCTTTAGAATATTAATTAGAAGTCCTTGAACAGAAATTTTCCCAAATTATAATTTTTGGACAAAAATGGATATGAGTTAATAAATTGAGAAAATTTTAAGAGAATGGCATTTTGGTCATTTGTCTAATAAATGATTAATAATGGAAAAATATGACAAAAATCATTCTCATCTTCTTCCTCTTGTGCCAAAAATTTGGGAGACTCCATAGCTAATTCTTCAATTTTCAAGCTTGCTAGTAAGTTCATTTTAGCCCCATTTTTTATATTCTTTGTATCATTGAAGTTCTCATATTATGAATTAGCTATTTCTAGCTATAAAATGGGCTAAGATGCATGTTTAAAAATATGCCCATGAATGAGATGCTTGTTAAATGATGTTTTATGGAAGTTTATGAGAGTTTGATGTTAGACAAACATCTTTTCCTTAGTGAATTTCATGAAAAATTATAGTATGGACTAATTTGTAATAGTTTTGAAAATTGGTCATACATACTAGAAATTGTGAGAATTGATGATTGTTATAGTAGAGATAATGAATCATCTAAGCATGAAGTTTAAGAAAGTTGAGTGAAAATCATTTTACGAGTCTAAGGGGAAAAAGTATAAATATGAGAAAGTATAGGGGTAAAATAGTAATTTTGCCAAAGTGTGAGTTAAGAGTCAATTTAGTCAATGTGAGTATTAAATGATCTATTTATGATTATAGATCAAAGAAAACGAAGCCCGGATTGAAACTGAGGCAAGAACAAAGTCGAGGGCTAAATTGCATATCTACATACGTTTTGTATATTGAGGTAAGTTTGTATGATTTCTAAGCTTTATGATTTTTATCATTGAATTGCTTAGTATAATGTACACTTTTTTCATGGAATGTTTAAAGTTATGTTAAACAAAGAAATCAATAAGATTAAGTAAGAGCAAGTCCCGATTGAAGATGAATTACCCACGATACTCGATCTACCACATTATGAGAGCTAGTGTAAGGCCGTGTTTGGAACATGTCATCGGTAATCATTGAAGAGTTATCATGTAATTCAAAGGCAAGCTTGGCATTGAACAGTTATCATGTAAGTCCAAGGCAAGCTTGGCATTGAACAGTTATCATGTAAGTCCAAGGCAAGCTTGGCATTAAACAGTTAACATGTAAGTCCAAGGCAAGCTTGGCATTGAACGGTTATCATATAAGTCCAAGGCAAGCTTGGCATTGAAAATCTATTAAGAGAAAGAGATCCCATGTAAGTCCAAGCCAAGGCATGGCATTGGTGAGAACAAGAAAGATTTCATAAAAGTCCATGTCAAGACACGGCCTTGAAACCAAGATGAGCTATTCCATGTAAGATCGTACCTAGGATACGGCTTTGACATTAAGTTACGTGGGATGAGATTTAGTATCCTCGGTTATTCGCAGAAATTCATCGGGCAAATGAGTAAAGTTAAAATAAGATAACAAGAAAGCTGAGTAAGCAAAGCTATTACCAAGTTGAAATTGAGTATTATTTATGTTATGAATGATGAATTAGAGATCATGATTATTAAATTAAAGTATGTTGATCCATGTCATTAAGTGATACAGGCACCATGTTTACCTTATAAGTATGAGGATAGTAAGTATCATGAGACATGTGAGAATCAGTATAAGTAAGTAAGCTCTATAGCTAAAATTATGATACCATTATTATGTCAAATGGTTTATATTAAGCAAGTTTATTAATCTATGTTTTACATGCAAACTTACTAAGCTAAATGCTTATGTCTTTAACCCTTTCTTTCTATGTAGTCACGCCAAGCTAACTTGTGGATCGTTGGAGTCGGTGCTCGGCACACTATCAATCTCTATTTTGGTATAGCCAAGTTGTTTGTGTTAAGTATGGCATGTATAGGAAACATTCATTTTGAGAATATGTTTTAAGAAGGGCCATTGTATGGGCAACCAAGTTTATTATTCTTTTGTATATGGCAAAGTGATTGGCCAAAACTGACTAATTATATATGTTTATTGAGATCAATGAAGCATGTAGTATTGGTTATGAAATGTATTGAATTGAACTTGAGTTGGTTTTGATTTAAGGTGGCAATTGGCTTGGTAAATAGCCTATAAGTGCCCATAGGGTTAGACATACGGGCGTGTGTCTAGCCTGTGCATACCCTACACCTTATTGTTTAAGTCAGAATAGGTCATGATCAAGTTCTATGGCCGTTTGCTTAGGCTGTGTGTTATACACGGTTAGAGCATGGGCGTGTGCCCCAGGCCGTGTGAAATAAGTCAGTATGTCAAGATTTATTACACGATTTATGTCCACGGGCGTGTCAAGGCCGTGTGTAATTAGTCAGTGTCGACCACGAGTGGAAGACACGAGCATGTCAAGGGGTACACGAGCGTGTCCCAATCCAAATGGGCTTGTGACCCGCTTCAAAGAAGTTCCGAAAGTTTTTAGATATGTCTTGAAGGCCTCGTAGCCCCATAAAATGTATGATTAGATTAAGAAAGAGAAAATTTTAAGTCGAAATGAAATTTTACAGCCCATAAGTGTATGTTTAAGTGAGTTCAAGCTTGGTAATGCCTCGTATCTAGTATTAGCTTCGAACTCGGGTATGGGGTGTTACAAGTGGTGGTTTATCGGCAATATAACATCGATCCGATGACGAGGGAGTGGTGGTTTGACGATGAGTGAAGGAAAGAAAGTAGAGGGGTTCGGCGTAAAGGGAAGGAGTAAGAAAATAAAAGTAGAGGAGGAGAGGAACCCGTATTGGTCACGGTAGTGACAAAAAAATAGGAGAGAAGGGGCAGTGTAACTGTGGCTAAAGGTGTGGCAATAGGTGGTGCTAGGGTTGGTCTTGGTGGAGAAAATAAGAAAAAGAAGAAAAAGAGAGGAGGTGGTGGTTAGAAAAGGAAGAATAATAGATGAGTATGACAGAAAATGAGAAAATATGGAGGAGAGGGAGGTAGGGACAAAAAAGGGGGTCAGGATGTAGAGGAATTGTTCGGTCAAAAATAACTAGGTTCAATGAACCTATACTAAAGGCAAGGTATAAAGTTTTGGCAATGGAGGAGGACATGGAGTGAAAAGGGGATCATGCACCCTCAACTTAAGGTAAGTTTGACTCTTAAATGAGGAAAGAAATCCTCCTAAATATGGTGACTAAAGGTGGACGACAACTACTAAACGCACATGGAAAAATTTGTAGAAATTTAATTGAAGAGGTGTGAACAATAGGACTTGAACCTTAGACCATTAGGATAGCTAAGAAGTTATTACACCACTAGAATAAACACTTTATTGTTCTCAAACTTGCAGTAATAATTCATCCTCAAAATTTACTCGATGGAAAAAAGTGAGTATATTATTGTCGCATCGAATCTTCAGACTCCCAAATGGCCTTATAAGAGTCGTGATTCCTCCACAAAACTTTCACAAGTGGAATCTACTTCCCCTGCAAAACTTTGACCTTATGATCTAGGATCTGTATTAGTTGAGCCTTAATCTCCTCAATCGAAACTGTATGAGAAGGGTCAAATTAGTATCGCCTCAACATGGATACATGAAAAATGGCGTGGATAAGATCTAGCTTTGGAGGTGACTCTGGCTGAAATGTCATTGGTCGCAATCTCTTAATGATGTGATAGGGTCCGATGAACCTCTGACACATTTCTCCTTGTTACCAAATCACAACACTTTCTTCCAAGGCGAAACCTTAAGGAAGACCTAATTACCAACACTGAACTCTATATCCTTTCTCTTCAAATCAGAATAAGATTTCTTCTGATCTGATGCTGCTTTCAAATGATCCCAAATAATCTTTACACTATTCTTAGTTTCTTGCACTAGATATGGTCCTCATACTTTCTTCTCCCCAACTCAGTCTAGCAAAAAGGTGTCCTACACTTGTGTCTATATAGAGCTTCATAAGGAGCCATCTGAATGCTTAACTGAAAGCTATTATTATATGCGAATTCAATAAGTAGTAGATGTTCCTCCCAACTACCTCGAAAATCAATCATGTGACCTCTCAACATATCATTGAGAACTTGGATAACCTACATAGACTATCTATCAGATCGTAGATGGAAAGCAATACTGAAGTTCAATCTTGTACCAAGAGCCTTATGTAGCTTCTTCCAAAACTGATATGTGAAACGAGGATCCTAATCAGAAATGATAGAAACTGGTTCCCCATAAAATCTCACAATTTCAAATATATACAATTTAGCCAACCTCTTTAACGAATAAACTGTACACACTGGAAGGAAATGGGTTGTAACACCCTTACCCACAATCCCCACTGAAATCGGGCACGAAGTGTTACTGTACAAAACTACATGATCGCCACTTAGGCTTACGTGAATACTCTACTTGAGTCACTACAACAACTTTATTTCGACTTACAAGACCTCACTCGTACATACGACGACTCTCAAGACTATATCGAAAACCTTACGATCCATAAAATTTCTTTCCATCTAAACATGGGGTACATGCCCGTGCTAGATGAAACACACGCCCATGTGCTCACACCGCGCCCCAAAACCCAAACATTCTGCCAAAACTCCCATAGCTAGGGCACACGCCCATGTGAAATGGAACACGCCCGTGTACCCTCACAACATGCTCATGGCATGAAACCGTAGGGAGTTATTAACTAATTTAGCACAGCCTGGACACGCCCGTGTGGGAAGTCTGTGATCTATTCTAGCTTAAATGTTAACATGCAGGGGACACACGGCCAAGTCACATGCCCGTGGGCTGACTGTGTGTCACACATAGTCTAGACACACGCCCGTGTGCCTACCCATGTGGATAGAACATGGCTGTTTGCCAAGCTACTAGCACCCTTATATCTTATACAACATGAGTTTAATCAACAAACTAATAAACATCTCATAATTCAACATGCACCCACATTGGTAACTTTGAAATTTCATAAATGATAAAATGTAACATCATTATTGGCAATTTACAAAATAAATGTCTCAAGAGCCAAGACACCTTTGGCCAAAATAACAAGACAATATGTTTAGTCTAGCCCTTATACATGTCATTCACAAAATCACTAAGTCTGAGTATATTGAGGTAAGCAGATAGTGTGGGCGACCTCCTTGTTATCGACGTATCCTGGCTCAGCTCTTAAACTCTATAAAATAAGGGAAAAAGAGAAGGGGTAGTAAGCTTTAAGCTTAGTAAGTTTACATGTAAACAATATAACATTATAATAAGAATTAAATAATTACATAGCATTACATACTAAACGAGAAACAATCTACATTCATGATCATGCTTACTCATTTTCTCCATTCCCACATTACAACCATATCACAAGCTTAATACATGCATTCATTAGCAATTTCCCCTACACTTAGCATTACAAAATCATATAGTACAATGTATCACTATCTCTAATTTCATTACTCCTAGTCAAATTACTCGGTGGTTTTGCACATAGCCCACCATCAGCCTTTATTAGGGTGGTATCCACATAGCCTACCAAAAGATTAGTTATGGTGGTATCGCACATAGCCCACCAAAATATATATAGACGATGGTATCGCACATAGCCTATCACATCCTTTATTAGGGTGGTATCACACATAGCCCACCATCAAATATCATCAATACACATTCATATAATTATTTCGCCATTCATACAATAATTATTCAATGACTATCACATTCAATCCACTAGAACCTCATATGTTCTCAATCATGCCATACTCTAATTAGCAATATAATGCTTACGAAAATATATATTGCTTGCACATAAACTTACCTCGATGCAAATGTTTTAGCGAGCGATTTACTCAATTACCTTGCCTTTCCCACGATCAAGATTGATTCCGTGTTTTTCTTGATCTATAACAATGAAATTCATTCATTTAGATCATTCTATGCTTATAATACATCAAATTCAACACTCGGGCAAAAATGACCATTTTGCCCTTCTACATTGGAAAAATTACGATTTTGCCCCTAGGCTTGTAATTTATTTATTTTTCACATTTTATTGATAAACAAGCATAGATGAACATTTATTTCTCTTACAACTACTCACCATTTCAACTATTTCATGCATTTATGACACAAACTAAATCTTTGCATTTAACTCCTACCTAGGTGTTGTTTTGAAAACACCTTTCACAAAAGTTGCTTCACCACTCCCCAACATTCAATTTCTTCCATAAAAACTCAGCTAACCACTTAAACACTCCCATAGAAAATCACTAGACTTTCAACCATATCACAAATTAGTCCCTTCATTATCTAGCTTAAGCTTTGGGGACTTCAAAAAAATACAAAAATCATCAATTAAAACCACCTAAATCACTTACTTGAATGAGAATTGAGTGGCTAAAAGTTTGAGCCTCCAAGAGCTCTATTTCCTCTTCAATTTTTGGTGGAAAGAGATGAGTGAATAGTGAAAGATGATAACATCTTTTTCTTCTCTTGTTTTATTCATTTCATCACATAATTTCCACCAAATTTGACTAAAATTTAATGCTCTTGTCCCCGCTTGTTTACATGGCCAGCCATACCCTACTAATGGCCTAATTGGATTTTAAAGTCCTCCAATTTATAATCTATAGCTATTAGGTACCCCTACCTTATAAAATAAAGCTTTTGCATCTCCTACGATTTAGTCATTTTTCTCAATGAAACATGCTATTGCTAAAATTAAAGCACCAAAATTTCCATATAGCCATATATTAATACCATAACACATAAAATAATACTAAAATAATTTTCCTCAACCTCGAATTAGTGGTCCTGAGACCACTATTCTGACTAGCCCTAAAATTGAGCTGTTACATGGGTGGACTTAGTCAACCGATCAATAATCACCCAAATGGAGTCTTTCTTCGAAGGTGTCAAAGGTAGCCGACTAACAAAGTCCATGGTGACACACTCCCATTTTCACTAAAGAATCTGAACAGGTTAGAGCAAACTAGAAGGAAATTGATGCTTGACCTTGACTTGTTGGCATGTCAAACATCTTGCCACAAAGTCGGTCACATCAAGTTTAAGTTCCAACCACTAATACTACAGACGAAGATCCTGATACATCTTACTTCTGCGGGTTGCATAGCATAAGGACTGCTTTGCACTTCCCTCAAAATGGACTGCCTCAACTTTGATTCTGAAGGTACACAATATCTCCCATGATAGCATAGAACTCCTTCAGAATTAAAGGAAAAATCTTGAGTTTTACCTTCTGATAACTCTTGAAAAAAATTATATTTCATGCCTTCAGACCTAGCTAATTGCTTATAGTTAAATTTTAGTTAGAATTTTTAATACTGCATTAAGACTTAGATTGTGTGGGAATTGGGTGCTTTTAATCACTTATGGTGGAGTGGCAGGAAAAAGTTTTGGAATGAAGAAATAAAGGAGTGAAGTTGTGTTAGGGCAAAGTGCAGACAGTTTGCCAAGACGTATGCTGTGGCAATATTGGGAAGACCAAGTCAACATTTTTTGCACAGCAGTTCAAATTCAAATTCAAACTTGTACCAAATAAACCCCCTGAAAGAGGAGAAGATAATTACGAGCTGTTAGTTGACCATAGCCTAATCTATCTATAAAAGCTGATGAAGGAGATCTCACAAACGACAAAGAAAAAGTGAGAGAGACCCTTAAGCATGAACAAGGGTTTAGCTGTACAAGGGACAGGAAGTTGAAGGCAATCCTTCTTAGCCATCATAAGGACGTTCTGCTGTCCAAGTGTGGACTAGGCAAGCAAAAGCTACTTCCCAAAGTTCTTCCATTATTTCCTTCAAAATATTTAATTGTGGTAGTTGAACATGATAACGGATAATATTTTGGTTTTGATTTTTAATCCCCAACCCATGAGCTAAATCTCATAGGGTTGGGATTACTTTCAATGAACTCCTAACTATTTTATAAATTTTGTATATATCTCATTTACTTTACCGTTTTATTTGATTGTTCTTATTTCGTAATCAAAATGCAACGATCTCTAGACATAGCAAGTTGTTTGCAAGCTAAAAACTGAATCTAATTCCTAATGGGTTGGATTGGTTGGATTAAAGTTAAATGAAATGAGCAAGTATTTGTTTGACACTTGTAGTCGACTCTAGACATAGAGTCACGATCATACAGAAGGAACCTATGCAAGATATCTAAAAAGCCTATAGACACAGGCAAGGTAACTTGAGGTTCTGTCCTCTTGTGAGGTAGACCATTTTAGAACTCTTACGTGCAATAAGGTAAATATGATTTTTCCAAGACATTATTGACAGTAAGGTTCAATTTTGGGTAATCCCAACCTTTCCAAATCAACATCACTCTATCCTTATTCTTTGGCTTAATATATTTGTCATAGTATATTTAGTTGTCTATTTCTTTATTTACAGTATATTTGAATAATCATTCTCATTATTTCCATTACATTTTTTCTTTCAGTTTTGCCATAACATTTCCAGTTATTTATTAAATCCACATATTGCTTACATCATTACTTCACTAATTGCCACAGCATATTTAGCATTGAATTTTTTCATAGCATTAATCGCATTTTATTATAATAACTTAACCACTCTTGTGCCTCAAGCTGATCCTCGTGGAAATGATACTCACTCATCAATTTATTACTTGAGCCGACATGTATACTTGCACAAAATTGCATATTGTTTCACACACGACAAGTTTATGGCGTTGTTGCTTGGGATTGACAATTTGGTGACATTTGGTTTGGTTATTTTACTTAGTAGTTTTATTTAACTTAGTTTAATTTACATTTTACAGGTTTACCATCAGTGCATGAGAAGAGGCATTCCTGCTAACATAGAATACCTTTTCGATTTGGAGATTGAAAGAACCTTGTAAAGAAAGAGAAATGAATTGAAAAATGGCTGGAAATAGGAATGATATTAATGGTAATCCAAATGATCACAATGAAAATCCTCTCATTAGACATGTGGTGGATGAATGAGATAGGCCAATTAGAGAGCATGTTGTCCTAATGGTGGATGATTTTAATCCAAGGATTGAAACACCCCAAACCCAGCCCACGAGCCCTGACCAGATCTGGCATGCTTCTAGGAAAAACCATTCGAATCTTATTTGAGACTTTGCTAAAATTTTTCGTGTTTTTGAAAACAGTTGATTTGGGTTGGGCTCAAATTTTAAAACCCGTGTTGATTAGGTGTCAAAATATTTAAATTTAATACTTAAGAAAAATTGACTTTTAACTTTAATTGGACAATAATCGTACCATACTAAGTAAATTAAAAGCATGCATAAACAATATTAATACTTTGGCCTTATTACATCAAATAAAAACCCAAAATAATTCAAAACTTAAATATAAATAGAACTAGTAAAAATGAAACAGTCTCTGAGCTTTGCATGGCCACCACTGAGCTCCTGCCGATCCGGTCCATTACTGAGTGTCACCTGAAAAATAGTCCCACAAGAGGTGAGTCAAACAGACTCAATGTGTACAACCAATACAGAACTCAATTAATTCATACATGTCAAATCATGCATAGTAACATGTATATAATTAATGATGCAAACCCGAACCCAAGCCTAGATAACCATCCGCTACACATCACCCGTACCAACCATCACATCGTGGGGACTACTAAGTCAACCCTCTATCCACTACACACCATCGAAGGCAGTCGCTGCAGTTGATGTGCTCATCGCCCTTATAAAATTCGTGGCATGGCCACCAGATATATATATTCATGACATAAGTCACCACATTCATATATTGTGACATAAGTCACCACATTCATATATTGTGACATAAGTCACCACATTCGGATATTGTGACATAAGTCACCATATTCAGATATTGGGGTATAAAACCACCAATCCACTTCCCCTTTTCACATCGCTCGTATGCCCCATGTCAAACATATCATGCAATATCATGCTTTATTTCACATTCTTGTCATTTTTATCATACTCATAGTAGGAGTAGGAAAGCGTACCTAAGTACTTCGTACCATTACATGGTACCTTAGCCACATCATAACATATTCTTTTAACATATTAATTAAAACATAACCGTCAATTAATTAAAGCTTAGTGTGGGGTACACACCTGATTTACTTAGCACTTAATCGAGATCCCGAAAACCCGATCTAATGCTTTAGATCTTAGATCCTATATTCGGCCATTGTTAGACATATTAGGAAAATCTTATTCGGCCATATAACCAAATCCCAAAGGAAACATAATCGAAATCTTACCTTGCTTGCCGATTTGAGTACTTCTCAAATCCTGAAAACTTTGTGATACTTTTTTCTTACAATCGGCTAACACTAAGTCACTTGATTTGGTTAGTTTCGGCTTTTTGAATAAACATGAAATAGATCTAAAACATTAACTATTGCCTTGGCTGATTATTATGTCCACTTACCTTGTAGATTTAAATCCTGGAAACCTCAGCTTACTTCTGTCAATTTTCTCCCAAAAGCCAAAGTCACCTCAATTTTACCTACATTCGGCCATCTTCCATTTATTCAATCAAACCGAAAATCACAATTAACTTAGCCCATATGGCATTTGGCCAAAAAAAAAGAACAGAAAAGGGCCATTCGGCCACCTACCATCAACCACTCACCTTCGGCTTTTCTAAAATCAGCACTTCTAGCTATTGTAAAACAGGATTCGACTTCTAGGGATAAAGAGGAGAAATTGATAGGCATAAACAATTGATTCGGGTTAGATCTTGATGAAAAGAAAGGAAGAAATCGCAAAGGAAAAGAAATCTCGAAACTTACTGAATCACTAAAGAGCATGCGGCCTATGGTGCACCTTCGGGAAAACTAAACCACCCTTGTAGATTCGGTTATGAAGGATGATGATAGGCACGAAGAGTATGCCGCTTTTAGAGGGTTTTCAAGGAGAGGAGAAGCACTAGGGAGTTTCGGCTAAGAGAGAAAAAGTTTGAGAAAAGCAAAGAAAAAGATTTCGATGAGAAGGAAAAAAGAAAACTAAAGGAAGAGATGGATATTTTGCTAAGAGTTTCGGCTACATAGTCACCCCCAAAGAGTTGGAGTTCCGGCCAACTCTGCTAGATCCTGATAAGCTTTATCCTGCCTAATAGCTCAACCATTATCCATCCCTTTATGAGAGACCCACCAAGCTCCAACTCTTCCCTCCTATTATCATCTTTTAAATCATAAAATAAAAGAAACAAACACTCCTAATTGGAGCTAGGTGCCGTCCAAATCCTTACCTTAGGAGTGTCGAATTTTTAACCCATTATTTTGGGCTTCATGTAGCCATACTAGGCCCAAGTCATCCTCCTAAGTGACGCCACCCTCATGCCCAATTTATCATTACTAAATTTTTGGGTCTCATGCCCAACTTGCTACTAATTTAATAATCCAACATCAATTACTACTAACACTATTTATCAGCTACTTAACCCAGGTTTTAAAGTCCAAACCTGAGCCCAATTCACCCTATGAAGCCTTAGTCTACTAACTTAGCCACGCAACACACCAAATGCTTAGACCCACAAAATCAGGATATTACAGTTCTACCCCTTAAAATAAATTTCGACCTCAAAATTTACCTGGTCTGAAAAGTTGAGGGTATTACTGACGCATAGTATCCTCCGGCTCCCATGTCGCTTCTTCTGATCCATGGTGACGCCAGAACACCTTGACCAAAGGGACCGACTTCCTCCGAAGCACCTTCACATCTTGTTCCAGAATCTGAATCGGCTCTTCCTCATAAGATAGATCTGGTCTCAGCTCCACCTCTTCAACCGAAACTACATGAGATGGATCCGATCGATATCGTCATAGCATGGAGACATGAAATACGTCATGCATCTGCTTCAATTCTGGTGGCAACTCCAACTGGTATGCCACTGGTCCAACTCGCTTCATTACTCGATAAGGCCCTATAAACCTTGGACTTAGCTTCCCTTTTCGACCAAATCTTATCACCTTCTTCCAAGGTTAAACTTTAAGGAACACTTGATCTCCCACATCAAATTCTATTTCCTTTCATTTCAGATCCATGTACCACTTCTGTCTATCAGATGCCTCATTTAATCGAGCTCGAATTACACTAACCTTCTCTTCAGATTCAGCTACAATTTCTGGACCCAAAATTTGACGTTCCCCTTATTCCGTCCAACACATAGGAGTGCGACACTTTCGACCATACAGCATTTCATATGGTGCCATCCGTATACTTGCCTGATAACTGTTATTGTATGCAAATTCCGCTAGAGGCAAATATTCTTCCCAACTTACCCTAAAGTTTATCACACAGCCTTTTAGCATGTCCTCCAACACTTGTATTACTCGCTCAAATTGACCGTCCGACTGTGGATGAAAGGGCGTATTGAAGTCCAATCAGGTGCCTAAATCCTGATGTAGGGCTTTCCAAAACCAAGGCGTGAACCTCGAATTCCTATCCGAGATAATTGACATCGGTACTCCGTGCAACCATACAATCTCCGTCACATACAACTTTGCTAACTTTTGTAGGGAATAGTCCACCCGCACTGGAATGAAATGCGCGGGCTTTTCAGCCGATCCACTATCACCCATACCGAGTCCTTCTTAGTAGGCGTAAGGGGAAGCCCACTAACGAAGTCCATGGTAATTCTCTCCCATTTCCACTGCAGAGTTTGTATTGGCTGAAGTAATCCCGATGGAACTTGATGTTTAGCCTTAACTTCCTGACACGTTAGGCATTTCCCTACAAATTCGGTAACTTCCCTCTTAAGACCAGGCCACCAAAATTGTTCCCTTAGATCTCTGTACATTTTACTACCTCCGGGATGCATAGCACAAGGGCTACTATTCGATTCCTGAAGAATTCTTTGCATAAGCTCCTCGTCCTTCGGCATACAGACTTTTCCCTTGAAACACAATTCTCCTTCATCGTTAATACCATAATTTTCCAACTCTCCATCCTGCACTTGTCTCAGCTTAGCACTCAGATCCTCATCCACCAACTGTCCCTCTTTCACCTCATTCAGCCATGTCGGCTTAACTTGTAACCCTGCCAGCAAACTTCCATCATCATACAAACTCAAATGCGCAAGCATCGCCCTTAGATCCAACACCACCTTCCGACTTAAGGCGTCCGTCGCTACATTTGCCTTGCGCGGGTGATACTCTATTGAACAATCATAGTCCTTCAATAGTTCCACCCACCTTCACTGTCTCAGATTCGGCTCTTTCTCGAGTCGTGAGACATCAAGGCTCTTGTGGTCTGTGTAGATTACCGACTTTTCTCCATAGAGATAGTGCCTCCACACCTTAAGAGCAAAGACCACTGCCGCTAGTTCCAAATCATGCATTAGGTAGTTAACCTCATGTGGCCTTAGTTGTCGAGACGCATAAGCAACTACCTTCCCATCTTGCATAAGGACACCTCCCAATCCTGTATGGGGAGCATCACAATACACCACAAAATCCTTCCCTGCCTCAGGCTGAATCAAAACTGGAGCTTCGGTCAAGACCCTCTTGAGCTTCTCAAAGCTCTCCTATTGCTTATCAGTCCATACGAAAGGTACCTCCTTCCTTAATAGCTTTGTCAAGGGTGCGGCTATCGACGAGAACCCTTCCATAAACCTTCTATAATAGCCTGCCAATCCTAAGAAACTCCGAACTTCTGCCATAGACTTAGGGGTTTCTAATCCAAAACTGCCTCAATCTTTCGAGGATCCACCCTTATTCCTTCAGCAGATACGACATGTCCTAAAAACGTAACCTCTTTAAGCCAAAATTCATACTTACTAAATTTGGCGTAGAACTTCTTCTCCCTCAACACTTGTAACACAACTCGGAGATGCTCATCGTGTTCTTCCTTAGACTTCGAATACACCAAAATATCGTCTATGAACATAACAACAAACCGGTCCAGATAGGGTTGGAAAACCGGTTTATCATGTCCATCAATACAGCTGGGGCATTTGTCAATCCAAAGGGCATTACTACGAACTCAAAATGCCCATATCTTGTCCGAAAAGCCGTCTTATGGGTATCTACCTCCTTCACCTTAAGCTGATGATATCTGGACCTCAGATCTATCTTTGAGAAAACCGCGGCCCCCTTAAGCTGATTGAACAAGTCGTCAATCCTTGGCAAAGGGTACTTATTCTTGATGGTCAGCTTATTCAATTGACGATAATCTATGCACATGCGCATAGTTCCGTCCTTCTTTTTTACAAACAAGACCGGTGCTCCCCATGGAGACACACTGGGTCGAATAAACCCACGGTCTAGCAACTTTGAATTTGAGCCTTGAGCTCAACCAACTCCTTTGGTGCCATTCTGTATGGGGCAATTAACATAGGAGCTGTACCCGGCAGCAAGTCAATTCCAAACTCCACCTCCCTGTCCAGGGGTATTCCGGGTAATTCCTCTAGAAAGGCATCCACAAACTCCCTTACAGTTCTAACTCCACTAACTCCCCCTTCGCTTGTATCCAAAGCAAAAATGAAGGCTAAAAAAATGCCTTACACCCCTTCCGAACCAACTTATCAGCTTTTAGGGCTGAAACTACATTAGACAAGTAGTTTCTTCTTTCCTCTATCATAACTATCACCTCATCCTCTGAGGTCCTTAACTCCATCTGTTTGGCTGCACAATCCAATACAACCTGATGCTCCGCTAGCCAATCCATACTAAGTATAAGATCAAATTCCCCGAAGGGTAATTCCATTAAGTGGGCAAGAAATATCGCTCCCTGAAGCTCCAAAGCACACTCCGAAACATCTTATTCACCACTACAGTTTGGCCTAATGGGCTTCCTACAGTCATCTCCCTATCAGATAGTTTAGAGGCTATCCCTAGAGTTTCAACTACTCTACATGCAACATAAGAATGGGTCGAGCCCATATCAATTAAAGCAACATAAGGTTTACCAAAAATAAAGAACGTACCGGTTATGACGTCCGGTGTGTCTCTGTCTTCCCTCCAGTGAACCACATAAACCAAACCCGGTTGCCTGGCCTCCGTGTTACCAACACCTCAGCCCGGTGTTCCTCGTCCTCTACCAGAACCATTACCTCTGCCAGCCGAACCACATCCTCGCGGTGGCTGCTGTCCTCCTCTTCCAGCTTGGCTAGAACCTTGACTTACTGGTCGTCCCCCTTCAGTTCTCATCAGGCAATCCTTAATCATGTGGTCCTTGGACCCACACTTAAAACATCCTCCTGTCTTTTTCCAACACTCACCCAAGTGCTTTTTTCCGTCGATCACAAGCACGACATCGCCTCTTGAAGCGACTTGTCGACCTCATGCCCATCAACTCTAGGCCTCTTTTGCTCATTCCTAGATGGCCTTGATGATCCAAATCCTCTTTTTTGCCTATTCCAATCGATGTTCTTCCTTACAGAATCCTTAATTCCCTCGTCTACCTTAGCGTTCTCCACCAACACAGCAAACTCTCGCTCCTGTTGTGGAGCTATCAACAACCTCAGATCATCCCTTAGTCTGTCCTCAAACCGGACACACCGCTCATGCTCAGTAAACACTATCCTTCGAGCATAATGGCTCAGCCTTAGAAATTCAGCTTCGTACTCAGCTACGGACTTGTTCCCTTGAACCAGCCCCAGAAATGCATTCCTCTACGCATCAATATAATGAGTGCCAACATACTTCTTCTGGTATGCCGGCTTAGCATACTCCCAAGTGAGTTCCTCAACTATAGCACCATCCCGAACCGTGAGCCACCATTGATATGACTTATCGTGGAGAAGCGACACCAACCCTTTCAGCTTTTTCTCGTTAGTTAAATCAAGCTCATCCATAATCTACTCACTCACCTCCAACCAATATTCAGCGGTACTGGGTGCCACACTTGATGCACCACGAAGCACATCAGCTCCGTTGGCTCGAAGTCACTCAGCTACCGACTTTCGAGCTCCCATGCCTCCACCCACTCTAGCCACCCTTTCCAAAACCCGCAGCATCGCCTGTGACACTGCATCATCCCCCGTCTGATCCTGATATTCCACATCAGCGACTGGTGGTGGTGGTGGTGGCATTTCATTCTCAGATCCTTGACCCGATCTAACGGGTTCAGACACGGTCATTTGGCCTCTTCCACGGCCACGCACGTTGTGACCACGTCCCCTAGAATTCATACTTCTGCTTTGCGTTTATCTGATTAAACAGTTTTATGAATTAGTTTGGTTCCACTGATTTATCACGAATAGTTTTATGTTTAATAGTTCTAGGAGGTAGTTCTTTCGATTCATACACATACAGTCTCACATCATTCATTTAGTCACACACATGGACTTGCGTCCATTATAGAGAAATGTTGTAATTGTCGTTGTTTGTTGTTTTCCACTACCCACGGGTATTTTCGTAATTTTGTCCTACAGGGGTATTTTGGAAATTTTTCAGATTAGGGTATTTGAAAATGTTGCAAAATAGAGTTTGTTGATATTTTACAAAAATTAAAATCCTTGCTGGAAAAGTTTTAAAGGTGAAATAATAATTTTATACACTAGGGGTATTTTTTGTAATTTTACAAGCCAGGGTCATTTCGGTAATTTTTTTTGCAAAATATGGTTCCTGGTGACTTTCCAAAATAAGGGTATTGTTAAAGATTTCTAAATTGAGGGTACTTCGGTAATTTTCCTTATTGAGGGTATTTTGGTCATTTTGCAAATCAGGGGTAATTTTGTAATTTTTCCAAATAAGGGTGTCTTATTATAAAGTAGGGTGTTTGGATATTTGTAAGGTAAGAGAATCTTGATAAAAACTGTGGTAATATGGAAATTTTATAAACCAAGGGCATTTTAGTAATTTTTCCAACCAGGGGTATTTGAGTAAATCAAGATTATTTTAGAAAAATTTTTCACAATAGTTTTCCTATACATCAGAGGGGTAATTTGGTGATTTTAAAACTAGGATTTTTTTTTTGTGGAAATATGGCTAGTCCCTTTCGGGTTTTATTTATTGGGTTAGCCAGTGGCTGAGTCCTCTTGGTTATGGGGAACCATTACTACGCACCAGGTAGGATTCAAGTGGGTAGGAGGTGAGTCACTATGACTGCTTACATACTAAGCTCCCACTGAAACCAATCCTAGACATGCACAGAATGGTTGCCACACCCTAGCTCGGCGACTTAGTCACAGGTTTGTTTAGTTAGGCATTAAAGTTTTATGTATTTGTTGGGGTAAACTAGTCCTATAGTTCAAGTACTTATCTTACTAATCTACGTTCCATTTCTACCGTTCTACAAATCATACAATAATTCACACAATAGATAGGGGTACTTACCTAGTGGACTTCGGGCCGGAGACTCAGGTGCCATGCTGCTCATTTCTTAGAAAAATCCAATTTCAAAAGACAGAAGACGTTTTGGGCCCTAAAAGCCCTCAAGGCCGAGTTTTGAACTGGGCTCTGATACCAAAATGAAACACCCCAAACCCGGCCCACGAGCCCTGATCGGATCTGGCATGCTTCTATGAAAAACCATTCGAATCTTATTTGAGACTTTGCTAAAATTTTTCGTGTTTTTGAAAACAATTTATTTGGGTTGGGCTCAAATTTTAAAACCCGTGTTGATTAGGTGTCAAAACATTTAATTTTAATACTTAAGAAAAATTGACTTTTAACTTTAATTGGGTAATAATCATACCATACTAAGTAAATTAAAAGCATGCATAAACAATATTAATACTTTGGCCTTATTACACCAAATAAAAACCCGAAATAATTCAAAACTTAAATATAAATAGAACTAGTAAAAATGAAACAATCTCTGAGATTCGCATGGCCACCACTGAGCTCTTGCCGATCCGGTCCATTACTGTGTGTCGCTTGAAAAATTGTCCCACAAGGGGCATGTCAAACAGACTCAATGTGTACAACCAACACAGAACTCAATTAATTCAGGCATGTCAAATCATGCATAATAACATGTATATAATTAATGATGCAAACCCAAACCCAAGCCTAGATAACCATCCGCTACACATCACCCGTACCAACCATCACACCGTGGGGACTACTAAGTCAACCCTCCATCTGCTACACACCATCGAAGGCAGTCGTTGTAGTCGACGTGCTCATCACACTTATAAAATTCCTGGCATGGCCACCATATATATATATTCGTGACATAAGTCACCACATTCATATATTGTGACATAAGTCACCACATTCATATATTGTGACGTAAGTCACCACATTCGGATATTGTGACATAAGTCACCGCATTCAGATATTGGGGTATAAAACCACCAATTCACTTCCCCTTTTCATATCACCCGTATGCCCCATGTCAAACATATCATGCAACATCATGCTTTATTTCACATTCTTGTCATTTTTATCATACTCATAGTAGGAGTAGGAAAACGCACCTAAGTACTTCGTATCATTACATGGTACCTTAACCACATCATAACATATTCTTGTAACATATTAATTAAAACATAACCATCAATTAATTAAAGCTTAGTGTAGGGTACACACCTGATTTACTTAGCGCTTAATCGAGATCCCGAAAACCTGATCTAATGCTTTAGATCTTAGATCCTATATTAGGCCATTGTTAGACATATTAGCAAAATCCTATTCGGCCATATAACCAAATCCGGAGGAAACATAATCGAAATCTTTCATTGCTTGCCGATTTGAGTACTTCTCAAATCCCGAAAACTTTGTAATACTTCTTTCTTGCAATCGGCTAACACTAAGTCACTTGATTTGGTTAGTTTTAGATTTTTGAATAAACATGAAATTGATCTAAAACATTAACTATTGCCTTGGCCGATTATTATGTCCACTTACCTTGTAGAGTTAAATCCCAGAAACTTCAGCTTACTTCTGTCGATTTTCTCCCAAAAGCCAAAGTCACCTCAATTTTACCTACATTAGGCCATCCTCCATTTATTCAATCAAATCGAAAATCACAATTAACTTAGCCCATATGGCATTCAACCAAAAAGAAAAGAACAGAAAAGGGCCATTCGGCCACCTACCATCAACCACTCATCTTCGGCTTCTCCAAAATCGGCACTTCTGGCTATTGTAAAACAGGATTCAGCTTCTAAGGATAAAGAGGAGAAATTGATAGGCATAAACAATTGATTTGGGTTAGATCTTGATGAAAAGAAAGGAAGAAATCGCAAAGGAAAAGAAATCTCGAAACTTTCCGAATCACTAAGGAGCATGCGGCCTATGGTGCACCTTCGAGAAAACTAAACCACCCTTGTAGATTCGGTTATGAAGGATGATGATAGGCACGAGGAGTATACGGCTTTCAGAGGGTTTTCAAGGAGAGGAGAAGCACTAGCGAGTTTCGGCTAAGAGAGAAAAAGTTTGAGAAAAGCAAAGAAAAAGATTTTGATGAGAAGGAAAAAGAAAACTAAGGGAAAAGATGGATATTTTGCTAAGAGTTTTGGCTACTCACCCCCCAAAGAGTTGGAGTTTTGGCCAACTCTGCTAGCTCCTGATAAGATTTATCCTGCCTAATAGCTCAACCATTACCCATCCCTTTATGAGAGACCCACAAAGCTCCAACTCTTCCTTCCTATTATTATATTTTAAATCATAAAATAAAAGAAATAAACACTCCTAATTGTAGCTAGGTGCCATCCAACTCCTTACCTTAGGAGTGCAGAATTTTTAACCCATTATTTTGGGCTTCATGCGGCCATACTAGGCCCAAGTCATCCTCCTAAGTGACGCCACCTTCATGCCCAATTTATCATTACTAAATTTTTGGGTCGCAAGCCCAACTTGCTACTAATTTAATAATCCAACATCAATTACTACTAACACTATTTATCAGCCACTTAACCCAGGTTTTAAAGTCCAAACCTGAGCCCAATTCACCCCTATGAAGCCTTAGTCTACTAACTTAGCCATGCAACACACCAAATGCTTAGACCCACAAAATCAGGATATTACAAGGATAGTCAGGCCAACCATACAAGCTCAGCAATGTGAGTTGAAATTGGTAATGTTCCAAATGTTACAAACCGTAGGACAGTTCAATGGACTCCCCACTATGGACCCATGATTACATTTAATACATTTTGTAGAAGTGTGTGATTCATTTAAACAATAGGGTGTTCTCAAAGACGCCCTACGACTTAAACTAATTCCATATTCATTAAGAGATTGTGTAAGAGCATGGCTGAATGTTTTTCTGTCGAAAATAGTGGCATCATGGAATGATTTTTTCCAGAGATTTTTGCTACAGTATAACCCGCCTTCAATGAATGCCAAGTTGAGAAACAATATTACATCATTTTGGTAGATGGAGGACGAGACGTTATATGAAGCTTGGGAACGATTTAAAGATTTGTTTCGGAAATGTCCAACGCATGGATTCCAGCACTGGACTTAAATTGAGATGTTTTACAATAGATTGCGCACACAAGGATGGCATTTGTTGCGTTTTCCAATGGTACGTTGTTGGAAAAAACTTATAATGAAGCATACAAGATCTTGGAAAAGATTGCCAACAATGATTATCAGTATCCAACCATGAGAATTGGGATGGGTAAGAGAGTTGTTTGTACCATCGATCTTGATGCAATATCTTTGTTAATAGCCCTGGTATCTTCTCTAGCTAATATGATTAAAACCATGAAAAATCCAATTGTAGTCCATGAGATGAAATCAGCAGAGTTGTCATGTGTTTATTGCAGTATGTTTGATGAATGCCTATCAAACCCAGCGTTAGTATATTACATGGGTAATTCTAATTGAAATAGTAATCCATATTGCAACAACTACAATTTAGGGTGGAAGCAACATCTAAATTTCATTAGGGTAATCAAGGTGCAGGAAATTTCAACAATGGTTCAAGACAAAATATCAATAATACACCACTTGATTATAATCATCGTATGCCGAAGCAAAATGCTCAACAAGGTCAGGTATCATTTTATAATTCTATCGAAGACTTGTTAAAGGAATATATGACCAAGAATGGTGCTATAATTCAGAGTCAAGCTACATCTCTCTGAGCACATGAAAATTAAGTGGGGCAAATAGCCAACGCTCAAAATTCAAGGCCACGATGAGCACTATTCAGTGATACTGAGAATTCAAAAATACAAGGCAAGGAGTATTGTAAAGCAATCATCCTTATAAGCGAAACTTAGTTGAATGATGTTGTTCACGATGCCACGACAAAAGAGGATAATTAAAGTAACAATCAGGTTCAGATCCGAGAATCATCTAAAAAGCATACAACATCTGAAAATGGTAAGTAGAAGAATGGTGTGGTAGAACTATATCAGGTTACTAACAAAAATACAACAACAAAAAAATATCAGCAACCTGAAGGACGACCGCCTTTACCTTTTCCTCAGTGATTCCATAAATCCAAACAAGGTGCTCAGTTTAAGAGATTTTTAGAGTCTTGAAGCAACTCCATATGAACATACCACTAGTAGAAGCTTTGGAGAAAATGCCCAATTACATAAAATTTATGAAAGATATATTGTCAAAAAAGTGCAGATTGGGAGATTTTTAACTGTTGCTCGCACTAAATGGTGCAAAGCAATGTTGATGAATAAACACCTCCAAAGTTGAAGAACCCATGGAGTTTCACTATCCCATACTCAATTGGAAATCATTTAGTAGGAAAAGAATTATGTGATCTAGGTGCAAGTATAAATCTAATGCCTATGTCTATTTCTAGAAAGCTAGGAATTAGGAAAGTATGCAATTGGATGACAGATCTTACGCCCATCCGGAAGGTAAAGTTCAAGATGTATTGGTAAGGGTGGATAAATTTATCTTTCTTATTGATTTTCTTATTTTAGAATGTGAACCTAACCATGGTGTACCAATTATTCTTAGAAGACCGTTTCTTGCTACTAGTAGAACCCTAATTGATGTACAGAAGTGTAACACCCCAAAATTGGCCTAGACGTTATAACCGGATCCAGCGTGTCACATCAAAGTGTTGTCTGAAAACTATGCATTCATTAGAAAACCTTTCTAGAATTCAAACCTTTCTACCAACTGAAACCCTAGTTTTCGTTGCGGATTATCAAAACAAGATTTACTCAAGTCATACTCTTGTAAATATTTATTATTTTAACATCTTATTTGTTATGGAAGTTTGATTCTAATAGTTGCAAAAATGTGATATTTTGAAAGCAGTAGTTATTGTTTTAAAAACCCATGTTCAATTGACTAGCATGTTAAAATTAAGAGAAACACTATATGAAAATTTAAAAAAATCCCCAAAGGCCTTTTTACATACTTACCCAATAAAATAAAGTAAAATAAAATAAAGTCGCTAAGTTTAACTTGAAAGCTTATCGGATGTATGGCCACCTCCGAGTCCCTTGTAGCTATAAACACTCTATGGCTAGGGATTACTTGTACAGTCAAATCAAAAGGGTGAGTTACGATAACTAAATGTGTAATACCCTAATACAGTCACAGTCTGGGCCCAAGCCCATTTGATAATAGCCTGGGCCTAAGCCTTATTCGATAACAGTCTAGGCCTAAGCCCTATTCAGTAATAGTCTGGGCCTAAGCCCTACAATATCCAAAATAGACATATAACCCAACCCAGTCCAACCATCACACCACCCGTACCAATCCTACACATCATGTGGGGACCAAGTTGACCCACCCATCCCTACACACTAAGAGCGCAGCTGAGCTGCTAATAACAATATACGTGGTTGAGCCGCCAGAATTAGTATACGTGGCAAAAACCACTAAATTAGTATAACGTGGTAGAGCCACTAGTACAGTGCTTCCTCCAAAATCCATAACCCATCCCAATGCAATATGTCATGTCATAATAATTCATGTATGGAGTCCATCACAATCAAAATGAGTCATACAATTGATACTTATACATAAATGATTCTACCACTAAGGGTATAATGGTCATTTGGTCAGTTGGGGTTAAAAATAGTAATTCACCCTTCAGGGTTATTCCAATAATTTTTACCCATCGAGGGTAGTTCAGTAATTTCACCCATTGAGGGTATTTCAGTAATTTACCCTTTGAGGGTATTTTGATAATTTACCATTCGAAGGTATTTCGATAATTTACCCTTTGAGGGTATTTTGGTAATTTGCCCTTCGAGGGTATTTCAATAATTTAGTCATCTAACGGTCTTTCCCGAGGCCTACTTTCGCCTCGAGCGACACAGGTTTTCTTTTTGGACAAAACAGTACAATTGGGCCAAAAGCCCAATTTTGGCCCAAGCGGGCCCACATGCTTGTGTGGCCCATTCATTAGCCCATTAGCCCATTTCCACTCAATAAGGCCCATTACAGCTTCAGCCCCTAACTTCTGGGACGTTAAAACTCTACCCTCCTTAAAGAAATTTTGACCTTGAAATTTACCTGATCTGAAGAGGTGAGGGTATTGTTGTCGAATTGCCTTTTCAGGCTCCAACATGGCTTCCTCTAAACCGTGATTACGCCAAAGCACCTTGACTAGCTGGACAGATTTTCTTCTTAACACTTTAACATCCCGATCGAATATTTGCACCGGTTCCTACTCAAAAGTCAGATCATGTCTTACCTCGATCTCTTCCACCGGCACTATATGTGAGGGAATCAGAATGGTATCACGTCAGTATAAAGACGTGAAACACGTTATGTATATGATTTAACTCAGGAGGCTATTTTTCCTCGGCTTCAGAAACTAGTTCTGGCCCCAATATTCACCGCTCACCCAGTTCTGTCCAACAAGTAGGGGTACGACACCTATGACCATATAACACCTCGTACGGTGCCATTTGAATTCTGTATTGGTAGCTGTTGTTATAAGCGAATTCCACTAATGGCAGATAGTCTTCCCAACTACCCTTGAAAACAATTACACAGCTTCTCAACATGTCTTCCAAAATCTGAATTACCCTCTCCGACTGACCATCAGTCTGTCGATGAAATACCGTGCTGAAATCCAACCTTGTACCCAAAGCTTCGTGTAACACTCTCCAGAATCGTGATGTCAATCTAGGGTCCCTGTTCGAAATGATGACACCACTACCCCATGCAACTTCAGAATCTCAGCCACATATAAGTTGGCCAACTTCTGCAACGAATAATCAATGCGGACCGATATGAAGTGGGCAGATTTAGTCAACAATTAACAATTACCCATACCAAATCTTTCTTAGCAGGCATCAGGGGTAGCCCACTAACAAAATCCATGGCTACACTTTCCCATTTCCTGAGTGGAATTTTAACAGGTTGCAGTAATCCAGAAGGAAGTTGATGCTCCGCCTTCACTTGCTGGCATGTCAAACACTTAATTACAAAATCGGTAACCTTATGCTTAAGTCCTGACCACTAGTACAGTTCACGTAGATCTCGGTATAACTTGTTTCCACCAGGATGCATAGCGTATAGGCTACTATGTGCCTCCCACAGTATAGACTGTCTTAACTCAGAGTCTCTCGAAACACAGATGATCGTGTCAAACAGTCGTGTTTTAAAATTTATAAAAAGAATGATCAAACTTGGAGACTAACTATGACAACGATAGAGGCAAGTGCACCTATCAAACAGTAGTATAGTTTAGGCAAGAATATCTTATCGAACCCAAATGAACCTAAAAGTACTACAACTCACTTTCTTTCTATTATTCAACCTGAAATATGGAGTGATTGATTTATTAATCTAAAACTAATGAAATATTTTAAACTAAATGCAAAAACGAAAGAACTAAACTTTGGGAAAAGACTGTGAAAAAATACTCAATTGATTACGACGATACCCTCAAGAAGAATCCGCCTAGACTTCACTTGTTATCTAAGCTTTAATTCATTTACTTAGCTTGATCCGTGAGACTCCCTAACCTATAATAAACCCTCACTTGAAGCGAATAATGTCTAACCTTAAGTTAATTAGTGGAACTCTTGTTCTCTTATAATAACCCCCTGAGGAAGCAGTAAATCGATCAATGGACTCCCATATTAGGTTTCACCCTAATCTGGCTGTAACACCCCAAACCCGGCCCATTCGATACGACCGAATCTGGAATGCCACTGCAGAAAACCGTTCGAAAAATATTTTAACTTAAGGTAAAAAAACATAAAAATTTATTGTCTTTAGAACAACATTTTATATTTAAAATGCTTAGTAGAAATTTGATTAGTACAAAATATCCAGGTTTAAACTTTAATAAATATTTTAAACATAATAAAATGCTCAAATACTTTAACTTGGCCTTCTTACAATAAATAATTAAACAAAAGTACTTAATATAAATAAAACATCTTCTGCATGGGCCACCTCGTATCCACTCCAACCCGGTCCGAGCATCGCACATCACCAGTAAAGTTTGATAAAAATTGGGTGAGTCTAATGACTCGATGTGTAATTATTCTCTTCAATTCCACCCGCATGTCAAACCATGTATTAACCCATATAACAGATATTAATGCAACTTATTCACATGCTTTCACTTATTGGGCTTGGCCCATATCCTTATCAATAGAGTTCACATATTGGGCTTGGCCCATAACCATATCACATTCTTATAATAGTGTAATTAACCACATGTTTCCACATAGTAGGCTTGGCCCATTACCACTTTAATCCACATCACATACTGGGCTTGGCCCATTTTCACATATATTCACATGCAAAATTATGCAATTATGAAACCCAACCCAGCTTAGGGTCCATCCTCTACACACCCCCGTATCCGGCCTACCACACACCAAGGGATTATTAAATCACCCTCTCCTTTTCACTCCAAAAGGCAATCAATGCCGTCCACGTGCAATTAAGCACAATAATCCACAATGCGACCTCAGTCAACTCCAATCCACGATGTAGCCGTAGCTAACACCAAAACCACGATGGGACATATAGTCACTCATCAACCACGATATGGCACATAGTCGATATCAACCACGATGAGGCACACAGCCACTCATCGAGCCACGCGAACTAAATCGAAATTAATCCACAACGTGACCTCAGTCAACGTCAATCCACGATGTAGCTCAAGGCTAACATCAAACCACGTACTCGAAGTACACCCGTAACTTCTTTCATATCATATCCCACCCATGCACATGCCACATAAAATATAATGATGCATGAGCATGTTCATCAAACATATTATCACATATTCATATTAATAATCACATTTTATAAGATTTGGTACTTATTGGATTATCGACATACCCCTTGAGGGTATCCATATCACAATTTCCACTGCACTAGTTAGCACATTCATAACACATGCACATATCACATACATATCATTTACCCGAAAAACGGTAGGCTAACTACACACCTGACGATTTAGTGAAATCCTTAGCTACATGAATTTAACACGACCCCAGAACTTCTTTATGCTGGTTGATATTCTCCTTACTTATTCAAATTCCAAATACTTGCTCTACTTCTGTTGACTTGCCCCCTAATTAACCATAATACAAATTGATCACATTTAAACCCAAATATGGCCTATGGCCGAATAACACAAGCCTCCTTACCTTACTAAACCAAATCCAAAATCACCACTTGCTTCTTGAATAGTCGAAATCCCTGCTTAGCAACCATTAGAATCGGGTTAGCACATGAAAACTCTAAAGATGGCCCTCGGCCGAATGCCTTATTGGCCTACCTTGAAGAATCAAAATTGATTACCAAAGGAGAATTCACTTACCACTATTACACGTTTGCTTTGAAGAGCCTAAAGTAAGTAGTCGACAGCACCCTCCTTTAAAGATTCGGCTTAAAGCACAACAATGATGGTTAGGCCCTTAAATGGAGAAGAGGAAAACACAACAATGGAGAGGGTTTTATGCTTTTGTGACTTGCGACAAAACAAAGAGAATAGGCACTTTAAGCTTCGGTTATGGCACTTAATAAAATAAAATACAAATGGAAGGAAGAGCACTTACAAGATTCGACTAAGCCCTTAGAAAGGTGATTTAATATTCGGCTAACACAAAGAACTGATATGGAGTTTGAAGAAAAGAAGATTAAGAGAATGGGAGAGGCTTATGAAAATTGGCAATGGTGAACAATGGTGGCAAAGTTTCGGCTATCACTCCCAATGACAAAGGGTATTCGGCTTCAAAGAAAATAGAAAGGGATTTGGGTTGAAAGAAAAATAAAGAAGAAGGGGAGAGGTAAAAGAATTTTGGCCAAAAGATGAATGCTTGTACTTAAAGAAATTTGGCACTACACCCCCTTCATAAGACCGAAAATACCAACCCAAGGAGGCCCTTATTCGGCCACCACCATGCCCCTTATCATATCCCAAACTTTCCTCCTACATTCCCACTTTATCACCTTAACCAATAAAATAAATTAACCCATCACATTATCCCTTATCTATCCCCCATATTATCTCTTAATCACCTATTCAAAATAAATAAAATAAAACAATAATTATCTTACTCTTCTTAGCCGAAAATTAAAATAATAACTAAGCTTATCCTTACCTTCCAAAATCCCAAAGCCGTCCATCTCTTCTCCCTTCCCTTGATGCCAAAAGCCCAAAAATAAAAGCACTTCCCTTGTTGTCCACAAGACTCAAACCTAGGCCCATTTTCCCTTTGTTCATAGCGTCATGCTCCAATGCCCCAAGTGGCGCCTTGCAGCCACTTTACCAAGCCAATCATTGTGACATAAATCCCCTAAAAATTCCTTTAAAGCCTCCTTAGCCCAGTTCCCCTTTTTGACGCAAAAATACAAGTCTCTAATGTTTCCCACGTTGCTCGAACCTCCTCCCCCTGAAGCTCCCTTTAACGAAAACTCCCATCACTCCAGGTGGCATCCCTTGCCACTTTGCTACTAGCTCTTTTGTGCCCCAAACTCCCCACAATTTCTTTTAAGACCTCCTTCACCTAGCTTCTCCTTTAGACTTAAAATTTCAATATTTTTCCAAAGCTTCCACCTCCATCCTAAAGTTCCAAAAACTCTTAAAACACCTCCAAACACACTTAAAGCCTACTAACACTTGAGTTATGCTCCAAACGCATAACCCCTAATCTAGGATATTACAGTTCTACCCTCTTAAAAAATAATTTTGTCCTCAAAATTACTTACTATTGAACAATCGTGTATCCTTAACTCATCACACTACTCTACTACTGCACACTCTGATTTTAATAGTACTATCACACTTCCTAGGCACAGTCTCTAGGTTCACATCCAAGGTTTTAGGCACTTCACTAGCACTACAAGAACGAACTAACTTTATAACAACCAATGCAATAAAGAGATTCCAGGATTAGGGAACATACCCGATCCTCTTTGGTCCAACTTCCTCCTTGCTATGACTGATTGCCTAAGCCATCCTTGGTTACCTTGCACCCGAACCTTCAGCACCTCTGCTTGGGGTTCCACGACTTCGACCAAAACCATTTCCTCCATGGTTTGAACCACGAACCTTTATTGTCTGAGGACAATTCTTAACCAAATGAGCCTTAGATCCACACTGGAAACATTCTTTACTATTTCCCCAACATTCTCCTACATGAGCTCTCCCACATTGAGCACATAATCGACTTTGATTCTCAACAACTGGTACAGGTGCACGTATAGAATTCTCAATCCTTGGTCTTTTTTGATAATCTTCCGATGATTCTGACGATCTAAAACTTCTCTTATTCCGGTTCCTATTCTTTTCTTGGTTCTGTCTCACAGTCCTCTTAACTTCTTCAGCTATCCGAGCCTTCTCCACTAGAACAGCAAAGTCTCTTTCTCTTTGCGGAGCAATCAACATTCGCAGCTCATCCTGCAATCCATCTTCGAATCGAACACACCTTTTGTAATCAGTAGCCACGATCCCCTTAGCATACTGACTTAACCGCACAAATTCTGCTTCATACTCCGCTACCGACATACTTCCTTGTACCAAGTTCAGGATCGCTTTCCTTTGCGAGTCTAAATAACTAGCTCCCACATACTTTCCTTCAAACTTAACCTTAAAATACCCCCAATCCAATCGATCTGCAGGGGTACTTTGCTTGACAGTAAGCCACCATCGATAAGCTTCATCTCGAAGTAATGAGATAGTACCTTTAAGCTTTTCCTCAGTAGTTAAATCCAAATCATCCATAATCCTTTCAACTGCTTCTAGCCAAAACTCCACCACGTTCGGAGCTACTCCTGACACTCCTCTAAAAATCTCAGCTCCGTTTGACTTAAGCCTTTCCGGCACTGATTTTGAGTTCCATTGCCCACATTAGCTCCCACGACTCGCTCTAGTACTCGCAGCATAGCCAATGATACTGTGTCATCTCCTCTAGTCTGATCTTGATCCTCCGCGCCCACTGCTGGCGGCGGCACATCACTTTCTGATCCATAGCCAAACCCTACTGGTTTAATCTGAATAGAAAGTTTTATGCATTAGTACTTTGTTCCACTGTTTATTTGCGAATAGTTTTATGAAAAAGGAGTTTAATAGTGGTTCTTTCGATCAATCATAGTCTTAGTTTCAAGTTTACTATTCTAATTCAGAGATTCACATTCACATTCACATTCATCCATCTCGATAGAGACACATTCATTCATCATTAACATTCAATCACACTTCCATGGGCATTTTTGACCATACCCAACCCAGGGGTAATTTCGTCATTTTTCCTACAAGGGTATTTTGGTAATAAATAGGGTTAATTTGAAAATATTTTACAAGTCAAAGGTATTTGAGAATTTACAAAACCTTGGGGGTTATCTTGAAAATTTGTTTTCCAAATCAGAGGTGTTGTAGAAATTTCAAAAATCGGGGTTATTTTGGTAATTTTGGAAGTCAGGGGCATTTTCATAAATTTTCCCAAATTAGGTGGTATTTTTGTAAAATAGGGTTTCTGATATTTTGTAAAGCAAGAATATTTTAACATAAGTCGAGGGTATTTTTTGAAAATCTTAGAAACTAAGGGTATTTTAGTAATTTACAACACAGGGGCATTTTAGTAATTTGGCACACCAAAAAAATTTTTTGAGAAATTTTCAAAATAGATTTTGTTACAAATCGAAGGGGTAATTTAAGGATTTTAAAAAAAACTAAGGTGTTTATAAAATAGTATGGCTAGTCTCTTTCGGGTTTTAATTATCGGTTTAGCTTGTGAATAAGTCCTCTTGGTTAGGGTGAACCGTAGCTACGCACCATGTAGGATTCGAGTAAAGAGGAGGTGAGTCATTAGGACTGCTTAAGTACCAAGCTCTTACCGAATCCACTCCTAGACATGCGCACAGTGGTTGCCACACCTTAACTCGGTGACTTAGACACAAGTTTGTTTGATTGTCCTTAAGTCTTATGCATGTGTTTGAGTGCCCTAGCCCTAGGGTTCAACAGATCCTAATTCACTAATCCACGTTCCCAAATATGCCCATAACATTTCACATTCAAATCACTTCAACAGTTAGAGTTACTTACCTGGTGGACTTCGAGTCGGAGATACAGGTGCATGCCAGATTAAACCTGAAAAATTTCACGAAAATCCATATTTTTGAAAAGCCCATTTTGAAAAAAATGTTTTTGGGCCCTACAACCCTCAAAGATGAGTTTTGAACCGGCCTCTGATACCAAACTGTAACACCCCAAACCCGGCCCATTGGATACGATCAAATCTGGAATGCCACTGCGGAAAACCGTTCGAAAAATATTTTAACTTAAGGTAAAAAAACATAAAAATTTATTGTCTTTAGAACAACATTTTATATTTAAAATGCTAAGTAGAAATTTGATTAGTACAAAATATACGGGTTTAAACTTTAATAAATATTTTAAACATAATAAAATGCTCAAATACTTTAACTAGGCCTTATTACAATAAATAATTAAACAAAAGTACTTAATAATATACTGATTTAAATAAATAAAACATCTTCTTCATGGGCCACCTCGTATCCACTCCAACCCGGTCCGAGCATCGCACATCACATGTAAGGTTTGATAAAATTTGGGTGAGTCTAACAGACTCAGTGTGTAATTATTCTACTGAATTCCACCCGCATGTCAAACCATGTATTAACCCATATAATAGATATTAATGCAACTTATTCACATGCTTTCACTTATTGGGCTTAGCCCATATCCTTATCAATAGAGTTCACATATTGGGCTTGGCCCATAACCATATCACATTCTTATAATAGTGTAATTAACCACATGTTTCCACATAGTGGGCTTGGCCCATTACCACTTTAATCCACATCACATACTGGGCTTGGCCCATTTTCACATATATTCACATGCAAAATTATGCAATTATGAAACCCAACCCAGCCTAGGGTCCATCCTCTACACACCCCCGTATCCAGCCTACCACACACCAGGGGATTATTAAATCACCCTCTCCTTTTCACTCCAAAAGGCAATCAATGCCGTCCATGTGCAATTAAGCACAATAATCCACAACGCGACCTCAGTGAGCGCCAATCCACGATGTAGCCATAGCTAAGACCAAAACCACGATGGGACACATAGTCACTCATCAACCACGATATGGCACATAGCCGATATCAACCACGATGAGGAACACAGCCACTCATCGAGCCACGCCAACTAAATCGCAATTAATCCACAACGTGACCTCAGTCAACGTCAATCCATGATGTAGCTCAAGGCTAACATCAAACCACGTACTCGAAGTACACCCGTACCTTCTTTCATATCATATCCCACCCATGCACATGCCACATAAAAAATAATGATGCATGAGCATGTTCATCAAACATATTATCATATATTCATATTAATAATCACATTTTATCAGATTTGGTACTTACCGGATTATCGACATACCCCTTGAGGGTATCCATATCTTAATTTCCACTACACTAGTTAGCACATTCATAACACATGCACATATCACATACATATCATTTACCCGAAAAACGGTAGGCTAACTACACACCTGACTATTTAGCGAAATCCTTAGCTACTTGAATTTAACACGATCCCATAACTTCCTTATGCTTGTCGATATCCTTCTTACTTATTCAAATCTCGAATACTTGCTCTACTTCTGTCGACTTGCCCCCTAATTAACCATAATACAAATCGGTCACATTTAAACCCAAATATGGCCTATGGCCGAATAACACAAGCCTCCTTACCTTACTAAACTAAATCCCGAATCACCACTTGCTCCTTGAATAGTAAAAATCCCTACTTAGCAACCATTAGAATCGGCTTAGCACATGAAAACTCTAAAGATGGCCCTTGGCCGAATGCCTTATTGGCCTACCTTGAGGAATCAAAACTGATTACCAAAGGAGAATTCACTTACCACTATTACACGTTTGCTTTGAAGAGCCTAAAGTAAGTAGTCGACATCACCCTCCTTTAAAGATTCAGCTTAGAGCACAACAATGATGGTTAGGCCCTTAAATGGAGAAGAGGAAAATGAAACAATGGAGAGGGTTTTATACTTTTGTGACTTGTGGCAAAACAAAGAGAATAGGCACTTTAAGCTTCGGCTATGGCACTTAATAAAATAAAATACAAATGGAAGGAAGAGCACTTACAAGATTCGGCTAAGCCCTTAGAAAGGTGATTTAATATTCGGGTAACACAAAGAACTGATATGTAGTTTGAAGAAAAAAAGATTAAGAGAATGGGAGAGGCTTATGAGAATCGGCAATGGTGAACAATGGTGGCAAAGTTTTGGCTATCACTCCCAATGACAAAGGGTATTCGGCTTCAAAAAAATAGAAAGAGATTTGGGTTGAAAGAAAAATAGAGAAGAAGAGGAGAGGTAAAAGAATTTCAGCCAAAAGATGAATGCTTGTACTTAAAGAAATTTGGCACTACACCCCCCTTCATAAGACCGAAAATACCAACCTAAGGAGCCCCTTATTCGGCCACCACCATGCCCCTTATCATATCCCAAACTTTCCTCCTACATTCTCACTTTATCACCTTAACCAATAAAATAAATTAATCCATCACATTATCTCTTATCTATCCCCTATATTATCTCTTAATCACCTTTTCAAAGTAAATAAAATAAAACAATCATTATCTTACTCTTCTTAGCTGAAAATTCAAAGAATAACTAAGCTTATCCTTACCTTCCAAAGTCCCAAAGTAGTCCATCTCTTCTCCCTTCCCTTGGCAAAAGCCCAAAAATAAAAGCACTTCCCTTGTTGTCCACAAGACTAGAACCTAGGCCCCTTTTCCCTTTGTTCATGGTGTCATGCTCCAATACCCTAAGTGGCACCTTGCAGCCACTTTACAAAGCGAATCCTTGTGACATAAATCCCCTAAAAATTCCTTTAAAGCCTCTTTAGCCCAGTTCCCCTTTTTGACGCAAAAATACAAGTCTCTAATGCTTCCCACGTTGCTCGAACCTCCTCCCTCTGAAGCTCCCTTTGACGTAAACTCCTCAGCACTCCAGGTGGCGTCCCTCGCCACTTTGCTACTAGCTCTTTTGTGCCACAAACTCCCCACAATTTCTTTTAAGACCTCCTTTACCTAGCTCCTCCTTTAGACTTAAAATTCCAATATTTTTCCAAAGCTTTCACCTTCATCCTAGAGTTCCAAAAACTCTTAAAACACCTCCAAACACACTTACAGCCTACTAACACTTGAGTTATGCTCCAAACGCATAACCCCTAATCTAGAACATTACACTGGCAAAATCTCATAACCCTATCTCTAGGCGTTCGATCAACTCTGCTTAATTATGCTAGATCTACTCTTAGCCAAGGTCTATTCCTCCTCCACCTAAGCACATCAGATTAAATTAAGCAACATAATTAAGAACAAATTAAGTATTTATCATATAAACCAAAAAATCAAATAACAAAATCCATCATAGGTTTCATCCCCTTCAAGTATCTGAGAGGTTTAGTTCATAACAAAGTAGGAAAACATCTTATGAGAAAATATAAAACAAAACATACGAAATCCCTAAAACCCTCTAAAGGAATTGAAGAGGAGATCCTCTGTCTTGGGTAGAATCACGGCTCTTTGAGATGGATCAATTGGCTATTTTTGAGAAAATCCCTGAATGAGAAAAGCTTTGGTAGAAAACTTTGCTCAACTTTCGCCCCCTAGAATGGCTGCCTTGTGTTATTTATATTGGCTCTTTGGATGCCTCAATTGACTCCTAAGCATCTACTTCAAGTAGAATTATTATTAAGGTGTTTAAGTAGACTTAGAAGTATGTTTCTTTGGCTTCAAGCATCCAAATCGAGAGAAATTGCTCTCTCTCGTGGCAGGGGCTTGGCCAAGGCACGCTCGTGTAAGTCGTCCTCTAGGCCATGTCTCTATTCTTTGATTAAGGGACGACCGTGCAAACTGGGTTCAGGCCGTACTTCGGGTCTGTCGATTTGGGCATGACCATGCAAACTGTGCCTGGGTCATGTTGGGCTTTTTTGTCGATGAGGAATGGCTGTGTAAATCGGGGACAGGCCATGTTCTAGATGGATGGCAAGGCACGACCATGTGACATGAATCCCAGGCCGTGTCATCTTCTTGGGTTGGCCCAATTTGGTCTGTTTTAAGCCCATTTCTCATTCTTTTTATTCTCGGGTGCTTTCCTGAGTATAAGACATGAAAATAAAAGATTACAAGCATGTTTTATATAAATCTAGGGCTAAATCATCAAAAAGCATACTAAATGTGGGGTTAAAATATGTTACATTTATGGTTTATCAAATGCCCCCACACTTAAGATTTTGCTTGTCCTCAAGCAACATTCTCAACTTACAATTAGAACGAACTTTCCATAACATACAATATTCATCAATCATGCCTTATCATAATTCATAGATAATTTATACATGGATAATTCAACCCAAAGAGCCCTAAAAATTCAAACGAGATATGTCATGATTTTGTAGCATGAAAACATAGGTGTCTCCCCTTATCTAAATAATTACCTTGATTAGAAACCGACAAGGAATGACATTGTCACTAAAGATTCACTCAAATCACTCAAAGGTATTTAAGGTTCTCAATAAGGCACTCAAGAGTCGAACCTGAAAAGTTAATCCTATAGGCTTGCTTGAAAGTTAAATCTGCACCACTGTATATGAGATGATACTCAAATCAAAAGGTCTTAAATCAGGGTTGTAAAGGGGCTAGGGTTAAATGGTGTGGATAAAGGCTGAATTAGAGGGTTAGAATCAAGACTAACTTGACAAATTACTTAACTAGAAACACTGAACTAAATATGAATATTTACTTCGAATGAAAACTAATAATACCACTATTGATAATTACTCTATAATAAAGAGTATTTTCATCACCTGAAATTTGATAATACTTTAATACGAGCTTTTTCTTCAATAATTGGAGTTTAAATGCTTTAAGTTCTTTTATATACTACTAATATTAAATAAACTTGGATTTTTTGAACAAACTAAAAAACATAATAGAAGGAACTTTGATAATTGAAATAACCTAATTGAAATGATCAATTCAATTCTCGATAGAGGGTAGTCAAAAGAATGTTGATAACAAATACAAAGGGTTTTGGGTTAATATCAAGCGGGTAATTCAATAAAAAGGGTTGTTAGGATCAAATGGGTTTACTAGGGGTTATTTATGTAGGTAAGCTTTTTAGTGGAGTGAATGGGTTAAAATCTAGGTGCCTTTATCATCTCAGTGTATCAAATCATTAATGTGGTCTTGATATGCAAAAACGAGGCAAGATCTATAATAACAATTCAAAGTTGACACGCTCATAATCAATAAAGTGCACATGAAAAAAGGGTATATGCTCTATAAAGCTCAAATTCTCACATAAAAATTATGGGTGTTGACATCAATCCTTATAAATTTTGAACTTCAGGGTGGTATTCAAATTCAGTTCAACAACCTATCAAATTCTATTTTTTTTGAAAAATAGACTTATCATGCTTGATTCTCTAGTATTCTTTTAAAATTTAATCATCACTGTACAATTATCAATGACTTAATCCAAAACATATCAATAAAAATCATAAATCATTAGAATTTTTATCCCAATTAGTAATATGAGAAAATTACTTAAAAACAAGACTAAATTTAGGGTTTTGAGAATAATGCAAAAAGTTAGGCACTTTTACCCCCTACACTTAAGATGTACATTGCCCTTAATGTACAAAGATATATAATGATAATTATGGGATAAATCAAAAGAGAAGGGGTAGAGTGGTACTTCCAGAATTTTGGATGATTCCTGGCGTCTTTGGTGGCGGTGATGGTGTTTTCTATGGGCCTGGTGGTGTGGCTACCAAAAATTAATTTGCTAGATGAAGAAATTGGGTAGCCTGCGAAGATATAGAAAAGAGATCTAGAGAAATAACAATGATATAATAATAAAATTAAAGATTAAGAAATTAAAGAGAAGGAGACTAAGAAGAAACCTAAAATTTAAAGAAAAGACTAATGGACTAAGGAGTCCTTATTAGCAGATGGTTCGTGAGGTGGGTATGATTTCTAAGGCTGTAGAGTGTTGATGATGGTGGAAGTGGCATGATTCCCTAGTAGCCTTTAGAGCCTAAAACCAAGAAACTAATATGAAATAAATTAAATTAAGGAGAAAAGAAGTATAGATAATGAAAATAAAGGAGAAAAGAAAAGAAAACTAGAACCGAAAAGGTTTTGGAGACCCTTGGCTTGTCAATTTGCTGAAGTTGTTGGCATTAACTCATGTTGAGGTCTCCTCAGAGGAGATGATGCTTACCTTCTTACATTTCTTTGGCATGATTTTTGTGTTGCTCAAGAGTCTTGGACCATTTCTAAGAACAGAGAGAAAATTTTGAAAGAAAAAGAAGGAAGAAAGAAAATGGGAAAAATGGGAAGGGCTGTGGGGATTTAAATAAGATTTCAAATTTGGCACGTTCCCATGCCGTGTACTGAGGGTGTGTCGATTCACACGGCCGCATCGCACGGCCATGTTGTGGAGTGTGTTGTTCTTCCACGCCCATTTGTCAATTGGTACGCCCGTTCCTAAAAGGCCAACATGTGAGTAAGGATGGAATGCATGGATGTGGTTTGCCCGTGCTCAATAAGTCAGTATCTTAGCATGGTCGTGAGGCATGATCGTGCTATTTTGTCAGTGCCTGTGGTGTGGGTGGTTGGACCCGTGACGTTGGGGGGTAGGTACTAACTTGCACGGCTCTACTCGTCAGTGTGGTAGTTCGATGGTCCACACGGCCATGGACACGATCGTGTGTAAGGCTGTGTGGCCTAGAAATCTACATTTTTGTGTAAGTTTAAATGTTGAGAGAAAGAAGAAGGAAAGAAAAGAAAATAAATTTGAAAGTAAATAGTGTTAGTGCTCGAGTTGCCTCCCGAGAAGCGCTCGTTTATAGTCTTAAGCTAGACTGTCCTTGACTTCAAAAATTTTAGGGAGGTTTAAAGGTTTGAATATTTTACCTTTTGCTTACAGTTTTATATTCAGGACAAAGTTTAGGTCGAGAAGCGTTTACCTTGAAATTACTGAATATTGGATTGCTTACCTCGACTATTTTGTGTGGGAAAATATCGTGTACCTGAAGGAGTATTTCTCCCTTTTTCTTTAGGTCTGTTGAAGTGAGGTGATGATCGGCTTTCTCTAACAGCACCTGGTCTCCTATTTTAAAGTGATTTGATGTCCCTATGAGTCTTCTGGTGGTTCCTTTGGTTTTACTTCGTGTGGATTTGACTTTTCTTTGGTGTGTATCTTCTGCTCTTCTAAATTGTCGATCTTATGGTTTTGTTTCTGGTGTGGTTCTTCTGTGACGACTTAGGGGCTATGAGTTGGCTCAGGCTTGATGCATTGTGATGTTTCCTGTGATAAAGGTTGAAGAATTTGGTTATCTATTGAAATGACTTTCTTACCTTCAACTTCTGTTGTTTTGGCTGAGTCGATAGCTTGGAGATTGACCAATTCTTCTCCTACACGAAGTATAAGTTCTCCTGTGGCAACATCAATTTTAGTCTTGGCAGTTGCAGGAAAAGGTCTTCCAAAAATTAAGGGGATTGAATTATCCTCATCCATGTCTAAAATAACAAAGTCTACTGGGAAAACAAATTTATCGATTTTTACTAGAACATCTTCAAGAATGCCCCTAAGAATTCTAATAGTTTTGTCAACTAGTTGAATACTCATCCTAGTTTGTTTGGGCTTCCCTAGACCTAGTCGTTTAAACAATGCATAAGGTATGACGTTTATACTTGCCCCTAAATCAGCTAACGCATTATGAATAGTTAAGCTAACAATTAAACATGGAATCATAATATTCATGGATCTTTTAGTTTCTGTGGTAGTCTGTTTGTAGCATTGCTGAGCATGTTGCGTTGAGTTCCACATGGTGCTCTTCATCTATTTTGCGTTTGTTTGTCAAGAGCTATCTTAAAAATCTCCTTACACCGGGCATCTAAAAAAGGGCTTCAAGAAGAGGTAAGTTAATATGTAATTTTTTTAAAAGTTTTATAAAGTTACCAAATTGTTCCTCTGAGTCCTCTTTTTTTCAATGCTTCGGGATAAGGTATGCGAGGTTGGTATTCTTTGATTACCGATTTTGGCTTTTTGTGAGCTGCCTCCTTTTTACCTTTTTTTTCCCTAGTTTCTTGTGCTGATGTGGGATTGTCTGCTCCTAGACCCTTTTGAGCTGTAATGGCTTGGATCTGCTCTTTTGGGTTTATTTCTGTGTTGCTTGGTAGACGTCCTTGTTGGCATCTAGAAATTAGCTTTGTGAGATGTCCCACTGACCTAGTAAGTTCTATAACTTTGTTCTTGGTTCCCTTGATTAATTTCTTTTGTTCATCTAGTGTTGCTTCAGTCTCTTGGAAACGAGAATTTGTGGCCTCCATGAATTTTGTCAACATCTCTTCAAGGTTTGATTTCATTCCCTATGGATAAGGCTGATTTTGGTAATTAGGAGGAAGTTACTGCCTTTAATTTCATTGATTTCCTTGTCCTCCCCACGAAAAATTTGGGTGGTTCCTCCAACCTGCATTATAAGTGTTACTAGAAGGATTATTAGATCGGAAATTATTACCTATATAGTTTGTTTGCTCGTGTTCAGTGCCCGGTTGGTAGGGTGGGGGGTACTCAGGATTCGCCACATTTCCACTATCTTCGCATTGCATTACTGGATATACCTACGAAGAACATAAATTATCAAGCTTTCTATTCATTAACTCCATCTGCGTTGACAGCATTGTCTCTGTGTCTATGTTAGAAACTCCAGCTGATTTTGTCAGATTAGCCCTTGTAATTTGCCACTGATAGGTGTTCAACGACATCTCCTCAATAAAATAGTAAGCTGCTTCAGGAGTTTTGTTATTCAAAGTTCCACCGGATGATGAATCAATCATTTTCCTAGTTGGAGAATTCACACCATTGTAAAAAGTTTGGACTTACAAACGTAATCCGTGGTGTGGGTATCTCCTTAGGAGATCCTTGTATCTTTCCCATGCATCATATAATGTTTCTACGTCATTCTGCATAAAAGAAGATATGTCATTCCTAAATTTGGCTGTTCTGGCTAGTAGAAAATATTTTAAAAGAAATTTTTTGGTCATTTGATCCCATGTGGTGATTGTTCAACCTTTGCTTTGCTTTATTCCTTAATGAAAAAAGAAATAACCGAAGACGTATGGCATCGTCAGAAATGCCATTTATTTTGAAGGTATCACAGAACTCTAAGAAATTAGCTATATGAGTATTTGGATCTTCGTCCTGCAAACCATTAATTGAACAAACTGTTGAATCATTTGTATTGTGTTAGGCTTTAATTCAAAATTATTAGCAACTATAGTAGGCCTAACAATATTGGATTCTGCTTCTGTCAAATTAGGTTTAGCATAATCATACATAGTGCGTGGAGCATTATTATCTCTCACATCAGGTGGATTGTTTTCGTCTATCCCTTCAGTAGGATTGGATCTATCATGCTGTTCTTCTCTTTGGTAATCTAAAGCTCGTCTAGTTTCTATGCAATTTCTTCGAGAGGTAGCCTGAATGTCACTTCCGTATTCTAATGGTCCTCTCGGGTTTCTTCTAGTCATAAACTAGAGGTACCTCGCAAGTCAAGAAAAAAAGAAAAAAATTAGTAAAAATAAAAATTTAATCTAAAAATAAAAAAATAATAATAGAATAATGGCTAAAGTAATAGAAATAGAGCTTTCTTAATATTTTAGAGTTCTCCAGCAATGGAACAAAAAACTTGATCGTGTCAAACAGTCGAGTTTCGAAATTTATAAAACGAATGATCAAACCTGTAGACTAACTATGACAACAATAGAGGCAAGTGCACCTATCAAACAGTAGTATTGTTTAGGCAAGAATATCTTATCGAACCCAAAGGAACCTAAAAGTACCACTACCCACTTTCTTTCTATTATTCAACCTGAAATATGGAGCGATTGATTTATTAATCTAAAACTAATGAAATGTTTTACACTAAAAGCAAAAAACGAAAGAACTAAACTTTGGGAAAGGACTATGAAAAAAACTCAATTGATTACGACGATACCCTCAAGAAGAATCTGCCTAGACTTCACTTGTTATCTAACCTTTAATTCATATGATTTCTTTACTTAGCTTGATCCGTGAGACTCCCTAACCTATATTAAACCCTCTCTCGAAGAGAATAACGTCTAACCTTAGGTTAATTAGTGGAACTCTCGTTCTCTTATAATAACCCCCGAAGGAAGCAGTATATCGATCAATGGACTCCCATATTAGGTTTCACCCTAATCTGGGAAAATCTAGTAACCCTATCTCTAGGCGTTCGATCAACTCCGCTTAATTATGCTAGATCTACTCTTAGGAAGGGTCTATTCCTCCTCCACCTAAGCACATCAGATTAAATTAACAACATAATTAAGAAAAAACTAAGTATTTATCATATAAACCAAAAAATCAAATAACAAAATCCATCATAGGTTTCATCCCCTTCAGGTATCTGAGGGGTTTAGTTCATAACAAAGTAGGAAAACATCTCAACAAAAAATATAAAACAAAACATAAGAAATCCCTAAAACCCCCTAAAGGAATTGAAGAGGAGATCCTCCGTCTTGAGTAGAATCCTGACTCTTTAAGATGGATCAATTGGCTATTTTTGAGCAAATCCCTGAATGAGAAAAGCTTTGGCAGAAAACTCTGCTCAACTTCCGACCCCTAGAACAGCTACCTTGGGTTGTTTATATAGGCTCTTTGGATGCCTCACTTGACTCCTAAGCATCTACTTCAAGTAGAATTATTATTAAGGTGTTTAAGTAGACTTAGAAGTATGTTTCTTTGGCTTTAAGCATCCAAATCCGAGTGAAATTGCTCTTTCTCGTGGCAGGGGCACGACCAGGGCACGCCCGTGTAAGTCGTCTTCTAGGCAGTGTCTCTATTCTATTGATTGAGGCACGGTCGTGCAAACCAAGGTTCAAGCTGTGCTTCGGGTCTGTCGATTTGGGCACGACCATGCAAATCGTGCCTGGGTCGTCTTGGGCTTTTTTGTCGATGAGGAACGGCCGTGTAAATCAGGGACAGGTTGTATTCTAGATGGATGGCAAGGCACGACCATGTGAAATAAAGCCCAGGCCGTGTCGTCTTCTCGAGTTGGCCCAATTTGGTCTGTTTTAAGCCTGTTTCTCATTCTTTTTATTCTTGGGTGCTTTCCTGAGTATAATACATGAAAAGAAAGGATTACAAGCATCTTTTATATAAATCAAGGGCTAAAACATCAAAAAGCATACTAAATGTGGGGTTAAAATATGTTACTTTTATGGTTTATCAAATGCCCCCACACTTAAGCTTTTGCTTGTCCTCAAGCAAAATTCTCAACTTACAATCAAAACGAACTTTCCATAACATACAATATTCATCAATCATGCCTTATCATAATTCATAGATAATTTATACATGGATAATTCAACCCAAAGAGCCCTAAAAAATCAAACAAGATAAGTCATGATTTTGTAGCATGAAAACATATGTGTCTCCCCTTATCTAAATAATTACCCTTGATTCAAAACTGACAAGGAATGACATTCTCACTAACGATTCACTCAAATCACTCAAAGGTATTTAAGGTTCTCAATAAGGCACTCAAGAGTCAAACCTAAAAAGTTAATCCCATAGGCTTGCTTGAAAGTCAAATCTGCACCACTATATATGAGATGATACTCAAATCAAAAGGTCTTAAATCAGGGTTGTAATGGGGCTAGGGTTAAATGGTGTGGATAAAGGCTGAATTAGAGGGTTAGAATTGAGACTGACTTGACAAATTACTTAACTAGAAATACTGAACTAAATATGAATATTTACTTTGAATGAAAACTAATAATACCGCTATTGATAATTACTGTATAATAAAGAGTATTTTCATCACTTAAAATTTGATAATACTTTAATACGAGCTTTTTCTTCAATAATTGGAGTTTAAATGCTCTAAGTTCTTTTATATACTACTAATATTGAATAAACTTGGATTCTTTTTTGAACAAACTAAAAAAACATAATAGAAGGAACTTTGATAATTGAAATAACCCAATTCGGCAACTGATCAATTCAATTCTCGATAGAGGGGTAGTCAAAAGAATGTTGATAACAAATACAAAAGGTTTTGGGTTAATATCAAGCGGGTAATTCAATAAAAAGGGTTGTTAGGATCAAATGGGTTTACTAGGGGTTATTTATGGAGGTAGGCTTTTTAGTGGAGTGAATGGGTTAAAACCTAGGTGCCTTTATCATCTCAGTTTATCAAATCATTAATGATGTCTTGACATGCATAAACGAGGCAAGATCTATAATAACAATTCAAAGCTGGCACGCTCATAATCAATAAAGTGCCCATGAAAAAAGGTTATACGCTCTATAAAGCTCAAATTCTCACATAAAAATAATGGGTGTTGACATCAATCCTTATAAATTTTGAACTTCAGGGTGGTATTCAAATTCAGTTCAACAACCTATCAAATTCTATTTTTTTGAAAAATAGACTTATCATGCTTGATTCTCTGCTATTCTTTTAAAATTTAATCATCACTATACAATTATCAATGACTTAATCCAGAACATATTAATAAAAATCATAAATCATTAGAATTTTCATCCCAATTAGTAATATGAGAAAATTATTTGAAAACAAGACTAAATTTAGGGTTTTGAGAATAATGCAAAAAGTTAGGCACTTTTACCCCCTACACTTAAGATGTACACTGCCCTTAATGTACAAACATAGATAATGATAATTATAGGATAAATCAAAAGAGAAGGGGTAGAGTGGCACTTCCTGAATTTTGGATGATTCCTGTCATCTTTGGTGGCGGTGATGGTGTTTTCTATGGGCCTGGTGGTGTGGCTACTGAAAAGTAATTTGCTAGATAAAGAAACTGGGTAGCCTGCAAAGATATAGCCAAGAGATCTAGAGAAATAACAATAATATACTAATAATATAAGTAAAGATTAAGAAAATAAAGAGAAGGAGACTAAGAAGAAACCTAAAATTTAAAGAAAAGACTAATGGACTAAGGAGTCCTTATTAGCAGATGGTTCGTGAGGTGGGCATGATTTCTAAGGCTCTAGAGTGTTGATGATGGTGGAAGTGGCATGATTCCCTAGTAACCTTTAGAGCCTAAAACCAAGAAACTAATATGAAACAAATTAAATTAAGGAGAAAAGAAGTATAGATAATGAAAATAAAGGAGAAGAGAAAAAAAAAACTAGAACCAAAAAGGTTTCGGAGACCCTTGGCTTGTCAATTAGCTGAAGCTGTCGGCATTATCTCATGTTGAGGTCTCCTCTGAGGAGATGATGCTTACCTTCTTACATTTCTTCGGCATGATTTTTGTGTTGCTCAAGAGTCTTGGACCTTTTCTAAGAACAGAGAGAAAATTTTGAAAGAAAGAGAAAGAACAAAGAAAATGGGAAAATGGGAAGGGCTGTGGGGATTTAAATCAGATTTCAAATCTGGCACGTTCCCATGCCCGTGTACTGAGGGTGTGTCGATTCACACGGCCGCATCGCACGGCCGTGTTGTGGAGTGTGTTGTTCTTCCACGCCCGTTTGTCAATTGGCACGCCCGTTCCTAAAAGGCCAGCATGTGAGCAAGGATGGAATGCACGGACGTGGTTTTCTCGTGCTCAATAAGTCAGTATCTTAGCATGGTCGTGAGGCACGATCGTGCTATTTTGTCAGTGCCCGTGGTGTGGGTGGTTGGACCCGTGACGTTGGGGGTAGGTACTGACTTGCACGACTCTACTCGGTCAGCGTGGTAGTTCCAATGGTCCATACGGCCATGGACACGGCCGTGTGTAAGGCTGTGTGGCCTGGAAATCTACATTTTTGTGTAAGTTTAAATGTTGAGAGAAGGAAGAAGGAAAGAAAAGAAAATAAATTTGAAAGTAAATAGTATTAGTGCTCGGGTTGCCTCCCGAGAAGTGCTCGTTTATAGTCTTAAGCTAGACTGTCCTTGACTTTGAAAATTTTAGGGAGGTTTAAAGGTTTGAATATTTTCCCTCTTGCTTACAGTTTTATATTCAGGACAAAGTTTAGGTCAAGAAGCATTTACCTTGAAATTGCCGAATATTGGATTGCTTACCTCGACTATTTTGCGTGGGAAAATATCGTGTACCTAAAGGAGTATTTCTCCCTTTTTCTTTAGGTCTGTTGAAGTGAGGTGATGATCGGCTTTCTCTAACAGCACATGGTCTCCTATTTTAAAGTGATTTGATGTCCCTATGAGTCTTCTGGTGGTTCCTTTGGTTTTACTTCGTGTGGATCCGACTTTTCTTTGGTGTGTATCTTCTGCTCTTCTAAATTGTCGATCTTATGGTTTTGTTTCTGGTGTGATTCTTCTGTGACGACTTGGGGGCTATGAGTTGGCTTAGGCTTGATGCATTGTGATGTTTCCTGTGATAAAGGTTGAACAATTTGGTTATCTATTGAAATGACTCTCTTACCTTCATCTTCTGTTGTTTTGGCTGAGTCGATAGCTTGGAGATTGACCAATTCTTTTCCTACACGAAGTATAAGTTCTCCTGTGGCAACACCAATTTTAGTCTTGGTAGTTACAAGAAAAGGTCTTCCAAAAATTAAGGGGATTGAATTATCCTCATCCATGTCTAAAACAACAAAGTCTACTAGGAAAACAAATTTATCGATTTTTACTAGAACATCTTCAAGAATGCCCTAAGAATTCTAATAGTTTTGTCAACTAGTTGAATACTCATCCTAGTTTGTTTGGGCTTCCCTAGACCTAGTCGTTTAAATGATGCATAAGGCATGACGTTTATACTTGCCCCTAAATCAGCTAACGCATTATCAATAGTTAAACTACCAATTAAACAATGAATCATAAAATTCCTGGATCTTTTAGTTTCTGTGGTAGTCTGTTTGTAGCATTGCTATGCATGTTGCATTGAGTTCCACATGGTGCTCTTCATCTATTTTTCATTTGTTTGTCAAGAACTGTCTTAAAAATCTCCTTGCACCGGGCATCTAAAAAAGGGCTTCAAGAAGAGGTAAGTTAATATGTAATTTTTTTAAAAGTTTTAGAAACTTACCAAATTGTTCCTCTGAGTCCTTTTTTTTTCAATGCTTCGGGATAAGGCATGCGAGGTTGGTATTCTTTGATTACCGATTTTGGCTTTTTGTGAGCTACCTCCGTTTTACCTTTTTCTTCCCTGGTTTCTTGTGCTGATATGAGATTGTCTACTCCTGGACCCTCTTGAGCTGTAATGGCTTGGATCTACTCTTTTGGGTTTATTTCTGTGTTGCTTGGTAGAAGTCCTTGTTGGCATTCAGAAATTAGCTTTGTGAGATGTCCCACTGACCTAGTAAGTTCTCTAACTTTGTTCTTGATTCACTTGATTAATTTTTGTTGTTCATCTAGTGTTGCTTCAGTCTTTTGGAAATGAGAATCTGTGGCCTCCATGAATTTTGTCAACATCTCTTCAAGGTTTGATTTCCTTTCCTGTGGATAAGGCTGATTTTGGTAATTAAGAGGAAGTTACTACCTTTGATTTCGTTGATTTCCTTGTCCTCCCCACGAAAAATTTGGGTGGTTCCTCCAACCTGCGTTATAAGTGTTACTATAAGGATTATTAGATTGGAAATTATTACCTATATAGTTGGTTTGCTCTTGTTCAGTGCCCGGTTGGTAGGGTGGGGGTACTCAGGATTCGCCACATTTCCACTCGCTTCGCATTGCATTATGGGATATATATGCGCAGAACATAAATTATCAAGCTTTTTATTCATTAACTCCACCTGCGTTGACAGCATTGTCACTGCGCCTATGTTAGAAACTCCAGCTGATTTTGTCGGTTTAGCCCTTGTAATTTGCCACTGATAGGTGTTCAACGACATCTCCTCAATAAAATCGTAAGCTACTTCAGGAGTTTTGTTATTCAAAGTTCCTCCGGCTGATGAATTAATCATTTTCCTAGTTGGAGAATTCACACCATTGTAAAAAGTTTGGGCTTGAAGCCACAAAGGTAATTCGTGGTGTGGGCATCTCCTTAGGAGATCCTATCTTTCCCATGCATCATATAATGTTTCTACGTCTTTCTGCATAAAAGAAGATATGTCATTCCTAAATTTGGCCGTTTTGGCTGGTGGAAAATATTTTAAAAGAAATTTTTTAGTCATTTGATCCCATGTGGTGATTGACCCTCGTGGTAATGAGTTCAACCACTGCTTTGCTTTATTCCTTAATGAAAAAGGAAATAACAGAAGACGTATGGCATCGTTAGAAACACCATTTATTTTGAAGGTATCACATAACTCTAAGAAATTAGCTATATGAGTATTTGGATCTTCGTCCGGCAAACCATCAAATTGGACAAATTGTTGAATCATCCGTATTGTGTTAGGCTTTAATTCAAAATTATTAGCAGCTATAGCAGGCCTAACAATATTGGATTCTGCTTCTGTCAAATTAGGTTTAGCATAATCATACATAGTGCGTGGAGCATTATTTTCTCTCACATCAGGTGGATTATTTTCGTCTATCCATTCAGTAGGATTGGATCTGTCATGCTGTTCTTCTTTTTGGTAATCTACAGCTCGTCTATTTCTATTTGATTTCTTCGAGGGGTAGCCTAAATATCACTTCCATATTCTAATGGTCCTCTCGGGCTTCTTCTAGTCATAAAATAAAGGTACCTCGCAAGTCAAGGAAGAAAGAAAGAAAATTAGTAAAAATAAAAATTTATTCTAAAAAAATAAAAAAATAATAATAATAGAATAATGGCTAAAGTAATAGAAATAGAGCTTTCTTAATATTTTATAGTTCTCCAGCAACGGCACAAAAAACTTGATCGTGCCAAACAGTCGAGTTTCAAAATTTTTAAAAAGATTGATCGAACCTGTAGACAAACTATGACAACGATAGAGGCAAGTGCACCTATCAAACAGTAGTATAGTTTAGGCAAGAATATCTTATCGAACCCAAAGGAACCTAAAAGTACTACTACTCACTTTCTTTCTATTATTCAACCTGAAATATGGAGCGATTGATTTATTAATCTAAAACTAATGAAATGTTTTACACTAAATGCAAAAACGAAAGAACTAAACTTTGGGAAAAGAATGTGAAAAAGAACTCAATTGATTACGACGATACCCTCAGGAAGAATCCGCCTAGACTTCACTTGTTATCTATCCTTTAATTCATATGATTTCTTTACTTAGCTTGATCCGTGAGACTCCCTAACCTATATTAAACCCTCTCTCGAAGAGAATAACGTCTAACCTTAGATTAATTAGTGGAACTCTCGTTCTCTTATAATAACCCCCTAAGGAAGCAGTATATCGATCAATGGACTCCCATATTAGGTTTCACCCTAACCCGGGAAAATCTCGTAACCCTATCTCTAGGCGTTCGATCAACTCCACTTAATTATGCTAGATCTACTATTAGGCAAGGTTTATTCCTCCTCCACCTAAGCACATCAGATTAAATTAAGCAACATAATTAAGAAAAAACTAAGTATTTATCATATAAACCAAAAAATCAAATAACAAAATCCATCATAGGTTTCATCCCCTTCAGGTATCTGATGGGTTTAGTTCATAACAAAGTAGGAAAACATCTCAACAATAAATATAAAACAAAACATAAGAAATCCCTAGAACCCCCTGAAGGAATTGAAGAGGAGATCCTCCGTCTTGAGTAGATTCCCGACTCTTTAAGATGGATCAATTGGCTATTTTCGAGTAAATCCCTGAATGAGAAAAGCTTTGGCAGAAAACTCTGCTCAACTTCAGCCCCCTTGAACGGCTGCCTTGGGTTATTTATATAGGCTCTTTGGATGCCTTACTTGACTCCTAAGCATCTAATTCAAGTAGAATTATTATTAAGGTGTTCAAGTAGACTTAGAAGTATGTTTCTTTGGCTTCAAGCATCCAAATCCGAGTGAAATTGCTCTCTCTTGTGGCAGGGGCACGACCAGGGCACGCCCATGTAAGTCGTCTTCTAGGCTGTGTCTCTATTCTATTGATTAAGGCATGGTCGTACAAACTAGGGTTCAAGCTGTGCTTCGGGTCTGTCGATTTGGGCACGACCATGCAAACCGTGCCTGGGTCGTGTTGGGCTTTTTTGTCGATGAGGAACGGATGTGTAAATCGGGGACAGGTCGTGTTCAAAATTGATGGCTAGGCACGACCTTGTAAAATGAAGCCCAGGTCGTGTCATCTTCTCGAGTTGGCCCAATTTGGTCTGTTTTAAGCCCGTTTCTCATTATTTTTATTCTCGGGTGCTTTCCTGAGTATAAGACATGAAAAGAAAGGATTACAAGCACCTTTTATATAAATCAAGGGCTAAATCATCAAAAAGCATACTAAATGTGGGGTTAAAATATGTTACTTTTATGGTTTATCAACAGTGTTACTTTTATGGTTTATCAACAGATTCTCCCACGAAGCATAATACTCCCTCACTATTCAGTCCAAAATCCACAGTCCCTCCCTCCTTCTCTAGTAGGAAACGAGGAACCAACGACTAATGTAGCAACTGCTTCTCTTTAATTTGATCAATTCAAGTTTGTTTCACCCGAAGCTCGGCTAGCAAACTACCATCATCAAATAGGTTGAGACGATCAAACATTGCTCTTAGATCAGATACCACCTTACGACTCAGTGTATTCACTACCACATTAACTTTTCCCGGATGGTACTCAATCGAGCAATCATAATCCTTAAGCAACTCTATCCATCTTCGTTGCCTAAGGTTCAACTCCTTCTCGGTAAGGAGGTACTTGAGACTTTTATGGTTAGTATAAACGATCGACTTCTCCCCGTACAAGTAATGTCTATTCAGTGCGAAAACCATCGCAGTTAACTTCAAGTCATAGTGGGGTAAGTACCTCGTGCGGCCTAAGCTAACGAGAGGCATAAGCCACCACCTTTCCCTCTTACATCAGAACACAACCTAAACCCGTGTACGACGCATCACAGTACACAATGAATTCCTTTCCAGCCTCTGGCTGTATCAATACCAGGGCTTCAGTTAGAATCTTCTTCAGTTTCACAAAACTCTCCTACTGTTTATCCGTCCAAACAAACGATACTCCTTTACGCAAAAACTTAGTTAGGGGTGCAACAATCACTGAGAACCAGTTTACGAACCTTCTATAATACCCAGCCAGACCCAGAAAACTTCAAATCTCAGATATAGCCTTTGGTGACTTCCAGTATAATACGGCCTCAATCTTTCGAGGATCAACCCTAATCCCCTCGGCAGACACTACATGACCAAAAATGTCACCTCTCGCAGCCAAAACTCACACTTACTTAACTTGGCATAAAACTGCTTCTCTCTCAGTATTTGCAAAATAATCCGGAGATGTGAATCAGTCTCCTCCTCAGTTCTTGAATACACCAGAATATCATCTATAAACACCACAATGAACCGGTCCAAATTGGGTTGGAAAACCCGGTTCATCATATCCATGAAAGCAGCTGGTGCATTCGTTAACCCAAACGGCATGACCAAAAAATCATAATGTCCATAACGAGTCTAGAATGCAGTCTTGTACACATCTGCCTCCTTAACTCTTAGCTAATGATACCTTGATCTGAGATCTATCTTCGAGAAAATCGCAGCTCTTAGCATCTGATCAAACAGATCATCTATCCTAGGTAAAGGGTACTTGTTCTTAATCGTCCGTTTATTCAATTGACGATAATCAATACACATGCGCATTAACCCATCCTTCTTCTTCACAAACAATACTGGTGCTCCCCAAGAACACACACTCGATCGGATAAATCTTCTGTCCATTAGCTCTTGGATTTGAGCCTTAAATTCCACCAGCTCCTTTGACGCCATCCTATAAGGGGTGATGGACACCGAAGCCATTTCCGGTAGGAGTTCAATTCCGAATTCAACCTCACGATCAAGAGGCAACCCTAGAAGGTCTTCGGGGAATACGTTGGGAAACTCCTTTACAGTTCTGACATTCTCAACAGACGGACCCTTAACCTCAGATACACTGACATACGCTAGGAACGATTCGCAACCTTTGTGAACCAGTTTCTCGGCTCTTAGTGCTGGGATTACATTGGATAAATAGTCCCTTTGCTCCCCTATCACGAGCACCTCCTCAACCTCCAAAGACTTTAACACCGTACGCTTATCAGTACAATCCAAAATCGCATGGTGCTTCACTAACCAATCCATGCCCAAAATGAGATCGAATTCACCAAATGGTAATTCCATCAAATCTATCGGAAAAATAACCCCTTGAACCTCTAGGGGAACATCTCTAAATAGTTTATTCACTCTAACCGACTGTCTCAGTGGACTAATCACTGACATTTCTCTATTAGTAAGTTCGAATGGTATACCCAATGTTCCAGTCACAGTACATGCAACATACGAGTGTGTAGACCCAATATCAATTAAAGCAGTATATGGTATACTATGAATGAGAAATGTACCAGTTATGACATCAGGAGCATCGCCATCCTCTCAGTGTCGACTAGCATACACCAATGCTGGCTGTCTCACCTCTGTCTTACCAGCACCTCTGCCCGGTGCTCTCTGACTTCATCCCAAACCATTTCCCCCTCTGGCTAGACCACGGCCTCTCGGTGGTTGTTGACTAGCTTTTTCTATCTGAACATAACCCTGACCCATAGCTTGCATCTGACCCAGCCTCTGAGTATAGTCTTTAATCTTGTGATCCGAGACCTACATCTAAAACATGCTCCAGTTTTTCCCTAGCACTCACCCTAGTGAAATAACCTACACACGGCACAAGGCTGCGGTCTGACAGCAACAGCAGGAACTCTAGCTTGAACTAGCCCATCAAACCTAGGCCTCTTCTTAGGCCCATTAGAAGAACTTGACGGCCCAAAATTCCTCTTGCTTCTGCCCCTATTTTGCTCACGATTCTCACGCTCTGAGCGTTTCACCTCCTCACAATCTTTGCCTTCTCAACCAGGGCAACAAAGTCTCTTTCCCTCTGCGGTGCTATTAGTACCCGCAACTCATCCCGGAGACCATCCTCGAACCATACGTAGCGTTCATATTCAGTTGTGACTATTCCCCAAGCATACCGGCTCAACCATAGAAACTTCACCTCATATTCTGCTACAGACTTATTTCTCTAAATCAGAGTTAAGAATTCCTTCTTTCGGGAATTCACATAACTCGCCCAAACATATTTCCCTTGGAAGGCCGCTTTAAAGAAGTCACTTGTCACACGGTCTACCTGCGTGCCTTCCCTCATGGTAAGCCACCATTGATATGCCTCATCTCACAGTAAGGACACTGGTCCTTTCAGTTTTTGCTCCACCGTACAGTTAAGATCATCCATGATTCGCTCTACAACCTCCAACCAATATTTTGCTACATCCGGGGCTACACCAGTAACCTTTTCAAGAACTCGCAAGATCGTTTGGGATAGAGCATCATCCCCACTGGCTCGGTCATAAGACCCTATTTTAATCACTGGTGATGCCAGCACTTCCCTTTTAAGCATATCTCCTGATGCTAAGGACCCAGCCCTAGTGCCTCGGCCTCTACCACGACCACGTGTACCCCTTCTGCGACCTCTTGTGCTCATATCAACATGGTGTATTTATCTGATTAAAGTGTTTTATGAAAATCAGTAATTAGGGTTATTCTTGCAGATCGAATTTACTATAATTTTGGTCTCCTATAGTCTTAGTTTCTATAACTAAGGATTTTTAGCATGCTACTACTATACCTAGTAGTTTTTCAGTATAGTCATTTCAGTATATAAGAGAGTATAGTGTTAAGAACTTACGAATTTGGTGCTGGAGACTCGGTGTGCCACACTTTCAGTAACACAATTACTTTCCAAACAAAAATTTAAACAGATTAGGTAAAATTTTCAAAACCCATTCCACAACCGAGTTTTGCAAACTGGCTCTGATACCATTAAATGTAACACCCCAATATTGGCTTAGTCGTTATGACCGGATCCAGTGTGTCACATCAAAGTGTTGTTTGAAAACTATGCGTCATTAGAAAACGTTTCTAGAATTCAAACCTTTCTACCAACTGAAACCCTAGTTTTTGTTGCGGATTATCAAAACAAGATTTACTCAAGTCATACTCTTGCAAAACTTTATTATTTTAACACCTTGTTTGTTATGGAAGTTTGATTCTAACAGTTACGAAAACGTGATATTTTGAAAGCAGTAGTTATTGTTTTAAAAACCCATGTTCAATTGACTAGCAGGTTGAAATTAAGAGAAAAACCATATGAAAATTTAAAAAAAAATCCCCAAAGGCATTTTTACATACTTATTTACCCAATAAACTGAAGTAAAATAAAATAAAGTCGCTAAGTTTAACTTTAAAGCTTATCAGACGTATGGCCACCTCCGAGTCCCTCGTAGCTCCAAATCCTCTATGTTTGGGGATTACCTGCACAGTCAAATAAAAAGGTGAGTTACGAGAACTTAGTGTGTAATCCCTCAATACAGTCACAGTCTGGGCCCAAGCCCATTTGATAACAGTCTGGGCCTAAGCCCTATTCGGTAATAGTCTGGGCCTAATCCCTATTCAGTAATAGTTTGGGCCTAATCCTTATTCAGTAACAGTCTGGGCCTAAGCCCTACGAGACATGTAACCCAACCCAGTCCAACCATCACACCACCTGTACCAACCCTACACACCATGTGGGGACCAAGTTGACCCACCCAGCCCTACACACCAAGAGCGCAGTTGAGCTATTAATAACAGTATACATGGCTGAGCCACCAGAATCAGTATAGGTGGAAAAAGCCACTAAATCAGTATAACATGGTAAAGCCACTAGTATAGTGCTTCCTCCAAAATCCATAACCCAACCCAATGTAGTATGTCAAGTTATAATTAATTCATGTATGCAGTGCATCACAATAAAAATTAATCATACAATTAATACTAATACATTAATGATTCTACCACTAAGGGTATACCAGTCATTTGGTCAGTTGGGGTTAAAACAGTAATTCACCCCTTAGGGGTATTCAAATAATTTTTACCCATCGAAGGTAGTTCAGTAATTTCACCCATTGAGGGTATTTTGGTAATTTACCCATCAAGTGTATTTCGTAATTTACCATTCGAGGGTATTTCATTAATTTATCCGTCGAGGGTATTTCAATAGTTTAGTCATCTAACTATCTTTCCAGGGGCCTACCGTCACCTCGAGCGACACAGGTTTTCTTTTTGGAAAAAACGATGCAATTGGGCCTAAGGCCTAATTTTGGCCTAAGCGGGGCCATGCGCTCGTATGGCCCATTCAGCCCATTTTCGGTCATGATTCTGCAGACTTTGCAGTCGCATCTATCATCCAGCTCTTACCATAGATTTTGCCCTAGCGGGCCCATTAACCCATCGAGCCCATTTAGCCCACTTCGGCTCAACATGGCCCATTACAGCCTTAGTCCCACGAGAGAGTTTGTAACACTCCCAGCAGTCTATTGCCAACTCTTGTGGCTAGAATTATCTCCACGAGTGCTCGACACTCGAGTGATCTCAGATGTCGATATTTTAGATTTTTAGTATTTTGGCTTTTAGTCGATTCACAAATCATCGTAATAACAGAACAAACGGGGGTGTGAGATTACACACCTGTTATAAGTTATGGCTTGAGACACTTTCTGAGGCACCAATGATAACAATTGAACCCTTAGTTAGTCTCAACCCTTGGTGACCCAAAATATTGAAATACTTTACTTAACTAGCTTTACTTACCACGTGACACAATCTCCTACAGTGCAACGGTAATCGTCCTTATTCTGAGGCTAAAGAAAACAAGTCCTTAGCATTAATTGATGAACAAAAACTTGTTAGTAACCATCCAACACTCTGCCCCCGACAGAGAAAAGAGAGAGACTCAAGTTTACTCAAGTAGTCCTAAGAATTCTAACTAGAACGAATCAAGAAAGTATTTGTCTTACTCCACCTTACCAACACCAATGAACAACAACAATTGTCAGTTGTTTGATAACAAGATTCGGCCAGCAAAAGGAGAACCAAAACTTCAAGAAGAAAGGTATTCGGCTTAAGGAGAAATCAAAAAGGGAGGAGCGTAGATACAGCATAGAGGAAAAAAAAAAAAACGAATGAAATGTGTAGAGAGACGGGAAGAAGAGTAAGGTTCGGCCAACCAAAAGGAAGCTAAAACGAGTGCCAAAGGTTTATAAAAGGCTATTAACAAGAAGAGAAGGATAAAAGAAAGATGCACAAAAGGTAAGGAAAGTGCATGAAATGCTTCAAAGAATAAAACCCAAAAAGAAACAAAAGGAGAACTCCATAAGCACAAGAAAGGTTTCAGTTTCTACTAACACATAAGTTGCCGAATATTCTTCCCAAAGCCCCCTCTAGCTGAATTTCTCACCTAGCTACACTCTCAAATTCGGCCAGCACTCCCACAGACATCACTTCCCTGATTTTCTCCACCGAAATCTCCTATACTTGCTCTCCTCCTCCCATTTGAAACATTTGACCAAGTCTCCAACTTCCATTGTAGAGTTTGATCTCAACTCTACCTCTTCCACTCTCAAGCCACAAATAAAAGTCTCCAATTACACATCGTGGGATTCAAACCCCACACCTCCTTGTTATCCCATTGACACCACACCACTAAGTTAAATGCTCCACTTGTGTCACTTAAACGCACACAAATATTCTTAAATCCTACTGCAACCAGCCATCTCCTCTTAAGGGCCAAAAACTAAAATTTTCTAACGGTCAGACTCAAACCCAGGCTTCCTTAGATCCCCCAAATACACTCAAATAACTAGCCGTTCAAGCACAACATAATTTTAAGCAAAATTACGGCCTCTAACTTTTGTAACGTTACAGAAAGACGAGTTAACCATGAGAGTTGATGATTAGTATTACATTTAATGTGTTTAATGCCTTAAAATGCAAGGATGAGAATGAGGAATGCCACACCATTGGCTTGATAGAAGTAGTAGTGGACGAATTCATAAAATTTTGCCATGGCAATTCTGACAGTGAAGACAATTCGATGGAGCAAGTTGATACATGATGTTTTGAAGAGTTTGGTGAATTTATGGAAGTCCAACAGATAATAGATAGGCCAAGGAAGAAATTTGAATCACTGGATTTGACAGAATAATCTCTTAAGCCTCTTAAGCCATCTTTAGAGGAATTTCCCATTCCAGAGTTAAAGACTTTGCCGAAGCATTTGAAATATGCATATTTGGGAAATAACAATACTTTGATAGTTGTAATTTCTACTAAACTAACACCTGATCAAGAGGACAGGTTGTTATAGTGTTACAGTGATCTAAAAGTGCACTGGGTTGGACCCTTGTTGATATAAAGGGATTAGCCCTGCATTTTATAAACACAAAATTTTATCGGAAGATTGCCATAGTAAATTCATTGAACAATAGAGACGAATAAATCTAATTATGGAGGAAGTTGTCAAGAAGGAAATTATCAAGTGGCTTGATGCTGGCATGATTTACCCAATTACTAACAGCTCGTGTGTAAGTCCTGTGCAATGTGTACCCAATAAAGGAGGTGTCACAGTAGTAAGTAATGACAACAATGAGCTCATACCAACTCTTACTGTTACAAGATGGAGAGCGTGTATAGACTACCGTAGGCTTAACTAGGTAACTAGGAAGATCATTTCCCTTTTCCATTCATCGATTATATGCTGGACAGATTGGCTGGTAAGGCTTTTTATTACTTCCTAGATAGTTTTTTAGGAAATAATAAGATTTCCATAGCACCTGAAGATCAAGAGAGGATAACTTTCACTTGTCCATATGGCACTTTTGCATTTAGGAGGATGCCATTCGGATTATGCAATACCTCGACAACTTTCAAGCATTGCATGATGGCCATATTCTTAGACATGGTGGAAAATTTCCTTGAAGTTTTTATGGATGACTTCTTTGTGTTCAGAAATGATTTTGAAGATTGCCTAAGAAATTTGGAGATGGTTTTATGTCATTGTGAAGAAATGAATCTAGTATTAAACAGGGAGAAATGCCATTTCATGGTCCGTGAAGGCATTGTCCTAGGACATAGTGTGTAATGCCATCTGACTTGGATGATCAGAGAAAAGGAAAATTTCTTCACAAGGCCGAACAGTACTATTAGGATGAACCATTGTACAGATCAAATAATTCAGAAGTGTGTCCCTAACAAAAATATGTATGGTGTCTTCCAACATTGTCACTCTGTAACACCCCAAACCCGATCAATATGTTACAACCAAATTCAGATTGTTACAGGAGAAGAAATTGAAAAGTTTAAAGTGTAGTATCGAAGTTGGGAAAAACATCTTTTATTATAGAGTTCAAGTTGGGCAAATAGAAAATTTGGTAGAATTGTACAATACACACTATCATCTTGTTGAGTTAATTAGGTGTTGAAAACGGGTTGGTTTTACCAAAATCGGACCTTAGAAAATTTTGAAAGGTGATAAGCAATATAAAGGTTGAGGGCGTAACCTTGGAAAAATATTTGTATTGTTCAGAATATCCTGAGTTTTAGTTATTTACGGCTTACCATTCATACGTTGAATTTTTTGGAAAACCTTTGATTAAGTTTTTAAGAAAGCTCCGTTTTTCGATAAATCATAACAACCATGAAATCAGTATATAAACAGAATCCCTAAAATAAAAATAAAGTTAAAGCGGCCTTATTACAGATTAAAATCCCAAAATAGAAATAACTTTAAAATAAAGTTTGAGTTTACTAAAAAAATCGCAACGGATGGCCACCTCGAGTCCGTCTCAGCCCAAAATCCGCCATCTACAGATTACCTGCAAAATTATCATAGGGGTGAGTTATCGAGACTCAGTGTGTAAATCCCCAAGTAACGTATTCTGGGCCTTAGTCCACACAATATGGAAAATGTCACATGCATGCAATGCTACCCAACCCGGATTAGCTCTTCCTCCAAACACCTGTGGCATTAAGCCACTCGTGGTTCATGACCACCGTGGTCCTAGACCACTTGTGACATTAGTCACTCGTGACAATAGTCACTCAATATATATTTATATATATCCGTGGGGCCAACCCACTGTGGTACTTGACCACCGTGACAATCTCTGATAAATTACATATATGTGGGGCCAACCCACTGTGGTTATTGGCCATCGAGAGAAGTTACTAATTAAATCATTCGTGGTTTTAACCACGTGGTACTTAGACCACTCGTGACTATAGTCACTCGCGATAATAGTCACTCATTCTCCCTTCACCTTTCAATCAATCCCGAGCCCATGCTCTTCACTTTATGCACAATATGTATGCAACCAATGTCACAGTGTATTTCAGATCATACTTCATACATGCAAATATCAAAATATACATACATACATATTAACAACAATATCATTATCGAGAACTTCCTGGCGTCTCCAACCTTAGCCATAAAGGCATTTTGCTTATCACATCAGCCATTTTGGCTTTCAGCCTTAACAGTTAATAACAAAACAATAAAGAAGGCGTGTGAGTAATACACACCTGATAACGTTTAATACCAAACTATCTACGTCAACTCTCTCGTTAACAGGGACGACGGCTATCTGCCTATCCCAAGCTGATGTCGGTTCTCTACCACAGCCCAATAAAAAATCCTAAACTGCCGACATAGCCTGCTTCTTAATGTTTAGAATGGATACTATGGGTACACCCTTCCTCAACTTGATCGTTTCTTGCATCCATGAACAACCTTTATCAGTACACAAGGAGGCGCAGATTGACTAAATAACAGGATTTGGTTAAGGCATAACATATCTAAAAGGAATGAATAACCAGAAAACCACAAGATGACCCCTTATCTTAAGATCCCGAATGGAGAGATCCAACTCAGCAAACAATAACTCACGCCTTCGAACCACAAGCACTTCGACTAGAGGAGTTTCTTGGAGTAATGTCCCAACACGAGAAAAGTTAAAGGGAGAAAAGATTAGCCGCAAATCATAACTCAAGAGTAACATAGCCATTCGGTTATGGCTTACTAGTACCGAAAAGAAAAGAAAGAAAAAAGAGATTCAACTTTTCGCAATCAGAGTATATGAAATATTACCTGCAACGAAACCCAAAAACCATGTGAAACTAATTCGCTTGGGGTTACAAGAACTCTTCGGCTAAAAGAAAGAAAATAATTGAGAGGATGTCAAAACAACAGATGCAAAGTTACGGCTAGAAGAAGGAATAAAGGAGAGGAGAGATTCAGCCAAAAGAATCAAAGAATAAAAGAAGGAAAAAGAAGATGAAAAGAAAAGTGTTATGATCAAGGAAAGGTTCGGCTATAGTGTTTAAGAGAAGGGTAAAGAAGGTGACAGAGTTTCGACAAGAGAGGTGGCTTCAAAGAGTTTCGGCTTGTGAAGAAAGTAACAAAAGAAAAATGATACCAAAATGTGAAGGGTGGATGGTAATGGAAGATTCGACTATGAAGGGAAACAATGGGGTAAGCATTTCAGTTTTGGTTGCAAAAGAAATAAGTGTAAAAGTGATAGCAAAGACGGTGGTTTCGATTTTGGTAAATGGGAGAAAAGGAGGAGAAATACTCAAAAGTGCAAAAGAGAAAATGAGAGTGTTTCAAGCTAACTTTGGCTATACAAAACTCAAGAATGCCCACACGAGGGATATGGCACACCCTTATGACCACATTGCTCAACAACAAAGTCTAAGAGCTACCAAAGAAGGTTAGGCCCTCACCTAGCCAAGCTAAACCGTGCACCCACACACACTCCTTTCTAAATTCGGCCAACCAACTCCTCCACTCTCAAAATCCCACAACTTCCTCCACCTTTCACTCTCCACACCACATTCAAACTTCTTGACCCATTCTTGCTCCACCGATTCCTCTCCTCCCTTTAATTCAAAAGTGTTGACTCATTCAACTCCCACACTCCAGAGTCCCAGCCGAATCCACCACTCTAGCTCACTAAGTACAAAAATATAAAGCTTCTCCTTACTCACACTGCAACTCTAACCATTTCCCCCTGCAGCTCCCATGTGATGCCACTTCCATGCACTCTAGGTGGCGTCACCTTGCCATTTTACCACCTCCTTTCTTATGCTAACAAGACACAATTAAATACCCTTAAGGCCTGCCTCTACTAGCTCTCCCCTAAAGTGCCTAAAAATGAATTTTTACCAAGGCTCGAGCTTAACCCCAAGCCTTCATGGGACCCCCAAACAAACTAAAATAATGACCAAAGCATGCCAAACACACAGTAATCACACAATAATGCAAGGCCCCTAATTTCAGGATTTACACACTCAACCCTATATGAAGGACATTTTGAATGGATGAAAACAACTGCCAAGGTACTCTAGTTAGGATTCTCTTCGCCAAGTTTATTTAAAGATATTTATAAATTTTATAAGTTGTGTGACCATTATCAGAGGATAGGAAATGCATCTAAGAGACAAAAAATGTTGTTGCAGAGTATATTGGAGATTGAATTGTTTGATGAATGGGGAATAGACTTTATGGGTCCATTTCCACCATTTGTAGGCAAGCTATACATACTTTTGGCAATAGACTATGTTTCTAAGTAGGTAAAAGTAGCAGCCTTAGCTTTTACTAATGCTAAGCCAGTATTGAAATTTTTGCATAAGAACATTTTCGTAGATTTTGGTACACCGAGAGTAATTATCAATGAGGAGGGATCTTATTTTTATTGCAAACTGGTGGTCAATGTGTTGCGCAGGTATGGGTGAAACATAGGATTTCCACGATATATCACCATCAGATGAATGGCCAAGCTGAAATTTCTAATGGAGAAATTAAACAAATTCTAAAAAACGTTGTGAATCCATCTCGAAAGGACTTGTATATTAGATTGGATGAAGCTCTATGTGCATACCGAATTGCATTTAAAACACCAATAGGGATGTCCACTTTTAAACTTATTTACAGTAAGCCATGTCATTTACCTATTGAACTTGAGCATAAAGCATTTTGGTCGATTAAGAAGCTGAACATGGATTAGGTTGCTGCTGGCAACAAGAGATTACTAGAATTGAATGAAATGGAAGAGTTTCAAATACAAGCATATGAGAATGCTCATTTGTATAAGGAAAATACCAAGCGATGACATGACACCAGAATTTTACAAAGGTAATTTGAACCTTGACAAGAGCTATTATTGTTTAATTCCAGGCTTAAATTATTTCCTTGTAAGTTAAAATCTTGATGGTCAGGACCTTTTTAAATAATTCAAATGTATCTGCACACTAATGTTGTTGTTAAAGACCTAAGAACAAGGGTTATCTTCAAGGTTAATGGACAATGCTTGATGCATTATTGGGCTGCTCCTATATAGTGCGACAAGCAAAGCATTAGCCTTCGTGATATTTGAATTTTGTTTTAGTTAATAAGTAGTTTTCCCGTTTTATTTCCCATTATTATTATATTTTTAATGCAATTTCATTTTTTATTTTTGTTATTATGAACAGTAGTAGGATAAAAGAAGCATGGTTTGTTAAGTGTATGCAGAGCAATAATTTGCCACGATATTACAAAGAAATGTTATGCCATGAAAAACTAAATGATGAGGTGTTAATAAAGTTGACCGGTTAAAAAATTCCAAAAGAAAGATTTTTTTGGACAATGCATTTAGTGAAAATTAGGAAACCCAAAGTATGGGGCCCAGAATGTAAGGCTCCGTTATTTCATTTTTCCCCCAAAATTCTTGTCAATTTTTAACTTTCCTCCACATCATAACCCTTCTCCCTCATGTTTCCTATTCCCTAAAACTGTCATCATTATCCCATTTTATTTTCTCCAACTGGTTCACGTCTCCCACTTCTCAAAAAGTTCACATTTTTATAGTACTCTCGTCTTCAACCTCTCTGCTATTTGTTTTTTTACTCCATTATTTTTATTTTTCTATTTTGATAATATTTTCTTCATGGTGAGTGTAAGAATTACTTCTAAAGTAGTAGAATCTTCATGCGCTTGCGCCCCACAATCAAATATATTCATCAATGCTACCGTAGCCACAAGTTATTCCACTAATATTCTAAAACAGTCATTTTTGTTTTAAACAAGGATTTTTGCTGAAGGATGAACCCAACATGGGGTACAATGAATCAATATCATAAATTATGGAAAAGCACAACTGGAGCAGATTTGGTCTACACCCAGAGGATGTTTTAGGTAAAGTGGTGAAAGAGTTTTACGCTAATGTAAATTCCCCAGATTCTACCTTCATTTATGTGCGGGGTAAATCTGTGACATTCGACAAAGACCATATTAATGCCCAATTCGGCATTAAAGAGGTTAGAGATGAGCATTCTAAATTTGTCGAGAATATTACACTAGAGGGGTTGGCAAAAATATTGGAGGATTTCTACGTTGAAGGAACGTAGTGGATTATTACGAGTCAGGAGTGTTACACGATTGAAAGAACTACATTAAAACCAATCGAGAAGGTGTGGTATCACTTTTTAAGGAGTCGTCTTACGCTGTCATGCATAACATGATTGTTTCAAAAGAAAGAATGTTGCTTATGCATTCTATTCTACAAGGAAGACAAATAAATGGAAGGAAGATTATCTTCCAAGATGTACATAGGTATGCTAATAAAAATGCAAGAAGGTTGAATTTTCCTTCCCTCATATCTGCCTATGAACGACAAAAAATCTGCCTTTAGATAATGCTAAGGACATTACCCTCAATGAGGGCGGGATAACATGAACAATTTTTGCCAAGCTGCGAGGAATTGAGTTTGACACAACATTCTAACACAGTCAAGCTTACCCTTCCACACATATTCCCATAATAGCATCTCCAGCCTCTCATGACCAAAAAATCTTGACTTATCTAAAATAGTTAGAACATAGGTTGTCTCTATTGAGGTGCAGCAATACCAAATGATGGAAGAGTTGGAACAAAGTAATCAAAGCCAGGCTAGGTATTGGTCGTATGTGAAAGATAGGGATTTGGCATTAAAAAGATCACTTAAAAAAATTTCAAGACCCATTCCAGAATTTCCTACTTTCCCAGTTACTTTTCTCTCATCTACAGAGTGTAGAAAAGAGCCAGTTCCACCCATTGCCAGAATTGACCCCATAACTATAAGAGTGACTACAGATAAAGGAAAAATTATTGAGGAGGAATTAGAAAAGTCAGCCTCTGTTGACCAAGCAAAGGAAGTAGAAGAAGGAAAAAAAGAAACAAGTATCCTGCCACTACACGAGCAACTACCACGAAAAAGGTAAAACTCCTGAACCAAGTTCTTCACTTATCTCCATGATTGCACAGGATAAAGCAATCGATAAACTCATCGATGAACTAACGGAGATCGACAAAGAAGGTGAGGCAGTTGACTTAAGGAAAAGTAAGATGTAATACAAAGTTAGTGCTCGCAAGTCCATAAGAAAGAATTGAATGAAGTACCAATGTTCCAGTCTAAAGAGGTTAAGTTTTGTTTTTCACTTATGCATTGCATAATTTTTTTTCTTCTTGTTTATATGCACATTCATACTTGTTATATACTATTCATGATTTTACATGCATTGAGGACAATGCATCCCTTAGGTTTGGGGGTGTTTTGTGAATATAGGTTGCATTTTATATGATCATTTTGTTGTATTTTGTATGTTCATTTTGGTATAGAGGATATTTTTCCATGGCATAGTAACTATTGAAATACTACTTTATTTATAAGAAGTACAATTTTTCTTTATGATGTTCGATGATGAGCTTAAACTCTTTTTTATTAATGGCAAAATCAAAAATATTATGTATTCAATGACTATTTCAACTTAATCTCCTCCAACAGAGTAGGTCGGACTTGCAATTTAGCCAGCAAGCCTCCGTACTCAAACTTAGCCTAGCAAACACTACCCTTAACTCACCCATTACTTTGCTACTCAATGCATCGACGTCGACATTAGCTTTACCCAGACGATATTCAATAGTGTACTCGTAGTCCTTTAGTAGCTCTATTCAATGCCTCTATCTCAAGTTCAACTCATTCTGGGTAAGGAGATACTTAAGAATGTTATGATTTGTGAGGATAATACACTTCTCCCCATAAAAGATAGTGGCTCTAAATTTTAAGAGGAAAACCACTACAACCAATTCAATGTCATGTGTAAGATAGTTACACTCATGCGGGTTGAGTTGCCTTGAAGTGTAAGCCACTACTTTCCTATATTGCGTCAATTTACAACCACGACCCATATGAGAAGTGTCACTATAACCCACATAATCCTTACCAAACTTGGGTTGGATCAATACGGGGGCCTGAGTTAACAAACCATCGATAATACTCAAAACTAGCCTACCAATCATCAGTCCACTTAAATGGCACACTCTTTCTCCATAACTTCATCATCGATGCAGCAATCAAGGAAAATCGCTCAACAAACCATCGATAATACCCAAAAAGCCTAAGAAAACTTCGAATCCCACTAACATTCTTAGGCTACTTCCAACCTAGAATAGCCTTGATCTTCTTGCGGTCAACACAGATACCTTCAGCTGATACCACATGTCACAAAAACATCACTTATCGTAGCCATACTTACTAAGTTTCGTATACAAATTTTTCTCATGTAAGGTTTGAAGGACTAACCTTAAGTGCTCCTTATGTTCAAACTTAGACTTAGAGTAGATCAGAATGTCATCGATAAAGACTGCCATAAAATGATTGAGATAATGCTGGAAGACTCTGTAACACCCCAAACCCGGCCCAAAGCCCATGGCTGAATCCAGAATGTCACTGAGATGGTTGTTTAAAAAGAATTTGAGTTGGAAGTATAAATAACTTAGAGATTTTAAAACGATTCTCTTTTGTACATTTGATTCGGTATTTGGTAGAAATTTCGCGAAGCAATTTGTTTTTGTGAAATCCGAATTTCAAAACTTTACTTTAATATCTGAGTTGAAAACGTTTTATAACCATGTTTAGATAGCAATTCAATAATAATTCTAAGACTTAAAAACTATAACGAAAATCCCAAAACAATTTAAGCGGCCTTATTACAATGAAATCTATCCGAAAAAGTACTTGGAAATATAAAATATATATAATTAAAGAAATAAAAGCAGGTTCTGCATGGCCCCCTCGAATTCCCTTTGACCCGGACCAAGAATCATGTATTACCTGCATTGTTTTAGGAAAATAGAGTGAGTCAAATCGACACAGTGTGCAATTATTCCACATGTTTCCACAAATGGGCTTAGCCCAAAACCACACCAATCCACATACCACATGTAAATATGTAGAATGTTAACCCACCCCAACCTAGTAACCAACCGCTACACGCCCCCGTATCCTACCACCACACACTAGGGGATTATAAAATTGACCCTCCATCCGCTACGCACCTCTTTGGCAGTCATGGTGCTCAAAATCCACTTAGTCGTCTAGCCACTGGTCCACGTGATTAAAATCACAAATATCCACAGTGTGACTCGAGGTCATCACCAATCCACAATGAGGCACGAAGCCAACATCAAACCACGATGTAGCTCAAGGCTAACATCAAACCACGTATATATAGTACACCCTTTCCTTCATTAAACATATCCCGGGCCCCGTGCACATACATGATATATTATGATGAAATAACAACATAATCATTATGAACATATCCGACAAGCATACACAACAAGCTTACCAAAGCCTCACATATACATACACATCCATCCAAAATTCAAAATATAAGAAAGCTACTAACCTGGTACCGGCTTACCCCTAATATGGGTAATAGCATCACCACAGCCACTATTTCGGCTACCACACATATTTCATATTATAATTAAAGCAAATACGTAAGCAGTGTGTTAAATACACATGAGAACATGAAGAACTAGACTCTCGACCTCTCTAACGTCCTCGTTCAAAGAGATCACAGGATCTGCTTAACTAAGTCAGTCGCTCGCCCATAGCCCGGTGGCCAATCCTGAACCGCTGACACCGACCGTTTCTTAAACTTTGGGTAGGGACTACGTGTCCAACCCCTTTATCCACTTGGCTAGTATTTGATTCCATGAAATAATGTCTTGGTCAGAAGACCCGGTTAACATGTTAATTCGAATAATAGCGAACACCATAAAAAACTACTGAGAATAGAATACTCCTTACTAAAATTGACCAAATCCCAGAACTATGCGTTTGAAACTAAAACCCTGCCGAAATCCCTACACAACCCATGTTAGTTTCGGCCCAACACTTGTGGTCTAACAAAGTGGACTTTGGCCCAATATCACAACCTCCTTACCTTAATCAAGTCCCGAGAGATCCCTAGCTCCCTTAACATTGGCTAACAGCAAAAGACCCGAAACCTAGCCCACCATAGATTCAGCCAAACACATGAAACAAGATTAACTTTTAGCTTCGGCAACCCAACAAGAAAGAGCAATATTCAAAATAGAAGAAAACCCCTTACCACAATATTAGAATCGATTGAGAGATTGATATGAGGTAAACGACAACTCCCCCTTTACAGGTTTTGACAGATTCGGCCTAGTGCAAAAACTTTGAGGAACAATGAAAAATAGAAGGAGAAAAGAAAAGGGTAATAGTGAATGGGGAATCTGACCAGGGTTCCTCTACAAAGAAAGATTATCCGGGTTTTTAGAGAAGAAGTAATAGATGAAAAAGAAGAAGAGAAGGTTGAGGTTAGGAAGTTTCGGCTATGGTGAAAGTAAAGAGAAAGGTTCGGCTTTGGTTCACCAGGGAGATAAAATTCGGCTTGCAAGGAGATCAAATGAAGATGATGAAGAGTAGTGAATGGGAAAAACATGGCAAGAGATTCAACTAAGAGTCAAAAGAGAGAAAGAATGCCCAAAGATTTCCTGCACAATAGAAATAAAATAAGAACAAAAGCAAAACTAAATGTCGAAAATGCTACGTAAGGCCAACCTTAATTCAGTACACTAAGCCCTTCCCCAAAACCGAATATGGCTCGCTTTAGAACCCCACATTCAGCCACCACTTCCTCTCTCTCTCAAATACCTCATTTTTCTCCTCATCTTCCTCAACTCCACCTATTCAACTTAGTTTGAATGATTCAAACCTTCCACTCCACTCTCCACTACACATTAAAAAACCTTGACCAAGTCTCCCCCCAGATTTTGCTTGCCGTCCAACACTCCCCCCTCCTTGACGCAAAACACAAAAAAAAAATAAAGCTCCCCCTTTCTATTGGCGTGATTCAAACCTCTCCCCCCTTGGAACTCCTTGTGACGCAACACTCCCCTTGCTCCTAGGTATTACCTTTGCCTCTCCACCACTTCCTTTCTTGTGCCATAAACCCCACATAAAATCTCTTAAGGCCTGACGCCACTAGCTCTCCCTTAAAAGCCTTGAACCCAAAATTTTTCTAAGGTCTCTACCTAACCCCAAGGTTTCTCGAAACCCCCAAACACACTCAAACAACATCCAAAGCATACTAGCACATAGAGATAAATTAAAATGCGAGACCCCTAAATCTCGGATGTTACAATTCTACCCCCCTTAAAAATAATTTCGACCTCCAAATTACATTGTCAAAATAAGTGAGAGTATTGCTGTTGCATCACCTCTTCCGACTCCCACAAAGCTTCTTCTGAACCATGGTTCTGCCATAACACTTTGACTAGAGGAACTGATTTCTTTCGAAGCACCTTCACATCTCGCTCCAAAATCTGAATCGGCTCTTCTTCATAGGACAAGTCTGGCCTCAACTCAACTTCCTCCACTGGCACCATGTGAGACGGATCCGATCGATAATGACGTAGCATCGACACGTGGAACACATCATGCATCTATTTCAATTCTGAAGGTAACTCGCTTCAAAACCCGATAAGGCCCTATAAATCTGGGACTCAGCTTACCCTCACGTCCAAATCTCATCACCTTCTTTCACGGTGTGACTTTCAGGAACACACGATCACCTACTACAAACTCTATCTCTTTCCGCTTAAGATCTGCATACGGCTTTTGTCTGTCAGATGCCTATTTCAACTGCGCCCAAATTACTTTAACCTTTTCCTCTGACTCTGCCACTATCTCTGGACCCAAAACATGAGTTCTCCTAACTCTGTCCAACAAGTAGTAGTTTGACACTTCTGCCCATACAATGCTTCATACTGCGCCATCTGAATACTAGCTTGGTAACTATTGTTATAAGCGAACTCTGCTAAAGGGAAGAATTCTTCCCAACTACATCTGAAGTCGATAACACATCCCCTTAGCTTATCTTCTAACACCTGAATCACCCTTTCAGACTTGCCATTCGTCTGCGGATGAAATGTCGTGCTAAAGTCCAACCTGGTGCCCAAAGCCTGATGCAACGCCCTCCAAAACCTCGACTTAAATCTAGGATCTCTATCTGATATGATCGATCTGGCACTCGTGCGATCTCACAATTTCATTACATCTGACTTTGCTAATCTCTGCAAGAGATTAATCAACACGCACAGGTATAAAATGAGCGGACTTTGTCAACCGGTCTACAATCACCCATACCGAGTCTTTCTTAGTAGGCGTAAGAGAAAGCCCACTAATGAAATCCATGGTGATTCTCTCCCACTTCTACTGTGGAATCTTCACAAGTTGCAACAACCATGAAGGCACTTGGTGTTCAGCTTTGACTTGCTGACACGTCAAGCACTTTCCCACAAATTTTGTAACTTTCCACTTCAATCTAGGCCACCAAAACTGTTCCCGTAGATCCTTATACAACTTACTCCCTCCATAATGCATAGCATAAGGGCTACTATGGGATTCTCGAAGAATCTTCTGCCTTAATTCCACTTTATTCGGCATACACACCCTACCACAGAAACACAGAACTCCGTCACTGTTCACACTGTAGTCCTCTAACTCCCCACTCTGAACTTGCTGAAGTCGAGCACTCAGAACCTCGTCTACTACTTGTTTTTCTTTTACCTGACTTAACCATGTCGGCTTCACCTGTAATTTCGCTAACAAACTTTCATCGTCATACAAGCTAAGATGTGCGACCATAGCCCTCGGATCCGATACTACTTCCTGACTTAATGCATCTGCTACCACATTTGCTTTCCCGAATGATATTCAATCGAACAGTCATAATCCTTTAACAACTCCACCTACATTCGCTGTCTCAAGTTCAGCTCCTTTTGAGTCAGCAGATACTTCAGACTCTTGTGATCCGTGTAGATCACTGACTTCTCTCCATACAGATAATGCCTCCATACTTTAAAAGCAAAAACTACTGCTACCAACTCCAGATCGTGTGTCAAATAGTTAACTTCATGCAGTCTCAACTGTCGAGATGCATAAGCAACCACCTTCCCTTCCTGCATCAGTATACAACCTAACCGCATATGATAAGTATCACAATATACCACAAAAATCATTCCCCGCCACAGGCTGAATTAAGACCGAAACCTCTGTCAAAACTTTCTTTAGCTTCTCCAAGCTCTCCTGCTGCTTATCCGTCCAAACAAAAGGTACCTCCTTTCTCAACAACTTAGTCAAAGGTGCCGATATTGATGAGAAACCCTCGACAAATCTCCTATAATAGCCGCTAACCCTAAGAAACTGCAAATCTCTGCTACCGACTTAGGTGGTTTCCAATCCAATACTGCCTCAATCTTCCGAGGATCCACCCTTATTCCCTCTGTGGATACTACATGACCCAGAAAAGTGACTTCACTCAACCAGAATTCGCACTTGTTAAACTTGGCGTACAACTTCTCCTCCCTTAAAATTCGCAGTACTACCCAAAGATGTGCATCATGCTCTTCCTCTGACTTGGAATATACCAAGATTTCGTCTATGAACACCACAACGAATTGATCCAAGTAAGGTTGAAAAACCCGATTCATCATATCCATGAACACAGTCGGTGCATTAGTCAACCCGAACGGCATTACTAGGAATTCGTAGTGCCCGTATTGAGTCTAAAATGCCGTCTTCTAGATATCAGCCCTTTTCACCTTAAGCTGGTGATACCCCGACCTCAAATCTATCTTCGAAAAGGCCACAGGCCCTTTGAGCTAGTCAATCAAGTCATCTATCCTCGACAGCGGGTACTTGTTCTTGATGGTCAGCTTATTCAACTAGCGGTAATCTATGTACATACGCATAGACCCGTCCTTCTTCTTTACCAGCAACACTGGTGCTTCCCATGGAGACACACTGGGTCGGATAAAACCGCGATCTAGCAACTCTTGGATTTGGGCTTTCAGCTCAACTAACTCCTTTGGTGCCATCCTATAAGGAGCGATGGAAACTGGCGCTGTACCTGGCAACAGGTCAATTCCAAATTCTACCTCCGATTCGGAGGTAACCTTGGAAGTTCTTCTAGAAAAACATCCACAAACTCCTTCACTGTCCTGACCTCCCCTACAGCTGCTTCCTTAGCATCCAAAGCACTAACAAACATTAGGAAAGCCAAGCACTCCTTCTTCACCATCTTCTCTGCCTTAAGAGCAAACACCACATTATCCGAGTAGTCTCTCCTCTCACCTATCACCACAATCTCATAGTTCTCGAGAGTCCTCAACGACATGTGCTTAGCAGCATAGTCCAAAATTGCATGATACCTTACTAACCAGTCCATACCTAGGATCAAGTCAAATTCTCGAATGGCAGCTCCATTAAATCCGCTGGGAACACTACCCCTGAACCTCGAAAGGCACCTCCCTAAAGAGTTTGTTTACAACTACAGATTGCCCTAAAGGACTAAGCACAGCCATCTTCCTAAAAAAAAATTCAGAGTTCATATCCAAGGTTCCCGACACCATACTAGCAATGTACAAGTGAGTTGACCCAACATATCAAAGCAGTAAAGGGTAACCCAAGAATGAAAAATGTACCCGTGATAACATCTGGTCCATCCCCCTCCTCACGACGTCTGGCTGCGTAAACCAATCCAGGCTATCTTGCATCTGAACTCCCAGCACCTCTGCTCGGTGTTTCGTAACCTCGGCCAAAACCATTCCCTACACAATTCGGACCCCAACCTCTCGACATTTGTGGACGACCCCTTCTTGTCTGCACATACCCCTGACCTACTGCCTCAGCCCTATCCACATTCTAAGGACAATTTTTAACCAAGTGAGCCTTGGACCCACACCTGAAGCACTCCTTACTCTTTCCCCGACATTCGCCTGTATGATTCCTCCCACACCGAGCACACGGACGGACATAATTCCCAGTAGCTGGCATAGAAACACAAGTAGAACTCTCAATCCTAGGCTTTTTCTAGAAACCCCCCAAAGATCCTGATGCTCCAAAACCCCTCTTATTCCTGCCTCTATTCTTATCTCTGTTCTGCCTCTCAGTTTGCTTAACCTCTTCTGTTATCCGAGTTTTCTCTACCAAAGTAGCAAAGTCCCTTTTCCCGTTGAGGAGCTATCAACACTCGCAATTCATCTCGTAGTCCATCCTCAAATCTTACACAGCGCTCGTAATTAGTAGCAACAATCCCCCTGGTATACCGACTTAATCGCAAGAACTCTGCCTCATATTCCACTACTGACTTACCCCCTTGCACTAGGTTCAGGAATGCCTTCCTCTGTGCGTCCACGTAACTATCTCTGACGTACTTCCCCTCAAACTTTACCTTAAAGTAACCCCAATCTACTCGATCCACTGGAGCACCCTTTCTGATGGTAAGCCACCACTGATAGGCCTCATCTCAAAGTAAAGATACAACACCTTTCAGCTTCTCTTCAGCCGTGCAGTCCAAATCATCCATAATTCTCTCGACTACCTCTAACCAGTACTCTGCCACATTCGGAGCTACCCCAGAAACACCTCAGAATACCTCAACTCTATTCAATCGAAGTCTCTCAAACACGGACTTTCTAGCCCTAGAACCCACATTTGTTCCCATAACTCTCTCCAAAACTCGCAGCATAGCTTGAGATACTGCATCATCTCCACCCGTCTGATCTTGGAACTCAGCTTCCACAACTGGCGGTGTCGTTTCATTCCCCGATCCATGACCAGACCCCACTGGTTCCGACATAGTCATCCTGCGTCTACCACGCCCACGCATATTACGACCTCGCCCCCTAGAACTCATGTCTATCGTCGCGTTTTAATCTGTTTTAAGAAATATTTTGCATTATCTTTTGTTCCACTGATTACCCACAAACAATTTTATGTAAAGAAGTTTAGTAGTAGTTCTTTCGATCATTTCAAAGTTTTCATCTCAAGTCCACTGTCCTAATTCAGAGAATCACATACATTCATCATCAATATCCACCACATATATTCACCACTTTGAGCATTTCGCCCATTCCCAACCTAGGGGTATTTCCATAATTTATCCTACAGGGTTTTTTGTGATTTTCAAAATATAGAGGGTATCTTGGTAATTTTGGCAAACAGGGGTATTTTGGTAATAAATCGAGGGTAGTTCGAAAATTTTATTTTTTTGCAAGTCAAGGATTATTTCAATAATTTTACAAAACAAGGGTATTTCGGTAATTTTAGAAATCAGGGGTAATTTGATAGTTTTACAAAATGGGTATTTGGTCCCTTTTGGGTTTTAGTTATAGGTTCGACCCATTAACAAGTCCTCATGGTTAAGGTGAACAATCGCTGTGCACCAGGTAAGATTCCAGAAAAGAGGAGGTGAGTCGCTAGGACCGCTTAAATTCCAAGCTCATCACGAATCCATGCCTAGACATGCGCATTTGTTACCACACACGAACTCTACGACTTGTTCCGGGTTTGGTGAGATAAGTTAAGTCTTATGAAGTTTAGTGTTGGAGTAAGCTAATCCTAAGGTTCAATAGTTCCTAACTTACTAATCAAAAAACCCATAATACCCATTAATTCCACATATAATGCACAGAATAGTTAGGAGTACTTACCTGGCGGACTTCAGGCCGGATACACAGGTGCCATGCCATAACAAACCTGAAATAGCTTATTGAAATCCATGTTTTAGAAAACCCCGTCTTTGGAAAAAAATTTTGAGCCCAAAAACCCTCAAAGTCGAGTTTTGAACTTGGTCTAATACCAAACTGTAACACCCCAAACCCGGCCCAAACCCCACGGCCGAATCCAAAATGTCACTGAGATGGTTGTTCAAAAAGAATTTGAGTTGGAAGTATAAATAACTTAGGGGTTTTAAATGAATCTCTTCTGTACATTTGATTCGGTATTTGATAGAAATTCCGCGAAGCAATTTGTTTATGTGAAAACCTAATTTCAAAACTTTACTTTAATATCTGAGTTGAAAATGTTTTATAACCATGTATAGATAACAATTCAATAATAATTCTAAGACTTAAAAACCATAACGAAAATCCCAAAACAATTTAAGCGGCCTTATTACAATGAAATCTATCCGAAAAAGTACTTGGAAATATAAAATATATATAATTAAAGAAATAAAAGTAGTTTCTACATGGCCACGTCGAATTCCTTCCGACCCGGTCCAAGAATCATGTATTACATGCATTATTTTAGGAAAATAGAGTGAGTCAAACCGACTCAGTGTGCAATTATACCACATGTTTCCACAAATGGGCTTGGCCCAAAACCACACCAATCCACATACCACACGTAAAGATGTAGAATGTTAACCCACTCCAACCTAGTAACCAACCGCTAAACACCCCCGTATCCTGCCACCACACACCAGGGGATTACTAAATCGACCCTCCATCCGCTACACACCTCTTTGGCAGTCATGCTGCTCAAAATCCACTTAGTGGTCTAGCCACTGGTCCACGTGATTAAAATCACAAATATCCACAGTGTGACTCGAGGTCATCACCAATCCATGATGAGGCACGAAGCCAACATCAAACTACGATATAGCTCAAGGCTAACATCAAACCACGTGCATAAATGTACACCCTTTCCTTCATTAAACATATCCTGGTCCCCGTGCACATACATGATATATTATGATGAAATAACAACATAATCATTATGAACATATACACAACAAGCTTACCAAAGTCTCACATATACATATACATCGATCCAAAATTCAAATATAAGAAAGTTACTAACCTGGTACCGGCTTACCCCAATATGGGTAATAGCATCACCACAGCTACTATTTCAGCTACCACACATATTTCATATTATAATTAAAGCAAATACGTAAGTAGTGTGTTAATTACACACTTGAGAACCTGAAGAACTAGACTCTCGACCTCCCTAACATCCTCGTTCGAAGAGATCACAGCGATCTGCTTAACTAAGTCAGTCGCTCGCCCACAGCCCGGTGGCCAATCTCGAACCACTGACACCGATCGTTTCTTAAGCTTTAGGGTAGGGACTACGTGTCCAACCCCTTTCTCCAATTGGCTAGTATTTGATTCCATGAAATAATGTCGTGGTCAAAAGACCCGGTTAACACGTTAAATCGAATAATAGCGAAGACCATAAAAAAAGTGCTGAGAATAGTATACTCCTTACCAAAATTGACCAAATCCCGGAACTATACGTTTGAACCTAAAACCCTACCGATATCCCTACACAACCCATATTAGTTTTGGCCCAACACTTGTGGTCTAACAAAGTGGCCTTTGGCCGAATATCACAACCTCCTTACCTTAATCAAATCCCGAGAGATCCCTAGCACCCTTAACGTTGGCTAACAGTAGAAGACCCGAAACCTAGCCCACCATGGATTCGGCCAAACACAAGAAATAGGATTAACTTTTAGTTTTGGCAACCCAACAAGAAAGAGCAATATTCAAAATAGAAGAAAACCCCTTACCACAATATTAGAATCGATTGAGAGATTGATAGGAGGTGAATGACAACTCCCCCTCTACAGGTTTTGACAGATTCACCCTAGTGCTAAACATTTGAGGAACAATGCAAAATAGGAGGAGAAAACAAAGGGGTAATAGGGAATGGGGAATTTGACCAAGGTTCCTCTACAAAGAAAGATTATCTGGCTTTTTAGAGAAGAAGTAATAGGTGAAAAAGAAGAAGAGAAGGTTGAGGTTAGGAAGTTTAAGCTATGGTGAAAGTAAAGAGAAAGGTTCGGCTTTAGTTCACTAGGGAGATAAAATTCAGCTTGCAAGGGGATCGAGTGAAGATGATGAAGAGCAGTGAACGGGAAAAAGATGGCAAGAGATTTGGCTAAGAGTCAAAAAGAGAAAAAGAATGCCCAAAGATTTCTGGCACAAGAGAAAATGAAATAAGAACTAAAGCAAAACCAAAGGCCAAAAATGCTACCTAAGGCCAACCATAATTTGGCACACTAAGCCCCTCCCCAAAATCGAATATGCCTCCCTTTAGAACCCCACATTCGGCCACCACTTCCTCTCTATCTCAAAACCCTCATTTTTCTCCTCATCTTCCTCCACTCCACCTATTCAAATTAGTTTGAATGATTCAAACCTTCCACTCCACTCTCCACCATACATTCAAAAACCTTGACCAAGTCTCCCCCCAGAGTTTGCTTGTCGTCCAACACTCCCCCCTCATTGAAGCAAAACACAAAAAAAAAAAAACAAAGCCCCCCCTTGCTGCTGGCGTGATTCGAACCTCTCCCCCTTGGAACTCCTTGTGACGCAACACTCCCCCTTGCTCCTAGGCGTTACCTTTGCCACTCCACCACTTCCTTTCTAGTTCCATAAACCCTACATAAAATCTCTTAAGGCCTGACGCCACTAGCTCTCCCTTAAAAGCCTTGAACCCAATATTTTTCTAAGGTCTCTACCTAACCCCAAGGTTTCCCGAAACCCTGAAACATACTCAAACAACATCCAAAGCATACAAGCACATAGAAATAAATTAAAATGCTAGACCCCTAAATCCCGAATGTTACAGACTCTGTTCATGAGGTCTATATAAGTAGCGGGAGAATTTGTGAGTTTGAAAGGCATCACTAAGAATTCATAGTGCCCATATCGAGTCCTAAAAATCATTTTCGGTATATCCACTTCTCTCACTTGCAACTGATAGTAACCATGTAACCTCCCTAACCCGGTCTAGACGTTATGGCTAAATTGAGAATGCTACATTAGCGACTGAAATGGCTAAGCTAACTTACGTTACTTTTGAATACTTTAAATAAACTCATTCTAGAGAAAAACTGTATTTGCACTTTGTGTTAGTTTAAAAGATTTCATTTGTTAGATAATCTATACTTCAGACTTATTTTATTATTGATGGTGTTGTTTAAGAAAAAAATCATTTCCTTATCACTCTTATTTGTAAAAACTCAATGTTTTTAGAAAATGGTACATTTGCAATGCATCAGAAATTAGGGAACAATGTCAAATTTTACATATGCTCGATATTATGCATTTTTTTATTATTATGCTTGAGTAATCCATGCATGCAAAAATCCCCAAAAGAAAAGTTACCAAGCCATAGACCAGAAATAATTAAAATTTACAAGCTAAAACCAATAAAGACTTAATAATACTTATTGAGAATAGTGTGAGGCCCAAGGTGATTCTCTGTATGCCGATTCAGGTCCTAATTTTGAGGTTTACCTAAAAAGTTAAACATTATTGGGGTGACCTTATGAAACAGTGTGAGTGTAACAGTTATTTAAACAAACATAAATATCGAATACAGTGAAACATATTAGCTTTAACAAAAGAACAGAGAACCATCAATGAAATTTCAAATCATTACATAGCTATTATCAAAATTATGTCAAACGGTGTATAAGCATGGGTCATCATTCATTCGAGTAACAATCATTAATTTCGATACCATTCAATATAACAAATTACAATAAGTATCACAAATCAATAACATTTGAATATGTCGTACCCATACCATCCCTACACACCACAACTTCCCTAGAACCCGTCTGTAAAACTCCAACAAATGTGAGCATAGCTCGATGTGGTAAGACCACCAAATAATCAATAATGCAAAAATCTATCGGATATCAAATAGTGTGATAAAATTGCCAATAACATATAATATGAAATAAAATCGCAAATCCCATCGATACTCTAGGTGTAGTGCATTGATTACATATAAATGCAAACTTAATATGCCACTGGTACTCCACGAAACTCCTCCGTCAACCAGAAGATATCTTTTCCCAATGCAAATGCAATATGTCATACAAACACATACATAATCATATCTCAACACTTTTCACATTTATTTGACATGTTTAACATACCCTCAATAATCACATACTTTCAGTAAATGGAAACAGTGTTCCAACATTCAAATTACCATTAAGATGATATCATTCAAATTACACAATTTCACATACTTTCACGATTTTCCAATGTGCATGTGTCGCAACCTTTCCAGTATAACATATAAAACTATCCATGCAATTATATCATGCAAAAACTCATATCTCACCAAATCATGTTATATATATAATCAATATCATGCCAAATAACACTATCATGCATGTAATATCCCTAAATTAGGTTTAGTAGTTTCAGGTATATTTTTCGGGTTTTGAGTGTGAAACTAGAAATTTATAGGGTTTCTAGTAATTTTTAATTGAATTTTAGAGATTAATTTCATCTAAAATTGATTAAACAATAATTTGGAAAATTAAAATATATATATGTTTTCAAAAATTAATTTTAAAGATCTTAAATAATTATTAGTGAAAATAATCAATTTGGGTTGAAAAGAATTTTAAAACAATTTTATTGGGGGTAATTTGAGTAAATTTTAAATATTAATTAAATAGGATTTAATTGTAAAACAAGGGAAAATAATCAAGTTGGTCTGAAAAGTTTGAGAAGCCTATCTAGCCTATATCTTGAATGTCGATAGTAGGGAGATAAGGTTGGATGAGATTCGGGATGTCTGTGATTTTCCAGATGTGTTTCCTGAGGAATTGCCTGGAATACTACTGAATAGAGAAGTTGAGTTCGGTATTAAGCTCTATCCCGATACTACTCTAGTGACTGTTGCACCCTATCGCATGGCACCTACGGAACTAAAAGAGTTGAAGCTGCAGTGGCAAGAGTTGTTGGATTGTGGGTTCATTCATCTTAGTTTGTCTTTGTGGGGAGCACCAGTGTTGTTCGTAATTAAGAAGGATACGACTTTGAGGCTGTGCATTTATTATCGCCAGCTGAATATGTTGACCATCAAGAATAAGTATCCATTTTTGAGGGTTGATGATTTGTTTGACTAGTTTCGGGGAACTCCGATTTTCTCAAAGATTGATATGAGGTTTGGGTACTATCAGTTGAAGGTTAGGGATTCAGATGTGATGAAGACTACCTTCAGGACTCGGCATGGTCATTACGAGTTTCTTATTATGCCATTCGGGTTGACAAATGCACCTGCCGCATTTATGGACATGATGAATCGAGTATTCCATTCCTACTTAGATTGGTTTGTAGTGGTTTTCATCGATGATATAGGTTTTTCTGTTATGATTCAACAGGCAATTTATTAGGGATTTCTCGGTAGTTTTACTATTAATGGTGAAACTATTATGGGAAAGCATCAAATTTATTCAGTCAAGTTAGATATCTACTTCAATCTCAGCCAGGAAAAAAATTATATTGTTTATAGTAACATTTTATTTGGACAATCATGATTTATGATGGTTTGAGCATTATGAAGTCGAGGGTTAAACCATTAATTCTTTAGAGAATTTTGATATGCAGAGAGAAATATTCAAATTGGTGCAATAAATAATTTTGAGATTTCATAGAACATCTTATACGAGGTTCATGGCATTGTTTATCTGATTTACATCAACCAACAATTTGAAACGTATAATGGCTTGAGATAAAGATATAGGTACTTGAAGTTATAACATGAAATTTTAGAGTTAATTTTGGGATATTTGTTATTTCTATAAGTTAAGAGAGAGCATCAAGTACTGTTTGTAATATTACATTCTGGTATGAGTTCTGATTTGGAACAGATTATGATGGATTTCGTTTATGGAATACCTTTGAAAAGGAGAAAGAAAAATTTGATTTGAATAGCTATTATCAGGTGAGAAATTTTGAGGACGAAATTCTTGTAAGGGAGGGAGAGTTGTAACAGCCCATTTTTTAGTGGTGTCGAAAATAGTGGTTTCGAGACTACAAGTTTGACAAGTAAGTTAATAAATATTTTTATTTAAATTTATGAGTCAAATATGATATTAAAAATAAATTCTAAATTCGCAATTTATGCTATTTGAATGAATAATTAGGTTCGAGTGGTATGAACCTAAAGTCAAATGGTTTTAGAAAATGAGGTATCAAGACCTCATTTCTATAAACCAACCCGTAAATATCTTATTAAAAATTTATGGAGTGTTATTAAGGTTGTATTAAAGTTTCGTTAAGAAATTTTAAAGTTTAGATAGTTAATTAATTGAAAAGGACTAAATTAAAAAGTTGCAAATTTTACTTCTTATTAGTTTTAATTAATTAATTTGTTTATTTAGTTAATGTGAGAGGACTTATATGCTAATTAAAAATTAGAATTAAGTATGGACGATAAGTGGAAGAATTTAATTAAAATTTAAGTGTTTTATAATAATTTTATTATATTAATTAAATGATAAAATAGTAAAAAAAAACATAAAGGAAAGCATCATCTCTTTCATTTTAATTTTTCTTCCACCGAACCTCCATGGCAATTGTAACACCCCAAACCTGGCCCATAAGTTTCAACCGGATCTGGTATGCTACGGGTTGTACATTGAAAACTTTTCTCTGAAAGGTTTTGGAAAAACTTAGTTTATTTTAGCCGAGTAATCCATTAAATGTGAGATTTTGTAAATAATTTTAATTCTTGTGTTGATTGGGTTGAAAAGCCCATTTATCATTTCATTTTATTTTAGAGACTAACAAAAAATATAAGTTTGCAAATCCCAACATAACAAAAATAAAACGAAGTCTAAGTTAAGGGGGCCTTATTACATAAATAGTCCCAAAGAAATAAAAATTTAAAGAGAACCGAAATTAATCTATAGAAACAAAAGCTTGATGGCCCCTCGAGTCCGTCTCGGCTCCCATTTCCACGATCTACTGCTCATCTGAAAGAGTAAAGAAAAAAATGAAAGCGTGAGTCACCAAGACTCAGTGTGTAAATCCTGAACACACTGACTTGAGGCCCACAAACACATTATGGGCCTTGGCCCATACATAGAGGCACCAATCATAATGCACGATAGACAATACATAATGAATGGCCCAAGCCCATCCTAGAATTCCATCCTTTACACACCAACCCGTACCAACCGTCACACCTTGGGGATTTCTACAATCAACCCTCTATCCGTTACACACCATAAAGGCAGTCATACTGCCTGTTTTTGTTAATCAAAAACCATTAAACGTGGCATAGCCACCGATCACTTTGTGACCTAACATTTTTATTTGTGGGATTTCTACCACCAGGCACCATATGAACCATGTATATATTCGTGGGATTTCTACCACCGGTCACCATGTGACCTATCATGCACTTCCCCTCATTATCATATTTCCCCCCCATGCATACATACATAAGGAAAAACATCATATAGACATTCATATATTTCGATATACATAGAGATTTCTATGATTGCATACCTGGCATCCTTGCCTAACACTTTTAGGGTTTTATTTGACTGTCTACACAGCCACTTTTCGGCTTTTTAGGCCATAACACATAAAGAACAGTTAGAGAGTGTGTGTTAGAGATCTACACACCTTATTACCGTTAGAAGAGACCCTCTAAATCGACGCTATCCGTAGCCAACACCACCACTATTTGCCTAAGGTGTTGTTCAGAAGCCGGTCCACAACTAGGTGGCCAATCTCGAACGGCGAACACCGCTCGTTTCTTAAACTTTAGGATTCTCTCCTACGCCTGATCCATATTTAATTCCATCACAAGTCCTTGTCAGAACCATTATCACAACACATGGTTATTACTCCACATTAAGAAGTTAAGATCTCACATACGATAAACGAATCTGACGAAAATCTAGAGAAAACCACCTTACCTTAAATCTCGAAAGCATGATTCGAATGCTACCAATTCCTGGCTTAGAACCCTAGGTGATTTGGTTTACTTCAAATCCAGGAATGCGGCCCTCAGAAAGAGAACACGAGATCAGAAAGAAAATGTCAATCTAAATATGGCCCTAACCACCATCTAGCCATTCGGCTCTGGCTTAAAAGTCGAAAAATAACAAAAATAATAGCACTAGCCAACACTTACCTCTATAGGAAATTTGGCAACTCCTAGGAATTCTCGGCTTTTTGAGAAGATCAAGAAAAGAAGACAATAAGAAGAGATCTAAGTAGTTTCGGCTTTTAGTTGAAGAAATCGGCAAAGAGTAGGGACTATTCGGCTTTTGAAGAAAATAAAAAGGAAAGAAATTGGAGAGGAAAAACTGAGAATTTTGACACAGGTTAAAAAGAAAAAGTAGGGTTCAAATGCCAGAGTTGGTGAGCTTTCCCCCAATATTTATCGAAATTTAGGCACCTACCTATCAAAAACCGAAAGTGCCCTTTCTGATAACTTAGAACTTAGCAAATACAGAGGGAAATATTCGGCACCCCCATGGCCATTAGAAGCCGAATTCTTTACTCCTCTAGGTGATGGAATTTCGGCCATCACTTGCTCTTCAATAGATAGCTCCTCGTTTTCCTCCTTTATCCAAATCTCTTCACTCCTTCACAAGACTCCTAGATAATATTACCTCTTTCTTATTATCAACATAATATTATAATTAAATCCCTTCTAAAATCAAGCCCCTATGCCGTCCACCCCTCCTTACTATTCCAAATGCTGAATTTAGCTTAAAAACATGGGCCCCTTGCGGCCAAACTTTGGCCTCTTTGAACTGCTAGAGATGCCACCCTCTAGCTCCCTTGTAGCGACACTTAAAATTGGGCCAGTAGCCCACTTTGGTGTTCTAACCACAGATGCTACCTATAGTTCCTAAACAAGTAATTTAACCAAGGCCTCTGCCTAAGCCTGAGCCTAATTTGGACCCCTAACAGTTTAAGTAACACTTTAAACATATCCATGCACTAAACACATAGGCCTACAAATTCAGGATGTTATCGTTCTACCCCATTAAAGAAATTTTGGCCTCGAAATTACCTGGTCAAAAAAGATAGGGGTATTGCTATCGCATTGCTTCCTCAGGTTCCTACGTAGCCTCTTCAGAACCATGATTCTACCACAGCACCTTAACCAATGGAATCGTTTTCCTTCGCAACACCTTAACATCCCGCTCTAGAATTTCCACCAGTTCCTTCTCGAAGGATATATCAGGTTTTACCTCGATTTCTTCCACAGGTACTATATGAGATGGATCCGAATGATAATGTCTTAACATAGAGACGTGAAATACATCGTGAATTTGACTTAACTTTGGGGGTAACTCAATCTGATATGCCACTGGTCCTACTCGTTTCAACACCCAGTAAGGTCTGATGAAGCGGGGACTCAATTTCCCCTTTCATCCAAATCTCAGCACCATTTTCCACGGTGACACCTTTAAGAATACCTTGTCACCCACAGCAAACTCTATGTCCTTACGCTTTAAGTCAGCATAGGACTTCTGTCTATCCGCCGCCTCCTTTAGTCTAGCCCGAATCAGTTTCACTTTCTCCTCCGTCTCAATGACCAAGTCTGGACCCAAAATTCAATTTTCCCTAATTTCGTCCAGCAAGTAGGGGTACGACACTTCCGCACATACAAAGCTTCGTAGGGCGCCATCTGAGTACTTGACTTGTAATTGTTATTGTACGTAAACTCCGCCAATGGCAGAAATTCCTCCCAACTACCTCTGAAATCTATGACACAACCCCTTAACATGCCCTCCAAGATCTGAATCACCCGCTCCGACTGTCCGTCGGTCTGAGGATGAAATGTCTTGAAATCCATCTTTGTACCCAATGTTTGATGCAATGCCTTCCAAAACCTTGACGTAAACCTAGGATCTTGATTTGAGATAATCAACACCGGTATCCATGCAACCTCACAATCTCTGCTATATACAGCTTAGCCAACTTTAGTAAGGAATAGTCAAACCAAACTGGTACAAAATGAGAGGACTTCGTCAGCCGATCAACTATCACCCAAATTGAATCTTTCTTAAAAAGCGTAAGAGGTAGCCCACTAACAAAATCCACTGTGATCTCTTCCCATTTCCACTGAGAAATTTTCACCTGTTGTAACAACCCTGATGGTAACTGATGCTCCGCCTTTACCTGCCGACAGGTTAAACACTTCGCCACTACTTCTGTCACCTCTCGTTTTAAGTTTGGCCACCAAAACTGGTCCCGTAAATCTCGATACATCTTACTCCCTCCAGGATGCATAGCGTATGGACTATCATGCGCTTCTCGCAAAATCTTACGCCTCAATTCAGAATCCCTTGGCATGCATACTCTCCCTTGGAAACATAACAGCCCATCCTTATCAACACTAAATTCTGTTGACTCATCACTTGACCCTGCCGGAAACTTTTCTTTTAACAACTCATCCGTCTGTTGCCTCTCCTTAACCTGGTCGACCCATGAGGGTTTCACCTGAAGTTCAGCTAATAGCCTTCCATCATCATATAGACTAAGGTGACCAAACATTGCTTTTAAGTCAGAGATCACCCTTCGGCTTAGAGCATCTGCCACCACGTTGGCCTTACCCAGATGATACTCGATCGAGCAGTCGTAATCCTTTAACAACTCAATCCACCTCCTCTTCCTTAGATTCAACTCATTCTGAGTCAAAAGATACTTCAAGCTCTTATGACCATGAAAATGATAGATTTCTCCCACACCCTAATCCCGTGTGTGACGCATCATAATAAATCACGAATTCTTTCCCAGCTTTCGACTGAATCAACACTGAAGCCTCCGTCAAAATCCTTTTTAACTTCTCCAAACTCTCCTACTGCTTATCAGACCAAACAAACGAAACTCTTTTCCATAATAAATTAGTCAACAGAGCTGCAATTAAGGAGAATCCTTCAACAAACATTCGATAGTATCCGGCCAAACCAATGAAATTTTGAATCTCTGCCACCGACTTGGGCAGCTTTCAATCCAACACCGCTTCAATTTTCTGAGGGTCAACCCTAATCCCCTCAGCCGACACTATGTGCCCTAGAAAAGTAACCTCTTTTAGCCAAAATTCACACTTACAAAATTTGGCATACAACTGCTTTTCCCTTAGAATCTGCAGAACCATTCGCAGATGTGTATCATGCTCCTCTCCCGATCTTGAATAAACTAAGGTGTCATCAATAAAATCCACGATGAACTGATCTAGGTAGGGTTGGAACACTCGGTTCATCATGTCCATGAACACTGCTGGCTCGTTGGTCAACCTAAATGGCATTACCATGAACTCATAGTGACCATAGCGAGTCCTAAAGGTCGTCTTATGAACATTAGCCTCCTTGACCTTAAGCTGATGGTACCCTGACCTCAGATCTATTTTCGAAAAAATTGAGGCCCCCTTCAACTGATCGAACAAGTCATCGATCCTTAGCAACGAGTAGTTGTTCTTGATCATTAACTTATTCAACTAGCGATAGTCAATACACATACGCATTGACCCATCCTTCTTCTTAACGAATAGAACCAACACTCCCCACGGTAACACACCAGGTCGAATAAACCCTTTATCCAATAACTCTTGAATTTGCGCCTTCAACTCCACCAACTCTTTTGGTGCCATTCGGTATGGAGCTATTGATATCAGTGCTGTTCTCGAAAGAAGATCAATTCCAAACTCCGCTTCACGATTTGGAGGTAATCCCAGAAGCTCCTCGAGGAAAACATCAAAAAATTCCTTTACCGTCCTAACGTCTCCCACCGCTAGTTCCTTAGCGTCCATAGCGCAAACAAACATTAAGACTGCCTTACATCCTTTTCTCACCATCCTTTTCACTCTCAAGGTGGTTACCACGTTCAACAAACAGTTCCCCCTCTCTCCTATTACCAACACTCCGTCCCCCTCAGGTGTTCTTAACACCATACGCTTAGCTGCACAGTCTAGATTAGCTTGATACTTCACAGACAATCCATGCCTAAGATTAAATCAAACTCCCTGAACGATAATTCTATTAGATCCATTAAAAAATTTATCCCCTGAACCTCTAATGGTATTTCCCGATAAAGCTTATTTACCATCACAGAATGTCCTAATGGGCTTACTACAATCATCTCCCTAGAGAAAATCTCAGCATCTACACTTAAAGTTTCAGATTCCCTGCTCGTAACATATGAACGTGTCGATCTGATGTCAATTAATGCAATATAGGGCAAGCCAAAAATTAAGAACGTACCGGTTATGACATCTAGTGCGTCAGCCTCCTCTCGACGTCTAACAGCATAGACTAACCCCAACTGTCTCGCTTCAGTGTTTTCGGCCCCTCGGCCTACTGCTCCACGAACCCGATCGAAATTTTTACCACCTCTGGCTGCCCCACGACCTCCTCTGCCAGGTTGAACATTCCCTTGACCCGTGGACCCTTCATTGCCTTTCTGCTACGGACGGTTTGAACTTGATGCTCAAAAGACCCACACCTAAAGCACTTCCCACTGCCCGCCCTACACTCACCTGTATGGGATTTACCACATTGAGCACACTTTAGTGTCTGACTAGCAGCAGTAGGTCTAATATCTCATCTCGGCCCCTCTGGCCTGGGTCTTTTCTGATTACTTTTATTTATCTCTGATGATCCAAAGTTTCTCTTACCTCCACCCCTATCTCTATCCCAGTTCAGCTTTTCTGTCTGTTTCACCTCTTCCGTTATCTTAGCCTTCTCCACAAGCACCACAAATTCCCACTCTCGTTGCGGAGCTATCAGTACACGTAATTCGTCTTTCAGGCCATCCTCAAACTGAACACACCGCTCATGCTCCGTAGCTACTATCCCTCGAGCAAAGCAGCTCAGACGTAAGAATTTTGCTTCGTACGCCGCTACGGACCTACTTCTTTGAACCATGTTTAGGAATGCTCTACACTGCGCATCCACATAGCTCGATCCAACGTACTTGTTCTGGAATGCTGTTTTAAAGAACTCCCATGTGATGTGGTCAGCCACCATACCATCCTTAACCGTGAGCCACCATTGATAAGCTTCATCCCTCAAGAGAGATATAACCCCTTTTAATTTCTCTTCCTCCGTGAGATCCAGATCGTCCATTATGTGTTCAACCGCCTCTAACCAATACTAGCTGAGCTCGAGGCTATACCATAGATTCCCCTATACACTTCTGTCCCGTTGCTCTTAAGTCGCTCTGGCATAGATTTTGGGCTCCTGTGCCCATACCTGCTCCAGCAACTCTCTCTAAAATCCTTAACATAGCCTGAGATACAGCATCATCTCCGGCCATCTGATCTTGAAATTTTGCCTCCACATCGGGTGGCACTGGCAACTCATTCCCGGACTCGTGATCAGACCCTACAGGTTCTAACACAGCAATCCTGCCTCTACCTCGGCCACGCACACCACGTCCTCTAGTTCTCATTCCACCGTTCGTGATTTATTTGATTAATAATGTTATGATTTATTAGTTATCTTTCACTGATTAATGACGGACAGTCTTATGGAAAATAGTTTTAATAGTGGTTCTTTCGAATTCGAATTCTATCTACAAGTTCGTTCTCAAGTCTGTATTTCCTAATTTTAGAATTCTCATTCAATCAATCATCAATCAGAGCATCACATACATTCATCAAACACACAAACAACATCCATGAAATCATATTCCTCGCCTTGGGTTATTTCATCATTTCACTACCCAAGGGTATTTTAGTAATTTTATCTTACAGGGGTATTTTTGTAATAATTTTGTTTCAAAATAGGGTTTGTTGGTGATTTTTCAAGATTAAGGTATTTTGGTAATTTTACAATCTGGGGGTATTTCGATAATTTGGCGGTCCAGGGGTATTTTGGTAATTTTACAAATTAGGGGTAATTTGGTAATTTTTTTAAAACGGGGGTATTTTAAAAATTCTCAAAACTAGAGGTTATTTAAAATCTTTTTCTCAAAATAGGGTGGCTGGTCCCTTTCGGGTTTTAATTATAAACTTTGGCCCGTCAACAAGTTCTCATGGCTAAGGTGAACAGTCACTATGCACCAGGTAGGATTCCAGAAAAGAGTAGGTGAGTCACTAGGACTGCTTAAATACCAAGCTCTTCCTGGATCCAGTCCTAGACATGTGTACGCCTGTTTCCACACCCTAACCCATCGACTTGGTCACGGGTTTGTTTAGTTGGATTAAATCTTATAGATTTGAAGAGTTGTTTAACTAGACATAGAGTCCATCTTATAATCATCCTAGTCTATGTCCATAAAGGCCATCAACCCAACAAGAATATCACAACAAGGGTTAGAGTACTTACCTGCGTGGATCGGGTGCCGGTAGACTCGAAGGCCATATCTTCCTCCAAAATTTTGTCTAAATCCATATTAAAACATCACTAGAGCCATTTCACAGCCCAAGTTTTGAACTGGGCTTTGATACCAAAATGTAACACCCAAAACCCGGCCCATATGTTTCAACCGGATCTGGTATGCTACGGGTTGTACATTAAAAACTTTTCTCTAAAAGGTTTTGGAAAAACATAGTTTATTTTAGCCGAGTAATCCATTAAATGTGAGATTTTGTAAATAATTTTAATTCTTGCGTTGATTGGGTTGAAAAGCCAATTTATAATTTCATTTTATTTTAGAGACTAACAAAAAATATAAGTTTGCAAATCCCGACACAACAAAAATAAAACGAAGTCTAAGTTAAGAAGGCCTTATTACATAAATAGTCCCAAAGAAATAAAAATTTAAAGATATCGAAACAAAAGCTTGATGGCCCCTCGAGTCCGTCTCGGATCCCATGTCTACGATCTACTGCTCATCTAAAAGAGTAGAAAAAAATGAAAGAGCGAGTCACCAAGACTCAGTGTGTAAATCCTGAACACACTGACTTGAGGCCCACAAACACATTATGGGCCTTGCCCATACATATAGGCAACAATCATAATACACGATAGACAATACATAACGAATGGCCCAAGCTAATCCTAGAATTCCATCCTCTACACACCAACCCGTACCAACCGTCACACCTTGGGGATTTTTACAATCAACCCTCCATCCACTACACACCATAACGACAGTCTACTGCCTATTTCTGCTAATCAGAAACCATTAAACGTGGCATAGCCACCGATCACTGTATGACCTAACATTTTTATTTGTGGGACTTCTACCACCGGGCACCATATGTCCCATGTCTATATTCGTGGGATTTCTACCACCGGTCACCATGTGACCAATCATGCACTTCCCCTCATTATCATATTTCCCCCCATGCATACATACATAAGGAAAAACATCATACAGACTTTCATATATTTTGATATGCATATAGATTCTATGATTGTGTACCTGGCATCCTTGCCTAACCCTTTTAGGCTTTTATTCGACTGTCTACACAACCACTTTCTAACTTTTTAGCCTTTAACACATAAAGAACAGTTAGAGAGTGTGTGTTAGAGATCTACAGACCTTATTACCATTAGAACGAGACCCTCTAAGTCAACGCCATCCATAGCCAACACCACCACTATTTGCCTAAGGTGTTGTTCAGAAGCCGGTCCATAACCAGGTGGCCAATCTCGAACGGCGGACACCGCTTGTTTCTTAAACTTAGGGATTCTCTCCTCCGCCTGATCCATATTCAATTCCATCACAAGTCCTTTTCAGAACCACTATTACAACACATGGTCATTACTCTACATCATGAAGTTAAGATCTTACATACGATAAACGAATCTAACAAAAATCTAGAGAAAACCACCTTACCTTAAATCTTAAAACATGATTCGAATGCTACCAATTCCTGGCTTAGAACCCTAGGCGATTTGATTTCCTTCAAATCCCGGAATGCCGCCCAAAGAAAGAGATCACGAGATCAGAAAGAAAATGTCAATCTAAAGATGGCCCTAACCACCATCTAGCCATTCGGCTCTGGCTTAAAAGTCAAAAAATAACAAAAATAATAGCACTAGACAACACTTACCTCTATAGGAAATTTGGTAACTCATAGGAATTCTCGACTTTTTTTGAAGATCAAGAAGAGAAGACAATAAGAAGAGATCTAAGTAGTTTCAACTTTTAGTTGAAGAAATCAGGAAATAGTAGGGATTATTCAGCTTTTGAAGACAATAAAAAGGAAAGAAATTAGAGAGGAAAAACTGAGAATTTCAGCACAAGTTAAAAAGAAAAGAGTAGGGTTCAAATGCCGGAGTTGGTGAGCTTTCCCCCTATTTATAGAAATTTCAGCACCTACCTATCAAAAACCGAAACTGCCCTTCCTAATAACTTAGAACTTATCAAATAAAGTGGGAAAATTTGGCACCCACATGGCCATTAGAAGCCGAATTCTTTACTTCTCTAGGTGATGGAATTTCGGCCATCACTTGCTCTTAATAGATAGCTCCTTGTTTTCCTCCTTTATCCAAATCTCTTCACTCCTTCACAAGACTCTTAGATAATATTACCCCTTTCATATTATCAACATAATATTATAATTAAATCCCCACTAAAATCAAGCCCCTATGCCATCCACTCCTCCTCACTCTTCGAAATGCCAAATTTGGCCCAAAAACATGGGCCCCTTGTGGCCAAACTTGGGCCTCTTTTAACTGCTAGTGACGCCACCCTCCAGCTCCCTTGTAGCATCACTTAAAATTAGGCCACCATCCCACTTTGGTGTTCTAACCACAGATGCTACCGATAGTGCCTAAACAAGTAATTTAACCAAGGCCTCTACCTAAGCCTGAGCCCAATTTGGACCCCTAACAATTTAAGTAACACTTTAAACATATCCATGCACTAAACACATAGGCCCATAAATTTAGGATGTTACAGCAATGAAGTTTGAAGTTTGACCTTGGTTTTGTTCATGCATTATCAAGAACGAGTGGAAAATCGAGGATAAGAGAAAATTACCAAATAGCCATGAACTTAGTCATTTCTGCAATTTAGTCAGGTAAGTTCGTATGAACTATTATCACTTAAATGTTGTTTAAATTGAATGTTTATTATGTTATTTTGATGTAAATGAATAATTATACAATTGTATCAATGTTATGATGAATTGAAAGATATCGAGCCCTGGTTGAACCTTAGGAATTCTTAGGATACAAATGACATGTCATTAGGGATTTCATGTTTCGGGTGCTAGTCTTGAAAGTACTACCGATGGTTGAGGTCCTGCATTTGTTATAGATACTCCACAGCTCGTTTGAATAGCATCGTGTAGCTTACATTCTGACCCACAGCTCATGTGAGCAGACCCATTTCATAGCTTATGTGAGCAATGATGTGAAGGAAAGGTTACGGTTATATGAGCTTTGCCAAGTATCTAATGAAATTCTACATAGTTCAATGGGTAAGAAAAGGAATGGAATGGTAAGTGACTAAATGGAAAGGTTCATGACTATATAAAAGGGTTTAAAGCTTATGTGATGTATTTTATAAAATTCTACTTATGGTGTAAATGAGTTTATATATGTTGTTTATGAACCTATTAACATGTGAGTTTGATGATGCTTGAATAGGCTTGTACTAAATTTGTATTGTTGAAAATGGTAAGTACGCAAATGAAATGAATTATGATCTTATGATATCAATGATGAATAAAAAGTTATATTTATACATGGTTGATCTTATATGTATCATGAACAAGTATGCTAACTTGCGAATTTGATGGTGTTGTATAGGCTTTTAATAAGCTTAAGACATTGGTAATGGTTTGTACTTGTTCTATAAATTTCATTATTTAAATGATAGCTTATGTTTTAAGTTTATACGAGCTTACTAAGCATTCATTTCTTATGTAGTTATTTTCCTTGTTTTACAGATTATCGAATGTTCGTCGAAAATCTATCACACTATTTAGTGGACAATTTGGTATTTGTTGAGTAATTTTGGATAAGGTTTATAATGGCATGTATAGAGTGATTTGTAATGGTATTATGGTGCATGTGTTAATGATGTTTTGGTTTATATAAGCTTTGGAAAGTTATGTTGGTTTGGTACACCTTGATGCCTTACCAAGTTATGTGAATTTAGTTACTTTAAAGTTTTCTTGATGATATGATTCTCTTGAAATGTTAATAATGGTTTGAAAATGGTTACTTCTGACATGTTTTAGTTCATACTCGAAATAGGTTATTGTGTTTGGAAATGGCAATATTAACATGTATAGGGTGATTTATAATGGTGTTTTTGATAAATATGTAATTGGTAACTTGATATGTTTGAGCTTCAATGTTCATGTATGCTTAATGGAGTTATAATGCGTGTTTTGGGTAAGTACTTTTGGTCACTTTTTGATAATGGATATATATGGCATATTGGTACAATTTATTGGTTTGATAATGGTTAATATGTGGTATGTTTTAGGCAAGTAATTGGATAGGTAATCATGTATGAATTGGTACAATATTGACATGTTTTGATGCTTGATGTCTTGATATATTGTGGTGCCTTTGAATGACATGTTGGTTAGTTGAATTAGGGTCTTAAGAATGGTATATATATGTGTGTGTTTAGGTGAGGTTTTGGTTATTTGAAAGTATGCACTATTGGTATAAATGTTTATGCATGACATGGTTTTGAAATGGCTTGATTTTAGGTAAATTTAGGTCTACACGACCTGAGACATGGGCATGTGACTCAGTCGTGCGAGACACATGGCCGTGTGTCATCTGATGATTTCTTAAAGGTGGAAGTCAGTCAGTTACACGGTCCAGCACACGGGAGTGTGACACAGTCGTGTGACCTTACTCAAAGAGTTACACAGGTGAGGACACAGGCTAGGACATAGTCGTATGTCCCTAGTTCGAAGGTTACATGACCTAAGACATGAGCGTGTGTCTCAGCCGTGTGAGGCACACAGCCATGTGACCCCTGTTTCCAAATTTTTTGTGAGTTTTTCCTAAACTTTCCAAATTGTTTCAAATTGGTCCCCATTTGATTCTAAGCTATTTTTAAGGCCTCGAGGGCTCGATTTAAGGACAGTATGCATGTGTATGAATGATTTATGATATGACTTAAATTATTGAATGTTAAAATATTTCAATGTTTTTTATTGTACGGTAATGCTTTGTAACCCTAATTTAGTGATGGAGATAGGTTAGGGGTGCTACATTTAGTGGTATCAGATCTACGGTTTAGTTGGTTCTCGAACTGAACGTAGCATGTGTGGAGTTCAGAAATACATGCCATTATATAATCTGTGATAGTGTGATGTCTCTTGACTCTGACGAGATTTTTTTTACATATAGATAACGATGTCTTCTAACCGAGCTAATTCCAATGATGTTGAAAATAATACTCAAGTCTATGATTAAAAGGTTTCTAATGATAAGAAAAAAATTATAAAGGTTAAAGGTTAATATTGTTTGTATTAATAATGAATGTTATGCTTGATATGTATATATGAGAATTCAATTTAGTGGCTTTATGACCTCCAACCCCTTATCTTTAAAGTCTTATACAACGGAATATTCACAAGATTTATGTTGGTTAAGTCTTCAAAATAGGATTCGAAGAGTTCAACGGTTGAAGTAGTAATAATGTGGTCAGAAATGAAAGTTGTTTAGCAAATACTGAGAGTTCTAGATGAGACTATTTGAAATATGCAACATCACTGTTAAAAGAAGAAGTTATTCACGAGTAATCAACTATAACTGGTATTATATCTAAAGAACAGGTTAATCGGGATTTCTTCTTAATTGATTACTTTAGAGGAACAAAATAATGAAAGTTCACCGATGATTTTAGTAGTCAGTGAGGTGTTCAAAATGTAAATAGATCTGAATGTAGCCATTATGGCCAAGTATATCATAATCATCTCATCTAGGTATTCTATGTGTTCTTTTAACTCTAATGGCATATGTGGTTGTTTTATATCCAAATGTGGTTCTTATCGTGAAGGGATTCTAGCTAATCATGATGTTAGGAAGAAGTATGGTTAGTCTGATTGATTAATGGTTGGCATTGTTTTATTCTTGTCATTCTATTCAATTATGTTTTGGCAGAAGACTCAATGGGAAAACTCATGTGTTGTTATTAATCTACTTCTATTGGTTGTTATTTTGCTTTATGCATATAGAATTTGTGTTTTTTAAGTCATAACCGGTTTGAATGCATCTAGGCGATATTCTCCTTCTGGATTTTTCTTTGGGGCATTATCAATTTCTTTAGCAATCATTATGTTCTTATTATGCCACATAGCCTTCAATAGAAATAGCTTGGATGTGGAAGAGTGGGTCCGGAAGGCCTATAAATTTACATATTCTGGAAAAATAGAAATGGGTTATATTCACTAGAATTTAGTAAAGCTTTACATCTTGGTCTTATTTATCTTGTTTTTTTTATCCTTCTTATTGTCTACTTTATCATATATAGTTCATTTGCAAAGGATACACAGTGGCTTAAAGTTATTACATTTAATATAGTTATAATTATTGTTTGGATCTGTAACACCCCTAACCCGTATCCGTCATCGGATTAGGGTTAAAGGCATTACCAGATAGATCGTAAACTTTTACAGATATTTAATAATACAATTCATCAATCGAAATCAAAGTGTTCCTTTTATAGGTCAATGAGACCTTAATCATGCTTTAGAATAAGGTCGAGACTAAACCGAACACATACTAAAAATCTCAGAAAATTTAAAACTTTACTAAGTTACAGAGGTCACACGCCCGTCTGAACGGGCCTTGTGCCTCCCACGGCTACCAGACACACCCATGTGTCCTGGACGTGCCAAAACAGAGCATGTATACTGACTTATCCAAACGGTCACCAGACACGCCCGTGCACCATGGCCATGTAAAATTAGGCTAGCTACTGACTTATTCACATGGCCACCAGGAACACTTGTGTGCCACAGTCGTGTATGCAAAACAGGCCATATGCATGTCCAAATTGCCACCCACACTAGGGTCAACCTTAAAAGCAACATACCAATTCATTTCATTAACATTTTACAACCAAAGACATGTCAAATAATCAACAAATCTCCACATTCAATTTCATTTCCAATCATGCCAATTTGCACAACTGAAACAGATATATGTTCAAGCATGATTCATCCACATTTACCTTTCATATAACCATTTCCTTGATCAAACATGCATACTCAAATTTCATCTATATACTTACCATAAACTTGACCATTTCATAATCATGGGATCATACCAAAACCAACATCATATAACACATTCACAATTGCATATTATCAACATTTAATTAGCCATATCACATGGCTAATTCTATATCTCAAACTTATACCAAAATGACTAGTCTATACGTGCAATATTTAGCTAATTACATATTTTCAAAGTACCAAAACAAGTTTGAGTAGTGTGATGACGATCCTCGATGGTCCCCAAGCCTCTCGTAGCTTTAACGATCTATAAAATAGAGCAAACACACACAGAGTAAGCTTTCAAAAGCTTCGTAAGCCATATACAAATAAACTTAGCATAAAAATGCACATAATCATATTGATACAATGACATTTATAGTTCTCATAGCAAGTTCATCACATATTCTTTGGCTCATATGCTTAGCCATATCTTTCCACATTCTTCAACTCAAATATCACATATTATCTCATCATTTCAATATACATATTCACCTTAGTAAGTTCATATAGACACTTACCTTTCATACACACATAGTGTACTTTTCAAATGTACCTGAAACAGATATACAACACACATAATCGTTCGTTTCTTAGATTTGACTGTTGAACCTTTCGGAACTAAATACAATGCCAAAGTCCCAGACGTGGTCTTACATGTAATTAGATATCGATGCCACTGTCCCAGATAGGGTATTGCATGAATTAATACGATGCCAATGTCCCAGACATGGTCTTACACGTAAATCTCATATCGATGCCAATGTCTGAGACGTGGTCATACATAAAATCTCGAATCAATGCCAACGTCCCAAATGTGGTCTTACATGATGTAACACCCCAAACCTGGCCCATGCATTACGACCGGATCTGGTATGTCACATGAAGAAAACGTATAAAGAACTTGTGAATTTTTTAAAGTTGGCATTATTTGGTTATAAATATGAAAAATAAGATTGGATTTAAATATTTGATAAAATACTTCTAATCACGATATATTGATTGATGAATCAAAAATCAAACTAGGGAACCTTAAAATCGTGACTTTTGAAACTAGCGTTGATAAGTTGAAAGAAAATCCAAGTTAAATTATTTATAAATATATTTGTTAAAAAATCCATTTGTTAATCAATGTTGGAAAATCGTTATTTATGATTTTAGAAAAATCCCCATTTTAAACATTTCAAGCAAGATAATAAATACGACTAAACATAAAGCAAAATAAAAATATCCTAGAGGCCTTATTACAACTTTAACACCGAAAATAGTAAAAGTAACGAATTAAAACGAAAAAGAAGTTTACTAATGTTAGATAACATTATTTCCAAAGTATGGCCTCCACTGAGTCATCCATGGGCCCAATTCCTCGTCACTGAGCATTACCTGTAAGGATTAAGAAGAAGGAGTGAGTTACAAGAACTTAGTGTATAATCCCTTACCGTTATCCACTAGGCCTGAACCCGCATAGTAACATCTTGGACCGAAGCCCATTTACATAACAATATTTAAATGAAGTAAATGTATGCAACCCAACCCATCCATCCAATCTCACCCCCGACCAGCCAATGTAACACCCCAAACCTAGCCTAAACGTTACGACCGAATCCAGTATGTTACAGGGTGAAGTAAAAAACGAGATTTATTGAATTTAGGAAAAATTGGAGGTTTGAAAAACTTTTCGATTAAGGCGTAGTCTTGAAAATAACAATACGTAGATTAAGGAAATTCCCAAGTTATGATAATCGAACATCCATTATATTTGTTGATACTTTAAAGAGAAATGATTATTTTATGTTGCCCGTATGTTTTTGAAAAACTCCATTTTCACTTTAATGATTAAGTGTCGAATTTGAAATAAACAATAGCTAATAAACCCAAGTTTAACTTAAAAAGGCCTTATTACATAACAAAAGTCCCAAATCAAAATAAATTTATAGTAAGAAACAAGTTTATGAAAGAAAAGGGTATTATGGCCTCCACGAGTCCGCCTCGGCTCCCACATCCACGATCTACTGATTACCTGAAAAATTAAAGAAGAGGTGAGTCACCGGGACTTAGTGTGTAAATTCTCACACATTATACAAACTGCTCATGGCCCACAATCATACATTGGGCCTTAGCACATATAAAAAAACATAGAAACACATGGATGCAATAAGCCCAACCCAAACCTAGTTTTTCCATCCTCTACACGCCAACCCGTACCAGCCCATCACACTGTGGGGATTTCTACAATTGATTGTGGAAAATAGTCGAGTTTTAATATTTATAAAAGAGTGATCGAACCTGTACACTAACTGTGACAAGGATAGAGGCAAGTGCACCTATCGAACAGTAGTACAGCTCAGGCAAGAATATCTTATCGAACCCAAGGGAACCTAAAAGTACTACTACTCACTTTCTCTCTATTATTTAGCCAAAAATTTGGAGTGATTGAATTATTAAACTAACGAAATACTTAGACTATATACAAAGACAAAAGATTGAATTAGAGAAAGACTTTAGGAAAACTCAATTGATAAAGATGATACCCTCAGGAAGAATCCACCTATGACTTCACTTATTATTTATTCCCCAAACCATATGATTTATTTACTTAGCTTGATCCGTGAGACTCCCTAACCTATATTAAACCCTCTCTCAAGGCGAATAATGTCTAACCTTAGGTTGATTAGTGGAACTCTCGTTCTATTTATTAACCCCCTAAGGAAGCAGTAAATCAATCAATGGATTCCCATATTAGGTTTCACCCTAATCCGATAAAATCTCGTAACCCTATCTCTAGGCACCCGATCAACTCTGCTCAATTATGCTGGATCTACTCTTAGGTAGGGTCTATTCCTCCTCCACCTAAGCACATCAGATTAAATTAAGCAACATAATTAAGAATAAACCAAGTACTTATCATATAATTTAGAAATCAAATAACAAAATCCATCATAGGTTTCATCCCCTTCAGGTATCTGAGGGGTTTAGTGCATAACTAAATACGAAAACATCTCAAGAGTAAAAAATAAACAAAACATAAGAAATCCCTAAAACCCCATGAAGGAATTAAAGAATAGATCCTCCATCTTGAGATGAACGATTCGACAAAAGCATCTACCTAAAAAGCTCTCCTTTAATGTTTGCCTTGGGTTGTTTATATAGCCTTTGGGATGCTATACTTGGCTCCTAAGTATCTCCTTCATGCATAATTACTATTAGGGTGTTGGAGTAGAATTAGGAGTATGTTTCTTTGGCTTCAAGGACCCAAATCCAAGTGAAATTGCTCTCTCTCGCTGTAGGGGCACGGCCATGACACACGCCCGTGTAACTCGTGGTTGGGCCGTGTCTCAATTCTGTCATTTTGGGCACGACCGGGTGAGTTAGGATTCAGGTCGTGCTTTAGGTCTGTCGATTTGGGCACGGCCATGTAGATCACCAGGCACGTCTGTGTGATAAATAGATGTTGCACAGCTATGTGTTACGTAGTTGAGGCCGTGCTCTAGTTAATGGCGAGGCACGGTCGTGTGGGCTTTGGGCTAGGCCCTGTTGATTGCTTGCTAAGGCCCAATTACTCCTTTTTAAGCCCGTTTTGTGTTCTTTTTATCCTCGGGTGCTTTCTTGAGTGAAAAGAACGGATAAAAAGCACCTTTTTACATAAATCAAGGGCTAAATCATCAAAAAGCGTATGGGGTTAAAATATGTTACTTTTACGGTTTATCAAATATCCCTACACTTAAGCTTTTGCTTGTCCTCAAGCAAAATTCTCAACTTACAATTAAAACAAACTTTCCATAATTTATAATTCCTATTGACAATGTCTCATCATAATTCATAGATAATTTATACATGGATAATTCAACTCAAAGAACCCTAAAGATTCAATTATGATAAGTCATAACATTATAGCATGAAAACATTGGTGTCTCCCCTTATCTAAGTGATTATCTTTAATTCAAAATCAACAAGAACTGACATTCTTACTAAAGATCCACTCAAATCACTCGAAGATGTTTAAGGTTCAAGAATAAGCACCGTAAGTCGAACCTAAAATGTTAATCACATAGGCTTGCCTAAAAATCAAATCTCCACCACTGTATATGAGATGATACACGGATCAAAAAGTCTTTAATCATGGTTGTAATGGGGCTAAGGTTAAGGGTGTAGATACAGACTAAATTTAGAGGTTTAGAATCGAGACTGACTTGACAAATTGTCTAACTAGAAACACTGAACTAAATATGAATATTTACTTCAAATGTAAACTAATAATACCACTATAGATAATTACTATATAATAACGAATATTTTCATTACTTAAAATTTTATAATACTTTAATACGATCTTTTCTTCAACAATAGGAGTTTAAATGCTCTAAGCTCTTTTATTATACTACTAATATTGAATATACTTGGATTTTTATTAAGAACAAACCAAAATAAACATAATAGAAGGAACTTTGGTGATTGAAATAACCTAATTTGGTAATTGATCAAATCAAGTCTCGATAGAGGGGTAGTCAAAGGAATGTTGATAACAAATACAAAGGGATTTTGGGTTAATGTTAGTGGGTGAGTCAATAAAAAGGTTGTGAGGATTCAATGGGGTTCACTAGGAGTTAGTTTGTATGGGTAGGCTTTTTAGTGGAGTGAATAGGTTAAAACCTAGGTGCCTTTATCATCTCGGTGTATCAAATCATTAATGTGGTCTCGACATGCATAAACGAGGCAAGTTCTAGAATAACATTTCAAAGTTGACACACTCACAATCAATTAAAGTGAGCACGAAAAAGGGTATATGCTCTATAAGGCTCAAAATCTCACAAAAAATTATGGGTGTTTTGACATCAATCCTTATAAATTTTGAACTTCAAGGTGATACTCAAATTAGGTTCAACAACCTATCAATTTTAATTTTTAGAAAGTAGAGTTATCATGCTCGATTCTCTAGTATTCTTCAAATTTAATCATGAATGCACAATTAACTAATACTTATTTTAAAACATATCGATAAAAATCATAAATCATTAGAAATTTCACCTTAATTAATAATATGGGAAAAATACTTAAGATCAAGACTAATTTCAGGGTTTTGAGAATTATATAAAAAGTTAGGCATTATTACCCCCACACTTAAGATGTACAATGCCCTCAATGTACAAAGATAGATAATGATAATTAGGTGCCAAATCAAAAGGATAAGTGGGGAAAGTAATACTCCCTGAAAACTGGATGACCCCGGAGTTTGAGTGTGTGAGGGGTGTAATTCTGTAAAGTCACTTTGTTAACGATCTTGTAACATATAATTGGTTAGGGATTCCTAGGAAATTAGATAGCCAATGGTAAATAAGAAGAAAGAGAAAAAAATGTAATACTAATAAAAGTTCAAATTCAAATGCAACATTAAAAAAAGAGTTTTAAAATAAAGGAAGTAACTGACAGATATATGAAAGTGAGGATTCAGAGGTCCTCATCGTCAACTGGATCCTGTGCAGGTGTCGGTGGTGATATATGAAAATGATGGCAGATTTCCTAAAGGGTAGTCTCAATCCCATTAAAACGTCGAGCAATGTCAGTAAATTGCTAGGTGCAGTACTGCTTGAACTATGTTAGGCGTACAGAGATACCTGCCATCAAAGCTGCTGGATAGGATGGCTGTTGGCTTGGGACTGGTGGGACATCATCAGTAATGTCCTCAGGCTCCTCCTCGTTTGTAGCTAGTCAGTATTGGGGGAAACGGTCCCTCGACGATGTTTAATCATCCCCATGTGTAGCATCGTCTGGATGCCTTGAGGTACCCTGTTACCCATCAGTGTGAGGGAGATTATCTGATCGTCTGTGTTCAGCAGGTCGAAGTGTTGAGCCAGCCTAGTGATGTATGGCCCCATTGATAGAATCCCCTTTCTGTGCTGCTCTGTTTGGTGCTGGATAGCGTAGGCGATGAAATAGGCCAAATCGAAAACGTCCCCCTCTAACATGCACGATAAGTAGTAGACATCGTGCTTGTTTACCACGTCGGTGCTTTCGCATCAACCTGTGATAGTGTGGGCTAGGATGGCGTGGATATATCTCAGGGATGGGCCAAAGGCTATTGCCTTCGATCGACTACGGTTGTAAGAATTCGTAGTGGGTGCCAGCCAGCACCAACAGTGAAGGGGGTCGCGAGGGAGTTCTTGGTCTAACTCAGAGAGGTTATTTTCCTCTCTAAATTCATCTGTATAAAGTTCGAGAGCTATACCGAATTGGGGAATGCTTAATTGACGTAACATACCCCCTAAGCAGAATTACACTATTCCTGGCTCGTCAAACCGTGCCATCATTGTTTGCAAAGTAAAAGTTGTGCAAAACTCTAGTGTTAGCTCTAGGTATGTGGGCTCGATGATTGAGAAGAATTGCTCCCATGGTTCAGTTGAAATGAGGGCCCGGATGTCATTTGCTAGTCTTATTTGTTCAACGGTGTTCTAGTCAATCCACCCTCCGGTGCCTAATGGCCGTTCTTTGAATACCTTGTAATGCTCTTCTTGGGTAGCTTGAGGAAATCAGAGGAAGGGGTGTCGGAGTTCAGTGGAGGCAGTTCCGGATGATGATCCGGGCCCCTTCCTTTACTTGCTCGGGATGGCTCATTTAATACGTGATGACGACATAATACCTGAAAAACACTTCATTTATATAAGCAAAAATTTTCCTAAAAAATAATCAAAAATCAATAGCAAATATAAATATTTCTTCAAGAACAAATACTAAAATCAACAAACCTCAATCTCATTATTCATTAGACTAATTCCTACCTAAAATCATGGTTAATAAAATAATAAAGCTATACAATGGACTCATGGAACCAAACATGTTGCATAAAAATCATGATTTTAAAGGCTAACTATGATTTGCATTAGAACATCAATTCTTCTATGAGGTAAGGCAATAAAATCTAACATGTCTTAATAGTAAATCAGACAATGCATTAAATAATGGAAATCAATAAGAAAAATAGATTAAAGTAACCAAAAGAAAAATAAAACAACTAAGAAGAATAAAGAATCATGTTTTAATAAAGATTTAGACAAGAATTAAAATAAACTTAAAAATATGAATTAAATCTAAAATCAAACAAAACTTTAAATAAAGACAAAATATACGAAACTGTGAAGGAAAATGAACCAGGCACGGTGGTGCTTGACGAGCTCGGGTGGAGCGCACGACGGTGGTGCTGGGTTCTTCAGCATGGGCACGGCCTGGTAAAGGCGTGTGCTGTGGGCGTGTGGTTGGTTTTTGTTGGTATTTTGAGAAGAATGGTCGAAAGGAGGTGGGTTGGAAGGAGGGGTGATTTGGTGGCCGATTGAAGAAGGGGGGTTGGAATCTGATTTTAGGGTTTGGGTTTGGGGAAGAGGGCGATTATTTTTATAAATAGGGTCTGAGGCACGGTCTTTCTACACACCCGTGTCATTTTAAACTTGCCCGTGCTTTTCGCAATTTTGGGTTTTAGGCGTATAGATTGGTTTGCCATGGCTGTGTTGACATTGCCACCCCGTGTTTTCATTCACACGGTTTGGTCGAACAGGCGTGTGTTGCCCATGCTTTATAAGTCAGTATGTTCCCACGGTCGTGGGCACGGTTGTGTTCTAGCCGTGCTCAATAAGTCAGTAACTTCGCACGGTCGTGGGGAATGGTCGTGTCTAGCATGTGCTTGATAAGTTAGTAACTCCGCATGGTTGAAAGGCACGGGAATGTCTTATATAGCAGCCCATATTTTTTAAAAAGAATTTTTCCCTATTTTTGCACGGATCTTGCCACGCCCGTGGTGTGTCCCCTACCTTGTACGCGGTCGTTGACACGTCCGTGTTCAAGGTTGTGCTAATAGTCCTGCATTTCTGTTAGATCATTTTAGAAAAATTTTAGAAAGACCAAGTTAATGTTAGTGTTTTAGTACTCGGGTTGCCTCCCGAGAAGCGCTTGTTTATAGTCTTAAGGTAGACTTACCCTATGTTCGATTCTAAAGGAGGGTTCATGGAGCAAAAGCTCCTCTCTGATATCTCCAGAATATGCACCATTATAAATTTTAAGTCGGTGACCATTTACCTTGAATGTGCCTTTTGTGGGATGAGTTACCTCAATGGTTCCATATGGAAAGATTGTTTTGATCATGAATGGGCCTAACCATCTTGACTTCAGTTTTCCCGGGAATAGCTTAAGCCTTGAATTGTATAGTATGACCAGGTCTCCTACTCCGAATTGTTTTGATCACTTGGGACGAGCATCGTGGCGTCGCTTTGTTGCTTCCTTGTATAGTTTTGAGTTTTCATAGGCTTATGTTCTCTATTCATCCAGCTCGTTCATCTGCATCATTCTTCTCTTTCCTGCAATTGTGAGGTTAGTATTAAAAAATTTTGTTACCCAAAAAGCTTTGTGTTCTATCTCAAATGGTAGATGACAGCTTTTCCGTATACAAGTTTGTATGGGGATGTTCTAGAGGTGTTTTGAATGTCGCTCAGAGGCCCATAAAGCATCATCTACCTTAAGCCTTGATCTTTTCTATTTGATTCAACTGTTTTTTCTAGGATGCACTTAAGCTCTTAGTTTGCTACCTCAACTTGTCTGCTAGATTGAGGATGATATAGGGTGGCTGTTCTATGGCATACTCCATATTTCTTTAGAACTTTTTCAAATTGTGTATTACAGAAATGGGTACCCCTATCATTAATGATGGCTCTAGGTGTCCCGAATCGGGAGAATAGTTTCTTGAGAAATTTAACTACTACCCTGGCATCACTGGTAGGTAAGGCTTCTGCTTCTACCCATTTTGACATGTAATCAACTACTACTAGGATGTATTTATTTCCAAATGAACTAGGGAAAGGTCCCATAAAATCAATACCCCATATATCAAATATTTCACATGACAACATATATGTTTGAGGCATTTCATCACGTTTAGAAATATTACCTGTTCTTTGGCATTTATCACACGCAGTAACATACCTGTTGGCATCTTTAAATAGTGTGGGCCAGTAATAACCTGATTCGAGTATTTTATGTGCGGTCTTAATACCACTGTAATGTCCTCCTGATGGTCCTGAATGACAATGTTCCAATATTTTGCTTGCTTCTCTCTTTGTAATGCATCTTTGAATTACCTGATCTACACATATGCGAAAAAGAAAGGGATCTTCCCAAAAATAATTTTTCACATCAGCGAAGAATCACGTCTTTTGGTGATGTTTTATTTTTCTTGGCAAGACGTTAGCTGCTAAATAATTCACAATATTTGAAAACCATGGTACTTCAGAATGCGTTAAAGAAAAAAGTTATTCTTCGGGAAACGAATCATTTATTTCTTGTTCATCAAGCTTTTTGGTGTGTGGATTTTCGAGTCTTGAGAGGTGATCTGCCGCCAGATTCTTAGCTCCCTTCTTATTTTGTATTTCCAGATCAAATTCCTGTAAGAGTAAAATCTATCGTATGAGTCTAGGTTTTGCATCAGATTTGGTTAAAATATAATGAAGAGGTAAATGGTCAGTATGACAACTTTCGATAATATTAGATATTGTCTAAATTTGTCAAAAGCAAAAACTATAGCTAGCAGTTCTTTCTTAGTCGTGGTGTAATTTTCTTGCGTGGGTGTTAATGTTCGGCTAGCATAGTAGATTAGCTGAAAATGCTTGTATCTTCGTTGTCCCAAAACTGCACCTACTGCAAAGTCACTTGCATCACACATTAGTTCCAAGGGTAAATTCCAATCAGGTGTGAAGCATCACAGTAAACCACGAACTCCTTTCTAGCCTCCGGTTGAATCAAAATTGGAGCTTCCGTCAACACCCCCTTCAGCTTCTCAAAGCTTTCCTGTTGCTTATCACCCCACACAAAAGGTACTTCCTTTCTCAACAACTTGGTTAAAGGTGCTGCAATCAAGGAGAACCCCTCAACGAACCTCCTGTAATACCCAGCAAGACCAAGGAAACTCTGAATTTTTGTCACAGACCTGGGTGATTTCCAATCCATGGCAGCATCAATTTTTCGAGGATCAACTCTGACCCCTTCCGCCGACACAACGTGTCTTAGAAAGGTAACCTCACTTAGCCAAAATTCGCACTTACAGAATTTAGCATACAATTGTTTCTCCCTCTGGATTTGTAGAACCACCTGAAGATGCGAATCATGCTCCTCCTCTGACCTTGAATATACTAGGATATCGTCTATAAATACTACGACAAACTAGTCCAAATAGGGTTGGAATACTCGGTTCATCATAATCATAAACGTTGCTGGTGCGTTGGTCAACCCAAACGGCGTCACCAAGAATTCGTAATGGCCATAACGGGTCTTGAAAGTTGTCTTATGAATATCCGATTCTTTGACCTTAAGCTGATGATATCTTGATCTCAAATCTATCTTTGAGAAAACTGAAGCCTCTTTCAATTGATCGAACAAGTCATCAATCCTCGGCAACAGATATTTGTTCTTGATAGTCAACTTGCTCAGTTGGCGGTAGTCAATGCACATATGCATTGATCCATCCTTCTTCTTAACAAATAGCACTGGCGCTCCCCAAGGCGATACACTGGGTTGGATGAAACCCTGATCCAACAGTTCCTGAATCTGAGCTTTCAGTTCCACCAACTCTTTCGACGCCATTCTATATGGTGCAATGGACACTCATGCTGTCCTCGGAAGAAGATCAATTTCAAACTTCACCTTGTGATTTGGGGGTAGTCCTGGAAGTTCTTCTGGGAAAACGTTAGAAAATTCCTTCACCGTTCTAACATTCCCCACAGTTGACTCTTGGACCTCCAGAGCACAAACAAAGGCTACGAATGCCCTACATTCTTTTCTCACCATTCTTTCAGCCTTTAGAGCGGACACCACGCTAGACAAGTAGTTTCTCCTTTCCCCTATTACCACCACCTCATCCTCCTAAAGAGTCCTTAGTACCATACGCTTGGCTGCACAGTCCAAATTCACTCGATATTTCACTAACCAGTCCATACCTAAGATCAGATCGTACTCCTCAAACGGCAGTTCCATTAAATCCGTCAGAAAAACTACCCCTTGCACTTCTAGAGGTACATCCCTATACAGTCTGTTCACCACTACCAACTGACCTAGCAGGCTAATTACCGTCATCTCCCTAGAAATAATCTTGGAGTATATACTTAAAGTTCCAGATACTACACTAGCAACATAAGAATGCATCGATCCAATATCAATTAATGCAAAAAAAGGCAAACCAAAAATTAAGAACGTACCAGTTATGACATCCAGTGCATCCTCCTCCTCTCGACGTCTAGTTGCATGGACCAACCCCGGCTATCTCGCATCGGTGTTCCCTGCAACTCTGCCTGGTGTTCCACAGCCTCAGACATAACCATTACCCCCTCTAGCTGGACCACGACCCCTCTGCGGTTGTTGACCTCCTCTACCTGGCTGAGCATTAGCCTGTCCTACCGGCCCTGTGACACCTCGATCCTATGGACAATTCCTTACCTAATGATCAGTAGACCCATACCTGATACATCTTCTGTCACCCATCCAACACTCGCCCGAATGAAATCTACCACATTGGGCACACCTCTGAGGTTGACTATTACCAGCAGATCTCACACTCCGACTCGGCCCATCCATCTTAGGTCTTTTCTGAAAATCCCCAGTTGACCTCGACGATCCAAAACTCCTCTTACTTCTATCCCTGTCTCTATCATGATTCCTCTTCTCATACTGCTTAACTTCCTCGGCTATCTTAGCCTTTTCCACTAAAACTGCAAACTCCTTTTCTTGCTGTGGAGCTATCAGCACACGCAAATCATCCCTCAGACCATCCTCAAACCAAACACAACGCTCTTGGTCTGTGGCCACTATTCCCCAGGCATAATGACTCGAGCGCATGAATTCCGATTCATATTTAGCCACCAATTTATTTCCCTAGACCAAATTCAGAAATGCCCTACGCTATGCATCTACACAACTCGATCTGATGTACTGACTCTTGAATGCCGACTTGAAGAAGTCCCAGGTAATGCGGTCAACCACTGAACCGTCCCTGACTGTAACCACCATTGATACGCATCATCCCAGAGAAGAGACACCACTCCTTTTAGATTTTCCTCTTCTGTGAAGTCGAGATCATCCATTATATGCTCCACTACCTCCAGCCAATACTCAGCTGTATTAGGAGCTACACCGAAAATACCCCTGACATTTCTACTCCATTAGCCCGGAGTCGCTCCGACACAGATTTCTGAGCCCCTGTACCCATGCCTGCCCCAACAACTCTCTCCAGTACCCGTAGCATCGCCAGAGACACCACATCATCTTCGCCCGTTTGGTCCTGATATTTTGCTTCCACAGCTTGTAACACCCCTAACCCGTATCCATCGTCGAATTAGGGTTACGGGCATTACCAGATAATCATTACTTTTATTCAATCAATTAAATCATATTTAAAGAAACTTATATAATAATACACATATAAGCAAACAATTACATTTGCATATAACATATTTATTCCACTAAACCAAATCATATATGGCACAAGCATTGGCAAACATTTTATTAAAACTACAAAATAGTTCAAGTACAGTAAGCCTCAATTGCTATGTCCTTATTTACTTATGAAAAAAATTAAGCAATTAACCCATTCGTATCTATATGATTGAATAACATGATTCAATTATCATTTTATACTAACTAACTTAAAAGGGCCGAATATACGAACATAAAAGATATTAGCAGATGCCCAAACTTACAAACTGAATAAAAAACATATAAATACATATCTACTTGACCAAATATATATAGACACATATATGCAATTATATGTACCTAGCTCATACCAAAGTTCAGATAGATCCAAATAATCAATCAGATCAATGTTCACATGAATTCGTTTGCATGCACATAGTTGAACCGAGAATAACTATACGGTATATACATTATTTTTGTAATAGTTAGATTCATATAGACATTTATTATAATTTAATAAGATCATATCAACTCATGCATTTTATCATTTCCAACAAATCATATTATTTAGCTATCTAAATACCTATTTGGCCTATACTCATCATTTCAAACCAATTAATCATGCCAAAACTCTTATATATATATATATATATATATACCAAATGTTTCACATTTACCAATCATAGATGTCATTTAACATTTTATCAAAAACGAGTTTAAGTCTTCATCAAACATAATTGAATATAGAACATAAACATAACAAACACATCACACTTGTATTCCATGGCTAATTACACATTATTAAAACATTATCTTAATCCATAATGCCATTTCGCACAAAACCGAATTAGACCTACTATATGCACATATACCACAACCGAATATAAGCCATATAAAATCCATACAACCCTTGCATCATAATGACATAAACATATACACCATTTGATCATTAAAAATCATACGTCTCAACACCAAACTAACACAGGATATAAGCCATATTCATATCGCTATAATACATAAAAGGCAAAGTTTTCAACTCAAACATAGACATTATCCATTCTATACATGCCTTTATCCAAAATAAACCAAACTAAAAGAGTACCAAAAAGATGATAGTGTGGTTGACTTTGTGACGATTTCCCGAGCTCGTAGCTTGACCAAAATCTATAAAACAGAACATTGAACATAAACAGAGTAAGTTTAATAGCTTAGTAAGTCTAAAGAAAATTATCTATAATAATTAAACATTTTAAACATTAGGTTTATGGCATTGAGTATAAATATTTCAATATGTACATTAATCATAGCCGAATGCTATCCTTACCCATAACCTAAGTATTAGCACTCTATTTCCAAGAACATACACATCATCAAAACACATAAATATCACATGTATTTGTAAAATCCAAGTCAAATGAATATATCATACATATCGTTCACATATACTAATTTGTACACATACAAACACATCCAAAACTCTCTCACCATCAACCTTGCCACTTATAGCCGATTCTTCAAAATAATGCATTTAAACTCAATTTCATATATATATAATGTTCATACTTAACTCAAATGATGATATACCGACTTACCTCATTCCTTACTAATATATATAAGGCTTATACTTACCAAAGCTTTTAGCTCAATGCACTAATTATGTCTCACCTTGTATGATTCCCGAATTCTCTATTTATAATGTATCACCGGCATTAAGCCTGCTAGGCATCAAAGCCCGAAATACACACCGGCATTGAGCCTGCTAGACCAGAGGTCTGAGATTTAAACACCGGTATTTAGCTTGCTATGCAATAAGCCCTATATAATTCACCGGCACGAGGCCTGCTAGGCATTAAGCTCGATATAGATCATCGGCACAAGGCCTGCTAGGCATTTAGCTTGATGTAAATCACCGGCACAAGGCCTGCTAGGCTCGAAGCCCGAATATCAACATAATTAACCATTCCAAGCACATTTATTAATTCAAAAATCACATATAACACATATATTTCATAATATCCCATATCAAATTTGGATAAACTTAACCACATTACATCAATTAAAATCAATTCAATATTATAATAATCACATTATCAATTCCACATATATATTTCGAAAATTTCTGAATTTCATCATTTATTATGTTACGTATATAATTTTCGACATATAATTGCTTAAAGACTTACCTCGACTATCGACGGACAACGAAGACCGGCTATTCGATAACTTTTGTCTTTCCCCGATCCAAATCCGTTTTTCTTTGTTCTTGATCTAAACACATTAAAATTTAGCTCATTCAACACATTCCATCTCAATTTAGTCCCAAAACACATAAATAGGCAAATTACCATTTTACCCTTAATGTTTTACATTTTTACAATTTAATCCTATTTGCACAAAACACAAAATACAAAAAATTTCATTACACAGCCTAAGGGCCGAATATTCATAGGGATTATACAAGTCCATTTATTTCATTTATTTTGCATTTTAACCCTTCAAAAATTTATTTTTGCAATTTAGCCCAAAATACTCAAATTCACCAAAATTTCCAATATAAAAAATTTTAATCTATAACATAACTTTAACATATATTCATCAAACATCACAAAGCACAAGCTTCTATCATGGGTCGAATAGCATTCGAAGCAACGATTACAAAAACGTAAAAATTATCAAAAATTGAAATCAAACTGACCTTGGATTTAAGCTTACGAGTGCCGAAATTTAAGCTTGTATTTCTCTTTTCTTCCTTAACACATTCGGCCTTAAGAAACAAAAAGATGATAATGGCTTTTCATATGTTTTATTTAGCATATAATATGTTATTTATTTATTTACTAATATAACTTTATATTTTAAGATTTTATAACATATAACTTAAGGTTACTATTGTCATATACCATGCAATAACCTTAAAAATAGGCTATTTTCCCTTTTAATACCTCATATTAAAAAGCCATTATCATTTTAGCAGTTTTCACTACAGTTTGCAACTTTTGCACTTGACACGATTAAATCCTTATTGTGAAATTAAGCACACAAACGATCAAAATTTCATAAGAAACTTTCACACACATTAATTCACATATAATAAGCACTAAAAATAATCTTTAAAAAAATTTGGCTCGGATTCGTGGTCTAGAAACCACCGTTTCAATTAGGGTCAAATTTGGACTGTTACACCACTTGTGGTACTGGCATCTTATTTCCTGACTCATGACCAGACCCTACCGGTTCTGACACAGCAATCCTGCCTCTACCACAACCACGCACACCATGCCCCCTAGTGCTCATAACTAACAATCTGATTAAAAGTTTTATGAGTTAGAATCTTCCACTATTTTAATACTGAGCAATTTTATGTGACTTAGCTTTAAAGAGTAGTTTTCGCAAACATGTCACAAGCTAGAGGTTTCAGTCCCTAAAGTTCAAGTTTCCCTATGCTAACAACATATCCACCCAATCAAATAAGCATTTCATGCATACATTACCAAGAATTAGAACACTTAACTGTGTGGATCAGTTGCCAGTAGACTCAGATGCCATATTTCGATCAAAACCTTAATATTTACTTCGATTTTATACAACATTTTCGAACCCATTTCACAGCCCAAGTTTTGTAACCTAGGCTCTGACCAAAAATGTAACACCCCAAACCCGGCCTAAACGTTATGACTGAATCCAGTATGTTATAGGGTGAAGTAAAAACGAGATTTCTTGAATTTAGGAAAAACCGGAGGTTTGAAAAACTTTTCGATTAAGGCGTAGTCTTGAAAATAATAATACATAGATTAAGGAAATTCCCAAGTTATGATAATAGAAAAATCATTATATTTGTTGATACTTTAAAGAGAAATGATTATTTTATGTTGCCCGTATGTTTTTGAAAAACTCCATTTTCACATTAATGATTAAGTGTCAAATTTGAAATAAACAATAACTAATAAACCCAAGTTTAGCTTAGAAAGGCCTAATTACATAACAAAAGTCCCAAATCAAAATAAATTTATAGCAAGAAACGAGTTTACGAAAGAAAAGGGTATTATGGCCTCCACGAGTCCGCCTCGGCTCCTACATCCACGATCTACTAATTACCTAAAAAGTTAAAGAAGGGGTGAGTCACTGGGACTCAGTGTGTAAATTCTCCCACATTATACAAAAGGCTCGTGGCCTACAATCACACATTGGGCCTTAGCCCATATAAAAAAACATACAAACACATGGATGCAATAAGCCCAACCCAAACCTAGTTTTTCCATCCTCTACACGCCAACTCGTACCAGCCCATCACACCATGGGGATTTATACAATCAACCCTCAATCTGCTACACTCCATTTTGATAGTCATGTTGCCAGTTATAAACCGATCACTAGGTGACCAAATAATACATCGTGGCTTAGCCACCGATCACAATGTGGCCCAATAAAATATATATATATCGTGGCTTAACCACTGATCACTATGCGACCCAATTAATGTATGTATATATATATATCGTGGCATAGCCACCGATCACTACGTGACCAAATAATCACGCACTTCCCCTTCATATCAAACCCATACCCCATGGACTACATACATATCCTAACGAATGTAGCATGCTATCCATAACACAATAGATTACCACACATATATTCGTCCATGCAAATAAAATGATACGGTCACATACCTGGCATTCCTAGCCTTACCCTTAAGGGCATCACGACTGTCTACATAGCCTTTTCCATCTTTTCAGCCCATACAACTGTTAGTACATATAAAGTAAAGTGTGTGGAGGTTTACACACCTGATAACATGCAATACCATGCTTTCTATGTCGACACTATCACTAATAGGAACCACTGCTATCTGTCTACTATTCTGCTCAGAAGCCGGCCTACAACCCGGTGGCCAATCTCGAACAGTAGACTCCGCGCGTTTCTTGAACTTTGGGGCTGAGACTATGGGTCCAACCCCTTCCTTTGCTTGACTAGCATTTGTATCCATGAAAAAGATCTTTGTTAATAGACCAGATTAAAACATTGATGCAAAGAATGAAGATGAATAACACTCAAAGAAAAGATCCCTTACCTAGATCGATAGATCTCGAAGACTATAAAACTTGGATTAGGTACCGATTAATTGTCTAAGTCGACTAGAATCGAATGCCCTTTAACACCCTTCAATCGCTGACCAAAAGCCAAAAATGCGAAGACAAGCCCCTACTTTGATCGGTCAAAGCCATAAGACAAGATTAATGCTTTCGGCATCCATAAAGGATAGAAAAGAGAATTGAGATAAACAGAATAATACCTACCCTGATCAAAAAAATCCGATTGGCAGAGTTGTGGAGCAGAGTGATGACAATTACTATGAGAAAGGACAGGATAGGCTTTGGCAAAAGAGAGTCAAGGAGAAAGGCTTATGAGATTCGGCTAAGTAAGATGGAATCAAGGAGATGATTGGTCTTTAAGGGAGGATTCAGTCAAGATGAAGAAGAGAAGAAAGGTGAGATTTCAGCGTTTAAATGGAGCAATGAAAAGAAGAGAACGGAAAGTGGAAAAGATGATAAGAGGGTTAGGCTCTGAAGAAGAGTTTAGAGAGGAAAAATAATTTCGACTTAGAGGTCTTTTGTGAAGAGAATAAGGGAAGAAAAGAGAAAGAGAAAAAGAAACACCAATGGTCTAAACAAATTCGGCTAGAAAGCAAAAGAGGAACAAAAGAAATTGCTCAGTAAATTCAGCACTGACCCCTAGTAACCGAAAATACCCACTGATCACAAGCAACAAAGCCTAAAACCTCAAGACATTCGGCACACCCTTAACCATCCAAAACCGATACCTCCCCCTTGCTCCTAGTGTCCAACATTCGGCCACCACCCACACCCATATCTTATCCCACGTTTTTCCTTAGCATCATCTTCATATCTTTGGACTTAATCCACACTCACCCATGCAGAGTCCTAGCTGAATCCATCACTCAAGCTCCTTAGGTACAAAAATAACACTCCCATTTATTGTCAACACAATTCGAACCTGCTCCCTCACAACCTCCCTATGGCGTCACCTACCTACACCTTGAGTGGTGCCTCCTTGCCACATTACCAATTAGATTCTTGTGTCAACTACCCCACTTAAATACCCTTAAGGCCCACTTCAACTAGCTCTCCCTTGCAATGCCTAAAAACAAAAATTTTACCCAGGCTCAGGTTTAAGCTCGAGCATTCCCGAAACCTCTAAACACACCAGAATAACACACATAGCACAGCATACACACATAACACATTACAAATATAGATCCCTCAATTTTGGATGTTACAGCCAATCACACCTATGGGGATCAAGTCAACCCACCTTGCCGATCACACCAATATTGCATCCAAGCTGCTATTACAAAATATTTGTGGCTGAGCCACCGGAATCAAAATTATGTAAACATATATTCATGTTGTGGCTCAGCCACAAATATTCTGTAATAGCAGCTTGGCTGTGATATTGGTGTGATCGGCAGTGGGTTGACTTGATCCCTACAAGTGTGATTGGCTGGTCGAGGGTCTGATTGGATGGATGGGTTGAGTTGCATTCATTTACTTCATTTAAATATTGTTATGTAAATCAGCTTCGGTCCAACATGTTACTATACGGGTTTAAGCCTAGTGGATAATGGTAAGGGATTATACACTGAGTTCTTGTAACTCACACCTTCTTATTAATCCTTACAGGTAATGCTCAGTGACAAAGACTTGGGCCCATGGATGACTCGGTGGAGGCCATACTTTGGAAATAATGCTATCGAACATTAGTAAACTTCTTTTCCATTTTAATTCGTTACTTTTATTATTTTGGGTTTTAAAGTTGAAATAAGGCCTGTGGGATTTTTTATTTTGCTTTATGTTTAGTTATATTTATTATCTTGCTTGAAATGTTTAAAATGATGATTTTTCTAAAATCATAAATAACGGTTTTCCAACATTGATTAACAAATGGATTTTATAACAAATATATTTATAAATAATTTAACTTGGATTTTCTTTCGAATTATCAATGCTATTTTCAAAAGTCACGATTTTAAGGTTCACTAGTTTGATTTTCAATTTATCAATCAATATCTTGTGATTAGAAGTATTTTATCGAATATTTAAAACCAATCTTGTTTTTCCTATTAATAACCAAATAACGCCAACTTTATTCTTTATACATTTTCTTCATGTGACATACCAGATCCAGTCGTAACGCATGGGCTGGGTTTACGGTGTTACACATGATATCACATAACGGACACCTATGTCATGACATATGCAATCCTATCTATTATTAGGCTCATACAGGACTTCTCAGACTTAAACAACTTGTCGACTTATTCTCAAACTCGGGTTTCACATACATTCTATCTCAATGGATATTCATGTCAATTCAAATTTCATATATGCACAAATAGTTGAATTCAAATATATTTATTTGTATATCGACTTACCTCGAATTCGATTTAACAGAAACGTGTGGCTATTCAATGATTTTCAACTTTCCTCGATTGAAATCCATTTTCTTCGGTTCTTGATATATACATATATAGATTTAACTGATTCATTCATCAAATCATTCAATTCTATCCAAAATACAAATTAACCCTCACATTATTATTTTGGACAATTTAGTCCCTATTTTAAAAATTCACAAAATTTTCTTTTACCCAAGCTTGGCCAATGCTCATATCAATCCATACATTTCATTTATTTCACAAATTAGTCCTTCAAAATTTCATTTTCACAATTTACCCATAATTAGTTAAATTTACCAAAAATTCAAGAACAAAACATGTTCATTAAACACATATCTTTCATTTAACACTATTTCTCATCATAAAGGTCACCATTTCATCAATGGCACATCTCATAAACATCATCAATTCTTAAAATTACAACATGGGCTTGATAATAGACTAAGCAACAATCTCAAAAACATAAAAATCATCAAAAACCAAAGTCAAAACATACCTTAAATTGCATTAAACCTAGCCAAAACCTTGAAAGATCTTATTATTTCTTTTCTTTTGTGTTTTCAGTGGACAAAAAGATGATAATAGCCATTTCATGCTTTTTTTTGTGTTTTAATTAATTTATTAATCAATTTACAATTTTAACCTTATAAAATAAAATTATAAAACATAGTTTTCAAGGTCATTATTGACCATAATCGTCTACTATCCATAATAATAGGCTAATTTTGTAACACCCCTAACTCGAAACCGTCATCGGAATAGGATTAAAGGGTATTACCGATCAATCAAAACATTTAACCTCTAAATGTTGACACAAAGTCAAACATCATCAAACACATTCATATACAATCATAGTGTCCCTTAAACGAGTCGTCAAGACCCTAAGCATGCTTATAAACCGAGTCGGGACTAAACCAAAACACATATAAAATTTCATGAAAAATTGAAACTTTTCTAGAATACAGGGGAGACACGCCCATGGGGGTAGGTCGTGCCTCTCCCGCGGCTACATGACACACCCATGTGACCTCCCTGTGGTTACATGCTGCCAAAATCAACACGGCTAACAAGCACATCCGGGTGCTAAGGCCGTGTCCTATAAGGACATATACTGCCATTTCTTGCATGACTTGTAAGCACGCCCGTGCCATGGCCGTGTGTAGTTTAAGCCACATTCTGCCAATTTACCCACGGTCTGAGGCACGCCCGTGTGCCCCAACCGTGTGACATTATGTAACAGACCGAATTTGACCCTAATCAGAATAGTGGTTTCGGGATCACGAATCTGAGCCTGAAAAATATTTAAATATTCTATTTTGTGTTTATTATATGTGAATTAATGTGTGTGAATGTTTCGTAGAAAAATTTAATCGTTTGTGTGCTTAATTAAAGAAAAAGGACTTAATCACGTAAAGTGTAAAAGTTACAAACTATAGTAAAAAGTGCTTATTTATCAGTGGTTTCTTAATATGAAGTCCTTAAAGTAGAAATATGTCATAAATATGATAGTGGATGGTTGATGGATGGTTTTAGACATAGTTTATATGTTATACTTATTTTATTATAAAGGTTAAATAAGTAAAATAATTAATAAGTAATATTAAACAAAACCAAAGGCCATTACCATCTTATTTTTCCTATGACCGAATGTAAAAGGAGGAAGAACTTAGAGTTTCTTCAACATTTCGGCATTTTGAAGCTTGATTAAGGTATGGTCAGTTTTCGATTTTTGATAATTTTATGTTTTTGAGATCGTTGCTTCGAAAAGTAGCTGACCATGTTAGAAATTTTAAATTTAAGCATGTTTGATGTTCGGCCATTGACCAGTTCTTGGGTTTTTTGATGTTTGATGATTTTATATTAAAGATATGTTAAAGATTAGCATGTTTTGTATTTGAGATTTTAGTGAATTTGAGTATTTTAGGCTAAATTGTAAAATAAATTTTGAGAGGACTAAAATGCAAAATAAATGAAAGAAATGGACTTGTATAGTCCCTATGAACATTCAACACTAAGGTGTTATAGTGAAATTTTGTGTATTTTGTGTTTTGTGTAAATAGGACTAAATAATAAAAAATGTGAAACATTAGGGGTAAAATGGTAATTTGCCCATTTATGTGTTTTGGGACTAAACTGAGATGAAATGTGCTTGAATGGGCTAAATTTTAATGTGTTTAGATCAAGAACAAAGAAAAACGGATTTGGATCGGGGAAAGGCGAAGGTTACCGAATAGCAGGTCTACGTTGTTCGTCGACAGTCGAGGTAAGTCCTTAAGCAAATAAATGTCAAAGAATTAATTATGAACTTAGTAATGATGAAATTTGGAAATTTAAAGCATAAATATAGGAAATGGCCGAATACAAGGGTATGTTATTAAAGTGAATTTATTTTGTTTAATGTAATGTGAATAAGTATGTTTGGTTTGATGTGTGAAAGTAATATGAAGTATATGAGATGTTTGTGATTTTAGTATTAAGTAATGTGTATTGAAATGTTAAATGCGATGATATTCGGGCTTCGAGCCTAGTAGGCCTCATGCCAGTGATTTATATTTGAGCTTGAGCCTAGCAGGCCTCGTGCCAGTGATTTATATCGAGCTTAAAGCCTAGCAGGTCTCGTGCCGGTGAAATATTTCAGGCTTATTGCCTAGCAGGCTTAATGCCGATGTTCAAACTTCGGACCTTAGGTCTAGCAGGCTCATTGCTGGTGTGTAATTCGAGCTTAAATGCCTAGCAGGCTTAATGCCGGTGATATGCTATAAACGGGGAATTCGGGACTTAAACGAGGTGAGGCATATATTTAATGCAATGTGCCATTAGCTCGGGTAAGTGGTATTCTACTAGTGTAGTAAGGAATGAAGTGAGTAAGTATAATATCAATTGAGTTAAGTATTATGAGATCAAATTGATAATTCAATATGAATTTTTATTATGTGTAATTGACCTTAATGTATACATTCCTTTGATGAATCGGTTATAAGTGGAATTGTTAAGGAAAGTGAATTAGTATATGTTTGCATATATGTACAAAAAAAGATGAAATGTGATTGATATGCATGATATTTTCATTCGACTTGGAATATATAGATACTTATGATTAATATGTGATGTAATGGTGTATACATTCATGGTAGAGAAATGTCAATACTTAGATTAAGAGTATTAATGATATTCGGCTATGACTAATTTACTTAATATAATGTTTATAATCTTTGCCATGAATTTAATGATTAAAAGTTTGAATGTATGAACATTATTTTGTATTTGCTTAAGACTTACTAAGCTAGTAAGCTTACTCCATTTATGTTTAATGTTCTGTTTATAGATTTTGGTCAAGCTACGGGCTCGGGAAATTGTCGGTAAAGTCAACCACACTATCATCTTTGTTTGAGTTGAAAACTTTGTTATTATATTGAAAACTTTGTTATTATATGTAATCTAGCCATACGAATATGGCTTATATTCTATGTTAGTTAAAGTGGAAATATACAGTTTATCTAAGTGATCAAATAGTGCATATGGATATATTATTATGATGCATGGATGATATGGATTTTATTTGGTTATATTCGGCTATGGTCTAATCCTTTTGGTCAAGTATATGTATTGTGCATTTGATGTGATTACTTGTTTATAATGCTAATGTTTGAGTTAGTTTAGCATTTATTTTGGCCTTTAGATTAATGGTTGAATTTCCTTTGAAGGCTAATCGTTGCATGTACTAGGTCATGGTTTGAAATGTTGTAAAATATTGTCCATGGCTATACTTTTGAGATGGTTGTTTAGGTAAATTCTAATTAATGGAAATGCAAAGGTTAGTCAGCTTTGTAAATAAATTCAATTGGGATTCGCATATATGATATGATTTAAGTGTAATATTTAAATGGAAAGAGAATGCAAACAATCTATGATTTGGTTATGCATTTTACCATTTGTTTTGGTTTAAAAGTTCACAGGTGTAATTGGTTGTTAACGGATATGATATGATGGATTGTATAATTTCATAGATGTAATTTAATACAAATTTTGTATATATATTCAAATAGGAAGTAGAATTATTTGTTGAATACGCATATTTTAACTATGGTTTTGGTTATTATTAATAAATGTATTATTAATGGTACATGTTGACAAAATGCTTAGAACCGCCATGGTATATAAATATATATATGCATAACTTTGAAATGTTTTAAAAATGATGAAGTGTAAGATAGATTTGGTATATGTTCTTTGGATTGATTATAAAGAAAACGAGTTTGGTATGACATGAATTATTATTTATATTCATAAGTGTATTATATGATCATATAGGAATGCAATGTATGTACCGCATAGACATCTTAGATTCATTTACATGCATGCAAATGAGTTCATGTAAACTTTGAGTTGATAGACTATTTTGTTTAATCTGAATTTTGGTATGAATTATTAGTTGGATAATGGGAAATTTGGATTTGATAAGTGTATGAATTGCGATAAATGCCTGCGATGTTCTGAGTCTAGTTCGGTAATTTCTCATAACCCTAATCCGGCGATGGATAATGGTTAGGGGTGTTACACATTATGGGCCATTTTTGCAAGGCCAACAAGCCATCCACTTAGGGTCGAACCTACAAGCCAATCAACCAAACATCTCATGCATAGATTGCCATCTAAAAGCATACCAATTTAGCAATTTAAAACATGCAATCAATACCAACTCTAATCATACCCAATTCAATACCAATACTTATTCTATCACAAGCATAATTCATTCCCAATCTCACTACCCCTACTAGCATTTATCAACACAAAGTTACCACTCAATAGAAAATTTATCAATCTACAAATCATGCCAAAAGATTCGCCATATATATACCACATTCATTCATGCCAAACCTATCACATATCTAGCCACATCTCATGGCTACTTACAAATCTCAAACTTTATTCAATTAACTAGCCTAGACATGCCATATTCCAGCTATATACATCTTTTCAAAAGTACCAAAATAGAATGTTGATAGTGTGATTGAGAAGCTGACGATCCCAGATCCGAGCTAGTTTTACAGACACTGCAAGGCAAAGAAATAAATCACACAGTAAGCTTTCCAAAGCTTAGTAAGTTCGTAATATAATACATATTACTCAACACTACAACATCAATATGTATATATATGTACCATCACATAGATGAAGGCACAACTAGGCACATTACCAATCTCAACCACATACCCAATTATCTATTCATTCAACTCTTAAATCTATCATCAACCACATAGGTTCAAATGTACCTTGATCAACACATAGTTACTTACCATTTACGCTACCCAATTGTTCAATATTACCTCTCGTTCAACCCTTGTTATTCCATTGGTTTATTTGCACACTTAGTGCCAATTTCATAACTGAAACGTAATCATCACCGCACGCTTAGTGCCAATACATTAAACCGAACTTATATCGGTATCGCACACACAGTGCCAAATTGATAAGCTGAAGCTTTTATCTATTCGCACACACAGTGACAATCATCTCTTTCTCATTTCAAATTTTGCACACTTAGTGCCCCCTTATCTAAATTCAGCACATAGTATTTCAAATCTAATAGATACATATACATCCATTCAATTTATATCACATAGATAAAGTTTACAAATAGTATTATATCCGAACTTACCTCGGATGTCAAAATACTGAAACGGTCGATTAATCGAGCATTTTATCTTTGCCTCGATCTCGGTCCGAACCTCTCCATTCTTGGTCTATACACATTTAAATTCAATCCATTTAATCACCAAATCATTCATTTTAATCCAAACACACATATTTAGGGCATTTTATAAAATAGCCCTCACATTTTCACAGTTTGACACTTTAGTCCCTATCTCACAAAATCATCAAATTCACAAATTCCACACATTCACATGCTTGGCTGAACCTTTCTAGGGAATATATAATCCAAATATTTCATCAAATTTGATATTTAGTCCCTCAACTTTCCATTTTTCTCAATTTAGCCCAATATACTCAATTCTTTTGTTTCTCAAATCTTTGGTCTCTCATGCCAAAATTCGGATCGATTTTTCACTATATGAGAAATCTGACTGAATCTCAACCTCAGCAGGAGCAATCACATAAGACAGATCTGCTCTGTACCGTCAGAGCATTGACACATGAAACACACTATGGACCTTTTCTAACTCTGATGGTAGTCTCAATCTATAAGCAACCGGTCCAACTCGTTCAACGATCTCATACGGTCCAATGAACCTCGGACTCAACTTGCCTTTTCTGCCAAATCGAAGTGTTTTCTTCCACGGAGATACCTTCAGAAACACTTTATCACCAACCTCAAATTCAATATCCTTTCGTTTCAAATCTGCATAAGACTTCTGATGATCTGATGCTGCTTTCAAACTGTCACGAATTACTTTCACTTTCTGCTCAGTCTCTTTTACAAGATCAACCCCGTGAATCTTGTTCTCACTCAGCTCGGTCCAATACAATGGAGTTCAACACTTTCGATTGTAATGAGCCTCATATGGTGCCATTTTAATGCTAGATTGAAAATTGTTGTTATACGCAAACTCAATCAATGATAAATGCTTTTCCCACGTACTTTTAAATTCAAGTATACAACATCTCAGCATGTCTTCGAGAATCTGAATGATTCGCTAGGATTGGCCATCCGTTTACGGATGAAAAGTAATACTGAAATGCAATCTCGTGCCTAAAACATCTTGTAATTTCTTCCAAAATTGTGAGGTAAATCTCGGATCTCTATCAGACATTATGGATAACGATACTCCGTGCAATCTCACAATCTCGTCGATATACAATTTAGCCAACTTATCTAAAGAATAATCGGTTCTCACTGGAATGAAATGAGATGATTTCGTCAATCTATCAACTATCACCCAGACTACATCTTTCTTGCTCAGAGATAAGGGCAGACCCGACACAAAGTCCATGGTAATTCTCTCCCATTTCGACTCAGGAATCATAATTGGTTGTAATAAACCGGATGAAAATTGATGTTCAGCCTTAACTTGCTGACAAACTAAACATTTTGACACAAAGTCATAAATATCTCTCTTCATACCATGCCACCAATAGAATTGTTTCAAATCATTATACATTTCCGTACTCCCCGGATGTACAGTCAAATGACTATTGTGAGCTTCAGTCAAAATCATTTGAATCAGCTTTGAATTTCTCGAAACATAGATCCAGTCTCTAAATCTCAAACAATCATCACTACCAACTCGAAATTCTGATTCAGCATTCGAACTGCGTTGAATTCTTTTTGCTAACAACTCATTATCAATTTTCTGAGCATCACAAATCTGCTGTAAAAATAATGGTTTTACTTTCAATTCAGCTACAACCGCATCATCATCTCACAGATCAATTTGATTACTCATAGCTCGTAAGGTATATAATGATTTCCGACTCAAAGCATCATCCACAACATTAGCTTTACCGGGTGGTAATCTATCACAAGTTCATAGTCTTTCAACAATTCTAATCATCATTTCTGTCGCAAGTTCAAATCTTTCTGAGTCATCAAATACTTTAAACTCTTATGATCAGTATAAATATGACATTTTTCACCGAATAAATAGTGATGCCAAATCTTCAATGCGAATACAACCATAGCCAATTCAAGATCATGCCTTGGATAACTCTTTTCATGCAGTTTTAACTGTCTCGAAGCATAAGCGATGACTTTTCCTTCTTGCATCAGCACACAGCCCAAACCATTCAACGACGCATCATTGTAAATTATGAATTCTTTTCCTGATTCGGGTTGAATCAACACCGATGCTTCTGTTAACAACACTTTCAACTGTTCAAAACTATGTTGACACTTTTCTGACCACTCGAATCTAACATCCTTCTGTAACAACTTTGTCAAAGGAGTCGCAATCATCGAGAAGCCTTTCACAAATTGTCTACAATATCCCACTAGTCCCATAAAACTACGGACTTCAGACACATTTTTCAGAGGCTTCCATTCCAAAATAGCAGAGATTTTATGCGGATTGACTCGTATCCCAACAGCGGATACAATATGCCCCAGAAAACTGACCTTATGCAACCAAAATTCACACTTGCTAAACTTTGCATACAACTATTTCTCACGCAGAGTTTGTAGCAGGAATCTCAAATGCTCGGCATGCTGCATCTCATCATGCGAATAAATCAAAATATCATCAATGAACACCACCACGAAGCGATCCAAATATGGTCTGAATATCCGATTCATCAAATCCATAAACACTGCAGGGGCATTTGTTAGTCCAAAAGCCATCACTAAGAATTCATAATGCCCATACCTCGTTCTGAATGCAATTTTTGACACATCAGATTCTTTAACTCTCAACTGATAGTAGCTCGATCTCAAATCTATCTTAGAAAATACTGTAGCTCCTCTCAGCTAATCAAACAAATCATCGATCCTAGGTAACGAATATTTGTTCTTTATCGTCACTTTGTTCAATTGCCGATAATCAATACACATTCTCATAGTTCTATCTTTCTTTTTCACAAATAATACAGGGGCTCCCCAGGGTGAAAAACTAGGTCGTGCAAATCCTCTGTCGGTCAGTTCTTGCAACTGAGATTTCAACTCTTTCAATTCTGTTGGTGCTATTCTGTATGGAGCTATCGAAATAGAAGTAGTTCCCAGTACTAACTCAATACAAATTCAACTTCTCTAATCGGAGGTAACCCTGGTAACTCTTCTGGAAACACATCTAGAAACTCACATATCACAGGCACAGATTCAACTTTCCTTTCCTACACTTTTGTATCAATCACGTATGCCAAATAAGCTTCACAGATCTTTCTCACATAGTTCATAGCTTTCATTACAAATACAACAGCTGGTAATCCTTTCATATGACTAGACTCAATTCGAACTATCTCACCATTCTGACTCTTCACGTCAACATTCTTTCTCTTACAATTCACAATGGCATTATGCAAAGTAGGCCAGTCTATTCCTAGAATTATGTCAAATTCATCAAATGGTAGTAACATCAAATTGACCGGGAAACATAAATCACGAAACATCAATGGGCAATTCTTGCACACCTTATCCACCAAAACACACTTGCCTAAGGGGTTCGATACTCTAATCACAAATTTAGTAGACTCAACAGGTAGAGTCTTATTCAATACTAAATTCATGCACACATAAGAATGAGTCGATCCTGGATTTATCAATGTAATGACATCAGTATCAAATAAAATGAAAGTATCGGTGATGACGTCTAGAGATAATGCTTCCTCTCGTGCACGTATAGCATAGGCTCGGGCAGGTGCTTTTGCTTCTAACCTTACAGCTGTATCAGTCGTTCCTCTCTAGCTTTCATTCATATTTCTAGTGCTCCTGGGTGGTCTACTTCTGGCTCTCACATTACTTGGTCTTTCGGTCTGAACATTTTCTTCCTCAACTATCTTTGGGCAATCTCGAATAAAATGATCTCGAGATCCAGAGTTATAGCATGTTCTATTGTTGTACTTGTCCCAGCATTCTCCCACATGTCATCTCCCACATTGTTTACATTCGAGCTTGTTATTCTTAACACTGCCCACACTTGACTGATTCGGGGCTTGAATCCGTAAACTAGTACTCTGTCTCAAACGATCTCTATTAGGATGACCAAACGAAGCATTTGAATGATTGCTAGCATCTCTATATCTCTTTGAAGAAGAATGAGAAAATTTCTTTATCGATCTCTTTTTTTTTATTTCGAGCTTCAGAATCGGCTTTCTTCTTTTCTTTACTAAGTTCCTCAGCTTTGCATGCTCTCTCTACAAGTATAACAAATTCATTTATATCCTGTATCCCAACCAACAACTTTATGTCTTCATTCAATTTCAATCCCTCTACGAAACATTTGCACATAGTAGCTTCAGTAGCAACACACTCTCTAGCATATTGACTCAATCGCGCGATTTCTCGTTCATACTCAACAACAGACAAACGGCCTTGTTTCAGCTCTAAAAACTCCTTACGTTTCTGATCAATGAAGCGTTGGCTGATATACTTCTTTCTAAACTCGACTTGAAAGAAATCCCAGGTGATTCTCTATCTCGAAACCACAGATATCAATGTTTTCCCCCAATTGTAAGCCGTGTCTCTCAATAAGGAAACTGCACACTTAATGCACTCATCAGGGTTTAGTGACATCTCATCAAATACTCGAAGGGTATTCTCATGTCAAAACTCAGCTCACTCAACATCATCATCAGCTGTGGCCCAAAACTCATTGGCCCCATATTTCGAATCTTATTTACATGTGGTTTATTCAATCTGATCGGATCTACAACTTGTGGCACAATAGGTACTTGCGGGGGTGGAGGTTGTGGAGTAGTTGGATTTGTTCTAACAAATTTTGAAAACCATTCACTCATCATACGGAAGAAGGCTTGCTTAGCCTCACCTTCCTCACCATTATCATTTGGCCTTGATGTGGCCGGCACTGTCCCTTGAGCGGGAGTAGGCGCATTACTCTCTACATCGTCAGCAACTGCTCGATCGGGATCCATTACTATATTAAAATACATTTCAACTGTCAGATTTCATCAAACTATCACAATTTCACAATATGGCATGTATAGCTAGACTTACACATGCTACGTTAGTTCGAGAATCGACTAAACCATAGCTCTGATACCAATAAAATTGTAACACCCCTAACCCGAAATTGTAGTCGAAATAGGGTTAAAGGGTATTACCGATCAATCAGAACATTTAAACTCTAAATGTTGACACAAAGTCAAACATCATCAAACACATTCACATACAATCATAGTGTCCCTTAAACGAGTCATCGACCCTAAGCATGCTTATAAACAGTGTCGGGACTAAACTGAAACACATATAGAATTTCATGAAAAATTAAAACATTTCAAGAATACAGGGGAGGCACGCCCGTGGGGGTAGGCCGTGCCTCTCCTACGGCTACATGACGCACCCATGTGACCTCCCCGTTGTTACATACTGCCAAAAATCAACACGGCTAACAAGCACGCCCAGGTGATAAGGTTGTATCCTATAAGGTCATATACTGTCATTTCTCGCACGACCTGTAGGGACACTCGTGCCATGGTCGTGTGCAGTTTAAGCCACATTCTGCCAATTTACCCACGGTCTGAGGGACGCCCGTGTCCCCAACCGTGTGACATTATAGGCCATTTTTGCGAGGACAACATGCCACCCACTTAGCGTCAAACCTAAAAGCCAATCAACCAAATATCTCATACACATATTGCAATCTAAAAGCATACCTAACAATTTAAAACATGCAATCAATACCAACTCTAATCATACCCAATTCAATACCAATACTTATTCTATCACAAGCATAATCCATTCCCAATCTCACTACCCCTACTAGCATTTATCATCACAAAGTTACCACTCAATAGCAAATTTATCAATATACAAATCATGCCAAAAGATGCATCATATATATACCACATTCATTCATGCCAAACCTATCACATATCTAGCCACATCTCATGGCTACTTACAAATCTCAAACTTGATTCAATTAACTTGCCTATATATTCCATATTCCAGCTATATACATCTTTTCAAAAGTACCAAAATAGAATGCCAATAGTGTGATTGAGAAGCTGACGATCCCAGATCCGAGCTAGCTTTACTGGCACTGCAAGGCAGAGAAACAAATCACACAATAAGCTTTCTAAAGCTTAGTAAGTTCGTAATATAATACATATTACTCAATACTACAACATCAATATGTATATATATGTACCATCATATAGATAAAGGCACCACTAGGCACATTATCAATCTCAACCATATACCCAATTATCTATTCATTCAACTCTTAAATCTATCATCAACCATATAGGTTCAAACGTACCTTGATCAACACATAGTTACTTACTATTTACGCTACTCAATTGTTCGACATTACCTCTCATTCAACACTTGCTATTCCTTTGGTTCATTTGCACACTTAGTGCCAATTTCATAACTAAAACATAATCATCACCGCACACTTAGTGCCAATACATTAAATTGAACTTATATCGGTATCGCGCACACAATGCCAAATCGATAAGTCGAAGCTTCTATCTTTTCGCACACACATTGACAATCGTCTCTTTCTCGTTTCAAATGTCACACACTTAATGCCCCTTTATCTTAATTCAGCACATAGCATTTCAAATCTCATAGATACATATACATCCATTCAATTTATATCACATAGATAAAGTTTACAACTAGTATTATATTCGAACTTACCTCGGATGTCAAAATATCGAAACGGTCGATTAATCGAGCACTTTGTCTTTGCCTCGATCTCTACTCGAACCTCTCCATTCTTGGTCTGTACACATTTAAATTCAATCCATTTAATCAACAAATCATTCATTTTAATCCAAACACACATATTTAGGGCATTTTACAAAATAGCCCTCACATTTTCACATTTTGACACTTTAGTTCCTATCTCACAAAATCATCAAATTCACAAATTCCACACATTCACATGCCTGGCCGAACCTCTCTAGGGATTATATAAGTCCAAATATTTCATCAAATTTGCTATTTAGTCCCTCAACTTTCCATTTTTCTCAATTTAGCCCAATATACTCAATTTCACCAAAAATCCAAATACAAACTATGCTAACCCAACACTAAGATCTCCTATTTCAATATCAACTAATACATAGCTCAAACATTCATCAATGGCTCATCACAAAAACATCATCAATACATAGAATTTGAGCATGGGTTTTGTAAAGCATAAAGCAATGATTACAAAAACGTAAAAATTATAAAAAAAAACGAGCTAAAAACACATACAATTGGAGCTTGAAGTAGCCGAAAGTTTCAGAGCTTCAAAACCTTTATTTTCTCTCAACTTTCGGTGGAAGAAAAGATGATAATGGCTATCAAATTCCTTTTTGTTTTTGTTATAATAACATTTTAAACAAATACCAATTTCGCCCTTTTATAAAGCATATAAAACAAATATAAATTAAGGCTAAATTGTCATTTAGCCATCCATTAACTAAATAATGGTCAAATAACAATATAAGGCCTCCACCTTAAAAAGCCAACATTAATTAAGTACTCATAAATCAGCACATAGCTCTCACTTACTATGTAATTAAGTCCTTTCTCTTAATTCGACACACAAACGATTAAATCATCACACAGAATTTCCGCACAGACCATGTCGCATACTATTCACAGAAAATAATATTAAATTATTATTCTGACCTCGAATTTGTGGTCTCGAAACCACTGTTCTGACTAAGGTATAAATCGGGCTATTAAAAATTTCCTTGTATTGGTTTCAAACTATAAAGACATCAACAATTTGATACTTTCACAATTAACTATCAAACTTTCATATTATGCAATTAAACCCTTTTCAAAAATTAAGCACACAAACAGATAAATTAACTTACGAAACTTTAACACATGCTTAACCACATATCAAAGGCACAGAAAATAATATTAAAATATTTTACTGACTCAGATTTGTGGTCCCAAAACCACTATTCCGACTAAGGTCTAAATCGGACTATTACAATTCTCTCCCCTTAGAGATTTTCGTCAACGAAAATCTTACCGTTAAACATATTCGGATATTGCTGTCTCATTGAATCTTCAGGCTCCCACGTACCCTCTTCTATTCCGTGTCGATACCACAACACTTTCACTAATAAATTTTTCTTATTTCTTAACTCTTTCACTTCACAAGCTATGATACAGATCGGTTCTTCCTCATAAGTCATATCGGATCGAATTTCAATTTTGGAAGGATGAGTAGTCGGTTTATTGAATAAAAATAAAGGAGATGAAAAGAAACCAAATAGAGTACCTTACCTTGATCAATGAAAAATGAACACTAGAATGTTGGCTTGTGAAACCGACTGAGTCCTTAGATAATACCAAGTTAGAACTGATTCCCAACACTGATCAAAAGAAACGACCTTTCGGCAAAACCAAAATGATAAGGGACCCTTTTTATCCCCTATCAGCCAACATCCCACTTACCAAAGATCACCTGAATACAGGCTAAATGAATAAGAGAATTCAAGAATGAGCCCCCTACAATCAGCCAAAGCCCCAAAGGAATCGAGTCAGCACCTTCAGTTTAAAAACCAACGAGAGTAAAGAAAAAGAATGAATAGAAAAGAAGAAGAAGAATCCCTTACCAAAAATAACAAGGAGATATCGTTTGAGAAGGCTATATTTGGCTACTAACAAAACAATGGGAGAATGCCTACAGCTGACACTCTGGAAGTTTTGGCATCCACAAGGTATGAACAACAAGAAGAGAAGAGGAAGAGGAGAAGAAGGTTTTGGCTTGGCAACAAAGGAGATGATAGGAGAGGAGGTCAGGTTATAGTGCTTAAGAGAAGAGCAAAGAAGAAGAAAAGATTCGGCAAGGGCTTCAAGGAGTTTCGGCTAACACATGAAATATGAAAAAGATGTAAAAAGAAAAAATAAAATGATGAGGGAAAGCGAGTAGAGAGCTATAATTTTCTTTGGTAACAACAAGGAAATGAGACCAAATGATCAAAGAGTTGAAGAAAAGGGAGGACCCTCTAGACAGTTTCAGCTTAACACTTACTCAAAAGACACTTGCATAAACGGCACTACACCACACCCCTTATGACTGAATGAGCAAAACAAATAAAAGGATCAAGTGCCACCAGCCTCAAGAATTTTGTCACACCACCCAACTAGCACAAAACTGAATTCTCCTCCCCCTTTCAAGCTCCCCACTTCCAGCCATCAATTCCACCAACTTGAAATCCCTCGATTTGCTCCTACTTTCACTCCCCTTCACTCATTCGAATTGGTTTGACCAATTCAAATCCCTTCAAGCATTCTTGTCCACCCATTTGAATATGTTGACCCATTCAACCATCATCCTTGGAGAGTCCCTGCTGAATCCACCTTTTCCCCATCTAGATGCCGAAAATAAAGCTTCAAAGTGAGGCTTTCGAACCTCTTTCCCATACTGCTTCCTTGTGGAGCCACTTCCTTGCATCCTAAGTGGCATCTTCATGCCACTTTGCCACACCACTTCTTGTGTCAACAAACACAAGTAATTACCCTTAAGGCCTGCTTTAGCTAGCTCTCCCCTTAAAGCGCCTTAAACAAAATTTTCACCAAGGCTCAAGCTTAACTCGAGCCTTCACGGGCCCCCAAATACACCAAATTAACAGATAAATCATGCCAAACACACAGAAACATAAAATGCTGAGCCCTTAATACCAGGATGTTACAGAAATTGGTCGTGTGGGCCTAATAGGCTTGTGTGTCCCACACGGATAAAATTTATGAAAAATGGAAGAAACTGAATTAGGCTATGTAGATCACATAACCGTGATTGAACTTGGGCCAAATAGGCCACACGAGCGTGTAGGCCCATTTGGGCCGAATGTTGGTCTTTGAGCCTACTTACACTGTTTCGACCAAATAGATTATCTATGTCGCACGATGTGACTGTAGGCCTTCAGAAAGGCCGTTAACTGTACTGAGACCCCTAATGAGTAAAATGACTAAAATACCCCAAGGGAGTAAAATGACTGAAATACCCCTAGGGAGTAAAATGACTGAAATACCCCTAATGAGTAAAATGACTGAAATACCCCTAATGAGTAAAATGACTAAAATACCCATAAAAGGTAAAATTATTATTTTACCCCTAATACATTAAAATGACTATTTTACCCCTAGAGTTAGATTGACAGATGAAAACAAGTATTGTATGATTGTACTGAGTAGGACATGTTGCATACACGAAATATTGATGACATGGCATACTGTATTGGGTTGGGATTCTGTTATGGAGGAAGTACTATTACTAGTGGCTCTGCCACACCTACTGATACTGGTGGCTCTGCCACAATTATTGTTACTGATGGCCTTGCCACATATACTGTACTGACAGCTCTACTGCGTTATTATTACTGACAACTATGCTACAATATTGGTGTGAGGGCTGGGTGGGTCGACTTTGTCCCCACATGGTGTGTTGGATTGGTACGGGTGGTGTGCTAGCTGGATTGGGGTGGGTTTGCATACTTACACCACACTGATACTGTATCGGGCTTAGGCTTACACTGTTACTGTATTGGGATAAGGCCCACACTGCACTGTTACTGAGCAGGGCTAAGGCCCAGTTTGTTACTACATGTACTACTGATTGAGGGATAGGGGATTACACACTGAGTTCTCGTAACTCACACTTTTCTTTTAACTGTACTGGTAATCCCCAGACTTAGGCGATTTGGAGCTGCGAGGGACTCGGAGGGGGCCACACAATCGAGGATGTTTATTTAAACGTAATCTTTTAAATATTTTATATTGGGTTGGTATTTTTTTTGTAATAATGCCTCTAGTAATTTTTAATTTCTTTTATTTGGGGTTTTTAATTTCTTATTTTGAACTGCTTAAGAGACACAAATAAGTTTTCATACTAATAACTGTTTTACAAGGCAAACGCATATTTTCAACTTCATGATAATTGAAAATAGAGTAGCTTTCGCGAATTTAAACCAACAGTAACAAACATGGTATCCATTTTACTAGGTATTGGATTTCATAACTTATCAATTGTTTTCCCAAGAAATAAGAACTAAATGGATTTTTACTCGAACGATTTCTCCCACAAACCATGGTTTCGAAAAACCCTTCGATGTGACACTCCAGATTCAGGCGTAAGGTCTAGGTCAGGTTTGGGGTGTTACATAGGTACTTAAAGATAGAATGCAAAATTTCAAAGTTAATTTTGGGATATCTGTTATGTCTATAAGTCAAGAGAGAGCATCAAATACTATTTGTAATATTACATTCTGGTATGAGTTTTGATTTGGAGCATATTATGATGGATTTCGTTTATGGAATGCCTTTGAAAAGGAGGAAGGAAAATTTGATTTGAATAGCTATTATCAGGTGAGAAATTTTGAGGATGAAATTTTCATAAGGAGGGAGTTGTAACAGCCTATTTTTTCAATGGTGTCGAAAACAGTGGTTTCGGGTATATTTTTAGGGTTCCGAGTGTGAGACTAGGAATTTATAAGGTTTTTAGTAATTTTTAATTTAATTTAGGAGGTTAATTTCATCTAAAATTGATTAAACAATAATCTGAAAATTTTAAAAAAAATATTTTTGAAAAATTAATTTTAAAGATTTTAAATAATTATTAGTGAAAATAATCAATTTGGGTTTAAAAGAATTTTAAAATAATTTTTATTGGGGAAATTTGAGTAAAATTTAAATGCTAATTAAATATGATTTAATAGTAAAAAAGGAAAATTTTAGAGCATTTATATGGAAAATAAACCTTAAAATTCAAAATTTTTGAGGGAAATGATTAAATGGTTAAGTAAGGGAAATGTGGGAGTGGCCATTAGGCAAATTTCCCAATTTTTAAATTTCTAGCTAGTGGTTTCAGTTTTAAAACTAATGTATCTAGCCCACTTTTCACACATTTTACATTAGATTAGAGAGCTTTAAAATTTTATTTTTTTTTTTGCATGATTTTAAAGATCTATCATCAAAGAATAGGTCCAACCAATTTCCTTCTCAAAATACTCTCTCAATTCACCCGAAATTATTCTTAAAAGTAGCCAAAAATATTTTGAAATTTCTCAAGTTTCTTGAATCAAGATTTTAATCAACGAATTTAGAGTGAATCAAAGGTAATATTCAATCCTAAATTTCTTTTTATGATGATTAGAAATATTTTTACATGATTTGGAAGTCAATTAAAGGATTTTTATCAATGTCATCTTCTTCCAAGAACACATGGTTCTTTAATGGTGGATCTTGAATTTTGAGAGGAAATCCACAAATCAATGGATGTTCCAACTCAAAATGGATCTATTAAAAGGTTTTTGATCTTATTTACCAAGATTAAACATGATTTGTGAGGTAATTTAGAGAAATCTGAATTTCATCATCTTCATGAACCGATTTTCCAGAATTTTGTTAAATTGATTTAAAGATGAAATTGATGCTTACTATAAGTGTATTTGGTCTAGTATTGATGATTGGAAGTGTTTAGGAGGGCTGGAGATATCACTTTTGTGAGGAATTAAGTTTTTGACTTGATGTTACAAATCTGGTAAGGTATCTTTGTGAGAGGATTTTGATTAGTATAGTTAATTAAAATTCGTGTTTCTTATATCATTGGAAAAGTGGTAATGTATACTTTATCCTTGTTCAAGCTTTGAATCTTGAAGAGGACCAAGCTAACTGGAATTGAAGCTTAGATTTGCTTCGTTGATCACTTATTTGTGGTAGAATAAATTGTGTTGTGAGTGTTTTTAAGGGCGATTTGGTAAATTGACCCTAATTTATGTTTAATTAGTAGCTTAATTGATTAATTCAATTGATTAATTATGGTTGAATGACCGATTTTTGCAAGAATTGATGTTATACAATACAGGAGTCGATTTTTTATTTAATAATGTTAAGTAAGCATTTCGGTGGTTTTGTACAATTTAAATAGTTTAATTATATTGATAATTAAAGCATATTTACTGGAGTTTTTTTATCATGATATATTGGTGTTACAATTGGTAATTGAACAATGGAAAATGGAAAATGAAATGCTTGATTTACTTGGATGTTAAATGGCTATGTTACATGTTACACATAAGCATTTCGTCACATTAATTTGAGCATAATAATGACTGATTTATATGCTATGTTTAACTGAATACATTGGCAACATGCATGGTGAATCCATTGGATATAGTTGGCATGCCATAAGATTTGTGAGTACTTAACTTTATTTGTGACAGTGTGAGCATATGGCTCTAGGTGGATTGATTTGTTTGGAGTAGATAAGGGAGTGTTGAGCATGAGTCTCCACTCATTTGGTTATTTGAGACGCTATAAGGAAGCGTCACTTCGGCCTGCTCAACTCGATTGACTGTATTTGATATTTGTAGGAGTTCGGAGATCCATTTATCTAATGGATGATCATCCGATTAAGCCATGGGAAGTGTATGACAATATATTTATGTGTGATTATTCCTATATCATTCAATGTTTGTAAGCCATGAGTAATTGATTCTTGATATTGATAAAGCAGATGGAAATTAAATTGACATGTTTCTTTATTATGGCTGATAATTGGTGATTGATTGGATGTGATTTAAGCATGATTTGGATGTTGATTTACTAGTCATATTTATTAACATTCATTGAGCTTTTTAAAGCTCACACCCTCACAATCGTGCGAGATAATCGTCGGGCTTGAGGAGCTAAGGAGCTGAACAAGAGAGTTCCAAGAGACTTAGGCTTGGTAGAAACTTTATTACACGTTTTAGGTATTGTAATCGGGCATTGTGGAACTCCCCAGAATTAGTTTAATTTTTGTTGTAATTGGACTTTGGATATTGGACATTTTATTTTTGATGGTTTTATAATAATTTTGAGGCATGTTTGAGTTTAATTATTAAATGATTTACGGTGTATTGTTGCTTGATAACACTGTGATTGATAACAAGGTGTGTGTGGCATGAAATTTATACTAACGATTGTTTAAATGAAAATTCCATGGAGTGGATTACTAGCGAATAAGGTACGCCACTTGTTTGATTTATTTAGTTTTTTGTTATGCATGAAATTGATTGCCTAATTCTATATAATTGAGGCTTAATTGATGTCAACAAATTTAATTGAAGGTGTATGTATATATATGTTAATTAATCGTAGTTAAATCAGGTTTAATTGGCCATTAAAATACGCAGAATTGGGTTTTAAAATGAGTTTTTCGCAAAAATAGGTGCATTGGCTTTCACCCAGGCATGTGCCTGTCCACACAGATGTGTGACGGGGTGTATACGGGCGTGTGGGTAAGTGACATGGGCGTATAGAGACTGGAGCTATCACACACGGGCGTGTACAATCAGCCTAAAAGTTTTTCACGACTCAAACACGATTTCTTAATGACACACGATCTGGGGACACGGTAGTGGGTTTTTGGGGTTGAATTTTTATCTTTTTAAATTGGTATTCTAATTTGTTTAAGTTACAATTTAGTCCTAAAAATTGATTAGTCTATTTAGAGCCTTAGATGATAAGGAAACTTGGTAAAATTTGATAAGAACGCACTTAATTAATAATTTGGAATAGGTCTTGATAGTTTGTATTTGTTACTATTTAGTCCATAGTAATAAAACTTGAATTTGACATAATAAATGAACTTAAATTAAGTTGAAATTTTAGTCTTGAATAATTTAGCTAAAAGAAGGTCGGTAAACACTTAGATCTAAAATTGGGTTAGTTTTACCATAGGTTGTAAAATGATGAAAATGCCCTTTCATTAAATTACCTAGGAAAAGTTTAAATTTGGCTAATAGTTTACTTCTGCATTAATAAATAACTAATAATTAGATAAGATTAAGGTGTTATAAGGTCGGGGTGGGTCTTAGGTGGTCGTTAGACGGAGAGTTAGTTAGGTGGCTAATGTAATGCTTCAAATTCAGTTCGGTCTGTCTCGGTCAGGTTTGGGGTGTCACAATGAATCACAGTACCATTCACACAATCACACTGTCAAACTAACAATTTTGCTAACATATCAATCTTTTAGGGCTGGAAATGTGCCTAGTTCAGGCACTTACAAAATTAATTATTTGGCTACTAAGCCAATCCAATCAGCAAGCTAAATAATCAATTATATAAAAAAAATTATCATTTTTAATTAAGTTTTTGAATTTAGGACCCACACCTTATTTTTCGCTTTTGTAATACCCCATTTATGCCCGGGCCCATATAGATAAAACAAACCAGAATAAAAAATATATATAAAATAAATGTCCAGTTTTATAGTCCATTTTACAAGCCAAATACCCAAAACAGATTACATAACCCACTAACCCAACACCTAAATTACCCGAAGCCCATTACAACCAAAATCCATACCCAGACCCAATCCTAAACCTATGCGGCCCAAAAAGGCCCAAAGCCTAAAACAGTTTCAAAAGCCTAGGGTTTCTGAAACCCTAGGCGCCGCAAGCCTCATCAGCCCTTTCCCTCACGCCGCAAGCCTCAATCAACCCCTCGTCCAGCCATAATCAGCGCAAATAGCACTCTACATCATCGAATCTATCGTTGGCCACCTGCAAAAAAGGAAAGAACACCACAACAAAAGGAAATAATGACAGAAAAACTAGCAAAATGGATTTTGTTTCTATTTTTTTGATTTATTTAGGGGCTATATAAACCCCAAAGCAACCTGTAACATAGACAGAGGCATATGTACAAAGATATACAAAAATAATCCCAAATCAGCAAAGGTTTCTTTTATTTTTCCTTTTTCTTTTCATTTACGAGTACATTTATTTTTTATTTTTGTTTCATTTCTTTTAAAACCACACATATAATATATATAAAATACTTTAAAAAAACTTACATCTTTTGGGGTTCCGACCACCGCGTGGTGGCCGACGGCAGATGGCAATGAGTCGCGTTGGAGGGCCTGCCGAAAATTGCCCAGGGGAGAGCATTTTTGAAGGCTCTCAAAATTTCTTTTTTCTGCTTGGGAGAAGAATGAAAATTTAAAAAAAATGGTTTATATAAGCTTCCAAAATGGCGCCGTTTAGGGGCTGGCTACAATGGCCCAAAACAACGTCGTTTCCTCCTTTTAACCGGCACACTGACCCGACTCGCTACAAGGATCTGCGTGTTTTTATAAAATGGGTTATTTGCTGCTTTAGCCATTCCGCATTTTCATTTGTTTTAAATTCATTTTTTTAAAATTTTAAATTTGCCCCGGTGGTTTTCTTGCTGTTCCATTTTTTATTTTCACTTTTATCCTTATTTTTAATTATTTTAGTATTCATTAAATTATTATTATTTCTTATTTATATTAGATTATTTTATTAAGTTCAATATTATTCATATATTATATCTTATTTTAAATTTTACACACTAGTTATTATATTATGTTTTTTTATTTTAAATTATATATTATACATTATTATTTTATATTATATATAACTTCTTAAATTATTTTATCCTTAATATAGTATAAAATTCCATATATTGTATATTGTTTATATTGTTATTTCTTAAATATGTAGTTTTATATATCTATTAGATTATTATATTATAAATATTTTTTTAAAAAAAGGTTATATATCATTTATTTATTCAAAAAAACGTATATTATTTCTTTTCTCAAGAATATATATACTACTCTTTAGATTTTGCCATATCATTTTTTTATTTACAATATTATTCGATATATGTCATTCATTTTACAAATAATCTTGCATGAGAAGTTTTCACATTTATTTGGTAGTTTTCTTTTTATCATTTTGCTATTTATTGTTTTATATATTTTATTTGTCCATGCTCTTTTATTTATTATTTATTTTATGATTACTTTAGTATAGTTTTTTTATTCGTTGTCTTATATTATTCTTTCGTTAATTATCTATATTAGTGCTATTTGCTAATATGATTCGTAATTATGGAGAATTGCTATGTGAAATTGATATTTTGTAATATATATGTGCCATATCTTATTCTAAAATCACTTTTTATAAAAACACCTTTTGAATTATCGCATTTTATTCAAATTTTTTAATTACGGTGATACATAATATTTGGGGGCTTCGAGAAAATTTGTGCCCTAACTTACTAGGTTTTGATTTTTCCCGTTGAACTTAAAATATTAAGTATCCCTTTTCTTTCGAAATTAAAACTCATAAATTTCAAATTAAAACTTATTCTCGGGAATTCAAAATGTTGCATCCTAACTTATTGGATATGATGCTTTGTGTCTTGAGGTAAGAATTTTCTATAAATAAAGACGAGCCTAGTTTCAAAGTCATGAGATGTTGCATTCTAACTTATTGGGTATAGCATTTTATTTCTTTGAGTTAAGTAAGTCTTGGTTTTCTTTCAAATAAAAGGACCATACTTTAGATTTTTTGAAATTTCGACACTAGGACATTAGATTATCAATTAGGTACCAAATTTTGGGCATTACGAGGGTGCTAACCCTTCCTCGTACGTAATCGACTCCCGAACCCGTTTTCTTGTATTTTGTGGTCCAAAATCAATGTTTTGAAATAAAATGTTTTATAAGGTGATCCAATCACACCTAAGTAAAAAAAAGATTGGTGGCGAGTCCCGTTTTTGTTTTTTTTAAAGTCGACCCCCGCTTTTTAATCAACGTTAAAAATGGTTTCGACAACTTTCTTATAACACAATAGCGAATCTTTCAATTTTCCTTAATAAACATTAAAACGAATCTAATTAAAAATAAGTATAAATTTCATCAATCATCTCTTAGCCAACCCTGGAACACCAACTTATTGGTTCCAACCAATCGTCAAAGTTACTACTATTTTACGAATCCAAACTAGTTATGTAATATCCTGATTTAGGGGTTAGGCATTTGATGTGTTTTGTGTGTATGCTTTGTGTGATGTGCTTGTAATGTGCACCCCTAACTAAATTGTTGCGAAAGGGAGTACCGTTTGTGTGGGTAGATAAACAACAACAGAGTTTCGAGAAATTGAAGAAGATTTTGACGGAAGCGCCAGTACTGATTCAACCTGAGGAAGGAAAAGAGTTTATTGTTTACTGCGATGCATCACACACGGGCTTGGGATGTGTGTTGATGCAAGGTGGAAAAGTGGTGGCTTATGCATCTCGTCAGTTAAGGCCGCACGAAGTCAACTATCCTACTCATGACTTGGAATTGGCTGCGGTGGTTTTTGCTTTAAAAATTTGGAGGCATTATCTCTATGGTGAGAAGTTGATCATTTATGCGGACCATAAGAGTCTTAAGTACCTCCTTACCTAAAAGGAGTTGAACTTAAGACAACGGAGGTGGGTGGAGCTGTTAAAAGATTATGACTTCACAATCGAGTATCATCCTCGAAAGGCTAACGTGGTAACAGACGCGTTGAGTTGTAAGGTAATATCGAATTTGAGAGTGATGTTCGCTCATCTCAGTCTGTATGAAGATGGTAGTCTTCTAGCTGAACTTTAGGTGAAGCCTGTGTGGTTGGGTCAGATTAAGGAGAAGCAATTATCAGATGAAAAGTTGGGTCCCTTAGTTCAACAAGTTGAAAGTGGTGTAATAGGGATTTTGGAATGAGTAAGGATGGAGTGATGTGTTTCCGTGGAAGAGTTTGTATGCCCATTGATTCAGATTTGAGACAAATGATTCTGCGAGAGGCACATAGTAGCCTTTATGCTATGCTCCCCAGAGGAAATAAAATGTATCGAGATCTACAGGAGCAGTATTGGTGGCCAGGGTTGAAGCGAGAGGTTACAAATTTTGTAAGTAGGTGCTTGACGTGTCAGCAAGTGAAGGCGGAACATCAATTGCCGTCGGGATTGCTACAACCAGTGAAGATTCTATTATGGAAGTGAGAACGGATAACGATAGATTTTGTTAGTGGGTTACCCTTAACACCTACTAAGAAAGATTCCGTCTGGGTAATAGTGGATCGATTGACAAAGACTGCCCATTTTCTACCAGTTCGTACGGATTTCTCACTGCAGAAGTTGGCTAAGTTGTATATAGCGGAGATCGTGAGGTTGCATGGGGTACCAGTGTCTATTATATCGGACAGGGACCCTAGGTTTACATCACGGTTTTGGAAAGCTTTACATGAGGCTCTGGGAACAAAGTTAAACTTCAGCATGGCTTTTCATCCTCAGTCAGATGGTCAGTCGAAAAGAGTAATCCAGATTTTGGAAGACATGTTAAGGGGTTGTGTGATTGACTTTAGAGGTAGTTGGGAGGATTTTCTACCGTTGGCAGAGTTTGCGTATAACAATAGCTATCAGTCCAGCATTCAGATGGCACCCTATGAGGCATTCTATGGTCATAGGTGTCGTACTCCTACTTGTTGGACTGAATTGGGCGAACGACAGTTATTGGGTCCTGAGATGATATCAGAAATAGAAGAAAAGGTAAAGGTAATTCGGGCTCGGTTAAAGGAAGCTTTAGATAGACAGAAATCGTATGCGGATCTGAAGCATAAGGATACTGAGTTTGCGGTGGGAGATCAGGTCATTCTAAAGGTCTCACCTTGGAAGAGGATCTTTAGGTTTGGAAGGAAGGGAAGTTGAGTCCTAGGTTCATCGGATCGTATCGTGTGTTGAAGCGTGTAGGATCAGTGGCTTATCAGCTTGAGTTACCTCTGGAGTTGAGTCAGATACATAACATTTTTCACGTCTCAATGTTAAGGCATTACCGATCGGATCCGTCTCATATAGTACCAATAGAGGAGGTTGAGTTAAGGCCTGACTTGTCTTTCGAGGAGGAACCGAAGAAAATCTTAGATCGTGATGTTAAGGTGCTAAGAAAGAAGTCCATACCGTTGGTTAAGGTTCTATGGCGTAATCACGGAGCGGAGGAAGCTACATGGGAGCCTGAGGATGCAATTTGGCAACAATATCCTCACCTCTTTTAACCTGGTAAATTTCGAGGATGAAATTTTCTTTAAAGGGGTAGAATGTAATATCCTAAAAAAAAATTGAGAATCGATATGTTGCATAATTTTGGTGCTTAGCTAATGAAATGATTCAATATGTGTGTTTTAATAGTCTCGAGAAAGCTCGGGATTTAATTGGATTTTGGAATAAATTTTGGTAAATAGTACTTTATTAAAGTGGAACAAGTAACCTTGATGTTTAAGGAAATTAAGTGGAAAAAGTTAGCATAAGATGAGCAAGTAGTAAATGGGATTATGGCGCCATGAGTGTTGCTTGAGGGAGGAGGTTCGAATCCCTTGTTATGCATGAGAATTTTATTTTTCTTGCTTTCCATCTTCATAGTGTCGGTCAAGCTAGCAATTATGGTAGGTTGGACTTTATTTTTTTATGGTGAGGTGGCTAAGAGAAATGGCAAGTGCAAACTTAAGGTAGGGAATAATAGGAATAAGGCATGTAGGGAAACACAAGGCACATTATAAGGAATGTGTTTTGGAAAGTTTGGAATGGCCAAACTTTGACCTTGGTGTCCATGTATTTGGACGATTTTGGGAGCTAGGGGGTGACCGAATTTTGTTGAAGGCTTTGGTAAGGTTGGTAGCTAGTTGGTCATTTGGCATTTGGTCATTTTGTGTTTTTCTCAAAAGCATTTTCTCTCCATCTTTCCTCTCCCTAGCCGAATGCACATTGAGCATTAGGTAACCATCTTTTGTTTTTCTTTTGGTCATTCCATTTTGACCATTTTGGTCTTAATTTGCCTATTCTCTCAAGTCATTTCCCCTAGTGCCAAAAACACCAAAACCTTGAAGGCCATTTTCTCTTTTCTTTTCTTCCTCCATTGCCGAATGCTCTCTAGCCTCAAATCTCTCTTTTTGTTTATCTTCTATTCTTGAAATGAACCAAAACCGAAACACTTAATTGTCTTATACTTTTATTTCATAGCCGAATTTTTCACCACACTTATCTTCTGCTCAAATCATTTCATTCTTTTCTTCTCACACTTTGATCACTCGGTAAGTGGCTAGTATAATACTTTAGTATTTTTATTTTCCCCTTTTCCTTTGTGCTGAAATTTCATGTTGGTGTGTGATGGTCTTTTTGGATCGATATCATCATCATACCATGACTCACTCAAATCTTTTCTCTACCTTAGAAACTTAGTGGAAGGCCGAAATTTGGAGTGTCCGAAATCATCGTGAATCGCTAGGATTCAGTCCAAAGTTTTAAGGAAAGGGTTTTCATCAAGGATTCCATATTACTCATTATTTCGTTAATGATGGGGTTTACTAATCGATGTTACTTTAGGGACGCTATCGCTTGATTTTCATCCTTTGAACGTAAGGATTTTGTGGTAAGCCGATTTTGCTTCTTTAAACCAATAGTCTTAATTTTCGAAATAATAGTTGGACTAATATTCTTGTGTCATTGGAGGTAAACAAGATAGGGTCAAAAAGGGTGGTGAATAGTGATCAAAAGAAGGGCGGGTTCGCTATTCCCTCTAGATTCAAGCGAAGGGCTATTTCGGCAATCCGAGATTTTCCACCGGGTTGTGGACCTCATCTGTAAAAATTAGTTATTTGAGGTTGTTCGTAGTCGTGAGGCACCGACGATCCAGGATTTTCCACCGGGTTGTGAACCGTCAACCGGGAAAACTGACAAATAGTAGTTGTTCAAAATTCTGAGGGTAAAAATCTAGACCGCTTATCTTAGAATAGATTTATTTTAAGTGTTAAGTGTTCTAATCTAGCGTTATAACATTTCTAGGTGTCGACGATCAGGAAAGTGTAGTGCTCACCGTAATCAGGTGTGTAATCTCACACTAAATATCATGGGTTAGATGACTATACCATAGTAAACGTTGGATTAAAAATCGCAAAGTTGGTGAAATCAGAAAATATGGTATTATTAACACTTTAATGTTAAGATCATGAAATCGGTATTAAGATCGTGAAAATTTTGAAATCGCCCTTAATGGGCTAAAACAATAAAAAGTGATAAATGGGCCATATGTGATATTTTGGGCCACATGTGGGATATGAGATGAAATAGGCCAAATTGTGAGATGGGCTAAAATGTGATATGGGCCAGATTGTAATAATTTTTATAATGGGCCTTATGTTGGAATGATTATATGAATAAATTATTATGCATGTTACATACCTGATTTGCATGGGTTGGGATTTTGATGAAGAGAAATTCTGGTGGCTTGTCCACGATTTGATATATGGCTTTATGCCCAGTTTGATATATGGCTTAATGCCCAGTTTGGTGTGTTGGCGGGGTGGGTGACTAAAGCTCCCCATAGGTGTGCTGGTTGGTACGGGTGGTGTGTAGCGGATGGAAATTTAGGTTTAGTTTTGGGAATTACATATCACATGCATTCTATACATGTTAAATTGTTATATTTGTAATGGGCTCAGACCCTAATAAATGCTTAAATGGTTTTGGCCCAATGGACTATGGTAAGTGAGTTACATACTGAGTTCTAAGTAACTCACCCTATTTTCTTTACCCTTCTTAGGTAATGATCAGTGACGGAGGCTTGGGCCTGGGGCGACTCAATGGAGGCCATACTATGAATAATGGGTTATTTAAATTTCAGATTTCTTTAAAGTACTTTTAATATTTTCTATTTATGTTATGTTGTAATAAGGCCTCTGGTTAAATTTTATGGATGTTTTACCTATGGATGGATTCTATGATATGCTTTAAAGTACTTAAGTGGGATTTTATTTTTCTAAAATAGAAATAAATGTTTTCCGTAAATAAACGTGAAAAAAAGGGTTTCATTCTTAAATATTTTAACTCGAAAGTTTCTTTGTAACAATTCTTTTAAAATCTTTGTTTTCAAAAATTTCTTCGAACTCTCTTAAATTCTTGGAACATTAAATAAATTTTTCTTAGGTTTTTAAATTATAAATTTTTAGGTCTTAAATTATTAGATTTAACAATCAAACTCGGTTTTCAATAAACACCTTTTCAAAATCTTTTTTTGAAAATCAGTTTTCTTTGAATCTTTAAAAGACTATATGTATGTTCAATTCGTGTGACATGTCAAATCAGGTCTTAACGCATAGACCGAGTTTGGGGTGTTACATTTTATGGTATCAGAGCCAGTTTCAAAACTCAGCTATGGTTTGGGTTCAACAATAATTTTCGTTGAAAACTGTTTTGAATTTATAGAATTTATGATTTAAAGGTAGTATGGCATCACGAGCATCCGGAACCAAGTCAAGTAAGTATTCGTATACTAAATGATTATTATTGTGATATGATCATAGGAACACTCTAGAACTTCTAGTTTTAGGTGTTGAAATTGTAGAGATTGAGACTATAGGATGTGATTACGAAAACAACTCTATCTCTTATATCTCATAAAATATCAATTATAAACACTAAAATAGTATTCTGATTCATAAAACTTGTAATCAGATTAAACTGAATTAGTCAATATGAGCGCTAGAGGACGTGGACGTGGTAGACGTGGCCGTGGTAGAGGTCGAGGTGCTAGAGCAGTGTCTGAGGCATCGGGACATATGCCAGAAATGGATGCACCGCATCACCTGTGTCGGGAAATGGATCCCATGACCATATGAGATAGGACATTGCTTGGACCCAAGCAATGTTGCGAGTCCTAGAAAGGGTTGCTGGGGCTAGAACTGGGCTAGCAGCTCGTGGATCAATATCGGAATGACTTAAGTCAAGTGGTGACGAGGTTTTAGGGGTGTCTCAAGTGTAGCTCCAAATGTAGCGGAGTATTGGCTCAAGGAAGTCGAGTGAATCATGGATGATTTGGAGTGCACCGCCGAGCAGAAACTGAGAAGAGCGGTGTCCTTGTTAAGGACGAGGCGTATCAATGGTGGCTTACTATTCGAGAAGGCACTCAGGCTGAACATGTTACTTAGGATTTCTTCAAAACTGCATTCCAAGGAAAGTATGTCGGGGCAAGCTATGTGGATGCCCGAAGGAAGGAATTCCTTAATCTGGTTCAAGGAAATAAGACGGTGGCCACTTACGAGGCAGAATTTCTACGCTTGAGTCGTTATGCTCGGACAATAGTGCCAACTGATCATGAGTGCTGTGTACATTTCGAGGATGGGTTGAATGATGAGTTGCGGGTACTGATAGCCCCACAACAAGTAAGGACTTTTGCCACGCTTGTGGAGAAAGCCAAAATAGCTGAAGAGGCTAAGAACTCGAACGTCAAAACCGGAAAGAGGCAAAGGCAAGAGGGACTTTAAGTACTCAGGTTCTGCTAAAAGGTTCCAAAAGAGGCCTCGAAATGATGAGCCAGCTCAAGCTAGAGCACCTGTGGCTACCAATCAGATTCAACTATGTGCTGGCTGTGGAAGACGACACCCAGGTGAATGCTAGAAAAGAACCGTTGGGTGTTTCAAATGTGGCTCTAAGGACCACCAGCTTAAGAATTGTCGTCGATGGACTGCTCCGACTCAAGAAGCTCGTAACCCTGATGCACAGCCAACTAGAGGCACTCAGCAGCCACCGAGGGGCCGTGGACCAGGTCGGGGTGGTAATGGCCCCGGACGAGGTCAAGGTGCACCGGGTAGAGGTAATGGCTTCAGAGGTAACGCGGAGCCAAGACAACCGGGGTTAGTCTATGCGGTCATGTTTGCAATGCAGCCAAGCCCAACCTAATTTTCCATCCTCTACATCACCTGAATCAGCCAAACGCCCGTGGCACCAAGCCACTGTGGTACCAAACCACTGGTGGTTCCAAACCACTGGTGATAGAGTCAGTAAATATAATATGTTGGGCCAGAAATAAACTATGCAGTGCCAAACCACTTGTGGTACCAAACCACTGAAACATAGTCACTGGATAAATTATGTGGGGCCACCCCACTGTGGTACAAAACCATTGGTGATAGTCTTAGAATCACACTTCCCTTTTCACATCATATCCCAAGCCCATGCACATATTGACATAATAATACGAATGCAAACATGCTCCCAAAGCACAATGGTGAATTATATCATACACTCATATAATCAAAAGTAGAACGGTATAGGTACTTACCCGGTGTCACCAACTTTACCCATGAGGGTATCTCGACTATCTAAACAGTTATTTCGGCTTTCAACCAGCACTGTTAATAATAAAAATCACTAAAGTAAAGTCTGAACGTACACACCTGATAACGCGTAGAACTGGACTCTCTACATCGACATTTTCGCTAACAGGGATAACGACTATCTACCTTCCTAGGCAGACGTCGGCTCTCTACCACAACCCGCTAAAAGTTTTGAACCGCCGACACAGCACGCCTTTTAAACTTATGAACCGAGACTAGGGGTTCACTCCCTTCTTTTCATTGACCAGCACTTACATCCATGGAGAATCTTTGGTCAGTACAATACTATAACAGAAACAACGGTTATCTAACAACGATATCAGACTAAGGCGGCAAATAAACAATAAATGACCAAACGAATAGAATCAGAGGGTAACTCCTTACCTTTGTTACTAACGTGAATAAGCTAAACTGCTTGGGAAAGAACTTTCGACAACACAAGAAGTCTTAGAACTTCTCTTCCTGATATTCGGCTACTAGCCATGAAACATGAGAGAACACGTTACGGAAGGATGAGTAGTCGGTTTGTTGAATAAAGATAAAGGAGATGAAAAGAAACCAAAGAGAATACCTTACCTTGATCAACGAAAAATGAACACTAGAAGGTTGGCTTGTGAAACCGACTGAGTCCTTAGATAATACCAAGTTAGAAGTGATTCCCAACACTGATCAAAAGAAATGGCCTTTCGGCAAAACCAAAATGAGAAGGGACCCTTTTTATCCCCTATCGGCCAACATCCCACTTACCAAAGACCACCCGAATGCAGGCTAAATGAATAAGAGAATTCAAGAATGAGCCCCCTACAATCGGCCAAAGCCCCAAAGGAATCGAGTCAGCACCTTCGGTTTAAAAACCAACGAGAGTAAAGAAAAAGAATGAATAGAAAAGAAGAAGAAGAATCCCTTACCAAAAATAACAAGGAGATGTCGTTTGAGAAGGCTATATTTGGCTACTAACAAAACAATGGGAGATGCCTACAGCTGACACTCTGGAAGTTTTGGCATCCACAAGGTATGAACAACAAGAAGAGAAGAGGAAGAGGAGAAGAAGGTTTTGGCTTGGCAACAAAGGAGATGATAGGAGAGGAGGTTAGGTTATAGTGCTTAAGAGAAGAGCAAAGAAGAAGAAAAGATTCGGCAAGGGCTTCAAGGAGTTTCGGCTAACACATGAAATAGGAAAAAGATGTAGAAAGAAAAAATAAAATGATGAGGGAAAGGGAGTAGAGAGCTACGATTTTCTTTGGTAACAACAAGGAAATGAGACCAAATGATCAAAGAGTTGAAGAAAAGGGAGGACCCTCTAGACAGTTTCGGCTTAACACTTACTCAAAAGACACTTGCATAAACGGTACTACACCACACCCCTTATGACTGAATGAGCAAAACAAAAGCAAAGGATCAAGTGCCACCAGCCTCAAGAATTTTGTCACACCACCCAACTAGCACAAAACTGAATTCTCCTCCCCCTTTCAAGCTCCCCACTTCCAGCCATCAATTCCACCAACTTGAAATCCCTCGATTTGCTCCTACTTTCACTCCCCTTCTCTCATTCGAATTGGTTTGACCAATTCAAATCCCTTCAAGCATTCTTGTCCACCCATTTGAATATGTTGACCCATTCAACCATCATCCTTGGAGAGTCCCTATTGAATCCACCTTTTCCCCATCCAGATGCCAAAAATAAAGCTTCAAAGTGAGGCTTATGAGATTCGAACCTCTTCCCCATACTGCTTCCTTGTGACGCCACTTCCTTGCATCCTAAGTGGCATCTTCATGCCACTTTGCCACACCACTTCTTGTGTCAACAAACACAAGTAATTACCCTTAAGGCCTGCCTCAGCTAGCTCTCCCCCTAAAGCGCCTTAAACAAAATTTTCACCAAGGCTCAAGCTTAACTCCGAGCCTTCACGGGCCCCCAAACACACCAAATTAACGGATAAATCATGCCAAACACACAGAAACATAAAATGCTGAGCCCTTAATACCAGGATGTTACAGAAATTGGTCGTGTGGGCCCAATAGGCTTGTGTGTCCCACACGGATAAAATTTACGAAAAATGGAAGAAACTAAATTGGGCTATGTAGATCACATAACCGTGATTGAACTTGGGCCAAATAGGCCACACGAGCGTGTGGGCCCATTTGGGCCGAATGTTGGTCTTTGAGCCTATTTACACTTTTTCGACCAAATAGATTATCTATGTCGCACGATGTGACTGTAGGCCTTTGGAAAGGCCGTTAACTGTACTGAGACCCCTAATGAGTAAAATGACTAAAATACCCCTAGGGAGTAAAATGATTGAAATACCCCTAATGAGTAAAATGACTGAAATACCCCTAATGTGTAAATGACTAAAATACCCCTAAAAGGCAAAATTATTATTTTACCCCTAATACATTAAAATGACTATTTTACCCCTAGAGTTAGATTGACAGATGAAAACAAGTATTGTATGATTGTACTGAGTAGGACATGTTGCATACACGAAATATTGATGACATGGCATACTGTATTGGGTTGGGATTCTGTTATGGAGGAAGTACTATTACTAGTGGCTCTGCCACACCTACTGATACTGGTGGCTCTGCCACAATTATTGTTACTAATGGCCTTGCCACATATATTATACTTGTGACTGACAGCTCTCTGCGTTATTATTACTGACAACTATGCTACAATATTGGTGTGAGGGCTGGGTGGGTCGACTTTGTCCCCACATGGTGTGTTGGATTGGTACGGGTGGTGTGCTAGCTGGATTGGGGTGGGTTTGCATACTTACACCACATCGATCATCATGTCGGGCTTAGGCTTACACTTTATTCTTGTATTGGGATAAGGCCCACTTTGCATCATTCTTGGCGGGGCTAAGGCCCAATTTGTTACTACATGTACTACTGATTGAGGGATAGGGGATTACACACTGAGTTCTCGTAACTCACCCTTTTCTTTTAACTATACATGTAATCCCCAGACTTAGGCGATTTGGAGCTGCGAGGGACTCGGAGGGGGCCACACAATCGAGGATGTTTATTTAAACGTAATCTTTTAAATATTTTATATTGGGTTGGTTTTTTTTTTGTAATAAGGCCTCTAGTAATTTTTAATTTCTTTTATTTGGGGTTTTTAATTTCTTATTTTGAACTGCTAAACAGACACAAATAAGTTTTCAAACTAATAACTGTTTTACAAGGCAAACGCATATTTTCAACTTCATGATAACTGAAAATAGAGTAGCTTTCGCGAATTTAAACCAACAGTAACAAACATGGTATCCGTTTTACTAGGTATTGGATTTCATAACTTATCAATTGTTTTCCCAAGAAATAAGAACTAAATGGATTTTTACTCGAATGATTTCTCCCACCAACCATGGTTTCGAAAAACCCTTCGATGTGACACTCCAGATTCAGCCGTAACGTCTAGGTCGGGTTTGGGGTGTTACATAGGCACTTGAAGTTAGAATGTGAAATTTCAAAGTTAATTTTGGGATATCTGTTATGTCTATAAGTCAAGAGAGAGCATCAAATACTATTTGTAATATTACATTCTGGTATGAGTTCTGATTTGGAACAGATTATCATGGATTTCGTTTATGGAATGCCTTTGAAAAGGAGGAAGGAAAATTTGATTTGAATAGCTATTATTAGGTGAGAAATTTTGAGGATGAAATTTTCATAAGGGGGAGAGTTGTAACAGCCTATTTTTTCAATGGTGTCGGAAACAGTGGTTTCGGGTATATTTTTAGGGTTCCGAGTGTGAGACTAGGAATTTATAAGGTTTTTAGTAATTTTTAATTTAATTTAGGAGGTTAATTTCATCTAAAATTGATTAAAAATAATTTGAAAATTTAAAAAAATATTTTTGAAAAATTAATTTTAAAGATTTTAAATAATTATTAGTGAAAATAATCAATTTGGGTTTAAAAAGAATTTTAAAATAATTTTTATTGGGGGAAATTTGAGTAAAATTTAAATGCTAATTAAATAGGATTTAATTGTAAAAAAGGGAAATTTTAGAGTATTTATATGGAAAATAAACCTTAAAATTCAAAATTTTAGAGGGAAATGATTAAATGGTTAAGTAAGGGAAATGTGGGAGTGGCCATTAGGCAAATTTCCCAATTTTTAAATTTCTAGCTAGTGGTTTCAGTTTTAAAACTAATGTATCTAGCCCACTTTTCACATATTTTACATTAGATTAGATAGCTTTAAATTTTTATTTTTATTTTTTTGCATGATTTTAAAGATCTATCATCAAAGAATAGGTCCAACCAATTTCCTTCTCAAAATACTCTCTCAATTCACCTGAAATTATTATTAAAAGTAGCCAAAAATATTTTGAAATTTCTCAAGTTTCTTGAATCAAGATTTTAATCAATGAATTTAGAGTGAATCAAAGGTAATATTCAATCCTAAATTTCTTTTTATGATGATTAGAAATATTTTTACATGATTTGGAAGTCAATTAAAGGATTTTTATCAATGTCATCTTCTTCCAAGAACACATGGTTCTTTAATGGTGGATCTTGAATTTTGAGAGGAAATCCACAAATCAATGGATGTTCCAACTCAAAATGGATCTATTAAAAGGTTTTTGATCTTATTTACCAAGATTAAACATGATTTGTGAGGTAATTTAGAGAAATCTGAATTTCATCATCTTCATGAACCGATTTTCCAGAATTTTGTGAAATTGATTTAAAGATGAAATTGATGCTTAGTATAAGTGTATTTGGTCTAGTATTGATGATTGGAAGTGTTTAGGAGGGCTGGAGATATCACTTTTTTGAGGAATTAAGTTTTTGACTTGATGTTACAAATCTGGTAAGGTATCTTTGTGAGAGGATTTTGATTAGTATAGTTAATTAAAATTCGTGTTTCTTATATCATTGGAAAAGTGGTAATGTATACTTTATCCTTGTTCAAGCTTTGAATCTTGAAGAGGACCAAGCTAACTGGAATTGAAGCTTAGATTTGCTTCGTTGATCATTTATTTGTGGTAGAATAAATTGTGTGGTGAGTGTTTTTAAGGGCAATTTGGTAAATTGACCCTAATTTATGTTTAATTAGTAGCTTAATTGATTAATTCAATTGATTAATTATGGTTGAATGACCGATTTTTGCAAGAATTGATATTATATAATACAGGAGTTGATTTTTTTATTTAATAATGGTAAGTAAGCATTTCGATGGTTTTGTACAATTTAAATAGTTTAATTATATTGATAATTAAAGCATATTTACTGGAGTTTTTTTATCATGATATATTGGTGTTACAATTGGTAATTGAACAATGGAAAATGGAAAATGAAATGCTTGATTTAATTGGATGTTAAATGGCTATGTTACATGTTACACATAAGCATTTCGTCACATTAATTTGAGCATAATAATGACTGATTTATATGCTATGTTTGAGTGAATACATTGGCAACATGCATGGTGAATCCATTGGATATAGTTGGCATGCCATAAGATTTGTGAGTACTTACCTTTATTTGTGACATTGTGAGCATATGGCTCTAGGTGGATTGATTTGTTTGGAGTAGATAAGGGAGTGTTGAGCATGAGTCTCCACTCATTTGGTTATTTGAGACGCTATAAGGAAGCGTCCGCTTCGGCCTGCTCAACTCGATGGACTATATTTGATATTTGTAGGAGTTCGGAGATCCGTTTATCTAATGGATGATCATCCGATTAAGCCATGGGAAGTGTATGACAATATATTTATGTGTGATTATTCTTATATCATTCAATGTTTGTAAGCCATGAGTAATTGATTCTTGATATTGATAAAGCAGATGGAAATTAAATTGACATGTTTCTTTATTATGGCTGATAATTGGTGATTGATTGGATGTGATTTAAGCATGATTTGGATGTTGATTTACTAGTCATATTTATTAACATTCATTGAGCTTTTTAAAGCTCACACCCTCACAATTCGTGCAGATAATCGTCGGGCTTGAGGAGCTAAGGAGCTGAACAAGAGAGTTCCAAGAGACTTAGGCTTGGTAGAAACTTTATTACACGTTTTAGGTATTGTAATCAGGCATTGTGGAACTCCCCATAATTAGTTTAATTTTGGTTGTAATTGGACTTTGGATATTGGACATTTTATTTTTGATGGTTTTATAATAATTTTGAGGCATGTTTGAGTTTAATTATTAAATGATTTACGGTGTATTGTTGCTTGATAACAATGTGATTGATAACAAGGTGTGTGAGGCATGAAATTTATACTAACGATTGTTTAAATGAAAATTCCATGGAGTGGATTGCTAGCGAATAAGGTACGCCACTTGTTTGATTTATTCAGTTTTTGTTATGCATGAAATTGATTGCCTAATTCTATATAATTGAGGCTTAATTGATGTCAACAAATTTAATTGAAGGTGTATGTATATATATGTTAATTAATCATAGTTAAATCGGGTTTAATTGGCCATTAAAATACGCAAAATTGGGTTTTAAAATGAGTTTTTCGCAAAAATAGGTGCATTGGCTTTCACCCAGGCGTGTGCCTGTCCACACAGACGTGTGAGGGGTTGCATACGGGTGTGTGGGTAAGTGACATGGGCGTATAGAGACTAGAGCTATCACACACGGGCGTGTACAATCAGCCTAAAAGTTTTTCACGATTCAAACACGATTTCTTAATGACACACGATCTGGGGGACACAGCCGTGTGGGTTTTTGGGGTTGAATTTTTATCTTTTTAAATTGGTATTCTAATTTGTTTAAGTTACAATTTAGTCCTGAAAATTGATTAGTCTATTTAGAGCCTTAGATGATAAGGAAACTTGGTAAAATTTGATAAGAACGCACTTAATTAATAATTTGGAATAGGTCTTGATAGTTTGTATTTGTTACTATTTAGTCCATAGTAATAAAACTTGAATTTGACATAATAAATGAACTTAAATTAAGTTGAAATTTTAGTCTTGAATAATTTAGCTAAAAGAAGGTCGGTAAACACTTAGATCTAAAAGACTTTTAAAAATATTAAATATGGGGTGTATATTGTGTCCGTAACCTATGAAGAAATCCAAACCCCACAGAAAAGCCCTTCATGGATGATCAATCCAGCTATCCATTCCTTATGCATCCATGCTAATCACACATCTCGGCCCCTTACCCGCAAGCATTAACTCAAATGCCTTGTTGATCTCGAGAAAGGCACAATGGTCTCCTTCTTACACTAACAGATGAAGTAGGCACCTCGAGCCTCCAACCTGCAAGACACAAATCATAAGAACGAAATATTGAATGTCGAACGAAGCTCACTTTTTTTTCTCACATTTCATAACAAACAAACAAATAATTTATATAATGGTTAGGTTCATTTTCTTCTCATTTTTCATAGCAAACAAACAAAGAATTTATCCCAATGCACTTCTAAAAACTCAATACCATCAACACAACAAAGAGCTGTTTTTTTTTCAATTCCCATAACTATTTTTCAATTAAACAAAGGACTTCAAATTTGAGTGCCAAATAAAATCAAAATAGGCTCATATGAACAAAACAGAAATGGGAACAGTTCATCTTTCTTTTCCTCATATTTATTAGCAAACAAATAAAGAATTATCCATATGTACTTCCAAGAACTCAACCCCATCAAGGCAAAGAAGATCGTCGAACAAATGAAGAGGGGTCTCTTCCTTGCTATGGCAAGCAAGACTGTCGAACAACAAGGGAATTAATTATAGAGAAGAAACAAGAATGGAAGCTCTAGCAATGAAAAATTAATCCAAGTTCCCAAAACCAAACAAAAACAAGAAAGCGAAACTAATTCTTCGAGATCTATGTTAATTTTGAGACCTCTTGTTAGTTGTCACAATGAAGTGCAATCTGCCCTAGAGCCACACTTAGAACCATAATCCCTTTATATGTGTGATGCTTTTAAGAAGAATGTAAAGCAGATGTACCCAAGCCTAAAGGGAACCGAAAAACAATTGTACAAAGTGTTAAGAAAATTAGAAAATCAAGTAACACGCCTAACTTGAAAACAAGATAACTAGAAAAGATCAATCAAAAGCCTTCATGACAAAGACAAGAAAAAACATTGGTTTAACCATCCATTATTGACATAAATCTGCTTCAATCACTAGTCTTCACCCAAGAGAACCTTTCCTTAAATCAACTACTCGCTTCCATGCTTATGTCCAAGATTTGCAAATTCGCTCCACTAAACCCCCGAACAAAACCAAGCTTATGGATCAAGCTAATCTTTGGCATTCATCCATATTACATCGCAGTAGCAAGCATCATTTTAGAATCTTATTTGAAATGTCATCAATGAACTAATTTTTGGCAATAAATCTTAACTCCTCAAGCAGGATATCCAGGAATAAAAGGCGTAAATGTAATATAACTGGTGACAAGAATATTGATCGTGGTGTGCTTACCAACAAAGCACACTCGAGCAATACCGTAATACTTAATTCAACAAACGATAATATATTTACTATAAACAAACTTTCTTTCAAACTACTTTTAATTTGAACATAAAACAATTCAATATTTAGAACTTCACCATATCTCATGATCCATAGATAACCAATCTCTTCAAACTTACAATACCAATTCAAAATCCAAAATTCTAGATCACGACATGCATTGGAATGAAGAAACCATCCCCAATACTATCATCAAGAAAGAGCATGCAACAACCAAACACCATTATGCTCTCAATGACTCTTAATAGCTGATTGTCAAAATCATTACAATCTCTATCATCCCGTTAATCCAAGTGCTTCCACATGAGATACCCTCTTTGATAATAGGTTTCAAGAATAATGGATTTACAAAGTTAAGCCATTTTAGTTTTTCCTATATATTTTCTAGGTTCTAAACCAGAATTGTCAAGCAATAATTCAAAATTGGACATGCTCGATAGGCGTGATACAACTTTATGAATAAAAGTTCAATCACCGTTATTGAAGAAATTGCCCTAAAATGTCACTATTACCCTAAAACTCAACACATGAAGGAACCGCAATCCAGCTTAAAATTAGGGGAGAAAAATGGAAAATGATAAATCCTACTAGCAACAATGGAAGCAAATAACTCAAGTTTTCATGGATATTAGATTCCAACCTCACCGATAACTAGATTAAATTAACTCAGAGTTGCAATATGCGACGCATCACTATATCAGGCAGTACAATGAACTGTATCATCTCACGCCACAAGGAATCATACACACACATATATATATTACACCTACACGCACTCAAGATTAATGAAAAGGCATACTAATTTCACCTCCTAAAATCCCATGCATGGAAATTGCGAGAATCGACTTTCCGGAACTTGTCCAAAGAAATCTCACTCATTATCGAACGATGAATGGCCCTTGCCGAGAACCCATTTTCGATGATGCCATGCTCCATATGACTTAAAATTTTGCCTCAATGCATTCTTAACTCGCAAAATTTCCTTCAATCAATAAATTTCAAAGAAGGAATATCTATATGTTCTTACACGCAAAGAAAGAAATATAATTCTACAATAAAGTGAAATGGGATAAAACTATAGCATCATTCATATCCTAACTAATCCAAACTAGAAAATCTCGATCTCTAGAAAATGTAAAATAAAATCACATTTGTTTAACTAAAATAGGCAAGAAATGAAATCCTTAAAGCAAGTAAGCAACGCACCACTCGAAGTTCATCATCTAGAATGACTTGATCGAGTCAGATTACAATCAAGCGATTCAGATAGTGCACAATAGCGAAGTTTCCCTAGGCCCACCGCGTTGGTCACCAATGGACCTATTCCGTCCCCTCGATTAGGGTTATGGGTCTCGTTGATCCGCCCCCGGGATTAGTATCAAAGCAGACGGGCTTGGGTAAAAGAAGTTAGCAATTGAACTCTTCGACGAGTGGGAGAGACGAGTGGGAAGTGCAACCGAGATGTGAGGAAATTTTTTGAAGTCGAGACGATGGGAAGGGAATGGTGAGACGATGGGAAGGGAATGGGAAGGAATGGCTGAGACGATGGGAAGGGAAGAAGGAATGAGAAGAAGAAGGAAGAAAGAGAACGACTGAAATCTTTGGAAAATGACTTACCAAAAAATTTGGTAAGACGTTTTACACAAATAAGGAAGACATTTTACCCGTGTTTGTAAAATGTTTTCCTTGAGGAATTCATTTTCCTTCAACCAAACACTGGAAAAGGTGGAAAATGTTTTCTGGAAAACATTTTCCACCAAACAAACAGACCCTAAAATCGGGTTAGTTTTACCATAGGTTGTAAAAGGATGAAAATGTCCTTTCATTAAATTACCTAGGAAAAGTTTAAATTTGGCTAATAGTTTACTTCTGCATTAATAAATAACTAATAATTAGATAAGATTAAGGTGTTATAAGGTCGGGGTGGGTCTTAGGTGGTCGTTAGATGGAGAGTTAGTTAGGTGGCTAATGTAATGCTTCAAATTCAGTTCGGTCTGTCTCGGTCAGGTTTAGGGTGTCACAATGAATCACAGTACCATTCACACAATCACACTGTCAAACTAACAATTTTGCTAACATATCAATCTTTTAGGGTTGGAAATATGCCAAGTCCAGGCACTTACAAAATTAATTATTTGGCTACTAAGCCAATCCAATCAGCAAGCTAAATAATCAATTATATAAAAAAAATTATCATTTTTAATTAAGTTTTTGAATTTAGGACATACACATTATTTTTTGCTTTTGTAATACCCCATTTATGCTCGGGCCCATATAGATAAAACAAACCAGAATAAAAAATATATATAAAATAAATGTCCAGTTTTATAGTCCATTTTACAAGCCAAATGCCCAAAATAGATTACATAACCCACTAACCCAACACCTAAATTACCCGAAGCCCATTACAACCAAAATCCATACCCAGACCCAATCCTAAACCTATGCGGCCCAAAAAGGCCCAAAGCCTAAAACAGTTTCAAAAGCCTAGGGTTTCTGAAACCCTAGGCGCCGCAAGCCTCATCAGCCCTTTCCCTCATGCCGCAAGCCTCAATCAACCCCTCGTCCAGCCGTAATCAGCGCGAATAGCACTCTACATCATCGAATCTATCGTTGGCCACCTGCAAAAAAGGAAAGAACACCACAAGAAAAGGAAAGAATGACAGAAAAACTAGCAAAATGGATTTTGTTTCTATTTTTTCGATTTATTTAGGGGCTATATAAAACCCAAAGCAACCTGTAACATTGACAGAGGCATATGTACAAATATATACAAAAATAATCCCAAATTAGCAAAGGTTTCTTTTATTTTTCCTTTTTCTTTTCATTTACGAGTACATTTATTTTTTATTTTTGTTTCATTTCTTTTAAAACCACACATATAATATATATAAAATACTTTAAAAAAACTTACATCTTTTGGGGTTCCGGCCACCGCGTGGTGGCCGACGGCAGATGGCAACGAGTCGCGCTGGAGGGCCTGCCGAAAATTGCCCAGGGGAGAGCATTTTTGAAGGCTCTCAAAATTTCTTTTTTCTGCTTGGGAGAAGAATGAAAATTTTAAAAAAAAAATGGTTTATATAAGCTTCCAAAATGGCGCCGTTTAGGGGCTGGCTACAATGGCCCAAAACAACGTCGTTTCCTCCTTTTAACCGGCACACTGACCCGACCCACTACAAGGATCTGCGTGTTTTTATAAAATGGGTTATTTGCTGCTATAGCCATTCCGCATTTTCATTTGATTTAAATTCATTTTTTTAAAATTTTAAATTTTCCCCGGTGGTTTTCTTCTTTGTTCCATTTTTATTTTCACTTTTATCCTTATTTTTAATTATTTTAGTATTCATTAAATTATTATTATTTCTTATTTATATTAGATTATTTTATTAAGTTCAATATTATTCATATATTATATCTTATTTTAAATTTTACACACTAGTTATTATATTATTTTTTATTTTAAATTATATATTATATATTATTATTTTATATTTTATATAACTTCTTAAATTATTTTATCCTTAATATAGTATAAAATTCCATATGTTGTATATTGTTTATATTGTTATTTCTTAAATATGTAGTTTTTATATATCTATTAGATTATTATATTATAAATATTTTTTTTAAAAAGGGTTATATATAATTTATTTATTCAAAAAAAGTATATTATTTCTTTTGTCAATAATATATATACTACTCTTTAGATTTTGCCATATCATTTTTTTTTATTTACAATATTATTCAATATATGTCATTCATTTTACAAATAATCTTGCATGAGAAGTTTTCACATTTATTTGGTAGTTTTTTTTTATCATTTTGCTATTTATTGTTTTATATATTTTATTTGTCCATGCTCTTTTATTTGTTATTTATTTTATGATTACTTTAGTATAGTTTTTTATTCATTGTCTTATATTATTCTTTCATTAATTATCTATATTCGTGCTATTTGCTAATATGATTCGTAATTATGGAGAATTGCTATGTGAAATTGATATTTTGTAATATATATGTGCCATATCTTATTCTAAAGTCACTTTTTATAAAAACACCTTTTGAATTGTCGCATTTTATTCAAATTTTTTAATTATGGTGATACATAATATTTGGGGGCTTCGAGAAAATTTGTGCCCTAACTTACTAGGTTTCGATTTTTCCCATTGAACTTAAAATATTAAGTATCCCTTTTCTTTCGAAATTAAAACTCATAAATTTCAAATTAAAACTTATTCTCGGGAATTCAAAATGTTGCATCCTAACTTATTGGATATGATGTTTTGTGTCTTGAGGTAAGAATTTTCTATAAATAAAGACGAGCCTAGTTTCAAAGTCATGAGATGTTGCATTCTAACTTATTGGGTATAGCATTTTATTTCTTTGAGTTAAGTAAGTCTTGGTTTTCTTTCAAATAAAAGGACCATACTTTAGATTTTTTGAAATTTCGACACTAGGACATTAGATTATCAATTAGGTACCAAATTTTGGGCATTACGAGGGTGCTAACCCTTCCTCGTACGTAATCGACTCCCGAACCCATTTTCTTGTATTTCGTGGTCCAAAATCAATGTTTTGAAATAAAATGTTTTATAAGGTGATCCAATCACACCTAAGTAAAAAAAAAAGATTGGTGGCGAGTCCCGTTTTTGTTTTTTTTTTAAAGTCAACCCCCGCTTTTTAATCAACGTTAAAAATGGTTTCGACAACTTTCTTATAACACAATAGCGAATTTTTCAATTTTCCTTAATAAACATTAAAACAAATCTAATTAAAAAATAAGTATAAATTTCATCAATCATCTCTTGACAACCCTGGAACACCAACTTATTGGTTCCAACCAATCGTCAAAGTTACTACTATTTTACGAATCCAAACTAGTTATGTAATATCCTGATTTAGGGGTTAGGCATTTGATGTGTTTTGTGTGTATGCTTTGTGTGATGTGCTTTTAATGTGCACCCCTAACTAAATTGTTGCGAAAGGGAGTACTGTTTGTGTGGGTAGATAAACAACAACAGAGTTTCGAGAAATTGAAGAAGATTTTGACGGAAGTGCTAGTACTGATTCAACCTGAGGCAGGAAAAGAGTTTATTATTTACTACGATGCATCACACACGAGCTTGGGATGTGTGTTGATGCAAGGTGGAAAAGTGGTGGCTTATGCATCTCGTCAGTTAAGGCCGCACGAAGTCAACTATCCTACTCATGACTTGGAATTGGCTGCGGTGGTTTTGCTTTAAAAATTTGGAGGCATTATCTCTATGGGGAGAAGTTGATCATTTATATAGACCATAATAGTCTTAAGTACCTCCTTACACAAAAGGAGTTGAACTTAAGACAATGGAGGTGGGTGGAGCTGTTAAAAAATTATGACTTCACAATCGAGTATCATCCTAGAAAGGCTAACGTGGTAACAGACGCATTGAGTTGTAAGGTAATATCGGATTTGAGAGTGATGTTCACTCATCTCAGTCTGTATGAAGATGGTAGTCTTCTAGCTAAACTTCAGGTGAAGCCTATGTGTTTGGGTCAGATTAAGGAGAAGCAATTATCAGATGAAAACTTGGGTCCCTTAGTTCAACAAGTTGAAAGTGGTGTAATAGGGGATTTTGGAATGAGTAAGGATGGAGTGCTGTGTTTCCGTGGAAGAGTTTGTATGCCCATGGATTCGGAGTTGAGACAAATGATTCTGCGAGAGGCACATAGTAGCCTTTATGCTATGCTCTCCAGAGGAAATAAAATGTATCGAGATCTACAAGAGCAATATTGGTGGCCAGGGTTGAAGCGATAGGTTACGAATTTTGTAAGTAGGTGCTTGACGTGTCAGCAAGTGAAGGCAAAACGTCAATTACCATCGGTATTGCTACAACCAGTGAAGATTCTATTATGGAAGTGGGAACGGATAACGATGGATTTTGTTAGTGGGTTATCCTTAACACCTACTAAGAAAGATTCCGTCTGGGTAATAGTGGATCGATTGACAAAGACTGCCCATTTTCTATCAGTTCGTATGGATTTCTCACTGCAGAAGTTGGCTAAGTTGTATTTAGCGGAGATCGTGAGGTTGCATGGGGTACCAGTGTCTATTATATCGGACGGGGACCCTAGGTTTACATCACGATTTTGGAAAGCTTTGCATGAGGCTCTGGGAACAAAGTTAAACTTCAGCATGGCTTTTCATCCTCAGTCAGATGGTCAGTCGAAAAGAGTAATCCAGATTTTGGAAGACATGTTAAGGGGTTGTGTGATTGACTTCAGAGGTAGTTGGGAGGATTTTCTACCGTTGGTAGAGTTTGCGTATAACAATAGCTATCAGTCCAACATTCAGATGGCACCCTATGAGGCATTTTATGGTCGTAGGTGTCGTACTCCTACTTGTTGGACTGAATTGGGCGAACGACAGTTATTAGGTCCTGAACTGATATCAGAAACGGAAGAAAAGGTAAAGGTAATTTGGGCTCAGTTAAAGGAAGCTTTATATAGATAGAAATCATATGCGGATCTGAAGCGTAAGGATACTGAGTTTACGGTGGGAGATCAGGTCATTCTAAAGGTTTCACCTTGGAAAAGGATCTTCAGGTTTGGAAGGAAGGGGAAGTTGAGTCCTAGGTTCATCGGATCGTATCGTGTGTTGAAGCATGTAGGATCAGTGGCTTATCAGCTTGAGTTACCTTTGGAGTTGAGTCAGATACATAACGTTTTTCACGTCTAAATGATGAGGCATTACCGATCGGATCCGTCTCATATAGTACCAATAGAGGAGGATGAGTTAAGGCCTGACTTGTCTTTCGAGGAGGAACCGAAGAAAATCTTAGATCGTGATGTTAAAGTGCTAAGAAAGAAGTCTGTACCATTGGTTAAGGTTCTATGGCATAATCAGGAAGCGGAGGAAGCTACGTGGGAGCCTGAGGATGCAATTTGGCAACAATATCCTCACCTCTTTTAACCTGGTAAATTTCGAGGATGAAATTTTCTTTAAGGGGGTAGAATGTAACATCCTAAAAAAAATTGAGAATCGATATGTTGCATAATTTTGGTGCTTAGCTAATGAAATGATTCAATATGTGTGTTTTAATAGTCTCGAGAAAGCTCAGGATTTAATTGGATTTTAGAATAAATTTTGGTAAATAGTACTTTATTAAAGTAGAACAAGTAACCTTGATGTTTAAGGAAATTAAGTGGCAAAAGTTAGCATAAGATGAGCAAGTAGTAAAGGGGATTATGGCGCCATGAGTGTTGCTTGAGGGAGGACGTTCGAATCCCTTGTTATGCATGAGAATTTTATTTTTCTTGCTTTCCATCTTTATAGTGTCGGTCAAGCTAGCAATTATGGTAGGGTGGACTTTATTTTTTTATGTTGGGGTGGCTAAGAGAAAAGGCATGTGCAAACTTAAGGTAGGGAATAATAGGAATAAGGCATGTAAGGGAGACACAAGGCACATTATAAGGAATGTGTTTTGGAAAGTTTGGAATGGCCAAACTTTGACCTTGGTGTCCATGTATTTGGACAATTTTGGGAGCTAGGGGGTGACCGAATTTTGTTGAAGGCTTTGGAAAGGTTGGTAGCTAGTTGGTCATTTGGCATTTGGTCATTTTGTGTTTTTCTCAAAAGCATTTTCTCTCCATCTTTCCTCTCCCTAGCCGAATGCACATTGAGCATTAGGTAACCATCTTTTTTTTTTCTTTTGGTCATTCCATTTTGACCATTTTGGTCTTTATTTGCCTATTCTCTCAAGTCATTTCCCCTAGTGCTGAAAACACCAAAACCTTGAAGGCCATTTTCTCTTTTTCTTTTCTTCCTCCATTGCCGAATGCTCTCTAGCCTCAAATCTCTCTTTTTGTTTATCTTCTATTCTTGAAATTAACCAAAATCGAAACACTTAATTGTCTTATACTTTTATTTCATAGCCGAATTTTTCACCACTTATCTTATGCTCAAATCATTTCATTCTTTTCTTCTCACACTTTGATCACTCGGCAAGTGGCTAGTATAATACTTTAGTATTGTTATTTTCCCCTTTTCCTTTGTGCTGAAATTTCATGTTGTTGTGTGATGGTCTTTTTGGATCTATATCATCATCATACCATGACTCACTCAAATCTTTTCTCTACTTTAGAAACTTAGTGGAAGGCCGAAATTTGGAGTGTCCGAAATCATCGTGAATCGCTAGGATTCAGTCCAAAGTTTTAAGGTAAGGGTTTTCATCAAGGATTCCACATTATTCATTATTTTGTTAGTGATGGGGTTTACTAATCGATGTTACTTTAGGGATGCTATCGCTTGATTTTTATCTTTGAACGTAAGGATTTCGTGGTAAGCCGATTTTGCTTCTTTAAACCAATAGTCCTAATTTTTGAAATAATAGTTGGACTAATATTCTTGTGTCATTGGAGGTAAACAAGATAAGGTCAAAAAGGGTGGTGAATAGTGATTGAAAGAAGGGCGGGTTCGATATTCCCTCTAGATTCAAGCGAAGGGTTGTTTCGGCAATCCGAGATTTTCCACCAGGTTGTGGACCCTCATGCGGTAAAAATCAGTTATTTGAGGTTGTTCGTAGTCGTGAGGCACCGACGATCCAGGATTTTCCACCGGGTTATGAACCGTCAACCAGGAAAACTGACAAATAGTAGTTGTTCAAAATTTTGAGGGTAAAAATCTAGACCGCTTATCTGAGAATAGATTTATTTTAAGTGTTAAGTGTTCTAATCTAGCGTTATAACATTTCTAGGTGTCGATGATCAGGAAAGTGTAGTGCTCACCGTAATCAGGTGTGTAATCTCACACTAAATCTCATGTGTTAGATGACTATACCATAGTAAATGTTGGATTAAAAATCGCAAAGTTGGTGAAATCAGAAAATATGGTATTATTAACACTTTAATGTAAAGATCATAAAATCGGTATTAAGATCGTGAAAATTTCAAAATTGCCCTTAATGGGCTAAAACAGTAAAAAGTGATAAATGGGCCATATGTGATATTTTGGGCCATATGTGGGATATGAGATGAAATAGGCCAAATTGTGAGATGGACTAAAATGTGATATGGGCCAGATTGTAATAATTTTTATAATGGGCCTTATGTTGGAATGATTATATGAATAAATTATTATGCATGTTACATACCTGATTTGCATGGGTTGGGATTTTGATGAAAAGAAATTCTGGTGGCTTGTCCACGATTTGATATATGGCTTTATGCCCAGTTTGGTGTGTTGGTGGGGTGGGTGACTAAAGCTCCCTACAGGTGTGCTGGTGGTTGGTACGGGTGGTGTGTAGCGGATAGAAATTTAGGTTTGGTTTTGGGAATTACATATCACATGCATTCTATACATGTTAAATTGTTATATTTGTAATGGGCTCAGACCCTAATAAATGCTTAAATGGTTTTAGCCCAGTGGACTATGGTAAGTGAGTTACATACTGAGTTCAAAGTAACTCACCCTGTTTTCTTTACCCTTCTCAGGTAATGATCAGTGACGGAGGCTTGGGCTTGGGGCGACTCAGTAGAGGCCATACTACGAATAATGGGTTATTTAAATTTCAGATTTATTTAAAGTACTTTTAATATTTTCTGTTTATGTTATGTTGTAATAAGGCCTCTGGTTAAATTTTATGGATGTTTTACCTATGGATGGATTCTATGATATGCTTTAAAGTACTTAAGTGGGATTTTATTTTTCTAAAATAGAAATAAACGTTTTCCGTAAATAAACGTGAAAAAAAGGGTTTCATTCTTAAATATTTTAACTTGAAAGTTTCTTTGTAACAATTCTTTTAAAATCTTTGTTTTCAAAATTTCTTGAACTCTCTTAAATTCTCGAAACATTATATAAATTTTCTTAGGTTTTAAATTATAAATTTTTAGGTCTTAAATTATTAGATTTAACAATCAAACTCGATTTTCAATAAATACCTTTTCAAAATCTTTTTTTGAAAATCAGTTTTCTTTGAATCTTTAAAAGACTATATGTATGTTCAATTCGTGTGACATGTCAAATTAGGTCTTAACGCATAGACTAAGTTTGGGGTGTTACATTTTATAGTATCAGAGCCAGTTTCAAAACTCAGCTATGGTTTGGGTTCAACAATAATTTTCGTTGAAAACTATTTTGAATTTATAGAATTTATGATTTAAAGGTAGTATGGCATCACGAGCTTCTAGTTTTAGGTGTTGAAACTGTAGAGATTGAGACAATAGGATGTGATTGCGAAAACAACTCTATCTCTTATATCTCATAAAATATCAATTATAAACACTAAAATAGTATTTTGATTCATAAAACTTGTAATCAGATTAAATTGAATTAGTCACTATGAGTGCTAGAGGACGTGGACGTGGTAGACGTGGCCGTGGTAGAGGCTGAGGTGCTAGAGCAGTGTCTGAGGCATCGGGACATATGCTAGAAATGGATGCACCGGCATCACCTGTGTCGGGAAATGGATCCCATGACCATATGAGATAGGAAATTGCTTGGACCCAAGCAATGTTGCAGAGTCCTAAAAAGGGTTGCTGGGGCTAGAATTGGGCCAGCAACTCGTGGATCAATATCGGAATGACTTAAGTCAAGTGGTGTCGAGGTTTTTAGGGTGTCTCAAGTGTAGCTCCAAATGTAGCGGGGTATTGGCTCAAGGAAGTCGAGTGAATCATGGATGATTTGGAGTGCACCACCGAGCAGAAACTGAGTGGAGCGGTGTCCTTGTTAAGGGACGAGGCGTATCAATGGTGACTTACTATTCGAGAAGGCACTCAGGCTGAACATGTTACTTAGGATTTCTTCAAAACTGCATTCCAAGGAAAGTATGTCGGGGCAAGCTATGTGGATGCCCGAAGGAAGGAATTCCTTAATCTGGTTCAAGGAAATAAGACGGTGGCCACTTACGAGGTAGAATTTCTATGCTTGAGTCGTTATGCTCGGACAATAGTGCCAACTGATCATGAGCGCCAGGTATGCGTTTGAGGATGAAATTTGAATGATGAGTTCTTGATCTTGATAGCCCCACAACAAGTAAAAACTTTTGCCACGCTTGTGGAGAAAGCCAAAATAGCTGAAGAGGCTAAGAACTCCGAACGTCAGAACCGGGAAAGAGGTAAAGGCAAGAGGGACTTTAAGTACTCGGGTTCTACTAAAATATTCCAAAAGAGGCCTCGAAATGATGAGCCAGCTCAAGCTAGAGCACCTGTGGCTACCAATCAGATTCAACTATGTCCTGGCTGTGGAAGACGACACCCAGGTGAATGCTGGAAAACAACCGTTGGGTGTTTCAAATGTGGCTCTAAGGACCACCAGCTTAAGAATTGTCCTCGATGGACTACTCCGACTCAAGAAGCTCGTAACCCTGATGCACAGCCAACTAGAGGCACTCAGCAGCCACCGAGGGGCCGTGGACTAAGTCGGGGTGGTAATGGCCCTAGACGAGGTCAAGGTGCACCGAGTAGATATAATGGCTTTAGAGGTAACGCGGAGGCAAGACAACCGGGGTTAGTCTTTGCAGTCAGGCGTCGGGAGGATGGCGATGCACCTGATGTGATAATCAGTACGTTCTTCATCTTTGATGTACCTGTTACTACTTTGACAGATATCGGGTCTACCCACTCGTATATTGCTAGTGGTATATTAGGAAATTTGAATATTAGATCTGAGATTTTCGATAGAGAGATGATGGTAATTAGTCCTTTAGGACAGTTTGTGATCGTGAATAAATTGTATAGAGACGTGCATTTAGAAATTCAAAGAGAAGAATTTTTGCGAATTTGATGGAACTGCCTTTTGGCGAGTTCGACCTTATTTTGGGCATGAATTGGTTGGTGAAGCACCGTGCGCATTTGGATTGTGCTGCAAAGCGGATGTCGATAAGGACTTTAGAAGATAAGGAAGTTGTGATGATAGGCAAACGTAGAAATTATTTAGCAAATGTGGTATCTGCTTTAAAGGCAAAAAACTTGGTTCGAAAAGGGTATGGAGCATTCCTATCCTTCATTAGTACTTTGGATGCCAAGGAATTATCGGTGGAAGGTGTTAGAACGGTGAAAGAATTTCTAGATGTCTTTCCCAAAAAACTTTTGCGTTTACCTCCAGACTGAAAAGTAGAGTTTGGCATTGAGCTTTTGCCCGGAACGGCTCTGGTGTCCATTGCTCCTTATAGGATGGCGCTGAAGGAGTTAGCAGAGCTTAAGGCTCAAATTTAAGAATTGTTGGATCGGGGATTTATTCGACCGAGTGTCTCTGTAGGGAGCACCGGTCTTGTTCGTCAATAAAAAGGATGGGTCAATTCGTATGTGCTTTGATTATAGGCAGTTGAATAAGTAGACAATCAAAAATAGGTATCCATTACCGAGAATTGACGACCTATTTGATCAATTGAGAGGAGCTTCAGTTTTCACCAAGATTGATTTGAGATCGGGTTATCACCAACTCAAAGTTAAGGAGGCAGATATTCATAAGACGACATTCCGAACTAGTTATGGACATTATGAGTTTTTGGTGATGCCATTTGGTTTGACCAATGCACCAGCTGCATTTATTGACATGATGAATCGAGTCTTTCAACCCTACTTAGACCGGTTTGTAGAGGTGTTCATAGATGATATCTTAGTATACTCGAGAAATGAAAAAGAGCATGACTCACCTTTGCGCATAGTATTGCAAATACTGCGAGAAAAGTAACTTTATGCCAAATTCAGTAAGTGTGAATTTTGGCTAAAGGAAGTGACTTTCTTGGGACATGTTGTATCCGCCGAAGAAATTAGAGTTGATCCTCGAAAGGTAGAGGATATGTTGGATTGGAAACCATCGAAGTCAGTGGCTAAGATTCAGAGTTTCTTAGGTTTGGCTGGCTATTATAGAGGCTTTGTTGAGGGGTTTTCGTTGATTGCTGCACCCCTAACTAAACTATTGGGAAAGGGATTACCGTTTGTCTGGGCAGATAAACAACAAGAGAGTTTTGAGAAATTGAAGAAGATTTTGATAGAAGTGCTAGTACTGATTCAACCTGAGGCAGGAAAAGAGTTTATTGTTTACTGCGATACGTCACACATGGGCTTGGGATGTGTGTTGATGCAAGGTGGAAAAGTGGTGGCTTATGCATCTCGTTAGTTAAGGCCACACGATGTCAACTATCCTACTCATGACTTGGAATTGGCTGCGATGGTTTTTGCTTTAAAAATTTGGAGGCATTATCTCTATGGTGAGAAGTCAATCATTTATACGGACCATAAGAGTCTTAAGTACCTCCTTACCCAAAAGGAGTTGAACTTAAGACAACGGAGGTGGGTGGAGCTGTTAAAGGATTATGACTTCAAAATCGAGTACCATCCTAGAAAGGCTAATGTGGTAGCAGACGCGTTGAGTCGTAAGGTAATATCAGATTTGAGAGTGATGTTCGTTCATCTCAGTCTGTATGAAGATGGTAGTCTTCTAGCCAAACTTCAGGTGAAGGCTGTGTGGTTGGGTCAAATTAAGGAGGAGCAATTATCAGATGAAAGGTTGGGTCCCTTAGTTCAACAAGTTGAAAGTGGTGTAATAGGGGATTGTGGAATAAGTAAGGATGGAGTGCTGTGTTTTCGTGGAAGAGTTTGTATGCCCATGGATTCAGATTTGAGACAAATGATTCTGCGAGAGGCGCATAATATCCCTTATGCTATGCACCCTAGAGAAAATAAAATGTATCTAGATCTACAAGAGCAGTATTGGTGGCCAGGGTTGAAGCGAGAGGTTCTGAATTTTGTAAGTAGGTGCTTGACGTGTCAGCAAGTGAAGGCGAAATATCAATTGCCGTCGGGATTGCTACAACCGATAAAGATTCCATTATGGAAGTGGGAACGGATAATGATGGATTTTCTTAATGGGTTACCCTTAAACACCTACTAAGAAAGATTTAAATGCAGGTAATAGTGGATTGGTTGTGAAGATCGCCCATTTTCCGCCGATTCATGCAGATTTCTCATTGCAGAAGTTGGCTAAGTTGTATGTAGCGGAGATCGCGAGGTTGCATGGGGTACCAGCGTCTATTATATTGGATAGGGACCCTAGGTTTACATCACGATTTTGGAAAGCTTTGCATTAGGCTTTGGGAACAAAGTTAAACTTCAGCACGTCTCTTCATCCTCAGTCAGATGGTTAGTAGGAAAGAGCAATCCAGATTTTGGAAGACATATTAAGGGGTTGTGTGATTGACTGCAGAGGTAGTTGGTTGTAACATCCTAAAAAATTGAGAATCGATATGTTGCATAATTTTGGTGCTTAGCTAATGAAATGATTCAATATGTGTGTTTTAATAGTCTCAAGAAGGCTAGAGATTTAATTGGATTTTGGAATAAATTTTGGTAAATAGTACTTTATTGAAGTGGAACAAGTAACCTTGATGTTTAAGGAAATTAAGTGGCAAAAGTTAGCATAAGATGAGCAAGTAGTAAAGGGGATTATGGCGCCATGAGTGTTGCTTGAGGGAGGTGGTTCGAATCCCTTGTTATGCATGAGAATTTTATTTTTATTGCTTTCCATCTTCATAGTGTCGGTCAAGCTAGCAATTATGGTAGGTTGGACTTTATTTTTTTATGGTAAGGTGGCTAAGAGAAAAGGCAAGTGCAAACTTAAGGTAGAGAATAATAGGAATAAGACATGTAGGTGGAACACAAGGCACATTATAAGGAATGTGTTTTGGAAAGTTTGGAATGGCCAAACTTTGACCTTGGTGTCCATGTATTTGGACGGTTTTGGGGGCTAGGGGTGGTGAATTTTGTTGAAGGCTTTGGTAAGGTTGGTAGCTAGTTGGTCATTTGGCATTTGGTCATTTTGTGTTTTTCTCAAAAGCATTTTTTCTCCATCTTTCCTCTCCCTAGCCGAATGCACATTGAGCATTAGGTAAGCATCTTTTGTTTTTCTTTTGGTCATTCCATTTTGACAATTTTGGTCTTAATTTGCCTATTCTCTCAAGTCATTTCCCCTAGTGCCGAAAACACCAAAACCTTGAAGGCCATTTTCTATTTTTTTTCTTCCTCCATTGCCGAATGCTCTCTGGCCTCAAAGCTCTCTTTTTGTTCATCTTCTATTCTTAAAATGAACCAAAACCGAAACACTTAATTGTCTTATACTTTTATTTCATAGCCGAATTTTTCACCACACTTATCTTCTTCTCAAATCTTTTCATTCTTTTCTTCTCACACTTTGATCAGTCGGTAAGTGGTTAGTATAATACTCTAGTATTTTTATTTTCCTCTTTTCCTTTGTGCCAAAATTTCATGTTGGTGTGGGATGGTCTTTTTGGATCGATATCATCATCATACCATGACTCACTCGAATCTTTTCTCTATCTTAGAAACTTAGTTGAAGGCTAAAATTTGGAGTGTCTGAAATCATCGTGAATCGCTAGGATTCAGTCCAAAGTTTTAAGGTAAGGGTTTTCATTAAGGATTCCATATTACTCATTATTTCATTAATGATAGGGTTTACTAATCGATGTTACTTTAGGGATGCTATCGCTTGATTTTCATCCTTTGAACGTAAGGATTTCGTAGTAAGGCGATTTTGCTTCGTTAAACCAATCGTCTTAATTTCTGAAATAATAGTTGGACTAATATTCTTTTGTCATTGGAGGTAAACAAGATAGGGTCAAAAAGGGTGGTGAATAGTGATCGAAAGAAGGGCGGATTCGCTATTCCCTCTAGATCCAAGCGAAAGGCTCTTTCGGCAATCTGAGATTTTCCACCGGGTTGTGGACCCTCATCCGGTGAAAATCAGTTATTTGAGGTTGTTCGTAGTCGTGAGGCACCGACGATTCGGGATTTTCCACTAGGTTTTGAACCGTCAACTGGGGAGAACTGACAAATAGTAGTTGTTCAAAATTCTGAGGGTAAAAATCTAGACCGCTTATCTTAGAATAGATTTATTTTAAGTGTTAAGTGTTCTAATCGAGCGTTATAACATTTCTAGGTGTCGACGATCAGGAAAGTGTAGTGCTCACCGTAATCAGGTGTGTAATCTCACACTGTATCTCATGGGTTAGATGACTATACCGTAGTAAACGTTGGATTAAAAATCGCCAAGTTGGTGAAATCGGAAAATATGGTATTATTAACACTTTAATGTTAAGATCATGAAATCGGTATTAAGATCGTGAAAATTTTGAAATCGCCTTAATTGGCTAAACGATAAAAAGTGATAAATGGGCCATATGTACTATTTTGGGCCATATGTGATATTTGATAAATGGGCCATATGAGATGATAAATATGGCCAAGTGGGATATGTGAGATAGGCCAAATGTGATGGGCTAAAATGTGATATGGTCGATTGTAATAATTTTTATAATGGGCCTTATGTTGGAATGATTATATGAATAAATTATTATGCATGTTACATACATGATTTGCATGGGTTGGGATTTTGATGAAGAGAAGTTCGGTAGCTTTGCTACAAAATTCGTGGCTTGTCCACGATTTGATATATGGCTTTATGCGATTTGATATATGGCTTTATGCCCGATTTGATATATGGCTTAATGCCCGATTTGGTGTGTTGGCGGGTGGGTGACTAAAGCTCCCCATAGGTGTCTTTGGTTGGTATGGGTGGTGTGTAGCGGATGGAAATTTAGGTTTGGTTTTGGGAATTGCATATCACATGCATTCTATACATGTTAAATTGTTATATTTGTAATGGGCTCAGCCCAAATAAATGCTTAAATGGTTTTGGCCCGGTGGACTATGGTAAGTGAGTTACACATCGAGTTCTAAGTAACTCACCCGCTTTTCTTTACCCTTCTCAAGTAATGATCGAAGGATTGGAGGCTTGGGCGGGGCGACTTAGTGGAGGCCATACTACTAATAATGGGTTATTTAAATTTGATTTCTTTAAAGTACTTTTAATATTTTCTATTTAAGTTATGTTGTAATAAGGCCTCCGTTAAATTTTATGGATGTTTTACCTATGGATGGATTCTATGATATGCTTTAAAGTACTTAAGTGGGATTTTATTTTCTAAAATAGAAATAAACCTTTTCCAGTAAATAAACGTGAAAAAGGGTTTTCATTCTTAAATATTTTAACTCGAAAGTTTCTTTGTAACAATTCTTTTAAAATCTTTGTTTTCAAAAATTTCTTGAACTCTCTTAAATTCTTCTAACATTAAATAAATTTTTCTTAGGTTTTTAAATTATAAATTTTACGTCTTAAATTATTGGATTTAACAATCAACCTCGATTTTCAATAAACACCTTTTCAAAATCTTTTTTTGAAAATCCGTGTTCTTTGAATCTTTAAAAGACTATGTGTATGTTCAATTCATGTGACATGTCAAATCAGGTCTTAACGCATAGACCGAGCTTGGGGTGTTACATTTTATGGTATCAGAGCCAGTTTCAAAACTCAGTTGTGGTTTGGGTTCAACAACAATTTTCATTGAAAACTATTTTGAATTTATATAATTTATGATTTAAAGGTAGTATGGCATCACGAGCATCCAGAACCAAGTCAAGTAAGTATTCGTATGCTGAATGATTATTATTGTGATATGATCATAGGAACACTCTAGAACTTCTAGTTTTAGATGTTGAAACTGTAGAGATTGAGACTATAGGATGTGATTGCGAAAACAACTCTATCTCTTATATCTCATAAAATATCGTTAATAAACATTGAAATAGTATTCTGATTCATAAAACTTGTAATCAGATTAAACCGAATTAGTCAATATGAGCGCTAGAGGACGTGGACGTGGTAGACGTGGCCGTGGTAGAGGCCGAGGTGCTAGAGCTATGTCTGAGGCATCGGGACATATACCAAAAATGGATGCACTAGCATCACCTATGTCGGGAAATGGATCCCATGACCATATGAGAGAGGACATTGCTTTGAGCCAAGCAATGTTGTGAGTCCTAGAAAGGGTTGCTGGGGCTAGAACTGGGCCAGCAGCTCGTGGATCAATATCGAAACGACTTAAATCAAATGGTGCCGAGGTTTTTAGGGGTGTCTCAAGTGTAGCTCCAAATGTAGCGGAGTATTGGCTCGAGGCAGTGGAGCGAATCATGGATGATTTGGAGTGCACCGCCGAGCAGAAACTGAGAGGAGCGGTGTCCTTGTTGAGGGACGAGGCGTATCAATGGTGGCTTACTGTTCGAGAAGGCACTCAAGCTGAACATGTTACTTGGGATTTCTTCAAAACTGCATTCCAAGGAAAGTATGTCGGGGCAAGCTATGTGGATGCCCGAAGGAATGAATTCCTTAATCTAGTTCAAAGAAATCAGACGGTGGCTGCCTACGAGGCAAAATTTCTACGCTTGAGTCGTTATGCTCGGACAATAGTGCCAACTGATCATAAGCGTTGTGTACGTTTTGAGGATGGGCTGAATGATGAGTTGCGGGTACTGATAGCCCCACAACAAGTAAGGACATTTTCCACGCTTGTGGAGAAAGCCAAAATAGCTGAAGAGGCTAAGAACTTCGAACGTCAAAACCGGGAAAGAGAAAGAGGCAAGAGGGACTTTAAGTACTCGGGTTCTGCTAAAAGGTTCCAAAAGAGGCCTCGAAATGAAGAGCCAGCTCAAGCTAGAGCACCTGTGGCTACCAATCAGATTCAACTATGTGCTGATTGTGGAAGACGACACCCAGGTGAATGCTGGAAAAGAACTGGTGGGGGTTTCAAATGTGGCACTAAGGACCAACAGCATAAGAATTGTCCTCGACGGACTACTCCAACTCAAGAAGCTCGTAACCTTGATGCATAGCCAACTAGAGGCGCTCAGCAGCCACCGAGGGGCCATGGACCAGGTCGGGGTGGTAATGGCGCTCGACGAGGTCAAGGTGCACCGGGTAGAGGTAATGGATTCAGAGGTAACGCGGAGGCAAGATAGTCGGGGTTAGTCTATGCGGTCAAGCGTCGAGAGGATGGCGATGCACCTAATGTGATAACCGGTACGTTCTTCATCTTTGATGTACCTGTTACTACTTTGATAGATATCGGGTCTACCCACTCGTATGTTGCTAGTGCTATATCAGGAAATTTGAATATTAGATCTGAGATTTTTGATAGAGAGATGACGGTAATTAGTCCTTTAGGACAGTCTGTGATCGTGAATAAATTGTATAGAGACTTGCCTTTAGAAATTCAAAGAGAAGTATTTTTGGCGAATTTGATAGAACTGCCTTTCAAGAAGTTCGACCTTATTTTGGGCATGGATTGGTTGGTGAAGCACCGTGCGTATTTGGATTGTGCTGTAAAGCGGATGTCGATAAGGATTTTGGAAGATAAGGAAGTTGTGATGATAGGCGAATGGAGAAATTATTTAGTAAATGTGGTATTTGCTTTAAAGGAAGAAAAGTTGGTGCGAAAAGGGTATGGAGCATTCCTAGCCTTCATTAGTGCTTTGGATGCCAAGGAATTATCGGTGGAAGGTGTTAGAAAGGTGAAAGAATTTCTAGATGTCTTTCCCGAAGAACTTCTGTGTTTACCTCCAGACCGAGAAGTAGAGTTTGGCATTGAGCTTTTGCTCAAAATGGCTCCGGTGTCCATTGCTCCTTATAGGATGGCGCCGAAGGAGTTAGCGGAGCTTATGGCTCAAATTTAAGAATTGTTGGATCGGGGATTTATTTGACCGAGTGTGTCTCTATGGGGAGCATCGGTCTTGTTCGTCAAGAAAAAGGATGGGTCAATGCGTATGTGCATTGATTATAGGCAGTTGAATAAGTAGACAATGAAAAATAGGCATCCATTACCGAGAATTGATGACCTGTTTGATCAATTGAGAGGAGCTTCAGTTTTTTCCAAGATTGATTTGAGATCGGGTTATCACCAACTCAAAGTTAAGGAGGCAGATATTCATAAGACGGTATTCCGAACTCGTTATGTACATTATGAGTATTTGGTGATGCCGTTTGGTTTGATCAATGCACCAGTAACATTTATTAACATGATGAACCGAGTCTTTCAACCCTACTTAGACCGGTTTGTAGAGGTGTTCATAGATGATATCTTAGTATACTCGAGGAATGAAGAAGAACATGACTCACCTTTGCGCATAGTATTGCAAATACTGCGAGAAAAGTAACTTTATGCCAAATTTAGTAAGTGTGAACTTTGGCTGAAGGAAGTGACTTTCTTGGGACATGTTGTGCCAGACGAAGGAATCAGAGTTGATCCTCGAAAGGTAGAGGATATGTTGGATTGGAAACCACCAAAGTCAGTGGCTGAGATTCAGAGTTTCTTAGGTTTGGCTGGCTATTATAGACGCTTTGTTGAGGGGTTTTCGTTGATTGCTGCACCCTAACTAAGCTATTGTGAAAGGGAGTACCGTTTGTGTGGGCAGATAAACAACAAGAGAGTTTTGAGAAATTCAAAAAGATTTTGACGGAAGTGCTAGTACCGATTCAACTTGAGGTAGGAAAAGAGTTTATTGTTTACTTCGATGCGTCACACACGGGCTTGGGATGTGTGTTGATGCAAGGTGGAAAAGTGGTGGCTTATGCATCTTGTCAGTTAAGGCCGCACGAAGTCAACTATCCTACTCATGACTTGGAATTGGCTGCGGTGGTTTTTGCTTTAAAAATTTGGAGGCATTATCTCTATGGTGAGAAGTCGATCATTTATACGGACCATAAGAGTCTTAAGTACCTCCTTACCCAAAAGGAGTTGAACTTAAGACAACGGAGGTGGGTGGAGCTATTAAAGGATTATGACTTCACAATCGAGTATCATCCTGGAAAGGCTAACGTGGTAGCAAATAGCGTTGAGTCGTAAGGTAATATCAGATTTGAGAGTGATGTTCGCTCATCTCAGTCTATATGAAGATGGTAGTCTTCTAGCCGAACTTCAGGTGAAGCCTGTGTGGTTGGGTCAGATTAAGGAGAAGCAATTATCAGATGAAAAGTTGGGTCCCTTAGTTCAACAAGTGGAAAGTGGTGTAATAGGGGATTTTGGAATGAGTAAGGATGGAGTGCTGTGTTTCCGTGGAAGAGTTTGTATGCCCATGGATTCGGATTTGAGACAAATGATTCTGCGAGAGGCGCATAGTAGCCCTTATGCTATGTACCCCGGAGGAAATAAAATGTATCGAGATCTACGGGAGCAGTATTGGTTGCCAGGGTTGAAGCGAGAGGTTACGAATTTTGTAAGTAGGTGCTTGACGTGTTAGCAAGTGAAAGCAGAACATCAATTACTGTTGGGACTGCTACAACCAATAAAGATTCCATTATGGAAGTGGGAACGGATAACGATGGATTTTGTTAGTGGGTTACCCTTAACACCTACTAAGAAAGATTCTGTCTGGGTAATAGTGGATCGGTTCACAAAGACTGCCCATTTTCTACCAGTTTGTACGGATTTCTCACGCATAAGTTGGCTAAGTTGTATGTATCGGAGATCGTGAGGTTGCATGGGGTACCAGTGTCTATTATATCGGATAGGGACCCTAGGTTTACATCACGGTTTTGGAAAGCTTTGCATGAGGCTTTGGGAACAAAGTTAAACTTCAGCACGGCTTTTCATCCTCAGTCAGATGGTCAGTCGAAAAGAGTAATCCAGATTTTGGAAGACATGTTAAGGGGTTGTGTGATTGACTTCAGAGGTAGTTGGGAGGATTTTCTACCATTGGCAGAGTTTGTGTATAACAATAGCTATCATCCAAAGATTGGATGGCACCTACGAGGCATTGTATGGTCGTAGGTGTCGTACTCCTACTTGTTGGGTGAATTGGGTAACGATAGTTATTGGGTCCTGAGCTGATATCAAAAATGGAAGAAAAGGTAAAGGTAATTCGGGATCAGTTAAAGGAAGCTTCAGATAGATAGAAATCGTATGCGGATCTGAAGCGTAAGGATATTGAGTTTGCGATGGGAGATCTAGTCTTTCTAAAGGTCTCACCTTGGAAGAGGATCTTCAGGTTTGGAAGGAAGGGCAAGTTGAGCCCTAGGTTCATCGGACCGTATCGTGTGTTGAAGCGTGTAGGATCAGTGGCTTATCAGCTTGAGTTACCTTTGGAGTTGAGTCAAATACATAACATTTTTCATGTCTTAATGTTAAGGTGTTACCGATCGAATCTATCTCATATAGTACTAGTAGAGGAGGTTGAGTTAAGGCCCGACTTGTCTTTCGAGGAGGAACCAAAGAAAATCTTAGATCGTGATGTTAAGGTGCTAAGAAAGAAGTCAGTACCGTTGGTTAAGGTTCTATGGCGTAATCATGGAGCGGAGGAAGCTACGTGGGAGCCTGAGGATGCAATTCGGCAACAATATCCTCACCTCTTTTAACCAGGTAAATTTCGAGGACAAAATTTTCTTTAAGGGGGTAGAATTGTAACATCCTAAAAAAATTGAGAATCGATATGTTGCATAATTTTGGTGCTTAGCTAATGAAATGATTCAATATGTGTGTTTTAATAGTCTCGAGAAGGCTTGGGATTTAATTGGATTTTGGAATAAATTTTGGTAAATAGTACTTTATTGAAGTGGAACAAGTAACCTTGATGTTTAAGGAAATTAAGTGGCAAAAGTTAGCATAAGATGAGCAAGTAGTAAAGGGGATTATGGCGCCATGAGTGTTGCTTGAGGGAGGAGGTTCGAATCCCTTGTTATGCATGAGAATTTTATTTTTCTTGCTTTCCATCTTCATAGTGTTAGTCAAGCTAGCAATTATGGTAGGTTGGACTTTATTTTTTTATGGTAAGGTGGCTAAGAGAAAAGGCAAGTGCAAACTTAAGGTAGGGAATAATAGGAATAAGGCATGTAGGGGGAACACAAGGCACATTATAAGGAATGTGTTTTGGAAAGTTTGGAATGGCCAAACTTTGACCTTGGTGTCCATGTATTTGGACGGTTTTGGGGGCTATGGGGTGACCGAATTTTGTTGAAGGCTTTGGTAAGGTTGGTAGCTAGTTGGTCATTTGGCATTTGGTCATTTTGTGTTTTTCTCAAAAGCATTTTTTCTCCATCTTTCCTCTCCCTAGCCGAATGCACATTGAGCATTAGGTAAGCATCTTTTGTTTTTCTTTTGGTCATTCCATTTTGACCATTTTGGTCTTAATTTGCCTATTCTCTCAAGTCATTTCCCTAGTGTTGAAAACACCAAAACCTTGAAGGCCATTTTCTTTTCTTTTCTTCCTCCATTTGAATGCTCTCTAGCCTCAAATCTCTTTTTGTTCATCTTCTATTCTTAAAATGAACCAAAACCAAAACACTTAATTGCTACTTTTATTTCATAGCCGAATTTTTCACCACACTTATCTTCTTCTCAAATCATTTCATTCTTTTCTTCTCACACTTTGATCACTCGGTAAGTGGCTAGTATAATACTTTAGTATTTTTATTTTCCCCTTTTCCTTTGTGCCGAAATTTCATGTTGGTGTGGGATGGTCTTTTTGGATCGATATCATCATTATACCATGACTCACTCGAATCTTTTCTCTATCTTAGAAACTTAGTGGAAGGCCAAAATTTGGAGTGTCCGAAATCATCGTGAATCGCTAGGATTCGGTCCAAAGTTTTAAGGTAAGGGTTTTTATCAAGGATTCTATATTACTCATTATTTCGTTAATGATGGGGTTTACTAATCGATGTTACTTTAGGGACGCTATCGCTTGATTTTCATCCTTTGAACGTAAGGATTTCGTGGTAAGCCGATTTTGCTTCTTTAAACCAATCGTCTTAATTTCCAAAATAATAGTTGGACTAATATTCTTGTGTCATTGGAGGCAAACAAGATAGGGTCAAAAAGGGTGGTGAATAGTGATCGAAAGAAGGGCGGATTCGCTATTCCCTCTAGATTCAAGCGAAGGGCTATTTTGACAATCCGAGATTTTCCATCGGGTTGTGGACCCTCATCCCGTGAAAATAAGTTATTCGAGGTTGTTCCTAGTCGTGAGGCACCGACGATCCGAGATTTTCCACCGGGTTGTGAACCGTCAACCGGGAGAACCGACAAATAGTAGTTGTTCAAAATTTCGAGGGTAAAAATCTAGACCGCTTATCTTAGAATAGATTTATTTTAAGTGTTAAGTGTTCTAATCGAGCGTTATAACATTTCTAGGTCTCGACGATCAGGAAAGTGTAGTGCTCACCATAATCGAGTGTGTAATCTCACACTGTATCTCATGGGTTAGATGACTATACCGTAGTAAATGTTGGATTAAAAATTGCAAAGTTGGTGAAATCGAAAAATATGGTATTATTAACACTTTAATGTTAAGATCATGAAATTGGTATTAAGATCGTGAAAATTTTGAAATCGCCCTTAATGGGCTAAAACGATAAAAAGTGATAAATGGGCCATATGTGATATTTTGGGCCATATGTGATATTTGATAAATGGGCCATATGTGTTATTTGATAAATTGGCCAAGTGGGATATGAGATGAAATAGGCCAAATTGTGATATGGGCTAAAATGTGATATGGGCCAGATTGTAATAATTTTTATAATGGGCCTTATGTTGGAATGATTATATGAATAAATTATTATGCATGTTACATACATGATTTGCATGGGTTGGGATTTTGATGAAGAGAAGTTCTGGTAGCTTTGCTACAGAATTCTGGTGGCTTGTCTAGGATTTGATATATGGCTTTATGACCAGTTTGATATATGGCTTTATGCCCAGTTTGATATATGGCTTAATGCCCAGTTTGGTGTGTTGGCGGGGTGGGTGACTAAAGCTCCCCACAGGTGTGCTGGTTGGTATGGGTGGTGTGTAGCGGATGGAAATTTAGGTTTGGTTTTGGGAATTGCATATCACATGCATTCTATACATGTTAAATTGTTATATTTGTAATGGGCTCAGGCCCAAACAAATGCTTAAATGGTTTTGACCCAGTGGACTATGGTAAGTGAGTTACACACTAAGTTCTAAGTAACTCACCCCGTTTTCTTTACCCTTCTCAGGTAATGATCAGTGACGGAGGCTTGGGCCGGGGGTGACCCAGTGGAGGCCATACTACGAATAATGGGTTATTTAAATTTCAGATTTCTTTAAAGTACTTTTAATATTTTCTATTTAAGTTATGTTGTAATAAGGCCTCTGGTTAAATTTTATGGATGTTTTACCTATGGATGGATTCTATGATATGCTTTAAAGTACTTAAGTGGGATTTTATTTTTCTAAAATAGAAATAAACGTTTTCCGTAATTAAATGTGAAAAAAAGGGTTTTCATTCTTAAATATTTTAACTCGAAAGTTTCTTTGTAACAATTCTTTTAAAATCTTTGTTTTCAAAAATTTCTCGAACTCTCTTAAATTCTTAGAACATTAAATAAATTTTTCTTAGGTTTTTAAATTATAAATTTTTACGTCTTAAATTATTAGATTTAACAATCAACCTCGATTTTCAATAAACACCTTTTCAAAATCTTTTTTGAAAATCCATTTTCTTTGAATCTTTAAAAGACTATACGTATGTTCAATTCGTGTGACATGTCAAATCAGGTCTTAACGCATAGACCGAGTTTGGGGTGTTACATTTTATGGTATTAGAGCTAGTTTCAAAACTCGGCTGTGGTTTGGGTTCAACAACAATTTTCGTTTAAAACTGTTTTGAATTTATAGAATTTATGATTTAAAGGTAGTATGGCATCACGAGCATCCGGCACCAAGTCAAGTAAGTATTCGTATACTGAATGATTATTATTGTGATATGATCATAGGAACACTCTAGAACTTCTAGTTTTAGGTGTTGAAACTATAGAGATTGAGACTATAGGATGTGATTGCGAAAACAACTCTATCTCTTATATCTCATAAAATATCGTTAATAAACACTGAAATAGTATTCTGATTCATAAAACTTGTAATCAGATTAAATTGAATTAGTCAATATGAGCGCTAGAGGACGTGGACGTGGTAGACATGGCCGTGGTAGAGGCCGAGGTGCTAGAGTTGTGTTTGAGGCATCGGGACATATGCCAGAAATGGATGCACCGGCATCACCTGTGTCGAGAAATGGATCCCATGACCATATGAGAGAGGACATTGCTTTGACCTAAGCAATGTTGCGAGTCCTAGAAAGGGTTGTTGGGGCTAGAACTGGGCCAGCAGCTCGTGGATCAATATCGGAACGACTTAAGTCAAGTGGTGTCGAGGTTTTTAGGGGTATCTCAAGTGTAGCTCCGAATGTAATGGCGTATTGGCTCAAGGCAGTAGAGCGAATCATGGATGATTTCGAGTGCGCCGCCGAGAAGAAACTGAGAGGAGCGGTGTCCTTGTTAAGGGACGAGGCGTATCAATGGTGGCTTACTATTCGAGAAGGCACTCAGGCTGAACATGTTACTTGGGATTTCTTCAAAACTGCATTCCAAGGAAAGTATGTCGGGGCAAGCTATGTGGATGCCCGAAGGAAGGAATTCCTTAATCTGGTTCAAGGAAATAAGACGGTGGCCGCTTACGAGGCAGAATTTCTATGCTTGAGTCGTTATGCTCGGACAATAGTGCCAACTGATCATGAGCGCTATGTACGTTTCGAGGATGGGCTGAATGATGAGTTGCGGGTACTGATAGCCCCACAACAAGTAAGGACTTTTGCCACGCTTGTGGAGAAAGCCAAAATAGCTGAAGAGGCTAAGAACTTTGAACGTTAGAACCGGAAAGAGGTAGAGGCAAGAGGGACTTTAAGTACTCGGGTTTTGCTAAAAGGTTCCAAAAGAGGCCTCGGAATGATGAGCCAGCTCAAGCTAGAGCACCTGTGGCTACCAATCAAATTCAACTGTGTGCTGACTGTGGAAGACGACACCCAGGTGAATGCTGGAAAAGAACCGGTGGGTGTTTCAAATGTGGTTCTAAGGACCACCAACTTAAGAATTGTCCTCGACGGACTGCTTCGACTCAAGAAGCTCGTAACCCTGATGCACAACCAACTAGAGGCGCTCAGCAGCCACCGAAGGGCCGTGGACCAGGTCGGGGTGGTAATGGCACTCGACGAGGTCAAGGTGCACCGGGTAGAGGTAATGGCTTCAGAGGTAACGAAGAGGCAAGATAGCCGGGGTTAGTCTATGCGGTCAGGCGTCGGGAGGATGGCGATGCATCTGATGTGATAACCGGTACATTCTTCATCTTTGATGTACCTGTTACTACTTTGATAGATATCGGGTCTACCCACTCGTATGTTGCTAGTGCTATATCAGGAAATCTGAATATTAGATCTGAGATTTTCGATAGAGATGATGGTAATTAGTCCTTTAGGACAGTCTGTGATCATGAATAAATTGTATAGAGACGTGCCTTTAGAAATTCAAAGAGAAGTATTTTGGCAGATTTGATGGAACTGCCTTTCGGCGAGTTCGACCTTATTTTGGGCATGGATTGGTTGGTGAAGCACCGTGCGCATTTGGATTGTGTTACAAAACAGATGTCGATAAGGACTTTGGAAGATAAGGAAGTTGTGATGATAGGCGAACGGAGAAATTATTTAGCAAATGTGGTATCTGCTTTAAAGGCAGAAAAGTTGGTGCGAAAAGGGTATGGAGCATTCCTAGCCTTCATTAGTGCTTTGGATGCCAAGGAATTATCGGTGGAAGGTGTTAGAACGGTGAAAGAATTTCCAGATGTCTTTCGTGAAGAACTTCCGGGTTTACCTCCAGACCGGGAAGTAGAGTTTGGCATTGAGCTTTTTCTCATAATGGCTCCGGTGTCCATTGCTCCTTATAGAATTGCTCCGAAGGAGTTAGCAGAGCTTAAGGCTCAAATTTAAGAATTGTTGGATCGAGGATTTATTCGATCGAGTGTGTCTCCGTGGGGAGCACCGGTCTTGTTCGTCAAGAAGAAGGATGTGTCAATACGTATGTGCATTGATTATAGGCAGTTGAATAAGTTGACGATCAAGAATAGGTATCCATTGCCAAGAATTGACGACCTGTTTGATCAATTAAGAGGAGCTTTAGTTTTCTCCAAGATTGATTTGAGATCGGGTTATCACCAACTCAAGGTTAAGGAGGTAGATATTCATAAGACGGCATTCTGAACTCGTTATGGACATTATGAGTTTTTGGTAATGTCGTTTGGTTTGACCAATGCACCAGCTACATTTATGGACATGATGAACCAAGTCTTTCAACCCTACTTAGACCGGTTTGTAGTGGTGTTCATAGATGATATCTTAGTATACTCGAGGAATGAAGAAGAGCATGACTCACATTTGTGCATAGTATTGCAAATACTACGAGAAAAGCAACTTTATGCCAAATTCAGTAAGTGTGAGTTTTGGCTGAAGGAAGTGACTTTCTTGGGACATGTTGTGTCAGCCGAAGGAATCAGAGTTGATCCTCGAAAGGTAGAGGATATGTTGGATTGGAAACCACCGAAGTTAGTGGCTGAGATTCGGAGTTTCTTAGGTTTGGCTGGCTATTATAGATGCTTTGTTGAGGGGTTTTCATTGATTGCTGCACCCCTAACTAACCTATTGTGAAAGGGAGTATCGTTTGTGTGGGCATATAAACAACAAGAGAGTTTTGAGAAATTGAAGAAGATTTTGACGGAAGTGCTAGTACTAATTCAACCTGAGGCCGGAAAAGAGTTTATTGTTTACTGCGATGCGTCACACACGGGCTTGGGATGTGTGTTGATGCAAGGTGGAAAAGTGGTGGCTTAAGCATCTCATTAGTTAAGGCCACACGACGTCAACTATCCTACTCATGACTTGGAATTGGCTGCGGTGGTTTTTGCTTTAAAAATTTGGAGGCATTATCTCTATGGTGAGAAGTCGATCATTTATATGGACCATAAGAGTCTTAAGTACCTCCTTACCCAAAAGGAGTTGAACTTAAGACAACGGAGGTGGGTGGAGCTGTTAAAGGATTATGACTTCACAATTGAGTATCATCCTGGAAAGGCTAACGTGGTAGCGGACACGTTGAGTTGTAAGGTAATATCGGATTTGAGAGCGATGTTTGCTCATCTCAGTCTGTATGAAGATGGCATTCTTCTAGCCAAACTTCAGGTGAAGCCTGTGTGGTTGGGTCAGATTAAGGAGAAGCAATTATCAGATGAAAAGTTGGGTCCCTTAGTTCAACAAGTTGAAAGTGGTGTAATAGGGGATTTTGGAATGAGTAAGGATGAAGTGCTGTGTTTCAGTGGAAGAGTTTGTATGCCCATGGATTCGGATTTGGGACAAATGATTCTGCGAGAGGTGCATAGTATCCCTTATGCTATACACCCCAGAGGAAATAAAATGTATTGTGATCTACAGGAGCAGTATTGGTGGCCAGTGTTAAATCGAGAGGTTACGAATTTTGTAAGTAGGTGCTTGACGTGTCAGCAAGTGAAGGCGAAACATCAATTGCCGTTGGGATTGCTACAACCGGTAAAGATTCCATTATGGAAGTGGGAACGGATAACGATGGATTTTGTTAGTGGGTTACCCTTAACACCTACTAAGAAAGATTTCATCTAGGTAATAGTGGATCGATTGATGAAGACTACCCATTTTCTACCAGTTAGTACGAATTTCTCACTGTAGAAGTTGGCTAAGTTGTATGTATCGGAGATCGTGAGGTTGCATGGGGTACCAGTGTCTATTATATCGGACAGGGACCCTAGGTTTACATCACGATTTTGGAAAGCTTTGCATGAGGCTTTGGGAACAAAGTTAAACTTCAGCACGGCTTTTCATCCTCAGTCAGATGGTCAGTCGGAAAGAGTAATCCAGATTTTGGAAGACATGTTAAGGGGTTGTGTGATTGACTTCAGAGGTAGTTGGGAGGATTTTCTACCATTGGCAGAGTTTGCGTATAACAATAGCTATCAGTCCAGCATTCAGATGGCACCCTACGAGGCATTGTATGGTCGTAGGTGTCATACTCCTACTTGTTGGACTGAATTGGGCGAACGACAGTTATTGGGTCCTGAGCTGATATCAGAAATGAAAGAAAAGGTAAAGGTAATTCAGGCTCGGTTAAAGGAAGCTTTAGATAGACAGAAATCGTATGCGGATCTGAAGCGTAAGGATATTGAGTTTGCTGTGGGAGATCAGGTCTTTCTAAAGGTCTCACCTTGGAAGAGGATCTTCAAGTTTGGAAGGAAGGGCAAGTTGAGCCCTAGGTTCATTGGACCGTATCGTGTGTTGAAGCGTGTAGGATCAGTGGCTTATCAGCTTGAGTTACCTCTAGAGTTGAGTCAGATACATAATGTTTTTCACGTCTCAATGTTAAGGCATTACCGATCGGATCCGTCTCATATAGTACCAGTAGAGGAGGTTGAGTTAAGGCCTGACTTGTCTTTCGAGGAGGAACTAGTGAAAATCTTAGATCGTGATGTTAAGGTGCTAAGAAAGAAGTCAGTACCATTGGTTAAGGTTCTATGGCGTAATCATGGAGCGGAGGAAGCTACGTGGGAGCCTGAGGATGCAATTCGGCAACAATGTCCTCAACTCTTGTAACCAAGTAAATTCGAGGACAAAATTTTCTTTAAGGGGGTAGAATTGTAACATCCTAAAACATTGAGAATCGATATATTGCATAATTTTGGTGCTTAAATGAAAGGATTCAATATGTGTGTTTTAATAGTCTCGAGAAGGCTAGGGATTTAATTGGATTTTGGAATAAATTTTGGTAAATAGTACTTTATTGAAGTGGAACAAGTAACCTTGATGTTTAATGAAATTAAGTGGCAAAAGTTAGCATAAGATGAGCAAGTAGTAAAGGGGATTATGGCGCCATGAGTGTTGCTTGAGGGAGGAGGTTCGAATCCCTTGTTATGCATAAGAATTTTATTTTTCTTGCTTTCCATCTTCATAGTGTCGGTCAAGCTAGCAATTATGGTAGGTTGGACTTTATTTTTTATGGTAAGGTGGCTAAGAGAAAAGGCAAGTGCAAACTTAAGGTAGGGAATAATAGGAATAAGGCATGTAGGGGGAACACAAGGCACATTATAAGGAATGTGTTTTGGAAAGTTTGGAATGGCCAAACTTTGACCTTGGTGTCCATGTATTTGGACGGTTTTGGGGGCTAGGGGGTGACCGAATTTTGTTGAAGGCTTTGGTAAGGTTGGTAGCTAGTTGGTCATTTGGCATTTGGTCATTTTGTGTTTTTCTCAAAAGTATTTTCTCTCCATCTTTCCTCTCCCTAGCCGAATGCACATTGAGCATTAGGTAAGCATCTTTGTTTTTCTTTTGGTCATTCCATTTTGACCATTTTGGTCTTAATTTGCCTATTCTCTCAAGTCATTTCCCCTAGTGCCGAAAACACCAAAACCTTGAAGGCCATTTTCTATTTTCTTTTCTTCCTCCATTGCCGAAAGCTCTCTAGCCTCAAATCTCGCTTTTTGTTCATCTTCTATTCTTAAAATGAACCAAAATCGAAGCACTTAATTGTCTTAAAATTTTATTTCATAGCCGAATTTTTCACCACACTTATCTTCTTCTCAAATCATTTCATTCTTTTCTTCTCACACTTTGATCACTTGGTAAGTGGTTGGTATAATACTTTAGTATTTTTATTTTCCCTTTTTCCTTTGTGCTAAAATTTCATGTTGGTGTGGGATGGTCTTTTTGGATCGATATCATCATCATACCATGACTCACTAGAATCTTTTCTCTATCTTAGAAACTTAGTGGAAGGCCAAAATTTAGAGTGTCCGAAGTCATCATGAATAGCTATGATTCGGTCCAAAGTTTTAAGGTAAGGGTTCTTATCAAGGATTCCATATTACTCATTATTTCGTTAATGATGGGGTTTACTAATCGATGTTACTTTAGGGACGCTATCGCTTGATTTTCATCCTTTGAACGTAAGGATTTCGTGGTAAGCCGATTTCACTTCTTTAAACCAATCGTCTTAATTTTCAAAATAATAGTTGGACTAATATTCTTGTGTCATTGGAGGCAAACAAGATAGGGTCAAAAAGGGTGGTGAATAGTGATCGAAAGAGGGGCGGATTCGCTATTCCCTCTAGATTCAAGCGAAGGGCTGTTTCGACAATACGAGATTTTCCACCGGGTTGTGGACCCTCATCCGGTGAAAATTAGTTATTCGAGGTTGTTAGTAGTCGTGAGGCACCGACGATCCGGGATTTTCCACCGGGTTGTGAACCGTCAACCAGGGAGAACCGACAAATAGTAGTTGTTCGAAATTCTGAGGGTAAAAATCTAGACCGCTTATCTTAGAATAGATTTATTTTAAGTGTTAAGTGTTCTAATCGAGCGTTATAACATTTCTAGGTGTCGACGATCAGGAAAGTGTAGTGCTCACCGTAATCAGGTGTGTAATCTCACACTGTATCTCATGGGTTAGATGACTATACCGTAGTAAATGTTGGATTAAAAATCGCAAAGTTGGTGAAATTGAAAAATATGATATTATTAACACTTTAATGTTAAGATCATGAAATCGTTATTAAGATCGTGAAAATTTTGAAATCGCCCTTAATGGGCTAAAACGATAAAAAGTGATAAATGGGCCATATGTGATATTTTGGGTCATATGTGATATTTGATAAATGGGCCATATGTGTTATTTGATGAATTGGCCAAGTGGGATATGAGATGAAATAGGCCAAATTGTGAGATGGGCTAAAATGTGATATGGGCCAAATTGTAGTAATTTTTATAATGGGCCTTATGTTGGAATGATTATATGAATAAATTATTATGCATGTTACATACATGATTTGCATGGGTTGGGATTTTGATGAAGAGAAGTTCTGGTAGCTTTGCTACAAAATTCTGGTGGCTTGTCCACAATTTGATATATGGCTTTATGCCTAGTTTGATATATGGCTTTATGCCCAGTTTGATTTATGGCTTTATGCCCAGTTCGATATATGGCTTAATGCACAGTTTGGTGTGTTGGCGGGGTGGGTGACTAAAGCTCCCCACAGGTGTGCTGGTTGGTATGGGTGGTGTGTAGCGGATGGAAATTTAGGTTTGGTTTTGGGAATTGCATATCACATGCATTCTATACATGTTAAATTGTTATATTTGTAATGGGCTCAGGCCCAAATAAATGCTTAAATGGTTTTGGCCCGGTGGACTATGGTAAGTGAGTTACACACTGAGTTCTAAGTAACTCACCCATTTTCTTTACCCTTCTCAGGTAATGATCAATGATAGAGGCTTGGGCCGGGGGCGACTCAGTGGAGGCCATACTACGAATAATGGGTTATTTAAATTTGATTTCTTTAAAGTACTTTTAATATTTTCTATTTAAGTTATGTTGTAATAAGGCCTTTGGTTAAATTTTATGGATGTTTTACCTATGGATGGATTCTATGATATGCTTTAAAGTACTTAAGTGGGACTTTATTTTTCTAAAATAGAAATAAATGTTTTTGTAAATAAACGTGAAAAAAGGGTTTTCATTCTTAAATATTTTAACTCGAAAGTTTCTTTGTAACAATTCTTTTAAAATCTTTGTTTTCAAAAATTTCTTGAACTCTCTTAAATTCTCGGAACATTAAATAAATTTTTCTTAGGTTTTAAATTATAAATTTTACGTCTTAAATTATTAGATTTAACAATCAACCTCGATTTTCAATAAACACCTTTTCAAAATTTTTTTTGAAAATCCATTTTCTTTGAATCTTTAAAAGACTATACGTATGTTCAATTCGTGTGACATGTCAAATCGGTCTTAACGCATAAACACTTGAATTAGGGAGTGGTTTGGGAATTTCAAACTCTCTGTGGAGGGGGGAATCGGTTTTTGGGTTGTGTTGGGATGTGCCAAAATTCACTTAGGCCATAGGACCCTGTAGACTTCTTTTGTGCATTTTCGACTTTGGGGAAGTATAGGTGCCGAATTTTGTAGCCTCAAATCCTATCTATCTCGAAGCCGAAACCCTTAAACTCCCATCCTCTTCTTCATTTCTTTGCTAAAGCTGAATGTCCCTTGCCCACTATTCTTTTCTCTAAACCTCTTCTATAGGCCGAATCTCTTAGCCATTCTTTTCTACATCCTTTCTCTTGTGAGTCTTCTAAAATTGGAACTCCTAAGCCTCTATTTGAAGTTTCTTTATTTTTGTTTCGGCTCTTTCATCTAGTTCTCTTCTACCATAGTCATTGTAGAATCTTGTCCACTGCTGTGCTAGTGCCGAATTCCCCTATGTGTTATTCGTATCTGCTGTGTTAAGGTAAGAAGCGTTCTTCTTTTTCTTTATTTCCTCCTTTCGGTTTTTGGAAGCCAAAGCCAAATCGCTAATTGGCTTGGGGAGACTATCGTTGGACTTACATGTTTCTTTTTATTTTCTTGTGTTCTCTTTAGGGCGCTTATTTTGTGAATCATAGTAAATCAAATCATCTGAATCTCACGCTTGAAACCGTTAACCTCTGAACTATATCTCTCCTTTCGGGACTTCAAGGTAAGGGTGTTCTCTTCAGATTGTATTTAGGTTCGCTATCGTATTCAGTTCCTTAACCCTACATTGTGGTTTGACAACCATATTTCATTATAGTAGTATCTGACAAGGTCTTTGATGGAATCAAATAATGATCAGGCAAAGCAGGGTGTTGGACTTGTAAACCCAGCCCCTAAGTTTAAGAAGCGAGCGGTGTCGTGATCCGAGATTGGCCGGGTTGTAGACCGACTTGAGCAGTCGTGGCGGATAGCGATCGTTTACGCTAACGATAGTGTTGACATAGAGAGTGTTGTTTTGAGTGTTACTAGGTGTGTAAACCCTAACACACTTTACTTATTTGTATTATTAATTGTATGGGCTGAAAAGCCAGAAAAGGCTGTAAATGCAGTCGACATACCCTTGGGGGTAAGGCAGGAAGTGCCAGGTACGTATTTGTGATTACCTGATATGAGTTGGTTGTATGTGATAATCTATTGCCTTGTTACTAGCATGATACATCTGTCATGATATAAATGTTGTGCATGGGATATTGGAATGTTGATAAAGGGGAAGTGATAAGGCCACATAGTGATCGGTGGCTCTGCCACATTGTTCTTAAGGTCACATCGTGATCGGTGGCTCTGCCACTTTGTTTTTAAGGTTACATAGTGATCGGTGGCACTGCCACATCTGTGTACGAGGTCACATTGTGATTGGTGGCTATGCCACAGTTGTTATAAGGTCACATGGTGATCGATGGCTCTACAACATTTTATGACAGCATGACTGTCAAGACGATGTGTAGCAGTGGAGGGTTGATTGTAGAAATCCCCATGGTGTGATGGTTGGTATGGGTTGGTGTGTAGAGGATGAAAAACTAGGTTGGGCTGGGCATAATGCTTTTCTTGTGATTGTATGTTTGCGGGTTTTACACACTGAGTCTTTGTGACTCACCCTTTCCCTGATTTTTCAGATAATTAGTAGATCGTGGATATGGGAGCCAATGTGGACTCGTGGAGGCCATGAAAGATGTTATATTTATTTTATGAACTTTCTACTGCTTAAAGTTAGTTTTATTTGGAGATTTTCTTGTAATAAGGCCTTTGGAAATTTTTAATTTGGTTTTAGTATTTACTTTGGTTACTTATTATTAATAAATGCTCAAACGGGATTTTTCCTAACACAATTAAACAACTATCTTTCAAAAATATTAACGAATGGTTTACAAGTTATTTTTGATAAAACTCTGGATTTTCTTAACAATGATACCTCTTGTCAAAGTAATCTTTTTCTTGGAAGTCGGTTGAGTCTAATTGTTTAAACACAAAGTTATCACTTTAAATCGATTTTTTTTCTAAAATTATGGTTTTTCCTAAAATCACTGAAAGATGGTTTCCAAATTACCCTGTGACATACCAGATCCGGCCGTAACGTTTGGGCCGGGTTTGGGGTGTTACAATTTTTGTATCAGAGCCTAGGTTACAAACACTCGGGCTATGAAATGGGTTCGACAGTACTTTATAAAATCAATGGGAATTGGAGAAAACTATTTTAAGTGAAATATGGCATCCGAGTCCGTTGGCACCCGATCCACCCAGGGATGATTGAAATGATTGGTGGCATGAGTGGGTATGTTTGTTAAGTTTCAAGATACCCAAACTTTAGAGACTAAAACTGTTTGATGCGTCTTGCGAAAACTATTCCTTAAGACTATTATCCATAAAAGTACTCGGTGTTAAATAGTGAAAGAAATACTAACCCATAAAACTTCTAATCAGATTAAGTCGCAAGCGTTAGTTATGAGCACTAGGGGGCGTGGTGTGCGTGGCCGTGGTAGAGGCAGGATTGATGTGTTGGAACCGGTAAGATCTGGTCATGAGTCAAAAAATGAGATGTCGGTACCGCCAGCTGCAGAGACAGAGTTTCAAGATCAAATGAATGGTGATGATGTGGTTTCTCAGGCGATGTTTTAGGTGTTAGAGAGAGTTGCTGGGGCGGGCCTGGGTACAGGGGCATAAAAATCTGTGTCAGAACGACTTCGGGCTAATGGAACGGTAATGTTTAGGGATATTTCTTGGGTTGCCCCTAGTGCAGCTGAGTATTTTTTGAGGCAGTTGAGCGTATAATGGATGATCTTGATTTCACAGAGGAGGAAAAGTTGAAACGGGTTGTGCCTCTTTTACGGGATGAACCGTATCAGTGGTGGCTTACGGTTAGGGATGGAGTAGTGGCTGACCATATCACCTAGGATTTCTTCAAAATGGCCTTTCAATGTAAGTACATCAGATCGAGTTATGTGGGCGCACAGCGCAGGGCATTTCTAAATCTGACTCAGGGAAGTAAATCGGTGGCTGAATATGAGGTAGAGTTCCTATGCCTTAGTCGCTATGCTCGGAGGATAGTGGCTACAGACCATGAGCATTGTGTCCGGTTTGAAGATGGGTTGAGGGATGATCTGCGGGTATTGATAGCGCCACAGAATGAAAGGGAATTTGCGATTTTAGTAGAAAAGGCTAAGATGGCCGAGGAGGTGAAGCAGTCACAAAAGCAGAATCGGGATAGAGATAGAGGTGGTAATAAAATGAATTTTAGATAGTCTAGGTCAGCTGGGCGTTTTCAGGAAAGACCTAGGATGGATGGGTAAAATTGAGTAATGAGACCCGTTGCTAATAGGCAGCCTCAGAGGTGTGTTCGGTGTGGTAAATTCCATTTTTGAGAGTGTTGGCAAAATAATAGAAGGTGTTACAGGTGTGGATCGACTGATCACCAGATTCAAGACCGCATCCACGAGGCGAGAAGTGTAAGGTAAGGTCAAGGAATCGGTAGAGGTAGCCAGCAACCGCAGAGAGGTTGTGGTCTGGCCAGAGGGGGTAATGGTTTTGGTCGGGGTCGTGGAACGTCGGCACAGGTGCAGGAAACACCGATGCAAGACAGTCGGGGTTGGGTTATCTGACCCGGACATAGAGAGGAGGGGACTTTGGACGTCATATAGGTACATTCTTAATCTTTGGATTGTCTTTTTTCGTATTGATTGACATAGGATCGACACATTCTTATGCTTCTAGTGTGGTATCTGGAATTTTAAGTATAAACTTTGAGATTGCTTCTAGGGAGATGACAGTAATTAGTCCGTTAAGGCAATCGGTTGTGGTAAACAGACTTTATAGGGATGTACCTTTAGAAGTGCAAGGGGTGGTTTTTCTATCTGATCTGATGGAACTGCCATTTGGGGAGTTCGATTTGATCTTAGGGATTGACTAGTTAGTGAGGTATCGAGCAAATTTGGATTGTGCTACTAAGCGCATGGTGGTCAAGACTCCTGAAGATGAGGAGGTGGTGGTAATAGGAGAAAGGAGGAATTATTTGTCTAACGTAGTGTCAACTCTAAAGGCTGAAAGGATCGTAAGGAAATGATGCGAGGCATTCATAACCTTGGTTTGCACATTGGAGAGTAAGGAATTGTCCATGGGGTGTGAGGACAGTGAAGGATTTTCTCGATATTTTTCCAGAGTAGCTTCCAGGATTACCCCTGGATCGCGAGGTGGAATTTGGAATTGATCTTCTTCCGGGGTCAGCACCTGTATCTATCGCTCCTTATAGAATGACGCCGAAGGAGCTAGCGAAACTGAAGCTTAGGTTCAGGAACTCTTATATCGAGGTTTTATCCGATCGAGTGTATCACCATGGGGAGCGTTGGTGTTATTTGTTAAGAAGAAGGATGGATCAATACGTATGTGCATTGATTATCGCCAGCTGAACAAATTGGCAATCAAGAACAAATACCTGTTGCTACGGATTGACGACTTATTCGACCTGTTGAAGGGGACTTCGGTCTTTTCAAAGATAGATTTGAGGTTAGGGTATCATCAACTTAAGGTTAAGGAAATGAATATCCATAATACGGTGTTTCATACTAGCTATGGACACTACAAATTTTTGGTGATGCTATTTGGGTTAACCAATGCACCAGCAGCGTTTATGGATATGATGAACCGGGTTTTTTAACTCTATCTGAACCAGTTTGCCATAGTGTTTATAGATGATATTTTGGTTTATTCGAGGTTAGAGGAGGAACACGATTCTCACCTTCGGGTGGTGTTGCAAATCTTGAGGGACAAGAAATTGTTTGCCAAATTCAGTAAGTGCAAATTTTGGCTAAGCGAAGTTACTTTTTTGGGCCATGTTGTGTCGGCAGAGGGGATTAGAGTTGATCCACGAAAATTAAACCTGTCTTGAATTGGATGCCACCTAAGTCTGTGGCAGAGATTAGAAGTTTTCTAGGTCTTGCTGGATATTACCGAAGGTTTGTTGAAGGGTTCTTATTAATGGCATGACCTATAACCAAGTTGTTGAGGAAAGGGGTGTCTTTTGTGTGGACTAACAAGCAGCATGAATGTTTTGAGAGGCTGAAGAGGGTTTTGACAGAAGCTCCGGTGTTGATTCAGCCAGAGGCTAGAAAAGAGTTTGTGGTTTACTGTGATGCTTCACACACAGGACTAGGATGTGTGTTAATGCAAGGTGAAAAAGTTGTTGCGTACGCGTCTCGGTAGCTAAGACTGCATGAGGTAAATTATCCCATGCATGATTTGGATTTGGTAGCTGTGGTGTTTGCCTTGAAGATTTGGAGGCATTATTTGTATGGGGAGAAGTCTGTCATTTATATAGATCATAAGAGCTTAAAATATCTTTTTGCCCAGAAGGAGCTGAATTTAAGACAGAGGAGGTGGATCGAATTGTTAAAGGATTACGATTGTTTGATTGATTACCATCCGGGTAAAGCTAACATGGTGGCAGATGCGCTAAGTCGGAAAGTAATCTCAGATCTGAGGGCGATGTTTGCCCATCTTAGCTTGTATGATGATGGGAGTCTGTTAGCTGAGCTGCAGGTGAAACTGACATGGACAAATCAAATTAAGGAAAAGCAGTTGCTGGATGATGTCTTGAGTGCTCGACTACTTCAAGTACAGAATGGTGGGATAGAGGATTTTAATTTGAGCAGTGATGGGGCTCTGTGTTTTCATAAAAAGGTTTGCATGCCGAAGGATGTGGAATTAAGACAATTGATACTTCAAAAAGTGCATAGTAGCCCCTATGCTATGCATCCTGGCAGAAGTAAGATGTATAGAGAGTTGGGAGAAAAGGTTTGGTGGCTGGGTTTGAAGCGTGAAGTAACCAAATTATTGAGTAAGTGTTCGACATGCCAGCGGGTAAAAGCAGAACATCAGTTACCTTCAGGTTTATTATAGCCGTTAAAGATTTCGCAGTGGAAGTGGGAGACGATCAAAATGGATTTTGTTAGTGGGTTACCCCTTACGCCTACTAAGAAGGATTCGGTATGGGTAATTGTTGATCGATTGATGAAGTTTGCTCATTTCATACCAGTTCATGTTGACTACTCTCATCAGAAATTGGCTAAGTTGTATGTAGCAGAGATCGTGAGGTTGCATGGAGTACCAGTGTCTATCATCTCGGATAGAGACCCGAGATTCACGTCAATGTTTTGGAAGGCATTGCATCAAGCTTTGGGTACAAAGTTAGATTTCAGTACAGTGTTTCATCCACAGTCTGAGGGACAATCGGAGAGGGTAATTCAAATCTTAGAAGACATGTTGAGGGGCTGTGTCTTAGACTTCAGAGGTAGTTGGGAAAAATTTCTACTGTTAGTAGAATTCGTATAACAATTGCTACCAAGCGAGTATTCAGATGGCTCCGTATGAAGCGTTATATGGTCGGAAGTGTCGTACCCCTGCATTTTGGAATGAGTTGGGCTAGCGTCAGTTGTTGGGTCAAGACTTGGTTTAGGAAGCAAAAGATAAGGTTAAGTTAATTCGAACTCAATTAAAGCAAGCATCGGACCGAAAAAATCCTATGCAGATCTAAAGCGCAAAGACATAGAATTTGAGGTAGGTGACCAGGTGTTCTTGAAAGTTTCATCGTGCAAGAAGGTGCTAAGGTTTGGATAGGAAGGTAAGCTAATCCCCAGGTTCATTGGGCCTTATCGTGTGTTGAATCGTGTGGGACTAGTAGCATATCAACTCGAGTTACCTATAGAGTTAAGTCAGATTCATGATGTGTTCCACGTTTTGATGCTAAGATCGTTCGGATCTGTCTCACGTGGTGTCAGTAGAGGAAATTGAAGTAAGGCCTGATCTATCCTTTGAAGAGGAACCAGTTCGGATCTTGGATCGTGATGTCAAAGTGTTATGCCGAAAGATAGTTCCATTGGTTAAGATCTTGTGGCATAATCATGGTGCTGAGAAAGCTACGTGGGAACTAGAGGAAGCAATGCGTCAGCAATACCTGTATCTCTTTTGACTAGGTAATTTTGAGGCTAAAATTTTCATAAGGGGCGTAGAACTGTAATATACTAATTTAGGGGTTAGGCATTTGATGTGTTTTGTGTGTATGCTTTGTGTAATGTGCTAGTTTAGGGTGTATGGGAGTCCAGGAGAGGCTCGGTGAAAGGCCAGAGCCCTGGCAAAAATTTCCTTTTTAGGCACTTTAGTGGAGGAGCTGGCAGGAGTAGGACTTAAGGGACTATGTTGGTGTTTGGTTGGCACAAGAAAAGAGGTGGTAGAGTGGCAAGGAGGCACCACTTAAGATGTTGGTAAGTGACGCCACAGGGAGAAGTAGAGGGAGCAGGTTCTAATCTCAAGGAGCTCATTTTGGGAGTTCTTTTTGGCGTCAAGGAAAGTAGAGGCAGAACTTGACTGGGACAATTCAAGATAGGGGAGTGGACTGAGTCAAATAGTTTGAATGTGTGGCAGAGAGGAAAATGGGGAGTTGAAGTGTTCAAGGATTTCAAATGGGTGATTAGGAGGAATTTGAGGAGGAAAATAAGGGATGAGCATGTGATCTTGGTGTTGGCCGAATTTCAAACTCTAGGTGGAGGGGGGAATCGGTTTTTGGGTTGTGTTGGGATGTGCTGAAATTCACTCAGGCCATAGGACCTTGTAGACTTCTTTTGCGCATTTTTGGCTTTGGGGAAGTATAGGTGCCGAATTTTGTAGCCTAAAATCCTATCTATCTCGAAGCCGAAACCCTTAAACTCCCATCATCTTCTTCATTTCTTTACTAAAGCTGAATGTCCCTTACCCACTATTCTTTTCTCTAAACCTCTTCTATAGGCCAAATCTCATAGCCATTCTTTTCTACATCCTTTCTCTTGTGAGTTTTCTAAAGTCGGAACTCTTAAGGCTCCATTTGAAGTTTCTTTATTTTTGTTTCTGCTCTTTCATCTAGTTCTCTTCTACCATAGTCATTGCTGAATCTTGTCCACTGCTATGCTAGTGTCGAATTCCCCTAAGTGTTATTCGTATTTACTATGTTAAGGTAAGAAGCATTTTTCTTTTTCTTTATTTCCTCATTTTGATTTTTGGAAGCCAAAGCCAAAGTCGAATGGCTAATTGGCTTGGGGAGACTATCGTTGGACTTACATGTTTCTTCTTATTTTCTTGTGTTCTCTTTGGGGCGCCTATTTTTTGAATCATAGGAAATCAAATCATCTGAATCTCACACTGGAAATCGTTAACCTCTAAACCATATCTCTCCTTTCGGGACTTCAAGGTAAGGGTGTTCTCTTCAGGTTGTATTTAGGTTTGTTATTGTATTCGGTACCTTAACCCTACATTGGGGTTTGTCAACCATATTTCATTATAGTAGTATCTGACAAGGTCTTTGATGGAATCCAATAACGATCAGGCAAATGAGGGGGTTGGACTCCTAAACCCAGCCCCTAAGTTTAAGAAGCGAGTGGTGTTAGTAGTCCGAGATTGGCGACCGGGTTGTGGACCGGCTTCAGAACAGAGTCATAGGCAGATAGCAGTCATTTCTGCTAACAATAGTGTCGACATAGAGGGTGTCGTTTTGAGTGTTACCAGGTGTGTAAACCCTAACACACTTTACTTATTTGTATTATTAATTGTATGGACTGAAAAGCCGAAAAATGCTGTACATGCAGTCGACATACCCTTAGGGGTAAGGCAGAAAGTGCTAGGTATGTATCTGTGATTACTTGATATGAGTTGGTTGTATGTGATAATCTATTGCCTTGTTACTAGCATGATACATCTGTCATGGTATAAACGCTGTGCATGGGATATAGGAATGTTGATAAAGGGGAAGTGATAAGGTCACATAGTGATCGGTGGCTCTGCCACATTGTTCTTAAGGTCACATCGTGATTGGTGGCTCTGCCACGTTATTTTTAAGGTCACATAGTGATCGGTGGCGCTGCCACATCTGTTTACGAGGTCACATCGTGATCGGTGGCTATGCCACAGTTGTTATAAGGTCACATGGTGATCAGTGGCTCTGCCACATTTTCTGACAGCATGACTGTCAAGATGGTGTGTAATGGATGGAGGGTTGATTGTAGAAATCCCCATGGTGTGATGGTTGGTACGGGTTGGTGTGTAGAGGATGGAAAACTAGGTTGGGCCGGGCATAATGCATTTCTTGTGATTATATGACATTGGGTATGAGTTAAATACCAGATTGTGGGCCGTGGGCCGGTTTATATCTTTGCGGGTTTTACACACTGAGTCTCTGTGACTCACCCTTTCCTTGATTTTTTAGGTAATCAGTAGATCGTGGATATGGGAGCCGAAGTGGACTCGTGGAGGCCATGAAAGATGTTATATTTATTTTATGAACTTTCTGCTACTTAAAGTTAGTTTTGTTTGGGGATTTTCTTGTAATAAGGCCTTTAGAAATTTTTAATTTGGTTTTAGTATTTACTTTGGTTACTTATTATTAATATATGCTCAAACGGGATTTTTCCTAACATGATTAAACAGCTATCTTTCAAAAATATTAACTATTGGTTTACAAGTTATTTTTGATAAAACTCTGGATTTTCTTAACAATGATAACTCTTGTCAAAGTAATCTTTTTCTTGGAAGTCGGATGAGTCTGATTGTTTAAAAATAAAGTTATCGCTTTAAATCGGAAAGTTTTTTTAAAATTTATGGTTTTTCCCAAGATCACTGAAAGATGGTTTCGAAATTACCCTGTGACATACCAGATCTGGTCGTAACTGTAACATCCTGAATTTGGGCCTAGTAGATTTGGGCCTATTGGGTTGTAACGCCCTAAAAATCTCGAAACTTTTAATTTCTGTGCATGGTAGTTACTATGTATGTGTAGCACTAAGAATAATAATATTAAGCTATTATCGGGATTATTTGAGGCCTTAGAGTTAGGGGGACCATAGGGAAAATTTATTTTCCTTACTTAGTGGACCCTAGTCTCAAGCATGAGGCCTCATAAGCTGATTAAGAGAAGAGAGGACACAAATGGGGCTTGTGGCCCACTGGCAAAGTGGTGCCACTTAAAGAGCAGAGAAGTGGCATCAACTGAGGAGTCCCACATTCAAGTTACATGAAGCCCAATTCTTTTAATTAAAGTTAGCTAAAGTTCGACAATTAATTAGGTAGAGTTGGATGGCAACAAGGCTTAAATATAGGAGGATTCATTTGAGTGGATTATAAAGATAATATGGCAGATAAAGGGAGGAAATTTAGGATCTGATCTGCTGGTCACAGTAGTGGCTGAATTTCCAACTATACGGGAAGGAGGAAATCAGTTTTGATGAGGCTAAAAGGGGGGTACTGAAATTTCCCTTGTTTATTAATTAGTTTTACTTTTCAAAAGAGGGCAATTTTGGCTTTTGGTTAGTGTGTGTGCTGAAAATTGGATTAGAAAATAGGGCACTTCTTAATTTCGGCATTTATTCTCAATCTCTTCTCTTAGTTGTTTCTTTTCTCAAAAATTCAAAAACTCCTAAAAGTTTCATATTCTTCTTCTCTTTTGCTAAAGCCAAAACCTCATAGCCTTTCTCTACACTTTTTCTCGATTTCCTCCATAAGCCAAAACCCTAAGTATTCCTTCTCTTTACTCTCTTCTCCTATAGCTTAATGCCCTAGTATCCATTCATTCTTTTTCTTCCTACCGATTTTTTCATTAAAAGCCAAAACCTTTCTGCCGATTTCTTCATTAAAAGCTGAAACCTTACTACCGATTTCTTCATTAAAAATCGAAACCTTCCTGTCGATTTCTTCATTAAAAGTCAAATCTCCCATATTGAGGTAAGTGTCGACTCTTGTTATTCCTTAATATCTCTTTCAGTTTTTAGGGGCCAAGGCTGAATGGCCACTTGGTTTGTTAAGGCTTTCGATAGGGCTAATATTCCCTATCTTTTTGTGTTTTGGGCGGCCTTCCAGGATTTGTAGGAGACCTGATCGTTTTGGTTCTTAAGCCAGAAACCGTTAACTTTCGAACCATATATCTTCTTTCAGGATTTTTAGGTAAGGGATCTCAACTCTATGAATATACATTCCTGTTAGTATTCGAAACAATGTTTTAATCCAGTTTGTTGACTAAGATCTGTTCCATGGATACAAACACTAGTCAAACGAAAGAGGGAATTGGATCCATAAATCCAACCCCTAGATTTATGAAGCATGCGGTGTCAGTGTTCGGGATTGGCCACCGGGTTGTGGACTGGCTTCAGAACAAAATCTTAGACTGTTAGCAGTCATAGCGGCGACTGTTAGTGTCGACATAAAAAGTACTACCCTGTCAGTAATCAGGTGTGTAGATCTGTATCACACTAGTTAATCTGTATTATATGTATGTTATGGTCTAAAAGCCGGACAAAGAGGCTGTATGAATAGTCATAATACCCAAAAAGGGCAAGCAAGGGATGCTAGGTACGTAACCATATAAACTTCTCTATGTGTATCAAAGTATGTGAAAGTATGTGATCTATTTAGTAAGTTTTATGTTCTGATTCTTTCATGTATGTATGCATGGGATGGGATTGATATGATGAAGGGGAGCGGGTTGCGAGTAAGCTTGCCACATAGGCATAGTGATCGATATATTATTTTGCATACATAGGTCATATAGTGATTGATATGGTGTGTAGCGGATGGAGGGTTGAATGTAGAAATCCCCATGGTGTGGCGGTTGGTATGGGGGTGTGTAGAGGATGGACTCTTAGGTTTGGGATGGGCCATGTTGCATGAAAATATATTATGTTGCCATTGTTATGGCCCAAGGCCCATAATGTGTTTGTGGGCCCAAGGCTTTTATGTGTTTTTTGGATTTACACATTGAGTCTTGGTGACTCACCCTTTTATTTTTCCCAACTTTTTAGATGAGCAGTAGGTCGTGGACATGGGTGTCGAGTCGGACTCGAGGGGCCATCAAGACTATTATTTCCATAAACTCTTTCCGGTTATCTTTTAAGTTTTAATTTTAGAATATTTCTTTTGTAATAAGGCCTCCATAACTTAAGTAATTTTTCTTTATTATTATGTCACATTTTTATAAACTTATCTTTTCAAAACTTAAATTATAAAGAGAGAGGAAATAGGCTTTTCAAACACATTCATGCAAATATTAAAGTTTCATTCAAGAATTACTCAATTAATGATTAATCGGTTATAATAAACTAAGATTTTCAAAACCCTTCAAGGCAAAGTTTGCAACGTTCAACCCGTAGCATACCAGATCCGGTCATGACGTATGGGCCGGGTTTAGGGTGTTACATTTTTTGTATCAGAGCCCAATTCAACACTTGGGCTGTGAAATGGGTCCAATAGTGATTTGTAAAATTGATGTAAGTTTGAGAAAAGTTCGATTGAGATATGGCCTTCGAGCCTACGGCACCCGATATACGTAGGTAAGTATTCTAAACTCATTATGTGATGTGCATGTTGGGATTTAGGGGCTCTATAGGGTCGTAGGCTAGTATGATTAAAGCTTGATGGACTCTAGGCTTAGGTTAAACAATTCTTCAAATTCCATAAGACTTTAATTTTTAATTAAACATGTCTGTGAACAAGTCACAGGGTTAGGGTGTGGTAACAGGCATACGCATGTCTAGGATTGGATCCAGGGAGAGCTTGGTATTTAAGTGGCCCTAGCGGCTCACCTCCTCTTCACTGGAATCCTACCTAGTGCATAGTAACTGTTCACCTTAGCCACGAGGACTTGTTGACGGGCCAAAATTTATAACTAAAACCCGAAAAGGACAAGCCACCTTACTTTGCAAAATTTTTAAAATACTCCTAGTTATGTAAAATTTCTGAAATAACCTTGATTTGTGAAAATTTTCTCAAGATACCATTGGTTTGCAAAATTATCGAGATACCCTTGGTTTGTAAAAATTACTAAAATACCCCTATGTGCAAAATTACCAAAATACCCCTATTTTGTAAAATCACCAAGATACTCTATTTTGGAAAATTACAGAAATATCCTTGGGTAGTGAAATGACGAATACCCTTAGGTGATGAATGTGAGTTCATGGATGCAACTTGTATGTTGATGTGTGATGGTTGAATGTATGTGGTTCCTAGAACTAGGAGATACAAACTTGAGACTGAGTTTGAATTCGAAAGAACTACTAATTAAACTACTTTTCATAAGATTGTTAGTGGTTAATCAGTGAAAGAATTTAATAATTCATAAAAATTCATAATTAGATAAACGCGAATCGGTAGAATGAGAACTAGAGGATGTGGTGTGCGTGGCCGAGGTAGAGGCAGGATTGCTGTGTCGAAACCCGTAGGGTCTGGTCACGAGTCAGGGAATGAGGTACCAATGCCACCAGCTGTAGAGGTAGAATTTTAGGATCAAATGGCCGGAGATGATGCGGTATCTCAGGCGATGTTGAGGGTTTTAGATAGGGTAGTTGGGGCAGACATGGGCACAGGAGCCCGAAAATCTGTGTCGGAGCGACTTAGAGCCAATGGGGCAGAAGTGTTTAAGGGAATTTCTGGTGTAGTCCCTAGTACAGCTGAGTATTAGTTGGAGGCAGACGAGCACATAATGGATGATCTAGATTTCACGGGAGAAGAGAAGCTGAAAGGAGTAGTGTCCCTTCTCCTGGATGAAGCGTATCAATGGTGGCTTACGGTTAAGGATGGTACCATGGCTGACCGTATCACCTGGGATTACTTCAAAGTGGCGTTCCAGATCAAGTACATTGGAACGAGCTATGTGGATGTGCAGCGTAGAGCATTCCTGAATCTGGTTCAGGGAAGTAGGTCAGCGGCGACATATGAAGCGGGATTCTTACGTTTGAGCCATTATGCTCGAGGGATGGTGGCCACAAAACATAAATGGTGTGTTTGATTTGAAGATGGCATGAAGGATTATCTACGTGTTTTGATAGCTCCACAGCGGGAGAGGGAATTTACTGTGCTTGTGGAGAAAGCTAAGATAGCTGAGGAGGTGAGATAGATGAAAAAACTGAACCGGGATAGAGGTAAGAGAAATTTTAGATCATCAGGGACAACTGGGAGTACTCAGAAAAGACCTAGGTTAGATAGGCCAAGACGGGATGAGAGACCCGCTGCTGCTAGTCAGACACAGAAGTGTGCTCGATGGGTTAAATTCCATGTAGGTGAGTGTTAGGCAGGAGTGGAAAGTGCTTTAGGTGTGGATCTATGGACCATCAGATTAGAGACTATCCACAGCCACGGGGCAATGCAGGACCCGCAGGGTAGGGGAATGCTCAGCCGGATAGAGGAGGTCAGCAACCACCAAGGGGCCATGGACAAGCCAGGGGCAATATTGGTAATGAACACGGTCGTGGAGCACCAGGTAGAGGTGCAGGTTATGCTGAGGCGAGGCAGCCAGCTTTGGTCTATGCAACTCATTTCCAAGGGGATGAAGATGCTCCAGATGCGAATATTGGTGCGTACCCTACTATAGTATATTGAGTGCTTGTTTTTTTAGAATTTGAGTGCGCAGCAAAAGCGTAGTGATGAGACTTGGGTAGTACAATTGATAGTTAGTTGAAAATTTTGAGGACTAAATTTCATTTGGGAGTTGAAAATTTTGAGGACTAAATTTCCTTTGGGAGGGTAGATTTGTAACATCCCGAATTTGGGCCTAGTAGATTTAGGCCTATTTGGGTTGTAACGCCCCAAAAATCTCGAAACTTTTAATTTCTGCGCATGGGAGTTAATATGCATGTGTAGCACTTAGAATAATAATATTAAGGTATTATCGGGATTATTTGAGGCCTTAGAGTTAGGGGAGACCATAGGGAAAATTTATTTTTCTTACTTAGTGGACCCTAGTCTCAGGCATGAGGCCTCATAAGCTGATTAAGAGAAGAGAGGACACAAATGGGGCTTGTGGCCTAGTGGCAAAGTAGCGCCACTTAAAGAGCAGGGAAGTGGCGTCAACTGAGGAGGCCCACATTAAAGTTACATGAAGCCCAATTCTTTTAATTAAAGTTAGCTAAAGTTCGGCAATTAATTAGGTAGAGTTGGATGGCAAAAAGGCTTAAATATAGGAGTATTTATTTGAGTGGATAATAAAGATAATATGGCAGATAAAGGGAGGAAATTTAGGATCCGATCTGCTGGTCACAGTAGTGGCCGAATTTCCAACTCTAGGGCAAGGAGGAAATCGGTTTTGATGAGGCTAAAAGGGGGGTGCCGAAATTTCCCTTGTTTATTAATTAGTTTTAGTTTTCAAAAGAGGGAAATTTCGGCTTTTGGTTGGTGTGTGTGCCAAAAATTGGATTAGAAAATAGGGCACTTCTTAATTTCGGCATTTATTTTCATCCTCTTCTCTTAGTTGTTTCTTTTCTCAAAAAGCTGAAAACTCCTAAAAGTTTCATCTTCTTCTTCTCTTATGCTAAAGCCGAAACCTCATAGCCTTTCTCTACACTTTTTCCCGATTTCTTCCATAAGCCGAAACCCTAAGTATTCCTTCTCTTTACTCTCTTCTTCTATAGCTGAATGCCCTAGTATCCATTTATTCTTTTTCTTCCTGCCGATTTCTTCATTAAAAGCTGAAACCTTCCTGCCGATTTCTTTATTAAAAGCCAAAACCTTCCTGTTGATTTCTTCATTAAAAGCCGAAACCTTCCTGCCGATTTATTCATTAAAAGCCGAATCTCACATATTGAGGTAAGTATCGACTCTTGTTATTCCTTAAGATCTCGTTCAATTTTTAGGGGCCAAGGCCAAATGGCCACTTGGTTTGTTAAGGCTTTTGATAGGGCTAATATCCCCTATCTTTTTGTCTTTTGGGCGGCCTTTCAGGAATTGCAGGAGACCTGATCGTTTTGATTCTTAATCCAGGAATCATTAACTTTCTAACCATATCTTTTATTTCAGGATTTTTAGGTAAGGGATCTCTACTCTATGAATATACATTCGTGTTAGTATTCGATACAATGTTTTAATCCAGTTTGTTGACTAAGATCCGTTCCATGGATACAAACACTAGTCAAACGAAAGAGGGAATTGGATTCATAAATCCAACCCCTAGATTTAAAAAGCAAGCGGTGTCAGTAGTTCGGGATTGGCCACCGGGTTGTGGACCAAATTCAGAACAAAATCTTAGACTGTTAGCAGTCGTAGCGGCTACTGTTAGTGTCAACATAGAAAATACTGTCCTGTCGGTAATCAAGTGTGTAGATCTCTATCACACTAGTTAATCTGTATTATATGTATGTTATAGGCTAAAAGTCGGATAAATAGGCTGTATGAACAGTCGTAATACCCAAAAAGGGTAGGCAAGGGATGCCAGGTACGTAATCATAGAAACTTCCCTATGTGTATCAAAGTATGTGAAAGTATGTGATCTGTTTAGTAAGTTTAATGTTCTGATTCTTGCATGTATGTATGCATGGGATGGGATTGATATGATGAAGGGAAGCAGGTTGCGAGGCGAATGGTGGCTTTGCCACATAGGTCACATAGTGATCTGTCTTTATGACAGGCAGCGCAGCTGTCGATATATTATTAAGGTCGCATAGTGATCGATGGCTTTGCCACATAGGTCACATAGTGATCAATATGGTGCGTAGCAGATGGAGGGTTGATTTTAGAAATCCCCACGGTGTGGCGGTTGGTACGAGGGTGTGTAGAGAATGGACTCTTAGGTTTGGGATGGGCCATGTTGCATGAAAATATATTCTGTTGCCATTGTTATGGCCCAATGCCCATAATGTGTTTGTAGGCCCAAGGCTTTTATGTGTTTTTGGGATTTACACATTGAGTCTTCATGACTCACCCTTTTATTTTTTCTAACTTTTCAGATGAGCAGTAGATTGTGGACCTGGGAGCCGAGTCGGACTCGAGGGGCCATCAAGACTATTATTTCCATAAATTCTTTCCGGTTATCTTTTAAATTTTAATTTTGGGATATTTCTTTTTTAATAAGGCCTCCATAACTTGCATTATTTTTCTTTATTATTATGTCACATTTTTATAAACTTATGTTTTCAAAACTTAAATTATAAAGCGAGAGGAAAATGGGCTTTTCAAGCACATTCACGCAAATATTAAAGTTTCATTCGAGAATTACTTAATTAATGATTAATTGGCTATAATAAACTAAGATTTTCAAAACCCTTCAAGGCAAAGTTTGCAACGTTCAACCCATAGCATACCAGATCCGGTCATGACGTATGGGCCGGGTTTGGGGTGTTACAGTAACGTTTGGGCTGGGTTTGGGGCGTTACAAGTTAGATTTCTTACACTATTTTGTTGTGAATTGTGTGCTCGAACGCCTTTCGGCTTTACGGTTGATTTGGAGTGTTCCGATCAAAACCTAACACAATTACATACTGTAAAATCATTAGCTAATATTGATTAAAATCCCGTATTTAATAAATCTAAAATGTTTTCCCCACAACTTTTTTCGAAACAACAAACTAGTTTACAATTAATCACACTTACACTTCCTGATTTGTGAGATTCGAATGGCCAATTGATCAATATCGTCTTTCCCTATTAACATGTGATTAAAGGCTGATTAGAAGGATTCAAGAACTGAAATTAATTCTGAGGAAATATGGGCAAGAATTAATAAACAAAATAGCCCCTTTTTTGCACATAGGTGCACGCACCACCAGCCGTAGTGGCTAAATTCGGGTCTAATTTTAAAACAATTTAAATATCCATTAAAATAAGGAAAAATACCTTTAAAATATTTAGAATTACATTAAATTCCATATTTTAAAATTTAGGTTTTTAATTGACAAGGTTAATCAAAAAATTTAAGAAAGAAAATATCTTATACAAGCTAGTTAAGATAAACGACAATGGCACTTTCTTGGCAATGTTCGAGATCGATGTTGGAGTTCAATATTTCAAATTTGTTGCTGATTTTAATGAGGAAAAATAAAATCAAGATGACAGATAATATGTTAATAAATCTTGAGATAAAAAGAAAAAGAAAGAGATGGTAAAACTAGGTGTAGGCAACGGCAACAATGGAGGAAGAAAGAAAAAAAATGAAGATCAATGAGGAGATGAGAAGGAAGGAACGACTAGGGTGAGTAAAAATAGAATAAAGTCTGGTTATTTTGTGTAAAATTAACATTTATACCTAGGGTTACAAGGGTATGGATGGAACACACTTTAAAAACAAGGGATTTTCTAATAAAAAAAATTAGTTATTTCACATGGGAAAGAATTCAAACTTGGGACCAAAATTTAATTTTCGTGCTTTTGCATTTATCAATTAAACCCACTAGATTATTTCCTTATTTTTGAAATAATTTTGGAATATTTATTTTAAAAACAAGGCGTATTACATACTAGGGTTTGAGGCAAAATTAGCAAAATAATAAAAATGGTGAGAGAGAAGGGATTTGAAATCAAGTTTCAAGGAACGTTTTACTAACACTTAACTAAAAAACCAATACCTCATTTATTTCCTAAAAACATATATATAATCTAAAATTTTAGGGCATGACCACTCTCTCTCAATTCCCAAATCTGATTCTACTAACCCCTAATTTTTGAGATGTTACAATTCTACCCCCTTAAAGAAATTTCGTCCTCGAAATTTTCTTAGTCACGAAATCTGTTACCCCTTTTCCTTCAAAATGGGCCACCAAGCTTTCACTGTGCAACTTTGATTCCAACATAATTTCAGACAATGAAGCTCTTGAAATTCCTAACATATATATTGCAGATCTAATTACGGAAATGTTACTAACAAATTCCTCTACCCCAACTCACAATTTTAATAGAAACTCTACTAGATTACGCTCACCACAATATCTACAAACCGGAACCTTAGTTGATCTAATAGTTTCTCCAATAATAACTACTACAACATTTCATTAAGGTCTGGCTCCTCTAGCCCACTTTAAAGGTCGAGGATTTGGACCAATGGAAGCAGACTATCTCCTTTTTTAAACTTTAATCTTTCCCTTTCTCTTGCACTCTAAGCGTTTACTCTCTCCCTCCATATATTCCTTTCAATAGTAATCTTGATAACCTTTTCTAAGACTCCCAATATCACTTGGGACACTACATCATCCCCAACCTCTTGGTTTTGCCTTCAGCACTGCACTGCACTATAGCACTGCACGGGTCAATACGCACAGCGCCTAGTATCCATCATTTACGGCTAGGACTACTGGGGTATCTAATCCCATTTGCTCCCCTAGCTTTCGTCTCTCAGTGTCAGTGTCGGCCCAGCAGAGATCACGAAGCCATTCATCTCAAGATTAGGTGCAATTCCATGAGAAGCAAATGACTCAACTTGGGTAGTTTGACACTAAACCCCATTGTTCCTGATTTTGCGGTTGTTCATTATGTATCCTATGGTCTTAAATTTTATCTACAGTTTCAGAAAAAATAATTACTAGCTAACTTTAGTCAATTTTCAATTTCCTATCTTACAGTTTCAAAGAAAAATTAAATACTAAATATTTCAGTTTAATGTCTATAGTAATGCACCTCAAGTGTTTAACTATAATTTAATAGTAACTTTTCTATGGCAATCGGCATTGTAGTCTCAAATCTTTTTTTTTTTTAGAAAAATCATTTTCAAAATTCTCTATGGCTTATTTTTCCCAAATTCCCCCTTTCTCATTTATGCATGCATGTAGGTTCATTTTTAAAAATTATAACTCAATTTGATGCTTTGAACCTAGACTCTAATACCACTAAATGTAACCTCCCTAATCCAGCCTAGATGTTATGGCTAGATTGAGAAGGCTACATTAGCCACCGAAATAGCTAAGCTAACTTACGTTACTTTTGAAAACTTTAAATAAACTCATTTTAGTGAAAAATCGTATTTGCACTTTGAGTTAGTTTAAAAGAGTTCATTAATTAGATAATCTATACTTAAGACTCATTTTATTATTGATAGTGCTGTTTAAGAAAAACAAATTGTTTCCTTGTTACTCTTCTTTGTAAAAATTTGATGTTAAACTAATGTAGTGAGAAAATCATTTTCAAGTCATTTTGGAAACTTAGTTGCCTTATCGATTTATTTTTAAAAACCGGTTCATTTGCAATGCAGCGAAAATTAGGAAACAATGTTAAATTTTACTTAAGCTCGATATTATGCATTTTTGGTTATTATGCTTGAGTAATCTATGCATGCAAAAATCCCCAAAAGAAAATTTACCAATCCACAGACCAGAAATAATTAAAAATTACAAGCCAAAACTAATAAAAACTTAATAATACTTATTAAGAATAGTCTGAGGTCCAAGGTGATTCTTCGTATGCCGAGTCTGATCCTAGATTTGTGGTTTACATGAAAAGTTAAACACTATTGGGGGTGAGCTTATGAAAGCTCAATGTGAGTAGAACATTTATTTCAACAGACATAAATATAAGATACAGTGAAACATATTAGCTTTAATAGAAGGAAACATAACCATCATTGGAATTTCATATCATTACATAGCCATTATCATATTGATGTCAAACGGTATATGAGCATGGGTCATCATTCATTCGAGTAACAGTCATTAACTTCGATACCATTCAATACAACACAATACAATATGTAGCGTAAATAAATAACATTTGAATATGTCATGAGCATGATGTAAAAATTTTCCTACCGATGCCATCTACTACACACCACGAGTTCCCTAAAACCCGTCTGCAAAACTCCAACAAATGCAAGCATAGCTCAATGTGGTAAGAACACCGAATAATCAGTAATACAAAAAAATCTATCAAATATCAAATAGTGAAATACAATGGCCAATAACATATAATATGCAATAAAATCGCCAATCCTCTTGGTACTCCAAGTGCAATGCATTGACTAGATATAGATGCAAACTTAATATGCCGCCAGTACTCCACGAAACTCATCCGTCAACCACAATCTATCCCATCCCAATGGAAATGCAATATGTCACACAAACTTTGATTGTTGGTCTAAAAGTCTTAAAATTTATATAATGAATGATCGAGCCTAGAAACTAACTATGACAACGATTGAGGCAAGCACACCTATCAAGTAGTAGTATAGTTTAGTGGCAAGACCGAAATGTCAAACCCAAGGGAACCAAAAGTACTAATGCTAACTTTCATTTTATTATTTAGCCTAAGAATTAAGGGAATTGTTATTTAAACTAAAATTAAATAACTACTAGGCTAAAAATGCTAAGACACAGAGAATGAATTGGGGAAAATACTTTTAGGAAAAACCAATTGATTAAGACAATACCCGAGGAAGAATCCACCTAGTCTTGACTTGTTATTTAACTCTGAACCAAATGATTTATTCACATGACTTGATCTGTAGGATTCCCTAATTTATATTAATACCTCTCTCGAGGCTACTAACGTCTAACCCTAGGTTGATTAATTGAAATCTTTTTCTAATTAAAACCCCTAGAATTGCATTAACTCAATCTATGGACTCCTATATTAGGTTTGACCCTAATCCAGCAGATTTTCGTTATCCTATCCCTAGGGTTGCGATCAACTCCGCTTAATTATGCTAGATCTACTATTAAACAGGGAATATTCCTCCACTGCCTAAGTACATCAATACTTGAATCAATATTCTGAAATATCAAAAAAAGAATTAAGAACACATAATTAAGAACAAATCAAGTATTTATCATATAGTTCAGAAAACAATAACAAGATCTTTCTTAGGTTTCATCCCCCTCAGGTATTTGAGGGGTTTAGTTCATAATCATAAAAGAATACATCTCAGAAGCAAATATAAAACAAAACATAGGAAAAACCCTAAAACCCCCTGAAGGAAATTGAAGGGAAGATCTTCCGTCTTGAGTATGACTCCGACTTCTTGAGATGAATCAACTGGCTTTCTTGAGTAAATCCCACAATTCGGCCTACCTAAACTGCCCTCTTTTAGGTCACACTTAGGGTTTTTATATAGGCTTTCGAAATGTCTTTCTTTGCCTCTAAGTATTCTAACTCGAATGGAATTAAAACAGGCCATGGCAGGGACACGCCCGTGTGACACACCCATATAAATCGAGTCTAGGCCGTGTTCGGGTCTGCTTAAGAGGCACGACCGTGTGGCTTGGGCCCAGACCGTGTGAGTTTCATACTTTGGCCCATTTTCTCCGTTTTGGCCCGTTTCTCATTCTTTTCATCCTCCGGTGCTCTCCTAAGTTTAAAACATGAAATTAAAGGATTAGGAGTACCAAATTCCACAATTTAGGGAATAAGTCATCCAAAAGTATGCTAAATGTGGGATTAAAATATGTATATATTACAGTCTATCAAATACCCCCACACTTAAGCATTTGATTGTCCTCAAGCAAAATTCTCAACTCACAATTAAATGAACTTCCTCAATTCAAAAAAAAAAAAAAATCATCAATAGTGTTTCATCATAATTCAAAGGTAATTCATACATTGATAATTTAAGTAGAAGGGTCCTAAAGATTCAAACAATCAAAGTCATAGTTTTTATAGCATGACAATAAAGGTGTTTTCCCTTGCCCAAATAGTCATCTTTAATTCAAAATCGACAAGAGTTGACATCCTCACTAAATATACACTCAAATCACTCAAAGTGTTTAAGGTTCAAAATTTAGCACTCAATAGTCAACGTGAAGTTAATCCCATAGGCTTGCATGAAAATCAAATCTCCACCACTATAAAATGAAATCATACATAGATCAAAAGTTATTTTAAGGGTTGTAATGGGGCTATGGTTAAAGGTGTAGATAAAGGCTGAATTAAAGGGTTAGAATCAAGATTGAATTGACAATTTCGTAACTGGAAAAATGAACTAATCCTGAATAATTACATCAATTGAAAACTTGAAACACTAATAACACGTGCTTCTTTTCAGAATGTGGAATTAATTACTTAAGCTCAAACAACATAGAAATAATAATGAATAACTTTCCAATGTTTTTTTTTAAAGATAAGTGTTTACAATAATAAGAAAAAACTTTAACAACTAAAATATAGAACATAGTTAGGCAACTGCTCAAAATCAAATCTCGACAAAAAGGGAGTCAAGAAAATAGGGTAAATAAGTTTATAACGGGGTTTCGGTTGATATTAGTGGGTGAGTCAATAAACGGTTTGTTAAGATCCAAAGGCGTTCACGAGGGGTTAATTGTGAGGGTATGCTTTTAGTGAAGTAAGTGGGTTAAATCCTAAGCACCTTTATCATCTCTATATATCAAATCAATGATGTGGTCTTGAAATGTATAATTGAAGCAAGTTCTAGAATAACAAATCAATATTGACACACTCATAATCAATAAAGTGAGCACGAAAAATGTATGCTCTTAAGGCTCAAAATCTCACAAAAATTATGGTTTTTTTATATCAACCTTGTAAATTTCAAACTTCAAGGTAATATTTAAATTTAAGTCAACAACCTAACAAAATTTTTGAAAATAGACTCATCATGATTGATTCTCTAGTCTCCTAAAGTTTAAATCATCACTGCACAATTATCAATGACTTATTCTAAAACACACCAACAAAAATCATAAATCAATAGGAGTTTCATTCTGATTAGTAATATGAGAAAATTACTTAAGAACAAGACACAATTCATGGTTTTGAGAATACTGCAAAAAGTTAGGAACTTTTCGAAATGAAATTCACCCCCCACACTTAAGATGTACATTGCCCTCAATGTACAAAGATAAATATTTACAATATAGTAAGAAAATCAAACTTAGGGAGAGAAGTGAAACTTCCTAAATTTTTGGATGGAGTCAAAGAAAATAAACGGGGGAAATTTGGCCCGAGTTGGAGGAGGAGGCGTTGGTGGCGATGGTTACTAGGGTTATGGTGTTGTGATTCCCAAGCAGCCTGAAGAACCTAAATAAACAAAATCAAAATATAATAATATATATTTTAGCACAAGAGAGATAAAGAGAAGGAAAATAAAGGAGAAGAGAAACGAAAAAAAATAGATGCATTCAAAGGTCTTTGTCCTGTTGAGTTAATGAAGTGGCCGGCATGAACTTATGTAGATCAGTTTTGCACAGGGAGACTTGGCTAGGATCCTTCCATTTTTCGACATGGAGGTAATGGTGAAGATGGAAAGAGGAGGAAAATGAAAAAGGGGAAAGCTTAAAGGTATGGAAAAAGAAGAATTTGGGGAGTAGGTGAGAAGAGGGGGTGGGTTTTAAATAGAAATCTAGGTTCTGGTACATCCCCACGCTCATGTGCTATGGGCGTCTTAGGGCACACGACCATATCGCACGGCTGTGTTATGATTCGTTCGCTCCTCTCACACCTGTGTTGAGGTTTCTATGCCCGTGTGGCTTTCTCAGTGTCGGCCATGACCGCATCATATTGCCATGATGCTTTATCACAGCTTGTGTGTTAGAAAAACTTTGTCCTATTGCTACACGTCTACGGCCACGCCCATTTACCTACTTATGGTGCCAACACGGCCACGACCATGGTCGTGTGCAAGGCCATGTGGGTATGGAAACTTGCACTTCATTAACTTAGTTAGTTTGTAGTTAGGTGCTAAAAATATAAGGGTTAGTGTTCGGGTTGCCTCCCGAGAAGCTCTCGTTTAAAGTCTTAAGCTAGACTTACCTCTCATTCTCATAATCATGGTGGTTTGAGGAGTTGGTAATCTTTTCTCATGCTATCATTATATAGTTTGAGTTGAGTGGCATTTAGCTTAAAAGTGTCAAATTTAGAGTGAGTTACCTTGACCGTTCTGTATGGAAACACCTTAAGTATCACCAAAGGAGTCGTACTATTTGTATTTTACTCTGAAGTGGTTATCCAAGTGTTGGTTATATCTAACAGTACTTGGTCTCTGACCTTAATGTGTTTGTTCCACCTTTAAACTCGTCTGGTGGTTCCTTCGATTTTGTTTCGTGTGTTCTTAGTTTCTATTTAAAATGTGTCTCCCACTTGTCTAGTTTATCAACCTGAAGCCTTCGTTCCTCATGAATTACTTCTTTATTGGCACAAGGTCTAGGATCTAGTTTAGTTGTGTAGCTTTGTGGTGTTTTCTGTGAAGAAGGTTTAACTGGATGGTTATTAGTAGAATTTATGTTCTCACATTTATTACTTGATGTCCTAGCCGAGTCAAGAGCTTGAAGAGTGATCGTCTTGTCACCTACACAAAGTATAAGTTCTCCTGTACCAACATCAATTTTAGATCTGGCAGTTGCTAAAAAGGGTCTTCCTAAAATTAAAGGAACAGTATTGTCCTCATCCATATCTAAAATGACAAAGTCTACTGGAATTGAATTTGTCAATTTTCACAAGTACATCTTCAATTATACCCCTAGGAATTCTAATAGTTTTATCAACTAATTGAATGTTCATCCTAGTTTGTTTGGGTTTCCCTAGACCTAGCTGTTTAAACATTTTATAAGGCATAACATTAATGCTTGCCCCTAAATCAGCTAAAGCATTATCAACAAATAAACTACCAACTAAGCATGGAATTGTAAAACTCCCTGGATCTTTTAATTTTCGTGGTAGTTTATTTTTACAAAATTGCTGAGCACACTATGTTTAGTTCCACATGTGATTCCTCGTCTAACTTCCACTTGTTTGTCAAGAGCTCTTTTAAAAATTTCCTTGAATCTGGCATCTGTGAAAGAGCTTCAAGAAATGGTAAGTTAACATGTAATTTCTTTAGAAGTTTAAGAAACTTACGAAATTGTTCGTCTGTGTTGTCTTTCTTCATCACATTGGGGTATGGTATTCGAGTCTTGTACTCTGTAATTATCGGTTTAGGTTTATCATGTCTTACCTCAACCTTACCTTCATCTACCACATTCTCTTGCCTCAATTTTTGTTCATCTAACCTTCACTATCATGAGCAGTTATTTCTTGAAGTTGCTCTTTTGTGTTAGTTTCAGTGTTACTTGGCGAGCTATCTTGTGGTAGTTCAGAGATCAGTGTGGTAAGTTGTCCTAAATTGTTCTTGATCCCTTTAATCGATGCTTCGAAAATGGGTTTTTGACACCGCGGTGAATTTTATCAGCATCTCCTCAAGGTTATGCTTTTTCTCTTGTGGGTAGGGTTGCTATTGGAATCCTGGAGGGGGTTGTTGTCACTGATTTCCTTGGCCCCCCTCGAAAAATTTGGATGGTTCCCCCAACCTGCATTGTAAGTGTTACTATAAGGGTTATTTTGAGGTTGAAGATTATTACCCATATATTTTATCTGCTCGTTTTCCATGCCATGTCCGTAGGGTGGGTACTCAGGATTCGCCACACCTCCTAGGTTTGAATCACAATGCATTACTACGTGTACCTGCGAAGAACCAAATGAACCATCAATCTTTTTATTTAACATCTCTACCTAATTTGATAGCATGGTGACTGGGTCGAGGTTGAAAACCCCAGCTATTTTTTTTTGGCCTTGTCCTTTTAACTTGCAACTGAGAATTGTTTAGTGGCATCTCATCTATAAACTCATTGGCCACCTCAGGAGTTTTATTATTCAGGGTTTCGCCGATGGTTGAATTGATTACTTGCCTAGTCGAGGGGTTCACACTGTTGTAGAAGGTTTGAACTTGAAGCCACAAAGGTAACCCAAGGTGAGGGCACCTTCTTAGTAAGTCCTTATATCTCTCCCATGCATCGTATAGTGTTTCTAGATCAATCTGCACAAAAGAAGAGATATCATCCCTCAACTTGGTCGTTTTGGCCAGCGGAAAATATTTTAATAAATATTTTTGGTCATCTGATCCCATGTAGTGATTGATCGTTGTGGAAGAGAATTCAACCACCATTTGTCTTTCTTCTTTAATAAAAAGGAAAATAATCGAAGACAAATGGAATCATCAAAAACGCCATTTATTTTGAAGGTGATAGTGGTGGAAAAAGTCTTAAAATTTATATAATGAATGATCGAGCCAATAAACAAACTATCACCACGATTGAGGCAAGCGCACCTATCGAACAGTAGTATAGTTTAGTGGCAAGACCAGATTGTCGAACCCAAGGGAACCAAAAGTACTAATACTAAATTTCATTTTATTATTTAGCCTAAGAATTAAGAGAATTGCTATTTAATCTAAAATTAACTAACTACTAGGCTAAAGATGCTAAGACATAAAGATTGAATTGGGAAAAGTACTTTTGGGAAAAACCAATTGATTAAGACAATACCCGAGGATGAATCCACCTACACTTCACTTGTTATTTAACTTTGAACCAGACGATTTATTCACTTGACTTGATCCGCAAGATTCCCTAATTTATATTAATACCTCTCTCGAGGCTACCAATGTCTAACCCTAGGTTTATTAATTGAAATCTCTTTCTAATTAAAACCCCTAGACTTGCATTAACTCGATCTATGGACTCCCATATTAGGTTTGGCCCTAATCCGGCAGATCTTCGTCATCCTATCTCTAGGGTTACGATCAACTCTGCTTAACTATGCTAGATCTACTCTTAAATAGAGAATATTCATCCACTGTCTAAGCACATATATACTTGAATTAATATCCTGAAATATCAAAACAAGAATTAAGAATACATAATTAAGAACAAATCAAGTATTATCATATAGTTCAGAAAACAACAAGAAGATCCGTCTTAGGTTTCATCCCCTTCAGGTATTTGAGGGGTTTAGTTCATAATCATAAAAGAATACATCACAAAAGAAAAATAACAAAACATAAAGAAAACCCTAAAACCCTTGAAGGAATCGAAGGAGAGATCCTCAGTCTTCAGTGTGATTCAGGCTTCTGGGATGGATCAACTGGCTTTCTTCGAGTAAATCCCATAATTCGGCCTCTCTGGCTTGGCTCCTCAGCCTAGCTGAATGCTCCCTTGAAGGTTAGCCTCTAGGGTGTTTATATAGGATTTTGGAATGACTTTCTTTGCCTCTAAGTACCCTAATCCGAATGAAACTCTTCTTTGCTGTGGCAAGGACGCGCCCGTATGGCATGGTCTTGTGAATCGAATCCAACTCGTGGTCGGATCTGCTAAAGAGGCACGGCCATGTGTCTCAGGACCAGGCCATGTTGATTTCGTGCTTTGGCCCATTTTCTCTGTTTTTAGCCCTTTCTTCATTCTTTTCATCCTGATGTGCTCTCCTAAGTATAAAACATGAAATTAAAGGATTCGAAGCAGCAAATTCCATAATTCATAGAATAAATCATCTAAAAGTATTATTAATGTGGGATCAAAATATGAACATATTATGGTTTATCAAATACCCTCACACTTAAGCATTTTCTTATCCTCAAGCAAAATTCTCAACTTACAATTAAAACTAACTTCCCTCGATTCACAATTCTTATCAATGATGCCGCATCATAATTCATACATAATTTATACATGGATAATTTAACTAAAAGAGTTGATGGTGGTGGAATAAGTCGTAAAAATTTATATAATGAATGATCGAGCCTAGAAACTATCACCACGATTGAGGCAATTGCACCTATCGAATAGTAGTATAGTTTAGTGGCAAGACCGAATTGTCGAACCCAAGGGAACCAAAAGTACTAATACTAACTTTCTTTTAATTATTTAGCCTAAGAATTAAAAGAATGGTTGTTTAATCTAAAGCTAACTAACTACTAAGTTAAAGATGCTAAGACACAAAGAAGGAATTGGGGAAATACTTGTGGGAAAACCAATTGATTAAGACAATACCTGAGGAAGAATCCACCTAGACTTCACTTGTTATCTAACTTTGAACCAGACGATTTATTCACTTGACTTGATCCGTAGGATTCCCTAATTTATATTAATATCTCTCTTGAGGCTACTAATGTCTAACCCTAGGTAGATTAATGGAAATCACTTTCTAAATAAAACCCCTAGAATTGCATTAACTCGATCTATGGACTCCCATATTAGGTTTGACCCTAATCTGGCAAATTTTCGTCATCCTAACTCTAGGGTTGCGATCAACTCTGCTTAGCTATGCTAGATCTACTCTTAAATAGGGAATATTCCTCTTCTGCCTAAGGGCATGAATACTTGGATCAATATCTTGAAAATACCATAACAAGATTTAAGAACACATAGTTAAGAACAAATCAAGTATTTATCATATAGTTCAGAAAATAATAACAGGATCCGTCTTAGGTTTCAACCCCCTTAGCTATTTGAGGGGTTTAGTTCATAATCATAAAAGCATACATCTTAGAAGTAAATATAAAACAAAACATAAAGAAAACCCTAAAACCCCTGAAGGAATTGAAGGAGAGATTCTCAATCTTGAGTATGACTCCGGCTTCTGGTGATGAATCAACTGGCTTTCTTTGAGTGAATCCCACAATTCTAGCCCTCTAGCTTGGCTCCTTGGCCTAGCTGAACACGCCCTTTAAGGTTGGGCTCTAGGGTGTTTATATAGGCCTTTGAAATGTCTTTCTTTGCCTCTAAGTACCCTAATCTGAATGAAACTCTTCTTTGTCGCGGCAGGGACACGGCCATGTGGCACGACCGTGTAATTTAGGGCCAGGCCGTGACTGGATCTTCTAAGGAGGCACAGCAGTGTGTTTCATGCCTAGGCCATGTTCGAACCTGTTAAAGAGGCACGACCGTGTGTTTCGAGACCGGGCTGTGTTGATTTCGTACTTTGGCCCATTTTCTCCGTTTTTGGCTCGTTTCTTGTTCTTTTCATCCTCCGATGCTCTCCTAAGTATAAAACATGAGATTAAAGGATTAGGAGCACCAAATTCCACAATTTAGGGAATAAATCATCCAAAAGTATGCTAAATGTGGGATTAAAATATGAACATATTACAAATTATCAAATACCCCCACACTTAAGCATTTGCTTGTCCTCAAGCAAAATTCTCAACTCACAATTAAAATTAACTTCCCTCGATTCATAATTTTCATAAACAATGCCTCATCATAATTCATAGATAATTTACACATGGATAATTTAACTCAAACAGTCCTAAAGATTCAAACAATCAAAGTCATAAGTTTATAGCACGAAAACATAGGTGTTTCCCCTTATCCGAATAATGACCTTTAATTCAAAATCGACAAGAGTTGACATCCTCACTAAAAATCCACTCAAATCACTCAAGGTGTTTAAGGTTCAAGATAAAGCACTCATCAGTCAAACATGAAAAGTTAATCCCATAGGCTTTCCTGAAAATCAAATCTCCACCACTATAAAATGAAATGATACACAAATCAAAAGGTCTTTAAAGCGGTTGTAACAGGGCTTAGGTTAATGGTGTGGATAAAGGCTGAATTAGAAGGTTAAAATCGAGATTGAATTGACAATTTACCTAACTAGAAAAAATGAAGTGATAATGAATAATTATATCAATTAAAAACTTGTAATACTAATAATACGAGCTTCTTCTTCAAGATGTTGAATTTAAATATATAAGCCCACTTAATTATAAAACTAATAATGAATATAATTTAATTTTTTTAAGAAAAAATCAAGTAAATACATAGTATAAGATGAATTTAAATGCTGAAATAAAATAATTAGGCAACTGATCAAATCAAGTCTCGATAGAAGGGTAGTCAAGAGAAATGGTGATAACAAATACAAGATGGGCTTTAGGTTTAATATTAGTGGGTGAATCAATTAAAAAGGTTGTTAGGATCAAAGGGGTTCACTAGGGGTTAATTGTGAGGGTAGGCTTTTTAGTGAAGTGAGTGGGTTAAATCCTAGGTGCCTTTATCATCTCTATGTATCAATTCAATGGTGTGGTCTTTACATGTATAATCATAGCAAGTTCTAGAATAACAAATCAATGTTGACACACTTATAATCAATAAAGTGAGCACGAAAAGAATATATGCTCTAAAAGGCTCAAAATCTCACAAAAATTATGGTTTTTGATGACAATCTTGCAAATTTCAAACTTCAAGATAATATTCAAATTTAGGTCAACAACCTAGCAGATTTTTAATTCTGAAAAATAGACTTATCAATGCACAATTAACTATGACTTAATCTAAAACATATCAATACAAATCATAAATCAATAGAAATTTCATTCTAACTAGTGATGCGAGAAAATTACTTAAAATAATATATCATTTAGGGATTTGAGAATAATGCAAAAAGTTAGGAACTTTTCAAAATAAAATTCACCCCCACACTTAAGATGTACATTGCCCTCAATGTACAAAGATATATAATAAACATATAGTAAGAAACTCAAAAGATAGGGAGAAATGAAACTTCCTGAATTATGGATGAAATCCTTAGAGGATGATCAATGATGACTAGGTATAGGTAAAGGTGGTGGAGAATACTCCAGTGGTGTGTTTGTTCCTTGAGTGGCGCCTTGAACATTTTTAAACTACGGAGACATTAGTAAAGTTTTTAGGGAGTTCTTATTTAATGGACGTTTGTTATAGTTACTCGGGAGTTAAACAGCTAGGGATAAAAGATATCAAATTATACTTAATAATGAAAATAAAATAAAAATAAAAATAATAAAATGACTCAAAGGTCCTCATCATCGAAGTGATCTCGAGGTGGTGGTGGCGGCGATATGTGAAAAAGCTAATAATGTCGACCACGGCCACCTCGCATGGCCGTGTGTATTCATCTCAGCTTGTGTTCTTTAGGCAGTTTCGACCACGTTTGCGCCGTACGGCCGTGGCATTTAGTCTGAGCCCGTGCCTTGGGGAAAATTTTCGTCTTGTTTCCAAACAATCTCGGCCAGGCCCCTCGTGCTTGCTCGTGGTATCCACACGGCCATGGCCACACCCATGTCCAAGGCTGTGTGGTAGGGAAACTTGCGCTTTATTAAATTGGTTAGTTTGTAGTTAGGTGCTAAAAATAAAAAATATGACATTAGTGAAGTTAGAGCTCGGGTTGCCTCCCGAGAAGCACTCGTTTAAAGTCTTAAGCTAGACTTACCTCTCATTCGCATAATCATGGTGGTTTGTGGTGGTGGAAATCCTTTCTCATGCTATCATTATACAGTTTGAGTCGAGTGGCATTTACCTTAAAAGTGCTGAATTCAGAGTCAGTTACCTCGACTGCTTCGTATAGTAAGACATTGATTGCCTTAAAAGGGGTTTCTTCATTTGTATTCAGGTCTGATATGGTGATTTGAGGGTATGTTTTATCTATTAGTACCTTATCTCCTATTTTGAAGAGATTTGATGTTCCTATAAGCTCGTCTGGGGGTTCATTCGGTTTTTCCTTAACACCTGGCTTCCACTTGTCTAGCTCATTGATCTGAAGCCTTCGTTCATCATGAGTTATTTCTTTGTTGGTATGAGGTCTAGGATCTCACTCAGATGTCTGGTTTTGTGGTGCTTCCTGAAAAGAAGGTTTAACCGAATGGTCATTAATAAAATTAATTTTCTCACATTGATTACTTGATGTCCTAGCTGAGTCGAGAGCCTGAAGGTGATTGATTTGGTACCTACATGGAGTATGAGTTCTTCTGTACCAACATCAATTTTAGTTCTAGCAGTTGCTAAAAAGGGTTTTCCTAAAATTAAGGGGATACTATTGTCTTCATCCATATCTAAAACAACAAAGTCTACTGGAAATATGAATCTGTCAATTTTAACTAGTACATCCTCAATTATACCCCTAGGAATTCTAATAGTTTTATCAGATAATTGAATGCTCATCCTAGTTTGTTTGGGTTTCCCTAGACCTAGCTGTTTAAACATTTTATAAGGCATAACATTGATGCTTGCCCCTAAATCAGCTAAAGCATTATCAATAGATAAACTACCAATTAAGCATGGAATTGTAAAACTCCCTGGATCTTTTAATTTTTGTGGTAGTTTGTGTTGTAACATTGCTGAGCATACTACGTTTAGTTCCACATGCGATTCCTCATCTAACTTTCGCTTATTTGTCAAAAGCTCTTTAAAAAATTTCATTGAATCTGGCATTTGCGAAAGAGCTTCAAGAAACGGTAAGTTAATATGTAATTTCTTTAAAAGTTTAAGAAACTCACCGAACTATTCGTCTGTGTTATTTTTCTTTATTGCATTAGGGTATGGTATTCGAGGTTGGTATTCTTTAATTAACAGTTTTGGCTTTTCTTGGCTTACTTCAGCCTCACCTTCACTTAGCATAAGTTCTTGCCTTGGCTCAGATTCAGATTCCACTAACTCTTCACTATTTTGACCTGTTATGGCTTGAAGTTGCTCCTTTGGGTTAATATCAGTGTTACTTGGCAAGCTACCTTGTGGTCATTTGAAGATCAGCTTAGCGAGTTTCCCTCACTAGTTCTTGATCCTTTGAATCGATGCTTGTTGATTTTTTAGTGTTCTCTCGGTGTTTTGGAAACGAGTTTCTAACACCGCGATGAATTTTGTCAGCATTTCCTCAAGGTTCGGGCTCTTTTCCTGTGGGTTGGGCTGTTGTTGAAAGTTTGGAGGGGGTTGTTATATCTGATTTCCTTGACCACCCCATGAGAAATTTGGGTGGTTCCTCTAACCTTGATTATAAGTTTTACTATAAGAGTTATTTTGAGGTTTAAAATTATTACCCATATAGTGAACTTGCTCATTTTCCATGCCATGTCCATAGGGCAGGAACATAGGATTCGCCACACCTCCTAGGTTTGAATCACAATGCATTACTGGGTTTACTTGTGAAGGAACACACAAACCATCAATCTTTTTATTTAACATCCCTACCGATTTGATAGCATGGTGACAGTGTCGAGATTGAAAACACTGATGACTTTTTTTGGCCTTATCCTCATGACTTGCCACTGATAGTTATTTAGTGACATCTCTTCAATGAATTCGTAGGCTGCCTCAGGTGTTTTGTTATTCAGGTTTTCATCGATGGCTGAATCAATCAACTGCCTGGTTGAGGGGTTCACACCGTTGTAAAAAGTTTGGACCTATAGCCACAAGGGTAATCCATGGTGTGAGTGCCTTCTCAATAGATCTTTGTATCTCTCCCATGCATCGTAAAGTGTTTCTAAATCTATCTGCACAAAAGAAGAGATATCATTCCTCAACTTGGCCATTTTGGTCGGCAGATTCTATTTTAATAAAAAATTTTGGTCATTTGATCCCATGTAGTGATTGATCCTCGTGAAAGAGAATTCAACCATTGTTTGGCTTTATTCCTTAATGAAAAGGGAAATAAATGAAGATGAATGGCATCATCAGAAACACCATTTATTTTGAAGGTATCACAGAATTCTAAAAAATTTTCTAAATGAGTATTTGGGTCTTCGTCCTGCAAACCATCAAATTGAACAAACTGTTGAATCATTTGTATAGTGTTAGGTTTCAGTTCAAAATTATTAGTAGATATAGCAGGCCTAACAATACTCGATTCAGTCCCTATTAAATTAGGTTTAGCATAATCATATATAGTTCAAGGAGCATGATTTCTGGCCACCTCTTGAGGTAGCGAATTATTCTCAGCCATCTCTTCAGTAGTATTAACTTCGTTCTCTTGCTCTTTTTGTATGTAGTTTAAGCTTTGCCTTATTTCTCTACGCTTTCTGCGAACCATACCTTCGATATTACTGTCATAAATCAAGGGTCCTGTCGGGTTCCTTCTAGTCAGAAACTAGAGGTACCAGCTAGGAACAGATAAAAAGAAAAAATAAAATTAGAAAAGTAAAAATAAAATTTAATTGCAAAAATAAAATATGGCTAAAGTAATAAAAATTGAGCTTTCTTAATATTTCAGTTCCCCGAAAACGACGCCAAAAACTTGATGGTGGTGGAAAAAGTCTTAAAATATTATATAATGAATGATCGAGCCTAGAAACTAACTATCACCATGATTGAGGCAAGCGTACCTATCGAGCAGAAGTATAGTTTAGTGGCAAGACCGGATTGTCGAACCCAAGGGAACCAAAAGTCTAATAATAACTTTCTTTTTATTATTTAGACTAAGAAATAAGAGAATGGTTGTTTAATCTAAAATTAACTAACTAATAAGCTAAAGATGCTAAGACATAGAGAAGGAATTGGGGAAATACTTATGGGTAAACCAATTAATTAAGACAACACCTGAAGAAGAATCCACTTAGACTTCACTTGTTATCTAACTCCGAACCAGACGATTTATTCATTTGACTTGATCCATAGGATTTCCTAATTTATATTAATACCTCTCTCGAGGCTACTAACGTCTAACCCAAGGTTGATTAATTGAAATCTCTTTCTAATTAAAACCCCTAGAATTGCATTAACTCAATCTATGGACTCCCATATTAGGTTTGACCCTAATCTGGTAAATTTTCATCATCCTATCTCTAGGGTTGCGATCAACTCCGCTTAACTATGCTAGATCTACTCTTAAACAGGAAATATTCCTCCTCTCCCTAAGGGCATGAATACTTGAATCAATATCTTGAAATACCAAAACAAGAAATAAGAACACATAGTTAAGAATAAATCAAGTATTTATCATATAGTTGATCGCTGCAAAACAGTCTAGTTTTAAAATTTATAAAGAATGATCGAACCTGTAGACTAACTATTACAACGATAAAGGCAACTGCACTTATCGAACAGTAGTATAGTTAAGGCCAGGATATCTTATCGATCCCAAGGAACCTAAAAGTATTACTACTCACTTTCTTTCTATTATTTAGCCTGAAATATGGAGTGATTGGTTGATTTATCTAAAACTAATGAAATACTTTAAACTAAAATGCAAAGATAAAAGAATAAATTGGGAAAAGATTTTGAAAAACTCATTTGATAAAGACGATACCCTCAGGAAGAATCCACCTATGACTTCACTCATTATTTATCCCTAACCTATATTAAACCTTCTCTCGAAGCGAATAACGTCTAACCTTAGGTTAATTAGTGGAACTCTCGTTCTCTTATAATAACCCTCTAAAGAAGCAGTAAATCGATCAATGGATTTGCATATTAGGTTTCACTCTAATCCGGCAAAATCTCGTAACCCTATCTCTAGGCACCCGATCAACTCTGCTTAATTATGCTAGATCTACTCTCAAGCAGGGTGTATTCCTCCTCCACGTAAGCACATCAGATTAAATTAAGCAACATAGTTAAGAACAAACTAAGTATTTATCATATAAATTCAGAAAATAATAACAAAACCCATCATAGGTTTCATCCCCTTCAGGTATCTGAAGGGTTTAGTTCATAACTAAATAAGAAAACATCTCAAAAGAAAAGTTAAAACAAAACATTAGAAATCCCTAAAACCCCCTGAAGAAATTGAAGGAGAGATCCTCCGTCTTGAGTAGAATTCTAGCTCTTCGAGATGGATCAACTGGCTATCTTCAAGTAATACCCTAAATGAGTAAAGCTCTGGCAGAAAACTCTGCTAAAACTTGGCGCCCTCGAATAGCCACCTTAGGGTGTTTATATATATATTTTAGGATGCTTTACTTGGCTCCTAAATACTCATAATTCAAGCATAATTCATTCTTAGGTGTTTAAGTAGACTTAGGATTACGTTTCTTAGGCTTCAAGCATCCTAATCCGAGTGAAATTACTCTTTCCCGCGGCAGGGGCACGGTCATGGCATGCCCATGTAAGTCGTCTTCTAGCCCGTGTCTCTATTCTGTTGATTTAGGCACGGCAGTGGCATGGCCGTGGTAGGTCAAGGTACAGGCCGTGCTTTGAGTCTGTCAATTGGGGCATGGCCGTGTGAAGTGAATGGCAAGGCACGGCCGTGTAGCTTGAAGTCCAGGCCGTGTCGATTTCTTGGGTTGGCCCAATTTGGTTCATTTTAAGCCCATTTTACGTTCTTTTTATCCTTAGGTGCTTTCCTGAGCATAAGACACGAAAAGAAAGGATTAAGAGCACCTTTTTACCTAAATCGAGGATAAATCCATCCAAAAGCATACTAAATGTGGGATTAAAATATGTTACTTTTACGGTCTATCAAATGCCCCCACACTTAAGCTTTTGCTTGTACTCAAGAAAAATTCTCAACTTATAATTAAAATGAACTTCCCATAATTCATAATTCCTATTGACAATGTCTCATCATAATTCATAGATAATTTATACATGGATAATTCAACTCAAAGAGTCCTAAAGATTCAATTACGATAAGTCATACCTTTGTAGTATGAAAACATAGGTGTCTTCCCGTATATAAGTAATTACCTTTAATTCAAAATTGACAAGGGCTGACATCCTCACTAAAGATTCACTCAAATCACTCAAAGGTGTTTAAGGTTCAACAATAAGAACTCTAAATTGAACCTGAAAAGTTAATCCCATAGGCTTGCCTGAAAATCAAATCTCCACCACTATATATGAGATGATACACAAATCAAAAGGTCTTTAATCAGGGTTGGAACGGCGCTTGGGTTAAAAGGTGTGGATAAAGGCTAAATTAGAAGGTTAGAATTGAGACTGACTTGACAAATTGTCTAGCTAGAAACACTGAACTAAATATGGAATATTGACTTCGAATGAAAACTAATAATATCACTATTGATAATTAATCTATAATAAGGAGTATTTTGATAATACTTTAATATGAGCTTTTTCAACAATTGGAGTTTAAATGCTCTAAGCTCTTTTGTATCTTCGCTAATATTGAATAAACTTGAATTTTTTTAAGAACAAACTAAAACAAACATAATAGAAGGAACTTTGATAATTGAAATAACCTAATTGGTAATTGATCAAATCAATTCGGATAGAGGGGTAGTCAAAGGAATGTTGATAACAAATACAAAGGGATTTTGGGTTAATATTAGTGGGTGAGTCAATAAAAAGGTTGTTAGGGTTCAACGGGGTTTACTAGGGGTTAATTTGTATGGGTAGGCTTTTTAGCGGAGTGAATCGGGTTAAAACCTAGGTGCCTTTATCATCTCAGTATATCAAATCATTAATGTGGTCTCGACATGTATAAACGAGGCAAGTTCTAGAACAACAGTTCAAAGTTGACACACTCATAATCAATAAAGTGAGCACGAAAAAGAATATATATGCTCTACAAGGCTCAAAATCCCACAAAAATTATGGGTGTTTTGACATCAATCCTTATAAATTTTGAACTTCAAGGTGATACTCAAATTTAGTTCAACGACCCATCAATTTTTTTTAATTTTAGAAAGTAGACTTATCATGCTCGATTCTCTAATATCCTTCAAATTTAATCATCGATGCACAATTAACTATGACTTACTCTAAATCATATCAATAAAAATCATAAATCATTAGAAATTTTACCCTAATAAATAATATGAGAAAAATACTTAAGATCAAGACTAAATTGTGGTTTTGAGAATTATGCAAAAAGTTAGGCACTATTACCCCACACTTAAGGTGTAAGGTGTACATTGCCCTCAATGTACAAAGATCATTATTGAAATAATGATAATTAGATGCCAAATCAAATGAGGAGATAAGTGGGGAAAGTTCTAAATTAAAACATATGAAATAAAAATAAAAATAATAATAAAAATAGAATGAAATGGTGAATAATAAAAGTCGAGTATTATGTAATAAGAAGAACTCAAAGGTCCTCACCATGTCCCGGGTTCTGCGATGGTTCCGCTAGTGCTGGCATATTTGTTGAAGCGTGGCCTCTATCCCTTCGAGGTGCCTAGTGTTTTCAGTAAAATATAACTCGAACTAGTCGAGTTGACCATTTATGTTTGATAGTGAAGGTGCTGCTCGGTATTGGTGGTGCTGAGTCTGTGCTTCTTCTGATGGTGGTGGGACATTATTAGGAATGTCCTTGACTTTTTTTCGTCTATAGGTGTCGCTTGTTGGTACTGAGGGGGATCAGTGCCTCTTCGGTGCTTGATCATTTTCATGTGGAGCATCATCTGGATGCCTTGAGGTACCATATTCCCTAACAGTGTGAGGGATGCAATTTGATTGTCGGTGTTGAGGAGATTGAAATGCCAGGCTAGTCTCGTTATGTAAGGGCCCATTGACAGGATTCCTTTTCAGTGCTGCTCTGTTTGATGTTGCGCTGCGCATGCAATGAAATATGCCACGTCAAAGACATGTCCTTTGGACATGCATGACAAGAAATAGACGTCTTGTTTGTTGACAACACCGGTGCTTTCTTTGCAACCTGTAATAGTATAAGCAATAATGGCATGAGGTACCTAAGAGCGGGGAGGCGGGCAATCGCTTTGGAGCAACTCGGATTGTAATCGTATTTAGCCCATTTTAGGTGGCGCCAACATGTGACAGGGCTGCAGTAGAGCTCTCTGTTTAACTCAGAGAGTGGATTTTCCTCTATAAATTTTGGCGTATAGAGTCCGAGTGCCGATTCGAATTGAGGTATGGTCAGTCGACGTACATTGCCCCTAGGTGAAATTGTATTGTGCTGGCGTCATCAAACTGTGTCATGACCGTCTGTAAGGTGAATGTGGTACAAAACTTGAGAGTGAGTTCCAAGTATGTGGGCTCTACAATCGCGAAAAATTGCTCCCATGGTTCTGTTGAGATGAGAGCTCGAACATCCCCAGCAAGTCCGATTTGCTCCACGGCATCCCATTCAACGCACCTACCGGTGCCGATAGGTCTCTTTCAGATCTCCATATAGTGCTCTTCTTGTGCTGCTTGGGGGAATCTGAGGAAGGGATGTCGGAGTTCAGTGGAGGCAGTTCCGGATGATGATCCGGGCCCCTTCCTTTTCTTGCTTGAAATGGATCGTTTGATACGTGTTGACGACATAATTCCTGAAAAATAATCAAAAGAAAAACATTTCCTTTTATATAGCCAAAATTTTCCTAACAATAATCAAAATTCAATAGCCAAAATGCTTCGTCAAGAACAAATACTAAAATCAGCAACCACAATCTCATTATTTATTAGAATAATTCCTAATTAAAATCATGGTTAGTACTAAATATAATAACAAAGCTATACAAATAATTCATTGGAACCTAGACATGGTGTATAAGAATTATGATTTAAAGGCTAACTATGTTTAGCAATAGAGCATCAATTTTTCAATGAGGAGAGCCAATAAAATCAACATGTATAAGTGCTAAAACAGAAAATGTATTAAAAAAATGGAAATCATTAAGAAAAATAGAAGGAAGCAACTAATAAAACAATCAAGAAGAAAGTTAAAGCAATTGTATTGAACAAAATGAATAAACTAAACAAAATGAATCAGATTTTTAAGTCTAAAATTAAACAAAAACGTAAATAAGGAGGAAGTATGCAAAAAATGTGATGAAAAAAGAACCAGGCACGGTGGTGTTTGACCAGCACGGGTGGAGCGCACGGCAGTGGTGTTGGTTTCTTCAGTGTGGGCACGGCTTGGTAAGGGCGTGCGCTGCGGGCGTGTGGTTGGTTGTGGTTGGGATTTTGAGAAGAATGGTCAGAAGGAGATGGGTTGGAGGGAGGGAAATGATTTGGTGGCTGGATTGAAGAATGGGGGTTTGGAATCTGAGTTTTAGGGTTTGGGTTTGGGGAAGGGGGCAGTTACTTTAATATATAGGGATGGTAACACGGCCTTACACCATGGCCGTGTTTAATTTGAAATGCCCGTGCTTTTCATGGTTTCTTAAAATTGGGCATGATTCATAGTTTTTAGCACGTCTGTGTGTCAATTTGGCACGCCTGCTCGTAAGTCAAGATGTTCAAGACGGCCGTGGTGCATGTACCGCTTGCTAGCCGTGCTCAATAAGTTAGTAGCTTCACAAGGTCATGGGGCACGACCGTGCAATGCCTGTGCTAGACAAGTCAGTAGCCTCACACGATTATACAGCACGGTCGTGTCTTTTTGTCGCATCCCATGTTGAAGAAAAGAGGTTTTCCCTGTTTGTACAGGGGTATTGGCACGCCCGTGTTAAAGGCCGTGTTAATGATCCTGCATTTTGTTAGACTTTTACACAACAATGTTAATGTGTTAGCACTTGGGTTGCCTCCCGAGAAGCGCTTGTTTATAGTCTTAAGCTAGACTCTCCCTCTTTTCAGTTCTAAAGGAAGGCTCATGGAGCATAAACTCCTCTCTCGTATCACCAAAATCTGCACCATTATAAAATTTAAGTCGGTGACCATTTACCTTGAATGTGCCTTTAGTGGGGTGAGTTACCTCGATGGTGCCATACAGAAATATTGTTTTAATCATGAATGGGCCTGACCATCTTGATTTTAACTTCCCAGGGAATAATTTAAGCCTTCAATTGTAAGTAGGACTAGGTCCCCTACTTTGAAATGTTTTGATTGCTTGAGGCGAGCATCGTGACGTCGCTTTGTTGCTTCCCTGTATAGCTTTGAGTTCTCATAGGCTTTCGTTCTCCATTAATCTAGCTCATTTATCTGCATCATTCTTTTCTTTCCTGCAAGTTTGAGGTCAGTATTTAAAAATTGTATTGCCCAGAAAGCTTTGTATTCTAATTCGAATGGTAGATGACAGCTTTCCCATATACGAGCTTGTATGGGGATGTCCCTAGAGGTGTTTTGAATGTTGTTCTGTAAGCCCATAAAGCATCATCTACTTTAACTGCCCAATCTTTTCTATTTGATTCAACCATTTTTCTAGAATGCGCTTAAGCTCTCGGTTTGCTACCTCAACTTGCCAACTAGTTTGAGGGTGATATGGGGTGGCTGTTCTGTGGCATAATCCATATTTCTTTAGAACTTTTTCAAATTGTGTATTACAGAATTGAGTACCCCTATACTAAGGATGGCTCTAGGTGTCCCTAATCGAGAAAATAGCTTCTTGAGAAATTTAACTACTACCCTAGAATCATTGGCAGGTAAGGCTTCCGCTTGTACCCATTTTGACATGTAATCAACTGCTACTAGGATGTATTTATTTCCAAATAAACTAGGAAATGGTCCCATAAAATCAATACCCCATACATCAAATAATTCACATGACAACATATGTGTTTGAGGCATTTCATCACGTTTAGAAATATTACCTATTTTTGGCATTTGTCACACGAGGTAACATACTTGTTGGCATCTTTAAATAGAGTGGGCCAGTAAAAACCTGATTCGAGTATTTTGTGTGCTGTCTTAATACCATTGTAGTGTCCTCCCGATGGTCTTGAATGACAATATTCTAGGATTTTGCTTGCTTCTATCTTTGTAACGCATCTTCGTATTACCTGACCTGCACATATGCGGAAAAGAAAGGGATCTTCCCAAAAATAATTTTTCACATCAGCAAGGAATCGTTTCTTTTGGTGATGTGTTAATTTTCTTGGTAAGATGTTAGCTGCTAAATAATTCAAAATATTTGCAAACCAAGGTACTTCAGAATGTGTTATAAAAAAGAGTTGTTCTTCGACAAATGAATCATTTATTTCATGATCATCAAGCTCTTTGGAGTGTGGATTTTCGAGTCTTGAAAGGTGATATGCAGTGAGATTCTCAGCTCCCTTCTTATCCTGTATTTCCAAGTCAAATTCCTGTAAGAGTAAAATCCATCGTATGAGTCTAGGTTTTGCATCAGGTTTGTTTAAAAGATATTGAAGAGCTGAATGGTCAGTATAAATGACAACTTTAGATAATATTAGATATTGTCTAAATTTGTCAAAAGCAAAAACTACATCTAGCAATTCTTTCTCAGTCGTGGTGTAATTTTCTTGGGCAGGTGTTAATGTTCTGCTAGCGTAGTAAATTGGCTGAAATTGCTTGTCTCTTCGTTGTCCCAAAGCGCACCTCTCGCAAAGTCACTTGCATCACACATTAATTCAAAGGGTAAGTTCCAATCAAGTGCAATTATAATCGGTGCATTTATTAATTTATCTTTAAGGACATTGAATGCATCTAAACACTCCTGATTGAAATTAAAATGCACAATTTTTTCTAGTAATTTTGTCAAAGGCTTAGCTATTTTAGAAAAATATTTAATAAATCTTCTATAAAAACCTGCATGTCCTAAAAAGCTTCTAATAGCCTTAACTGAACTAGGGGGAGGTAATTTTTCTATGGTTTCAACTTTTGCTCTATCTACCTCAATTCCCTTACTAGAAATCTTATGTCCTAACACAATCCCACCTCTAACCATAAAGTGGCATTTTTCCCAATTCAAAACAAGGTTTGTTTCTTCACATCTCAGTAGAACTCATTTTCAATTTTTAAGGCAAAGATGGAAAGAATTATTGAATACCGAGAAATCATCCATAAATACCTCCATGATGTCTTCGACGAGTTTGTCAAAAATTGCCAACATGCAATGCTGAAAAGTAGCAGGAGCATTACATAATCCAAAAGGCATTCTACGATAAGAAAACATACCGTATGGGCATGTAAATGTTGTCTTCTCTTGGTCGTTAGGAGCTATGGGGATTTGAAAGTAGCGGAGAATCCGTCCAGGAAGTAGTAATACATATGCCCGGATAGTCTTTCTAGCATTTGATCTATGAAGGGTAGAGGAAAGTGATCTTTTCTGGTGGCATCATTTAATTTTCTATAGTCTATACAAACTCTCCAACCTGTAACTGTTCTCGTGGGAATTAACTCATTTTTTTCATTGGGTACTACCACTATTCTTCCTTTCTTTAGAACTACCTGCACAGGACTTATCCAAGTGCTGTCAGAAATAGGATAAATTATTACTGCATCTAGAAATTTAATTACCTCGGCTTTGGCCACTTTTTTCATGTTGGGGTTTAGCCGTCTCTGAGGTTGCACACACGATTTATATTCTTCTTCCATTAAAATTTTGTGGGTGCAGAATGTGGGGCTTATTCCCATGATATTAGAAATTTTCCAAGCTATTGCTTTCTTGTGTTCTCTTAGTACCTTTATCAGCCCCTCTTTTTCCTTGGATTCTAATTCTGAAGAGATGATTACTAGTAGCGTAAAATTGTCCCCAAGGAATGCATATTCTAAGTGTTTTGGTAACTGTTTGAGTTCCAATTTGGGTGGCTCTTCAATGAAGGGTTTTTTGTTTTATTTCATTATCATTCTCAATGCTTTCTTCTTTCCTTTGTTTAAATGATGACATATTTAGATTCAACTCATTGTCTTCATCTTCTTCCCCCTCTTCTTAAGCCGGACACAGTTCCATTGTGTGATTATGTATAATTTCCTGTAATGACTTTTTAATAATATGATCAGTAGTGTCGACAAAATAACAGAAATCATCTTGTTCTTTAGAATATCGCATGGCATCACACAGTTGAAAGATAATTTCTTCATCACCTATTCTCAGTGCTAATTTACCATCACCTACATCAATAATAGCTCTAGCAGTGGCTAAAACGGGACGCCCTAAGATTAAAGGAACATTAATGTCTTCATCCATGTCTAATACAATGAAATCAACAGGGAAAATAAATTTATCAATTTTTACCAAGATATCTTCAATAATTCCTCTAGGATATTTAATAGATCTATCAGCTAACTGAATACTCATCTTGGTGGGATTTGGTTCCCCAAGATCTAGCCGTTTAAACAATTTGTAAGGCATTAAGTTGATACTAGCGCCTAAGTCTGCTAATGCTTTCTTGATGTTTAAACTACCAATTAAGCAAGGAATAGTGAAATTCCCTAGATCTTTTAACTTCTGTGGTAGTCTATTTTGGAGAAGGGCTGAACACTCTTCATTAAGCTCCACCATTAATGCTTCCTCAAGCTTCCTTTTGTTCGTAGGAAGTTCTTTTAAGAATTTTGCATACTTCGGCATCTGTAAAATAGCTTCAACAAAAGGTAAGTTAATATGTATTTGTTTAAAGAGTTCGAGGAACTTACCGTATTGAGCATCCAATTGTTCTTTCTTCAATTTTACTAGATATGGAATTTGTGTTTTATTCTCTGTAGGCAATGGATTATCGTCCTCATCTTCTACACTCTTTTTCTTGGTAACTTCATGTGGTGTCTTTCTTTGTGGTTCAATTAGCTCTTTGCCACTCCTTAGTGTAACTACCTTTTACCTGCTGTGCGCCATTGGAGAAAATCTCTGTCCGTATTTCACATAATATCTCAATAAGTAGTCCAATCGATGTGATGATTTCTCCTACCTGAGTCTTGATTCCCTCGATTGATCTTTGTTGTTCATCAAGTGTTTCTTTAGCCTTTTGAAGACGAGAGTTTGTAGCTACCACAAATTTTTGTCAGCATCTCTTCAAGTTTTGATTCCCTTTCCTATGGATATGGCTGATTTTGATAATTTGGAGAAGGTTGCTACCTTTGATTTCCTTATCCTCCCCACGAAAAATATGGGTGGTTCCTCCAACCTGCATTATATGTGTTACTATAAGGATTATTATTAGATTTGAAATTGTTACCTATATAGTTTGTCTGCTCATTTTCTACTTCTGGTTTTTAAGGTGGGTACTCAGAATTCGCCACATTCCCACTTGCTTTGCATTGCATGACTGGATGTGCCTCTGAAGAACATAAATTATCAAGCTCTTTATTCATTAACTCCATTTGTATTGACAACATTGTCACTACGTCTATGTTAAAAACTCCAGTTGGTTTTGTCGGTTTAGCCCTTGTAATTTGCCATTGATAGGTGTTCAACGACATCTCTTCAATAAAATCGTAAGCCATTTCAGGAGTTTTATTAGTCAGAGTTCCACTGGTTGATGAATCAATCATTTGCCTAGTTGGAGAATTCACACCATTGTAAAAAGTTTGCACTTGAAGCCACAAAGGTAATCCGTGGTGTGGGCATCTCCTTAGGAGATCCTTATATCTTTCTCATGCATCATATAATGTTTCTGCATCATTCTGTACAAAAGAAGATATATCATTCCTAAATTTAGCCATTTTGGCTGGTGGAAAATATTTTAAAAGAAACTTTTCGGTCATTTGATCCCATGCGGTGATTGACCCTCGTGGTAACGAGTTCAACCACTACTTTGCTTTGTTCCTTAATGAAAAAGGAAATAACTGAAGACGTATGGCATCGTTAGAAATGCCATTTATTTTAAAGGTATCACAGAATTCTAAAAAATTAGATACATGAGTGTTTAGATCCTCATCTTGCAAACCATCAAATTGAACGAATTGTTGAATCATTTGTATTGTGTTAGGCTTTAATCAAAAATTATTAGCAGCTATAGCGAGCCTAACAATACTAGATTTTGCTCCTGTCAAATTAGGTTTAGCATAATCATACATAGTACGGGGAGCATTCTATTCTTGCGCATCAGGTGGATTATTTTCGGCCATCCCTTCAGTAGGATTGGATCTTTGTTGTTCTTCTCTTTGATGGTCTAGAGCTTGTCTTATTTCTCTGCGATTTCTACGAGCGGTAGCTTCAATATCACTTTCGTATTCTAATGGTCCTTTAGGGTTTCTTCTAGTCATAAACTAGAGCTACCTTGCAAGTTTAAGAACGAAACAAAGAGAATTAGTAAAAAAATAAAAATTTAATCTAAAAATAAAATAAAAATAAAAATAATGGCTAAAGTAATAGAAATAGAGCTTTCTTAAGATTTTAAAGTTCCTCGACAACGGCGCCAAAAACTTGATCGCTGCAAAACAGTCTAGTTTTAAAATTTATAAAGAATGATCGAACTTGTAGAGTAACTATGACAATGATAGGGGCAAGTGCACCTATCGAACAGTAGTATAGTTAAGGCAAGAATATCTTATCGAACCCAAGGAACCTAAAAGTACTACTACTCACTTTTGTTTCTATTATTTAGCCTGAAATATGGAGTGATTGGTTGATTTATCTAAAACTAATGAAATACTTTAAACTAAAATGCAAAGATAAACGAATAAATTGGGAAAAGACTTTGGAAAACTCAGTTGATAAAGACGATACCCTCAGGAAGAATCCACCTACGACTTCACTCATTATTTATCCCTAAACCATATGATTTCTTCTACTTAGCTTGATCCGTGAGACTCCCTAACCTATATTAAACATTCTCTCGAAGTGAATAACATCTAACCTTAGGTTAATTAGTGGAACTCTCGTTCTCTTGTAATAACCCTCTAAGGAAGCAGTAAATTGATCAATGGATTCCCATATTAGGTTTCACCCTAATCCGGTAAAATCTCATAACCCTATCTCTAAGCGCCCGATCAACTCTGCTTAGTTATGCTAGATCTACTCCCAAGCAGGGTCTATTCCTCCTCCACCTAGGTACATCAGATTAAATTAAGCAACATAATTAAGAACAAACTAAGTATTTATCATATAAATTCAGAAAACAATAACAAAATCCATCATAGGTTTCATCCCTTTCAGGCATCTGAAGGGTTTAGTTCATAACTAAATAAGAAAACATCTCAAGAGAAAAGATAAAACAAAACATTAGAAATCCCTAAAACCCCCTAAAGGAATTGAAGGAGAGATCCTCCGTCTTGAGTAGAATTTCGGCTCTTCGAGATGGATCAAATGGCTATCTTCGAGTAATTCCCTACATGAGTAAAGCTCTGGCAAAAAACTCCGCTGAAACTTGATGCCCTCGAATAGCCGCCTTAGGGTGTTTATATATATTTTTGGGATGCTTTACTTGGCTCCTAAATACTCATAATTCAAGCATAATTCATTCCTAGGTGTTTAAGTAGACTGACGATTGCATTTCTTGGGCTCCAAGCATCCTAATCCGAGTGAAATTGCTCTTTCTCGCGGCAGGGGCACGGTTATGGCACGCCCGTGTAAGTTGTCTTCCTGTAACACCCCAAACCCGGTCAATACACCACGATCGAATCTGGTATGCTCTGAGGAAAAAGGTTTTGGGTGGTTTAGGTTGAAGTCTGAAGTCGATGAAACACTTTTGAAACTTTGCATTTGAGGAAAACTTGAGTAGGTTTGGATTAAAATTCACGTTGTGTTTGAAAAACCCCAGAGCTTTGAAAATTTATCTCAAGTGTAGGTAAAACTAATTTATGTCGATTTGAAGTTTAAGTTGTTTCATATTATCACGAAAGTATTTTGTCTTAGTAGAAAACCATATTTAAGTTAGAAAAACAATTTGAGTTCATTTTGTTCTAAGTTATAGTAGGATACCCGATGGTATAGTTTAAAACATCGTTTTTGAAGTTTTGAAAACGTTGTCTTTCCAAGTTTTAGCACATTTTAACTCAAGTAGTTTGTTAAAGCATATTATAAATCTAATTTAATCGTAAACGAAACATAATTTAAAAGGCCATTTACAACCCAAATAAAACCAAATAGTAACAATAAAACTTAAGTACCAACTTCCTTAAAAGTCCGAGCAAAACTTTATTTCGGTATGGCATGAGCACCTCGAGTCCATCCCGGCTCCATGTCCGCGTCTAAGTGTCACCTGAAAAGTCAAAGGAGAGGGTGAGTCGAGTGACTCAGTGTGTAAATCCCGCTCCCGAAGAACAACATGCTAACACACATCATACAAAGCAACATAATTAATGCAACCCGACCTAACCATCCATATCGCCTTTTCTACCCCGTGTGGTACCAAACCACTGGTGGTGCCAAACCACTGGTGACATATAGTCACAATGTGTTACCAAAACACTGGTGTCCCAAAGATACAATTGTGCTACCAAAGCACTGGTGACCGTAGTCACAAATCCAATGATGGGGCCAACCCATCGTGTGATACCAAATCACTAGCGGACGATCCCATATCTCATGTGGGGCCAACCCACGGTGGTGTTAACCACAGGGACAAGTCGCAATGAGGTGCCAAACCTCGGTGTCCCAAAGACACAATTGTGCTACTAAAGCACCGTGACCGTAGTCACAATCTGCTGATGGGGCCAACCCATCGTGTGATACCAAATCACCGGCGTCAATCCCATATCTCACAAGTGGGGCCAACCCACGGTGGTGTTAACCATGAGGACGACGCCGAGGTACCAAACCTCTGGAGGTGCTAAACCTCCGTGACCCAAAGTCACAAAGTGTGTTACTAAAACACGGTGCTCACAAGACAAAATATCACCGCCCTCCACTCAGATCACCCATCAACATACCACACTCATGTAATCATGCATATCATATAATCATGCATATCATGCTAATATGTCTAATCTCATACCCCATGTCACATATATCCACAACCATGGTATCATATAGATCATCAAGAAACACATAATAATAATACCGACTTACCCGAGTCCGTAATCATACCCATTAGGGTATCACATCAATCATCACGCTTTCATTAATCATCACACAAAGTTATCAATCATATTACTAAATGTAGTGTGTTAGTTTACACACCGAATTAGCGGAGGTTTTAATACTAAGAACCGGCCTAAGACCTCGACCACCTTGACAACTTTGCTCCTAAAATCAACCAACCAAAGGGTTAGCACACATATCATTCGCCATAACTAAATAAATCAAAGGGTACGGTTTACCTTACCTTAAAGCTGGATTTGGTTTCCTACCAAACCAATCCAACAAAGGGTTCTTTCAAGAATCGGCTTTCCCTAGAAAGAAAGTGGTTAATCCTTGAAACCATATTCATAATCGAAACTAAACGAATCAACCACGAGTAATCATTTCACCTCACCTACCGATTGCTTAATGAGTAAGAAGCCTCGCTTGCTTGATTTCGAACCCAAGGGACCCTATATCGAAAAACAATTACTTACAAGAAGTTAATACCTTTTAACCGATACCAAAGTCACCCTTATCATACCAAAAATCGGTAAAATACTAGAGAAAGGGAAATGGCCATTCGACCTAGTACTTACCCTTTACAAGACCGATTGAACACAATCACCCAATCAACACCTAATATTCGCCACCCAACACCGAGAGGAGAATGATTCGCTAATGTGTTTTGGAAAAGACAAGCAAATAAAGATAGATGAATGGAGGGTCACTTTCGGTTTTGAAAGGGAAGAAAGAATAAGGTGTGTTTAGAAGAAGAACAAATTTCTACCGCTAACCTTCAAGAAAAGGAGAAAGAAAATGCTGGATTCGGCTCAAAGATAATGAGAAACAAAGGCTGGTTTTGGTTTAAATGAAATGGTATGGATCAAATGGGAAAATCGGCACAAGGGTTGTGAAAGCAAAAAGAAAGAAAATGAGAAGGAATGATCACTAGTTTCGGCTTTGCACAATGAAAAGAAGAAGGAAGAAACAAGGTAGAATTTCGGCAATATGGGTGCTTGAGGTTTCGGTTTAACAAAGTTGAAAAAGAACAGAGAGTGGGAGAGGCATTCGGCTTCAAAAAACAAAAAGAAAAACAAATGAGAGCAACAAGCAAATTTGGCAACACCCAAGCTTTGGGTTTTTGGTTCCAAGAAGAGAGAATATGGGCAGAAAAGGAGAGTACAAGTTTCGGCTTAAGTGAGAATGGAAAAGAAAAGAGTAGTTTTTTCCAAAATGAAAAGGAGAGCAGAAGGTTCGGTTTAGGCTACAAGCATGTGACCGAAAACACACACACACATGCACAAAGGAAATTTCTGCTCCACCAGAATCACCAACCGCCACACTCCCTCTCCCCAAACTCTCACCAAATCCACTAACTCCCCATTTACTCTCACACCACTAATTTGAACCCCATGACCAAGTCTCCTCCTACTTTCACTCTCCACCCCTCTTTGAATATGTTGACCAAGTCCATGGTAGAGTTCAAGTTGCCCACAACCTCTTCCTCCATGTCGTCCAAAATGGGAGCCAAAGGGTGGGATTCTCACGACTTGAACTCAAGACCTCCCCTTGCATTTGACGCCACATACATGCTCCAAGTGGCGCATGCTTGCCACTCCACCAGCTCCTTCTTGTGTTACAAATTCACTTAAATTAATTATAAACCCCAACACCTTCACTCCTATCCCTAAAGCCCAAAACTAAAATTTCACCACCTACTCAAAGCTCACTCCTAGCCTACAACTAAGCCCCAAAACACCCAAACAACATCATAGCAAGCAATTAATCATGCAACAATTGCCGAAATAAAGTAACCCTTAACCCGGATATTACGGTTCTACCCCTTAAAAGAATTTCGACCTCGAAATTACAGTCGTCAAGAGTTGTGGGTATTCTTTGTCTCATCATATCCTCGGGTTCCCACGCCGCTTCTTCCACGCCATGATTCCGCCTAAAGAACCTTAACAGAGGCACAGACTTCTGCAGAACCTTCACATCCCGATCTAAAATCAGACAGCTCTTCCTCCATGGACATATCTCGATTTACCTCGATCTCCTCATCGTTACCACATGTGATGGATCGAACGATATCGCCAAGCATCAAACGTGGAACACGTCGTGAATTTGACTTAGCTCACCGGCAACTCGAATGATACGTGAATCGGTCCTACTCGCCTTAGTACCTTATATGGCCCAATAAACCTCGGACTAAGCTTGCCTTTCTTCCCGAACCTTAATACTTTCTTCCACGGTGAGACCTTCAGAAAACCCGATCTCCCACAAACAAACTCAATATCTCTCCGCTTAAGATCGGCATAGGACTTCGCCGGCCGAAGCTTCCTTCAATCGAGCTCGAATCAACTTAACCTTATCTTGGTCTCAAAGAACCAACTCCGGTCCCAATAATCGACGCTCACTTAACTCGTCCAACAAGTAGGTGAACGACACTTCCTACCGCATAACGCCTCATAAGGTGCCATCTTGATGCTCGCTGATAGCCGTTGTTGTAGGCGAATTCATTAACGGTAGATACTCCTCCCGGCTACCCTCAAGTCCAAAACACACCTCGTAGCATATCCTCCAAGATCTCAGATAACCCTTTCCGATCGCCGTCATCATGGATGAAATGTCAGGTCTTTGAAATCTAACTGTACCCAAGGCTCGATGCAACGCCTTCCGAACCTTGACGTAAATCTGGATCCCTATCCGAGATGATCGACATCGCACCCCGTGCGTCTCACTATCTCGATACATACGACTTTGCCAACCTCGTAGTGAGTAATCCACCTCACCGGAATAAAGTGAGCTGATTTAGTCACCGATCCACAATTACCCAGATCAATCCTTCTTGCTGGTGTAAGCGGTAATCCACCATTTAAATCCATAGTTATTCTTTCCCACTTCCTTTGTGGAATCTTCACCGGTCAAGCAACCAGACGGAGAATCGATGCTCGGCCTTGACCACCGACAAGTCGACACTTACCCACAAACTCGGTCACCTCCTTTTTCGCATCTTACCACCGTAATCTCAGGTTCGAGGTCCTTATACATTTTGCTACCTCCAGATGCATAGCGTAGGGGTGCTATGAGCATCTCAAGAATCTTTTGCCTCAATTCAGATCTCTCGGATACAAGCCTTTCCCGAAACACGTAACCCCATCACCGGACAAGTCAGAACCCTTCAAACCATCATTCGCACTCGTGACCTCATGCGCCAAAACCTCATCCAACAATCGCTTTCTCGATCTCGCTCAACCCAAGTAGGCTTAACTCGCAGCTCGCGAGAATACTCCCGCCGTCAGATAAACTCAAGTGGGCAAACAACGCCTTAAATCCGAAACAACCTTACGGCTCAACGCGTTCGCCACGACGTTAGCCTTGCCAGATGATACTCAATTGAGCAATCGTAGTCTTTCAAAGAAGCTCAATCCATGGTGACATCTCGATTCAAGTCTTTCTGAGTCAGGAGGTACTTCAGACTCTTATGGTCCGTGTAGACTATCGATCTTTCTCCGTACAAGTAATGCCTCCATATCTTTAAGGCAAATACTACAGCTGCTAATTCCAGATCGTGCGTAGGATAATTAACCTCATGTGGCCTCAATTGCCGGGATCGTAAGCCACAACCTTTCCTTCTGCATCAAGACACAACCCAAGCTCAGATGTGATGCATCGCGAAGACAATCAGAATTCCTTACCACCTCAAAGTTGAATCGAACCGAGCTTCAGTCAAAATCTTCTTCAATTTGTCGAAGCTCTCCTGTTGCTTCTCAGTCCAAATAAACGGAACTCCCTTTCTCAATAATTTGGTCATTGGTGTTGCAATTAACGAGAAACCCTCTACAAATCTTCTAGAGTATCACCGCCAAGCCAGAAAACTCCAAATTTCGCCATCGACTTAGGCGGCTTCCAATCCAAAACCGCTTCTATCTTACGGGGTCCACTCTAATCCCTCACCGACACTACATGACCCAAAATGTCACCTCCACGAGCTAGAACTCGCATTATCGAACTTCAGACAGAAATGCTTTCTCCTTAGAATCTGCAATACCACCCGTAAATGAGCATCATGCTCTTCCTCACCCTTGAGTATACCAAGATGTCGTCGATAAAACTACCACGAACCGATCTAGGTAATGTTGGAACACCCTATTCATCGATCCATGAAAGTCGCCATATGTTAGTCAACCCAAACGGCATAACTAGGAACTCAAAATGCCCATACCGAAAATTTAAATGCCGCCTTATAGATATCCGCCTCTTTTACCTTCAACTGGTGATACCTGCATCTTAGGTCGATCTTCGAGAAAACAGACGCTTCTTCATCCGATCAAACAAGTCATCTATCCGAGCGGTGGATACTTGTTTTTGATCGTCAGCTTATTTAGTTGGCGGTAGTCTATGCACATCCGCATAGTACCGTCTTTCTTCTTTACAAAGAGTACAGGCGCTCCCCAAGGTGAAATACTTGGCCTGATACAATAACTCCTGGATTTGAGCCTTAAGCTCCACTAATTCTTTAGGTGCCATCTCAGACGGAGCAATGGATGGCGCGCGCAGCAAGCAATGATCTATCCCGAACTCTACCTCCCGATCCGGTGGCAAACCCGGAAGCTCCTCAGGAAACACATCCACAAATTCCCTAACTGTCCGAACTGTCTCCACAGCAGACTCCTTAGTCTCCAAGGCATACACATGAACCACATACGCTTCACAGCCCTTCCTGACCATTTTCTCGACTTTGGAGCGAGATACCACATTGGATGTGTAGTTTCTCCTATTACCGATCGTAACTACTTCACCACCCTCACCGTGTTTCGTAACCATGCGCTTAGTCACAGATTCAACCGCCTGGTGCTTACTCAGCCAGTCCATCCCAAAATCAGATCGAACTCCCCAAACGGCAGTTCCATCAGATCAGCCTCGAAAGATACCCCTTGGAGTTCTAGAGGTACGTCTCTATACAGTTTATCTACCACTACAGAGTGACCTAGAGGGCTTATTACGGTCATCTGCCTAGAAGATATCTCGAGTCTAAATCCATTGTCTCTACTATACTTACTGGCAACATAAGAGTGCGTAGACCCCACATCAATTAAAGCAGTATAAGGAGAACCAAAATCAAAACGCGTCGGTGATGACGCCCGGTCGCCGCCTCCTCTCGGCGCCTCGCAAAGATATACCAATCCAGTCGTCGGCCTCGAACTACTGCACTCGCCGGTGCTCCACGGCCCGACCAAAGCCTTTGTTACCTCCTCGCCATTACCTCGGCCCTCTGCGGTGGTCCATTATTTCAGATTGATTACGCCCCGATTCTCGATGAATTCTAGCCAACTTGCATGGACAATCCTCACTCGGTGGTCCAATGAGCCACACTCAAAACAACCTCTACCATCACCCAACATCCTCCCCAATGAGCCTTCCCACAACGGTTACAATGCGGCGGTCCCCGCTTAGCAAGAACAAACCTACCCGATCGATTCGCCCACTCGGTCTAGCCCTTTTCTCTCATTGACACCGACGACCAGAAGATCCAAAACTCCGCTTATGACGGTTTCTATCCATACCGCCTCACGGACTCTTTAATGCCCTCGGCAACCTTCGCCTTTTCAACTAGAATCGCAAATTCACGCCCCGCCTTTGGCGCAATTATCAGCCTTAGTTCGTCTCGCAGCCATCCTCGAACGAACGCACCTCTCCCGCCAAGAGCCACCATACCCCGCATACCGACTCACCTCGTAAACTCGCCAGACTCAAACACAGATTTGCTCCCTCGACTAACTTCGTAAATGCTTTCCATTGCTCATTTATGTAGTTAGCTCCGACGATTTTTTACGATAGCGACCAAAATAGTCCCATGTCGATCTTCACTGCAGCATTACGCCATCACGGACCGTGAGCCACCACCTGGTATGACTCATCCCGAGAAGTAATACGATCCCTTTAATTTTTCTTCTACTGTTAGGTCCAGATCGTCCATGATCCGCTCGTCGCTTCTAGCCGATTTCAAGATGCTAGGAGCAACACCAGAGACACCCCGAAAGAATTCAGCCCCATTTGTTCAAGTCGCCAGCATGATTTCTAGCTCCTACGCCTCCACTGCTCCAACTACCCTTTCTAAAACCCGCAAGATCACCTGTGACAACTGCGTCATCGCGGATCTGCCTCGAACTCACCACCTCCGGTGGTGGCGAACCAGATCTCATTCTCGAACTCCGACTGAACCTACGGCTCGAAGCGGTCATCCTACTGCGACCACGCCCACGACCACGCCCACCCTCGGTACTCATGACTAAATCTCATCCGATTAAAAAATTTTATGTATCGGTCATTATTCCACTATTTTTAAAGTAAAGTTTTATGAATTTTAAAGAGACTTTGTTTTATGAGTCCACGAGTCCTATTAGTTTCAAGATTCTAGAGTAGTCCTACTAATTGGCCAATCATATCAATCAATACAACAAATAGTACGGGTACTTACAGGCGAACGGGTGCGGTGACTCGGTGCCATGCCTTTCAAATCACACTTTTAAAGCAGAATACTTGAAAACTATAGTTTTAAAACATTTTGGGCCTCGGCCCACAAATGAAGCTTCGAACACAGCTCGATACCACAAATGTAACACCCCAAACCCAGTCAATACACCACGACCGAATCTGTATGCTACAGGAAAAGGTTTTGGGTGGTTTAGGTTGAAGTCTGAAGTCGATGAAACACTTTGTAAACTTTGCATTTGAGGAAAACTTGAGTAGGTTTGGATTAAAATTCACGTTGTGTTTGAAAAACCCGAGAGCTTTGAAAATTTATCTCAAGTGTAGGTAAAACTAATTTATGTCGATTTGAAGTTTAAGTTGTTTCATATTATCACGAAAGTATTTTGTCTTAGTAGAAACCATATTTAAGTTAGAAAACAATTTGAGTTCATTTTGTTCTAAGTTATAGTAGGATACCCGATGGTATAGTTTAAAACATCGTTTTGAAGTTTTGCAAACGTTGTCTTTCCAAGTTTTAGCACATTTTAACTCAAGTAGTTTGTTAAAGCATATTATAAATCTAATTTAATAAACGAAACATAATTTAAAAGGCCATTTACAACCCAAATAAAACCAAATAGTAACAATAAAACTTAAGTACCAACTTCCTTAAAAGTCCGAGCAAAACTTTATTTCGGTATGGCATGAGCACCTCGAGTCCATCCGGCTCCATGTCCGTCTAAGTGTCACTTGAAAAGTCAAAGGAGAGGGTGAGTCGAGTGACGCATGTGTAAATCCCGCTCCAGAAGAACAACATGCTAACACACATCATACAAAGCAACATAATTAATGCAACCCACCTAACCATCCATATCGCTTTTCTACCCCGTGTGGTACCAAACCTTTGGTGGTGCCAAACCACTGGTGACATATAGTCACAATGTGTTACCAAAACACTGGTGTCCCAAAGACACAATTGTGCTACTAAAGCACCGTGACCGTAGTCACAAATCCAATGATGGGGCCAACCCATCGTGTGATACCAAATCACTAGCGACGATCCCATATCTCATGTGGGGCCAACCCACAGTGGTGTTAACCACGAGGACAAGTCGCAATGAGGTGCCAAACCTCCGTGTCCCAAAGACACAATTGTGCTACCAAAGCACGGTGACCGTAGTCACAACATGCTGATGGGGCCAACCCATCGTGTGATACCAAATCACCGCGCCAATCCCATATCTCACAAGTGGGGCCAACCCACGGTGGTGTTAACCATGGGGACGAGACGCCGAGGTACCAAACCTCTGGAGGTGCCAAACCTCTGGTGACCCAAAGTCACAAAGTGTGTTACCAAAACACTTGGTGCTCACAAGACAAAATATCACTGCTCCCTCCACTCGTGATCACCCATCAACATACCACACTCATGTAATCATGCATATCATATAATCATGCATATCATGCTAATATGTCTAATCTCATACCCCATGTCACATATATCCACAACCATGGTATCATATAGATCATTAGTAAACACATAATAATAATCTCGACTTACCCGAGTCCGTAAACATACCCATTAGGGTATCACATCAATCATCACCGCTTTCATTAATCATCACACAAAGTTATCAATCATATTACTAAATGAAGTGTGTTAGTTTACACACACAATTAGCGGAGGTTTTAATACTAAGAACCGGTCTAAGACCCTCGACCACCTTGACAACTTTGCTCCTAAAATCAACCAACCAAAGGGTTAGCACACATATCATTCTACCATAACCAAATAAATCAAAGGGTACACCGGTTTACCTTACCTTAAATCGGATTTGGTTTCCTACCAAACCGAATCCAACAAATGGTTCTTTCAAAGAATCGGCTTTCCCTAGAAAGAAAGTGGTTAATCCTTGAAACCATATTCATAATCGAAACTAAACGAATCAACCACGAGTAATCATTTCACCCTCACCTACCGATTGCTTAACAGAGTAAGAAGCCTCGCCTTGCTTGATTTCGAACCCAAGGGACCCTATACGAAAAACAATTACTTACAAGAAGTTAATACCTTTTAACCGATACCAAAGTCAGCCCTTATCATACCAAAAATCGGTAAAATACTAGAGAAAAGGGAAATGGCCATTCGGCCTAGTACTTACCCTTTACAAGACCGATTGAACACAATCACCCAATCAACACCTAATATTCGGCCACCCAACACCAGAGGAGAATGATTCGGCTAACAGGTTTTGGAAAAGACAAGCAAATAAAGATAGATGAATGGAGGGGTCACTTTCGGTTTTGAAAGGGAAGAAAGAATAAGGTGTGTTTAGAAGAAGAATAAATTTTGGCTGCTAACCTTCAAGAAAAGGAGAAAGAAAATGCTGGATTCGGCTCAAAGATAATGAGAAACAAAGGCTGGTTTCGGTTTAAATGAAATGGTATGGATCAAATGGGAAAATCGGCACAAGGGTTGTGAAAGCAAAAAGAAAGAAAATGAGAAGGAATGATCACTAGTTTCGGCTTTGCACAATGAAAAGAAGAAGGAAGAAACAAGGTAAAATTTCGGCAATATGGGTGCTTGAGGTTTCAGTTTAACATAGTTGAAAAAGAACAGAGAGTGGAGAGGCATCTGGCTTCAAAAAACAAAAAGAAAAACAAATGAGAGCAACAAGCAAATTCGCAACACCCAAGCTTTGGGTTTTGGTTCCAAGAAGAGAGAATATGGGGAAAAGGAGAGTACAAGTTTTGCTTAAGTGAGAATGGAAAAGAAAAGAGTAGTTTTTTCCAAAATGAAAAGGAGAGCAGAAGGTTCGGTTTAGGCTACAAGCATGTGACCGAAAACACACACACACATGCACAAAGGAAATTTCGGCTCACTCCAATCACCAACCGGCCACACACTCCCTCTCCCCCCAAACTCTCACCAAATCCGGCCAACTCCCCCCATTTACTCTCACACCACTAATTTGAATCCCATGACCAAGTCTCCCTCCTACTTTCACTCTCCACCCCTCTTTTGAATATGTTGACCAAGTCCATGGTAGAGTTCAAGTTGCCCACAACCTCTTCCTCCATGCCATCCAAAATGGGAGCCAAAAGGGGTGGGATTCTCACGACTTGAACTCAAGACCTCCCCCTTGCATTTGACGCCACATACATGCTCCAAGTGGCGCATGCTTGCCACTCCACCAGCTCCCTTCTTGTGTTACAAATTCACTTAAATTAATTATAAACCCCAACACCTTCAGCTCCTATCCCCTAAAGCCCAAAACTAAAATTTCACCACCTACTCAGGCTCACTCCTAGCCTACAACTAAGCCCCGAAAACACCCAAACAACATCATAGCAAGCAATTAATCATGCAACAATTGCCAGAAATAAAGTAACCCTTAACCCGGGATATTACACTTCCAGCCCGTGTCTCTATTTTGTTAATTTAGACACGGCCGTGGTACGTCGAGGCACAGGCCGTGCTTCAAGTCTGTCAATTAGGGCATGGCCGTGTAAATCGTGGCATGGCCGTGTGAAGTGAATGGCAAGGCACGGCCGTGTAGCTTGAAGTCCAGGCCGTGTCGATTTCTTGGGTTGGCCCAATTTGGTTCGTCTTAAGCCCGTTTTATGTTCTTTTTATCCTTAGGTGCTTTTCTAAGCATGAGACACGAAAAGAAAGGATTAAGAGCACCTTTTTACATAAATCGAGGATAAATTCATCCAAAAGCATACTAAATGTGGGATTAAAATATGTTACATCTACGGTTTATCAATAGTTCAGAAAATAATACCAAGATCCGTCTTAGGTTTCATCCCCCTCAGGTATTTGTGGGGTTTACTTCATAACCATTAAAGATTACATCTCATAAGTAAATACAAAACAAAACATAAAGAAGACCTTAAAACCCCCTAAAAGAATTGAATGAAAGATCCTCAGTCTTGAGTATGAATCCGGCTTCTGGAGATGAATCAACTAGCTTTCTTTGAGTGAATCCCATAATTCTGGATCTCTGTCTTGGCTCCTTGGCCTAGCCAAACTCGCCCTTTAAGGCTGGCCTCTAGGGTATTTATATAGGCTTTTAGAATGTCTTTCTTTGCCTCTAAGTACCTTAATCCGAATGAAACTCTTCTTTGCTGTGGCAGGGATACGCCCGTGTGATTCGAGGCCAAGCTATGGTTGGATCTGCTAAAGAGGCATAGCCGTGTTTTTTGGGCCTAGACTGTGTTCAAACCTATTAAAGAGGCACAATCATGTGTTCGAGACCGGGCCGTGTTGATTTCATACTTTGGCCCATTTTCTCCATTTTTGGCCCATTTCTCATTCTTTTCATTCTTCGGTGCTCTCCAAAGTATAAAACATGAAATTAAAAGATTGGGAGCACCAAATTCCATAATTCAAGAAATAAATCATCCAAAAGTATGCTAAATATTGGATTAAAATATGAACATATTACGGTTTATCATGAGTTCTAAAGATTCACTCAAATCACTTAAAGTGTTTAAGGTTCAAAATTAAGCTCTTAAAAGTCGAACATGAAAAGTTAATACCATAGCCTTGCCTGAAAGTCAAATCTCCACCACTATAAAATGAAATGATACACAGATCAAAAGTTCTTTAAAGAAGTGTTGTAACGGGGCTTAGGTTAAAGGTCTGGATAAAGGCTAAATTAAAGGGTTAGAATATAGATTGAATTGACAATTTACCTAACTAGAAAAATGAACTAGTCCTGAATAATTACATCAATTGAAAACTAATAATACGAGCTTCTTCTTCAAGATGTTGAATTTAAACGTATAAGCTCACTTAATGACAGAACTAATAATGAATATACTTTCATTATTTTTTTAAGAATAAATCAAGTAAATACATAATATAAGATGAATTTAACTACTAAAATAAAATAATTAGGCAATTGATCAAATCAAATCTCGATAGAAGGGTAGTCAAGAGAAATGGTGATAACAAATATAAGATGGGTTTTAGGTTAATATTAGTAGGTGAATCAATAAAAGGGTTGTTAGGATCAAAGGGGTTCACTAGGGGTTAACTGTGAGGGTAGGCTTTTAGTGGAGTGAGTGGGTTAAATCCTAAGTGCCTTTATCATCTTTGTATATCAAACCAATCGAAGCAAGTTCTAGAATAAAAAATCAATGTTGACACACTCATAATCAATAAAGTGAACACGAAAAAAATGCTCTAAAAGGCTCAAAATCTCACAAAAATCATGGTTTTTGATGACAACCTTGCAAATTTCAAACTTCAAGGTAATATTAAAATTTAGGTCAACAACCTAGTAAATTTTTAATTCTGAAAAATAGACTTATCATGCTTGATTCTCCAGTATCTTAGAGTTTAAATCATCAATGCAATCGTAACATGAGAAAATTCATTTAAGAACAAGATATAATTTAGGAATTTAAAAAGTTAGGCATAAAATTCACCCCTCACACTTAAGATTTACATTGCCCTCAATGTACAATGATAGATATTGATTAGTAGGAAAATCATAAGTTAGGGAGAGAAGTGAAACTTCCTAAAATTTGGATGAAATACTTGGAGGATGATTAATGATGATGACTTAAGCATAGGTAAATGTGGTGGTGAATACTTCGGTGATGTGTTCGTTCTTGGAGTGGCACATTGAACCTTTTTAAATTGTGAAGTCATCAGTTAAATTTTTAGGGAGTACTATTTAATGGATGTTGTTAAAGATATTCGAGAGTTAGGCAGCCAATGATAAAAGAAATCAAACTATACTAATAAAAGTGTTAAACAAGAAAGTTAAAAAGTTTAATTAAAAACAAAAATAAACTAAAAATAAATATAAAAATGAAAAATAAAGAAAATAAAAGGACTCAAAGGTCCTCGTCATCGTCTGAGTCGCGAGGTGGGGGCGTCAATGAAATGTGAAGGTGCTGACATATCTGGTGGAGAGTAGTGTCGAGATGGTCGAAGAGTTGGAAACATTGCTGCTCAAATCGTAATAGGCACTCAGATATGTCCGCAAGAGAAGCTGCCGTATGAACTGGGCGATGGCTCGGTGGTGGTGCCTTGTGTGGTGGGGGGACATCATCAGTAATGTTCTCAGGATCCTCCTCCTCAGTGGTGTGAGCTAGACGGTACTGGGGAGGATGCATCCCACGGTGACGCTCGATCATTCTCATGTGTAACATCATCTGGATGCCCTGCGGGGGCATCTGTCCTATTAGGGTAAGGGAGGAAGTCTGAGCGGCTGTGTTAAGGAGTTTGAAGTGTCGAGCGAGGGGCGTGATGCATGGACCTGATAAATCATAATATATTAATATTTTAATCCCACATTTAGCATACTTTTGAATAATTTATTCCTTGAATTGTTGAATTTGGTGCTTCTAATCCTTTAATTTTGTGTTTTATACTTAGGAGAGCATCGGAGGATGAAAAGAACGAGAAACAGGGCAAAAACAGAGAAAATGGGCCAAAGTACAAAATCAACACGGCCTGGGCCCAAGACACATGGCCATGCCTCTTTAGTAGATCCGGGCTAGATTCAGTTCACACAGTCGTGCCACACGAACGTGTCCCTGCCATAGCAAAGAAGAGTTTTTTCAAATTAGGGTACTTAGAGGCAAAGAAAGACATTCCAAAAGCCTATATAAATACCCTAGAGGCCAACCTTAAAGGGCGCGTTCAGCTAGGCCAAGGAGCCAAGCTAGTTGGCCAGAATTATGGGATTCACTCAAAGAAAGCCAGTTGATTCATCTCTAGAAGCCGGAGTCATACTCAAGACTGAGGATCTCTCCTTCAATTCCTTCAGGGGTTTTAGGGTTTTCTTTATGTTTTGTTTTATATTTTCTTTTGAGATGTATTCTTTTATGATTATGAACTAAACCCCTCAAATGCCTGAGGTGGATGAAACCTAAGATGAATCTTGTTATTGTTTTCTAAACTATATGATAAATACGTGATTTGTTCTTAACTATGTGTTCTTAATTCTTCCTTTGATATTTTAGGATATTGATTCAAGTATTGATGTGCTTTGGCAGAGGAGGAATATTCTCTGTTTAAGAGTAGATTTAGCATAGTTAAGAGGAGTTGATCGCAACCCTAGAGATAGGATGACGAAAATATGTGGATTAGGGTCAAACCTAATATGGGAGTCTATAGATCGAGTTAATGCAATTCTAGGGGTTTTAATTAGAAATAGATTTCAATTAATCAACCTAGGGTTAGATGTTAGTAGCCTCGAGAGAGGTATTAATATAAATTAGGGAATCCTACGAATTAAGTCAAGTGAATAAATCGTCTGGTTCAGAGTTAGATAACAAGTGAAGTCTAAGTGGATTTTTCCTCTGGTATTGTCTTAACCAATTGGTTTTCCCACAAGTATTTCCCCCAACTCCTTCTCTTTGTCTTAGCATCTTTAGCTTAGTAGTTAGTTAATTTTAGCTTAAACAACCATTATGTTATTTCTTAGGCTAAATAATATGAAGAAAGTTAGTATTAGTACTTTTGGTTCGCTTGGGCTCGACAATACGATCTTGCCACTAAACTATACTACTGTTCGATATGTGCACTTGCCTCAATCATGGTGATAGTTAGTTTCTAGGCTCGATCATTCATTATATAAATTTTAAGACTTTTTCTACCATCATCGAGTGTAACAGTCCAAATTTGACCCTAATCAGAACGGTGGTTTCGGGACCACGAATCCAAGTCTGAGAAATATTTAAATATTATATTTTGTGTTTATTATATGTGAATTAATGTGTGTGAAAGTTTCGTAGAAAAATTTAATCATTTGTGTGTTTAATTTAGAAAAAAGTACTTAATCGCGTAAATTGTAAAAGTTGCAAACTATAGTGAAAAGTGCCTAATTAATAGTGGCTTTTTAATATGAGGTACTAAAAGGGCAATTAGCCCATTTTACAAGGTAGTTGACGGTTATGGTCAATAATGACCTTGAAAAACCATGTGTTATAATTTTATTATTAAAGGTTAAAATTGTAAAATGAAAATTATGTTATCATATACAAAACATTAAAGAACAAAACCATGTTTTCATCTTTTGGCTATCGAAAAAAGAATAGAAAAAACTTAGGTTGAAAGCTTAAGTATTCAGTCATGGTCGTAGCTTGATTTAAAGGTTAGTTTGACTTCGGTTTTTGTTAATTGTTATGTTTTTGAGATCGTTGCTTCGAATATTAGCTGACCCATGCTGTAATTTTTTAATTAACTCATGAATGATCTTCGACCATTGACATATTCTTGTGATTATTGATGTTTGATGATTTTATTTTAAAGATATGTTATAGATTAACATATGTTACTTTGGAAATTTTGGTACTTTTGAATATGTTGGGTTAAATAGCAAAAATAAATTTTTTGAAGGGTTAAAATTCAAAATAAATTAAATAAATGGACTTATATAGACCCTATGAATATTCAGCCCTTAGGTTGTGTAATGAAATTTTGTGTATTTTGTGTTTTGTGCAAATAGGGCTAAATTGTAAAAATGTGAAACATTAGGGTAAAATGGTAATTTGCCTATGTATGTGTTTTGGGACTAAATTGAGATGAAATGTGCTTGAATGAAATTATTTTTAATATGTTTAGATCAAGAACAAAGAAAATTGAATTTGGATCGGGGAAAGGCGAAGGTTATGGAATAGCTGGTCTACGTTGTCCGTCGATAGTCGAGGTAAGTCCTTAAGCAAATATATGTCAAAGATTTATTTATGAACATAGTAAATGGTGGAATTTAATAATTTGAAGTATAAATGTATGAGATGGCTGAATGTGGGGTACGATATTGATTTGAAATTATTTTTGTTTAATGTAATGTGAATAAGCATGTTCGGTTTGAAATGTGAAGGTAAAATGAAGTATATGTGATGTTTGTGCACATTGCATTTAATTCCAAATGTGGCTCCTCGTCTAACTTACGCTTGTTCGTCAAGAGTTGTTTTAAAAATTTCCTTGAATCTGGCATCTGTGAAAGAGCTTCAAGAAACGGCAAGTTAAAATGTAATTTCTTTAAAAGTTTAAGAAACTTACTGAACAGTTCCTATATATCATCTCTCTTCAACGCTTCGGGATAAGGTATGCGAGGTTGGTATTCTTTGATTACTGGTTTTAGCTTTTCTTGGGTTACCTCAATTTTACCTTCTTCTACCTCACTTTCTTGTATTGAATTAGGTTCATCTTCGGAGCTGTTATGGCTTGGATTTGCTCCTTTGGATTAATCTCAGGTTGCTTGGTAGACGCCCTTGCGGTCGTTCGGACATTAACTTTGCAAGTTGTCCAACTGACTTTGTAACTTCCCCGACTGACTTAGTAAGTTCCCCAACTTGGTTCTTGATCCCTTCTATCGATGTTTATTGGTTTTTAGGTGTTGCCTCAGTGTCTTGGAGACAGTTTTCTGTGGCTGCCATGAATTTTACCAACATCTCTTCGAGGTTCGACTTCTTTTCTTGTGGATATGGATGATTTTGGAAATTTTGAGTAGGTTATTGTCTTTGATTTCCTTGACTTCCTTGACCTCCTCACGAAAAATTTGGGTGGTTCCTCCAACCTGGATTATAAGTATTAGATAAGAGTTATTATTAGATCTGAAATTATTACCTATATAGTTCATCTGTTCGGTTTCTATGACCGGTTGGTAGGGTGGGTACTCAGGATTTGCCACTGTTCCACTTGCGTCGCATTGCATTACTTGATGTACTTGCGAAGAACACAAAGTATCAAGCTTTTTATTCATCATCTCTACCTGTGTTGATAGCATGGTTACTGCGTCGAGGTTGAAAACTCTGGTTGTTTTTGTTGGTTTTGTCCTTGTAACCTGCCACTGATAGTTATTCAGTGACATCTTTTCAATAAACTCGTAGGCTACTTCAGGAGTTCTATTGTTCAGGGTTCCACCGGCGGCTGAATCAATTAGTTGCCCCATTAAGGGGTTTACACCGTTGAAGAAAGTTTGAACATGGAGCCACAAGGGTAAACCATGGTGCGGACACCTTCTCAAGAGATCCTTATATCTCTCCCATGCGTCATATAATGTCTTTAAATCCATCTACACAAAAGAAAAGATATCATTCCGTAATTTGTCCGTTTTTGCCGGTGGGAAATATTTTAATAAAAAACTTTCGGTCATTTGATCCCATGTAGTGATTACCCTTGTGGTAACAAGTTTAACCACTGCTTGGCTTTATTCCTTAATGAAAGGGGAAATAACCGAAGATGTAGCATCCTAAATTTTTGGGCCTATGTGTTTAATGGGTGAATATGTGGAATGAGTTAATTTAAGTGTTAGGGGTCCAAATTGGGCTCAGGCTTAGGCAGAGGCCTTGATTAAAATTTATCTGTTTGGGCATTATAGGGTTTAAAAGGTAGTATCTATGTTTAAAATACCAAAGTGGGCTTGTGGCCCAATCTTAGGAGGTGACGCCACACACAAGGAGTAAGGGCCCAAATTTAAGTTTCATGGAGCCCAATTCTTTTAATTTAAGTTAGCTAAATTTTGGGCATTAGGATTAGGTGGAGTGGATGGCAACAAGGCTAAAATTTAGGGTTTTAATGTTTAAAATATGTGGATACTAAGCAGATAAAGGCTATTTTTAGGAATTTATTTTATGTGGATAATAAGCGAGATAAAGGCTAAGATCTAGGGATTTTATGATTAAAATATGTGGATAATATCTTGATAAAGGAGGAGGAGTTAGAGATAATTAAGTCTCTTTTAGATGAGCTAGTAGATTAAGATAAAGGAGAAAAGTTAGGAATTTATCTACAAAGAGAGTGATGGCTAAGAATCCATCACTGAGAGGAGTAAAGAAACCAGCTACTACATGGCAAAGGGTTGCCGAATTTCCTATAAATAGGGGGGCTAGCTCTTTGTTTCTGACATTAAATCCTCTCCCTTTTGTGTCGAAATTCCTTAGCTTCTTTTCTCCAAATTTCTTTCTCCAATTTCTCTAAAAGTCGAAAACACCATTATTCTCTTCTTTCATCTAAAAGCCAAAAACTCCATTATTCTCTTCTTTCTCCTAAAAGCCAAAAACTCCATTATTCTCTTATTTCTTCTAAAAGCTGAAAACTCCATTATTCTCTTCCTTCTCTAAAAAGTCGAAATCTCTATAGTTTTTATTTTATTCATCCTATTTGAGAAATTATTATATACTTCTGGCATTTAAATCCTCCATTGACATTGTCGAATTCTCTCTCTAGTACTAGCCGAATCTCCTAAGTTAAGGTAAGAATAGATTTTTTATTAGTTCTCATAATCTATTCCGATTTTTGAAAAGGCAAAAGCGAAAGCTAATAGTTTAATGGTTTATGATGGGAGGCAAGTCGGATTTGAAGGAAGCCTAGTCGACTAGATCTAAAAGTGAAATTCATAAGTCTCTAATTTCGTGATTTTTAAGGTAAGAAGATTTTACTAGATTTACATTAGATTTCATCATTATATACAAGATTTTAACTTTATAAGGAGGATTAACGATTAAATATTATTATAGTAACTCTGATAAGGATTTATGATGGAATTAAATATGGATCAAGTAAAAGAAAGAATCTCTAAGTTTAAGAAACGAAGCGAAGATTCATTGCTCGAGATTGGCCAATTGGTTGTGGACCGCTTCTGAACAACACCTTAGGCAGATAGCAGTTATGTCGACTAAGGATAGCGTCGATATAGAAAGCCTTGTTTTATCGGTAATCAAGTGTGTAGATTCTTGACACATAAGCTTTGTTATATTATATGTATGTTATGGGCTAAAAGCCGAAAAGGTGTGTAGATCTCTATCACACTAGTTAATCAATTATATGTATGTTATGGGCTAAAAGTCGGAAAATGAGGTCAGTATGAGCAGTCATATTACCCGTAAAGGGTAGGTAAGGGATGCAGTACGTAATCATAGAAACTTCTATGTGTATCAAGTATGTAAAAATATGTGAACTGCTTAGATAGTTTAATGTTTTGATTCTTGCATGTATGCATGGGATGGGATTGATTGAATTACGGAAGGGGAGCAGGTCGCGAGGCGATCGGTGGCTTTGCCACATAGGTCACATAGTGATCGGTCTTTATGACAGGCAGCACAGCTGTCGATATGGTGTGTAGCGAATGGAGGGTTGATTGTAGAAATCCCCACTGTGTGATGGTTGGTACGAGGGTGTGTAGACGATGGACTCATAGGTTTGGGATGGGTCATGTTGCATATTTTGTTACCCTTGTATACGGGCCAAGGCTTATAATGTGTTTGTGCGCCTCAAGCCTTTTTATGTGTTCTCGGGATGTGCACAATGAGTCTTGGTGACTCAACCTTTTATTTTTCCCAACATTTCAGGTGAGCAGTAGATCGTGAACATGGGAGCCGAAAGCGCACTCGAGGGCCATCAAGTTTTATTTCTACAAATTATTTGGGATTTCTTTAAGTTTATTTTATTTTTATTTGGGATTTTTTTTAAGGCCCCTAGTTTTTATTCAACTAAGATGTTTCCAATGTTATGCAACTTATAAATTTTATGTCAAGGTTTATTTATACTTAATAATACTAATATAAGATTTTATTTTAAAATGTCACTTATTTACTCTAATAATGTGTAATTAACTTATGACTTCCAAAACTAACAAGGCAAAAGTTTTCAATGTACAAGCTGTGACACGCCAGATCCAGTCGAAATGCATGGGCCAGGTTTGGGGTGTTACAATTTGGTATCAGAGCCCAGTTCAAAACTCAAGTAAAATGGGTCTAGAAATATTTTTAGCAATTTTTTTTTGGTTCGAGGACATGGCCTTCGAGTCTACCGGCACCCGATCCACCCAGGTAAGTATTCTAAACTCTTGTTGTGTTATTTATGTGGGCTTAATGAGCTTCATGGGATGTAGACTATCTAGGTTGGAACTTGATGGACTCTAGGCTTAGGCAAACAACTCTTCAATTCCATAAGACTTAACTTCACTAAAACAAAACCTGTAAACGAGTCACAAGGCTAAGGTGTGGCAACAGGCATATGCATGTCTAGGAGTAGATCCGGAAGAGCTTGGTATTTAAGCAATCCAAGTGACTCACCTCCTCTTCACAGGAATCTTACCTGGTGCATAGTGACTGTTCACTTTAGTCATGACAGGTTGTGGCAATAGGCATATGCATGCCTAGGAGTGGATTTAGGGAGAGCTTGGTATTTAAGCAGTCCTAGTGACTCACCTCCTCTTCACAAGAATCTTACCTGGTGCGTAATGACTGTTCACTCTAGCTATAAGGACTCGTTCATGGGCTGAACCCATAATTAAAACCCGAAAGGGACCAACCACCCTATTTTGCAACCAAAACCCCTAAGTTTTATACACTTCCAAAAAAAAATACATTTGATTTGAAAATGTTCGCAACTATGAAGAAAATTACCAAATTACCCTTGTTATGCAAAATGACCAAAATATCCATGATTTGTAGAATTACCAAATTACCCTTGTTTTGTAAAATTACTGAAATACCCTTGAATCACAAAATTACCAAAATACCCTCAAATCACAAAATTACCGAAATACCCCCAAATTTTAAAATTATTGAAATACCCCAAAATTTCAAAATTATTGAAATACCCTCGAATTTTAAAATTATTGAAATGCCCCCGAATTTTAAAATTACTGAAATACCCTCAGATTTCAAAATTTTTGAAATGCCCCGAATTCCAAAATTACCAAAATACCCTCGATTTCCAAAATTACCAAAATACCCCCGGGAATGCAAAATTACCAAAATACCATTATTTTATAAAATCATCAAGGAACCTCATTTCAAAAAAAAATTACCCCTAGGTAGTGGAAAACAACAACAATGACAACCACAACACTTTTCTGTAATGAACGCGAGTTCATGAATTTTGATGATTGAATGAATGAACTTTAGACTGTAGTGTGTGTATGAATTCGAAAGAACTACTTTTTAGAACTATTAATCACAAGACTGTTCGTGATAAATCAATGGAAAGAAATAATGATTCATAAAATTTCTAATCAGATAAATGCAAATCGGTAGAATGAGTACAAGGGGACGAAGACGCTTCAGATGCGAATAATGGTGCGTACCTTACCATAGTATACTAAGAGTTTATTTTGGCTTCAGAATTAGAGTGCGCAGCGAAAGCATAGTGGTGAGGCTCAGGTAGAATGATTACTAGTTAGTTAGAAATTTCAAGGACAAAATTTCTTTAAGGAGGGTAGAACTGTAACATCCTAAATTTTTGGGCCTATGCGTTTAATAGGTGAATATGTGGAATGAGTTAATTTAAGTGTTAGGGGTCCAAATTGGGCTCAGGCTTAGGCAGAGGCCTTGATTAAAATTTATCTGTTTGGGCATTATAGGGTTTAAAAGGTAGTATCTATGTTTAAAATGCCAAAGTGGGCTTGTGGCCCAATCTTAGGAGGTGACGCCACACACAAGGAGTAAGGGGGCCCAAATTTAAGTTTCATGGAGCCCAGTTCTTTTAATTTAAGTTAGCTAAATTTTGGGCATTAGGATTAGGTGGAATGGATGGCAACAAGGCTAAAATTTAGGGTTTTAATGTTTAAAATATGTGGATAATAAGCAGATAAAGGCTATTATTTAGGAATTTATTTTATGTGGATAATAAGTAGATAAAGGTTAAGATCTAGGGATTTTTATGATTAAAATATGTGGATAATATGCTAATAAAGGAGGGAGGAGTTAGAGATAATTAAGTCTCTTTTAGATGAGCTAGTAGATTAAGATAAATGAGAAAAGTTAGGAATTTATCTACAAAGAGAGTGATGGCTAAGAATCCATCACTGAGAGGAGTAAAGAAACCAGCTACTACATGGCAAAGGGTTGCCGAATTTCCTATAAATAGGGGGCTAGCTCCTTGTTTCTGACATTAAATCCTCTCCTTTTTGTGTCAAAATTCCTTAGCTTCTTTTCTCCAAATTTCTTTCTCCAATTTCTCTAAAAGCCGAAAACTCCATTATTCTCTTCTTTCTTCTAAAAGCCAAAAACTCCATTATTCTCTTCTTTCTCCTAAAAGTCGAAAACTCCATTATTCTCTTCTTTCTTCTAAAAGCTGAAAACTCCATTATTCTCTTCCTTCTCTATAAAGTCAAAATCTCTATAGTTTTTATTTTATTCATCCTATTTGAGAAATCGTTCTATACTTCCAGCATTTCAATCCTCCATTGACATTGTCGAATTCTCTCTCTAGTACTAGTCGAATCTCTTAAGTTAAGGTAAGAATAGATTTTTTATTAGTTCTCATAATCTATTCCCGATTTTTGAAAAGGCAAAAGCCAAAAGCTAATAGTTTAATGGTTTATGATGGGCGGCAAGTCAGGATTTGAAGGAAGCCTAGTCGACTAGATCTAAAAGCCGAAATTCATAAGTCTCCAATTTCGTGATTTTTAAGGTAAGAAGATTTTCTAGATTTCTATTAGATTTCATCATTATATACAAGATTTTAACTTTATAAGGAGGATTAAAGATTAAATATTATTATAGTAACTCTAATAAGGATTTGTGATGGAATTAAATATGGATCGTGCAAAAGAAAGAATCTCTAAGTTTAAGAAACGAAGCGAAGATCTCATTGCTCGAGATTGGCCAATTGGTTGTGGACCGCTTCGAACAACACCTTAGGCAGATAGCAGTTGTGTCGACTAAGGATAGCTCGATATAGAAAGCCTCGTTTTATCAATAATCAGGTGTGTAGATTCTTGACACATAAGCTTTGTTATATTATGTGTATGTTATGGGCTAAAAGCCGAAAAAGGTGTGTAGATCTCTATCACACTAGTTAATCAATTATATGTATGTTATGGGCTAAAAGCCAAAAATGAGGTCAGATGAACATCAGTATTACCGTAAAGGGTAGGCAAGGGATGCAGACACGTAATCATAGAAACTTCTCTATGTGCATCGAAGTATGTAAAAATATGTGAACTGTTTAGATAGTTTAATGTTCTGATTCTTGCATGTATGCATGGGATGGGATTGATTGATTTACGGAGTCGTGAGGCGATCGGTGGCTTTGCCACATAGGTCACATAGTGATCGGTCTTTATGACAGGCAGCACAGCTGTCGATATATTATTAAGGTCGAATAGCGATCGGTGGCTTCGCCACATAGGTCATAGAGTGATCGGTCTTTATGACAGGCAGCACAGCTGTCGATATGATGTGTAGCGGATGGAGGGTTGATTGTAGAAATCCCCACGGTGTGATGGTTGGTACGGGGGTGTGTAGAGGATGGACTCATAGGTTTGGGATGGGCCATGTTGCATATTTTGTTACCCTTGTATACGGGCCAAGGCTCATAATGTGTTTGTGGGCCTCAAGCCTTTTATGTGTTCTCGGGATTTGCACATCGAGTCTTGGTGACTCAACCTTTTATTTTTCCCAATATTTCGTGAGCAGAGATCGTGAACATGGGAGCCGAAGCGGACTCGAGGGCCATCAAGTTTTATTTCTACAAATTATTTGGGATTTCTTTAAGTTTATTTTATTTTTATTTGGGATTTTTTAAGGCCCTAGTTTCTATTCAACTAAGAAGTTTCCAATGTTATGCAACTTATAAATTTTATGTCAAGGTTTATTTATACTTAATAATACTAATATAAGATTTTATTTTAAAATGTCACTTATTTACTCTAATAATGTCTAATTAACTTACGACTTCCAAAACCAACAAGGCAAAAGTTTTCAATGTACAAGCTGTGACACGCCAAATCCAGTCGAAATGCATGGGCCGGGTTTGGGGTGTTACAGAAGAAGTATGACATCATTAGAAACACCATTTATTTTAAAGGTATCACAAAACTCTAAAAAAATTAGCTATATGGGTATTTGGGTCTTCGTCCTGCAAACCATCAAATTGAACAAATTGTTGAATCATTTGTATAGTGTTAGGATTTAATTCAAAATTATTAGCAGCTATAACAGGCCTAACAATACTTGATTCTGCTCCTGTTAAACGAGGTTTAGCATAATCATACATAGTATGCGGAGCATTGTTTTCTGCCATATCTTGTGGTGGTGGATTATTCTTGTCTATCCCTTTAGTAGGATCGGATCTTCCTTCTCACTCTTCTTCTATGTAATTTAGGGCTCGCCTAATTTCTCTGTGATTCCTTCGAGCGATAGCTTCAATAACATTGTCGTATACTAGTGGTTCTTTCGGGTTCCTTCTAGTCATAAACTAGAGGTACCTACTAGGAAAAGAAAGAAACAAAATTTAGCAATGTAAAATAAAAGTAAAAGTAAAAGTAAATTGAAGAAATATAAAAAAAATGGCTAAAGTAATAAAAATAGAGCTTTCTTAATATTTTAGTTCCCGTCAATGGCGCCAAAAACTTGATCGTTGTTTTGTCGAGTTTTAAAATCTATAAACAGAACGATCGAACCTGGAAACTAACTCTGACAATGACTTAAGGCAAGTGCACCTATCGAACAGTAGTATAGCTTAGGCAAGACCGGATTGTCGAACCCAAAGGAACTAAAAGTACTAATACTAACCTTCTTATTATTATTTAGCCTAAATATTAATTGATTGGTGATTTAATTTAAACTAACTAACCACTAAGCTAAAGACGCAAAGACAAAAAGAATGAATTGGGGAAATACTGCTGGGAAAACTTAGTTGATTAAGACGATACCTTTAGGAATAATCCACCTAGACTTCACTTGTTATCTAACTCTGAACCAGATGATTTATTCACTTGACTTGATCCGTAAGATTCCCTAAGTTATATTATACCCCCTCTCGAGGAAAATAACGTCTAACCCTAGGTTGATTAATTGAAATCTCTTTCTAATTAAAACCCCTATAATCGCATTAACTCAATCTATGGACTCCCATATTACGTTTGAACCTAATCTGGCAAAATCTCGTCACCCTATCTCCTGGCGCGCGACCAATTCCGCTTAATTATGCTAGATCTACTCTTAGGCAGGGACTTTTGCTCCACCACCTAAGCACATTAAACTTGAATTAATATCCCAAAATATTAGCATAATAATTAAGCACACATAATTAAGAACAAATCAAGTATTTATCATATAGTTCAGAAAATAATAACAATATTCATCTAGGTTTCATCCCCTTCAGGTATCTAAAGGGTTTAGTTCATAACAATAAAAGAAAACATCTCAAAAGAAAAGATAAAACAAAACATAAGAAATCCCTAAAACCCCCTTGAAGGAATTGAAGGAGAGATCCGCCATCTTGAGTAGAATTTCGGCTTCTTGAGATTGATCAATTGGCTATCTTCGAGTGATTCCCACAAATCTGGCCTTTCTGACTCGGCTCCTTGGCCTAGCTCCACTAGCTCAACTCCTTTGAAGGTTATGCTTAGGGTGTTTATATAGGCTCTTGGAATGCTTTATTGGCCCCTAAGTATCCTAATTCAAGTATAACTCCTACTCAGGTGTTTGAATAGGCTTTGGAATGTATTTCTTTGCCTCTAGGTCCCTATTCTGAGTAAAATTTCTCTTGGCCGTGGCAGGGACATGGTCATGGTACACGCCCGTGTGAATCGATTTCAGGCCGTGGTTGAGTCAGCTGAAGAGACACGCCCTTGTGTTTCGGGTTTCAGGTCATGTTCTAGTAATTTAATGAGGCATGGCCGTGTGGTCTTAGGCCTAGGCTGTGCCGATTTCTTCTTTGGCCCAATTTGGTTTTTTTAGGCCTGTTTCTCGTTCTTTTTGTCTCTAGGTGCTTTCCTGAGTATAAAACATGAAAAGGAAGGATTAAGATCAGATTTTTACACAATTCAGGGAATAAATCATCCAAAAGTATACTAAATGTTGGATTAAAATATGTTACTTTTACGATTTATCAACTAACCCTTTTAATTTTTACGTTTTTATTTTTACTTCTATTTTCCATTTTTAGGACCAAACTATAAACTAACCAAAGTGTAGATTTCCATGCCACACGGCCTTGCACACGGTTGTGGCTGTGGCCGTGGCCGTGGCCATGGCTGTGGCCGTAGCCGTGGCCGTGGTCGTGTGGACACTACGTATTTTAGTACAAGGGCGTGGCTGAGATCGTGCAGAAACAGGACAAAAATTTTCCCCAAGACACAGGCTCTGATTAAATGCCACGGTCGTGTGAGGTGATCATGGTCAAAACTACCTAAAGAACACGGGATGCGATAAATTCACAGGGCCGTGCGAGGCGGCAGTGGTCGACATTATCAACTTTTTCACATATCGCTGCCACTACCACCTCAAGATCACTCCGATGATGAGGACCTTTGAGTCATTTTATTATTTTTATTTTTATTTTTATTTTTATTTTTATTTTTATTTTTATTTTCATCATTAAATATAATTTGATTCTTTTATCTCTGGCTGTTTAACTCTCGAGTAACTATAACAAACGCCCATTAAATAAGAACTCTCTAAAAACTTTACTGATGACTTCGCAGTTTAAGAAGGTTCAAGGTGCCACTCAAGGAATGAAAACACCACTGAAGTATTCTCCACCACCTTCACCTATGCCTAGTCATCATTGATCATTCTCCAAGGATTTCATCCATAATTTGACATCACAATCCAAGATTTCCACTGGTTCTTCTTCAAAGGATAGGTCAGATATTATCTCGATTTCCTCCACAGGCACCACATGAGACGGATCTGAACGATATCGTCTCAACACAGAAACGTGGAATACATTGTGAATCTGGTTTAACTCAGAAGGTAGCTCTAGCTGATAGGCTACTAGCCCCACTCGTTTCAACACCCGATAAGGTCCGATAAATTTGGGACATAATTTACCATTCCGTCCAAACCTCAGCACTTTCTTCCATGTCGACACCTTCAAGAACACATTGTCACCCACCGGAAACTCTATGTCCTTACGCTTCAAGTCTGCATAGGACTTCTGTCGGCCCGACGCTTCCTTTAGTCGAGCTCGAATTAACTCAACCTTCTCTTCTAACTCGATAACCAACTCCAGACCCAAAATCTGATGTTCCCCTAATTCCGTCCAACAGGTAGGAGTACGACACTTCTGCCCGTACAATGCTTCATAGGGAGCCATCTGAGTACTAGACTGGTAGCTGTTGTTGTAAGCAAACTCCGCCAACGGTAAAAACTCTTCCCAACTACCTTCGAAATCAATGACACATCCCCTTAACATGTCATTCAAGATCTGAATTACCTGCTCAGACTGTCCATCTGTCTGAGGATGAAACGCTGTACTAAAATCCAACTTCATACCCAACGCTTGATGCAAAGCTTTCCAGAATCGCGACGTGAACCTCGGGTCCCTGTCCAATATGATTGATACTGGTACCCTATGCAACCTCACTACCTCTGCTATATATAACTTAGCCAGCTTCTACAGAGAGTAATCGACCTGTACTAGTATGAAATGAGCAGATTTCATCAAGCGATCAACAATCACCCAGATTGAATCTTTCTTAGTAGGTGTGAGGGGTAGCCCACTAACAAAGTCCATTGTAATCCTTTCCAACTTCCATTGTGGAATCTTCACTGGCTGCAACAACCCTGATGGTAACTGATGCTCCGCCTTTACCTACTGACAAGTCAAGCACTTACTCACTAATTTAGTTACCTCACGCTTCAAGCCCGGCCACTAGAACTAATCTCGTAAATCCCGATACATCTTACTCCCTCCGGGGTGCATAGCGTATGAACTTCCATGCACTTCTTGCAAAATCCTATGCCTCAATTCTGGATCTTTTGGCATGCAAACTCTCCCTTAAAAATATAACAGTCCTTCCTCATTCATACTGAAGTCCGTCGATCCATCACTTGATCCTACATGAAACTTCTCCTTTAGCAACTCATCAGTCTGCTGCTTCTCCTTAACCTGACTGACCCAAGAGGGTTTCACTTGAAGTTCAGCCAATAAGCTCCCATCATCATACAAACTAAGGTGAGCAAACATTGCCCTCAATTCAGAGGTTACTTTATGACTTAAGGCATCTGCCACCACATTAGCTTTACCCAGATGGCACTCGATCAAGCAATCATAATCCTTTAACAACTCGATCCACCTCCTCTCTCTTAAATTCAACTCCTTCTGGGTCAAAAGGTAGTTTAGGCTTTTATGATATGTATAAATAATAGATTCTCCCCATACAGATAATGTCTCCAAATCTTTAAAGTAAAAATCGCCGCTGCCAACTCCAAATGATGGGTGGGATAATTTGCTTCGTGCGATCTTAACTACCGAGATGCATACGCAACAACCTTTCCATCTTGCATCAACACACATCCTAGTCTCGTGTGTGGCTCATCACAGTAAATCACGAATTCCTTCCCAGCCTTCGGTTGAATCAATACCAGAACCTCTGTCAAAATCTTTTTCAACTTCTCAAAACTCTATTGTTACTTACTAGGCCAAATAAATGGAACTCCTTTCCGTAATAACTTAGTCAATGGTGTCGCGATTGAAGAAAATCCTTCAACAAACCTTCGATAGTACCCGGCCATACCAAGAAAACTCTAAATTTTTGCCACAGAGCTAGGCAGCTTCCAATCCAACATCGCTTCAATTTTTGAGGGTCAAACCTAATCCCCTCTGCCGACACAACGTTGCCTAGAAAAGTAACTTCACTTAGCCAAAATTTGCACTTATTGAATTTGGCATACAACTGCTTCTTCCTCAAAATCTGTAAAACCACTCACAGATGTGAATCATGCTCCTTTTTGATCTTGAGTAAACCAATATATCATCTATAAGTACCATGACAAACCAATCGAAGTAGGGTTGGAACACTCAGTTCATCAAATCCATAAACGCCACTGGTGCGTTAGTCAACCCAAATGGCATTACCAAAAATTCGTAATGGCCATAACGGGTCCTGAAAGCTGTCTTATGAATATCCGATTCTTTGACCTTAAACTGATGGTATCCTAATCTCCAATCTATCTTTGAGAACACTAATGCCCCTTTCAGTTGATCGAACAAGTCATCGATTCTTGGCAACGGGTATTTGTTCTTGATTGTTAGCTTATTCAACTAACGATAGTCAATGCACATACGCATTGATCCATCTTTCTTCTTGACAAATAGCACTGGCACTCCCCACAGTGACACACTTGGTTGAATAAACCCTCTATCCAGCAACTCCTGGATCTACGCTTTCAATTCCACCAACTCCTTTGATGCTATCCTATATAGGGCAATAGATACTGGCGATGTTCCTGAAAAAAGATTGATACCAAACTCCACTTCACGATCCAGGGTAGTCCCAAAAGCTCTTCTAGGAAAACATCAGGAAACTCCTTCACCATCCTAACGTCCCCGACAATTAGGTCCTTGGCTTCCAGAGCCCGAACAAACATTAAAACTACCTCGCATCCTTTTCTCACCATCATTTCTGCTCTTAGGGCAGTCACTACATTCGACACACAGTTCCCCCTTTCTCCTATCACCAACACTTCACTACCCTCGGGGGTTTTCAACACCATACGCTTGGCTTAACAATCTAAATTAGCTTGATACTTCACCAGCCAGTCCATGACTAATATTAAGTCGAACTCCCCGAACGGTAATTCCATCAGATCCGTCCAAAAAACTATTCCCTAAACTTCTAAGGGTACCTCCCGATAGAGTTTATCTACTACTACAGATTGTCTTATTAGGCTAATTACAGTCATTGCCCTAAGGGTAATCTCAGAATCTAAACTTAAAGTTCCAGACACACTACTAGCAACATATGAATGTGTCGACCCAATGTCAATCAATGTAGTGTAAGGTAACCCAAATATTAAAAATGTACTAGTTATAACATCCGGTGTGTCAACCTCCTCACGACGTCTGGCAGCATAGATTAACCCCGGCTGTCTCGCCTTAGTGTTTCCTACCCCTCGGCCTGGCTGAGCACGACCCCTCTAGCTACTGACCCCATCTACCTGGCTGAGCATTTCCCTGCCCTGCGGGTCCTACATCGCTTCGTGGCTGTGTACAATCCCTAATCTGATGGTCCAAAGACACACACCTAAAGCACTTTCCACTGCCTGCCCAACACTCACCTACATGAAATTTACCACAGGAAACACACCTCCATGTCGGTTAACAGCAGGTCTCTCCATCCTGTTCGGCCCATCCGACCTAGGTCTTTTTTGAGTACGCCTAACTGCTCTTGATGATCCCAAATTCCTCCTACTTTCACTTCTATCTTTATCCCGATTCAGCTTTTCTGTTCGCTTTACCTCCTCAGCTATCTTAGCGTTCTCTACAAGCACAGCAAATTCCCTCTCCCTCTGTGGAGATATCAAAACACGTAAATCATCTTTCAGGCCATCTTTAAATCGAGCACACCATTCATCTTCTATGGCAATTATCCCTCGAGCATTACAGCTCAAGCGTAAGAATTTCACTTCATACGCCGCCACCGACCTACTTCCCTAAACTAGATTCAAAAATGCTCTACGCTGTGCAATCCACATAACTCGTTCCAATGTACTTACTCTAGAACATCGTTTTGAAGTAATCCTAGGTGATACGGCAGCCACTGTACCATCCTTAACCGTAAGCCACCATTGATAAGCTTCATCCCAGAGAAGAGACACGACTCCTTCCAGCTTCTCTTCTTCTACAAAATCTAGATCATCCATTATGTGTTCGACCGCCTCCAACCAATACTCAGCTGTACTCGGGGCTATCCCAGAAATTCCCCTAAACATTTCTGCCCCATTAGCTCTAAGTCGCTCCGACACAGATTCTTGGGCTCCTGTGCCAATGCTTGCCCCAGCAACCCTCTCTAATACATTAAACAACGCCTAAGATATCGCATCATCTCCGACCGTCTGATCCTAAAATTCCACCTCCACAGTTGGTGGCACTGGTACCTCATTCCCCGACTCGTGACCAGACCCAACTGATTTCGACATAGAAATCCTGCCTCTACCTCGACCACGCATACCACGTCATCTAGTGCTCATTCTATCGATTCGCGTTTATCTAATTAGGAATTTTATGAATTATTAATTTCTTCCACTAATTAATAACGAACAATCTTATAGAAAGTAGTTTTAACAGTAGTTCTTTCAAATTTGAACTCTATCTACAAAGTTCAGTTCTCATGTCTGTATTTCCTAGCTCTAGAATCCACATACATTCAACCATCACACATCAACATATAAGTACCATCCATGAACTCACATTCATCATATAAGGGTTTTTTGTCATTTCACTACCCAAGGGTACTTTCGTAATTTTTATCCTATGGGGGTATTTTCGTAAATTTCCAAAATAGGGTATCTTGGTGATTTTACAAAATAGGGGTATTTTGGTAATTTTACAATCGGGAGTATTTCGATAATTTTGTAAATTTTTGGTAATTTTACAAATCCAGGATATTTTGAGAAGTTTTCAAAAATCAAGGGTATTTTGGAAATTTTACTAACCTAGGGATATACGTAATTTTACAAAAATAGGGTGGTTGGTCTCTTTCGAGTTTTAGTTATAAATTTTGGCCCGTCAACAAGCCCTCTCGATTAGAGTGAACAAGCAGTATGCACCAGGTAGGATTCCAGCGAAGAGGAGGTGAGCCGCTAGGGCCGCTTAAATACCAAGCTCTCCCTGGATCCAATCCTAGACATGCATATGCCTGTTACCACACCCTAACCCTGTGACTTGTTCGCAGACAGGTTTAATTGGAAATTAAGTCTTATAAGATTTGAAGAATTGTTTATACTAAACCTAAAGTCCATAAACTCTAGCATACTAGCCTACGCCTCTAGAGAACCCATCAAGCCCAACATGCATATCACATAATGAGTTTAGAATACTTATCTGCGTGGATCGGGTGCCGGTAAACTCGAAGGCCATATCTCAACCGAACTTTTCTCAAACTTACATCACTTTTACAAATCACTACTGGACTTATTTCATAGCCTGAGTTTTGAAATGGGCTCTGATACCAAAAATGTAACACCCCAAACTCAGCCCATACGTCATGACCAGATCTGGTATGCTACGAGTTGAAAGTTGAAAACTTTGCTTTGAAGGGTTTTGAAAATCTCAGTCTATTTTAGCCGATTAATCATTATTTGTGACATTTTTGAAGAAACTTTAACATTTCCATTGAACATGCTGGAAAAACCCATTTTCCTTTCACTTTATAATTGAGACTTTGAAAACATAAGTTTATAAGACGTAATATAAAGAAAAAGATATAGTTCGATAACCTAAGTTATGGGGGCCTTATTACAAAAATAATCCTAAAATTGAAACGTAAAGAAAAATTGAAAACAGTCTTATAAAGATAAAAGACTTGATGGCCCCTCGAGTTTGCCTCGGCTCCCATGTCCACGATCTACTGCTCATCTGAAAAGTTGGGAAAAGTAAAAGGGTGAGTCACCAAGACTCAGTGTGCAAATCCCGAAAACATATAAAATCCTTGAGGCCCACAAACATATTACGATCCTTGGCCCATACACAATGGCAACAGAATATTTACATGCAACATGTCCCATCCAAAATCTAAGAGTCCATCCTCTAAACACCCCCGTACCAACCACAACACCGTGGGGATTTCTACAATCAACCCTCTATCCGCTACACACTATATCGACAATTGTGCTGTCTATCATAAAGACCGATCACTATGTGACCTATGTGACAAAGCCACCAATCGCCATGCGACCTTAATAATACATTGTAGTATTTCGACAGCTGTGCTACCTGTCATAAAGACCAATCACTGTGTAACCTATATAGCAAAGCCACCGATCGCCATGCGACCTTCTTCCCTTTCATCATATCAATCCCATCCCGTGCATACATACATGCAAGAATCAGAACATTATACTATCTAAACAGATACCAGACTTTCACATACTTCGATACACATAGAAAAGTTTCTATGATTTCATACCTGGCATCCCTTGCCTACCCTTTCTGGATAATACGACTGTTTATACAGCCTCATTTTTTGGCTTTTAGCCCATAACATACATATAATACGGATTAACTAGTGTAGTAGAGATCTACACAATTGATTACTGAGAAGATGATACTGTATAAGTTGACACTATCAGTAGCCGCTACGACTGCTAACAGTCTAAAGTTTTGTTCTGAAGCCAGTCCACAACCCAGTGGCCAATCCCGAGCTGCTGACACTGCTTGTTTCTAAAACTTAGGGATTGATTTAACAGATCAAACCCTCCATCGCCTAATCGATATTTGATTCCATCAAAAGACCTTATCAGTTGCTACCATCATAACATATGGTTAAGATCACAATTACGATAGCGAATCTAACGGAAATCTAAAGAGAACCCCATACCTTGAAATCCTGAAAAGAAAGATATGAGCTTTAGAGACTAACAATTTTGGCTTTTAGATCTACGCAATCTACTTTACTTCTCGAATGTCGCCCAACACGTAGACACAATAAACCAACAATGTATTAGCCTTTCAGCTTTGTCTTCTAAAAACCAAAAGAGAAAGAAAAAAAATAGATCAGAAGAAATTGACACCTACCTTTACAGAGAATTCAGCAACCCCTTGAAGATTTCAGCTTAATGGAGAAATCGACACAAGAGGAAAAAGTATAAAGAAGAGAGTGAAATAAGAGGTTTCGACTTCTGGAGAAATCAAAAAAAAAAAGATTGCAGAGATTGACTGAGGTTTCGGCTTGTAGAAGAGAATAGAGAATGAGAGAAAAGATTGAGAGAATGGGGTTCAAATGCAGAATTGAAGCCCCCCTAATTAAAGAGAATTTTGGCACCTACCTCTCAAAAGTCTAAAATGCCCCTTCTTCGAACTAAAAACTAATCAATTAATGAGGGAAATTTTGGCACCCCTCTGGCATATTGAAATCGATTTCTTCCCCCTCCAAGAGATGGAAATTTGGCCACCACTGGCTGTTCAGCAGATAACTCCTATTCTTTCTCCCTTATCTTTATCCATTCACACCTCCAAAAGAGGCCTAAATAACACAACATCTTCCTTCCTTTATCAACACATTATCCATATTATCCAAGTCATTTAATCCCTCCTAATTTTAAGCCTTATTGCCATCCCACTTGCTCCTCCTTTAAGTGTCAAAAATGGCCCAAATACATGGGCTCCAAGTGGCCATAACTTGGGCCTCTTCACCTTCTAATGACGCCACCTTATAGTTCCTTTGTAGTGCCCCTTGCTACTGGGCCACAAGCCCATTTTGTAATTTAAACCATAGATACCATCTTTTAAACCCTATAGTGTCCAAACAGAAAATTTAACCAAGGCCTCGACCATAACCTGAGCCCAATCTGGACCCCTAACACTCTAATTAACACATTACACATAACCACACATTAAACGCATATGCCCCTTAATTTAGGATGTTACAAATATCCATCAAATGAGTCTAGGCTTGGCATTTTTTTTGTCACCAAGTATTTAATGGTAGAATGACCTATATAAATTGTGACTTTGGTGCCCACTAAATAAGCTCTGAATTTTTCAAAGGAAAATACCATCGTTAACAAATTTTTTCTCCGTGGTGGTATAATTAAGTTGTGAATTTGTCAACGTGCAATTGGCATAATAAATAGCATGAAAAATCTTGGCTTTTCTTTGCCCTAGCATTGCTCCTACAACAAAGTCACTTGCATTACACATCAGTTCGAACGATAAAGTCCAGTTCGGTGTAATGACTATAGGTGTTGTAATTAATCACTCCTTTAACTCTTCGAATGCTTTTGAGCATAACTTTTCAAAATGAAATGGTTTTTTTTTTTTTTTTGCACCAAAAATTGACATAGAGGCTTGAATATCTTAGAAAAATAATTGATGAAGTGACGGTAAAATCTAACATGACCAAGGAAACTTTTAATTCCTTTTACTGAAGTGGATGGTGGCAGGTTTTCAATGACTTGTTGTTTTGCTTTGTCAATAGCAATTCCTTGCTGTGAAATCTTGTGGCCCGTAATAATGCCTGCATAAACCATGAAGTGGCATTTTTCCCAAATTAACACAAGATTTGTTTCTTGACATCGACAAATTACTAACTCTAATTTTTTCAATCAGTCTTTAAAAGTATCGTCAAACAGTGAGAAATCATCCATGAATACTTCAAGGAATTTCTCCACCATGTTGGAAAATATTGATATCATGCAACACTAGAATGTTACCGGGGCATTACATAACCCAAATAGCATTCTTTTGAAAGCAAATGTTCCATAAGAACATGTGAATGTAGTCTTTTCTTGATCAGTAGGATATATGGCAATTTGGTTGTACCCTGAGTAGCCATCTAAAAACTAGTAGAAGGCTTTCTTTGCTAGCCTGTCCAACATATGATCTATAAAAGGCAGAAGGAAATGGTCCTTCTTTGTTGCTTTGTTGATCTTTTGATAATCCATACAAACTCTCCAACCTATGACAGTACGTGTGGGAATGAGTTTGTTATTATCATTGCTGACTACTATGACCCCACCTTTCTTGGGTACACACTAAACAAGGCTCACCTAAGAGCTATTAGAAATCGGGTACATAATTCCAGCATCCAACCATATTGGTAATATCTTTATTAAGTACTTCCTTCATGATAGGATTTAGTCTCCTTTCTATTCAATAGATTTTCTATCGCAATGTTCAAGTATTATTTTATGCATGCAGGTTGCTGGGCTAATTCCTTTGATATCTTCAATTGACCATCCTAAAGCTTTCTTGGATTTTTTATGACTTCCAGTAATTGCATCTCCTGGTTTGTTGTAAGCTCGGTAGAGATAACCACAAGCAATGTATCATTATCTCCCAAGTAAGCATATTTCAAATGCACTGGTAATGGCTTTAAATCTAGCACAAGTGGATATTTTATTGACGATCGAGGAAGGTTGAAAACCAACCTGATAAGTAATGATTCAAAGCTCCTTATGAATCCATTTTTAGATTTCTGAATGTCCATCAGTTCTCTAGATTCTTCAGTTAATTCTATTTCATTTAATTCTACAGAGTCTACATCAGAATTGTTGTGCATATGTCCTATAAATTCTTCTTAAATTACAACGTTAATATATACAACAACATAGCATTCTTCATCCGGGTCTGCACACTTTAATGCATCAAACATGTTAAATGTCACCTGCTAATCATTAATTCTTATGGTTAACTCACCCTTCTATACATTAATAAATGTTATACCTATTACTAAGAAAGTTCGTCCAAGTATTATGGGTACCTCTTTATCTGCTTCACATTCCATAATAATAAAATCTACTGGAAAGTTGTACTTGTCAACTCTTACTAGTACATCTTCAAATTTACCTTCTGGATGGACGTATGATCTAGCAGCTAGTTGTAGTGTGACTATAGTTGGTCTTGCCTTTCCTATCCAGAGTTTCCTGAAAACATACATAGGTATTAGATTGATATTTTCACCTAAATCGCATAATTCTTTACCTACAAAATAGTTTCCAATCGAGCAAGGTATAGTGAAACTTCCTGTATCTTTTAATTTTGGTGGCATTTTGTTATTTGGCATTGTTGTGCACCCCTCAATGAGTGCAATAGTTTCAAACTCCCCTAATCTTCTCTTATTGGATAGAATATCTTTAATAAATTTCACATAGTTAGGCATTTGTTCTAATGCTTCCACCAAAGGTTTGTTAATGTCTAATGGCTTCAGAACCTCCAGAAATTTCTTGAATTGAGCATTTTGCTTTGACTTTTTGCAATGTTGGGGAAAAGGTGGTGATGACCTTCCATCCATTTGTTGAGGTTGTTTTGCCATGGAATTTTTATTGGCTTTACAAGATGAATTTGCTTATGTATGCTTCTCTTTACTCCTATCTGTTGTAGTTTGTTCCACTATTGATTCGAAGGTTGTTCTTTTGGGAACTTCTGAACTTTTATCCCCAGTAAAGGCATCATTCAAAACTCATGGTAGTTGAGTGCCACTCCAAAGTGTTATGGCCTTGCATTGTTCCTTTCCTTGAGATCGAGAATTTTCTGTGTCACTGGGCAATGCTCCATGTTGTCTGAAACTTAATGCAGTGGCAATTTGTCCCACTTTATTCTCTAGAGCTGTTAAGGAAGATGTCTAGATTTGAATAATCACATCATACTTAGCCATATATTCTTTTAATAGAGCTTCCATAGTTGATGTTGAAGATGACTAACTTTGTTGCACATTTTGTTGCGACATTGGTTCACTGTATCTAGGTGGTACACCAACCATATTCTGTTGATTAACATTGTTGCCATTTCCCATTCCATGATTACTTCAGTTGAAATTTGGATGTTGTTTCCACCTTAGATTATATGTGTTGGAGTAGGGATTATTGTTTCTATGATTAAAATTCCCCATGTAATATGCAAAGGCGGGATTGGATGAGAATTCATCAAAAACATGATCTTCTCCACAGTAAATGCATGCTAGTTCTTTATTTCTTGCAATATAGAGGGTATTTTCAGAGTTTTAATCATATTTGTTAAAGATGATACCTAAGCTGTTAAAGATGTAATCACATCGAGTTCCATTTCTCCAGTAACTCTTCTACTAGTGCCAACTCTAGTAGTGGGGTACTGATAATCATTATTTTCTATTCTTTCCAGAATTTTGCATGCTTTATTTTTAAGATTTGTCAAGAAATGTCTGATTAGTAGATGCATCCACCACCATTCACGTATGAGCATTTACTCTATTGTAGAACATTTCCATATGTGTCCAACACTGAATACCATGCATCGGGCATTTTCTAATTCACTCCTTGAAACGCTTCCATGCTTTATATAATGTCTCATCTTCTGATTACTTGAACGACGTAATGTCATTCCTAAGCTTAGCATACATGTTGGGTGGATTGTACCTAAGCAAAAATCTCTGACACAATTCATTCCAAGATGCCACTATACTTGATGGTAACTCATTCAAACATGATCTGGCATGATCTCGCAATGAATAAGGTAATAATTTGGTAACACCATGATGCTTGAGTGAATCATAGACTTTAAGAAAAAGCCTTAAGTGCAATTTGGGGTCTTCAGTAGGTAAACCACTAAACTGCCTTACCGTTTGTAGCATCTGAAATATTACTGGTTTTAATTCAAAGTGTTGAGCTTGACTATGTGGCCTAACAATTCCTAGATTTAGATAATCCAAAATAGGCAGTACATGTTCTCTGATGTGTCTGTCTCTGTCACCTGTTATTTGAGGAATATCAACATTCCTTTCATTCTAAAGTACTTGATCTTCTATGATTGGATCATTTCTAATTCTCTCAATTTCTCTGATCTCTTTCCTTCTTCGCCTTAATGTCTTTTCAATTTTGGGATCAAAACAATCCTCTGTATCCTCTTGAATACTTCTTCTTATGCACTAATACAAACTTTAAAAACAAAATAAAATACTAATTCTACTCTAACAAAAATAACAGGAATAATAACAAATCAAATTTTCACCAATGGTTCTAATCCCAAGTAACAGCGCCAAAAACTTGATGCGTGTAAAATAACTAATGCAATTGTGCAAGTTTACACGTCATTCAAGTAATAAAGTGAATGAGAAACTAGAATAATGAATTACTGAAATTAAATCATCAAGAACAAAGAATTGATAAAGAAAATAAAATGATGTGGCGATTCACAGAGAATATCAAGATTATTTCTACTGTTGAATGATTACGGTTGGAATTATTCTAGATAAATGTTCATATCAAGATAATGCCATGGCAAAATATTGTCTAATCTACTACCTAGAGATTCGTTACTGTGACATGCCTATTCCGATAGCTAGATCTTCAGCTAAACATCTAAGTTCAAGTATGTCTATAGATCTTGGGATTGATAACTACAATGAACGTCTTTTCTGTAAAACTTGCAACATCTATGTCTATAGTTCTACGAATATTCTATCGAGTATTGGATTGCTTCAAATGATTCAAGATCCAGTATTCTTAACCTTTTTAGAATTAAAAACACCTAAGAACACAACATACATTCAACTATGTCTAGAGCTTATTGCATGTATTTAAAATAAGCTTGAATTGAATGTAACAGTTATATAGACAATCTAAAATCCTAGGCATTAAAGATGATAAAACATTCACCCAAACAACTCCAACATAGAAAGGATTTAGTTCATGGGTGGAAAAGTAAATACCAAAATAGAATCATTCATCAACATTTCTCAATTAATTTTGAATCACAAAAGTTCAATATAGAAAATAAAGGTAGAAATGTAAGAAGATAATTCCACACTCTAGCTAATATTTGTTTTTTAGATTGCTCGTGAATCCAAGATAGATTTCTCTTCCCCTTCATCATGTCTGTATTCTGCTATCTTCTAAGCTACTACCCTTTCTTTCTCTATAATTCTCAAATGGAGTTCTTCTTTGCGTAGGGAGAAAATTGTTATCACCATTCTCTTTCTCATGCTCCTTTTCTCCTCTTTCTTCTTCTCTCTCTTTCTTTTATTGGGTAGATCCGTGCCACTTCAGTACACATTTTTCATTCCTCTTTTCAGGTTGGTTTTTCTAGTACACACACATTTGGATGAGAGTGATGTGGATAGAGTTCTGAGTCATCTTCTTGGCATCATTTTTTGGTAGAGCAACAACTTCAACCTACTTGGAGACATAATAAACAGTTAAAAGTATGTATACATTGACTCAAAAAGGTAGGAATGGACCCATAAAATCAATTTTCCATATGTCAAATAGTTTCACTTCTAGAATAGTTTGTAAGGGCATTTCATACCTCATCAATAGATTCCCATTTCTTTGACAATGATCACAAGCTTGACAAAATTCATGAGCTTCTTTAAACATGGTTGGCTAATAAAAACCAGATTAGAAAACTTTTGTAGTGGTTCTCATGCCCCAAAAGTGTCCTCTGTATGGTGCTGAATGGCAATGATATAAAATACTTTGAATCTCGTCATTTAGAACACACCTCTGAATTATCTGGTCTGCAAATTTTTTAAAGTAAAATGGCTCATCCCAATAATACTGCTTGGCATCATGGATAAATTTCCTTCTTTGATTTGTGAGCTCAAGTGGTAGCAAGCTATTAACCAAAAAATTGATGATATCAGCATACCACGGTAATGCCATGGTAGCTAACAGTTGTTCATTGGGAAATCATCTTGAATGCACTAAATATTACCATCTTCATTTCCAACTTCAATTTGGGACAAATGACCAGCCACTTGATTTTCTCTACCTTTTCCATCTCTAATTTCTAGATCAAATTCATATAGTAGAAATATCCATCAAATTAATCTGGGCTTGGCATCTTTCTTGGTCACCAAGTACTTAATACTAGAGTGATCCGTATAAACAGTAACTATGGTGCCCACTAAATAACTTCTGAATTTTTTGAAAGTAAATACCACAGCTAACAACTCATTCTCAGTGGTGGTATAATTTAGCATTGAATCTCTCACTGTGCAGCTTGCGTAGTAGATAGCATGAAATACCTTGTCCTTTCTTTGCCCAAGTACTGCTCGTATGGTAAAATCACTGGCATTACACATAAGTTCAAAAGGTAAAGTCCAATCTGGTGCTATGACTATTGGTGTTGTGACTAGCCACTTTTTAAATTCCTCAAATGTTTCTAAGCACAACTTATCAAAATTGAAAGATTTATTGTGTTCTAATAAGGTACACAAGGGTTTTGATATTTTCAAAAAATCTTTGATAAATCATCGGTAGAATCCTATATGGCCAAGAAAACTATGAATACCTTTAACTGTAGAGGGTGGCAGTAATTTCTTAATAACCTCAATCTTTGCATTGTCGACATCAATTCCTTGCTGCAAAATTTTATATCCAAGAATAATGCCTTCACGACCACAAAGTAGCATTTCTCCCAATTAAGAACAAGGTTCATTTCTTCACATTGACAAATAACTATCTCTATATTTTTAAACAGTCTTCAAAAGTATCCCCAACACCGAGAAGTCATCCATAAAAACTTCTAAAAATTTCTCCACCATGTTCAAAAATATTGTCATCATGCATCGATGAAATGTTGTAGGGGCATTGCATAATCCAAATTGCATTCATTGAAATGTAAAAGTTCCATAAGGACATGCGAATGTTGTCTTTCTTGATCAGTAGGAGCTATGGTAATCTGGTTGTACCCCGAAAAACCATCTAGAAAACAATAGAAGGCTTTCCCTGCTAATCTATTTAACATCTGGTCAATAAATGGTAGAGGAAAATAATCCTTCCTTATTACTTTGTTGAGTTTTTGATAGTCCATACAAACCCTCCATCCCATGACAGTACGGTAGGAATAAGTTCATTATTATCATTGCTTACCATGGTGACACACCCTATTTTAGGTGCACATTGAACAGGGCTCACCCAAGAACTATAAAAAATTAGATATATAACTCCAGCATCCAACCATTTGATAATATCCTTTTTGACGACTTCCTTCGTAATGGGATTTAGTCTTCTCTACCACTTGATAGATTTTTCATGGAAATCCTCTAGTAATATCTTATACATACAGATTGCTGGACTTATTCCCTTGATATTCGCAACCGTCCACCCCAGTGCCTTTTTAGATTTTTTTAAAACTTTCAACAATTGAGCCTCTTGATCTAATCTCAATGCCACAGAAATAACTACTAAAAATGTGTTGTTATCTCCCAAGTAAGCATATTTTAGATGTACTGGCAAAGGCTTCAATTCCAACGTAGGAGGATCTTCTATAGATGGCTGAGGAGGTTTAAAAGAATGGTCTGATAAATTTAATGGCTTGAAACTTCTACTTGATCCATTCTCAATTTGCTTAGCTTCCATCAGTTACCAAGCTCTTCAATCATTTATGCTTCAATTAACTCAAATGAGTCTGATCATTAAAATTATTGTGATAAAATTCTATAAATTCTTCCTGAACTATTGTATCAACAATTTCAACAACGTGACATTCTACATCTGTATCTGCACAGTTCATGGCATCGAAAACATTAAAGGTTATCTATTGATCATTAACTCTTATAGTTAATTCACTTTTTTGTACATCAATTAATGTTCTACCAATTGCTAGAAAAGGTCTCCTAAGTATGATTGGAACCTCTTTATGTACTTTACATTTCAGAATAATAAAATATGCTGGAAAAATAAATTTGTCAAGTCTTACCAACATGTCTTCTTTTTTTACGTTCTAGATGTGTATATAAATGATCAGCTAATTGCAATGTGATAGTTGTAGCTCTCGCCTTCCCTATTCCTAGCTTCTTGAAAATAAACATAAGTATTAGATTTATATTTGCACCTAAGTCGTATAATGCTTTGCCTACATAATGGTTTCCAATAAAGTAAGGTATAGTAAAATTCCCCATATCCTTTAGTTTTGGTGGAAATTTATTTCTCAGCGTTGTTGTGCACCCTTTAATGAGAGCAATAGTTTCGAACTCCCTAACCTTTTCTTCTTTGATAAGATATCTTTCATGAATTTCACATTGTTGGGCATTTGTTTCAATGTTTCCACCAACAGTATGTTGATATGTAATTGTAATTGCTTCAGGACATCCTTGAATTTCTTGAATTGAAAATCTTGCTTAGATTTTTGGAAACACTAAGGAAAAGGTGGCGGTTGCCTTCCTTCCAATTGCTGAGGTTGTTTTGCCGTGGCATTCTTATTGACAATACAATATGAATCCCTTTAAACATTTTTCTGGTTACTCTTTTCTTTTGTAGGCTACTCCACTACTAGTTCTAAATTCTTCGTATTTCTGAAATCTGAACTACTTTCTTCAATGGTGGTGTCATTAACAACTCATGGTAACTACATACCACTTCTGAGTGTAATGGCTTTGCACTATTTCTTCCCTTGAGATTGTGAATTTTTTGCATCACTCGATAGTGCTCTTTTCAGTCTTGAGCTTAATGCTTTGGCCATTTGCCCCACTTGATTCTCTAAAGCTCTTAAAAATGCCGATTGACTTTGAATAATAACATCATTCTTGGCCTTGTATTCCTTTAATAGATCTTTCAAAGAGGAAGAACTCGAAGCTAAATTTTTTGAGTATTTTTGCCATGGTATGGGTTGATTGTACCTATGTGGTGAACTTACAACATTCTGTCGAATAGCATTGTTGGAATTTCCCACCCCTTGATTACTCAAACTAAACTTGGGATGTTGCTTCCACACCATATTATATGTGTTGGAATATGGGTTGTTGTAGCGATTAAATTTTTTCCATATAATAAATTGAGGCTGGATTCGATGGGCATTCATCAAAAACATGATCTTCTCCGCAATAAATATTTGCTAACTCAGCTGCTTTCATTTTCTGCACTGCAACTAGACTTTTCAATGTTTTTTTCATATTCATTAAAGATGATACTTATGTAACACCCCATACCCAGCCCATGAGCCTTGACCGGATTTGGTATGTCTCAGAGTAAAAATGTTTTGAAAGATTTTGAGTAACTGGTAGAAATCTGAAATTTTGCTGAGGTTATAAAACGGTGTCTATTAAAACTCAGGTGGAATGGATTTTAAAAAAAAACTTGGTTGAGTTGAAAGCCTTGGAAAACATTTGATCATTTAAGTTTTTAGAACCATCTGAGTGATTGTTGACTTGGTGACTTTTGCTACCCGATGGTAACATCTTTGAAAACTCGTAAAATTTACCATTTTGAAAAGGTCACTTTTAACCGATTCATTTAAACAATTTATAAGTTCATTAGTAATATAATAGAAGTGAAGTAAAACAACTACTTAAACATCCAAAATAATAACTAGTGGCCTTATTACAACCCAAACCTAAATTTAATAAATAATAAACTTAAACTGTGCTAAATAAAATTTTAAATCCAAGGAATCAAGCATGGCCGCCTCGAGTCCTCTCCGGCTCCATCTCCGCGATCTACTTATCTGCAAAATGATATGGGAAGGGGTGAGTCACCAAGACTCAGTGTGTAAATCCCCAACCCGAAAGTGCAAACTCATACACAAAATATTAGTAAATCATGCAAACATGCAACCCAAAACTAGCCATCCATACTCCTTTATCTACCCCGCGTGGTCAAAACCACTGGTGGTCAAAACCACTGGTGACCGGAGTCACAAATCAATAATGGGGCCAACCCATTGTGTGGTCAAAACCACTGATGACCATAGGTCACAATTATCAATATGTGGTCAAAACCACTGGGACTTAGTCACAATTTATATCAACGGTGTGGTCAAAACCACTGGTGACCGAAGGCACAATTAAACAGATGGGGCCAACTCATCTTGTGGTCAAAACCACTGGTGACAGTCCATAGAGAATATTCCCCCTCCTCTCCTCAATCCAGTTACCAACATGCTCAAAACATGCTTAACATAATATCATAAATCATGCATATAAGTCATGGCATAGCATCTTACCCACCATATCATTCATGTAACATATTTAAAATTACAAGCGACTTACCTGGGATCCATGCACAAGCCCACAAGGCAAATCACTATCAAAACAGTTTGGTATCAAAGCCCGGTTCAAAACTCGACTTTGAGGGTTTTGGGTCCAAAAATGTTTTCAAAAATGGGCTTTTCAAAATATGGACTTTTATTTTAGGTCATTCTGGCATGGCACCTGTACCTCCGACCCGAAGTCCACCAGGTAAGTACTTCTAATTATTGAAGTGATTATTTATGTGAACTGTTATGGGCTTAATTGGGCTCGTAGATTAGAATATTAGGCCTATTGAACCCTAGGGCTAGTGCACTCAAACACATGCATATGACTTAAGGACTATTAAACAAACCTGTGAAGTAAGTCATCGAGTTAAGGTGTGGCAACCATTGTGCGCATGTCTAGGAGTGGATTCAGCAAGAGCTTGGTACTTAAGCAGTCCTAGCGACTCACCTCCTCTTTACTCGAATCCTACCTGGTGCGAAGCTACGGTTCACCCTAACCAAGAGGACTTATTCATAGGCTAAACCCAGTAACTAAAACCCGAAAGGGACTAGCCATAAATTTTTTCTATAAAAACCCTAGTTTTTTTTAATCCTTAAATTACCCCTTCGATTTGTAACCAAATCTATTTTGAAAAATTTCTCGAAAAATTTTTTGAATTGCCAAATTACTAAAATACCCTTGGTGGAAGAATTACGAAAATGCCCTTGGTTTCTAAAAATACCATATTACCCTCGATTTTAATAAAATTTCTCTAGTTTGCAAAAGTGTCCAAAAACTCTATTTTACTAAAAATTTAAGGTATTTTGATTTGGGAAAATTACTAAAATGCCCCTATGTTGTAAATTACTATAATACCCTTAGTTTTTAAGATTTTCAAAAATACCCTTGACTTTTGCTAAAATGTTTCTACTTTTCAAAAATACCAGAAACTTCTGTTTTACAAATATCAAGATATCCTGATTTGGAGAATTTACGAAAATGCCCCTAACTTCCAAAATTACCGAAATAACCCCGATTTCTGAAATTTTTGCAACACCTCTGATTTGGAAAAATAAATTTTCAAGATTACCCGAGTTTTTGAAAAACCTTTAGTTTATAAAGATTTTTAAATTGATCCTGATTTATGACGAAAATACCCCTGGAATAGGAACGGGCAGAAATGTCTGAATTGTGAATGTGTGTGGTAGATACCACAGAATGAATGTGTTCTTGTTGATGAATGAATGTGCCTTCATTGAGGAATGGATGTGACTCTCTGAATTAGAGTAGTGAACTTAAACTGAAACTTTGATTGATCAAAAGAACCACTTCTAGAATTTTTTTCCATAAAATTGTTCGCGATTAAACAATGGAACAAATACTAATGCATAAAACTTCTTAATCAAATTAAATCGTGACGTTAGAGATGAGTTCTGGGGGACGTGGTCGTCGTGGATGCGGTAGAGGTAGAATGGCCGTGTCGGAACCCGTTAGGTCGGGTCAGGGATCTGAGAATGGGGTACCACTACCACTACCACCAGCTTTTGGTGTTGAGCAGCAAGATCAGATGGGGGATGATGCAGTATCGCGCGCTATGTTGTGAGTACTAGAACGTGTGGCAGGAGCTAGTGTGGGAAATGGAGCTCAAAAATCAGTATCGGAAAGACTTAGGTCGAACGGAGCCGGAGTTTTTATAGGAGTAGCTCCGAATGTAGCGGAGTATTGGTTGGAAGCAGTTGAAAGAATCATGGACGATTTGGACTGTACTCCTGAGGAAAAGCTGAAAGATGCTGTCTTGTTACTCCGAGATGAAGCTTATCGATAGTGGCTCACTGTCAGGCAAGGTGTTCTAGCAGATCGAGTGGATTGGGGATATTTTAAGCTTAATTTTGAAGGGAAGTACGTTGGAGCTAGCTACTTAGACTCGAAGAGAAAGGCGTTTCTAAACTTGGTACAAGGAAGTAAGTCGGTAGCAGAGTATGAAGCTAAATTTGTGCGGTTAAGTCAGTACGCCAAAGGGATCGTGGCTACTGATTACGAAAGGTGTGTCCAGTTTGAAGATGGGCTACGAGATGAGTTGCAAGAGTTGATTGCTCCGCACAGAGAAAGAGACTTTTCCATTCTAGTGGAGAAAGCTCGGATAGCTGAATAAGTTAAGAGGGCTGTAAGAGAGAATCGAGATAAGGAAAGGAATGGGAATAAGAGAAGTTCTGGACCATCAGCATCATTTGGAGATGTACAGAAAAGACCAAGGATCGAGAATTCTATACGTGCACCTGTGCCAGTTTTTGAGAATCGGAGTCGTCTATGCGCTCAGTGTGGGAGAGCTTACACAGGAGAATGTTGGTGTAATAGTAAGGTATGTTTTTGATGTGGATCTAAGGCTCATTTGGTTAAGAATTGTCCTCAGGCAACGAAGGTTCGTGGCCCAAACCATGGAGGAAATGGTTTTGGCCAAGGTCGTGGAACGCCAAGCAGAGGTGCTAATGGTTTGGATGCGAGGCAACCAAGGAAGTGATAGCAAGTAAGTTCCTTGATTTTGAAATATTATTTATTGCTTTGAGATAGTTCATTCTTATGTGCTAGTGAAGTGCTTGAACTCTGGATGTGAACTTAGAAACTGTGCCTAGAAGGTAAGATAGTTCGTGTTTGTATGCTAGTGAAGTATGGAACTTTGAATATGAATCTTGAGATAGTATCTAAGGAATGTGTTAGTTTTGTTAAGATCAGAGTGCGCAGCATAAGCGTAGTGCGGTGAGTTAAAATGTGTGATTATTCGTTAGCAAGAATTTCAAGGACGAAATTATTTTTAAGGAGGGTAGAACTGTAACATCCTAGATTAGGGGTTATGCGTTTGGAGCATAACCCAAGTGCTGGTGGGTTTTAAGGGTATTTGGAGATGTTTTAAGAGTTTTTAGAACTTTAGAATGAAGGTGAAAGCTTTGGGAAAATTTTGGATTTAAGTGTAAACAGAGGAAATTAGGCTGAGGAGGCCTTAAGAATAATTTGTGGGCGTTTCGGGTCATAAAAAGGGGCTTGGTAAAGTGGCTTAAGGATGCCACTTAAGGCCTGGGAATGACACCAACAAGGGTCTGGAGTTCGAGTCTTGAGGGCAGCATGGGAGTGTTTTATTTTTGTATTTTGCGTCAAGAAGGGAGGTTAGACTGAAGACGGCTTTAAGGAAATGTGTAGTGGGTTTTGGACACAAAGAGTGCCTTGGTAAAGTGGCTGCAAGGCGCTACTTAAGGGTTTGGAGGTGATGCCTGGCGCAGGACTTGGGTTCAAGTAGCGTGGAAAGCAAATGGGTGTTTTTATTTTGCTTTGGATTTAGGGCAAGGGGGAGCTTGGGAAAGAGGTGTTAAAAGAAGTTCAGGGTGAATTATATCACAAACAGCGCCTTGGCAAAGTGGCCTGGGGCATTACCTGCAGTTAAGGGTTCCAATAGGTCTCGGGTTCAAGGCGTGTGGGCAGCAGTTGGATGTTTTTATTTTTGGCTTTAGGTGTTAAGGCAAGGGGGAGCTAACGAAGGAGCTCCTAAAAGAAATTGTGACGAGTTTATGTCACAAAGGAACGCCTTGGCAGAATGGCTAGGGGCGTTAGTGCAGTTTGCTCCATCAGGTCCCATGTTCGAACCATGGGGGGCAGCAGTTTGGTGCTTTATTTTTTGCATGCTGGCGTGAAGGGAGAGAGAGAGCTAGTGGTCTGCACATGGATTCTCAATTGGATGAAGATAAAGTTTGGTTTTATTTCTTTTTAATTTCGACTAGAGAAAGGGATGAAGGATTGGGTTGTTTTATTTAGTTTACATTAGTAAGATAAGGTGATGATTTATTTTATTTTAATTGTTAAGAGATAAAATAAGAGAAATATGAGGGATTTGATAGGGAGTTGAAGTGGTGGCCGTTTGTTGGACTCTAGGGGTTTGCATATTCGGTTGTGGGGGGAGCATAAGTGCAGAATTTTAGTTAGTAAGGGTGCTTATTTTACTGCCGAAACTTTGAGTAAATTCTCCCTTTTTCATCTTTGTGTTTTCCCAAACTATTGCACCTTATTTTTCTTTTTACAGAAGCCAAAAGTTAGAACCTTTTTGTGCATGGATTTCTCTTTCTTCTTCCACATCTTTTCTTTTTGTTTTTGCTTGAGCCGAAATCACTCTTAAACATTGCCATTGCCGAATTCCCTTAGCCACTACTACTTTTCTTTTCTTCTATCTATATTTATTTCTTTTAGTGATAGCTGAATATAGCAACACCACTTGAAAAGCCTAGCCAAATATCAAAGTGTTTATTTTCTATTCTTTGCCGCAAGCCTTTAAAGCCAAGATAGAAAGCTGAAACTTACCCTCTTTTGGGTCTTCACAAGTAACGTGGGGTGGTAAGTGTGTTCTCTCCTTAAACAAATTGGTTTTGGGTTCTTATATTGGTATGCCAAATCAATGATTGGTCTTGATTTTTAGAGCATGGCCGAATGTCTTAGTGCCATTAAGTGTGTCCTTTTTGTGTGTAGCCGGAAGAAGGAGCATTAAAGGAGAAGTTTCGGGATTTCCAGAGATCAAGGTAAGCGTTATGTAATTTCGGTCAAGGGCCATTATTCATGGGTTTATGTGCTAGCCGGTTTTAACATATGGTATATGTAGGGATTTTGACTACACAAAGAACTAGTATTAGTTCTCAGGTTTCAGTCAGGTAAGTGATTGGTGACTTTCGACCATAGGCCATACTACGGGATTAAGTGTGACCAATTCTATCTATGGATGTTAGGGACAAATCGGCAGAGATAATCAAAGCCTTCGGGATTGTGTAGGAGACCAAATCGGCATTAGGGGAGGAGGAAAAACTCCGTTCATCGTGTTAATCCAAGTAGCTAGGGATTTCGCTGAATAGTCAGGTGTGTGATTAACCCACCGTTTTTCGGGTTTTTTCTATATTTGCATGTGTGAATTATGTGCTAACCAAAGTGCAGTGGCAGTTATGTGGTGATTACCCTAAAAAGGGGTATATCGATAATCAGGTTAGTATTATCTGTTGATACGAATGTGAATGTGACTATGCTTATGGAAATATGATGGTCTGCCTTAATAACATGTGCATGCATTTATTATTATGCCACTATTATAAGTTGCATATGCATGGGTTGGGATATGAAAGAAGGTACGGGTGTACTTTGAGTACGTGGTTTGATGTTAGCCTTGAGCTACATCATAGATTTACGTTGACTGAGGTCACGTTGTGGATTAATTGTGATTTAGTTCGCGTGGCTTGATGAGTGGCTGTGTGCCTCATCGTGGTTGATATCGTCTATGTGCCATATTGTGGTTGATGAGTGACTATGTGTCCCATCGTGGTTTTGGTGTTAGCTACGGCTACATCGTGGATTGGCGCTGACTGAGGTCGCGCTGTGGATTTTTGTGCTTTATTGCACGTAGACGGCATTGGTTGCCTTTTGGAGTGAAAAGAGAGGGTGATTTATTAATCCCCGGTGTGTGGTAATTTGGATAAGGGGTGTGTAGCGGATGGACCCTAGGATTGGGTTGGGTGCACTTTGCATAATTCTACGTGACCTGTGAAATGAGGTATTAATGTTGAAATGGGCCAAGCCCAAAATGTGAATGTTGATTGGAATGAGAAATGGGCCAAGCCCAGTATATGATATGTGGAATAATGTGGTAATGGGCCAAGCCCAGTATGTGGAAACATGTGGTTAGTTACACTATTATATGAATGTGATATGAATGTGGGCCAAGCCCAGAATGTGGTAATATGTGAATATGATATTTGTTATCTAATATATGGGTTAATATGGGGTTAACATGTGGGTGGAATTCAGTGGTTTAATTACACACTGAGTCTGTATGACTCACCCAATTTTTATCAACATCGCAGGTGATGCTTGGACCGGGTTTGGAGTGGATACGAGGTGGCCCATGCAGAAGACATTTTATTTAATTAATTAAGTATTCACATTTTCAGTATTTTGATTAAGTGCTTATTGTAATAAGGCCCATTAAAGTATTTAAGTATTTTTATTAAGTATCTTTATTATTATGTTTTATTATGGATTGTCAATTGAGATATCTTCCGCAAATGGTTTTATTTTCTTAAATCTATATATATAATAAAGTTTTAATTCAAATATTTTATCAAGCTTATATTATTTAAAAATTTTAAATGGACATGGTTTTTGAATAAGAACATTTTTTTCAAGTTCCACCATAAGTTAGGATATTTTTAAACATTTTTCGCAGTGGCATTTCAAATTTGGTCGTAACGAATGGGCCGGGTTTGGGGTGTTACAACTTAAGTTGTTAGGGAAGTAATTGCATCAAGTTTTATTACTCCAGCAACTCTTCTGCCCGTCCCTACTCTTGTAGTGGGGTACTGATAATCGTTGTTTGTTATCCTCTCCATAATTTCATATAACTCATTATATGATTTATCAAGCAAAGTCTCATTGGTTGATGCATCAACCACCATCCTTATATACGCATTTAGTCCATTGTAAAACATTTTCATTTGCATCCAATGTTAAAAACCATGGATTAGGCATTTTCTAATTAACTCATTGAATCGCTCCCATGTTTCATATAATGTTTCATCCTTAGATTGTTGAGAAGACGTAATATCATTCCTGAATTTGGCATTCATGTTTCGAAGATTGTATATTAGAAGAAACCTTCAAAAAATTTCATTCCAAGATGCCACCGTTCCTGTCAAAAATGTATTTAACCATGAATGATCCCATAATGAATAAGGAAATAACTTCAATCTCAAGGCATCATCAGGAACACCATGCTGCCTAAATGAATCGTAAACTTCCAGAAAGAGTCTTAAATGCAACAGTGGATCCTCAGTATGTAATCCACTAAACTGCCCTACAGTTTGTAACATTTGAAACTTCACTGGCTTCAACTTGAAATGTTTAGCTTGAATATACGGCTTGAAAATTCACGGAATTAGATCATCTAAGATCAGCGCTACATGTTCTCTAGTGGGCCGGTCTCTGTCATCTATTATACGAGGAATGTTAGCATCCCTTCCATCCTGATGTAATGGCTCTTCTCTAACATGATCATTTCTAATTCTTTCCATTTCTCGCAGTTCTTTTCTCCTTTTTCTCAAGGTTCTCTTAATTTCTGGATCAAAAGAATACTCTTCAATTGCATAAACATCTCTACTCATGCACCAAAAAAAAAATATTGAAAAACTAAAAAAAAAAAAAAAATCCAAACAACTAATTAAGCCAAACTTAACAAAAGTACAGAGTTACACACCAAATTTTTTACCAATATTTTCTATAACAACCCGGCTTTAGTGAAATCAAAAAAGTGGTTTCGGGACAACAAATCCGATGTGAGAATATTTATTTTATTATTATTTTAATATCTACAGTATGACAGCAAGGTGGAAACACGAAAATATACACACTTTTTTATGCCCTTTTTAACTCAAATTCATGCAGATTCGATAAAATTCTTGTCAAAAAATATAAAATAATTATAAAATAATTAAATTATACTAAAATTATTAACACATTGAATTTTAATTAATTTTATATAAAATTTTGATTAATTTTGATAGATTTATGCAAAAGGTGAAAAATGGCTCGGCAGGCACTGCTATAAGTGCAAAATCGAGAAGCAATTTTGAAGCATTAAAGGGACTTAATTTTTCATCTTGAGACGGTCCAAATTATATGTATTAATTCATAATATAATTAATTTTAATTTTAATCCAATTTAATTTCGGTTAAATAAATTACTGTTAATTAATTATGAAAAGGGGCCCAATTAAGCTTAACCAAGAAAATTGATCCAACCAAGCACTGGGCAGCCCAAAAGCATCCCACACGATGAACCAATCAGCTTTCTTGGCTGATTATTTGGCTTGAAAAATGGCCCTTTAAGACTCCTTCAAATTGTATTCAAACCCCTCCACTATTTATGCCTTTCTAGATTTGCCCTACCTTAAAATAGCATGTTTGAAATCTTCAAACATGCCACATGTGTAGCCAGACATGGGGGAAGTCCTTGGCTGCTGATTTTGGCTATTTTTAGCAGCCTCCTCAACGTATAAATATCCCCTTGGCTGCTCACTTCAAACACATCTCAACCCTTCTCATCTCTTCACTTCTCTCTCATTTTTCTCTCTTCATTTCCCTTCCATTGTTCTTCATTTCTTTCCCCTATTCCCTTGCTGATTTCACCACTTGAAAATGATTCACTTAACCACCATTTGGAGAAGCATGCAAGTTTTCGTAGAAGCCTTGGTTCGACAAGAACAATAGGAGAATGAGGAGTGGAGCAAATTAGTCAAGCCACGGAGAAAACACCGGATTTGATTCATGTTCCCTATCATTTTAATTTTGTTGTTGTTATGATGAACATGTCTATGAATATTTGTGCTGTTGAATTGTTTAATTTAATTGATATGGCTTGAATTTAATTTGTGTTAGGTTGATTGCATTTCGTCTACTTGAGTTATTAAAATTGTTCTTGTGTTGTTATTGTCCTCGATAAGATGTTTGATTAAGTAAAACCATGACTAAGTTATTCTTGCGTTACAATCGTAAGGTAACTAATGAATTAATTATTTAAACGGATTGAAATTGTAATTAATTGACAGAATACTTAATCAGTGCATGTTTAATCATCTAAAGTAGCTGAGGGTTAAATTAGCAGCAGTATCTAACAATACATTAGCCTTGCATAACTTGCAAGATTATTGTGATTAAACTGTTTCAAGGTAGAAATACATTGTTACCTCATTTAATCTTTTATGTGCTTATGAGACTAAATTAATTGTTTGAATTGGCATAGAGATATGTATAATAGATTATTTTAATTTCATAAGTATGTAAGTGCATTAACACATTTTCTTATTAAAATTTTTTAATCGGTTGAATTGACATAGAAATATAGTCAAGAAATAAATGGATTTTTGTAGGTGAGTATGTTTATAAGTTAGCTAATTACCGAGTTGACGTGAATTTATTCGTAACAATATGAACATGAGTTTAATAATTCTAAGTTAACAAATGTAATTAATCTAACACAATTATGTCATCTTGATTAAAATCATCGTTTGAAATCATGCATTGGAACTTTTATTTTATTTTTATTTATTTTACTTTGTTAAAATCCTAGTTTTAATCACTTTTTCAAATCAAAATATTTTTCTTCACCAAATTGTTTTAAATTAATTTCATAAATAATTCTTTTCATAGTCCCTGTGGGTATGATAACTCGACATTTACTTTTCACTTTATTACTTGTTGTAATTGTGTACACTTGCACATTTCCATCGTTCCACAAGGTCGTATAAAAATTTCATTCAGAAATTTTATCGTTTGCATGCTTAATATGGTAAAAAGGACTAATTCACAAAAGATGCAAAATTAGAGTTCTATAAGTTAAAGCTACTAAATGTCAATGAAATTAAATGTTTAAGGGATTTAAGTGGTAATTATACCATTTTTATATTGAGTGGACAAATATGGGCATTAATTAAATGTGGTTGTAGTTAAAAACAAACGGTTATAAATTAAATAAAAATATCATAATTAAAATTAGGTAAAAGATGTATCATCTTCAAACATGGGCCAAAATTAATTAAAAAGAAAGAACACTTAGAGCTTTGAAGCATTTGGTCATCTCTTGTTCTTGCATGTAAGCATTTTCCATCCCGTTTTTAATAATTTTTATATTTTTGGAGTCGTTGTAACTCAATCTAGCTAGCCCAGGGACTAATTTTCAAAACTATTAAAAGGTTAGGGTTTTTCCACGAATATATTCATGTGGCTTTTGATGTTTGATGGAAGAAAATGGATATTTGTTGATAGATAAACAACTTTTGTAAAGTGAATTTTGTTGAAAATGTCAAATAGGGGCTTATTTGTAAAATATGTAAAATACATGGTGAAAATTGTGAAATAATGAATTGTATGAGTTGATATGGACCTATATGAAATTTGGCTAGCTTGGGTAGGGATGAAATTGCATGAATTTCAAATTACGAGCTTAAGGACTAAATTGTAATGAAATCAAAATATAGGTGCAAAAGTGTAATTTTACAAAAATATGAATTTGGAATGAATTGAATATATGGTTATTAAATAGATTGAATTTATTTATTTAGATAAAGATAGACCTCGTATGGCTTTAGATTGGGGTAAAGAAAAAGCTTTGAATTAGTCGACTCTGTTTTTACGCCTTTATCGTCGATGTAAGTTCATGTAATTATGTAATGTTTTAATGCTATCTTTTGAGCTATATGTAAAGTAAGGATTGTTATGTAAATATCAATGCAAATCCAATGATTTTATGACGTTTATCGAGTTCTGTTTGAACCTTTGGAATTCGTAAGATACAAATGACATGTCATTAGGGTTTCCATGTTTTGAGTGCTGGTATTGAATTTCCTATTGATTGCTGAGGTCTGGCATGTGTTGTGGATTCTCCATAGCTCATATGAACAGCATCATGTAGCTTACATTTCGACCTGAGCAGGCCTATTTCACAGCTCGTGTGAGTATACCTATTTCACAACTCGTGTGAGAAACTAAGTTTATGAAAGGAAAGTTTACGATTATATGATTAACACACTTTATGTGAGCTATCCCACATATCCAATGATATTCTAAATGGTTCAACGGGCATGATGTTGAAAAAAATGGTAAATGTTCAATATGACCAATGCCTGTGTGTATGAAATACATCGAAGTGTTGAGCTACATGGAATCTTTATTATATTATGATAGATAATAAATCCAATTGAATCATGCTCAAGTACAATGGTTATCCATGTTAAATTCATAGGAATTATGTTCAAGTATGCTAACATGTTTGTGTTGGTGCTTAGGCTTATGCAAAGCTAAAGTTTGGATTATGCCATGTTAAATTTTAATGTTATGAAATGAAATGGTAAGTTGTGTTTTATGTTATACGAACTTACTAAACATTATATGCTTACATAGTCTCCATTCCCATGTTTTATAGATAAACAGAAGTTAGTTAGAGACCTATCACACCATCCAGTGGTTATATCGGTAGCTTTTGATGTTTTGAGTCATGGTTATCATGGCATACATAGGTGAATTATGTTTGATGGTCTAGTTGATATGTTTGGCATGTGAATATGTGGTTACATGGTTGATGACATTTTGGTATTTTTTGCTTTGATGGCTAATGTTAAATAGTTAAGTGATGAAATGTTCAAAATTGAATGTTTTTAAATTACGATTTTACAGTGATGCTCTGTAATCCTATTCCGACGATGGATATGGGTTAGGGGCGTTACATTTCTTATCCCTGGAAACGACACCAAAAACTTGTCACGTGTGAATTTATAATGCGATGTGCAACTATACACGTCGAATCAAGTAATAAAGTGATGAGTGAGTATCATCTCTATAGGGATCGAAATTGATTTTTAATAATTGGTTATGCTAATACATATGAAGTTTACTAATTAAACTATGCAAAATAAACAAATAACAAATTGATAAAAAGAATTAATGAATGGATTAATAAAATCAATTATGAATGAAAAAATGTTAAGGCAATTGAAATGCTGTGGCAATTCTCAAAGAATATGTAGGGAGGATTTGTATTGTTAAATGATAAAGGTTGGAATTACTTAGGCTTTATTCTTATACCAATATAAAGCCATGGCAAAATCTTAATCATTCTACTGTTTAGGGATTTTGTAACATCCTAAAATTTGAGTATCAATATGTTGCTAGTCTTTGGTATTAGCTCGGGTGTGATTTTATTATGTGCTTAATATAGTCTTGAGAAGGCTGGGTTTACTTGGAATTAGAATAAATTTTAGTAAAGAGTACTTTACTGTAGAGAAATCAAGTGACCTTGAAGTTAAGTTAATTAAGTGAAAAAAGATGGCATAAGATGAGTAATTGGCAAAGAGGTGATGGTGCCATAAGTTGGACTTAAGGGGAAAGGTTCGAATCCTTTCGATAGCATTTTGGTGACTTTAATTTTTGCATCTATATGCATGTGTCGGTCATGGATAAGGATTAGGATGAGTTGGATTAAATTTTTATGGTAAGAGTGTAACATCCTAAATTAGGGGTTATGAGTTTGTGCATAATTCATGAGTAATAGGTTTTGGCAGTGTTTGGAAGTGAATTAAGGGTTTTTAAAATCCTAGGATGGAAGAGAAAGCTTTGGACAATTATTGGTTTTTAAGTTAAAAACAAGAAGTGATGTGGAAAAGTGGCAAGGGACGCCACCTAAGGTGCAAGGGTTATGACATCAAGTGAAATACTTTGAGGGAAGAGGTTCGAATCCCATTGTGTGTATTTTTGCTTAATTTTATGAAATAGCATGTTTACTGTGATATCTGGTGTGCATTTTTAGAACCTTGGAAATGTAAGGAAATGTATGGAAATGTATGGAAATGTATGAAAATGTAAGGAAATGTATGGAAATGTAAGGAATGTGTGAAATGTGGAAATGTATGGAAATGTAAGGAAAATGGAAATGTAAGGAAATGTAGGAAATGTAAGGAAATGTAGGAAATGTCCGGAAATGTAAGAAATGATTTAGAAATGTTAAGTTTCAAAAGAGGAAAATGAACATTTTGGAAACTTGGAAATGTTAAGAGGAAAGTGAACATTTTGGAAATGCTAAGTTAAAAAGAGGAAAGTGAACATTTATGGAAACTAGGAAAATGATTTAGAAATGATTCAAAAGGGGAAAGTGAACATTTATGGAAACTAGGAAAATGATTTAGAAATGATTCAAAAGAGGAAAGTGAACATTTCGAAACTAGGAAATGTAAGGAAATGTCAAGTTTAAAGAGCCAAGCGAAAATTTTGGAAACTTAGAAATGACTTAGAAATGTCGAGTTTTAAAGTTTAAAAGAGGAAATTAAGGCAATGTGGCCTTAAGAGATATGTGAAATTTGACACACAAACAGGCTTGGAAAAGTGGCCTGAAGATGCCACTTAGGGCCTCTGGAAATGGCGCCACATGCAAGTGTATTTGGGCCAGGGATCGAGTCACTTAGGAAGCAAATAAAAGAAGTTTTATTTTGCTACAAAGAACAGAGAGGTGGACAGCATGTGGGCTCTTAAAAGAGGAGTTTTATTTCCTTTAGAATTTTGGCTAATTAGGAGATAATTGATGGATTAATTCTTTTGATAAAGTGATAATTATGACATAGGAAGAGTGGTGGCCAAGTAGGGGACTCTAGCCTAGTAATTTTGGCTATAAAAGGGAAAGAACGCCATTCATTCATTCATTCATTCACTCTTTCTTTTCGAATTTCTTAAGCGATTCTCCTCTCTCTAGAAATTCCTACAGTTTTATTCTTCCTTCTCTTTTCTTTCTAATCCTCCAAAAGCGAAAGTTGTGAGAGCATCATTTAGCCATAGCCGAATCTCTGAAGGTTGAAGTGAAGGTGCAATCGATTCCTTCAAATAAGGGTAAGATCCAAGTTTAGTTTCCATTCTTTTATATTTTAGACTTATCAAAATTTAGGGACTAATTTCGATTATTAATCTTGGCCGAATCATGGAAGGAGAAGTTCTTTTCTCGAAGGTACACCATAGGCCGCGTGTTCCCTAGTTATTCGGTGAATTTCGGGATTTAAGATCCTTAAGGTAAGTGACTATGAATATTCGGCCAAAACCCTATTTTTGTAGTAGATCTATTATTATGTGTTTTAAGTTGAAAACTAACCGATTCAAGGGATCTAGTGAGTAGCCAATTTCAAAAGGGGAAGAATACAAGTTTTCGGGATTTGATTTTTTATTCAATCGGCATTAAGGTAAGTACACAAATCATACTAGAATTTGGTTTTATGGCCGAATAGGCCTTTGCTAAATATTACCATGTTGGCCGAATGTAGGCATTAAAAATCTAAGGTAGTAGATCAGATTTCGGGATTTCAAGTGAAATTGTTAAGCGAATCAGGTGTGTACCCTACTCTAAGTTTTAATATGTTCATGGCTATGTTTTAAATTAAATGCGTTAATATGAAAGTGTAAGAATATGGCTAAGGTACCGTGTGTACCCCACACTAATCTTAATAGATTTATGGCTTAAACTTGATATATGTGTTAATATGAAAGTGTAAGAATGTGGCTAAAGTACCATGTTATGGTACAAAGTACTCAGCACGTTTACTACTCCTACTAGGATTACGAAATATGTTATACTTAACATGTGAAAAGTGACATGAATGTGAATTTAAGTATGATATGCATGATATGAATAATATGGGGCATTCAAGTTATTTGAGAAAGGGAAGTGAATGTGATGACTTGGTCTCACTATCCGAATGTGGTGACTTGGTCACATTATCGAATGTGGTGACTTGGTCACATTATCTGAATGTGGTAACTTTGGTTACATTATCTGAATGTGGTGTCTCATGACACAATTATCTGGTGGCTATGCCACGAATTTTATATGGGCGATGAGCACGTCGACTGCAGCGACTGCCTTCGATGGTGTGTAGCGGATGGAGGGTTGACTTTGTAGTCCCCACGGTGTGCAGGTTGGTACGGGGATGTGTAGCAGATGGCATCTAGGTTTGGGTTTGGGTTGCATCATTATCTTGAATCATTAAATGTGAAATTATGATACGTATGAATATGATTTGTTATGCCTGAATTTGTTAAGACTTAGTGTTTGTGTACACATTGAGTCTGTTTGACTCACCCCGTTGTGGGAACATGTTTCAGGTGACGATCAGTGATGGACCGGGTTTGGCAGATGCTTAGTGGAGGCCATGTGAAGTTCAGTTTTCTTTTATTTGGACTATTTTACTTTAAGTATTTAGAATTTAAATTTTGGGAATTATTTGATGTAATAAGGCCTTAGTAGAACTATTTTATTCTGTTTTTGTTTACTAAGCTTTCAAACTTTTATTTATTAAAAGATTAAGTAAATTTATTTTTAAACAAAGCCTAAACGTTTTGTCACCTAAAGTAAAGGATTTTATTTTATGAAATAAACTTGTTATCAACTCAAGCCCAACCCAAAATGATCTTTCTTCCAAATCACACAAGTTTTTCCTAAGTAACAAAAGAATTTGAAACGGTTTACATTGGGGAACATACCAGATCTGATCAAGGCTCGTGGGCCGGGTTTGGGGTGTTTCAAAGAGAACTTAAGGTTATGGTAGGCATGAGTTAAGGGATGGAATTGCTTGACTTCGGGGATAGGATTTCTCAAACTTAATGAAAATGGAGGATGGTAAGGCTAGAGGCCACATTGATGTTTTGGTAACTTTTTCATGGCCATTTTGACCATGAATGGGGACGGAGCCGATTTTGGGTGGTGAATTTTGGTGATAGGCTAGTTCGGTTGGTAGCTTTGGGGGGTATTACCTTTTGGTCATTTTTTGCTTTTGCAAAACACTTTCTCTCCATCCATTTTTCTCCCTTGGCTGAATATATTGGTATAGAAGAAAAACAACTTTTGTTTCATTTCTTATGGCCATACTTTTGACCATTTGATCACCTTATTTTTGCAAAACCTCTCCTAGTGTCGAAACTACCAACACAACAAGCCGTAGTTTTCATCCCCCATTGCTGATTGCACCATTGTCTTAAACACTCTCTCTTTGCTTTTCTATTACCTTTGATAATTTAATCATAAACCTATCATTCTCTTTCTCTTTCTTTCATCTCTTATTTTCTTGTCAACCATACTTTCTTCATTTTTTCTCTCATGGCCGAATGTCAGTGACTATCTACCTAAGCCGAAAGTTTCATTGCTTTTCACATATTCTTTCTTCTCAATTCTGTTTTATTCAAACTTTGAATATTCAGAAAGAACCCTCTTTGATAGTTTTAATTTTGTTCTTATTTACTTAATTGCCGAATCCTTAAGTTGGTTTTAGAAAGCCTTTTGACCGAAATCTTCATCCATTTCTCTTAAATAAATTCTCTTCATTTTATAGTGAAATAGAGATAGGCCGATACTCAAGTTTCGTGAGCATCATGAATCGTTGGAATCAATTTAAGGTGTTAAGGTAAAGGCTTATTAAGGACTCTTATATTACTTTTCATATTGATATAGATGGATTATTAATCGATTTTGTTTTAGGGGACGTTATCGCTCGATTTTCATATAATGGAACAAGGATATTTGTGGTAAGCCAATCTCACTTTTAAAACCATTAGTCATAATTTTGATAATTTATTAGTCGGGCTAATGGTCTTTTGTCAATAGAGACAATCAAGAAGGGACGAAAAGGGCGATAAATAGTGTTCGGAAGAGGGGTGGTTCCGCTATTCCCCCTAAGTTTAAGCGAAGGACTATTTCGGGAATCCGAGATTTTCCACCGGGTTGTGGACCCTCATCCTAGGAGAACCAGTTGCTTGAAGTCGTTCGTACTCTCGAACCTTTCTTTGTTCGTGTATTTTCATCGGGTAACGAACCAATAATCGGGAAGAAATCACAAATAGAAGTGGTTCAAAATTTTGAGGGTAAAAGTCTAGATCGTTAATTCTAAGATACGATTTGTAAATAAATAATAGTGTTCTAATATATCGTGATGCGTTTAGGTATCGACGAGCTGGAAAGTCTAGTTCTCACAGTAGCAAGTGTGTAACTTCACACTTATCTCGGGTTAGATACTATACCATAAGTATTGGGATAAAATCGTAAAGATGATAAAATCGAAAATGCGTAATAATTAACACTTTTGTGTAAATGCATGAAAATAGTTAAAGTCATGAAATTTACGAAAACGCCCTCAATGAGTTAATTGGTAAATAGAAAATTTTATGCCTCATGTGATAAATGGGCCGAAAAACTGCTAGATCGATAAATGGGTCGAAAATCTGCTAGATCGTTAAATGGGCCGAAAATCTGCTAGATCGTTAATTAGGCTAAGAATCTGCTAGATCGTTCAATGGGCCGAAAATCTGCTAGATCGTTAAATGGGCCAAAAATCTGCTAGATCGTTAATTGGGCTGAAAATCTGCTAGATCGTTAATTGGGCCAAAAATCTGCTAGATCGTTAAATGGGCCAAAAATCTGCTAGATCGTTAAATGGGCCAAAAATCTGCTAGATTGTTAATTGGGCCGAAAATCTGCTTGATCGTTAAATAGGCCAAAAATCTGTTAGATCGTTAAATGGGCCAAAAATCTACTAGATTGATATATGGGCCAAAAATCTACTAGATCGATATATGGGCCAAAGTTGCTAGATTGCTAAATGGGCTAAATGTTATTTTGTCTTATGGGCCAAAATAAAACTTGAAATATAGACTCACATGTATTATGGGCTTTTTGTTAAATTATCATATGGATATAGATTGTTATACATACATGACTGCATGGGTTGGGATAAATGATGAAGAGAAGAAAGGCCTGTTGCCAACATCTAGTTCGGTGGCTCTGCCACAAATATTTTAATGGCTTAATGTCTCTAGTTCGGTGACTTTGTCACAATCTAGTTCGGTGGTGCACCACAATATTATTTAAAATGGCTTTATGCCTACGATTGGTGTGTTGGATGGGTTGACTTGATCCCTATAGGTGTGTTGGTTGGTACGGGTGGTGTGTAGCGGATGGAATTTAGGTTTGGTTGGGAATTTCATTTTACATGCATTTTATTTATTATATTGTTAAATTCGTATATGAGCTCAAGCCCAAAATAATGACTTGATGATCTGGCCCAGTGGATATGGTAAGTGAGTTATACACTGAGTTCTGAGCAACTCACTCTGTTTAATTATCCATCTCAGGTAATGGCAATTAACGGAGGCTTGGTCCGAGGATGACTTCGTGGAGGCTATACTTCGAACATGGGTTTATAAACTATGAACTTTTATTAAGTATTTTTATTTAATTACTATTTTGGGTATGATGTAATAAGGCCTTTATTAATATTTTATGGATTTTTGTGTGGATGGATTTAATTTTGTTTTAGACACTTAATATGGGTGATGTTAACTCAATAATGTTTCCTTAAATATTTTGTTTTAAAACATATGAGGTTCTTTAAATATTCTTGTTTTCAAAATTCTTTTTGAACTCTTTTAAAAAAAAAACTACTTAAAGGTTTTGACAATTAAATACTAAATGATAAAATTTCAAACTAGTATTTCTTTATTCATCGATTTTAAATCAAATTCTTGATTTTTGCTAAACTTCACTTTCAAAAGGTTTTGTAGAACTATTTTACCTAAATCATTAGAGAATTAAATGGATGTTCTATCTGTGTGACAAACCAAATCTCGTCTTAACGCATATGCCTTGTTTGGGGTGTTACATTTAATGGCATCAGAGCCAGTTTCAAAACTCGGCTGTGGTTGGGTTCAATAAATAACTTCCATTTGAAATTAATTTTAATTATGTTTTAAAGTTAGTATGGCACCACAAGCATATGGCACCAAGTCAAGTAAGTATTCATTACTGAATGATTATTATGATGATATGATCATAGGAACACTCTAGAACTTCTAGTTTTAGATGTTGAAAATCGTAGAGATCAAGACTATAGTATGTGTTTGCGAAAAACAACTTTATCTCTTGAATCTCATAAAATATCGTTAGTAAACACTGAAACAGTTTTCTAATTCATAAAATTTGTAATCAGATTAAAACGAGTTAGTTAATATGAGCGCCAGAGGACACGGACGTGGTAGACGTGGCCATGGTAGAGGCTGAGGTGCTAGAGTTGTGTCCGAGGAATCGAGACAAATTCCAGAAATGGATGCACCAGCATCACCAGCGTCGAAAAATAATTCACAAGAGAATAGGAGAGAAGATAATGCTTTGACACGAGCAATGTTGCGAGTCCTTGAAAGGGTCGCTGGAACTAGAGCTGGGCCAGTAACTCGTGGGTCGATATTGGAGCGATTGAAATCAAGTGGTGCTGAGGTTTTCAGAGGTGTCTTAGGTGTAGCTCCAAATGTTGCTGAATATTGGCTTGAGGCGGTGGAGCAAATTATGGATGACCTAGAGTGCACTGTAGAACACAAACTAAGGGGAACGGTGTCTTTGTTAAGGGACGAGGCATATCAATGGTGGCTTACTGCCCAAGAAGGCACTGAAGCTGCATTAGTTACTTCAGATTTCTTCAAAGCTTCTTTTCAAGGGAAATATGTAGGAACAAGTTATGTGGATGCTCGGAGGAAGGAATTTTTAAATCTGATTCAAGTAAATAGGATGGTTGCAGCGTATGAGGCTGAGTTTTTACGCTTGAGTCGCTATGCTTGGACAATAGTGCCAACGGATCATGAGTGCTGTATACACTTCGAGGATGGGTTGAATGATGAGTTACGGGTTTTGATAGCCCCAAAACAAGTTAGAACTTTTGCCATGCTTGTGGAGAAAGCCAAGATAGCCAAAGAGGCTAAGAGCTCAGAACGCCAGAATCGGGAAAGAGTCAGAGGTAAGAGAGATATAAAGTATTCGGGTTCTTCAAAAAGGTTTCAGAAGAGGCCTCGAAATGATGAGCCAGCTCAAGGTAGAGCATCTGTGGCTATTAAGCAGAGTCGAGACTGTGCTGAATATGGGAAACGACATTCTAGAGAGTGCTGGAGGAAAACTGGTGCTTGTTATAAATATGGTTCAATGGATCATCAATATAAGAATTGTCCTCGATGGATGGATACGACTCAAGAAGTTCGTAATCCTGATGCACAGCTGGCCAGAGGTACTCAGCAGCCACCTAGAGGCCATGGACCAGGTCGTGGTGGTAATGGGGCTGGACGTGGTCAAGGTGCGCTGGGTCGAGGCAATGGTTTTAAAGGTAACGCAGATGCAAGACAGCCAGGATTGGTCTATGCAGTTAGATGCCGCGAGGATGGCAATGCACCTGATGTGATAACTGGTACGTTCTTCATCTATGATGTACCTGTCACTGCTTTGATAGATATTGGTTCTACCCACTCGTATGTTGCTAGTGCCATATCTGGAAACTTGAATCTAGAATCTAAAACTTTCGATAGTGAGATGACGGTAATTAGTCTTTAAGGAAAGTTGGTAATTATAAATAAACTGTTTAGAGACGTACCCTTAGAAATCCAAAGAGAAATATTTATAGCAAATTTGATGGAATTGCCTTTCGACAAGTTTGATCTCATTCTGGGCATGGATTGGTTGGTTAAGCATTGGGCGCATTTTGATTATGCTAAAAAGCAGATGGCAATAAGGACTTCGGATGATAAGGAGGTAGTATTGATAGGCGAACGAAGGAACCATTTGGCAAATGTGGTATCTGCGTTAAAGACAGAAAATTTGGTACGGAAAGGGTATAGAGCATTCCTGGCTTTTATTTGTGCTTTGGATGCCAAGGAGTTATCAGTGGAAGATGTGAGAATGGTGAAGGAATTTCCAGATGTATTTCCCGAAGAACTTCCTCGTATACCTCCAGATCGGGAAGTAAAATTTGGTATTGAGATTTTGCCTGGAATGACTCCAGTGTCCATTGCTCCTTATAGAATGGCACTGAAGGAGTTAGCAGAGCTTAAAGCTCAAATTCATGAATTGTTGGATTAGGGATTTACTCGACCAAGTGTGTCTCCGTGGGAAGCACCGGTTTTGTTTGTTAATAAAAAGAGTAGGTCGATGCGTATGTGCATTGATTACAGGTAGTTGAATAAATTGACAATCAAGAATAGGTATCCTTTGCTGAGAATTGATGACCTGTTTGATTAATTGAAAGGAGTTTCAGTTTTCTCCAAAATTGATTTGAGATCGGGTTATCACCAACTCAACGTGAAAGAAGCAGATATTCATAAGACGGCATTCCGAACTCGTTATGGACATTATGAGTTTTTGGTGATGCCGTTTGGGTTGACCAATGCACCAGCTGCATTTATGGACATGATGAACCGGGTCTTTCAACAATATTTATACCGGTTTGTGGTAGTGTTCATAGATAACATTTTGGTATATTCAATGAATGAAGAGGAACATGACTCACATTTGCGTATAGTACTACATTTACTTCGAGATAAGCAACTTTATGCCAAATTTAGTAAATGTGAATTTTGGTTAAGGGAAGTGACTTTCTTGGGTCATGTGGTATTAGCTGAAGGAATAAGGGTGGATCCTCAAAAGATTGAGGCTGTACTGGATTGGAAACCACCGAAGTCAGTAGCTGAGATTCGGAGTTTCTTGGGTTTGGCTGGTTATTATAGACGCTTTGTTGAGGGGTTTTCGCTGATTGCCACACCCTTAACTAATCTGTTACGAAAGGGAGTACTGTATGTATGGACTGAAAAACAACAAGAGAGTTTCAAGAAATTGAAGAAGATTTGGACAGAAGCACTAGTTTTGATTCAACCTGAGGCTGGAAAAGAATTTATCGTCTACTGTGATGTATCACACATGGGTTTAGGTTGTGTGCTGATGCAAAATGGAAAAGTGGTGGCTTATGCTTCTCGTCAGTTGAGACCGCACGAAGTAAACTACCCTACTCATGACTTAGAGTTAGCTGCGGTAGTGTTTGCTTTAAAGATTTGGAGGCACTATCTCTACGGTGAGAAGTCTATCATCTATACAGATCACAAGAGTTTTAAATATCTTCTTACTCAGAAGGAGTTAAACTTGAGACAAAGAAGATGGGTGGAGCTGTTAAAGGATTATGATTTCTCAATCGAGTATCATCCTGGAAAGGCTAACGTGGTAGCAGACGTGTTAAGTCATAAGGTGGTATCTGATTTGAGAGTAATGTTTGCTCATCTGAGTTTGTATGAGGATGGTAGTCATAAGGTGAAGCCTCTATGGTTAGATCAAATCAAGGAAAAGTAGATATCAGATGAAAAGTTGGGACCCTTATTTCAGCAAGTTGAAAGTGGTGAAATAGGGGATTTTGGTATAAACATTGATGGAGTGATTTGTTTTCATGGAAGAATTTGTATGCCCAAGGACTCAGATTTGAGACAAATGCTTCTACGGGAGACGCATAGTAGCCTTTATGCTATGCACCCCAAAGGAAATAAGATGTGTCGAGATCTTCGTGAATGATATTGGTGGTCAGGGATGAAGCTTGAGATTTCTGAGTTTGTAGGAAAATGTTTGACTTGTCAACAAGTGAAGGCGGAGCATCAATTGTCGTTAGGCTTATTACAATCGGTAAAGATTCCTCTTTGGAAATGGGAGCGGATAACAATGGATTTTGTTAGTGGGTTGCCTTTAACACCTATTAAGAAAAAATTCGTTTGGGTAGTAGTTGATCGATTGATGAAGACTGCTCATTTTCTTCCAGTTCGTATGGATTACTCAATACAGAAGTTGGCTAAGCTGTATGTATCTGAAATCGTAAGGTTACATGGGGTACCAGTGTCTATTATATCAGACAGGGATCCTAGGTTTACATCACGATTTTAGAAAGCTTGAATGAAGCTTTGGGAACAAAGTTAAACTTCAGTACAGCTTTTCATCCTCAGTCAGATGGTCAGTCGGAAGGAGTAATTCAGATATTTGAAGACATGTTAAGGGGTTGTGTAATTGACTTCAGAGGTAGTTGGGAGGATTTTCTACTGTTGGCGAGTTTGCGTATAATACTTGACTATCGGTCTAGCATTGGATGGCACCTACGAGGCATTATATGGTCGTAGGTGTCATACTCCTACTTGTTAGACTGAATTGGGTGAACGGCAGATGTTAGGTCCTGAATTGATTTCTGAGATGGAATAAAAGGTAAAAGTTATTTGAGCACGGTTAAAGGAAGCTTCGGATAGACAAAATTCATATGCAGATCTGAAGCGTATGGATATTGAGTTTGCTGTAGGGGACCAAGTCTTTCTGAAGGTCTCACCTTGGAAAAATATTTTCAGATTTGGAAGGAAGGGCAAGTTGATCCCTAGGTTCATTGGACCATATCGTGTGATGAAGCGTGTTGGCCCAGTGGCCTATCAGATTGAATTACCTCTGGAGTTGAGTTAAATTCATAATTTTTTCCATGTTTCCATACTGAGGCGCTATAGATCGGATCCGTCTCACATAGTATCGGTAGAAGAAGTGGAGTTGAGATCAGACTTATCTTTTGAGGAGAAACCAATGAAAATCTTAGACTGAGATGTTAAGGTGCTAAGAAAGAAGACCGTACCATTGGCTAAGGTTTTATGGCGTAATCACGGAGTAGAGGAAGCTACATGGGAGCCTGATGATGCAATTCGGCAACAATATCCTCACCTATTTTAATCAGGTAAATTTTGAGGACAAAATTTTTTTAGGGGGTAGAATTGTAACATCCTAAAATTTGAGTATCAATATGTTGCTAGTCTTTGGTGTTAGCTCAAGTATGATTTTATTGTGTGCTTAATATAGTCTTGAGAAGGCTCAGGTTTACTTGGAATTAGAATAAATTTTAATAAAGAGTACTTTACTGTAGAGAAATCAAGTGACCTTGAAGTTAAGTTAATTAAGTGATAAAAGAATGCATAAGATGAGTAATTGGAAAAGAGGTGATGGCACCATAAGTTGGACTTGAGGGGAGAGGTTCGAATCCTTTGGATAGCATTTTGGTGACTTTAATTTTTGCATCTATATGGCATGTGTCGGTCATGGATAAGGATTAGGATGACTTGGATTAAATTTTTACGGTAAGAGGACTTAAGGTTATGGTAAGCATGAGTTAAGGGATGGAATTGCTTGACTTTAGGGATAGGATTTCTCAAACTTAAGGAAAATGGAGATGGTAAGGCTTGAGACTAGGTTGATGTTTTGGTACTTTTTCATGGCCATTTTGACCATGAATGGGGATAGTTTTGTGGACTATAGGAGGGAGCCGATTTTGGGTGGTGAATTTTGGTGATAGGCTAGTTTGGTTGGTAGCTTTGGGGGTATTACCTTTTGGTCATTTTTTGCTTTTACAAAACACTTTCTCTCCATCCATTTTTCTCCCTTGGCTGAATGTATTGGTATAGAAGAAAAAGAACTTTTGTTTCATTTCTTATGGCCATACTTTTGACCATTTGATCACCTTATTTTTGCAAAACCTCTACTAGTGCCGAAACTACCAACACAACTAGCCAAAGTTTTCATCCCCCATTACCGAATGCACCATTGTCTTAAACACTTTCTCTTTGCTTTTCTTTTACCTTTGATAATTTAATCATAAACCTATCATTCTCTTTCTCTTTCTTTCATATCTTATTTTCTTGTCAACCATACTTTCTTCATTTTTTCTCTCATGGCCGAATGTCAGTGACTATCTACCTAAGCCGAAAGTTTCTTTGCTTTTCACATATTCTTTCTTCTCAATTCTGTTTTATTCAAACTTTGAATATTCAGAAAGAACCCTCTTTGATAGTTTTAATTTTGTTCTTATTTGCTTAATTGCCGAATCCTTAAGTTGGTTTTAAAAAGCCTTTTGACCGAAATCTTCATCCATTTCTCTTAAATAAATTCTCTTCATTTTATAGTGAAATAGAGATAGGCCGAAACTCAGGTGTTCGTGAGCATCATGAATCGTTGGAATCAATTTAAGGTGTTAAGGGAAGGGTTTATTAAGGACTCTCATATTACTCTTCATATTGATATAGATGGATTATTAATCGATTTCGTTTTAGGGGACGTTATCAATCGATTTTCATATTGAGGAACAAGGATATTTGTGGTAAGCCAATCTTACTTTTAAAACCGTTAGTCATAATTTTGATAATTTATTAGTCGGGCTAATGATCTTTTGTCAATAGAGACAATCAAGAAGGGACGAAAAGGGCGGTAAATAGTGTTCGGAAGAGGGGTGGTTCCTCTATTCCCCCTAAGTTTAAGCGAAGGACTATTTCGGGAATCTGAGATTTTCCACCGGGTTGTGGACCCTCATCCTAGGAGAACCAGTTGTTTGAAGTCATTCGTTCTCCCGAACCTTTGTTTGTTCGTGGATTTTCATCGGGTAACGAACCAACAATCGGGGAGAAACTGCAAATAGAAGTGGTTCGCAATTCTGAGGGTAAAAGTCTGGATCGTTAATTCTAAGATATGATTTGTAAATAAATAATAGTGTTCTAATTTATCGTGATGCGTTTAGGTATTGACGAGCGGGAAAGTCTAGTTCTCCAGTAACCAGGTGTGTAACTTCACACTTATCTTGGGTTAGATACTATACCATAAGTATTGGGATAAAATCGTAAAGATGACAAAATCGGAAAATGCGTAATAATTAACACTTTTGTGCAAATGCATGAAAATAGTTAAAGTCGTGAAATTTATGAAAACGCCCTCAATGAGTTAATTGGTAAATAGTAAATTTTATGCCTCATGTGATAAATGGGCCGAAAAACTGCTAGATCGATAAATGGGTCGAAAATCTGCTAGATCGTTAAACGGGCCGAAAAACTGCTAGATCGATAAATGGGCCGAAAATCTGCTAGATCGTTCAATGGGCCGAAAATCTACTAGATCGTTAAATGGGCCGAAAATCTGCGAGATCGTTAATTGGGCCGAAAATCTGCTAGATCGTTAAATGGGCCGAAAATCTACTAGATCGTTAATTGGGCCAAAAATTTGCTAGATTGTTAATTGGGCCGAAAATCTGCTAGATCATTAAATGGGCCAAAAATCTACTAGATCGTTAAATGGGCCGAAAATCTGCTAGATTGTTAATTGGGCCAAAAATCTGCTAGATCGTTAAACGGGCCAAAAATCTGTTAGATCGTTAAATGGGCCAAAAATCTGCTAGATTGATATATGGGCCAAAGTTGCTAGATTGCTAAATGGGCTAAATGTTATTTTGTCTTACGGGCCAAAATAAAAACTTGAAATATAGACTCACATGTATTATGGGCTTTTTGTTAAATTATCATATGGATATAGACTGTTATACATACATGATTGCATGGGTTGGGATAAATGATGAAGAGAAGAAAGGCCTGTTTCCAAAATCTAGTTCGGTGGCTCTGCCACAAATATTTTAATGGCTTAATGCGTCTAGTTCGGTGACTTTGTCACAATCTAGTTTGGTGGTGCACCACAATATTATTTAAAATGGCTTTATGCCTACGATTGGTGTGTTGGATGGGTTGACTTGATCCCCACAGGTGTGTTGGTTGGTACGGGTGGTGTGTAGCTGATGGAAATTAGGTTTGGTTGGGAATTTCATTTTACATGCATTTTATTTATTATATTGTTAAATTCGTATATGAGCTCAAGCCCAAAATAATGACTTAATGATCTAGCCCAGTGGATATGGTAAGTGAGTTATACACTGAGTTCTAAGTAACTCACTCTGTTTAATTATCCATCTCATGTAATGGCAATTAACGGAGGCTTGGGTCGAGGATGACTTCGTGGAGGCCATACTTCGAACATGGGTTTTATAAACTATGAACTTTTATTAAGTATTTTTATTTAATTGCCATTTTGGGTATGATGTAATAAGGCCTTTATTAATATTTTATGGATTTTTTTGTGTGGATGGATTTAATTTTGTTTTAGACACTTAATATGGGCTGATGTTAACTCAATAATGTTTCCTTAAATATTTTATTTTAAAACATATGAGATTCTTTAAATATTCTTGTTTTCAAAATTCTTTTGAACTCTTTAAAAAAAAACTACTTAAAGGATTTTGACAATTAAATACTAAATGATAAGATTTCAAACTAGTATTTCTTTATTCATCTATTTTAAATCAAATTCTTGATTTTTACTAAACTTCACTTTCAAAAGGTTTTGTAGAACTATTTTACCTAAATCATTAGAAAATTAAATGGATGTTCTATCTGTGTGACAAACCAAATCTCGTCTTAACGCATAGACCTGGTTTGGTGTGTTACAGATTTACTACTACAATTTTGCTTCATTCGAAAGCTTGACTTTTAGCTACCATTCTGAGTTTCTTTGTATGTCTGTAGAACTCAAGAATGATATCAAAACTATTCTTCCTTTCCCTGTATAGATCGTAACTTCTATGTCTAGAGTGTTGCAAATATTCTTTTGAATACTTGCATGTATCAACCGATAATAATCCAATCTAATTAATCTTTTTAGAATTAAATCAAATCTACTAAAATATTATACAATAATTTATGTCTAGAGCTTGCATGCATGCATTTAAAATATTCACAAACTGGATGAAACAGTATTCTACTCAAAATCGTATCATGACATTAAAAATAATAAAAATTAACCCAAATAGTTCCAACACAATGAGATTTAGCTCATGAGTTGGACATTCAAATCGAAAACAAAACCATTCAATATCATCATTCAATTTTTTGAATCACAAAGTTCAAATAATAAAATAAAGACAAAACTGTAAGAAGCTCTCGCTACTCCAACTTTCACTTTAATAATGAGATTTAATGCAAAATCCAAGGTATATTCCTCTTCCTCTTCCTTGCACCTATTACTTTTCTACTCTGTAAGCTGCTACCCTCTCCTCTATTTTTTGAGATTTCCATGAGAATCTGATGCAGAGAGAAAAATTGCTCTTTAATTCTTCTTGCTCCAAAAATCCTCTCTCCTTTCTTGTAATATCCAGGAATTAGGGCTTGTGCATTCTTGCCTAATTGCATGTGCTTGTATGCTAGAGTAAATTATGAATGTGTTTTATGAATTTCGTGAACTTTAAAATGTATAAAAATGCCTTACAAATTATTCAATTTTAAGTTTAAGAGAGGGAGCTAAGCCTAAGAGGCCTTAAAGAAAATTTGTAGGTGAAATATAACACAAGAATGGGCTTGTTTAAGTGGCTTAGAGGCGCCACTTAGGGCCTTGTAGGGTGATGCCACAGGGAGTGTAAAGGGGCCTAGGATTGAGTCACAAGGGAAGCAAATAAAGGGAGATTTTATTTTGCTGTATAGTGGAGCAGCAGTGGACGGCATGTGGACTTCTAAAAGGATGAGATAAGGCTGGGTTTATTCTTTTAAAATTCGGCTAAAGTAGTAGATAAATGGGGATTTATTTTAAATTATTTTGATAGGCCAAAAGAAGAGAAAATAGGAGGAAATGAAGGGATGAGATAGGGGGAGGAGAGTTGGCCGATTAGGGGACTCTTTTAGATGATATTTTCGGCCAAGGAAGGGAGTAAGGCCATTTACTTTCTTTTCTTTCCAAGTTGAGCCTCTGCCGAATTCTCTCTGCAAACCATTCTCTTTTTCTTTTCAATTCTCCAAAAGCCGAAAATAGGATCCTCTAGTCTTGCCGATTTTCCCTAAGTCCTATACTTTTATTTCCTTTTCTTGTTCAAGCCGATTCCTTCACTTGATCAAAAGTCGAAACTTAAGTGAAAAACATCTAGCCATAGCCGAATACTCTGTAGATCAAAGCAAGGGTGCCATCAAAAATAGTAGTAAGGGTAAGGATCTATTGTTATCATTTTATTTCTTTTCTTTAAGCCGAAATCAAAGATTCTAATGCCATATATGTGCTTTGGCCGAAACTATGGAAAAGGTTTTCGGGATTTGCCTAATGTCGACTACAAGGAAGGATCTTTTGGGACTTTTAAAGATCTAAGGTAAGTCATTCAGCCAAGGGCCATTTATTATGTTTTAATGTTAGATTGGATCTAACATGTGCCTATAGGAATCTCGGCATCACTAAAGAAGCAAGGATCAAATTTGGGATTTAAGAATCACAAGGTAAGTGGACATATGTAATCGGCCAAGGCTATATTTGGTGGTTCAAATCTATTTCTCAATTATTCAAAAGCCGAAAGCTAACCTATTAAGTGATCTAGTGTGGGCCGATTGCAAGGAAGAGATATCGTGGAGTTTCAGGATTTGATTAGTAATCAAATCGGCAGCAAGGTAAGAATTTAAGTTGTGATAATCCTTTGGAATTTGGTTATATAGCCGAATAGGGTTTTGCTAATAGGCCTAATAATGGCCGAATATAAGAACTAAGATCTAAAGCGTTAGATCGGGATCCTCGGGATTTCAGTAAACTCGTTAAGTAAATCAGGTGTGTACCCTACATTAAGCCTTCATAAATTTATGGTTATGCGTTAATAAATATGTTAATAGGAATATGTAAGATGTGGCTATGAGTATCATGCAATGGTACAAAGTACCCAGGTACGTTTTCCCACTCCTTCTATGATTATGATAAGATCTGTTATGGCATTTATGTGAAACTATAAGAATGTGAATAAGGAAATGTGACATGATTAATGCATAATTGTATGACATGGGGCATAATGGTGATATGTAACGGGGAAGTGATTTGGTGGTTTTATACCACAATATCTGAATGTGGTGACTTATGTCACGAAATCTAAATGTGGTGACTTATGTCATGAAAACCTAAAAGTGGTGACTTATGTCATGAATTATTATCTGGTGGCTATGCCACGACTTTTATAAGGGCGATGAGCACGTCGACTATAGCGACTGCATTCGATGGTGTGTAGCGGATGGAGGGTCGACTTAGTAGTCCCCACGGTGTGATGGTTGGTACGGGTGATGTGTAGCGGATGGTTATCTAGGTTTGGGTTCGGGTTTGCATCATGATTTATATACGTATATTATGTATGATTTAACATGCACGAATTAATTGAGACTTGTGTTGGTTGTACACATTGAGTCTGTTTGACTCACCCTTTGTGGGATTATTTTTAGGTGACACTCGGTAATGGACCTGGATTGGCGGGAGGAGTGAAGTGGTGGCCATGCTCACTCTGAAATTTCTTTATTTTATTTTGGGCTTTCTCTTTTAAGTATTTTGGATTTAATTTGGGTTTTGTTTGATGTAATAAGGTCATGGTATGAACTATTTACTTATGCATTTTAATTGTTTTATTATGGTACGGTTCTTATCAATTTAAAGTTCAAATAATTTTTCTTAAAAATAAAGATTAAATGTTTTAGCACCGTTTTTAATTTTGAACCCAACCCAAATCAATGGTTCTTCAAAGACACACAAAATTTTGACAAACATCAAATAAGATTCGAATGGTTTTTCCCTAGGAGCATGCCATATCCGATCAGGGCTTATGGGTCGGGTTTGGGGTGTTTCAATTTGGTATCAAAGCCCGGTTCAAAACTCGGCCTTGAGGGCTTTTAGGGCCCAAAATGTTTTTTTTTCTTTTGAAAATGGGTTTTACTAAGAAACAAGCAAGTTTCTCTGGCATGGCACCTGAGTCTCCGGCCCGAAGTCCACCAGTTAAGTACTCCTAACTCTTCTGTGAATTGTATGTGGGAATATATAGGGACGTAGATTAGTGGACTAGGAATTAAACCCTAGGACTAGTTTACCCCAACATGAGAATTACATAAAACTTTAATGCCCAATTAAACAAACCTGTGTTTAAGTCGCCGAGTTAGGGTGTGGCAACCATTGTGCGCATGTCTAGGATTGGTTTCGATGGGAGCTTCGTATTTAAGCAGTCCTAGTGACTCACCTCATCTCCACTCGAATCCTACCTGGTGCGTAGTGACGGTTCACCCTAACCAAGAGGACTCAAACACAGGCTAAATCCAATAACTAAAACCCGAAAGGGACTAGCCATATTTTTATAAAAACCCTAGTCTTAAAATCACCAAATTACCCCTTTGATGTGTAGGAAAACTATTTTGAAAAATTTTCCAAAATATTCTCGATTTACTAAAATGACCTAAATACCCCTGGTTGGAAAAAATTACTAAAATGCCATTGGTTCATAAAATTTCCATATTACCCACAGTTTTTATCAAGATCCTCTTACCTTATAAATATCCAAAAACCCTATTTTTAAAAAATATTAAGATACCCTGATTTGGAAAAAAATTATGAAAATTACCCTTGATTTGCAAAATGACCAAATTACCCCTAACCTGTACAAATGACCAAAATACCCTCAGGGATGATAATTACCGAAGTACCCTCAAATTAGAAATCTTTAAAAATACCCTTGTTTTGAAAAGTCACCAAGAACCATATTTTGCGAAAAAATTATCGAAATGACCCTGGCTTGTAAAATTACAAAAGTACCCCTGGTGTATAAAATTACCATTTTACCCTTAAAATTTTCCCAGCAAGTATTTTAATTTTGTAAAAAATATCATCAATCTCAATTTTGCAACATTTTCAAATACCCTAATTTGAAAAATTACCAAAATACCCCTATAGGACAAATTACGAAAACACCCCTGGGTAGTGGAAAACAACAAACAATGACAACTACAATATTTTTCTGTAATGAACTCAAGTTCATGAATATGATTGAATGATTGAATGGAGACTGTATGTGTATGAGATCGAAAGAACTACTCCCTAGAACTATTAAACATAAAGCTGTTCGTGATAAATCAGTGGAACAAAACTAATACATAAAATTCTTTAATCAGATAAACGTAAATCAGAAGTATGAATTCAAGGGGACGTGGTCGTAATGTGCGAGGCCGTGGTAGAGGACGAATGACTGTGTCAGAGCCCGTTAGGTCCAGACAAGGGTCCAAAAATGAAATGCCACCACCACCACCAATCGCTGATGCGAAATATCAGGATCAGACGGGGGATGACGCAGTGTCACCGGCGATGCTACGGGTTTTGGAAAGGGTGGCTGGAGCGGGTGGAGTCATGGGAGCTTGAAAGTCGGTACCTGAGCAACTCTGAGCCAATGGAGCTGAGGTGTTCCGTGGTGTATCTAGTGTGGCACCCAGTACCGCTGAGTATTGGTTGGAAGCGACTGAGCGAATTATGGATGAGCTCGATTTAACGCCAAGGAAAAGCTGAAAGGGTTGGTGTCGCTTCTCCTCGATGAGTCATATCAATGGTGGCTCACGGTTAGGGATGGTGCTACAGCTGAGGAACTCACTTGGGATTATGATAAGGTGGCATACCAGAAGAAGTATGTCGGTACTCATTACATTGATGCGCAGAGGAAGGCATTTTTTGGGGCTGGTTCAAGGGAACAAGTCCGTAGCGGAGTACGAGGCTGAATTTCTAAGGTTAAGCCGACATGCTCGAAGGATAGTGGCTACAAAGCATGAACGATGTGTCCGGTTTGAGGATGGACTAAGGGATGATTTGAGACTATTGATAGCTCTATAGCAAGAGCGGGAGTTTGCTGTGATGGTGGAGAAGGCTAAGGTAGCCGAAGGAATTAAGGACTCTGTGAGGTAGAACACAGATCGAAATAGGTAGAAGAGAGGCTTTGGATCATCAGGGTCTTCAAGGAATAAGCAAAAGAGGCCTAGAGTTGATGGGCCGCGAGGTCAGCAAGCTACTATTGGAGGGTAGTATTGTACTTGTGCCCAATGTGGGAAGAAGCATTTAGGAGAGTGTTGGAAGAATATGAGAGGATGCTTTAAGTGTGGGTCCAGGGACCACATGATTAAGGATTGCCCTATGAGACCTGAAGGGGGATGACCAGTAAGTTAAGGTTCTGACTAGGCTGGAAGAGGTGGATAGCAGCCACCGCGAGGTCGTGGTTCGGCTGGTAGAGGTAATGGTTCTGGTAGAGGACGGGGAACACCGGGCCGGGGTGTTGGTAACACAGAGGTGAGGTAGTCGGGTTTGGTTTATGCGGTTCATCGAAGGAAGGATGGAGACGCACTGGACATCATGACCAGTACGTTCCCTATCTTTGGTAAGCCTTATGTTGCTTTGATTAATGTGGGCTCGACCCATTCTTTTGTTACATGTAGAGTAGTTGAAACTCTAGGAATAGCCTCTGAACTTTCTAATAGGGTCTCTGTCCGTGTGCTCATTATTGAGCATTCTGTTTTGCAATTATTTAGGGTGCAGGGGACACACGGCCGGATCATATTCCCGTTGGACAGACCGTGTGTCACACACGCCCGTGTGTCTACCTGTGTGGAAAATAAAAGGGATTTTTACCAAGCCATTTTTCACCCTTATTCACACATACATTCACATCAATTCAAAGGCACATAACATTACATACTTAGGAAACCAAAACATCCACATTCATTGTTGAAACATATCAACTTTATATGTTTATCTAACATACTCACTACATTTATTAAGCCCTAAATCAAACATACAAATCCCATATTTATTAGGCTTCATTCAATTTCTATCTAGTTACCAAATTTTAATCAAATTCCTCATCTCATTAATAGGTCACAGTTCCCACATCACACAATCATGCCATAAATCACATTTCCAAATATTTGACATTCACCAAGCATACCATGATCATATCACCATAGAAATTGACACATGTATGAATATACTTAGGCTTTCAACCATGTTGTCAACATAATCCAACTTACATGGCCAAATAGCAAATAAGCCTTTGACGATTACAAGCCAACATATTGACTATAATCATAAAGACACATATAACCAATTGACTTAGTCCCTATACATGTCATAAATCAAAATACATGAATTTATATATACCCAAAATGGTAGCTTGATAGAGTGATAGAATCTCTTGTGATCTCCAACTCGAGCTAGCTTGTTAACCCTCGACATAAAAATGGCGAAAATGACTAAATCTTCAAATACTCGTTTTCCCCATGCCCAAACCTCATTTTTCTTGATCTATAATAACACATTTAACTCATTTATTATTCACATTATCCAATTCAGTCCAAAAATCATATTATAGGAAAATTACATTTTTACCCCTAAACTTTAACATATTTATAATTTCACCCCTAGGCTCGAAAAATGAAATATATTCAATTCCATCAATTCCAAAGCCTAGCCGATCCTCTTTTATACTTATACCAGTCCACATTTTTCATTTAATCACACTTTTACCCACATTTTACAACTTTTACAAACAAGTCTTTTTTGACGTTTTTACTGAAAATCACTTAACAAAAGTAGTTTATCATACATTAAACTTTTATTTTCTACCATAAAACATCAAAACACATGCATGCCATACATGGATAAAATTTTAAACATGAACCTACTTCAAAATGATGGTAGAAACAAAAAGATCAGGTGAATATGACTTCAGAAACACAAAAAGCATTAAAAAAAGGGGCTAGGATGTACTTACAATCAAGCTTGAAAGTTGAAGAAAACCTAGCTATGTTGTCTTATAAAATTCGACCAAGGAGAGAACATGGACACCAATTTTGACTTGATTTATCCCTTTTTATTCTTTTATTAACCAAATGACCCTAAAGCCTTCCTTTGAAAATTTTCCTAAACATGTCCATTTTTGTCCATAAAAATAGAAATTGGTCAAATTTCTATTTAAGGACCTGTAATTAAGAATCTATAACTAACTCATACTTAAAGCTTCTAGAACACACATTTTGAATCTTTTGCAATGTAGTCCTAAAAGTCAAATTGGACACTTTACCAACAAAATTTCTCAACGAAACTTTCACACAATCAAGCAATCATATCATGAACCTTAAAACAATCATAAAATAAATATCTCTACTTTGAATTTGTGGTCTAGAAATCACTATTTCGACTAGGCCCTAAATCAAGCTATTACATTTCTGGTACGATTTGCATGCTTTATTTAAAATACATTTATGTCATATTTCAGTTAACATAAAAATTATTGAAATAATCTAACTTTATTCATCTTGAAGTTTAGCATACTTAACAAAATTTCAAATTTTGAAAAAAAATATAACCTAATTATAAGCGAAAGAAAATTTTATTCTAAGTGAAAATAATTTTAATTTTTTGGTCCCCCTTATTAAGATGAACAATGGCCTCATTGTTTAAAAATGAATAAATACTATACACCAGGTAGGATTCTAGAAAAGAGGAGGTGAGTCAGTTTGACTACTTAAGTACCATGCTCTCTCTAGATCCAATCCTAGGTATGTATATATCTATTTCCACACTTTGCACTTTGCGACTTATTCATTTTTTATTTATAAATTCCACCTCTTGTTTTATTATGCAAAAATAAAAATTCCTAGTAAAACCTAATCCTAAAATATTAAATAACCTAATAACAGAAATAAAATAAAGTCAAGATCTCCCCTTTTTATTTATTTGTAGATCCCTCTGAATTCGACTCATCCTTTACCCCAATGTCTTTGTTTTGCCATGAATCACTTTGCTCCCACTTCGATTGTGGACTCCATGGTTCAAATATGAAATATGGAAACCCAGGCACAAAAATTAACGGGTCATTGTATATTTTTGTAAGAGCACTTCTGATTGAGTCATCCCTTATTTTTGAATATCTCCAGTAAGCTTGTTGCTACCACTACATATGTTGCATTATTTCCATAAACTTTGACATCTCATCTCGAAGATCTGGGCGAGGCAATTGAGTCTTAGACATTGAAGTTCAAACGTCAGGTATGTTATTGGATTCATTGGTTCTGACTTATCAGGAATTTTAGCTGATTGTATCGCTTCGATCTTTGTGGTATCTTCTTCTTCTTCTTCAGGATCCTTGCTTTCTTCAATCGTTGCTATACAACAAAGTCTCTGGCTATCTGGCAAAGGTCCCAATGTAAAACCCCTAGCCCATATATGTCGTCAGAATAAGGTTACGAGGCATTACTAATCAAATCACTGCATACAACATACATTTATGCATCCATTCTCAAACACCATTCAATCATATTCACATTGTCCATTTTAGAGGGCCTACTAGGCCTTAAACATGCCAAAGATGTGGTTGGGGACTAAACGGTCACTTACGAAACTTCTCAAAAACATAGAAATTTTCAAACATACAAGGGTCACACGCCTGTGTGAACAGGCCGTGTTCCTCACACGGCTCCAAACACGCCCGTGTCCCATGCCATGTGAAAACAGGGCATACATACTGACTTGGGTCACACGGTGACCACACGCCTTGTGTCTAGCCCATGTGCTCTTCAAAATGGCCACACACACTCGTGTGCTAGGCTACGTGCCATTCAGGGAGGTATACTGACTTATGCAACACGGCCAAGTCACACGCCCGTGTGCAAGGTCGTGTGCCATTTAGGGGGTATACTGACTTATGCCACACGGCCGATCACATGCCCGTGTGTGAGGCCGTGTGGAGCATACTAACTTCAAATTAATTCCAACACTAAGGGACACACGGCCTTGTATCATGACTGTGTGTAGCACATGGCTGAAACACATGCCCGTTTCTCTACCCGAGTGGACATAAATAGGCCATTTGCAAGGCCAATTTGCCAACCTTTCACATGCTCATCTAAACAAACAAAATAATACCATTTCAACACATTTATAGGCAGCCAAAACATTCCAATTCATATACATATCATGCCATTTAATCTTCAACCATTTCACTACTCAAATCATAACAATTAATATACATAAACAATATATCATCACCAACCATTTAACCTATCTTCCCTATGCATTTTTCTCATCATTTTATCAACTAATTCATGCCACAAAATATACCAATTTCTCATCCCTATATGATACCAAATCAACCATGATATATCATTGGTAATTAATCAAAACAATTAACCACTTAGCTATCACAACAACCATACCAAACATGCCAAAACACAAGGCTATATATACATCATATATCACTTACCAAATTCATAAATTAAACCAACTAAGATGACCAAATACGCACTAACATGTACATCATTTACAAGCCAACTTTCATGGCTAAAATCACAACTCAAAACATATCACTTTAACACTAGCCTATACATGCCATATACCATATTTACAAAGCATCAAAAGTACCAACAAGTTGTTCGATGGTGTGACGATGTTCCTGATGATCCCCGTGTCTAAGCTAGCTTCGATTGTATATAAAATAGGGAAAGAACACACAAAGTAAGCTTTAAAAGCTTAGTAAGCCATATACAAATAAAATTACCACATGAAACAATATCATTTTCATTAATAGGTAAATCATGAACAAGCATATAAAAACTCACAAACGTTTCCCATTGAACACATATTCAAATTCATAAAAGAATTCATCAATTACTTCCCTTTTCAATACTCTTATGAATCTCGTACATTCCTGAGTCACTTAACTCATTCACATATTCTTTCTCGACATGACTTTGCCCGTTGAACCATTCGAAATAGTTAAGGATACTAAAAAAATACATATAACTTGTTCAATGCCATATCCCGGATATGGTCTTACATGTTATCACATATTTATGCCACTGTCCTAGACAAGGTATTATACAAAATCATACAATGATGCCAATGTCGCAGCCATGGTCTTACACGTAATCACTTCTTGGTAATCCTAATGTCATGACATTTGCATCCTATACTATTCTTAAGGTTCATACGGGACTTTTGGATATTATAACCTTGTCGATTCTTGCTTGTATTTGATCATTCAACATTCATAGCAGTTCAATGAAAATTAAACATATATAATTCAATTTAAAGACATTTATTTGCATATGAACTTACATCGTATATACGATGAACAAATTGGATCTACTACTCGACAACTGTTGATTTCCCCCGATATAAATCTGATTTCTTTCTTTCTCGATATAAATGAATTAACTCATTTACTCATCAAATCATTCAATCCAGTCCAAAATACATATTTGGACAATTTTACATTTTAGCCCTTAAAATACCATATTTTTACAATTTAGTCCCTAATTTACAAATACACAAAATTCATGAAATTTCATTAAACCCAAGCCTAGCCGATTTATACTTGAATCCCTAGCAACCCAAAACTTTCATTTATTTCACATTTTAACCCCTCAACTTACAAATTTCATAATTTAGTCTTATTTAGGCATTTTCATCAAAAATTCTTTTACCAAACATGAAAATCTATCAACAATTATTCATTTTTCATCATCAAACATTCAAAAGATCAAGTATTCATCAATAGCATTTCATGAAATCATCAACAATTTCAGAATTTAGGTCATGGGCTAGCTAGAACACAAAGCAACGATCACAAAAACATAAAAATCGTTAATAACCGAGCTCAAAACATGCCTTAATCAAGCTATATGCTAGCCGAACCCTAAAAAAACATTTTCTTCTTCTTTTTCTCTTGATATTCGATTATGGATGATGATAATGGAGCTAATTTTTTATTATTATTAATATTAACATTGATAACCATTTTACAACTTTAGCCTTAATTAAAACCATTTAAAGGCATTCATATAATAGCCATTTATGTCAAATCCCACTATCAATGGTCTAATATCAACATAAATACATATAATTTAATAAATCATAGCAATTAGACACATTTATCAAATAGAATACAACTTTTGCATTTTATGCGATTTAGTCCTTTTCTCAAATTAAGCATCCAAACGATAAAATTATTTCACGAAACTTTCACACATACATGCTGCACGCTGTAAACACATAAAATAATATTAAAAATAATTTTGACCTCAGATTTGTGGTTTTGAAATCACTATTCTGATTTAGCTAAAATTGGGCTGTTACAACTCTCCCCCTTAGAGATTTTCATCCCCGAAAATTTTACCAGTGAATAGGTTTGGGTATTGATTTCTCATAGCATCTTTGAGTTCCAACATAGCTTCTTCAACCCTATGTCGATGCCACAAGACTTTCACTAACACAATTTTCTTATTTCTCAATTCTTTGATCTCACGAGCTAAAATTTGAATTATGTTCTTCATCATATGACATATTAGACTGAATTTCAACCTCGATCGAGGAAATAATGTGTGAAGGGTCAGATCGGTATCGTTGTAACATTGATGCATGAAAGACATTATGCACTTTCTCTAACTTATACGGTAGAGATAGTTGATAAGCAATTGGTTTGACTCGCTCGATAATCTCATACGACCCGATAAATCGAGGACTCAATTTTCCCTTTCGACCAAACCGCAATATCTTTTTCCACAGTGACACTTTCAAAAATGCTTTATCACCAATCTGAAACTCAATATCTTTTCATTTCAATTCTACATATGATTTCTGTCAATCTGACGCCGCTTTCAGACTATCATGAATTACTTTTACTTTTTCTTCAGTCTCTATAATCAGATCAACCCCATGAATCTTACTCTCGCTGAGATCCATCCAGTACAACGGTGTTCAACATTTACGTCCGTATAGAGCCTCGCACGGTGCCATTTTAATACTCGATTGAAAGCTATTATTATAAGCAAATTCAATCAACGACAAATAATTTTCCCACATACTTTCAAACTCAAGAATGCAACAACGTAACATATCCTCGAGTATCTGAATAACTCGCTCGGATTGACCATCCATTTGCGGGTGAAATATAGTACTGAATGTAGCTTTGTACCCAGTGCGTCTTGCAGTTTCTTCCAAAATCGCGATGTAAACCTCAGATCTCTATCCAAAACAATGGACATAGGTACCCCATGCAATCTCACAACCTCAGAGATATATAACTCAACTAACTTATCAAGCGAGAAATTCGTATGTACAGGAATGAGGTGAGCTGATTTTGTCAATCGGTCAACAACAACCTATATTGCATCTTTCTTTCTTGGAGATAGGGGTAAGCCCGATACAAAATCCATAGTCACTTTATCCCATTTCCACTCGAAAATCATGATTGGCTGCAATAAACCCAACGGTACTTGATGCTCAGCTTTAACTTGCTAATAGATTAAACATTTTGAAACAAACTTGGAGATATATCTTTTCATGCAGTGCCACCAATATAAGCTGTTTCAAGTCTTTATACATTTTCGTCCTTTTAGGATGAACAGAAAAACGACTACTATGTGCTTCATTCAAAATCATCTGAATCAACTGTGAATTTGTCGGAACACATATTCGACCTCTAAATCGTAAACAATCATTGGAATCAACTTGAAACTCTGAATCAGGTTTCGAATTACATTGAGCTCATTTTGCTAACATTTCATTATCGACTTTTCGAAGCTTCACAAATCTACTGTAAAAATAATGGTCTCAATTTCATCTCGGCCACAATCGAACCATCATTACACAAAGCTATTTAAGTGTTCATCACAAGTAGAGCAAATAGGGATTTTTGGCTCAAAGCATCAGCAACGACTTTAGTCTTTCCTGGATGATAATCGATCACTAACTCATAATCTTTTAGTAATTCAATCCACATCTGTTGTCCCAAACTCGAGATCTTTCTAAGTCATCGAATATTTCAAACTCTTGTGATAGGTGTAGATGTGCCATTACTCACCAAACAAATAGTGATGCCAAATTTTCAACGCGAACACAATAGCTGCTAATTCCAAATCGTGCATCGGGTAATTTTTTTCTTGCGGTTTCAACTGTCTCGAGGCATAAGCTACAACTTTGCCTTCCTACATCAAAACACAATCCAGACCATTCAACGATGCATCACTAAACACTATGAACTCTTTACCCGATTCAAGTTGAACTAACACTAGTGCCTCTCAATAAAGCTTTCAACTGATCAAAACTTTTTTGACATTTATCTTACTATTCAAACTTAACATATTTTTGAAGCAATTTCATTACCGGAGTCGCAATCATCGAAAAGCCTTTCACAAATCATCTATAATAGTCAGTGAGTCCCAAGATACTATGGACTTCAGATACATTTCTCGGAGGCTTCCAATCCATTAATGCATAAATCTTACTTGGATCGACTCGAATACCTGATGCTAATACAATATGCCCCAGAAAACCAACCTCTCACAACCAAAATTCTCATTTACTGAACTTTTCAAATAACTGCTTATCTTGCAAAGTCTGTAGTACAATTCTCAGATGCTCGACGTGCTCGAATACATCATGTGAATCAATATGTCATCAATTAATACAACAAAAAATCAATCTAGGTACGGTCTAAAAATCCGTTTCATTAAGTCCATAAGACAACAGGTTCATTCATTAGTCCAAAAGGCATAACTAAAAATTCATAGTGACCATACCTTGTTCTAAGTGCAGTCTTTGGCACATCAGAGTCTTTAACTCGCAACTGGTAATAGCTCGATGCAAATCTATTTTTGAAAACACTATAGCCACTTTCAATTGATCAAACATATCATCTATTCTAGGCAGTGGATACTTATTTTTTATCGTCACTTTATTGAGTTGTCGATAGTCTATACACATTCTCTTCGTGCCATCTTTCTTTCTCACGAACAACACCGGTGCACCCTAGGGAGAGAAACTTGGTCTAGCAATACCTTTATCTGTCAACTCTTGCAACTGAGCTTTCAATTCTTTTAATTTTGTCGGGGCCATTCTGTACGGATCTATCGATATCGGCATAGTTCCCGGTACTAACTCAATGCCAAACTCAACCTCTCGGATCAGTGGTAAACCCGATAATTCTTCAGGAAACACATCTGAATACTCACACACAACTGGCACTTATTCGATCTTCTTTTTAGTAACTTTCATATCAAGTACATAAGCAAGATAAGCTTTGCAACCCTTTCTCACATATCTCTGAGCTAACATCGATGAAATCACTACTGGTAAACCATTCAAATAATCTCACTCAATCTGGATAATCTCATTATTCTGACATCTCAGATAAATCATCTTTCATTTACAGTTTACAATAGCATTATGTAGTGATAGCCAATCCATACCGAATTATATCAAATTCATTAAATGGTAACAACATCAGATTAGCCAGAAAATAAAAAACCCGAATAATCAATGGACAGTTCTTGTACACTTTATCAACCAAAACACACTTTCCTAAGGGGTTCGATACTCTAATCACAATTTCAGTAGACTCTACAGGCAAAGTCTTACTAAATACTAAATTCACACATATATACGAAGGAGTTGATCCTAGATCTATCAATGCAACCACATTAGTATCATAGAGAGTAAAAGTACCGATAATAACATCTAGAGATGACGCTTCTTCGCGAGCACGAATAGTATAGGCTCGTGCAGGTGCTCTAGACTCTGATGTTACAGTGCAATCTTTAGTCGCTCTCTAGCTACCATTCATATTTCCCGTATTTTTGGGTGGTCTACCTCTAGCTATAGTGTTACTCGGTTTCGTGTTTTGTACTGTATCTTGCTCAGCCAACTCAGGAAAGTTATGAATGAAATGATCTAATGAGCCACATTTAAAACAGACTCAATTATTCAATCTACAATCACCAATATGCTATTTTCCACAATGTCTACACTCCGGTCGATTTTGTCTCACATTGCCAACACTAGCAATAGATGTAGCTTGAGCTTTAGAAATCACAGGTTGCTTTTCACGATCTCTGTTTGAATAGCTCATTGATGCATTTGAACGATCAAATGAGTCTCAAAATTTCTTTGATATAGACTGATAAGATTTACTCGTCGATCTCTTTCTAGAGTCTTTAGCTTCAAAATCAGCTTTTCTCTTTTCTTTTTTGAGTTATTCTGTTTTACATGCCCGTTCAACGAGTATCACAAACTCTTTGATCTTTAGAATCCCAACTAATTGTTTGATGTCTTCACTTAAAACATCTTCAAATATCTTGCACATAATAGCTTCAGTTGAAACACATTCCCGAGCGTATTTGCTCAATCTCACAAATTCTCGTTCATATTCAGTAACAGACATACGACCTTGTTTCAACTCAAGAAACTTTTTGCATTTCTGATCAATGAATCTCTGGCTAATAAATTTCTTCTAGAATTCGGTTTGGAAAAAGTCCCAAGTAACCTGTTCTTTTGGAACCATCGATACTAATGTATTCTACCAGTGATACACAGTTTCTCTTAACAAAGATACAACACAATTGATACATTCATCAGGAGTACAAGATAACTCATCGAATACTTCGATTGTATTATCAAGCAAGAACTCATCTCGTTCGGTATCATCATCAACATTAGCCCGAAACTCTTCAGCCTCATATTTATGAATTGTAACATCCTAAAAATCTGAGTATCGAAATGATGCATGTTTTTAGTGCTTAGCTTGGGTATAATTAAAATTTTGCATGTTTAATATAGTCTTGAGAAGACTTGCGATTTATTCAGAAGTAGAATAAATTTTAGCAATGAGAATTTTATTGAAGTGGATCAAGTGACCCTGATGCTTAAGTTAATTTTTTAAGTGTAAAAATTAGCATAAGACGAGCTAGTAATAAGGTGGTGTTGGCGCATGAGGGATTGCTTGAGGGGAAAGGTTTGAATCCCATGGATAGCATTTAGGTGACTTTTATTTTTGCACTTGTATGACATGTGTCGGTCAAGCTTTACTTATGGTAAGGTTGGACTATTTCTTTCATGTAAAGTGGACTAAGGGAATAAGACAAGTGCTAACTTAAGGAATGAAATCCTAAGCTTATGGTAAGTTAGGAGGACATAAGGCACTCTTTATGGGGTGTGTTTTGGAAAGTTTGGCATGGCCAACCTGTCCATGAATGTGGACGGCATAGGGGGCTAAGGGGGATGGCCGAATTTTGGTGTTGGTTTAGTAGGATTAAGTGTTTGATGAGCACATTTTCCATTGATCATTTGGTGTTTTATCAAACTTTTCTCTCCAGAATTTCCCTCTCCTTAGCCAAATGTGCCATGAGCATTGAGGAAGCAATTGTTTCTTTTTGCCATTTCTTCCTTTTGACCATTTCGATCATAATTTAATCACACTCTCTCTAAATCTTTTCTCTTTTCTTTGTGACTGAAACCATATAGCCATCAAGGACCATTTCTTTTCTTCTCTTTTTCCTCTTCATTGTCGAATGCATATCTGTCCCTAAACTTCTCTTTTTTCTCTTCTCACTATTCTCTTTTCCTCTCCATTGTACTTATCATTCAAACACATTTTTCTTCATTTATCTTTCATGGCCGAATGTTTGTGATCATCATAGCCGAATCTTCCATTCTTCATAACTTTTATTTTCAATCATTTTCTTCTATTCAAACTTTGGATCCTCGGTAAGAATAATTTTCTTTGGCCGAATTTATAGAATGTCGTGGAGGAGACTTTTAAACCGAATAACCAATCACTTATTCAGATGATTTCTTTCGTTACTTTTAGTGAAATAGTGGAGGGTCGAATCATCATCTTTTCGAAGAAGTCTTGAAGTCCATTTCAGATTTGATCATAACGTTCAAGGGATTCTTTTGAGAGCATTCAGAATTTTAAGGTAAGCCGAATTCACTCTTTTAAGCCATCAGTCTTAAGATTTTCGATATATTGTTAGAACTAATGATCCTTTGTTTATGAAGGCAAATAAGATAGGGACAAAAAGGGTTGTTAATAGTGTTCGGAAGAGGGGTGGTTCTGTTATTCCCCCTAATTTCAAGCGAAGGACTGTTCAGGAATCCGAGACTTTCCACCGGGTTGTGGACTCCCATCCAAGGAGAATCAATTTTTTGAAGTCGTACGTACCCCCGAGCCATTGTTTGTTCGTGGTTCTAAACCATTGATCGGAGAGAAATCACAAATAGTTGTCATTCGAGATTCTGAGGGTAAGGATCTAGATCGTTAATCATTAGAATAGTTTTATATTAAATATTAGTGTTCTAATCCATCGTGATACGTGTTTAGATATCGACGAGCGAGAAAGTGTAGTTCTCACTGTAATCAAGTGTGTAACTTCACACTTATCTCATGGGTTATACTATACCATAAGCATTAAAATAATAATTGTAAATCAGGTAAAATTTGAAAATACATTATATTAATAGTTTTTATGTGAATGCATGAAACCGAAATTGAGGTTGTGGAAAAAAATTACGAATTTGCCCTTAATAGGCTATTTTGTTAAAGAAAGTGATATTTTGGGCTATGTTATTATTTTAACAAGATGGACAAGTGTGGAAATTGTTAAAAGGCCTCGTGTGTTAAATGGGCCGAATTACAAAACGTCTCTATGGATAGAATTATGAAAATACCCTCTTGTGGGCCAAATTGAAATATGATATTTTATGGGCCAAATTGAAATATGTTGTTTTACGGGCCAAATAGAAATATGTTGCTTTATGGGCCAAAAGTGGGCCAAGTTGCTAGATCGTTAAATGGGCCAAAATACTATTTTGACTAATGGGCCAAATTGATAAATTGTAATATGGGTTTTTGTTAAAATTACCTTACGAATATTTTGTTATGCCTTATATATATTTATATATATACATGACTGCATGGGTTGGGATAATTGATGAAGAAAAGAAAGGCCTGTTGCCAAAAATCTAGATCGGTGACTCTGTCACAATAGCCTGTTGCCCAAAATCTAGATCGGTGGTTCTACCACAGATATTATAAATGGCTTGTTGCCACAAATCTTATAAATGGCCTATTGCCACAAATATTATAATTGGCTTAAAGCCTGCTATTGGTGTGTTGGCGGAGTGGGTTGACTTGATCCCACAGGTGTGATGGTTAGTAAGGGTGGTGTGTAGCGGATGGAAATTAGGCTTGGTTGGGAATTGCATATCACATGCATTATTATTTTTTGTTTATACTGGAATTTTATATATTGAACATTTGCAAAATGGATTCAAGCCCAATTTTATGTTTATATGGTTTTGGCCCAGTGAATACGGTAAGTGGGTTACACATTGAGTTCTAAGTAACTCACCCCAATTTTCTTACCCTTCTTAGGTAATAATAATTGATGGAGACTTGGGTCGGAGATGACTTCATGCGGAGGCCATACTACAATTGGTGGTTTATATAACTTTAAAACTTCTTTAATTATTTTCATTTAAGTACTATTTTAATTGCGATGTAATAAGGCTTCTTTAATTATTTTCACGGATTTTATTATGCAGATGGATTTTATCATGTTTTAGTTTTCCTAAATTAGACTGATTTAGTTTTCATAAATGTTTCTAAAACTCTCGCATAAAATAAAGGTTTTTCTTAAATATCACTGAAACTTAGGAAATTCTTTTAAAACTCTTTGATGAAATATTTTGACTAAATAAATTTAAAATTTTAATCAACTACTACTCTATAAATCAAATGATAAACTCTTGTGTTTTTAATCATGGATTTCAAATAAACCTCGATTTTCGATAAAGTCATTCTCTTAATTATTTTGAAGATTTGATTTCCTACATCGTTGATGATTTGAATGCACGTTCAATTTGTGTGGCTTGCAAAAATCCGGGCTTAATGCATAGGTCGGGTTTGGGTGTTACATTTTATGGTATCAGAGCTCAGTTTCAAAACTCGGCTGTGGTTTGGGTTTAACAATGATTTTGTTTAAAAACTACTTATATTTCTAGATTTTAGTTTTTAAAAGTAGTATGGCACCACGAGCATCTGGCACCAAGTCAAGTAAGTATTTGTTTATCAAATGTTTATTATTGTGATAAGATCTTAGGAACACTCTAGAACTTCTAGTTTTAGGTGTTGAAAACGATAGAGATCGAGACTATAGGATGTGATTGTGAAAATAACCCTATCTCTTCTATCTCATAAAATATCGCTAATAAACACTGAAATAGTATTCTGATTCATAAAACTTGTAATCAGATTAAAATTGAATTAGTCATTATGAGCACTAGAGGATGTGGTCGTGGACGCGGTAGATGTGGCCTTGGTAGAGGACGAGGTGCTGCGTTTGGAGCGCCGGATCATGTGCCGAAAATAGATGCACCTGCATCATTCGGGAGTGGGACTAGATCTCATGATCATGCGAATGAGGATAATGCTTTGAGTCAAGCAATGTTACGAGTCTTAGAAAGAGCAGTCGGGGCTAGAACTGGGCTAGTAGCTCGTGGATCAATATCAAAATGACTCAAGTCTAGTGGTGCAGAAGTTTTTAGAAGTGTCTCCGGTATAGCTCCGAATGTGGCAGAATATTAGCTTGAGGCTGTAGAATGAATTATGGATGATCTGGAGTGCACCGTCGAGCAGAAACTGAGAGGAGCCATGCCCTTGCTAAGAGACGACGCATATCAATGGTGGCTTACTGTTCAAGAAGGCACCAAGGCTGAATTGGTTACTTGGGATTTCTTTAAAGCTGCTTTCTAAGGAAAGTACATCGGGACAAGTTATGTAGATGCCCGGAGGAAGGAATTCCTGAATTTGGTTTAAGGAAGTAAGACGGTGGCAGCTTACAAGGCATAATTTCTTTGCTTGAGCCGTTATGCTCGCACAATAGTGTCGACTGATCATGAGTGCTGTGTACGCTTTGAGGATGGACTTAATGATGAGTTGTAGGTACTGATAGCCCCACAACAAGTACGAACTTTTACCTCGCCTGTTGAGAAAGCTACGATAGCCAAAGAAGCTAAGAATCTAGAACTCCAGAACTGGGAAAAAGTCAGAGGCAAGAGAGATTTTAAGTACTCAGGTTCTTTTAAAAGGTTTCAAAAGAGGCCACAGAATGATGAGCCAGCTCAAGCTAGAGCACCTGTGACTACCAATCAGAGTCAAGAATGTGCCGACTGTGGAAGACGACACCCTAGAGAATGTTGGAAGAAAACTGGTGCCTACTATAAATGTGGTTCCAAGGATCATCACTATAAGAATTGCCCTCGACAGACTGATACGACTCAGGAAGCTCGTAACCCTGATGCTCAGGCAGCTAGAGGTACTCAGTAGCCACCGAGAGGCCGTGGACCAGGTCGTGGTGGTAATGGTAACGGACATGGCCAAGGTGCACCGGGTCGAGGTAATGGCTTTAGAGGTAACACGGAGGCAAGACAGCTGGGATTGGTCTATGCGGTCAGGCATCGTGAAGACGGCGATGCACCTGATATGATAACTAGTACGTTTTTCATCTCTGATGTGCCTGTTAATGCTTTGATAGATATCAGGTCTACACACTTGTATGCTGCTTGTGCAATATTTGGAAACCTGAATATTAGATCTGAGATTACTGATAGAGAGATGACGGTAATTAGTCCTTTAGGATAGTTGGTAATAGTGAATAAATTGTTTAGAGATGTGCCCTTGGAGGTTCAAAGAGAGATATTTCTAGCAGACTTGATGGAATTACCTTTCGACGAGTTTGATCTTATTTTGGGCATGGATTGGTTGGTGAAGCATCTGGCGCAATTGGATTGTACCGAAAAGCGGATGTCAATAAGGACTGTAGATGATGAGGAGGTAATAATGATAGGCGAGCGAAGAAACTTTTTGGCAAATGTGGTATCTACTTTGAAGGCAGAAAAGTTGGTGCAGAAAGGGTATAGAGGATTCCTAGCCTTCATTAGTGCTTTGGATGCCAAGGATTTATCGGTAGAAGGTGTAAGAACGGTGAAAGAATTTTTAGATGTCTTTCCCGAAGAACTTCTGGGTCTACCTCCAGATCGGGAAGTAGAATTTGACATTGCTCCGGTGTCCATTGCTCCTTATAGATTGGCACCGAAGGAGTTAGCGGAGCTTAAAGCTCAAATTCAAGAACTGCTAGATCGGGGATTTATTCGACCAAGTGTGTCTCCGTGGGGAGCACCAATTTTGTTCGTCAAGAAGAAGGATGGGTCGATGCGTATGTTCATTGATTATAGGCAGTTGAATAAGTTGACGATCAAGAATAGGTCTCCATTACCGAGAATCGACGACCTGTTTGATCAATTGAGAGGAGCTTTAGTCTTTTCCAAGATTGATTTGATATCGGGTTATCATCAACTCAAGGTGAAAGAGGCAGATATTCATAAGACGGCATTCCGAACTCGCTATGGACATTATGAGTTTTTAATGATGCCATTTGGTTTGACCAATGGACCAGCTGCATTTATGGACATGATGAATCGAATCTTTCAACCCTATTTAGACCGGTTCGTAGTAGTGTTCATAGATGACATCTTGGTATATTCGAGGAATGAAGAAGAGCATGACTCACATTTGTGCACTGTGTTGCAAATTATGTGAGATAAGCAACTTTATGCCAAATTTAGTAAGTGTGAATTTTGGTTGAAGGAAGTGACTTTCTTGGGTAATGTAGTGTCAGCCGAAGGAATAAGAGTTGATCCTCGAAAGGAAGAGGCTGTGTTGGATTGGAAACCGCCAAAGTCAGTGGCTGAGATTTGGGGTTTCTTAGGTTTGGCTGGTTATTATAGATGCTTTGTTGAGGGGTTTTCGTTGATTGTTGCACCCCTAACTAAGCTATTGTGAAAGGAAGTATCGTATGTGTGGACCGATAAATAACAAGAAAGTTTTGAGAAACTGAAGAAGATTCTAACGGAAGCGCCAGTACTGATTCAACCTGACGCCAAAAAGAGTTTATCATTTACTGTGATGCGTCACACACGGGTTTAGGATGTGTACTGATACAAAGTGAAAAAGTAGTAGCTTATGCTTCTCGACGGTTGAGGCCGCATGAAGTTAACTACCCTATTCATGATTTGGAGTTGGCTGCGGTGGTGTTTGCATTAAAGATTTGGAGGCACTATCTCTACGGTGAGAAGTCAATCATTTATACAGACCATAAGAGTCTTAAGTATCTCCTTACCCAAAATGAGTTTAATTTAAGACAACGGAGATGGGTGGAATTGTTAAAGGATTATGATTTCTCAATCGAGTACCATCCTAGAAAGGCTAACGTTGTGGCAGAAGCGTTGAGTCGTAAGGTTGTATCGGAGTTAAGAGTAATGTTTGCTCATCTCAGTTTGTACGAGGATGGCAGTCTACTAGCGGAACTTCAGGTGAAGCCTCTGTGGTTGGAGAAAATCAAGGAAAAGCAATCATTCGATGAAAAGTTGGGTCCTTTAATAAAACAAGCTGAAAGTGGTATAATAGGGGATTTTGGTTTGAACAAGGATAGTGTACTGTGTTTTCGTGGAAGGGTTTGTATGCCCAAGGATTCAAATTTGAGACAAATGATTCTTCTAGAGGTGCTTAGTAACCCTTATGCTATGCACTCCAGAGGAAATAAGATGTATCGGGATCTCCGTGAATAGTATTGGTGGCCAAAGTTAAAGCGGGAGGTTACTGATTTAGTGGGAAAGTGTTTGACTTGTAAACAAGTGAAGGTGGAACTTCAATTACCATCGGGTTTATTACAACAGGTAAAGATTCCTCTATGGAAATGGGAGCGGATAATGATGGATTTTGTTAGTGGGTTACCCTTAACACCTACTAAGAAAGATTCTGTCTGGGTGGTAGTAGATCGATTAATGAAGACTACTCATTTTCTACCAGTTCATACGGATTACTCGTTGTAGAAGTTGGCTAAACTGTATGTATCTAAAATCATGATGTTGCATGGGGTACCAGTGTCTATCATATCAGAAAGGGATCCTCGATTTACATCATAGTTTTGGAGAGCTTTACATGAGGCTTTGGGAACAAAGTTAAATTTCAGTACGGCTTTTCATCCTCAGTCAGATGGTCAGTCAGAAAGAGTGATTCAGATTTTGGAAGACATGTTACGAGGATGTGTGATCGACTTCAGAAGAAGTTGGGTGGATTTTCTACCATTGGCAGAGTTCGCGTGTAATAACAGTTACCAATCCAGTATCCAAATGGCGCCCTATGAAGCGTTATATGGTCATAGGTGTCGTACTTCTACTTGTTGGATGAATTGGGGAACGACGATTCTTCGGGTCTGAATCGATATCCGAGACGGAAAAAAAGGTAAAGGTGATTCGGCGCAATTAAAGGAAGCTTGGATAGACAAAAGTCGATGCAAATCAAGCGTAAAGATATTGAGTTTCGGTGGGAGATCAAGTCTTTTTGAAAGTCTCACCTTGGAAGAAGATTTTCAGATTTGGAAGGAAGGGCAAGTTGAGCCCTAGGTTCATTGGACCGTACCGTGTGTTGAAGCGTGTAGGACCAGTGGCCTATCAACTTGATTTACCTATGGAGTTGAGTCAGATTCTTAGTGTCTTCCATGTTTCTATGCCGAGGCGCTACAGATCGGATCCGTCACACATAGTACCAGAAAAAGAAGTGGAATTAAAGCCAGACTTGTCTTTCAAGGAGGAACCAGTGAAAATCTTAGATCGCGATGTTAAGGTATTAAGAAAGAAGACTGTGTTGTTGGTTAAGGTTCTTTGGCATAATCACAGAGCGGAGGAAGCTACGTGGGAGCCTGAGGACGCAATTCGACAACAATATCCTCACTTCTTTTGACCAGGTAAATTTTGAGGATGAAATTTTCTTTAAGGAGGGTAGAGTTGTAACATCCTAAAATTTGAGTTTCGATATGATGCATGTTTTTGGTGCTTAGCTTGGGTATAATTAAAATTTTGCATGTTTAATATAGTCTTGAGAAGACTTGGGATTTATTCGGAAGTAGAATAAATTTTAGTAATGAGAATTTTATTGAAGTGGATCAAGTGACCCTGATGCTTAAGTTAATTTTTTAAGTGTAAAAATTAGCATAAGACAAGCTAGTAACAAGGTGGTGTTGGCGCATGAGGGATTGCTTGAGGGGAAAGGTTCGAATCCCATGGATAGCATTTAGGTGACTTTTATTTTTGCACTTGTATGGCATGTGTCGGTTAAGCTTTACTTATGGTAAGGTTCAACTATTTCTTTTATGGAAAGTAGACTAAGGAATAAGGCAAGTGCTAACTTAAGGAATGAAATCCTAAGCTTATGGTAAGTTAGGAGGACATAAGACACTCTTTATGGGGTGTGTTTTGGAAAGTTTGGCATGGCCAACTTATCCATGAATGTGGATGGCATAGGGGGCTAAGGGGGATGATTTTGTTGTTGGTTTGGTAGGATTAGGTGTTTGATGAGCACATTTTCCATTGATCATTTGGTGTTTTATCAAACTTTTGTCTCCAGAATTTCCCTCTCCCTAGCCGAATGTGCCATGAGCATTGAGGAAGCAATTGTTTCTTTTTGCCATTTCTTCCTTTTGACCATTTCGGTCTTAAGTTGATCACTCTCTCTCTAAATCTTTTCTCTTTTCTTTGTGACCAAAACCATATAACCATCAAGGACCATTTCTTTTCTTCTCTTTTTCCTCTTCATTACCGAATGCATATTTGTCCCTAAACTTCTCTATTTTCTCTTCTCCCTATTCTCTTTTCCTCTCTATTGTACTTATAATTCAAACACATTTTTCTTCATTTGTCTTCCATGGCCGAATGTTTGTGATCATCATAGCCTAATCTTCCATTCTTCATAACTTTTATTTTCAATCATTTTCTTCTATTCAAACTTTGGATCATCGGTAAGAATCATTTTCTTTGTCTGTTCTTTTTGTTATTTGGTCACCATGGCCGAATTTATAGAATGTCTTGGAAGAGACTTTTAAACCGAATAACTAATCACTTATTCAAATGATTTCTTTCGTTACTTTTAGTGAAATAGTGGAGGGTCGAATCATCATCTTTTCGAAGAAGTCTTGAAGTCCATTTAAGATTTGATCATAACGTTCAAGGGATTCTTTTGAGATCAATCGGAATTTTAAGGTAAGCTGAATTCACTCTTTTAAGCCATTAGTCTTAAGATTTTCGATATATTGCTAGAACTAATGATCCTTTGTCTATGAAGGCAAACAAAATAGGGACAAAAAGGGTTGTTAATAGTGTTCGGAAGAAGGGTGGTTCCGTTATTCCCCCTAAATTCAAACGAAGGACTATTTTGGGAATTCGAGACTTTCCACCGGGTTGTGGACCCACATCCGAGGAGAATCAATTTTTCAAAGTCGTACGTACCCCCAAGCCATTTTTTGTTCGTGGTTTTGAACCATTGATCGGAGAGAAATCGTAAATAGTTGTCATTCAAGATTCCGAGGGTAAGGATCTAGATCGTTAATCATTAGAATAGTTTTATATTAAATATTAGTGTTCTAATCCATCGTGATGCATGTTTAGATATCGACGAGCGGGAAAGTGTAGTTCTCACCGTAATCAGGTGTGTAACTTCACACTTATCTCATGGGTTGTACTATACCGTAAGCATTAAAATAATAATCGTAAATCCGGTAAAATTTGAAAATATGTTATATTAACACTTTTTATGTGAATGCATGAAACTGAAATTAACGTTGTGGAAAAAAATTACGGATTTGCCTTTAATGGGCTATTTTGTTAAAGAAAGTGATATTTTGGGCTATGTTATTATTTTAACAAGATGGCCAAGTGTGGAAATTGTGAAAAGGCCTCATTTGTTAAATGGGCCGAATTGCGAAACGTCTCTATGGACAGAATTACGGAAATACCCTCTTATGGGCCAAATTGAAATATGTTGTTTTATGGGCCAAATTGAATTATGTGTTTTATGGGCCAAATTGAAATATGTTGCTTTATGGGCCAAAAGTGATATTAATATATGAGCTAAATGTGATATGAGATGAAATGGGCCAAGTTGCTAGATCGTTAAATGGGCCAAATTGCTATTTTGACTAATGGGCCAAATTGATAAATTGTAATATGGGTTTTTGTTAAAATTACCTTACGGATATTTTGTTATGCCTTATATATATTTATATATACATATGACTGCATAGGTTGGGATAATTGATGAAGAGAAGAAAGGCCTGTTGCCAAAAAATCTAGATCGGTGACTCTGTCACAATTGCCTATTGCCCAAAATCTAGATCGGTGGTTCCACCACAAATATTATAAATGGCCTGTTGCCACAAATATTATAATTGGCTTAAAGCCTGCTATTGGTGTGTTGGCGGGGTGGATTGACTTGATTCCCACAGGTGTGATGGTTGGTACGGGTGGTGTGTAGCGGCTGGAAATTAAGCTTGGTTGGGAATTGCATATCACATGCATTATTATTTTTCTTTATACTGGATTTATATATATTGAACATTTGCAAAATGGGCTCAAACCCAATTATATGTTTATATGGTTTTGGCCTAGTGAATACGGTAAGTGGGTTACACATTGAGTTCTAAGTAACTCATCCAATTTTTCTTACCCTTCTCAGGTAATAATAATTGATGGAGACTTGGGGTGGAGATGACTTTGTGTGAAGGCCATACTACAATTGGTGGTTCATATAACATTAAAACTACTTTAATTATTTTCATAAGTACTATTTTAATTGCGATGTAATAAGGCCTCTTTAATTATTTTCACAGATTTTATTATGCAGATGGATTTTATCATGTTTTAGTTTTCCTAAATTAGACTGATTTAATTTTCATAAATGTTTCTAAAACTCTCGCATAAAATAAAGGTTTTTCTTAAATATCACTGAAACTTAGTAAATTCTTTTAAAACTCTTCGATGAAATATTTTGACTAAATAAATTTAAAATTTTAATCAACTACTACTTTGTAAATCAAATGATAAACTCTTGTGTTTTTAATCATGGATTCCAAATAAACCTCGATTTTCGATAAAGTCATTCTCTTAATCGTTTTGAAGATTTGATTTCCTACATCGTTGATGATTTGAATGCACGTTCAATTTGTGTGGCATGCCAAAATCCGGGCTTAATGCATAGGTCGGGTTTTGGGTGTTACATGAATCTTACCAATAGGTGGCTTACTCAATCGAATCGGATCTATCACTTGTTGTACAACTGCGATTTATTGAGGAATAGGCGGGGGTGGAGGTTGTTGAGCACAAAGATTCGTTCAAACAAACTCCATGAACCATTCACTCATCATTTGGAAGAAGGCTTGTTTAGCCTCTCCCTCGTTGCTACTAGTTACAAGTCTAGAGCCAGATTGAGCTACCCTCTGAGCAAGAGCAGGTGCGTTACTTTCTACATCGTCAGCTACAGCTCTTTCGAGATCCATTACTATATGAAAACTCAATTTAAGTTGTCAAGAGTCATCACACTATCGCAGAGTATGTATGGCATAAATAGCTAGACTCAAACACGCTATGTTAGTCCTCGAATCGACTTAACTGCAGCTCTGATAACAATAAATGTAACACCCTTAACCTGTATCCATCGCCGGAATAGGGTTACCAGGCATTATTGATCAAATCACAACTGAAAGTAATTTGGTGGATTTGAAGAAAATTAATTTTTTGTGAATATCAAGTTGAAAACCGTATTATTATTGAAGCTAATATTAAAACGTTATCTTCATGTTTCAAAAATTTCAAGTTAAAAGAAATGCCAAATTTTAGAGCTTATCATCAAGTTGAACTTCGTAGGTGTCAAAACGTTTGAAGTTGTTTTACGAAAAATATTTATTCATTTGTTTGATGTTGATTGTATCATAATAAGAATTTAAAACGTAAACTTAAAACAGTTAAATAGTAATGGCCTTATTACAACAAAACCAAACCCGAAATAAATCTCAAAAAAAAAAAACTTAATAAGAAAACGTGATAAATTTAATCATAAGAAACCAGAAAAATGCTGAGCTGTGCATGGCCACCACTAAGTCCCTGCCGACCCGGTCCAATTACTGAGTATCACCTACAAAATGTTAGCCCACGAAGGGTGAGTCAATAGACTCAATGTGTAACAACCAACATAGACTCCCGAACGATTAAGGCATATTAGATCACATATAGCAAATTTAGGCAATGATGCAACCCAAACCCACTTAGATATCCAACCTCTACACATCACCCATACCTGCCAGTCACACCGTCGGGATTACTAAATCGACCTCCATCCGTTACACACCATCAAGGCGTCGCAGTAGTCAATCGCACATCGCTTATAATCGTGGCATAGCCACGAGATAATGTGATGAGTCACCAGATTCATAATATGTGACATAAGTCATCGGATAATGTGGTAAAACCACCTAACACTTCCCTTTATCATTATCACCCATATGCACATGCAACATACATATCATACAAATATCATGCAATATACCTCACCCTATGGCCATAACGATATTTCTCATATTTTCATATCAATGTTCATAAACTTTATTAACTGAGAGTTAGGGGTAACGTACCTAAATGCACTGTACCATTGAATGGTACCCTTAGCCATATTCATTCATTGCCTTATTAACATATACATAACAATATTATTATTAATCAGGAATTTAGGGTGGGTTACACACCTGTTACTAACGCGATTATCGAATCCCAAAAATCCCGATCTAACTCACTAGATCCCCTTTCCTACATTCGGCCAACACTAAGATCATTAGAAAAAAGGCCATTCGGCTATACAAACAAATCCCAGAAGGTTAACGCACAAACATAATCCTTACCTTAACGCCTTCCGAATACTGCCACAACCCGAGATATGCGAGACTGATCTCCCCCTACAATCGGCCAACATTAACACTTAATCTTAATAGCCTTCGGCTTTTCAATAACTAAGAGACAAATTGAATCTGCATGAATCCTTACCACTAACTTACTGGAAACGATTGATAGGGAGAAGATGACTCCGATCTACTACTTCAAAATCCCGGAGATCCTAAAAGAAACCGATTGCATGGTTGATTAAAAGTCAAGACAAATGCCAAATTTCGCTTTTGTCCTACACATGTCGACAGAGAAAAGTAAGGGAGAATAGAGGAGATTCGGTCATGACGGACTTACCTATTCCAAACCAATTAGAGAAGAAATCAAGGGAGATCTCTGCTTGGTTGATATTTGGCCAACACTCAAGGAAATAAGAGGGATTATTTGGCTTCTAAGCAAATGAAAATAAAAGAAAGGCTTGAGGGTTTATGGTGTTTTGGCTATGATCTCAGTAAATGAAAAAGGTTCTTTCGGCTTTTGATGACAGAAGAAGTTGTGAGAAGAAGAAGAGAAAAAGTGATGGTGAGGCTCAAGTTAAGGTTCAGCTATGGTGAAATTGAGAGAGAGTTTTCTGCCTAATCAAACTAAAAGAGAAAAGAGGGAGATGGGTTCGGTCTAAAGATAAGTAAAAGGAATTAAAAAATTTCGGCACTAACTCCCCTATACATGACCGAATATGCCCCCTCCAAAGTCATTTTGCCGGCCAACTCTTCTTCCCTCATCCAAATCCCCATTTTCCCTCCTACTTAGCCGAAAATTTAAGCTATTTGACCCAATCTACACTTTAACCATGAAGTGTCCTTGTGCCGTCCATCACTGCACCTCCTTGCCAAAAAATAAAAGCTCCAAAACGCTTCCATTGCTGCTTGAACCTAGGTCCCTTCACACTTTCTGTGGCATCACTCCCCTATGCTATAAGTTGCGCCTCCCTTGCCACTTTATCAACTGAGTTCTTGTGTCCTAAGCCACACATTAAACTCCTTAAGGCCAAGCTCCCTTAGTTCCCTTTTTAGGCTTAAAAATCCAATAATTTTCTAAGGCTTCCACCTACATCCCAAGGTTCTCAAAGCCCCCAAAATACATTCAAAACACACACAAGCATGCTACCACATACATTTAAGTGAAAATGCATAACCCCTAAGTCCCGAATATTACAGTTCTACCCCCTTAAAATAATTTTGACCTCGAAATTACCTGGCTAAAATAAGTGAGGGTATTGTTGTCGCATTGATTCCTCTGGCTCCCACGAAGCCTCTTCCTATCCATGGTTACGCCATAACACTTTGACTAAAGGAACTGATTTCCTCCGTAGCACCTTCACATCCCGTTCCAAGATCTGAATCGGTTCTTCTTCGTAAGACAAATCTGGTCTTAGCTCCACCTCCTCAACCGGTATTACATGAGATGGATCCGATCGGTAACGACGTAGTATCGAAACGTGGAACACATCATGCATCTACTTTAATTTTGAAGGTAATTCTAACTGATATGCTACTAGTTCAATTCGCTTCAAAACCCGATAAGGTCCTATAAACCTGGGACTTAACTTTCCCTTGTGACCAAATCTCATCACCTTCTTCCACGATGAAACTTTTAGAAACACCTGATCCCCCACAGCAAACTCTATCTCCTTCCGCTTAGGATCTACATACGACTTCTACCTGTCAAATGCCTCCTTCAACCGTGCCCGAATTATCTTAACCTTTTCTTAGGATTCTGCCACCCTCTCCAAACCTAAAACATGACGTTCCCCCAATTCTGTCCAACACGTAGGAGTGCGACACTTCCTTCCATACAGCGCTTCGTACTGTGCCATCCGAATACTTGCTTGATAGCTGTTATTGTACGCAAATTCCGCTAAAGGAAAGAACTCCTCCCAACTCCCTTTGAAGTATATCACGCAACCTCTCAACATATCCTCTAGCACTTGAATTACCCGCTCAGATTGACTATCCGACTGTGGATGGAATGCCGTGCTGAAGTCCAACCTGGTGCCCAATGCTTGATGTAGTGCCTTCCAAAATCGAGACGTAAACCTCGGATCCCTATCCGAGATAATCGACACCGAGACTCAAATGCGACCTCGAATTTCGCTATATACAATTTTGCCAATCTCTGCAGAGAATAGTCAACCCGCACTGGCATGAAATGTGCAGACTTTGTCAACCGATCTACTATCACCCATACCGTGTCCTTCTTAGTAGGTGTAAGGGGAAGCCCACTAACAAAGTCCATGGTAATTCTCTCCCACTTCCATTATAGAATATTTATCGGCTGAAGCAATCCTGATGGTACTTGGTGTTCAGCCTTGACTTGCTGACACGTTAAACACTTCTCTACAGATTCTGTAACTTCCCGCTTAAGACTAGGCCACCAAAACTGATCCCGTAGATCCCTATATAACTTACTTCCTCCAGGATGCATAGCATAAGGGCTACTATGCGATTCTCAAGAATTTTTTCGCTTTAACTCCTCATCCTTTAACATACGGACCTTGCCTCAAACACAAAGACTCCATCACCGTTTACACCATAGTCTTCCAAATCCCCATTTTGTACTTGTAGCAGCTTAGCACTTAGTTTACCATCTACCAACTGTTTCTCCTTTACCTAACTTAGCCATGTTGGCTTCACCTGCAACTCTGCTAGCAAACTTCCATCATCATAGAGACTAAGGTGTGCAAACATCGCCCTCAGATCCGACACTACTTCTCGACTTAGGGCATCCACCACAACATTCGCCTTACCAGGGTGGTACTCTATTAAATAGTCGTAGTCTTTCAATAACTCCACCCACCTTCGCTGTCTCAAATTCAGCTCCTTCTGGGTCAACAAATATTTCAGACTCTTGTGGTCTGTGTAAATCACTGACCTTTCTCCATACAGGTAGTGTCTCCACACTTTTAGAGTGAAAACTACCGCTGCGAACTCTTGATCATGTGTCAGATAGTTAATCATGTGGCCTCAATTTTCGCGACGCATAAGCGACCACCTTCCCATCTTGCATTAGAACACCTCCCAATCCTATGTGAGAAGCATCACAATATACCACAAAGTCTTTCCCTGCTTCTGGCTAAATCAAAACTAGAGCCTCTGTCAATACTTTCTTAAGCTTCTCAAAACTCTCCTGTGGCTTATCCGCCCATACGAAAGGTACCTCCTTTCTTAACAACTTCGTCAGAGGTGCTGCTATTGATGAGAACCCTTCAACAAATCTCCTGTAGTAGCCTGTTAACCCCAAGAAACTACGAACCTCAGCCACAGACTTAGGTGGTTTCCAATCTAATACTGCCTCAATCTTTCGAGGGTCCACCCTTATTCCTTCCACAGACACCACATGCCCTGAGAACGTAACTTCCTTTAGCCAAAATTCTCACTTGCTGAACTTGGCATATAGCTTCTTTTCCCTTAACACTTGCAACACCACCCGGATATGGTCATCATGTTCTTCCTCAGACTTGGAATACACTAGGATGTTGTCTATAAACACAACAACGAACCGATCCAGGCAGGGTTGGAAAACCCGATTCATCATATCCATGAACGCAGCTGGGGCGTTTGTCAATCCTAACAGCATTACTAAGAACTCATAATGCCCATATCTTGTTCGAAAAGCTGTCTTATGGATATCTACTTCCTTCACCCTAAGCTGATGATATCCCGACCATAGATCTATCTTTGAAAATACCACAACCCCCTTAAGCTGATCGAACAAGTTGTCTATCCTTGGTAATGGGTACTTGTTCTTGATGGTCAGCTTATTCAACTGCCGGTAATCTATGCACATGCGCATACCGGTGCTCCCCATGGAGACATACTAGGTCGAATAAACCCACGATCGAGTAACTCTTGGATCTGGGCTTTAAGCTCTACTAACTCATTTGGTGCTATTTGGTACGGAGCAATTGACACAGGAGCTATACCCGACAATAAATCAATTCCGAACTCCACCTCCCTGTTTGGGGTAACCCAGATAGCTCCTTTGGAAAGACATCCACGAATTCCCTTACTATTCTCACTCCACTAACTCCTTCTTCTTTTGCATCCAAAGCACTCACGAAGGTCAAAAATGCCTTGCACCCTTTCTGAAGCATCTTATCTGCCTTTAATACGGAGACTACGTTAGCCAAATAATTTCTTCTTTCTCCCATCATAATTATCTCATCATCCTCCGGAGTACTCAACTCCATTCGCTTAGCTGTGCAATCCAATTTAGCCGATGTTCCACTAGCCAATCCATACCTAGAATGAGATCAAATTCCCCAAAAGGTAGTTCCATCAAGTCGGCAGGAAATACCACCCCTTGAATCTCTAGAGGCACACTCCGAAATATCCTATTCACCACTACCATTTGACCTAACGGGCTCACTACAGTCATCTACCTAACAGTCAGTTCAGATGCTACACCTAATGTTTCAGCTACTCTACATGCAACATATGAGTGGGTCGAGCCAACATCAATTAAAGTAAAGTAATGCTTGTCATCTACGAGGAACATACTGGTTATGACATCCGGCGCGTCGCCATCCTCCCTCCGACGAACTGCATACACCAGACCCGGCTGTCTCATCTCTGTGTTACCAACACCTCTACTCGGTGTCCCCCAACCTCTTCCAGAACCATTACCTCTGCCAACCGGACCACGACCCCGCGGTGGCTGCTGTCCACCTCTTCCATCCTGATTAAGACCCTGACTTGCTGGTCGACTCCCATCTGTTTTCATAGGACAGTCCCTAATCATGTGATCCTTGGACCCACACTTAAAACATCCCCCCGATTTCTTCCAACACTTTCTCAGGTGCATCTTTCCACACTAAGTACAAGTACGGTATTGTCCTCCCGTAATAACCTACTGACCTCGTGGCCCATTAACTCTAGGTCTCTTTTGAACATTCCCGGATGACCCTGACGATCCAAAACTTCTATTTTATCTATTCCTATCCGAATTCTGTCTCACAAATTCCTTAACCCCTTCGGCCACCTTAGCCTTCTCAACCAACACAGCAAACTCCCGCTCTTGCTGTGGAGCAATCAACAATCTCATGTCATCCCTCAGTCCGTCCTCAAACCAGACACATCGTTCATGCTCTGTAGCCACGATACATCGAGCATTCCTACCAAATTTTAAAAATTCCACCTCGACTCGCGCATGACTTACTCCCCGAACCAAATTTCGTAAACGCCTTCCTCTACGCATCAATATAGCTAGTCTCAATATACTTCTTCTGATACGCCGCCTTAAAATACTCCCAAGTGAGATCATCCACTGTCGCACTATCCCGAACTATGAGCCACCACTGGTATGACTCATACTGGAGAAGTGATACCACCCCTTGTAGTTTTTCCTCAGCATTCAGGTCCAAATCGTCCATGATTCGTTCCGTCGCCTCCAACCAATACTCAGTCGTACTGGGCGCCACACTAGATACACCTCGGAATACCTCAACTCTATTGGCTCGGAGTCGCTCAGGTATAGATTTTCGAGCTCCCATACCTCCACCTGCTCCAGCCACCCTCTCAAGAACTCACAAGATCGCTCGCTATATCTTGCATCATCCCCGTCGATCTCGATATTCAACACCAAAGGTGGTAGTGGTGGCATCTCATTCTCGCACTTCGACTGCACCTAACGGGTTCTGATACGGTTATTCTACCTCTACCTCGCCCACGTACATTACGACCACGTCCCCTAGAACTCATGTCTATGATCACAATTTAATATGCTTTAAGAAATTTTATTAATTAGCTTTCGTTCCACTGATTACCCACGAACAAGTTTTATGTAAAAAAGTTTAGGGGTAGTTCTTTCGATCATTTCAGGGTTTTTGTTTCAAGTTTTCTACCCTAATTCAGAAAATCACATTCATTCAATAGTATCTATTACACACATTCACCACTTTGAACATTTCCTTCCGTTCCAACCCAGGGGTATTTTCGTAATTTGTCCTATAGGGGTATTTTGGTAATTTTCCAAATTAGGGTATCTTGATATTTTACAAAATAGGGGTTTTTGGTATTTTTACAAAATAGGAATATTTTGATAAAAGTTGATGGTAGTATGGCAATTTTATAAACTGAGGGTATTTTAGTGATTTTACAAACTAGGGGTATTTCGGTAATTTTGTAAACCAGGGATATCTCAAAAATTTTTTTCAAAATCTAAAATAGTTTTTACAAATCAAAGGGGTAATTCGGTGATTTTAAAATTAAGGTTTTTATAAAACAGTGTAGTTAGTCCCTTTCGGTTTTAATTATTGAATTTAGCTTGTGAATAAGTCCTCTTGGTTAGGGTGAACTGTCACTACGCACCAGGTGGGATTCGAGCGAAGAGGAGGTGAGTCACTAGGACTGCTTAAATACCAAGCTCCCCCTAAACCCAATCCTAGACATGCGCACAATGGTAGCCACACCCTTAACTCGGCGACTCACTCACGGGTTTGTTTGATTATACTTTAAATTTTATGTAATTTTGCGTTGGAGTAAGCTATTCTTAGGGTTCATTAGGTCCTAATCTACTAATCTACGATCCCGTATCCCCCACATACAAATCACACAGTGGTTAGGGGTACTTACCTGGTGGACTTCGGGCCGGAGACTCAGGTGCCATGTAAGAAAACCTGCTCATCCTTTAGTAAAACTCAATTTCTAAATAAAAAAATGTTTTTGGGCCCAAAAGCCCTCAAGGCTGAGTTTTGAATCGGGCTCTAATACCAAGTTGAAACACCCCAAACCCGGCCCACAAGGCCTGACCGAATCTGGCATGCTCCTTGAGTAAATCATAGCTAAATCTCGTCATCTTGAAAGTAATTTGGTGGATTTGAAGAAAATTAATTTTTTGTGAATGATCAAGTTGAAAACCGTATTATTATTGAAGCTAATATTAAAACGTTATCTTCATGTTTCAAAATTTTCAAGTTAAAAGAAATGCCAAATTTTAGAGCTTGTCATCAAGTTGAACTTCGTAGGTGTCAAAACGTTTGAAGTTATTTTACGAAAAATATTTATTAATTTGTTTGATGTTGATCGTATCAGAATAAGAATTTAAAATGTAAACTTAAAACAGTTAAATAGTAATGGCCTTATTACAACAAAACAAAACCCGAAATAAATCTCAAAAAAACTTAATAAGAAAACGCGATAAATTTAATCATAGGAAACCAGAAAAATGCTGAGCTGTGCATGGCCACCACTAAGTCCCTACCGACCCGGTCCAATTACTGAGTATCACTTGCAAAATGTTAGCCCACGAAGGGTGAGTCAACAAACTTAGTGTGTAACAACCAACATAGACTCTCGAATGATTAAGGCATATTAGATCACATATAGCAAATTTAGGCAATGATGCAACCCAAACCCACCTAGATATCCAACCTCTACATATCACCCGTACCTACCAATCACACCGTGGGGATTACTAAATCGACCCTCCATCCGCTACACACCATCGAAGGCAATCGCTGCAGTCAACTGCACATTGCCCTTATAATCATGGCATAGCCATAAGATAATGTGACAAAGTCACCAGATTCATAATATGTAACATAAGTCACCGGATAATGTGGTAAAAACCACCGGAACACTTCCCCTTTATTATTATCACCCATATGCCCATGCAACATACATATCATACAAATATCATGCAATATACCTCACCCCATGGCCATAATGATATTTCTCATATTTTCATATCAATGTTCATAAACTTTATTAATCGAGAGTTAGGGTAACGCACTGAATGCATGTACCATTGAATGGTACCCTTAGCCATATTCATTCATTGCCTTATTAACATATACATAACAATATTATTATTAATCGGAATTTAGGTGGGTTACACACCGTTACTAACGCGACATGAATCCCAAAATCCCGATCTAACGTACTAGATCCCTTTCCTACATTCGGCCAACACTAAGATCATTAGCAAAAAGGCCATTCGGCTATACAAACAAATCCTGGAAGGTTAATGAACAACCATAACCCTTACCTTATCGCCTTCCGAATACTAGCCACAACCCGAGATATGCGAGACTGATCTCCCCATACAATCGACCAGCATTAACACTTAATCTGACAAATTGAATCTGCATGAATCCTTACCACTAACTTACTGGAAACGATTGACAGGAAGAAGATGACTCTGATCTACTGCTTTAAAATCCTAGAGATCCTAAAAGAAACCAATTTCATGGTTGATTAAAAGTCAAGACAAATGCTGAAATTCGGCTTTTGTCCTACACATGTCGACAGAGAAAAGTAAGGGAGAATAGAGGAGATTCGGTCATGACGGACTTACCTATTCCAAACCAATTAGAGAAGAAATCAAGGGAGATCTCTGCTTGGTTGATATTCGGCCAACACTTAAGGAAATAAGAGGGATTATTTGGCTTCTAAGCAAATGAAAATAAAAGAAAGGGTTGAAGGTTTATGGGGTTTCGGCTATGATCTCAGTAAATGAAAAAGGTTCGTTTGGCTTTTGATGACAGAAGTAGTTGTGAGAAGAAGAAGAGAAAAAGTTATGGTGAGGCTCAAGTTAAGGTTCGGCTATGGTGAAATTGAGAGAGAGTTTTCGGCCTGAACAAACTAAAAGAGAAAGGAGGGAGATGGGTTCGATCTAAAGATGACTAAAAGGAATTAAGAAATTTTGGCACTAACTCCCTTATACATGACAGAATATGTCCCCCTCCGAAGTCCTTCTGCCGGCCAACTCTTCTTCCCTCATCCAAATCCCCCTTTTCCCTCCTACTTAGCCAAAATTTAAGCTATTTGACCCAATCTACACTTCATCCATGAAGTGTCCTTGTGCTGTCCATCACTGCACTTCCTTGTCGAAAAATAAAAGCTCCAAAATGCTTCCATTACTGCTCGAACCTAGGTCCCTTCACACTCTCTGTGGCGTCAATCCTCTATGCTTTAAGTGGCGCCTCCCTTGCCACTTTATCAACTGAGTTCTTTTGTCCTAAGCCACACATTAAACTCCTTAAGGCCTAGCTCCCTTAGTTCCCTTTTTAGGCTTAAAAAATCCAATAATTTTCTAAGGCTTCCACCTACATCCCAAGGTTCCCGAAGCCCCCAAAACACATTCAAAACACACACAAGCATGCTACCACATACATTTAAGTGAAAATGCATAACCCCTAAATCCCGGATATTACAACAACATACAACATACATTTATGCATCCATTCTCAAACACCATTCATTCATAATCACATTGTCCCTTTTAAAAGGCCTACGAGACCTGAAACATGCTTTAGAAGTGGTTCGGGACTAAATTGATAACTTACAAAATTTTTTGAAAACTTAGAAATTTTCAAACATATAAGGGTCACATGCCAGTGTGAACAGGCCATGTGCCTCACACAGCTTCAGACACGCACGTGTCCCAGGCCCTCTGAAAATAGGGAATACATACTGACTTGGGTCACACTGCTGACAACATGCCCGTGAGTCTAGTCCATGTGCTCTTCAAAAGGGCCACACACGCCCGTGTGCTAGGCTGCGTGCTATTTAGGGGGTATACTGACTTGTGCCAGACGGTCGATCACACGCCTGTGTGTGAGGCCGTGTGGAGAATACTAACTTTAATTTAATTCCAACACCAAGGGACACACGACCGTGTATCATAACCGTGTGTCACACACGACTGAGACACATGCTCGTGTCTCTGCCCCTGTGGACAAGAATAGGCCATTTGCAAGGCCAATTTGCCACCTTTTCTTGTGCTCACCTAAACAAACAAAATAATACCATTTCAACACATTTATAGGCAACCAAAACATTCCAATTCATATACATATCATGCCATTTCATCTTCAACCATTTCACTACTCAAATCGCAACCATAAATATACCAAAATAATATATCATCACCAACCATTTAACATATCTTCCTTACGCATTTTTCTCATCATTTTATCAACTAATTCATGCCACAAAATATACCAATTCCTCATCCCTATATCATACCAAATCAACCATGATATATCATTGGTAATTAATCAAAACAATTAACCACTTAGCTATCACAACAACTGTAATATCCTGAGATGGGGGTAGTTTAATTGAATTGTTTTGCTTGTGTTTGGACTGTGGTGTAATTATTTGTGATGTTTTGAGACTTAGTTGTAAGCCTAGAGCAAACCTGAGTAGTAAGAAAATTTTTGTTTTAAAGCTTTAAGTGATAGGAGCTGAAGGGGCTAAGGGTTATAAGTAATTCAGGGGGGTTTTTAGCACAAGTTGGGGCTTGGTAAGGTGGCAAGGAGGTGCCACTTAGAGCCTGTGATTTATGCTGCTTGCAGGAGAAGGAGGTCTCAAGTTCGAGCAGTGGAAATCCCACCTTTTACTTTCTATTTTGACGCCAGGGATGGGAGGAGTTGTGTGCAGTTCAAACTCTGCCTAGTAGGATGGACTGAGTCAAATTATTCAAATGATTGGCAGAGAGGAAAAGTAGGAATTTGATTAAGTCAAATTCGTTTTAATTAGTGGCCAGAAGCATTTTTTAGGAAGTGGCCAAATTTTGAACTCTTCATGAGAGGAGTGGCCGATTTTGGAAAGGTGAGTAGAGGGGAATGCCGAAACCTCTTTAGGTATTAGAGTGCATTTTCGGTCAGCCTTGTTTAGTATACCAAAAGCCAAAATTCTTTTGTTGCAACAGCTAGCCGAATGCTCTCTTGAATTCTTAAGTGTTATTTTGTTTTGCTTCCTTTCTTCTTCTTGCTATTTGGCCGAACCAATTTACCCTTCCAACTCTCTTTGTTTTTTTCCATTTATGCTAGGCCGAAAATAGTCATCTTCTTCCTCTCATGTTGTTAATTTCTTTCTTTCTTAAAACTTTTGTGCCAAAATTTACTTTGTCTTCCTAGCTGAATCTTCCCTCTCCCACTTCTAATCTACTTTACCGATTTCTTCTTTCTTCTTTAACTACATCTCATTTGTTTCAACTCTCAAGACTCTAGTCGAATCTCTTTCTCTTTTTGTTATCCTTGCCGAATCTCCTTGTTTAGTTTTAGGCCGAATCTCAAGCAAGGGTAATCCCTTCTAATCTTTCTCCAATCGGTTTTTTTGAGGAAGGTAAGTGCTCAAGGCCGAATGCCTATTTCTCCTTCTCTCTTTTTCTCTATCGACTTTTATAAGGGTAAGAGTCGATTTCAGCATTTGATAGCAAGGGTGTTAATTACCTTTTTATTGGAACCGATTTATTGTAGGGCCTCTGGGATTTTGGAACAATCGATCCAAGCCTCTAATCTCTGATAATCAGTTTGGTAAGTGCATTGGTAAGAATCTATTTCAAGTTCACTGTTTTAAGTATTCAAAAGTCAAGGTTTTGATGTGGGTGTTTTGGATTATCGATTGTAGGGAGTGAAGCGATTCACATAGCGTGTGGTGGCTAGTATTCAAGGGCGCCTAGGTAAGGTCTCGGGTTTCAGCGTTAACCCTTTCTAAGTTATTTGGTTTGGCCGAATGGCCTATGTTGCTAACCTTAGTAATGGTCGAATGTAGGAGCAAGGGACTTAGTATGGTAGATCGACTCTTTGGGGTTTAGGGCTTCCGTTATAGCAGGTGTGTAACTTACACACTCTATTACTTAGTAATATATTTTAATAACCTGATATTAATAAAAGCCGAAACAGTATAGAAATGTGCACGGATTCGGGTAAGTCCGTTTCGATATGAGTTCTATTATTCAATATATGATATCATGATTTATGACATATATGTGTTATGAGTTGTAAAACAAAGCATGTTGACATGATTTGCATGATTTGCATGAGTTACATGAGTATGGCATGATGTCAGGTGATATAAGAGGAGGGGAAAGATGATATCCGTGTCTTTAGGACACCCGAGGTTTGGCACCTCCAGTGGTTTGGTACCACATATTGATTTAGTAACTTTGGGTCACCAGAGGTTTTGCACCTCATAGCGACTTGTCCCAGTGGCTTAGCACCATAGTGGGTTGGCCCCACAGTTGGCATATTGGGATCGTCGCCAGTGATTTGGTATCACACGTGGGTTGGCCCCACACCTGGATATTGAGATTTCGTGACTTTGGGTCACCAGAGGTTTGGCACCTCATAGCGAATTATTCCAGTGGCTTAGCACCATAGTGGGTTGGCCCCACAGTTGATATTACGGGATCGTCGCCAGTGATTTAGTATCACACGTGGGTTGGCCCCATAGATGGATTATTCGTGACTTTGGGTCACCAGTGGTTTGGCACCACGAGTGGTTTGGTACCACACGGGGTAGAAACGGAGTTATGGATGGCTAGGGTTGGGTGAATTATATATATTGCTTGGTCATGGTGTGTGTAAGTATATTGCATTATTCGGGAGGAGGAATTATACACTGAGTCTTGGTGACTCACTCTCTCTCACTTATCATTTCAGGTGAGACTTAGATCGCGGAAGGGGAGCCGGGTGGACTCGAGGGGGCCATGCCATGAATAAATTTTAGTTCCATGGATTTGCTTTTGGTACTCTATTTTTATTAAATTTGGGTTTATTTTGATTTTTGGGTTGTATAAAGGCCTTTTTAAATTATGTCTTGGTTATATATGTGGTTGGACTTGATTTCAAACCTGACTTAATAAATTATTGGGTTAACATTCGATAAAATAGGAATAGTATGGTTTTCTAAACTACAAAACGACATGTTTTAAATTTTACTATCGGGTATCACGTTATAATTGAAAGAAACTACAACTCAAATGGTTTTTTCAAACTTAAGCTTTTTCTCACTCAACTCAACTGGTTTCCAATAATTAAAGAATCATTCGGGATTATTTTTCAAAAAAAATGTCGTAAATATTTTCTAACCTAAAACCGATAACTTAATCTTTAAGGATCTACTTCCAGGTTTCCAAAGTCAACTAACCGGGTTTTAGCTCATCATGCAACTATTTTCTACAAAAGTAAAAAAACAACAAGGAATCTTTCTCAAGACTTTATTCGATAGCCTGATCTCCTCAAAATATTCTTCCTGTAACATGCTAGATTCAGTCATGGGGTGTTGACCGGGTTTAAGGTGTTACAATTATGGTATCAGAGCCAAGTTCAAAGGCTCGGCTGTGGGCCCGAGGCCCAAAATGTTTTAAATGTTGGTTTTAAGTGTTTTTGTTTAAAATATATGGTTTGAAAGGCATGGATCTGAGTCTCCGGCACCAATCCGCCCAGGTAAGTACCCCTACTGTTGCTTGTGATGTTTGGTTGTGATGAGATTGAATGGTTAGCAATAGTGGACTACTCTAGAAACTGAAACTGACAGGACTCTATGGACTGCGAAAACAACACTCCCTTAATCAGAAATATTCATAAGACTGTGCTTTTAAACAGTGGAATAATTACTAATGCATAAAACTTCTAAATCAGATAAGTCAAGATTTTAGTCATGATTTCTTGGGGTGGACGTGGTTGTGGACGTGGTTGGGGTAGGATGGCAATTTCTGAACCAGTAAGGTCGGGTCAGGGGTCAGAGAATGAGATACATGTACCACCACCAGCTGTAGGTGGTGAGTTTCAGGAGCAGACTGGGGAGGACGCAGTGTCGCAGGCGATGCTGCAAGTTCTGGAAAGAGTAGCTGGAGTAAGTGGTGGCGCAGGAGCTCGAAAATCTATATCTGAGCGACTCCGAGCGAATGGGGCTGAAGTATTTTGGGGTGTTTCTGGTGCGGCTCCCAGCACGACTGAGTATTGGCTGGAGGCGACAGAGTGGACCATGGACGATTTAGACTTGACTGCTGAGGAAAAACTGAAGGGGATAGTTTCGCTTCTTCGGGATGAGTCATACCAGTGGTGGCTCACGGTCCGGGATAGTGCTGCAGCGGAAGATCTTACTTAGGATTATTTTAAGGTCGCATATAAGAAAAAGTACATTGGATCTAGCTATATCGATGCGCAACGAAAGGTATTTCTGAGGCTGGTTCAGGGGAGCAAGTCTGTATCAGAATATGAGGCAGAGTTCTTAAGGCTGAGTCTGTACGCTAGAGGCATCGTGGCTACTAAACACGAGCGGTGTGTCCGATTTGAGGATGGCCTGAGGGATGAGCTGAGGTTGCTGATTGCCCCACAGCAGGAGCGTGAGTTTGCTGTCCTGGTAGAAAAGGCTAAGGTAGTCGAAGGGGTTAAAGAGTTTGTGAGGCAGAACATGGACAGGAACAGACATAAGAGAAGTTTGGGGTCATCTGGGTCGGCTAGAAATTCTCAAAAGAGGGCTAGACATAATGGGCCGAATCAGTCTGGTAGATCTGTTGCTGCTAATCAAGGACCGGCACAATGTAACCATTGTGGAAAATCTCATTTGGGAGGATGTTGGACCGGCGAAAAAGGAGGTTTTGAGTGTGGTTTGCTGGATCATCGTGTGAGGGACTGTCCGCGTAAGTTGGCCAGGATTCAATCTGAGGGTTAGGGCCGCACTCGGCCTGTAATGCAAGATCGCCAGCAGAGGGTCGTGGTAATGGTAGAGGTGGTAATGGTTCTGGTCGGGGCCGCAGAGCACCGGCCAGAGGTACGGGTAGCACTGAGGCTAGACAGCCTGGGTTAGTATATACAGCGAGGAGCCGAGAGGAGGGCTACGCACCGGACATCATAACCAGTACGTTTTTGATCTTTGGTTTTCCATATACTACCTTGATTGATGTGGGTTCAACGCATTCACACGTTGCTAATAACATAGTAGAGACCATGAATTTAGACTTTGAGACTACTTCTAGGCAGATGACAGTGATTAGCCATCCGGTCACTCAGAGTTATAAATAAGTCAGATAGAGACGCACCCTAGAACTCTAAGGGATAGTGTTTGCTGCTGATCTGATGGAACTGTCGTTAGGCGAGTTCGACCTGATTCTTGGGATGGACTGGTTGGTTAAGTACCAGGCAAGGTTGGATTGCGCGGCTAAGCGCATGGTTCTAAAGACGGCTGAGAGTGATGAGGTGGTCATGATAGGCAATATATCCAGCGTGGTATCTGCTTTGAAGGCTAAGAAGATGGTTAGAAAGGGCTGTAAAGCATTTATGGTTCATGTGTGCCTTGGAGGCTAAGGAGTCTGCTATAGGAAATGTCCGAACAGTAAAGGAATTTGCTGATGTGTTTCCAGAGGAGCTTCCGGGACTACCGTCGGATCGTGAGGTGGAATTCGACATAGATCTATTACAGGGGACTGCGCTAGTGTCTATCACTCCGTATAGGATGGCGCCAAAGGAGTTAGTGGAATTAAAGGCTCAGATCCAGGAGTTATTAGACTGAGGCTTTATCAGGCCAAGTGTTTCACCTTGGGGTGCGCCAGTACTCTTTGTCAAGATGAAAGATGGTACAATGCGGTTGTGTATAGACTACCGCCAGTTGAATAAGCTGACGATCAAAAACAAGTATCCGTTGCCAAGGATAGATGACTTGTTTGATCAGTTGAAGGGTGCATCGGTATTTTCGAAGATCAATTTAAGGCCTGGGTATCACCAGTTAAAGGTGAAGGAGGTTGATATCTAGAAGACAGTATTTCGTACTTGGTATGGGCACTATGAGTTTCTAGTAATGCCGTTTGGGTTTACTAACGCGCCGGCAGCATTCATAGACATGATGAATAGGGTATTCCAATAGTATTTGGACCAGTTCGTCGTGGTATTTATAGATGACATCTTGGTATATTCAAAGTCTGAGGAGGAGCATGACGCGCATTTGCGAGTAGTACTGCAGATTCTGAGGGAAAAGCAGCTATATGCTAAGTTTAGTAAGTGCGAGTTCTGGCTTATGGGGGTGACTTTCTTGGGTCATGTAGTGTCAGTTGAGGGATTAGAGTGGACCCTCGAAAGATTGAGGTAGTATTGGAGTGGAAGCCGCCTAAGTCAGTGGCTGAGATTCAGAGTTTTCTGGGCTTAGCAGGGTATTACCGAAGGTTCGTAGAGGGATTTTCGTTGATCGCAGCACCGATGACCAAGTTGTTAAGAAAAGGAGTTCCGTTTGTGTGGACTGAGAAACAGCAAGAGAGTTTCGACAAGCTAAAGAAGATCTTGACTGAAGCTCCGGTTTTGATTCAAGCTGAGGTAGGAAAGGAATACACAGTATATTGCGATGCATCACATACGGGTTTGGGATGTGTGCTGATGCAAGGAGGGAAGGTAGTGGCCTATGCATCTCGACAGTTGAGACCGCATGAAGTTAATTATCCGACACACGACTTGGAGTTAGCGGCAGTAGTCTTCACCTTGAAAATCTGGAGGCACTACTTGTATGGAGAGAAGTCGATAGTCTACACAGATCACAAGAGCCTGAAGTACCTTTTGACTCAAAAGGATTTGAACTTGAGGCAGCGCAGATGGATTGAGCTACTAAAGGACTATGACTGTTCAATTGAGTATCATCCGAACAAGGCTAACGTGGTGGCAGATGCGTTGAGCCGTAAGGTTGTATCTGACTTAAGAGCGATGTTCGCCCATCTGAGTTTGTACAATGACGGAAGTATTCTGGCAAAATTGCAGGTTAAGCCGACTTGGGTTGAGCAGATCAGGGAGAAACAGTTAGGGGATGATGTTCTGAGTGCGCAGAGGTTGCAAGTGCAGGATAGTGGTTTGGAAGGTTACTGACTTGTCTAGTGATGGAGTGTTTGTGTTTCAAGGGAGAGCTTGGCGTCAAGGACATCAAGCTAAGGCGTAAGATTCTTCAGATGCATAGCAACCCATACGCTATGCATCTTGGAGGTAGCAAGATGTATCGGATCTGAGGGAGCGCTTTGGTGGCCAAGATCAAGTGGAAGTAACGGAGTTTGTGGGTAGGTGTCTAACATGTCAGGTCAAGGTCGAACATCGCTTGCCTTCGTGGTTGCTTCACCGGTGAAGATTCCACAAAGGAAGTGGGAAAGGATCACTATGGATTTCGCGGTGGATTTCCTCACGCCTAGCAAGAAGGACTCGGTTTGGGTGATTGTGGATCGTCGATTAAGCCTTACTCACTTGAGGTTGATTACTCACCCGTGGTTAGCTAAGTCAGATGTGTCGAGATAGTGAGGTTGCATGGTATGCCAAGATCGATCATCTCGGATAGGGATCCCAGATTTACGTCAAGGTTTTGGAGAGCGTTACATCAGGCTTTGGGTACACACTTGGATTTCAAGACAAGATTCCATCCACAACCGACGGCGATCGGAAGGGTTATACAGATTTTAGAGGACATGTTAAAAGGTTGTGTTCTGGACTTCAGAGGTAGCTGGGAAGAGTTTCTTCCATTAGCTGAGTTCGCCTATAACAATAGTTACCAAGCAAGCATAAAGATGGCACCATATGAGGCGTTGTATGGTAGAAAGTGTCGCTCACCTACATGTTGGACGGAGTTGAGTGAACGGCAGATGTTGGGGCCAGAGTTGGTTGCAGAAACTGAAGACAAGGTTAAGCTGATTTAGACTCGATTGAAGGAAGCTTTGGACAGGTAGAAGTCTTATGCTGATCTCAAGTGGAGGGATATAGAGTTTGTTGTGGGTGATAAGGTCTTTCTGAAGGTCTCACCGTGGAAGAAGGTTTTGAGGTTCGGAAGAAAAGGCAAGTTAAGTCCAAGGTTCATCGGGCCGTATAAGGTACTAAGACGAGTGGGACCAGTAGCTTACCAGCTTGAGTTGCCAGCAGAGTTAAGATAGATTCACGATGTATTCAACGTTTCCATGCTTAGACGTTATCGTTCAGATCCATCGCATGTCATAGCAGTAGAAGAGATCGAGGTGAATTCGGATTTGACCATGGAGGAGGAACCAGTGCAGATTCTAGGTCGAGATGTGAAAGTTTTACATAAGAAGTCAGTTCCTTTAGTGAAGGTGTTGTGGTGAAACCATGGCGTGGAAGAAGCTACGTGGGAGCCAGAGGACATGATAAGATAGCAGTACCCTCAACTCTTTTGATCAGGTAATTTCGAGGCCAAAATTATTTTTAAGGGGGGTAGAACTGTAATATCCTGAGATGGGGGTAGTTTAATTGAATTGTTTTGCTTGTGTTTGGACTGTGGTGTAATTATTTGTGATGTTTTGAGACTTAGTTGTAAGCCTAGAGCAAGCCTGAGTAGTAATAAAATTTTTGTTTTAAAGCTTTAAACGATAGGAGCTGAAGGGGCTAAGGGTTATAAGTAATTCAAGGGGGTTTTTAGCACAAGTTAGGGCTTGGTAAGGTGGCAAGGAGGCGCCACTTAGAGCCTGTGATTGACGCTGCTTGCAGGAGAAGGAGGTCTCAAGTTCGAGTAGGGGAAATCCCACCTTTTGCTTTCTATTTTGACGTCAGGGATGGGATGAGTTGTGTGCAGTTCAAACACTGCCTAGTAGGATGGACTGAGTCAAATTATTCAAATGATTGGTAGAGAGGAAAAGTAGGAATTTGATTAAGTCAAATTCATTTGAATTAGTGGCCAGGAGCATTTTTTAGGAAGTGGCCAAATTTTGAACTCCTCATGAGAGGAGTGGCCGGTTTTGGAAAGGTGAGTAGAGGGGAATGCCGAAACCTCTTTAGGTGTTAGAGTGCATTTTGGTCAGCCTTGTTTAATATACCGAAAGTCGAAATTCTTTTGTTGCAACACCTAGCCGAATGCTCTCTTGAATTCCTAAGTGTTATTTTGTTTTGCTTCCTTTCTTCTTCTTGCTATTTGGCCGAACCAATTTACCCTTCCAACTCTCTTTGTTTTTTTCCATTTATGCTAGGCTAAAAATAGTCATCTTCTTCCTTTCATGTTGTTAATTTCTTTCTTTCTTAAAACTCTTGTGCCGAAATTTACTTTGTCTTCCTAGCCGAATCTTCCCTCTCCCACTTCTAATCTACTTTGTCGATTTCTTCTTTCTTCTTTAACCACATCTCATTTGTTTTAACTCTCAAGACTCTAGTCGAATCTCTTTCTCCTTTTGTTATCCTAGCCGAATCTCCTTGTTTAGTTTTAGGCCGAATCTCAAGCAAGGGTGATCCCTTCTAATCTTTCTCCAATCGATTTTTTTGAGGAAGGTAAGTGCTCAAGGCCGAATGCCTATTTCTCCTTCTCTCTTTTTCTCTATCGACTTTTATAAGGGTAAGAGCCGATTTCGACATTTGATAGCAAGGGTGTTAATTACCTTTTTGTTGGAACCAATTTATTGTAGGGCCTCCGAGATTTTGGAACAATCGATCCATGCCTCTAATCTCTGATAATTAGTTTGGTAAGTGCAGTGGTAAGAATCTATTTAAAGTTCACCGTTCTTTAAGTATTCAAAAGCCAAAGGTTTTGATGTGGGTGTTTTTAGATTGCCGATTGTAGGGGAGTGAAGCAGATTCACATAGCATGTGGTGGCTAGTATTCAAGGGGCGTCTAGGTAAGGTCTCAGGTTTCAAGCATTAACCCTTTCAGGTTATTTGGTTTGGCCAAATGGCCTATGTTGCTAACCTTAGTAATGGCCGAATGTAGGAGCAAGGGACCTAGTGTGGTAGATCGACTCTTCGGGGTTTAGGGCTTCCGTTATAGCAGGTGTGTAACTTACACACTCTATTACTTAGTAATATATTTTAATAACCTGATATTAATAAAAGCCGAAACAGTATGGAAGTTGATACGATACCCTACGGGTATGTGCACGGATTCGGGTAAGTCCATTTCGATATGAGTTCTGTTATTCAATATATGATATCATGATTTATGACATATATGTGTTATGAGTTGCAAAACAAAGCATGTTGACATGATTTGCATGATTTGCATGAGTTACATGAGTATGGCATGATGTCGGGTGATATGAGAGGAGGGGGAAGATGATATCCGTGTCTTTGGGACACCCGAGGTTTGGCACCTCCAGTGGTTTGCTACCACATATTGATTTAGTGACTTTGGATCACCAGAGGTTTGGCACCTCATAGCGACTTGTCCCAGTGGCTTAGCACCACAGTAGGTTGGCCCCACAGTTGACATATCGGGATCGTCGCCAGTGATTTGGTATCACACGTGGGTTGGCCCCACACCTGGATATTGAGATTTCGTGACTTTGGGTCACCAGAGGTTTGGCACCTCATAGTGACTTGTCCCAGTGGCTTAGTGCCACAGTGGGTTGGCCCCACAGTTGATATTACGGGATCGTCGCCAGTGATTTGGTATCACATGTGGGTTGGCCCCATAGATGGATTATTCGTGACTTTGGGTCACCAGTGGTTTGGCACCACGAGTGGTTTGGTACCACACGGGGTAGAAACGGAGTTATGGATGGCTAGGGTTGGGTGCATTATATATATTGCTTGGTCATGGTGTGTGTAAGTATGTTGCATTATTCGGGAGGAGGAATTATACACTGAGTCTTGGTGACTCACTCTCTCTCCCTTATCATTTCAGGTGAGACTTAGATCGCGGAAGGGGAGCCGAGTGGACTCGAGGGGGCCATGCCATGAATAAATTTCAGTTCCACGGGTTTGCTTCTGTACTCTGTTTTTATTAAATTTGGGTTTATTTTGATTTTTAGGTTGTATAAAGGCCTTTTTAAACTATGCCTTGATTATATATGTGGTTGGACTTGATTTCAAACCTGACTTAATAAATTATTGGGTTAACATTCGATAAATTAGGAATAGTAAGGTTTTCTAAACTACAAAACGACATGTTTTAAATTTTACCATCGGGTATCACGTTATAATTGAAAGAAACTACAACTCAAATGGTTTTTTCAAACTTAAGCTTTTTCTCACTCAACTCAACTGGTTTCCAATAATTAAAGAATCATTCGGGATTATTTTTCAAAAAAAAATGTTGTAAATATTTTCTAACCTAAAACCGACAACTTAATCTTTAAGGATCTACTTCTGGGTTTCCAAAGTCAACTAATCAGCTTTTAGCTCATCATGCAACTGTTTTCTACAAAAGTAAAGAAACAACAAGGAATCTTTCTCAAGACTTTATTCGATAGCCTGATCTCCTCAAAATATTCTTCCTGTAACATGCTAGATTCGGTCATGGGGTGTTGACCGGGTTTGGGGTGTTACAACAACCATACCAGACATGCCAAAACACAAGGCCATCTATACATCATATATCACTTACCAAATTCATAAATTAAACCAACTAAGATGACCAAATACACACCAACATGTACATCATTTATAAGCCAACTCTCATGGCTAAAATCACAACTCAAAACATATCACCTTAACACTAGCCTATACATGCCATATACCATATTTACAAAGCATCAAAAGTACCAACAAGTTGTTTGATAGTGTGACGATGTTTCTGATGATCCCCGTGTCTGAGCTAGCTTTGATTATCTATAAAATAGGGAAAGAACACACAAAGTAAGCTTTAAAAGCTTAGTAAGCCATATACAAATAAAATTACCACATGAATCAATATCATTTTCATTAATAGGAAAATCATGTATAAGCATATAAAAACTCACAAACCTTTCCCATTGAACACATATTCAAATTCATAAGAGAATTCAGCAAATACTTCCCTTTTCAATACTCGTATGAATCTCGTATGTTCCTGAGTCACTTAACTCATTCACATATTCTTTCTCGATTTGTTCGTTGAACCATTCGGAATCGTTAAGGATACTCAAAAATCATATATAACTTGTACAATGCCATATCCCGGATATGGTCTTACATGTTACCACATATCGATTCCACTGTCCCAGACAGGATCTTATACGAAATCATATAACGATGCCAATGTCTATGACATGGTATTACACGTAATCACATCTCGGTAATCCTAATGTCATGACATTTGTATCTTATACTATTCCTAAGGTTCGTATGAGACTTTCAGATATGATAAACCTAACGATTCTTGCTCGTATTTGATCATTCAGCATTCATAGTAGTTCAATGACAATTAAACATATATAATTCAATTTTTAAAGACATTTATTCGCATATGAACTTACCTCGTATATACAATGAACGAATCGGATCGACTACTCGAGAACTGTCGATTTCCCCCGATCTAAATTCGATTTCTTTCTTTCTTTATCTATATGAATTCAAATTTAACTCATTTATTCATCAAATCATTCAATCCAGTCCACAAATACATATTTGGGCATTTTTACATTTTAGCCCCTAAAATTCTATATTTTTACAATTTAGTCCCTAATTCACATATACACAAAATTCATGAAATTTCATTAAACCCAAGCCTAGCCCATTTATACTTGAATCCCTAGCAGCCTGAAACTTTCATTTATTTTACATTTTAACCCTTTAATTTATAAATTTCACAATTTCGTCCTATTTAGGCATTTTCACAAAAATTCCTTTACCAAACATGAAAATCTATCAACAATTATTCATTTTTCATTATCAAACATTCAAAAGCTCAAGAATTCATCAATGGCATTTCATGAAACCATTAACAATTTAAAAAAAATTGGGCATGGGCTAGCTAGAACACGAAGCAACGATCATAAAAACATAGAAATCGTTAAGAACCGAGCTCAAAACATACCTTAATCAAGCTATATGCTAGCCGAACCTTAAAACAACATTTTTTTCTTCGTTTTCTCCTGATATTCAGTTATGGATGCTGATAATGGAGCTAATTTTTATTTTCTTTTATTAATATTAACATTAATAACCATTTTACAATTTTAACCTTAATTAAAACCATTTAAAAGCATTCATTTAATGGCCATTTATGTCAAATTCCACTATCAATGGTATAATATCAACATAAGGACCTTCCATTTAATAAATAATAGTAATTAGACACCTTTATCAAATAGAGTGCAACTTTTGCATTTTACGCTATTTAGTCATTTTCTCAAATTAAGCATCCAAACGATAAAATTATTTCACGAAACTTTCACACATATATGCTATCATGCTGTAAACACATAAAATAATATTAAAAATAATTTTTGACCTCAAATTTGTTGTTTCGAAACCACTGTTTCAATTTAGCTAAAATGAGTTAATACACCCAATCTATGATTATACCTTGGTTATACCTTGTCTTTTTTACGTTTGCAAGAATTTTAGCTTTCCAGCACAAAATGGTTATTGTAAAGGGGATGTAAGTTGGGCTAGAACGTCTAGCGGCACAATTTCGCATTTCTCTCAAGATGATTTTTCCCACATCAGTTGTCTTCCCAGTTAAAATCGAGTATAATAAGACCATTCGCTATAATGAAATTGTAGTCCCATATGAAATAGGCATAAGGCTGAATCGAATTAAATAGAACTATAACTTTGCTAGTGGTGTCAAATATGCTCTGTGACAACTGTGAATCCTTGCTTTGACACAGTCCACTTAGAACTTGGAACTGTAAGTTCCTTGAGAATTTATTGGAAATTTTCAAACTTAATATTGCTCATCAAGGAAGAATATTCGTCATTTTCAAATTTAGGTAATTCAAAGAATTCATTAATAGCGTTTGAGGTTATTGGTACCTTGATTCCGTGAATAGAAACTTCCATTAATTCACTTGAGATCAAATTCGCATAAAATTCATGAATTCCCAATTCAGAGCTTCAGCAACTTGTCAAATGCTCGTCATGAAATCAGTATAGTTTCTTTCTTTCAGTGTAAAGCCTTTCTCTAGATGCATCTATTGATTCTTGAAAATACTTTTGTATCACGCTTTGGCTTCATCATAGTGGAATTTATTTTGTGATTTTTCAAATTGAGCAGAAGCACGAGTTCTCTTGTGAGGCATGATTAACCTGAACATAAGATGAAAATAAATATTTTCTCAAAAATTTAATCAGTATAAAATATTAATAATTCAATAAATTGAAAAATTAATTAATTAAATAAAATTAAAATTTAGTAGAAAAATTTATCTTACCACCTTTTTATAAAAGTTAAGAAATCAAAGAAAATAAATCTAAAGCAAAAGAGGTTGGTTTATGGATGTTTGTAGGATGCCTTGAAGGTGTAGTGCGAGTAGAAAGGCGACAATAGCACGCTAGGGAGTAGCAAGATATTCGTGTGCCGCGCGGATGGGTAGCAAGCAGGTAACAGGTGGCACTATTGGGCGAATAGCAGGGCTAGTGTGTTGGCGCGCATGAGCAGGTGCCTAAGAGTCGGTCTGGCACAAGAGTAGCAGCGTGAGCTGCTGGTAAGCACGTGACCTGCTGGTGCGCACGTGAGCTGCTGACCAAATGGGGCTGCCAAGCAGTGTTGTGGCTAGGGAGTTGGGAGCTGCGACACTAGGTGATTTGGTGGGTTCTAGATGCTAGGTTTGATTGAGGGATGAGTGAAAAAAAATGGAAAAGGTGGGTGAAATTTATAGTGAAAAGAGCAGGAGTTTAATTAAAATTCTTAGAACAATTTAATACTTAAAATATTCTAAGTTCTAATTCTACATAGAGTTAACAACAATTAATAATTAATATAATGCATATTAAATTATTATTTGCTATTAATTTATTAAAGATAAATACTTATTAAATAAAATATGATCAAATTTAAACTAATCCTAATTTATGTAAAGTTGATAATAATTAATATATATTATAATGGATATAATTATATATTAATGATTATCATCTTATTTATTAAATTAAAACATTTATTCTAGATGCCTTTTGAAAATATTTACAAAAAGAAACATCTAATTTTAATAATTACCAAAAGAGAAATCAAATTTTGAAATTAATTCAATTATGTACCTATACTTAAAAAAATTGAAATTGAGTTGCAATTTAAAACTTTGATCAAAATTGACCTTTTTATTTGAAAAAAAAAATTTATTTTTCCATTTAGGGAATAATTTCTCCGAAATTATGTTAAAATCAATTCAAGAAAGATTGGAGGGGTCGCAAGCGGTCCCGCTTAAGTTCCAATCTCTTAGACAGAATTTATTTAAACATACTAATCCTAAAAATATAGCCTAAATCATTTATTTAAGAATGAAAACAAGAAAAAATTAATCATCTGATAAAATGAACGAAATTTGATCCCGTTCAATTTTATCTCCCCAGTAATGTTTTAAGCGTTGAGCATTAACTCGAAAATTACCTCCCTTACTTTGAAGTTCGACAACTACGTATGAATAAACTCAGTGAATCGTAAATGGACCAGACCAACGTGATTTTAATTTAACTGGAAAGAACCTTAATATGTAATTGAATAACAAGACTTGCTGACCTACTTCAAATTCTTGAACTTGAATGTGCTTGTCATGCCATTTCTTATGTCTTTCCTTGAGTAATTTAGCATTTTCGTATGAGAACATTCAGGATTCTTCTATGTCGTTGAGTTGGAGCATCCGTTTCTCTTTAGCAAGCTTCAGATCCAAGTTGAGTTGTTGAAGAGCCCAGTAAGCTTTGTGCTCTAACTCCAAAGGCATATGACAGGCTTTCCCAAAGACCAACCTCTATGGTGACATCCCTAAAGGTGTATTGTATACTGTCCTGTAGGCCTTGTAACAGCCCGTTTTTAGTCAAATCAGAATAGTGGTTTTGGGACCACAAATCTGAGGTCAAAATAATTTTTTTTTGTTATTATTTTATTATTTACAGCATGATAATATGATTGTGTGAAAATTTCGTTAAGAAATTTTATTGTTTGACTACTTAATTTGATAAAAAAGGACTAAATTGTGAAAAATGTAAAACTGGTGTTTAATTAGCTAAAGGTGTCTATAACTTACTAAAGAAGTCATCAATTCCATAGTATCAATACTCAATTCAGTACCGCACGTACCTGTACTATCTCTTACCAATCTCATACTCAACCACATCCTTCATTTACCCATTGAACCATTTAGAATAGAAGTCGAATACTCAAGGTCTCACTCAATAAGTACCTATACCATGGCCTAAAGCAAAATCAAGGTAACTTATTCGAAATTTTGATATCAAGGCCCAGAGCCAAATCAGCCGATATGCATGGCCCGCAGCCAAATCGGTATATCTCGCACTGGAAATGCTAATAATATGGCCTGAATCAAACTCAAAGTATACCTAATGAAATGTCACTGGCATCCTAAACTATTCCTAAGGTTCAACCGGGATTTCAAACTGTCAAATCATCGTCGAATCATTTCCAAACTTGTTCGTAATCACATAATCATAGTTTATGCTATATCAAAGCATATAAAATACATTTGAAATGAAATTATAACGTACGAACTTACCTCAGATGATAAAACGACGAATCGAGTCAATTAGTTAATTACTTTATCATTTCCCCGATTCAAGTCCGTATTTCACTTTTCTTGATCTAGATATATTCAAAATTAACTTATTTAATCATCCATTCATTCTGTTTAGTCAAAATCACACTCTAAAACACATTTACACTTTTGCCCCACATATTTCACATATTTTGGAATTTAGTCCTTATTCCATAAAATCACAAATTAGTGAAATTCAAAATAAACCCATGCTAGCTGAATTACATTATGCCCCTAGCAGCCCATATTTTCCATTTATTTCACATGTTAACCACTAACTTTACACATTTCCCAATTTAATCCCTATTTTACATTTTTGCTCAAAATCACTTTACATAATATGTAAATCTAACAACAATATTTCACATTTCATCATCAAACATCAAAGAACACATATGTTCATCAATGGCATCATTCAAAATCTTTAACAGTTTTGCAAAATAGTCTATGGGCTAGCTAGTACTAGATGCAATGATCACAAAAACATAGAATTCATTAAAAACAGAGTCAAAATCATATCTTAATAGCGAAAAGAAGTTGCCGAAATTTCAAGCTTTAAAGTAGCTAGTTTTTGTCCTAAATTTGGTGGAGAAGAATTAAAAGATGATGATTTTATTTTGGTTTCATTACATTAACCTTAATTAATAAATATATAAATCACTTAATGCTTGTCCATCCTTGTCCACTCATAATTAAAATGGTCTAATTACAATATAAGGACCTTAACTTTAAGGTTCTATATCTGTTAGACACCTTTAAATATTAGAACTCATGTTTTATGCTTTACACGATTTAGTCCTTTTTACTGAATTGACCAACCAAACGATAAAATTATTGAACGAAACTTTCACGCAATCATTCAATCATGCTGTAAACCTTAAAGTAATAATAAAATAATTATTTTGACATCGAATTTGTAGTCTCAAAACCACTTTTCCGAATTGACCAAAAATGGGTTGTTACAGTCTAAACTGCAAAACTAACTCAAAGGCAGCAACCTTCAGAATAAGCACAATTTAGGTTTAATTGAAAAGGCCCTTTAGGTCACCATTTTCAAATACTCTCCTGACCATTGCCACTAGAGACTCCCAACAACATTCCACTGCGACTAAAAAATTGGGCATGTAGTCCATCAATCCCCTGGGCCTTAAATGGTGCCATTTCAAACAAAACATTATGAACTTCCTAGATTGACAAACTTCAATCAAGTGTTTCAAAAAGATCAGGCTCAAGAATAGGGAACACGTTTCTAACAGGAAAAAGGCCCACATTGGTCGCATCATTAGTATACAATCGCTGATAGAATGAAACAAGTTCATATTTGATTTTATCCTCCTCCTAACACCATAACTCATCATTCAGCTTCAGTGAATTAATCTGTGTAACATCCCAAAGTTGGGCCTAGTAGGATTGGGCCCATTGGGCCTTAGGCGTAGGAGCATTTAAAATTTTTTGGGAATAAGAGAATGGCTTTTATGCAAGTTGGATCTAGTAGGTGAGTGATTTTGGAAGGTTAGAGGGCTTCTACGAAGTCTCGGGTTCAAACTTTGGCTTTAGGGAAATTTTGGTTTTAGGTGAAAAAAAAAAACCTGAGAGTTAGTAGGTAGGCTTTAAGAATAAAATGTGGAGAAAATGACACAAGAGAAGCTTGTGATGTAGTGGCTAAGTGACGCCACTTAGGGAGCAAGGGAGTGACGCCAAAAAAAAAGGAAGGAGGTCCAAGGTTTAAGTCTTGACTCTTGCATTTTGGTTTTCTTTTTATATGGACTTTAGAATTTGGCCATAGATTTATATTTAGTTGCGCATGATGTTGGACACAAGGAGTTAGTTGGTAAAGTGGCTAGCGGCGTTGATTATGCTACAGGGGAGCCTGGGTTCGAATCTCATGACAAGCAAGGGAGTATTTATTTTGCGGATTGGACGGGAAGAGTTTGAGTTGGATTTAAACTCTACTGACGAAGGGATCCCACATTGGAAAGATACAAAGAAGGAAGGTGAGAAGCTATCTATATATAGAGCTGCCTAGGAGGAAAAGGAGCATACCTGGTTGGCATTGGTCATAGGAGTGGTGCTCGGAGCGCAGTTTAGCAGCTTCAGATTCCTATCAGGTGTGTATTCTCTCTACCCTAGTTGCAGAGCGGCAAATGTCGAAATGCTGGCGACATGGCGATAATAACCACACGAGCGTGCGAGCGCACATGTGGGCTTCAACGCTATATAGTTGAGGCCATCAGTAGCGTTATTATGGGTGTGGGCTCTTGGGCCACGATGGCCCGAAAGGGGCCAAGTGGGCCAAATGGGCCCGGGGGCCCATATGAGTAAATTGGATGATTTAGTAGTAGATAGTGAACTAGACTATGTGAATCTCATATATGTGGCTAGGTTTGGGCTGAATGGGCCACACGAGTGTGTAGGCCCACTTGGGTCGAGAATGGGCCTTAGGCCCATTTGCATTATTATCTCTATTTCAAATACTTGAGTCGTTCGAGGCAACAGTAGACCTTCTGTTGGGTCGTTAACCCCCTGGTTTGCAAAATTACCAAAATACCCCTGATTTGTGAAATTACCGAAATACCCCTAATTTGTGAAATTACTGAAATACCTCTGATTTGTGAAATTATCGAAATACCCCCTATTTGTGAAATTATTAAAATACCCCCTGTTTGTGAAATTATCGAAATACCCCCAGTTTGTGAAATTACCAAAATACCCCCAGTTTGTGAAATTACCAAAATATCCCTAATTTGTGAAATTATTGATATATCCCTAATTTGTAAAATTACTGTTTTAGCCCTAAACGATAAAATGACTGTTGTACCCTCGTGGTAGTACTAGCATTTTATGTGTTAATTGAATGATTGATTATGTTTGAGATACACTGCATATAGGTATTAATTATGAGTAGAATTACCGAACTACCCCTTAAGGGTAGGATTATCGGAATACCCTTACAGGTAAAATGACTGATTTGCCCTTATAGGTAAGTGATTGGCTTGTGCTATGATATGACTGGTTTGGCTATGGTTGTATGATTGATATGCTTTAATTACATGTTTAAATGATTTTTATTGAGCATGGCCATTCTGCATACACGTGTAATGATTCAGCATGACATACACAAAATATTGCATGGGGTTGGGTTATTGATGATCGAGGAAGTGTATATCGATGGCTCTGCACATTCTGTATAATGGCTATATGCCAACCTAAATATGGCTCTGTGCCATCTTGATTATGGCTTTGTGCCAATCGTATTTACCCAAGGCTGTGTGCTAATTATATTATCGTCGTTGATGGCTATGTGCCAAGCATAATACAGTTATTGATGACTCTGTGTCAATCATATTTACCCAGGGTTGTGTGCCGATTATATTATTTCTGTGGCTCTGCCACATATATCGGTGACACTGTCACACTAAAGGATGGCTTGGTGCCTCATTATCGTATCGGTGATTTGATCACATGTTGATCGATGGCTAGACCACGTTATATTGACTTTGAGCAGTGTGTCTGTCAGCATGATTGCCAAAGAGGTGTGTAGAGGATGGAGGGTTGATTGTAGAAATCCCCACAGGTGTGTTGAGGATGGACTTATGGAGCGGAGTGTAGAGAATGGAATACTAGGTTGGGCTGGGTTGCATTGCATTCACTATTTATGCCATGTTGTTAGGGCTACGGCCCAGTTCGACTCGTATGGGCTTCGGGCAATTTCATTACTGTGAGAGCTAAGGCTCAATGTGCTTCTGTGGGCTTAGGCCCAGTTATCGTTCGTATAGGGGACTCTCTGCTTAATTTTACATGTAATTCCTAGCTTTGTGGATTTGGAGCAGAGGTGAACTTTGTGGTGGCCATACATCGTAGCTTAATAAATTTTGTTTTGCGGTACTATATATTTTATTTAAATTTGGGTTTTTTTTTGTAATAAGGCCTTTGGTATTTTGTTTTGGTTTTAGCTTTTAATTCGGTTACTGCTTATAAAATTTGAATGCTCAATTTGGGACTTTCTAAAATATTAATAACAGTTTTTCTATAATGTTAATACACGGTTTACAAACTATAATGGATAAAACTCTTAATTTTCTTAACGTTGATAACTCTTTTCAAAATATCGCATGTCTACAATAATTTAAATGTCGTTTTTCTAAAACTCGTTGAGTTGGATTAATAATAAACAAGATCATCGAAAATAGCAACGGAAATGTTTTTGCAAAGAGAACTATAAAACAAATTGGATTTTTTTCACAAGCAACAAAACTTGATATTTTTAATGAACGCGTAGATTCTTTAACAACCTTTCCATGTGACATGCCAAGATCCATCGTAACGTCTAGGCCGGGTTTAGGGTGTTACAATCTGATTAGCCCTTTTCCTTATACTCGCTTGATAGTCGATCTCCGAATGAAATCCAATCACTTCATGATTTTTATTTCCAAAAGAGTCCCTTATTACTGATGACTCCTTTGAGCTCAGTCTACAATTTTTTCTCTGACTCAATAAGCTTTATTGAGCAATATCTCTCAAGACACCATTGAATCCCACCAATCTGTGGCAGTAAAATCTGTTTTCTCTTAAGAATGTTGCCAAAAACCTCCTTATTCCATTTCTTCACAGCATCTACAAAATTCCTTACAGAGCCCTCCAATTGTTCGCCATTACCCCAATTCTCATTAACAAAATGACCAAAATCGCAATAAAAAGCCAAGTGCTCAAAAATTGAAACAGGCGAGGGGGTTTTAAAGTATCATTCTAATCAAATTGAATAGTTAATGGGCAATGATTGGATTTAATATTTTAAGGTGATAAACCATCGTGTTAGGAATCAAATTATCCCATTGGTAATTGCATAGTGCACGATCAAGGCGTTCAAACGAAGGATCTCTACTCCAAGTAAACCTTGAAAACCAATATTCTTTAGACTATAATCAAAGCAAAACTATTGGAAGAGAGGGCAGGTACATCTATTTCTCCTCGAGCCACATTGTTCATCTTTATTAAGCATCGCATTGAAATCTCCTGCTAGCATCCAAGGAGCCTTAATGTTCTAGGATATATTACCAAGCTCATCCTATAACTCCTTCCTCAATGACTGTCGAGGGCTCCCATAAATCCCAGTGAACAAACGCAATCATGCAAACCCAAAAATTTCACTTTTAAGTGCACAAATTAAAAATTGTTAACTTCCATGGTCACATTAACAATATCTTTCCACAAAATCCAAACTCCCCCAAAGAAGCCATTAGCTTCGACTCTATGAAAATTTGGAAATCTAATCTTCTTATAACACATTCTGCCTTAATACCAGTAACCCTGGTTTCACCATATTTGGATCAAAGTCATACAAATATTCCTTTAAAAATCTGTGAAATGTTGGATTTTCAGCACCCTAGTAGTTTTACACAACAATATCAGCTTTCATAGAATATATATATTAAACCAAACCTGGATCGGGACATTTAGTCTAAAGAGGCGTCTATCCCCACTATACCTACCTCATCATCCATAACATTCTCGCTATGAACCTCCAAAATTTGTTTTAACTCTGTATGCCTTGGCTTGGCTTGCTAACAAATTTTCATTCGATTTCCTATACTGTGTTCGCTAGGTTCCAAACTTCTCACTAAACCTTTAACTGCTTCCTCTAAAGGAATTGATAACTCCTTTTGTGATTTTGTTCTTCAATGAAACTGGTAACGAATGGGGAAATTACATTTGTAAATCCAAAATTTTCATTAAGATTAGAAGCCCTAACAGTACCCTTATTCGAGCTTCTATTTTCTATCAAATTCACTACATAATGGTGTTTGAGATCAAACAGCATAAGCCCATTTGAGTTCCCTCCACTTCTAATTTCTAGCCTAAACATTGACCCAACATCCTTATTGCCCAAACCAGATCCCGACCCATCCTTTCGAATTCCCAACTTTACACCCATTGGCCCATTTATAAGTAGTTTTTATTTCTTGGGCTTATTTGCAACTTGTAATCCCTTTTCTTTTGAGCTCTTGTTCTCAGTTACATCCCTCCGTGATTTGTCTCTTGTTTCTACCCTATCTTCACTAATACTATCCCCATTATTATTTCCCAAAGAAACAACCTTTATCCCACGTTCAATATTCTACTTACTAAATTTAAAGGGTCTGAAACTAGTGCCTATAATCCATCATTCACCTCCCCAACTTTAGAAAGAACATTAAACGTAGATATAACTCAATTATTTCCCTAAAATTGTCCAGATCCTGTTACTCACTGGCATTGCTGATGTAACACCCCAAACCCAGCCTAAACGTTACGACTGGATCTGGCATGTCACATGAAAGGAATATCTAAAAACTGTGCATTCGTTAAAAAGTTCGTGTTCTTTATAATTGTTGTGAAAAATCGAGTTTAAGTAATTTTGAATAAGAAACGGTTTATTATCATTTTAGGAAAATCCAATATTGATCATTTAATAATACGCAGTAACCAAATTGAAAGCTGAAACCAAGTAAAATACCCAATACCTTATTACATAACAAAAACCCAAATAAAAATAAGTTCAAATAAAAGAAACGGATTTACAATTAAACATATGTATGGCCTCCATAAGTCCACCTCAGCTCCCAAATCCGCGATCTAATGATTACCTGTAAAAATTAACTAAGGGGTGAGTCATCGAGACTCAGTGTGTAAATCCCCATCCAACGGGTGTTAAACCCTTCCACAATTTCATATAAAAATATGAATGTCATGCACCCCAAAACCTAACCATCCGAAACTCCCGATTCTACCCCGTGAGGTACCAACCCACTGGTGGTGCCAAACCACTGGTGACCCAAAGTCACTGATATCAATAATAATGTGGTGCCAAACCACTGGTGACCCAAAGTCACGAATAATCCATATGTGGGGCCAACCCACGTTGTGATACCAAATCACTAGCAACAATCCCGTTTATCAAATGTGGGGCCAACCCACTGTGGTGCGAAGCCACTGGGACGAGTCGCTATGAGGTGCCAAACCTCTGGTGACCCAAAGTCACAAAATATCAATATCCAAGTGTGGGGCCAACCCACGTGTGATACCAAATCACTGGCGACGATCCCGATATGTCAACTGTGGGGCCAACCCACTGTGGTGCTAAGCCACTGGGACAAGTCGCTATGAGGTGCCAAACCTCTGGTGACCCAAAGTCACGAATATCAACTGTGGTACCAAACCCTTTGGTGGTGCTAAACCACCGGTGACCCAAAGTCACAGATATCAATCTTCCCCCTCCTCTCATCATACCCATGTAATATGACATAATAATTCGTGTATGCAGTATGACATGTATGCAAATCATATATCAAATAACGTATGAAACAAATTACCATCATAATCAGAATAATAATATACAACATAATCAATCTAACCAACCTCTAAGGGTATAACAGTAATTTTACCTACCAAGGGTATTTTCGTAATTTACACACCAAAGGTATTTTCATAATTTACCTACCAAGGGTATTTTCGTAATTTACCTACCAAGGGTATTTTTGTAATTTACACACCAAGGGTATTTTCGTAATTTACCCACCGAGGGTATTTTCGTAATTTACCCACCAAGGGTATTTTCGTAATTTTGCACCTGCAATGGCCCTCCCGAAGGTCTAATGTTACCCTGAGCGACTCGGCTACCATTTCCAGTCGTCACTAGACTATTGGGCTTAAAACCCAATTTTGGCCCATTCGGGCCCACACGCTCGTGTGGCCCACTTAACACAAATCTAGCCACGTATATAGGTTCCATCTAGTCTAGTTCACTATATACTATATCATCATACAATTTATTCTAATTGGGCCCATGAGCCCATTAGGCCCACTTCAAACCCATTCATGCACCCAAGCATTTCAACCTACAAGAATACTACTGATGGCCTCAACTATCGCGTGAAGCCCCACACTTGCGCTAAATGCGACTCGTGTGGCTACTATTACTGTGGATCGACACTTGGCATTTGCCGCTCTACAACTAGAGTAGAGAGAGTTACACACCGATAGGACTCGGTGTTAAACATGCGATGTGACCACTCCGTGCCCAAACGCCCACCAAGGTCTCTTAACTCTCCTCTTGGAATGCTCTTTATATAGCTAGCTCTTCACCTTCCTTCTTTGTATCTTTCCGATGTGGGATCCTCCGTCAAGAGAGTTTAAATTCAATGAAACTCTTACCGTCCAATCCGCAAAATAAATACTCCCTTGCTTCTCATGAGATTCGAACCCAGACTCTCTTGTAGCATAATCCACGCCGCTAGCCACTTTACCAACTAGCTCCTTGTCTCTTAAACCATGCGCAACTAAATAGAACCCTATGTCTAAGGTCTAAATTCATTTAATAAAAATAATCTAAAAGGAATGCAAACGCTACAACTAGAACCTTGGACCTCCTTCCTTCCTTGCAGCGTCATTCCCTTGTCCTTAAGTGGCGTCACTTTGCCACTACACCACACACTCCACTTGTGTCATTTTCCTCCACATTTTATTCTTAAGGCCTACTAGCCAACCTCCAGGGTTTTTTCACCTAAAACCAAAATTTTTCCTAAGGCCTAGCTTGAACCCGGACTTCATAGAAGCCCCCTAGCCTTCCAAACTCACTTATCTAATTGGTCCAACTTGTATTTAAGCCGATCTCATGTTCTCCAAAAAATTTAAACGCTACTACGCCTAAGGCCCATTGGGCTCAATCCTACTAGGCCCAATTTCAGGATATTACAAATCTACCCTCCTTAAAGAAATTTCGTCCTCGAAATTTCCAACTACTAACAGTCACATATCCTAACCCACCACACTACGCTCTTCACAAGACTCGATCTTAATAAAACTAATATACTTTCTAACTAAATCTTGGAACCCCTTCACATAACCAACTATCTACCACAAAGCAATGATATTTTCACACATACATACAATTCTTATATTCAAGCATCACATACACACATCGTAGAATAAATACAATCATTCCGCATATACCAGAATATAGTAAAAAGGAAACCTACGGATTTGGTGCCGGAGACTAGGGTGCCATACTTACAGAAAAGATATATATATTTTCTAAACCATCCTTTAAAAACATTTTTGAACCCAAACCCAGAGCCAAGTTTTTGAACCTTGGCTCTGATACTAAAATTGTAACACCCCAAACCCACCTAAACGTTACATTTGGATCGGCATGTCACATGAAAGGAATATCTAAAAAGCGTATGCTCGTTAAAAGTTCGTGTTCTTTATAGTTGTTGTGAAAAATCGAGTTTAAGTAATTTTGAATAAGAAACGGTTTATTATCATTTTAGAAAAATCCCATATTGATCATTTAATAATAAGCAGTAACCAAATTGAAAGCTGAAACCAAGTAAAATACCCAATGCCAAAAACCCAAATAAAAATAAGTTCAAATAAAAGAAACGGATTTACAATTAAACATATGTATGGCCTCCATGAGTCCACCTCAGCTCCCAAATCCGCGATCTAATGATTACCTGTAAAAATTAACTAAGGGGTGAGTCATCAAGACTCAGTATGTAAATCCCCATCCAACGGGTGTTAAACCCTTACACAATTTCATATAAAAATATGAATGTCATGCAACCCAAAACCTAACCATCCGAAACTCCCGATTCTACCCCGTGTGGTACCAAACCACTGGTGGTGCCAAACCACTGGTGACCCAAAGTCACTGATATCAATAATAATGTGGTGCCAAACCACTGGTGACCCAAAGTCACGAATAATCCATATGTGGGGCCAACCCACATTGTGATACCAAATCACTGGCAACAATCCCGTTTATCAAATGTGGGGCCAACCCATCGTGGTGCGCGGCCTTTGGACGAGTCGCTATGAGGTGCCAAACCTCTGGTGACGCAAAGTCACAAAATATCAATATCCAAGTGTGGGGCCAACCCACGTGTGATACCAAATCACTGGCGACGATCCCGATATGTCAACTGTGGGGCCAACCCACTGTGGTGCTAAGCCACTAGGACAAGTCGCTATGAGGTGCCAAACCTCTAGTGACCCAAAGTCACGAATATCAACTGTGGTACCAAACCACCGGTGACCCAAAGTCACAGATATCAATCTTCCCCCTCCTCTCATCATACCCATGCAATATGGCATAATAATTCGTGTATGCAGTATGAAATGTATGCAAATCATATATCAAATAACATATGAAACAAATTACCATCATAATCAGAATAATAATATACAACATAATCAATCTAACCAACCTCTAAGGGTATAACAGTAATTTTACCTACCAAGGGTATTTTTGTAATTTACACACCAAGGGTATTTTCGTAATTTACCTACCAAGGGTATTTTCATAATTTACCTACCAAGGGTATTTTCGTAATTTACCTACCAAGGGTATTTTTGTAATTTACCCACCAAGGGCATTTTCATAATTTACCCACCAAGTGTATTTTCGTAATTTACCCATCAAGGGTATTTTCGTAATTTTGCACCAGCAATGGCCCTCCCGAAGGTCTAATGTTACCCTGAGCGACTCGGCTACCATTTCCAGTCTTCACTAGACTATTGGGCCTAAAACCCAATTTTGGCCCATTCGGGCCCACACGCTCGTGTGGCCCACCTAACACAAATCTAGCCACGTATATAGGTTCCATCTAGTCTAGTTCACTATATACTATATCATCATACAATTTATTCCAATTGGGCCCACGGGCCCATTAGGCCCACTTCGGCCCATCGCGACCTAAGCAGCCCCAACCTACAAGAATACTACTGATGGCCTCAACTATCGCATCGAAGGCCCACACGTGCGCTCGTACGCTCGTATGGCTACTATTGCCGTGACTGGCACTTCGGCATTTGCCGCTCTACAACTAGAGTAGAGAGAGTTACACACCGACAGGACTCGGTGTTAAATCGCATTGCGACCACTCCCCGTGCCCAATCGCCCACCAAGGTCTCTTAACTCTCCTCTGGAATGCTCTTTATATAGCTAGCTCTTCACCTTCCTTCTTTGTATCTTTCCGATGTGGGATCCCTCCGACAGTAGAGTTTAAATTCAACTGAAACTCTTACCGTCAATCCGCAAAATAAATACTCCTTGCTTCTCGTGAGATTTGAACCCAGACTCTCTCAGTAGCATAATCCACGCCGCTAGCCACTTTACCAACTAGCTCCTTGTGTCTTAAACCATGCGCAACTAAATATAACCCTATGTCTAAGGTCTAAATTCATTTAATAAAAATAATCTAAAAGGAATGCAAACGCTACAACTAGAACCTTGGACCTCCTTCCTTCCTTGCAGCGTCATTCCCTTGTCCTTAAGTGGCGTCACTTTGCCACTACACCACACACCCCACTTGTGTCATTTTCCTCCACATTTTATTCTTAAGGCCTACCCGCCAACCTCCAGGGTTTTTTCACCTAAAACCAAAATTTTTCCTAAGGCCTAGCTTGAACCCGGGACTTCATAGAAGCCCCCTAGCCTTCCAAACTCACTTATCTAATTGGTCCAACTTGTATTTAAGCCGATCTCCTGTTCTCCAAAAAATTTAAACGCTACTACGCCTAAGGCCCATTGGGCTCAATCCTACTAGGCCCAATTTCAGGATATTACAGCTGACGTCGTTGCTGACGATCAACCACCATCCACTCTCTGAACTCCTCTTTTTCCACCCTTTCTTGAACACCTAGACTATCCCCTTCCTAATTTAAAGATTTTTTCCATGTAAATTCTCCCTATTACCTTCTAGACCCTTCTCTAGAGAAACATGGGGACATACATCCTTCAAATGTCCAAACCTCCCACAATGGAAGCAATTTGACGAAAGAGACTCATACTCAATTTGATGAATTTTGCTCGCGATCTAGATCTTTGAAACTAGAGGTTTGGACAGATTCACTTGCACCGCAAACTGTGCGAACTGGTCCCGAGATCCTTTGTCCATTAGGAAGTCAATTTTAACTACCTTTCCAATCAAACTCCCAATCTCTTATAGTAAAATCCTTTTGTATAAAGCTTTAGAAAGCACTAGAATGCAAACCCAAGCCACAACATATTGAGGAAATGCCTCAAGAGTTGAAAATTGAGTTAACCAAGGTTGAACAACCAGATAGTTTCAGAAGATAACCCAGGGACCCTTTGAAACAACATTAATGTAATCCAAATCGGATCCAAATAATAGTCATTATTGATTCCCATTAATTGGAATCTAATAGTTGGTTTCTGTAACACCCTATACCCGGCCTGGACGCTAAGCTAAATACCGAGATGCCACACCACTATCTCACATCGATTTCATTGTAATTATCAAATTTGAAATATATGCAGTTTCATTTTACTTTAATTACTCTAGCATTTATGATAATATCAAGTCATACAAACTTAGTTTAGCGTTTCATCATACTAACATATGACAAAAAATCATAAAATGTACATATCTCAAGCATTGAGACCATTTAGCAAATTTTCCCAAAAATGTTTTGTAGGTATCGATACCACATTTATGTTATCGATAATTCCTTTCAATGGTATTGATACCACCTGGAAAATCAATACTGAACTAGCATTCTATTTCTCGCCAAATTTTAAAACATCAAAAAATATTGGTACCTTTCACAAGTTATCTATAATTACACCCCGAGTATCTATATTCAAGGTAAGGTATCAATACCAAATTGGTATTCTAACTACCTGCACATTCAAAAATATAGAGGTATCATTTTAAAACCCCTAATATTGATACCTCTGTTTCAGATTACAAAAATTCAACACGTAAGAGCATTGAAGTCATTCAAGCTTAATCCATAAACATCACGTTTCATTCACCTAGTCATATAAGCATCAAAATGTCTAAAGCAATAGCCCAAATACCATATCTAAGTCCACATGCTTCCAAACATACATAATAAGCAAATAATCCCAAATACGTGTTAACAATCCGATATAAAATATCTACCACATTGCCTTTTTATTCCCTAGAATAAAAATAAGCAAAATACTTATTATAATGAATAAAGAATGGCTTGGATCAATCCTTCGATGACCACACCGCTCATAGCAGGAGCGCAACTACTTTAAAAAGGACAAAATGGAGTGGGTGAGCTTAACAAGCTCAATGAATGCCTAGAACAACCACTACGCAAACAAGTCATCACGCATCAACCAAACAATATATAACATATTCTCAAAACGTCGTTAACTAAGTGTCATAATTCACATATTTAGTCATATTCCATTCATTCTTTTACACCTTATTTATACAGATGTTTAGGCATACATATATCAATATTTCGAAACATATCAATCACATATAAGCATATATAGTTACATATAATCACATTTAGTCATAGTGTATGATAATTTGGCTCTTGAGTTTATGAAACATAAGTGGACTCTATCACCACTCATTGGATACACGGATCTCCAATACACCACATAGACTCGAAGAGTCAAAAATATCCCATAAGCAAAGCATATAGTTAACACCCTCCAACACACCACACATACATATCCCAGTGAATGGAGCTTGGCTCACATTTCCTTATGTCTCCAAAACTGTCCCTAGGCCTCAGCGCCTCATATATCACAACACAAATAAGTGAGTACTCAAAATCCTATAGCATGCCAACTATATCCAACAGTTTCATCAAATCAAAAGGCCAAAATATCCATAATGTCATAAAATATTACTTACCGATTATCTGTACGTATTCACTGCATAATCATATCATTATCACATTATACATACTTTCACATGGCATGAATAACATACCCTTTATATTTAGCATCACAACAATCATCACAACATGTTCATTTTCATCACATCATAATTCTGTTTATCACAATTCACAAACATATTTAGCATAGGTAAAAGAACACTTACACTTGGAACTTAGAGGAGGGGTTTAAGCTACCTGTAAGTTCGTAAAATACACAACGAATCACCTACAAGTAATGATTCTAAAACACTCACAGAAATATTCACTTTTGCTGAAAAATCGAAAGCTTAAACAGGCTTCCATATGCCTTTATCTCTACTTGTTGAAGGTCCTATTGACTCCAACACTTCAACAAGACAAACCATACATATACTTAGTCAAAAATCAGTCAATAACTCACCCCAAACAACCACAAACACAAGCCTAAGCTATAGTCTTTTCTAACCAAAACCTTTAGTACAATAAACTTAAATTTTGAATATCTTAGTCTAAGCTTAGTCTTTTTGCATGAAACAAATTCCATTCATAAACATATTTATCAATGACTAATTGCCAACCTTTAAAGTTCACAAAACTATGCATTTTAAGGTATTGAAATTTTTCGACAAGTTTTGGCCATTACAATAAAAATTCATTAAAACCCGAAAAATCCTTGATGAAACTTTGAAGTTACTTTAGAAAGCTTCTAATTAGGTTCAAACTATTTTAAAAACACTTTAAAATAAAGTTTTTATCCACCAACTCAAAATTCACCATTAAAGGCTCAATTTTCGGCTTTAATCAAAACTTGCAACTTAACAACTAAAAATTCAGTTTCAAAGACCCAATAACATTAAAAACTAATGAAAATGCGAATGGTTACCTTTAGTGAGAGGTTAACGAGTTTTTGATGCAAAAATAGAAAACCCACAAGTGGAGAAGATGATGAAATTGGTGAGATTTTTGGGTAAGTTTTTGAAGATTTAGATAGTTTTAATGCTTGGAAATGAAAAAAATTCAAAGTATTATAGTTTGCGAGTAAAAATCATTTAAGATAGTGAGGAATAACAAGGGATGGCAACAATAAGAAGGTGGGAAGAAGCATTGGTGAAAATAGCTGTGAATGGGGGTTTATGAGGTTAATTTTGAAAAATTATTTTAATTGCTTCATAAAGACTCACAGTTTTTACCCTTTTACAAATCAGTCCATTTTTTTAAAATTAAAGACATTTAAAACTCATTTCTAAAAATTGATTTAACTTTACGAAAATAATTGTCTAAAACATTATCGAGTGACAACCTTACAAAATTCCGAGCTCATATAGACCAAAATTCCTAGAATTCTCATAAAACTCCTATGCATTATTTTGGGATGTGATAGTTTCCCCAACACACACACCTTGTGGAACAAGGTGTTGTATCCAATTTTCCTTTCTAACAACATAACTACTAGTCTCTTCAACATACTTTCTTCAATAAGTCCATAAACCTTGTCTGAAAACTCAATTGAATGCATTCTATTAACAACGCCTTTCCTCACATCATCCTTTCGAAGAAAAAATTCATCCATTTCCCACTCATCATCCATGGTGTTATTCATGGAACCTGTATTCTGAACAACATCCCTAAACGATAACGATTTGTATGTCCCATCACCCAGGGTTTCCAAATCTCCTCCTTCATCCGGTAGCTCCTCCTCTTAATTCCTAACTTTCTTCGTAACCCTACCTGACACAATTTCAGTTTGTTCACTCATTGTAATAACCCGATTATGACCTTATTCAAAACGGTGGTTTCAAGACCACGAATCTGAGTTAAAAAAATATTTTAATATTATTTTTTATATCTATGATATATGTTCGAGCATGTGTTAAAATATCGTGGATTAATTTGACTGTTTGTGTGTTCAATTCAAGAAAAAGGACTAAATTGTATAAGTGGTAAAAGTAGCTTTCTTCTTGAATGAGTGGTTAAATTGGTATGTCTTTCTATAAGGGAGGATTTAAGTTGTAAATTAACCAAATCTCATGTTAGTGGACGGCATTATGTTGATTTGATGTATTTTGTATTTGTTTTTATAAATTAAGGTTATAATAATATATGTTTTATATTAGAACCTTAGTATAATAAAAACATAAAAAGAAAAAGATGCATGTTCATCTTTCATCTTTCATCTTTTTTTCTTCATCACCGGAGCTAAAAAGAGAAAAGAACTCAAACTCATAAAACATTCGGCCCTTGCATACTTAAATTGAGGTATGAAACTAGCTCAATTTTTAATAATTTTACATTTTGAGATCATTGCTATGTGATTTAGTTAGCCCATACTCAAATTTTTGATTTGGTTGTATAATTCGTGTATTACCATTGATGGAAACTTGATGTTTGTGTTATTTGATGATAGAAAATGATATATATTTGTTAAATTAACAAGTTTATCTTTAAAGCTATTGATGAAATTTAGTAATATGGATTGATTTATAAAAATAATTTTTTTGTAAGGACTAAATGGCAAAATAAATGAAAGGAGTGAGTTTCTATAGGGACTATAAGTATTCGGCCCTCAATAAGTGTGGTTAAATTTTAGATATTTTGTGTTTTGTGCAATAGGGACTAAATTGTAAAAATTATAAATGTTAGGGGTAAAATTGTAATTTGAATAATTATGTGTTTTTGGGTTAAATTGAATGAAAATATATTTTAATGAGCTTAATTTTGAATTATTTAAATCAAGAACAAAAAGAGGCAGGATTAGATCGGGGAAAGGCAAAGTTGAATGAATAGTAGGAAAACCCTAATCCGTCGATTTTAGAGGTAAGTTTTTAAGCAATCGGATTAGATCGAATTATTTCTATAATAAAATGTACATGTTCAAGTGAATTAATAGATTTAATTTTCAGATTGTCGAATGAGGTATGGAAATAATTTTGAGTGTTAGCCGAATGTGGTTTTTATATATATATATATGTATATATGTATAACCATTGAATAATTGAGTTGGACGAATATATGTTCATGTATTAAGGGATAGATATATAAGGAAATGGAACAAGAGTAGTATTGGTAATTGAATATGCGGATATGTATGTATATGTATATTAGATCATGCCGAATGTGATGACATGAGATAAGAGAAATGAGATGTTAGTGAACCTTTAAATATATGTGTACATACGAATGAATATGATATTGTATGTGTATTTGGATTTGAGAAAAAAATATACGGGTTATTGGGCACTATGTGTGCAAACTAAAATACCGAGCACTAAGTGTGCGAAATCTGTAACAGTCTGAATTTGACCCTAATCGGAATGGTGATTTTGGGACCACGAATACGAGTCTAAAATATATTTAAATGATATATTCTATGCGTATTATATGTGATTTAATGTGTGTGAAAGTTTTGTAGAAAAATTTAACCGTTTGTGTGTTCAATTTTACAAAAAGGGCTAAATCGCATAAAGTGTAAAAGTTGCATTCTATAGTGGAAAGTGCTTAAATGAGGATGGCTTTTTAATATGAGGTATTAAATGGGTAAATAGCCCATTTTTACGTTAGTGGGTGGCATATGACAAGATTAACCTTAAGTTTTATATTATATAATTTTATATAATAAGGTTATAATAGTAAATGATTAAATGTCATAATATATGTTAAATAAAACATAAAAGTATGGCAATTATCATCTTTTATTTTGCTTGGCTGAATATTGAGAAAGAAGAATGGTTTGAATTCTTTTGATTTTCGGCATTTAGAAGCTTAAATTCAAGGTTAGTTTGATTTTGATTTTTGTTAATTTTTACGTTTTTGAGATCGTTGCTTCGAACAATAGCTGACCCATGTTAGAATTTTTAAAAATAAGCATGCTTGATGTTCAGCCATTGTTATGTTCTTATGGTTTTTGATGTTTTATGATTTTATATTAAAGATATGTTAAAGATTAGTATGTTTTGTATTGGAAGTTTTGGTGAAATTGAGTATTTAGGGCTAATTTGTAAAAATAAATTTTTAGAGGGGCTTATTTGCAAAATAAATTAAAGAAATTGACTTGTATAGTCCCTATGCATATTCGGCCCTTGAGTAGTATTGAGAAATTTTATGTATTTTGTGTTTTATGCAAATAGGACTAAATTGTAAAAGTGTGAAACATTAGGGGTAAAATGGTAATTTCCCATTTATGTGCTTTGGGACTAAATTGAAATGAAATATACTTGAATGAGTTTATTTTTGATATGTTTAGAGCAAGAACAAAGAAAAACAGTTTTGGATCGGGGGAAAACGAAGGTTGTCGAATAGTCGATTTAAGTTACCGTTGATAATCGAGGTAAGTCCTTAAGCAAGTATATGTTAAAGCATTAATTGTTAACATATTAAATGATAATATTTAATAATTTAGAGTATAAATTTATGTGATGGCCAAATGTGGTATTATGTATTATTGGATTGACTTTATTTTGTTTTATAGTAATATGAATAATTAAGTTCGGTTGATATGTGGAAGAAATACGAAGTATACGAAATGTTATGAATTTAGCACAAAGTAATGTGAAATGAATGGTTAATAATGTTGATATTCGAGCTTCGAGACTAGTAGGCCTTGTGCCGGCGAGTTATATCGGGCTTAAAGCCTAGCAGGCCTTATGCCGATGATCTATTTCAGGTAAATGCCTAGCAGGCCTTGTGCCGGTGAATATGTCAGGCTTGAAGCCTAGCAGGCTAAATGTCAGTGTTTTAAATCTCACACTTCAAGTCTAGCAGGCAAGGTGCCGGTGTATGGGATTCGAATTAGTGCACAACTTGTTATATGCTGGTGAGTTTTCGATTCCCAAACTTTAGTTATGAAATGGTAAAGTTATGAAACAATCATGCAAGTTTAAGTTTATGAAAGAAACTTACGAGTTTGGCTATAGGGTATGTACTAAGCATACTTTAATGTTATGATTATATGCCATGATGATAAGTAAATGAAATAGTGAAAGAAAGTGTTATACATATGATGGATGGAATTTGATGTATATATATACTATGATGAATTTGGTTGTAGATAATCATGAAAGAAGTAAGTATTTGTACAAGAATAATTATAAACATAAGGGGTTAACGGTATTTGTAAAGGTATATGAATATGTATGAATTGAGTTATATATATACATTTAGCAACGGTGTGACTTGGTGAGTAAATGGAAGTAGAAAGATTAAATGAGGTAGAATATTTGGCTATAATGCATTTACAAATTAAGCTATGCTTATTCAATGTTATGAAATGGCTGTCTATAATGCTTTGTTAATTGATTGTTTTAATAAGTTTGCATAGGACTTATTAAGCTAGTAAGCTTACTCTATGTGTTAAATGATTTGTTTTATAGATTTTGGTCAAGCTATGGGCTCGGAGGATCGTCGGTGAAGTCAACCACACTATCATCCCTTTTTGGTACTTTAAACTAGTTATTTTTGAATTAAAGGCATGTATAGGCTAGTTAAGTGTTGGAATGATGTTTTGTATATATATAATAGCCATGCGAAAAGGGCTTAAACATTTGTTATATGTTCGGTTCTATTTACTATTGACTATGTGATTGAAGTGTTTGGTTTCAACGATTTGGCTATAGGTTGTTTCTTTATTTCAAGCTTATAGATTATGAGTTCCATTTGAATTCTTGCTTGTACTATTAATGTTTGTGTTAAATTGGTCAGGTGTTTCGGCATTTATGATAACCTTTGCATGTATAATTCAAGGTAGGCATATGTTAGTAGAGCATCATTCGGAATTTATGTATGTGTGTCAACTTTAGTTGATTTACGAAGTATGAATTACATTGAATAATGCATGTATGTGTATTCGACCAAACTTAGGTGATAATTGCAAAGGTAGTTGACATGTTTACAAGAGTTTAAGTTCATAGTCGAATATAGAAAATGTGCATAAGTATGATGTATACATTTTTATGTATATTTGGCTTGTGAGATTGCTTAAGTTGATTGTTTGCATGAAACAACCAAGCTCGGTTTGTGCTAAGTAATGAACATGAAATGTTATAAATAAAACCTGGTATATTCGGCCAAATACATAAGTATGTATGTGATGTGCAATAAGTTGAATATATTCAGTTAGTTTTATGCTATATGAAATTGGGTTTTAATAGAAAGTATTATACATTGACATTCGAAGTATACTCATTTGGTTAATTAGTGCGAATAATTTAGTTGTTTATATATTTCATAGATCAAGATCATTTTGATAAATGTGGCGTATAAAATCTATATTGTTATGTGATATTGTAGTAATATACATTATATGGTCATTTTATGTTCATCGATGATTATATCGTATATGACTTGGATTAATGTAACAAGTATGTGATATATATATATGCGAATTGTGTGTTTATGATTAGATTACTTAACAAAGATGATCTACTAAGAATAAATTGATTGAACTGAAGTCTGAAATTACATGGTAATACCCGTAACCCTAATCTGGCAATGGATATGGGTTAGGGGTGTTACAAAATCGGTCGAATGGAACTATGTGTGCAGAAAATGAGTAATGGCACTAAGTGTGCGATACATTACTAAAAGATGGCACTATCTAGAAGATGGCACTATGTGTGCGAAAAATGAGTAATGGCACTAAGTGTGCGATACATTACTAAAAGATGGCACTATGTGTGCTCTTTCCCAAGTAACGGCACTAAGTGTGCGATACGTTACATGAATTGCACTAAGTGTGCGGAATTACAGATCTCTCAAAACATAAAGTAATGGATGGAGATAACCCAGAGGTGTTACGTAGGTAAGTGATGCATGATAATTGAATAACTTCCTACCAATGAGGTAAGTTATTTTAGTATATGAAACTTTTAGTAATGTAATGTAATCGTTTATCTTTGTGCTTGTTTCGAAATGAATGCATGGCATGTGATCATTCGGTTTGGTGACCCATTAAAGATGGTGGTTGTTGAATGGTGGCAAGTTAAGCATATTTGTGTTTTAGAATTAGTTAATGTTCATGATGGATTGATTATATTACATATTGATTAGTTGTATATCTGTACCATTGCTTAAAACATACTAATCTAAGTAAGCTTATTGTATATGTGTTCATTTGACTATTTTATAGATTTTGAAGCTAAAACTCGAGCTCGGGGATCATCTTCAAGTCAATCACAGTATCCACCATTTTTGGTACCTTTTTGTAAATGAATTTAAAGTCAATGGCATGTATAGCCTAAACTATTTTGGTTTAGATTCAAATGATGTAAATGTGAATGTATTTAAATGCCATTTGAAAATGGCTTTGCTTCTATGCATGAGTTGGGTGAATATGTTTTGGGATGTTATGAATATGATTATGCATTTTCGATTTTAATATAAATTTGATGTGGTTTGCTTGTGTTTCATGAGACTTCGAAAGGTATATTATTTACAAGCTACAAATGAATGTTTATCATATGAATTATAATCTTAAGATGGAAGTTATTTCATATTAGGTTATATGTAATATTGATATTATGATTTTGGTTGAATAAGGTATAAAGTACATTTGGTTGATGGATAAGCATTTAGTTATTTCATGTGCACTTATGTGATAAGCTATGAAAGAAATAGGTTGTACTTTATGCATGTTATAAATGAATTTGATTTATTAATGATCAAAAGAAAACAAACTCTTTGTAAATATTCGGCCATGACATTTATTTAGTTTGAAACTTTAAATTCTTCATTAGATGTTCAAGTGTGTTCAGCCATGAGAAATGAATGGTTAAATTATTGATGTAACATCTAGCTAAGGTGTGCTTATGATATATATATATATATATATATATATGTAATGATCATTGTCGAATGTGATAAGAAACTACGAGGTAAATGAGTTGGTTTGAAATTTATATTTATGGTATATTCGAAGGTGAGATAAGTAGATAGGTCAATGATATAATCATTTGTAGTATCACAATGAGGAATGTACATGATCGAAAGTGATGTATATGTTCAGTAATGATATATGTTTGAATGTATTGTTGATAATAGAAATGAAATAAGTGAATAAGTACCATATGCCTGCCCGGCCTTTGTTTTTTTGAATGACCAAATGAATAGTGATTTGTTAATTGATAGTAATAGTTCTTATAAAGTGCATTGAATTGTGTTTGGTTTAGTAATACCCGTAACCCTAATTTGGCGATGGATACGGGTTAGGGGTGTTACATTTTATGGTACCAGAGCTACGGTTTAGTCAGTTCTCGGACTAACGTAGCACGTGTGAGTCTAGTTATACATGCCATACTTTATAATGTGATAGTGTGATGACTTTTGACAGTGAAATGTGTCTACTTCTTTCTTATAGTAAATGATTCAAGATCCCGAGCGAGGTATAGCTGATGATGTCGAGAGTATGGCGCCTGCTCCCGTACAAGGGACTGCGCCGGAGGAATCTCGATCAGCTGCGAGTAATCCCGATGAGGGGGCTAAACAAGCCTTCTATAGTATGATGAAAGATTGGTTTAGTCAGTATATTCGAGTCAATCTGGCTGCTCAACAACCTCTAAATTCAAACACTTTCCCTGTAGTACCAGTGGTTACCCCGATCGTTAATCTTAAGAAAACAAGGAAGCCTCCGGTTGACCAAATTAAAAAACATGGGGCTCAAGAGTGTAGAGCCGAAGATGATGATGATGCTGAGCAAGCTGGATTTTGGCTTGATAATACCATTCGTGTCTTTGATGAGCTATCATGCACACTTGATGAGTGCCTGAAGTGTGCCATATCATTATTACGGGATTCTGCCTATTATTGGTGGAATACTCTCGTACCGATTGTTCCAAAGGAATGAGTTACCTGGGACTTCTTTCAGACAGAGTTTCGTAAGAAATATATCAGTCAACGATTTATAGACTCCAAACGCAAGGAATTTTTTGAGCTTAAGTAGGTTCGTATAACCGTATCTGGGTTCGAGCGCAAGTTTGTGAGACTTAGTCGCTATGCTCGTGAATGTGTTTCGTCTGAGGCTGTTATGTGTCGAAGATTTGAAGAAGGGCTAAATGAAGATATAAAACTACTGGTTAGTACTCTTGAAATAAATGAGTTCGTAATACTTTTCGAGCGAGCTTGTAACTCCGAGGAGCTGGGGAAAGAAAAATGGAAAGCTGATTTTGAAGCTAGAGACTTTCAAAAGAGATCCGCGGGTAAATTTCCTCAAATGTCAACAATAAAATTCAAGAATGATAGTAGCCGATCTAAAGCTAACACAGGGATTTCTATACGAGAATGACCACCAGTGAGTTCACGGGCTACCTCGATTGCTAGTGTTGGCAATACCCGACTGAATAAGCCCGAGTGTCAACAGTGCGGTAGATGGTATTTTGGTGACTGTTGGGGCAAATCTAATCATTGCACTTGCTACAAGTGTGGTTCGCAGGATCATTTTATTCGGGATTGCCCGGAGACAGCTAAAAAGGGTATTACTCAGAGTGCGAGACCGAGCAGCACTGTAGCTAGAGGTAGACCATCTCGTAATGTGGGAGGCCAGAGTCGTGCTCAGAGGGGGACTTCAAATGCGGCTATTTGATCAGAGGCCCGTGCGCCAGCTAGAGCTCATGCCATTCGTGCCATAGAGGAGGCTTCATCTCCAGATGTTATCACCAGTATATTCACTCTCTTTGATACTAGTGTAATTGCTCTGATTAATCCCGGTTCAACTCATCCGTATGTGTGTGAAACATTAGTATCCAGTAAGACTATACCTATTGAGTCTATTGAGTTTGTGATTCAGATTTCAAACCCCCTAGGTCGGTGTGTACTAGTTGATAAAGTGTGCAAGAATTGCCCTTTAATGATTCGAGACTCATGTTTCCTGGCCGATCTGATGTTGCTACCATTTGATAAGTTTGATATTATTCTTGGTATGGATTGGTTAATCGTACACGATGCAGTAGTGAATTACAGACGAAAGACTATTAATTTGAGGTGTCAGAATAACAAGATAATTCGAACTGAATCTACAAAATTGAATGGGGTACCAGCTGTGATATCTTCGATATTGGCTCGACAGTATTTGAGAAAGGGTTGCGAAGCTTATCTTGCATATGTGATTGATAACAAGGTAACTGAAAAGAAGATTGAATATGTACCAGTTGTTTGTGAGTATCTGGAGGAATTACCAGATTGCCACCTGTTCAGGAGGTAGAGTTTGGTATTGAGTTAGTGCCAGGGACGGCTCGATTTCAATAGCTCCGTATAGAATGGCACCGACTGAATTAAAAAAGTTGAAGGCTCAGTTGCAAGAATTGACAGATAGAGGTTTTGTCCGATCGAGTATCTCTCCCTAGAGTGCGCCAGTCCTATTTGTGAAGAAGAAGGACGAAACTTTGAGAATGTGAATAGATTATCGACAACTCAATAAAGTGACCGTAAAGAATAAATATCCGTTGCCACATATCAATGATTTATTTGATCAGCTTAAGGGAGCTTCAATATTCTCAAAAATTGATCTGAGGTTAGGTTATTATCAGTTGCGAGTTAGAGACTCGGATGTACCAAAGACTACTTTTTAGATGAGATACGGCCATTACGAGTTTTTAGTGATGCCATTCAGACTCACTAATGCCCTACTATTTTCATGGATCTGATGAATCGAGTATTCAGACCGTATCTAGATCGGCTTGTGGTTATGTTCATAGATGACATTCTCATCTATTCACATGACGAAACCGAGCATGCCAAGCATTTGAGACTTGTTTTATAGATTTTGTGTGATAAGCAGTTGTATACGAAATACAGTCAATGTGAGTTTTGGTTGAATAAAGTTAGCTTCTTGGGGCATGTTGTTTCAGCATCAGGCATTCGGGTTGACTTGAGTAATGTTTCAGCTATACTTGGTTGGAAACCTCCGAGAAACGTATCTGAAGTTCAGAGTTTTCTAGGACTTGTTCGATATTATAGACGCTTCGTGAAAGGGTTTTCTATTACTGAAGCTCCGATGACGAAGCTATTACAGAAAGACATTAAATTCGAGTGGTCAGAAAGGTGCCAGAAGAGTTTTGATCAGCTAAAAACCTTACTAACGAAAGCTCCAGTGCTTATTCAGCCAGAGTCGGGTAAGGAGTTCGTTATTTTCAGTAATGCATCTTTAAATAGATTGGGTTGTGTTTTGATACAGGATGGCAAAGTTGTAGCCTATGCCTCGAGACAGTTGAAGCCGCACGAAAAGAACTATCCGACGCATGACCTTGAGTTGGCCGCTATAGTTTTTTGCTTTGAAAATATGGCGTCAGTATCTATTTGGTGAAAAATGTCATGACTATTCGGATCACAAGAGTCTAAAATATTTAATGACTCAGAAGGATCTTAATTTGAGACAACGATGATGGTTGGAGCTATTAAAAGATTATGAGCTCGTGATTGATTATCACCTAGGGAAAGCTAATGTGGTGGCTGACGCACTTAGCTGAAAGTCACTATTTACTCTACATTTAATGAATGCGGATATAGCTATGACTGATGATGGTGTGATTATTGCAGAATTGAAAGCGAGACCACTGTTCGTGCAACATATTCGAGAAGCTCAAGAGGTTGATAATGACTTAATAGCAAAAATGAGTCAATGTGGCTCGAGTGCTGATTCAAATTTTCAGATAGATGCTGAGGGATGTCTACGGTTTATGAATCGGATATGTGTGCCTAAGAACCTTGAGTTGATTCGAATGATTTGTGATGAAACTCATAATAGTAAATTGTCGGTTCATCTGGGTTGTACGAAGATGTATAATGACATGAGACAGCATAACTGGTGGCAAGGTATGAAACGAGATATTACAGACTATGTGTCGAAGTGTTTAGTATGTCAACAAGTAAAAGCCGAGCATCAAGTACCATCGGGACTACTTCAACCAATTATGATACTTGAGTGGAAATGGGATCGGGTCACGATGGATTTTGTATTTGGGTTACCGTTGACGTCGAGTAAAAAAGACTCAATCTGGGTTATTGTTGATAGATTGACAAAATCGGCCCATTTTATTTCGATACGTACAGATTTCTCACTTGATAAGTTAGCTGAGCTGTACATATCTCAGATCGTACGATTGCACGGGGTACCTATTTTTTTGTTTTGGATAGAGATCCGAGGTTTACATCGCGGTTTTGGAAAAAATTGCAAAATGCTCTAGGTACCAAATTACATTTCAGTACTACTTTTCACCCTCAGTCGGATGGTCAATCCGAACATGTTATTCAAATACTCAAGGATATGTTGAGATGTTTCGTTCTTGAGTTTGAGGGTACATAGGAATGATACTTTCCTTTGATTGAATTTGCGTACAATAACAGCTTTCAATCAAGTATCAAAATGGCACCCTTTGAAGCTTTGTATGGTCGTAAATGTTGTACACCTTTATATTGGACTGAGCTAAGTGAAAGCAAGATACATGGGGTTGATTTAATCAGAGAGACTGAGCAAAAGTAAAAGTAATCCGAGAAAGTTTGGAAGCAGCGTCAGATCGTCAGAAGTCTTATGCGGACTTGAAACGTAAAGATATAGAGTTTCAGTTGGGTGATCGAGTATTTTTGAAAGTCTAGCCATGGAAAAAGATACTTAGATTTGGTCGTAAAGGAAAGCTAAGTCCGAGATTTGTTGGACCGTACGAAGTTATTGAGCGTATTGGGCCAGTTGCATACATGCTGATGTTGCCATCTGAGTTAGACAAGATTCACGATTTTTTTCACGTATAGATGCTTCGACGATACAGATCTAATCCTTCTCATGTGATTAGCCCATTAGAGATTGAAATTCAGCCCGATTTATCTTATGAAGAAGAACCGATTCGTATTTTAGCTCATGAAGTGAAAGAATTACGAAACAAGAAAATCTTGTTGGTTAAAGTAATGTGGCATAAGCACGAGGTTGATGAAGCAACTTGGGAACTCGAAGAATCAATGAAAGAATGCTACCCACACTTATTCAATGGTAAGAAAGATTTTCGGGGACGAAAATCCCTTAAGGGGGAGAGTCGTAACAGCCCGATTATGACCTTAGTAGGAACAGTCGTTTCGAGACCACGAATTCGAGTTAGGAAAATATTTTAATATTATCTTTGATATCTATGATATATGTTCGAGCATGTGTTAAAATATCGTGGATTAATTTGACTGTTTGTGTGTTCAATTCAAGAAAAGGGACTAAATTATATAAGTGGTAAAAGTGGCTTTCTTCTTGAATGAGTGGTTAAATTGGTGTGTCTTTCTATAAGGGAGGACTTAAGTTGTAAATTAACTAAATCTCATGTTAGTGGACGGCATTGTGTTGATATGATGTATTTTGTATTTGCTTTTATAAATTAAGGTTATAATAATATATGTTTTATATTATATACTTAATATAATAAAAACATAAAAAGAAAAAGATGCATGTTCATCTTTCATGTTTCTTTTCTTCATCACCGAAGCTAAAAAGAGGAAAGAAATCAAGCTCATAAAACATTCAGCCCTTGCATGCTTAAATTGAGGTATGAAACTAGCTCAGTTTTTAATAATTTTTACGTTTTTGAGATCGTTGCTATGTGATTTAGTTAGCCCATACTCGAATTTTTGATTTGGTTGTGTAATTCGTGTATTACCATTGATGGAAACTTGATGTTTGTGTTATTTAATGATAGAATATGATATATGTATGCTAGATTAACAAGTTTATCTTTAAAACTATTGATGAAATTTAGTAATATGGATTGATTTATAAAAATAATTTTTTTGTAAGGACTAAATGGCAAAATAAATGAAAGGAGAGAGTTTCTATAGGGACTATAAGTATTCAGCCCTCAATAAGTGTGGTTAAATTTTAGATATTTTGTGTTTTGTGCAATAGGGACTGTCAAAACCATTTTTAAAATCGATTTTTAGAAAATGGGAATTGACTTTAAAACAAAAAATGGGAGTCGCCACCAATCTTTTTTACTTAGGTGTGATTAGATCACCTTGTAAAGCGTTTTATTTTAAAAACATATTTAGTCCACAAAACAAGAAAACAAGTTTGGGAGTCGGTTACGTATGAGGAAGGGTTAGCACCCTCATAATGCCCAAAAATTGGTACCAAATCGATAAAATCATGTCCAAATGTTGAAAATAAGAAAATTATAAAATATGATCCTTTTATTTGAAAGAAAACCAAGACTTACCTATCCCAAAGAAATAAAGTACTTTACCCAATAAGATAAGGTATAACATCTCATGACTTTAAAATTAAGCTCGTCTTTCTTTGATGAAATTCCTACCTCGAGACACAAAATGTCGAACCCAATAAATTAAGGCAAAACACTTTGAATTCCCAAGAATAGGTTTTTTATTTTGAAATTGATAAATCTCAAATTTCTTAAAAAAGGAGATACGTAATACCTAAAGTTTCACGAGAAAAATCGAACCCAATAAGTTAGGGCAAGATTCTTCTCGAAATTTCCCAAATATCACATATCATCATATTTTTTAAAAATCATTTGAAATAAATTTAGAAAAGGAAGATACGTAATATCTAAAGTTTCTCGAGAAAAATCGAACCCAATAAGTTAGGGCAAAATTCTTCTCGAACTTCCCTAAATATCACATATCACCATACTTTGAAAATCATTTGAAATAAATATTTTTAAACAGGTATTTATATAAAAATAGTTGTGTGAATCATACTGTAACACCCCCAAACCTGGCCCACGAGCCTTTACCGGATCTGGTATGTCACTGCGGAAAACGTTGGAAAAGATTTTTACTTAAAAATAAAAGATGAAATTTGTTGTCATTGGTAAAAACATTTCACATTTAAGATTCCAAGTAAAACCTTATTGGTACAAATTATCCGAATTTAAAAGCTTTATTATAAGTTGTTATAAAATAAGTTGATTCAAATATTGCCAATTATTAGCTCAATAATAGGTTAAACTTCAAAACCATAAATAAAGTTGCAAATACTTTAAGTGGCCCTTATTACATCAAATAATTATTCCAAAACAACTTAAAATATAAAGTACGTAAAATAAGTAAAACATCTTCGCATGGGCCACCTTTGTATCTGCTCCGACCGGACCAAGCATTACTGAATCACTGCGATATTCAGAAGAAAATTTGGGTGAGTCAAAGACTCAAGTGCATAGTTATCTCACATGTCTCCACATATGGGCTTGGCCCATATCACACGATCCACATACATAAATATACAAGATGAAGCCCACCAACCTAGTATCCATCATTACACACCTACCTTGGCACTCTCATCGCCGAGGCCGTGGCTAAGCCACCGATCACCTAAGTGACCCTACATATCAATATCCTCGAGGTGACCCTAGGTCATCCTCAATCCACTGATGATGCACACACTATCATCCGCTGAGGTGAGGCACACACCAACATCCCACCTTGATGAAGCACATAGCTAACATCAAGCGCCAATGTAGCACAAGGCTAACATCAGACCACGTACATAAATGTACTCCCTGTCCTTCAATAGTCACATCCCAAGCCCCATGTATCATGCCACAATATCATTAAAATAAGCATACATCATATGCTATCACAATTTCATTCGTATACCATAGGAAACTTATTGTCATAAAGTACTGACTTGTTTAATCGATTACCCACCATGGGTATCCACCTTTTTAGCCATTATTTCGGCTACCATGCACATCATATACATATTTATATATATAACACATACACACAACAAGAGAACAGTGCAATAACTATGCACCTTATAAGCAAAAGTCGCCTAAACCCGAACCCCGTAGCCTACACAATTTGCACCTTGCGATTTGTTGAACTCCTCCTACACAACTATGTCAGATTCGGCTCTTACATAAATGAACAGAAGTAATGGCCTTCAGCCTACTACTACCATCATCTTACCTCAACTGATCGAATCCCGATATCACCTTTCATAGATTTGGCCATAACAAGAAAATGGAGTTAGACTTCTTGACTTTCGGCAATCAAAAGAGATAGAAGAAAAATGATTAGAAGAGAACTCTTACCCACTATTGTGAAACGATTGGAGCAGATTCCAGCCTATGGTACTTTCGGCTTTAAAGAAAATAAGTGAAGAAAAGAAATTTAGGGAGGTTCAATAGAGGTTCGGCTATTGAGAGTTATGAAGAGAAAAAGAAAAGTTGGGGTTGAAGAAGTTTTGGTAATGGGCAGATTGAGAGAGATACCTTCGCTTTTTGAAGATGGTTGAATTGGTAAGAAGATGAAGAAGAAGAGAAGGTAAGGTTTTAGAGGTTTCGGCTTCTAGTCACAAAAGAAAAGAAAAAGAACATAAGAGCTTTCGGGAAAAGAAATCGCACAAGGAAATGCCTAAACCTCCCTATGCAAATTCGGCTACAAAAGAAAAGGTGTTTTTGGAAGTATAAAAATGACCAAATGGAAATACACCCAACCACTCATCCTTACCAAAGTCTACCAAAAAATTCGACCACCCCTCTAGTCCATAATGCCGTCCACATTCATGGTCAAAATGGCCATGAAATAATTTCCAAAACATCCACCTTGATACATGCCTTGTAATCCTCTACTTTCCCAAAGTTTAAGAAATTCTATCCCAAACATCAAGCAATTCTATCCACAAAGCCCTTGATTCATGCCTTATGTCCCCTTATCATACTAAATTTTCTTGATTCCATACCTTAAGTTAACACTTACCTTATTCCCTTAGTCTACTATCCATAAAAGATAAAATCCAACCTTACCTTAATTAAAGTTTGACCAACACATGCCATACAAATGTAAAATAAAAGTCACCTTAAGTCCATCCATGGGATTCAAACCTGAGCCCCCTTTCAATGCTTGTGGCGTCACCTTCCAAAGCCCTAAGTGGTGCCTCCTTGCCACTTTTCCAACTGGTTATTTGTGTTAAAATTCCCCACGAATTACTCTTAACCCCTAGCTCCTTCAACTCCCTTTAACTAAAGCTTAAAAATAAAATTTTTCCTACAGCTCGAGCCTACCCTTGGCTTATTCCTAAGCCCTAGAACATCTCACTTAACAACACAACAATCCGAACTCATGCAAAACAGTACAATCACAAATAACCCCTAATTTAGGATATTACACATACATTGCATCACATATACTTAATATCAATTTATCATAATCACCAACTATATTAACAATTTCTACTAATAGAGAATAATAAGAAATAATGAATGATTTAAACAATATAAATATTATACTAAAACCCGCAATAAAACAAACACGAAGAATAGTGTAATAAATAAATAACTAAAGATAATGTACATACACATAACATATTGATAATAATTATAATAAGGAATACATGTAAAATATAAATGAAAAATGTGTAATAGATAATAAAATAAAATATATTTATAAAAATTTTAAAATAATATACATATAATATAAAGTCAAAAATATATAATGAATAATATATGAATTATAAAATATATAATATAAAAACATATGAATTTTAAACAAGTAAAATAATAATTAAAATAATATTATAATTAAATATATAAATAATACATATATCATATATTAATAGATTAAAATATAAATAACAATATATTATTATAATAGTTTAAAAAATAAAGAAATCGGGATCAAATAACAATAATAATAAATAAAAAGGGTTAAAATAACAATTAAAACAAATATAGAAGGGTTAATTAAAAACATGCGTTAAACCATAGGGTTAAAATGGAAATTTTGCCAAATTTTAAAACGGCGTCGTTCTGCTTATTAGCCTTTAATGCAGCCCAATGATTAAAAAGAAACCGAAGATGAATTTTGGGGCCAAATTTAAAAAAATAAAAAGACTTAATTATAAAACCAAAAAAAAAAAAAAGCGGAAGGGCTAAAAGCGCATTTAGCCCTTCCTATAAAAAACACGCGGATCCTAGGCTGGAGGGAGTCGGATCGGGTCGGACCAGAGGAGATACAGCGTCGTTTTGACGCTTAAGGGCTTGGTGCAAAATGGCACCGTTCCAGAGCCCTATAAAAGTATACATAAACAGCAAAATTTTCATTTTTACACACTTTTTTAAATAAAAAAAAAACCAATAGAGAGTTCTGTGGAGCTCTCCCTTTCTCTTGGCCGGAGGTTTGGCATCGGCTTTGATTTGGCTGATTCGGTCGCCACACGCCATCATCATCGCGCCTCCTCTGACGGCGGTCAGAACCCAAAAAAAAAACTTCGTTTTAAACGTCGATCAGATGGTAAACCCCTTTTCCTCTCTTTTAGTGACATACGTATATAGAAAATGCATGAACAGAAAAGAAATTAAAAATAAGACGGATATTAAAAAAAACTCTGTAATTGTATTTTATTTCTCTGTATCCTTTTTTTTTTTTTTTGAATCACTTTGTATTCTTTGTTTCTTTGTCTATCTCCCTCTATCCTCTTACAAATTCTGTGTGTGTCTCCCCCCTTATGTTCTATTTACATATTTATAGCCCAAAAAAAATAGAAGAAAATAAATATAAAATCTATTCTGCTCATTTTCTGTCATTTTTGTTGTCTTTTCTTTCCTTCTTACAGGCAATCAAAGATCTCGGCGATGATGGTGCGATGTGGGGTTCGTGCGCGTTGATGGTGGCGCGACCGCTGGGATCCTGTTGCTTGCGGTGAGTCAATTGAGGAGCTAACTGCAACACTGGAGTTGTGGCGCCTAGGGTTTCTAGAGAACCCTAGGCTTCAGCTGAGATTGGTTTAATTTTTGGGCCACTTGGGCCGTGTGTATTGGGTCTGTTAGTGGGTTTTATAATTTGGATTAAAAGGGACTTTATTTTTTATTTTTTATTATTATATTTTTTATTTTTTATTTGTTTTTGTTTTTTGTTTTATTCCAGCCTGGTCAAAATTGGGCTCTTACAGGGACTAAATTGTAAAAATTATAAATGTTAGGGGAAAATTGTAATTTGCATAATTATGTGCTTTTGGAATAAATTGAATGAAAATATATTTGAATGAGCTTAATTTTGAATTATTTAGATCAAGAACAAAAAGAAATGGGATTATATCGGGGACAGGCAAAGTTTAACGAATAGTCGGGAAACCCTAATCCGTCGATTTTCGAGGTAAGTTTTTAAGTAATCAGATTAGATCGAATTATTTCTATAATAAAATGTACATGTTCAAGTGAATTAATAGATTTAATTTTCAGATTGCCGAATGAGGTATGGAAATTATTTTGAGTGTTAGTCGAATGTGGTTTATATATATATATATATATGTATAACCATTGAATAATTGAGTTGGCGAATATATGTTCATGCATTAAGGGATATATATATATATATATATATATATATATATATGGAAATGGAACAATAGCAGTATTGGTAATTGAATGTGAGGATATGTATGTATATATATTAGATGATGCGAATGTGATGACATGAGATAATAGAAATGAGATGTTAGTGAACCTTTAAATATAAGTGTACATATGAATGAATATGATATTGTATGTGTATTTGGATTTGAGAAAAATATATATATATGGGTTATTGGGCACTATGTGTGCAAACTAAAATACCGAGCACTAAGTGTGCAAAATCGGTCAAATGGCACTATGTGTGCGGAAAATGAGTAATGGCACTAAGTGTGCGATACATTACTAGAAGATGGCACTATGTGTGCTCTTTCCCAAGTAACAGCACTAAGTGTGCGATACGTTACATGAATTGCACTAAGTGTGCGGAATTACAGATCTCTCAAAACATAAACTAATGGATGGAGATAACCCAGAGGTGTTACGTAGGTAAGTGATGCATGATAATTGAATAACTTCCTACCAATGAGGTAAGTTATTTTAGTATATGAAACTTTTAGTAATGTAATGTAATCGTTTATCTTTAAGCTTGTTTCGAAATGAATGGATGGCATGTGATCATTCGGTTTGGTGACCTATTAAAGATGATGGTTGTTGAATGGTGGCAAGTTAAGCATATTTGTGTTTTAGAATTAGTTAATGTTCATGATGGATTGATTATATTGCATATTGATTAGTTGTATATCTTTACCATTGCTTAAAACTTACTAAGCTAAGTAAGCTTACTGTATATGTGTTTATTTGACTATTTTATAGATTTTGAAGCTAAAACTCGAGCTCGGGGATCATCTTCAAGTCAATCACACTATCCACCATTTTTGATACCTTTTTGTGAATGAATTTAAAGTCAATGGCATGTATAGCCTAAACTATTCTAGTTTAGATTCAAATGATGTAAATGTATATGTATTTAAATGCCATTCGAAAATGGCTTTGCTTCAATGCATGAGTTGGGTGCATATGTTTTGGGATGTTATGATTATGATTATGCATATTCGGTTTTAATATAAATTTAATGTGGTTTGCTTGTGTTTCATGAGACTTCGAAAGGTATATTATTTATAAGCTACAAATGAATGTTTATCATATGACTTGTAATCTTAACTTGGAAGTTATTTCATATTAGGTTATATGTAATATTGATATTATGATTTTGGTTGAATAAGGTATAAGGTACATTTGGTTGATGGATAAGCATTTAGTTATTTCATGTGCACTTATGAGATAAGCCATGAAATAAATAGGATGTACTTTATGCATGTTATAAATGAATTCGATTTATGAATGATCAAAATAGAACAAACTCTTTGTAAATATTTGGCCATGACATTTATTTAGTTGGAAACTTTAAATTCTTCATTGGATGTTCAAGTGTGTTCAACCATGAGAAATGAATGGTTAAATTATTGATGTAACATCTAGCTAAGGTGTGCTTATGATGGAATATATATTTATGCAATGATCATTACCAAATGTGATAAGAAACTATGAGATAAATGAGTTCATTTGAAATTTATATTTCTGGTATATTCGAAGGTGAGATAAGTAGATAGGTCAATGGCATAATCGTTTGTGGTATCGCAATGAGGAATGTACATGATCAAAAGTGATGTATATGTTTAGCAATGATATATGTTTGAATGTATTGTTGATAATAGAAATGAAATAAGTGAATAAGTACCATATGTCTATCCGGCCTTTGTTTTTTTGAATGACAAAATGAATAGTGATTCGCTGATTGATAGTAATAGTTCTTATAAAGTGCATTGACTTGTGTTTGGTTTAGTAATACCCGTAACCCTAATCCGACGATGGATACGGGTTAAGGGTGTTACACTCATGTTCAATACACTCTATTGTATTCTATATTCTTTTAAATTTTAAACATTATGTTAATCTATATTTATGAAGCTGTGATATTAAATGTTAATATTGAAACATAATTTGAATTCTGAAATATTTATTTTTAAATAAAATTTTACCTTGAAAATTAATATTTTAATTACTAGATTATTTATTAAATATTAGAACTATTTATACATATTTTATTTTTCACTAGCAATGTACCAAATCAATATATTTAACATTTATTCTAATTATTAACATACCTATTTATTATTATCATTGTAATATAATATTAGGAAATTATAGAATACAACATACATTAATTTTGTTGTTATTATACAGTCGAGCACTTTAAGTTTAAAACTAATTTCATGAAAATTTTTACAAATCTATTTTATGAATATTACATTGATACATATGATTAATCCATGCATGGCACGTTCACTAAAAAAATTACATTTACTAACAAAACCCTATACTGATGGACAAAGACAATCGATATAGGTTAGTTTTACTGACGAAACATATAAACAATCAGTATAAGGTTAAACTATACTAATGGGCATATAAACAATCAGAATAAAATTCAATATATTAATGGTTTTTTAAAATCCGTCTATAAAAATTGACTTTGTACTGACAGAGTTTAGGTGTCCGTCTGTATAGAGTCAACATAAATTAAGTTAATAAAGAAACTTGCCTTCTTTTCCTTATTAGCAGCAGGTTTTTATTAAAAATAAAAAAATCATTAAAATTAATTTACCATTTAGATTTTCCCTAAAAAAATTTAAGTATTTTTTTAACTTGTCAAATTATCTTTCTTAATGCATGGGTTTGTTCTGTAAATTCTCATTTTAGATCATTCTTCTTTTTCATTTGATTTTGCATCAAAATATTCTAAACTAGGTTTTTTTTTTTTTGGCATAAGATTCTTACATTTTAGCGCCCTCTCAACCTCCTTATTCCCTTTCACAATGCCGCTCACTCCTCACCTTGAATTGTCACTGTGGGCTCTCGATCAATCTCCAAATTCTCTACTGATCTTTTTTGTAAAACCCAAATTTTCTTTAACTCAAACCCCAAGTGACAAAAAAAAAAACTTACACATCTCACTTTGTACCTATAACTCCCCAAACTCAACCCGATTGCTAAATCTGAGACATTAGATGTCACATTCATTATCGGAACAACTACGGTTTTACTTACATATCCAATAAACAAGTTATATAAGCTAATGGGTTCAAAATTTAATTAAAATATGATATTTAATAAATAAAAAATAGGTCATAAACAAGCTTACAAAAGCCTCTATGGCACACTGATGTTAACCGAAGGACTAAAATGTAAAATCTCCAATATAAAGGAGTGATGTTATGACCATAAGGGTGTCATGTTGCAACACTAAAAGTAGAAGCACGATGTTGCGACATCAATAGGAGAACTTCACGACCTTGAGGACAGCATATTTGATGTCGCAACCTTAGCATAGGAGAATCATGACTGTGGAAACAGAAGCTTAATGTCATGACACCAATAGGAGAGTGTTGTGACTCTGAGGGCAATTTCCTCAAATTTTATTCATTCTTCTCCAATTGCTAAGTACAATTTTTGAATAGTCTAAATGAATCAAAAACTCAATAGCAATGTAGTTTAAATATCAATTCAAATGCCATATAACTATATCTGATACATAAAACATCTATTCATATAGGATTTCAGGCATGTAAAGCCTTCATTTAATTGACAAATAAGAAACAACCAAATTGGTAATATGTAGCCTTTTGACAAGTGACATTAACTCACTAAATGCTTAAACATACTTGTCAAAATAAATAATCAAACTCAAAATGTAACCTTTTTCCAGCACATATAGCAAATGAAAATTTGAACTAAAAGTCTAACCCAGATCTTAGGTACATGCCACCTACTATTACATAGGAAAAACTATCCAAACTTGTTGAGTTGAGAGATCGAGTCCGGATGTTGTTGACCACTTTGCTACTTCAAGATTTACTGAACTGTGCATGGAAATAAACAAAACATTTGCTAAGCAATAGGGCGTGGTGGTATTTTTATGATTTAAATCAATAATACAATAGAAGTAGTATATCCAATTACAAACAAAATGTGATTTAGTTTCTAATAGACTCAATCTACCATTCATGTCTCCTAAACTAAAACTCATACCATAATTCATTTCACAAACTCATATGAACATATCATACTATATTTTCTATCATCATATCACATTCACTTATATTTCATAGCATATTACTTAATCATTTCATTTTCTCATTTCTTTCTAGAATCTATTGATTCGTTTCTTATCCATATTGGCTCTCAAGGCTCGTTTAAACTGGTTCGCACAGTTTTTCACATGCTATCTTTTGTCACTTAGATATTTTTATACAAAATTCACCATTTTCTATTAGCTTCACATATCATATATCATTAGGAAAATTTTATGTTTTATTATCCCTATTAACCGGACATAAACTCAAGACAGATACACAAATCATCCAACCATGACACCAATATGATTGGCACCCACTGCCTCATCGAAATGTCTGAAGTATAATTTGTGCTTCGTGCCTTATCGATATAACCAAAGTAAAGTGTGCTCTGCGCTTAATTAGAATGTCCAGAGTATAATATGCACTCTGCACCTCATCAGCATAAACCAAAGTATAATCTCGTACACAACTTTGAATGATACAGTTAATACAGTAACCAATGTTGCAAATACATATTTATATACATAATCACATATCATAGTTTCATATAATACTCATTTATACCATCCATATCTCAATTCAATTCATAACAATTCATATCACTATACACTTACCGAATCATGAGAAAAGTGGGGACATTACCTTAATCATGCCAATTTACAACAAAGAATATATATACTGAATTCTAATCGTAAAAGTACAAATTATATGAACTACTTGTCTACGACTCTTACCTTTCCTTTATTTTGAGATGACTCAGCCACGTCATTAGCTACGTTCGACAATTTAAATTATAAAAGTAGTATTAGTTTCCATTCAATCTTATGAAAAACATATAATCAACATAGTTTGCATTTTATTCAATTTTGTCCTTATATCTGAACTACTCATATTTTTTGATATTTAACATCGAATCAAAATTCAATTTCACATCTTTTCATTAGGGGTCATGTACTTTTAATCTACAACATAATTTTTGAGCGGCTTTCAATTTATTCAATTTACTCTATAATGTCAAAACAAATTATTAAGTTTAGTTAACTTTCCAACCAAATTGAATACTTTTCTCTACTTTTCAAATTAATCTTGACATGCTCAAAACTCATACTTCAATCTCTCTTTAAAATCAACTAAATTTCATTAAATACCCATTATGGAAACTTGACAACATTTAGCATTTGATCAATTTATGGCATGGGTAAGCTTAATCAAGCTTAGATAATAAAACATAAAAATTCAAAGGAAAGACTTAAGTACCTTAGGAATTAGTACCTTAGGAATTTTGGACTAATTTGGAAAGAAATAAAAAAATGGAATTCCTTTCTTTTTCCCTTCACTTGGATGGCTAAAGTAAATAAGAAAGATGATATCTTCATCTTTTGATAAACCATAATTTACACATATTTTAACCCCATGCTTGGATTATTTTTGGACGAATTCTCATTAGATTTGATAAATTTGATGCTTCTAATCTCTTAATTTCATGTTTTACAATCAGGAGAGCTTAGGGAGTCGAAAAGAATGAGAAATGGGCCATACAGGGACAAAATGGGCCTACCTTAGGAACTCATATGGCCTAGGCTAACAGACACGGCCGTGTGTTTCGAGCAAAACTGAGACACGACCTGGATCAACGTACACGGCTTGACCACATGGCCGTGTGTGGAGAGCAGAAGCGAGCATGATCTAATGAGTCAAACACGGGTGTGTCCCTGCCGTAGCAAAGATGAATTCTATTCAAAATAGGCTACTTGTGGGCCAAGAGAGGTGTTCCAAAGCCTATATAAACACCCTAGGGGGCAACCTAAAGGAGGACACTAAACACGAAGACAGCCGTCGGGAGTAGCTCGAAAGAAAGATCTCTATCAAGACTGAAAATCTCCCATCCAGTTCTTTAGAAGTTTTTGTGTAACACCCCAAACTCGGCCTAGACGTTACGACTAGATCTAGCATGTCACATGGAAAGGTTGCTACACAATCTACGCGTTCGTTAAAAATATCAAGTTTTGTGAAAAATCCAATTTGTTTTATAGTTCTCTTTGCAAAAACATTTTCGTTGCTACTTCCAATGAGCTTGTTTATAACTAATCCAACTCAATGAGTTTCAAAAAAAATAACATTTAAATTATTGTAGACATGCGATATTTTGAAAAGAGTTATCAACGTTAAAAAAATTTAGAGTTTTATCCATTATAGTTTGTAAACCGTGTACTAACGTTATAGAAAAAATCGTTATTAATGTTTTAGAAAATCCCAAATTGAGCATTCAAAGTTAATAAGCAGTAACCGAATTAAAAGCTAAAACCAAAAAAAAAAAAACCAATGGCCTTGTTACAAAATAAAAACCCAAATTTAAATAAAAATCTATAGTACCACAAAATGGAATTTATTAAGCTACGATGTATGGCCACCACAAAGTTCACCCCAGCTCCAAATCTGCAAAGCTAGGAATTACCTGCAAAATTAAGCAGATGGGTGAGTTACGAGAACTCAGTGTGTAATCCCCTATACGAATGATAACTGGGCCTAAGCCCACAGAAACACATTGAGCCTTAGCTCTCACAGTAGTGAAATTGGCTGAAGCCCATACGAGTCGAACTGGGCCGTAGCCCTAACAACATGGCATAAATACTGAATGTAATGCAACCCAGCCCAACCTAGTATTCCATCCTCTACACTCCACTCCATATGTCCATCCTTAACACAACTGTGGGGATTTCTACAATCAACTCTCCATCCTCTACACTCCTCTTTGGCAGTCATTCTGACAGTCACACTGCTCAAAGCCGATATAATGTGATAGAGTCATCGATATGTGTGGCACCAAGCCATCAAAACAATATGGCAGAGCCACCGATATATGTGGTAGAGCCACCAAAATAATAATATAATCGGCACATAGCCCTGGCTAAATATGATTGACACAGAGTCATTAATAATTGTATTATGCTTGGCACATAGCAATCAACGACGGTAATATAAGCGGCACACAGCCTTAGGTAAATGCGATTGGCACAAAGCCATAATCAAGATGGCACGGAGCCATTTTTAGGTTGGCATATACCCATTATACAGAATGTGGCAGAGCCACCGATATATACTTCCCCGGTCATCAATATCCTATCCCCATGCAATATGTCGTGTATGTCATGCTCAATTGTTACACGTGTATGCAGAATGGCCATGCTCACTAACAATCATTTAAACATGTAATAAAAGCATATCAGTCATACAACCACAGCCAAACCGGTCATATCATAGCACAAGCCAATCACTTACCTACAAGGGCAAATCAGTCATTTTACCCTGTAAGGGTATTCTAGTAATCCTACCCTTTAGGGGTAGTTCGATAATTCTACTCATAACTATTTCCTGTATACAGTGTATCTCAAACATAATCAATCATACAATTAACACATAAAACACTAGTACTACCACGAGGGTACAACGGTCATTTTGTCATTTAGGGGTAAAATAATAATTCACAAACCGAGGGTATTTCGATAATTTTGCAAACTAGGGGTATTTTAGTAATTTTACAAATTAGGGGTATTTTGGTAATTTCACAAGCCAAGGTACTTTGGTAATTTCACAAAATAAGGAATTTCGATAATTTTGCAAACTAGGGGTATTTCGGTAATTTTACAAACTAGGGGCATTTGGGTAATTTCACAAACTAGGGGTATTTTGGTAATTTTGCCAACCAAGGGTATTTCAGTAATTTTGCAAGCCAGGGGTATTTTAGTAATTTCACAATCCAAGAGTATTTCGATAATTTCATAAACTAGGGGTACTTCGATAATTTTACAAAGTAGGGGTATTTCGGTAATTTTACAAGCCAGGGGTATTTTGGTACTTTCACAAACTACGGTATTTCGATAATTTTTCCAACCCCTCAGAAGGTCTCCAGTCGGTTCGAGCGACTCAAATATTCTAAACAGAGATAATGATACGAATGGGCCTAAAGCCCATTCTCGGCCCAAGTAGGCCCACACACTCGTGTGGCCCATTCAGCCCAAACCTAGCCACATATATGAGATTCACATAGTCTAGTTCACTATCTACTACTCAATCATACAATTTACTCATATAGGCCCCCGGGCTTATTAGGCCCACTTGGCCCCTTTCGGGCCACTGTGGCCCAACAGCCCACACCCACAAGAACACTACTAATGGCCTCAACTATCGCGTTGAAGCCCCACACGTGCACTCACACGCTTGTGTGGTTACTATCATCATGCCATCGGTATTTTGGCATATGCTCGCTTACAGCTAGAGTAGAGATAACACACACCTGATAGGAATCTGAAGGTGCTAAACCGCGTTACGAGCACTCCTATGCCCAATGCCAACCAGTCATGCTCCTTCTACTCCTAGACAGCTCTATATATAACTAGCTTCTCACCTTCCTTCTTTGTATCTTTCTGATGTGGGATCCCTCCGTCAGTAGAGTTTAAAACCAACTCAAACTCTTGCCGTCCAATCCGTAAAATAAACACTCCCTTGCTTTCCATGAGATTTAAACCTAGGCTCCCTTGTAGCATAATCCACGCCGCTAACCACTTGGCCACAAGCTCCTCTTGTAACTAAAACAATGCACAGCTAAATATAAATCTATGGCGAAGGTCTAAATCCATTTTTAAAGAATACCAAAAAGAAATGAAAGTGCCACGCCTTGAACCTTGGATCTCCTTCCTTCCTTTTGGCGTCACCCCCTTCCCTCTTATGTGGCGTCACTTTGCCACTAGACCACACACTCCACTTGTGTCATTTTCTCTACATTTTATTCTTAAAGCCTACCTATAAACTCTCAGGGTTTTATTCACCTAAAACCAAAATTTTTCCTAAGGCCTAACTTGAACCCGAGACTTCATAGAAGCTCCCTAACCTTTCAAAATCACTCCCCTACTAGATCCAAAGCCGTTCTCTTATTCTCAAAAATTTTAACTGCTACTACGCCCAAGGCCTATTGGGCCCAATCCTACTAGGCCCAAATTCGGGATGTTACAAATATACCCCCTTAAAGAAATTTCATCCTCGAAATTTCCAACTAACTAATAGTCATACATTCTAACCTACAACACTACGCTCACGCTGCGCACTCTGATTCCAATAACACTAATACACTTTCTAACTTAATCTTTGTACCCCTTCACACAACCAAATATCTAACAAAGAAGCAAACAGAATTGTAACATCCTGAAATTGGGCCTAGTAAGATTGGGCCTAATGGGCCTTTGGCGTAGGAATGTTTAAAATTTTGAGAACAAGAGAATGGCATTATTGCAAATTGGACTTTTTAGCTAAGTGAATTTGGAAGGTTATAGGGTTTCTATGAAGTCTCGGGTTTAATTGGGCCTTAGGAAAAATTTGGTATTTTAGCACTTTAAGGAAAGATGGTAAGTAGCTTCAATGCTTATTGAAATAAATGAACAAATGGTTATCATAAATGAGCTATTGGTAAAGAGGTTATGGCATCAAGTGAAGTACTTTGAGGGAGGAAGTTCAAATCCCTTTGTGTGCAATTTTGACTTTTATTTTTGCACTCTCTCCTTAAATGTCAGCCAAGGAGTAAATATGGCAAGTTTGACTTCATTATTTTTGGTAATGTGGCTATAAGAATAAGGCATGGTTGAAGTTTGGGAAAGGAATGAAGAGAAATAGGAATGAAAGGGGGACATGAGGCTTAATTCGTGGGTAATGTTTTGGAAAGCTTGGGTGGCCAACTCTTATCCTAGGGGGGATGAATGTGGACGGTTTTGGGCTAGAGTGATAGCCGAATTTTACCTAGGCATTTGGTAAGGTCTTGGTTTTTTTTTGGCAAAATTCCCCTTTGACAACTTTGTGTCATCTCTCCCATTTTGCAACTCTCCTTGCCGAAACATATTAGCAAAATAGTGCATTTTCTCTTCTCTTGAATTGGTCACATATTCATCTTTTGTCTAATCTCTTTGATAGCCAAATATCATTGTTCATTCTCCTCCACAACTGAAACCTTTCCATCATCTTTCTTTCTCATTCCTTAAGCAATCGATAAGTATTCTTTCCAATGTTTTATTTTCTTCTTTTATGACCGAATCCATACTTTGGTTTTTGGATGGTCATTTTGACTGAGACCATCACCTTACTTTCTCTCATACGAGATCATTTTCTTCTTCGTAGTGATATAGAGGGAGGTTGAATACCACAACATCGCCTAATCATCTCTAGTCATAGGACGATTGTGAGAAACGGGATTATAATCGATTAAGGTAAAGAATATCTTTCATAGTCCATTCGATATCTCCATTTGGTTATTGAGTTAATCGGATTGAAGGTTGGCTAATTGATATTGTTGGTAGGATCGATTCTTGGTGCATTGAGGGAGATCACAGTCATGGTAAGTGGAGTTAGCCTAATAAAGTGTTTCTAGTTATGATTATTGAAGTTTAGACTAACCTTCTATCAACTATCAATATAGGTGTTGAAATCGGTAGAAAGCACAACTCGTAATCAAGGTGTGTAATCCCGTACCCTTCCGAATATATGTTTGAAATGGTAAGAAAGTCTCACATCTCTTTGAAAGTTTACATGAAATATTCTGTGGTTCGGTAGAAATACCAAAGAAAATCGATAGCCGGCATTCGTGATCACTCGGACGTGCATATGCTCGTAGTGGTAATCATGTTTTGTAATAAAATAGTTTCGGTCAGAAACAGTGATGTGTATTTGAAAAATCACGAAAAATAGGATAAAAGGAATTACAAAGTGAGTAAGATATCAAATTAAAGCATATTGTGTCTACTTTAATATGGAAGAAACATAGAAGGAAAAGGAATATTATATTCTGAGATATGTTAATTTTAGTGAGACTAGTTCTGAATGACTTTGGGGTATTCTGTTCTATCTTGGAAAAATCGTATAAAAATGTAAAAAGTGAATTATGGAACATAATTTATATGTATGGATTCCTTAGTGAGCCTATTATTAATAGAGACAAGTGGGAGTAGTATATGAAAATTGTACAGTGAGATATTTGGATTTTCGGTAAGAGAGGTCAGAATCATTGGACAGTGAAACAAGGGAAGCTTTAAGGAATAAACTGTACTAAATGATTAAGGTAAAAATTCTGGAAAAATTGTAGTAGGAAGAAATATGAGTATAGTTTCAAGGAAAAATTACAGATTTAGATTTTGAGATTATTAACATGAGTTATAGTCAATTTAGTCAGTATGACGCAGATGGACAGTTTCAAACTTTTATGCCCTAAATTAGTAGTTAAGCCTAGGTTACGAAATTACCATAATACCCTTATAGGGTAAATTATCGAAATACCCCTGGATTGCGAGATTATCAAATTACCCTCGACGGGTAAAATTATAAAAATGCCCTTATGGGCCGAATTACAAAATTGCCCTCAATGAACTAAATCGATAAAAGTGATATATGGGCCAATTGTGATATTTGTTATATGGGCCAAATGTGATATTTGATATATGGGCCAAATGTGATATTTGCCATATGAGCCAAATGTGATATTTGATATATGGGCCAAATATGATATTTTCTATATAGGCCAAATGTGATATATGCTATATAGGCCAAAATGTGATATGGGCCAGATTGCTTAAATTTTTATAATGGGCCGTATGTTTGTAATAATTATATGAATGAATTATTGTAAATGAATATGCATACATGATTTGCATGGGTTGGGATTTTTAACGAAGAGAAGTTCTGGAACCTTTACTACAAAATTCTTACGGCTATATGCCCAGTTTGATATATGGTTTAGTGCCCAGTTTGATATATGGCTTAATGCCTAGTTTGATATATGGCTTAATGCCCAATTTTGGTGTGTTGGCGGGGTAGGTGACTAAAGCTCCCCACAGGTGTGTTGGTTGGTACGGGTGGTGTGTAGCGGATGGAAAACTAGGTTTGGTTGGGAAATTGGATTTCATACACATGTTATATTTGATACATTATTTTTATTGTAAATGGGTTTAGGCCCAAAATATTGCTATGTGTGTTCGGACCCAGTGGATGATGGTAAGGGGATTTCACACTGAGTTCTTGTAACTCACCCCCCTTCTCTTAACCCTTATAGGTAATGCTCAGTGACGAGGACCTGGAGCCATGGATGACTCGGTGGAGGCCATGCTTCAAAAATAACATTTTCGAATATTAGTAAACTACCTTTCCATTTTATTTATTACTTTTATTGTTTCGGGTTTTAAAGTTGTAGTAAGGCCTCTGGACTATTTTTATTTTGCTTTATGTTTGGGATGTTTTTATTATTCTTCTTAAATTGTTTAAAAAGGAATTTTCTATAAATATATATAATGGCTTTCAAAATTGATTAATAAATGGAATTTATAGCAAACTTTTACAAATAATTTAACTCGGATTCTCTTTCAAAATTTCAAGGTCATTTTCAAAAGTCCTGATTTTAAAGTCCACTACTTCAATTTTGACTCATCAACCAATCTCTCAAATATACTTGTATTTTATCTACATTTCCGCAATGTTTTCAAAATGCTTCTGCAACTCTTTTTCCAAACGTCATATTTTCGTAAATTTTTATTTCAAATATGTTTTCGCAACCAAAAAGGTTTTGAAAGATAATTACGTTTTCAAGTAGATAAAAATTACTTAAAGTGTTTTGGGTTTTAACAAAGAGGCTGTAATTCTCAAACAAGTTTTTAACAATCGCAAAGATGGTTTTGAAAAGAAAAAAAAAACACTTTCATGTGACACGCCAGATTCGGGCCTAACTTCTAGGCCGGGTTTGGGGTGTTACAAGATTTTTACCTCACATGCACACAATTTCTATAGTCATATCACATCAACACATCACATAATGAATAATAGAAATAGATTCATTTCAGCACATAATAGAGTATAAGGTAAGAGAACTTACGGATTCGGTGCCAGAGACTTAGGTGCCATACTTCCAAAAAAACATACTTTTTTTAAATCGTATTCCAAACCAACTTTTGAAAACATTTTGAACCCCAAACCCACTACTGAGTTTTGTAACCTAACTCTAATACCACAATTGTAACACCCCAAAACCGGCCTAGACGTTACGACCGGATCTGGCATGTCACATGGAAAGGTTGTTAAAGAATCTACGCGTTCGTTAAAAAAATCAACTTTTGTGAAAAATCCAATTTGTTTTATAGTTCTCTTTGCAAAAACATTTTCGTTGCTATTTCGATAATCTTGTTTATAATTAATCCAGCTCAATGAGTTTCAGAAAAACAACATTTAAATTAATATAGACATGCGATATTTTGAAAAGAGTTATCAACGTTAAGAAAATCTAGAGTTTTATCCATTATAGTTTGTAAACCGTTTATTAACATTATAGAAAAGACCGTTATAATGTTTTAGAAAATCCCAAATTGAGCATTCAAAGTTAATAAGTAGTAACTGAATTAAAAACTAAAACCAAAACAAAATACAAATGGCCTTATTACAAAACAAAAACCCAAATTTAAATAAAAATCTATAGTACCAAAAAAGGGAATTTATTAAGCTACGATGTATGGCCACCACAGAGTTCACCTCGGGTCCAAATCCGCAAAGCTAGGAATTACCTGCAAAATTAAGTAGAGGGGTGAGTTATGAGAACTCAGTGTGTAATCCCCTATACGAATGATAACTGGGCCTAAGCCTACAGAAGCACATTTAGCCTTAGCTTTCACAGTAATGATATTGGCCAAAGCCCATATGAGTCGAACTGGGCCGTAGCCCTAACAACATGGCATAAATAGTGACTACAATGCAACCCAGCCCAACCAAGTATTCCATCCTCTACACTCCACTCCATATGTCCATCCTCAACATAACTGTGGGGATTTCTACAATCAACCCTCCATCCTCTACACTCTTCTTTGGCAGTCATGCTGACAGTCATACTGCTCAAAGCCGATATAATGTGACAGAGTCACCGATATGTATGGCACCAAGCCTTTGAAACAATGTGGCAGAGCCAGCGAAATAATAATATAATTGACACATAGCCCTGGGTAAATATGACTGACACAGAGTCATCAATAATTGTATTATGCTTGGCACATAGCCATCAACGACGATAATATAAGCGGCACACAGCCTTCGGTAAATGCGATTCGCTCAAAGCCAAAATCAAGATGGCACGGAGCCATATTTAGGTTGGCATATACCCATTATACAAAATGTGTAGAGCCACCGATATATACTTCCCCGATCATTAATATCCCATCCCCATGCAATATGTCGTGTATGTCATGCTCAATCATTACACATGTATGCAGAATGGCCATGCTCAGTAACAATCATTTAAACAAGTAATAAACAACCACAGCCAAACCGATCATATCATAGCACAAGCGAATCACTTACCTACAAGGGCAAATCAGTCATTTTACCCTGTAAGGGTATTCCAGTAATCCTACCCTTTAGGGGTAGTTCGATAATTCTACTCATAACTAATTCATGTATGCAGTGTATCTCAAACATAATCAATCATACAATTAACACATGAAACGCTAGTACTACCACGAGGGTACAACGGTCATTTTGTCATTTAGGGGTAAAATAGTAACTTCACAAATTGAGGGCATTTCGGTAATTTCGCAAACTAGAGGTATTTAAGTAATTTTACAAACTAAGGGTATTTTGGTAATTTCACAAACCTAGGGTATTTTGGTAATTTCACAAACTAAGGGTATTTCGATAATTTTACAAACTAGGGGTATTTCAATAATTTTACAAACTAGGGGTATTTTGGTAATTTCACACACCAGAGGTATTTCGGTAATTTTTCCAACCAGGGGTATTTTGAAAATTTTGCAAGTTAGGGGTATTTTGGTAATTTTGCAAACAAAGGGTATTTCGATAATTTCACAATACGAGGGTATTTCGATAATTTCACAAACCAGAAGTATTTTGGTAATTTTACAAACTAGGGGTATTTCGGTAATTTCAAAAACTAGGGTATTTCGATAATTTTGCCAACCCCTAGAAGGTCTCCAGTCGCCTCGAGTGACTCAAGTATTCTAAACAGAGATAATGATGCGAATGGGCCTAAGGCCTATTCTCGGCCCAAGTGAGCCCACACACTCGTGTGACCCATTCAGCTCAAACTTAGCCACAAATATATGATTCACATAGTCTAGTTCTCTATCTACTACTCAATCATACAATTTACTCAAATGGGCCCCGAGCCCATTAGACCCACTTGGCCACTTTCGGGCCATCATGGCCCAACAGCCCACACCCACAAGAACACTACTAATGGCCTCAAATATCGCGTTGAACCCCACAAGTGCGCTCGCACGCTCGAGTGGTTACTATCGTTGTGTCACCAGCATTTCGGCATATGCCACTTTACAGCTAGAGTAGAGAGAATACACACTTGATAGGAATTTGAAGCTGCTAAACCAGGCTACGAGCACTCTTATGCCCAACGCCAACCATGTATGCTCCTTCTCCTCCTAGACAGCTCTATATATGGCTAGCTTCTCACCTTCCTTCTTTGTATCTTTCCGATGTGGGATCCCTCCGTCAGTAGAGTTTAAATCCAACTCAAACTCTTACCGTCCAATCCTCAAAATAAACACTCCCTTGCTTTCCATGAGATTCGAACCCAGGCTCCCTTGTAGCATAATCCACACCACTACCACTTAGCCACAAGCTCCTCTTGTGACTAAAACCATACGCAACTAAATATAAATCTATGGCCAAGGTCTAAATCCATTTTGAAAAAAAACCAAAAAGAAATGCAAGTGCCATGCCTTGACCTTGGATCTCCTTCCTTCCTTTTGGCGTTACCCCCTTGCCTCTTATGTGGCGTCACTTTGCCACTAGACCACACACTCCACTTGTGTCATTTTCTCCACATTTTATTGTTAAAGCCTACCTACTAATTCCCAGGGTTTTATTCACCTAAAACCAAATTTTTCCTAAGGCCTAACTTGAACTTGGGACTTCATAGAAGCCCCCTAACCTTCCAAAATCACTCGCCTACTAGATCCAACTTGCATTAAACCTGGTCTCTTATTCTAAAAATTTTATCCGCTACTACGCCCAAGGCCCATTGGGCCTAATCCTACTAGGCCCAAATTCGAGATGTTACAAATATACCCCCTCAAAGAAATTTCGTCCTCAAAATTTCCAACTAACTAATAGTCGTACACTCTAACCTACAACACTATGCTCACGTTGCGCACTTTGATTCCAATAACACTAATACACTTTCTAACTTAATCTTGGTACCCCTTCACGCAACCAAATATCTAACACAAAAGCAAACAGATTTTTACCTCACATGCACACAATTTCCATAGTCATACATCACATCCACAAATCACATAATGAATACCCGAAATACATTCATTTCAGCACATAATAGAGTATAAGGTAAGAGAACTTACGAAATCGGTGCTGGAGACTTAGGTGCCATACTTCCAGAAAACATGCATTTTTTAAACCGTATTCTAAACCAACTTTTGAAAACATTTTGAACCCCAAACCCACAGCTAAGTTTTGCAACCTAGCTCTGATACCATAATTGTAACACCCCAAACTCGGCCTAGACGTTATTACCGAATCTGGCATGTCACATGGAAAGGTTGTTAAAGAATCTACACGTTCGTTAAAATATCAAGTTTTGTGAAAAATCCAATTTGTTTTATAGTTCTCTTTGCAAAAACATTTCGTTGCTATTTCCGATGATCTTGTTTATAATTAATCCAACTCAATGAGTTTCAGAAAAACAACATTTAAATTATTGTAGACATGGGATATTTTGAAAAGAGTTATAAACGTTAAGAAAATCTAGAGTTTTATCCATTATAGTTTGTAAACCGTGTATTAACATTATATAAAAAATCGTTATTAATGTTTTAGAAAATCCCAAATTGAGCATTCAAAGTTAATAAGCAGTAGCCGAATTAAAAGATAAAACCAAAAAAAATACCAATGGCCTTATTACAAAACAAAAACCCAAATTTAAATAAAAATCTATGGTACCGCAAAATGAAATTTATTAAGCTACGATATATGACCACCACAGAGTTCACCTCGGCTCCAAATCTGCAAAGCTAGGAATTACCTGCAAAATTAAGTAGAGGGGTGAGTTACGAGAACTCAGCGTGTAGTCCCCTATATGAAGGATAATTGGGCCTAAGCCCACAGAAGCACATTGAGCCTTAGCTCTCACATTAATGAAATTGGCCAAAGCCCATACGAGTCAAACTGGGCCGTAGCCCTAACAAAATGGCATAAATAGTGAATGCAATGCAACCCAGCCCAACCTAGCATTCTATCCTCTACACTATACTCTATATGTCCATCATCAACACAACTGTAGGGATTTCTACAATCAACCCTCCATCCTCTACACTCCTCTTTGGAAGTCATGCTGACAGTCACACCGCTCAAAGCTGATATAATGTGACAGAGTCACTAATATGTGTGGCACCAAGCCATCGAAACAATGTGCCAGAGCCACCGATATATGTGGAAGAGCCACTGAAATAATAATATAACTGGCACACAGCCCTGGGTAAATATGATTGACACAGAGTCATCAATAATTGTATTATGCTTGGCACATAGCCATCAACGACGGTAATATAAGTGGCACACAGCCTTGGGTAAATGCGATTGGCACGGAGCCATATTTAGGTTGGCATATACCCATTATACAGAATGTGCCAGAGCCACCGATATATACTTCCTCGATCATCAATGTCCCATCTCCATGCAATATGTCGTGTATGTCATGCTCAATCATTACACGTGTATGTAAAATGGCCATGCTTAGTAACAATCATTTAAACATGTAATAAAAGCATATCAGTCATACAGCCACAGCTAAACCGGTCATATCATAGCACAAGCAAATCACTTACCTACAAGGGCAAATCAGTCATTTTACCCTATAAGGGTATTCTAGTAATCCTACCTTTTAGGGGTAGTTCGATAATTCTACTCACAACTAATTCCTGTATGCAGTGTATCTCAAACATAATCAATCATACAATTAACACATAAAATGCTAGTACTACTATGAGGGTACAATGGTCATTTTGTCGTTTAGGGGTAAAACTGTAATTTCACAAACTGAGGGTATTTCGGTAATTTCACAAATTAGGGGTATTTAAGTAATTTTACAAACTAAGGGTATTTTGGTAATTTCACAAACCTGGGGTATTTTGGTAACTTCACAAACGGGGTATTTCGATAATTTTATAAACTAGGGGCATTTTGGCAATTTCACAAATAAGAGGTATTTCGGTAATTTTGCCAACCAGAGGTATTTCGATAATTTTGCAAGCTAGGGGTAATTTGGTAATTTTACAAACCAGGGGTATTTTGGTAATTTCACAATCTGAGGGTATTTCGATAATTTCACAAACCAGGGGTATTCGATAATTTTACAAACCAGGGATATTTCGATAATCTCGCAAGCCAGAGGTATTTCGATAATTTTCCAAACCAGGGTATTTCGGTAATTCTGCCAACCCCTCAAAAGGTCTCCAGTCGCCTCGAACGACTCAAGTATTCTAAATAGAGATAATGATGCGATGGGCCTAAGGCCCATTCTCGGCCCAAGTGGGCCCACACACTCGTGTGGCCCATTCAGCCCGAACCTAGCCTCAAATATGAGATTCACAGTCTAGTTCACTATCTACTACTCAATCATACAATTTACTCATATGGGCCCCTAGGCTCATTGGGCCCACTTGGCCACTTTTGGGCCACCGTGGCCCAATAGCCCACACCCATAAGAACACTACTAATGGCCTCAACTATCGCGTTGAAGCGCCACACATGCGCTCGTACGATTATGTGGTTACTATCGCCGTGTCATCGGCATTTCGACATATGCCGCTCTACAACTAGAGTAAAAAGAATACACACCGGATAGGAATCTAAAGCTGCTAAACAACGCTACGAGCACTCCTATTCCCAATGCCAACCAGGTATGCTCCTTTTCCTCCTAGACAGCTCTATATATAGCTAGCTTCTCACCTTCCTTCTTTGTATCTTTCTGATGTGGATCCCTCCGTTAGTAGAGTTTAAATCCAACTCAAACTCTTGTCGTCCAATCCGTAAAATAAAAACTCCCTTGCTTTCCATGAAATTCGAACCCAGGCTCCCTTATAGCATAATCCATGCCGCTAACCACTTTGCCACAAGCTCTTCTTGTGACTAAAACTATGCACAACTAAATATAAATCTATGGCCAAGGTCTAAATCCATTTTGAAAAAATACCAAAACGAAATGCAAGTGCCACGCCTTGAACCTTGTATCTCCTTCCTTACTTTTGGCGTCACCCCCTTGCCTCTTATGTGGCATCACTTTGCCACTAGACCACACATTCCACTTGTGTCATTTTCTCCACATTTTATTCTTAAATCCTACCTACTAACTCTCAAGGTTTTATTCACCTAAAACCAAAATTCTTCCTAAGGCCTAACTTGAACCCGGGACTTCATAGAAGCCCCCTAACCTTCAAAAATCACTCACCTACTAGATCCAACTTGCATTAAAGCCGTTCTCTTATTCTCAAAAATTTTAACCCTTACTACGCCCAAGGCCCATTGGGCCAATCCTACTAGGCCTAAATTCGGGATGTTACAAATATACCCCACTCAAAGAAATTTCATCCTCGAAATTTCCAACTAACTAATAGTCGTACATTCTAACCTACAACACTATGCTCACACTGTGCACTCTGATTCCAATAACACTAATACACTTTCTAACTTAATCTTGGTACCCCATCACACAACCAAATATCTAACATAGAAGCAAACAGATTTTTACCTCACATGCACGCAATTTCTATAGACATACATCACATCCACACATCACAGAATGGATACCTGAAATACATTCATTTCAACACATAATAGAGTATAAGGTAAGAGAACTTACGGATTCAGTGCCGGAGACTCAGGTGCCGTACTTCCAGAAAACATGCCTTTTTTTAAACCGTATTCCAAACCAACTTTTAAAAACATTTTAAACCCCAAACCCTCAGCCGAGTTTGCAACCTGGCTCTGATATCACAATTGTAACACCCCAAACTTGGCCTAGACGTTACGACCGGATCTGGCATGTCACGTGGAAAGGTTTTTAAAGAATCTACGCATTCGTTAAAAATATCAATTGTTGTGAAAAATCCAATTTGTTTTATAGTTCTCTTTGCAAAAATATTTTCGTTACTATTTCCGATGATCTTGTTTATAATTAATCCAACTCAATTAGTTTCAGAAAAAAACAACATTTAAATTATTGTAGACATGCGATATTTTTAAAAGAGTTATCAACGTTAAGAAAATCTAGAGTTTTATCCATTATAGTTTTTAAACCGTGTATTAACATTATAGAAAAAACTGTTATTAATGTTTTAGAAAATCCAAAATTTAGCCTTCAAAGTTAATAAGCAGTAACCGAATTAAAAGCTAAAACCAAAACAAAATACCAATGGCCTTATTACAAGACAAAAACCCAAATTTAAATAAAAACCTATAGTACCGCAAAATGGAATTTATTAAGCTAAGATGAATGGCCACCACAGAGTTCACCTCGGCTCCAAATTCCCAAAGCTAGGAATTACCTGCAAAATTAAGTAGAGGGGTGAGTTATGAGAACTCAGTGTGTAATCCCCTATATGAACGATAACTGGGCCTGAGCCCACAGAAGCACATTGAGCCTTAGCTCTCACAGTAATGAAATTGGCCGAAGCCTATACGAGTCGAACTGGGCCGTAGCCCTAACAACATGGCATAAACAGTGAATGCATTGCAACCCAGCCCAACCTAGTATTCCATCCTCTACACTCCACTCCATATGTCCATCCTTAACACAATTGTTTGGATTTCTACAATCAAACCTCCATCCTCTACACTCCTCTTTGGCAGTCATGCTGACAGTGACACTGCTCAAAGCCGATATAATGTGACAGAGTCACCGATATGTGTGGCACCAAGCGATTGAAACAATGTGGTAGAGCCACCAAAATAATACTATAATTGGCACACATCCCTGGGTAAATATGATTGACACAGAGTCATCAATAATTGTATCATTCTTGGCACATAGCCAGCAATGACGGTAATATAAGCGGCACACAGCCTTGGGTAAATGAGATTGGCACAAAGCCATAATCAAGATGGCACGGAGCCATATTTAGGTTGGCATATACCCATTATACAAAATGTGGCAGAGCCACCGATGTATACTTCCCCGATCATCAATATCCCATCCCCATGCAATATGTCATGTATGTCTTGCTCAATCATTACACGTGTATGCAGAACGGCCATGCTCAGTAACAATCATTTAAACATGTAATAAAAGCATATCAGTCATACAACCATAGGCAAACTGGTCATATCATTGCAGAAGCCAATCACTTACCTAGAAGGGCAAATCAGTTATTTTACCCTGTAAGGGTATTCTAGTAATCCTACCCTTTAGGGGTAGTTCTATAATTCTACTCATAACTAATTCTTGTATGCAGTGTATCTCAAACATAATCAATCATACAATTAACACATAAAATGCTAGTACTACCACGAGGGTACAACGGTTATTTTGTCGTTTAGGGGAAAAATAGTAATTTCACAAATCGAAGGTATTTCGATAATTTTACAAACTGGGGTATTTCAGTAATTTTTAAAACCAAGGGTATTTTGGTAATTTTACAAGCCAGGGTATTTTGGTAATTTCACAAACCAGGGGTATTTTGATAATTTTGCAAACCAGGGGTATTTTGGTAATTTTATAAGCTAGGGGTATTTTGGTAATTTTACAAACTAGAGGTATTTCGGTAATTTTGCAAGCCAGGGGTATTTTGGTACTTTTACAAGCCAGGGGTATTTTGATAATTTCACAATCTGAGGGTATTTCGATAATTTCATAAACCCGAGATATTTCGATAATTTTGTAAGCCAGTGGTATTTCGGTAATTTCGCAAGCTAGGGGTATTTCGATAATTTCACAAACCAGGGTATTTCGGTAATTTTTCCAACCCCTCAGAAGGTCTCTAGTCGCCTCGAGCGACTCAAGTTTTCTAAACAGAGATAAAGATGTGAATGGGCTTAAGGCCCATTTTCGGTCCAAGTGGGCCCACACACTCGTGCGGCCCATTCAGCCAAAACCTAGCGACATATATGAGATTCACATAGTCTAGTTCACTATCTACTACTCAATCATACAATTTACTCATATGGGCACCCGGGCCCATGGGGCCCACTTGGCCCCTTTCGGGCCATCGTGGCCCAACAACACACACCCACAAGGACATTACTGATGGCCTCAACTATCGCGTTGAAGCCCCACACATGCACTCGCACGCTCGTGTGGTTACTATCACCGTGTCACCGGCATTTTGGCATATGCCGCTCTACAGCTAGAGTAGAGAGAATACACACCTGATAGGAATCTGAAGCTGCTAAACCACGCTACGAGCACTCCTATGCCCAACGCCAACCAAGTATGCTCCTTCTCCTCCTAGATAGCTCTATATATAGCTAGCTTCTCACCTTCCTTCTTTGTATCTTTCTGATGTGGGATCCCTCCATTAGTAGAGTTTAAATCCAACTCAAACTATTGCCGTCCGCAAAATAAACACTCCCTTGCTTTCCATGAGATTCGAACCCAGGCTCCCTTGTAGCATAACTCACGTTGCTAACCACTTGGCCACAAGCTCTTCTTGTGACTAAAACCATGCGCAGCTAAATATAAATCTATTGCCAAGGTCTAAATCTATTTTGAAAAAATACCAAAAAGAAATGTAAGTGCCACACCTTGAACCTTGGATCTCCTTCCATCCTTTTGGCGTCACCCCCTTTCCTCTTATGTGGCGTCACTTAGCCACTAGACCACACACTTCACTTGTGTCATTTTCTCCACATTTTATTCTTAAAGCCTACCTACTAACTCCACGGTTTTATTCACCTAAAAACAAAATTTTTCCTAAGGCCTAACTTGAACCCGAGACTTTATAGAAGCCCCCTAACCTTTCAAAATCACTCACCTACTAGATCCAACTTTCATTAAAGCCGTTCTCTTATTCTTAAAAATTTTAACCGCTACTATGCCCAAATCCCATTGTGCACAACCCTACTAGGCCCAAAATACTCGAAGACAGCCGTCAGGAGCAGCTCGGAAGAAGGATTTCCATCAAGACTGAAAATCTCCCATCAAGTTCTTTATAAGTTTTTGGGTTTTCTTATGTTTTTTTGTTTTCGTTATTTCAAGATGTTCCCCCCCCATTAGCATGAACTGAATCCCTTAGATACTTAGGGGGTGAAACATATGACGAATCTTATTATTATTTTCTTTATAAGATAAATATTTGTTCTTATTCTTAATTATGAGTTCTTATTCTTGTTTTGATAATTCAGGTTATTGATTCAAGTCGAATGTGTTTATTCAGAGGAGAAAAAGTCCCTATTTAAGCGTAGATCAACACAATTAAGCGGAATTGATTGCAACCCTCCAAATAGGGCGACGAAAATCTGCCTGATTAGATTCAAATCTAATAAGGGAATCCTTAGATTGAGTTAATGCAAAAATAGTGGTTTTAATTAGAAAGAAATTTTAGTTAATCAACCTAAAATTAGTTGTTTTTTGTCTTGAAAGAGATATTAACATAAATTAGGGATTTCTACGGATTAAGTCAAGTGAATAAATCATATGAATCAAAAGTAATAAGTGATGTCTAGGTGGATTCTTCCTTAGGTATTGCCTATCTCATATAAATTGTATAAAAGTATTTTCCTAATTCTTTCATTGTCGTGTTTAATTAGTTTTAATTTAAAAGAAATCACTTCAATTCTTAGGCTAGATAATAAAAAGATAGTAATTACTAGTACTCTTGGTCCTTGTGGATATGATATTGCCGGTCTTACCATAACTATACTATCGAACGATAGGTGCGCTTGCATTTATTGTGATCATAGTTAGTTTTAGACCACATCAAGTTTTTGGCGCCGTTGCGGGGACTAAGATATTAGGAACACTAAATTTTTATTACTTTAGCCATTTTTACTTTATTTGCTATTTATTTTTTATTATTATTTTATTTACTAATTTTTTTCTTTTATTTGCCTTTGGCAGGTAACTCTAGTTTATGACTAGAAGAAACTCGTCAAGACCATTACTTTACGACAGTGATATAGAAGGTACCGCTCGCAGAAACTAAAGAGAAATAAGGCGAAGTCTACAATACATACAAGAAGAGCAAGAAAATGAAACAAATATTACCGAAGAGATGGCTGATAACAATCCGCTACCTCCTATGGTTGCCACAAACCCGATGAATCAAAATCTTGCTCCTCGTACTATGTATGATTATTGTAAACCTAATTTAATAGGAACCGAATCAAGTATTTTTAGACCTGCTATTGCTGCAAATAATTTTGAACTGAAACCTAACACGATACAGATGATTTAGTAATTTTTTCAGTTTGATGGTTTGCAGGATGATGATCCAAACAATAACTTGGCAAATTTTCTAGAGTTTTATGACACTTTCAAAATTAATGGCGTTTCTGATGACGTCATTTGCCTTCGATTGTTTCCCTTTTTGTTGAGAAACAAAGCTAAATAGTGGTTGAACTCATTACCACGAGGATCAATCACTACATGGGACCAAATGACTGAAAAATTTTTGTTAAAATATTTTCCACCAGCTAAAACGGCTAAGTTGAGGAATAATATTTCTTCTTTTGTGCAGATGGGTCTAGAAACACTCTACGATGCATGGAAGAGATATAAGGATCTACTAAGGAGATTCCCTCACCATGGGTTACCTTTGTGGCTACAGGTTTAAACCTTTTATAACGGTGTGAACCACTCAACTAGGCAGTTGATTGACTCATCCGCCGGTGGAACCTTAAATAACAAGACCCCTGAAGCAGCTTATGAGTTTATAGAAGAGATGGCACTGAATAACTATCAGTGGCAAGTTATGAGTTTTATGACACTTTTAAAACTCAATAGCGATTGAGCTATTGTAATTTAGTCGTTAAGCCTTAATCAATTATTTTCTCGATTTAATTTGCTAACTGTTCTTTAATATATTTTCATACTAACTTAGTAAATCCTCTAATTATAATCTTACGGACTCTGTTTATGGAAATGGAGTTCTAAAACCATATTTTTCGACAACGGCAATAGTTAGGTTGTTACGACATCGTCATCGTTCCTCTTTTTGTGTTCCATTCACCATCATCATCCAGCTTACTCAAGTGCCTTTTCCAACCAAAGCATTCCTTTCCTCTATTCAATTGTTCAATTAGATAGACCAAACTTCCATCATCGATCAATGCAAAACTCAATATGATTTCTTTATATTTCCCTTCTTCTTTTTGACTTTCTTTCTTTCTTTTACTTATTTGTTGTTATGTTTATAAATTCTTGATTAGGGTTTCCAATTTAGGCTTAATGTGAATTCTAATTTGGATAGGATTTTGGTTGCTGCCTGAATGATATTTTTGGGATTCAAAATGATTTACGAGCCAATTAGGGTGTCAAGGTTTATCGTGGTTTATGGGTTGTTGGGTAGATGTTAAAATTATGAATTAACACTACCAAAGTAGTGTTTGACAAAATAGAAAGCCCTAAAAAATTTAAGAATTTAAAATGTTTATATTCAGTATTCTGCTCAACAATTTGACTTTGATTATGCAAAAAGGCTTCTTCCAATAGTACTTTAACTCAGCGGTCAAAGTTGATGATCGTACTCTACGCCATGGTGTCATCTCAGTTAATTCATCCTTTGTAACAACCTATTTTTTATTGGTATCAAAAATGGTGGTTTCGAAACCCTATTCTCTGATGATCGAGTCCATAAATATTATTGATTAATATTTATGAGTTAATTTTAGTATTATTTTGAATTTTTGTCTAACAATTTAGTTAATTAGATAGTTAGTTAAGGTATAAATGTTTTGACGCAAAAGTTAGAGGTGTCGAAAATAGTGGTTTTAGAACCCCATTTTCGATGAGTGAGTCTGTTCATATTTACAAGGTTAGTATAAAACTTAATTGAATTTTGGTCCATTAATTTTGTTATTTAGATAACTAATTAGATTACAAGTACTAAATTATAAAAGTGGTAAAAGTTTAATCGCTATGGTTTTTAATTGTTTTAAGGACCAATTAATAATTTGGACCATTTTCTAGTGTACAAACTATGGTGGATGACACCTAATGCTCACTAAATTGGTTAATTACAATTAAGGTTAGTTAATTATAGTTAATTAGGTTAATTATAATTAATTATAAATTAAACTAAGAATAAAAGTTAAAAATTAAAACAAAAAAAACCAACATTTTCACTCATCTTCGTCTTTAACTATAACTAATGGGAGAAATAAGGGTTCCATAACTATGAATTGATACGAGGTATAGAATTGTAAATGATATGAAGATATGGATGATTTAATATGTATAAACTATTATACAGAGATTGAATTGATACAGAAATGGTATTAAAGCCCTTGTTTTAAACAATTGGGATACGGATGGCATGCCCCTAGGGTTTCAACAATAAAATAGGTGTTTGATCAGGGATTAATTGATGGATTAAGATCCAGCATATGTTTTAGATTCTCTGAAGCTAGTGTTAGCAGCATCGTACTAAGCTAGTGATAGCAACTTTGATCTAAAGCTAGTGTTAGCACCCTAAATATGTCAGCTTGTATAAAAAATGGGTGTTGTGATCGAGGATTAATTCGATGACTTGATATCCAACATATGTTGAGGATTTTCTGAAGCTAGTTTGAACATCATTGAACCAAGTTAGTGTTAGCAACCCTGATCCGAAGCTAGTGTTAGTAGTTCGATAATGTCAGTATATGTAATCAAATCAATCTTGAGTATCCGAGTTCAAGTTACTTTAGTTCTTCGAACGAAAGATATAAATAGAAATTGTATTATATGAGAACGAAATGGTTGGTGTAACACCCCAAACCCGGCCCAAACGTTACGACCGGATCTGGCATGTTACAGGGTAAATTGAAAATGATCTTTCAGTGACTTTGGGAAAAACCATAATTTTAAAAAAACTTTCTGGTTAAAGCGATGGCTTTGTTTATAAACAATCAGATTCAAACGACTTTTAGGAAAAAGGTTATTTTGACAAGAGTTATCATTGTTAAGAAAATCCAGAGTTTTATCAAAAATAACTTGTAAACCATTCGTTAACATTTTTGAAAGACAGTTGTTTAATGTTTTAGGAAAAATCTCGTGTTGAACATTTAATAATAATCAGTAATCAAATTAAAAACTAAAACCCAACTAAAAATTACCAAAGGCCTTATTACAACAAGAATCCCCAATTAAAAGAAATTTAATTAATACAGCAAAAAGTTTACGAAAAGAAAGTTCTTTATGGCCTCCACGAGTCCGCCTCGGCTCCCAAATCTACAGTCTACTGATTACCTGAAAAGTTAGGGAAAGGGTGAGTCACAGAGACTCAGTGTGTAAATCCATCAAAACACATAAAACGGCCCACGGCCCACAATCTCGTATTCAGCTCATACATGATATCATACAACTACATGAATGCATCAAGCCCAGCTCAACCTAGTTTTTTTCCATCCTCTACACGCCATCCCGTACCAGCCATTACACCGTGGGGATTTCTATAATCAACCCTCCATCTGCTACACGCCATCTTGACAGTCATGTTGCCAGTTATAATACAGATCATGATGTGACCTTATAAATAGATGTGGCAGTGCCACCGACCACCATGTGTCCTTATAAATGAATATGGCAGAGCCACAGATCACTATGTGACCTTATAAACAAATGTGGCAGAGCCACTGATCACTATGTGACCTTATAATCAACACTTCTCCTTTATCATCATACATATCCCATGCATAATATACATATCATAATGAATGCAACATGCCATCATCCATGTAATAGATTATCACATACGCACAAGCTCACAATAAATTGTTATAGTTACATACCTGGCAATCCTTGCCTTACCACACGGGCATTTCAACTGTATACACAGTCTTTTTCGTCTTTTCAGCCCAAACAATTAATATTATAGTTAAAATAAAGTGTGTTAGGGATTACACACCTGGTAACATGCAAAACAATACTTTCTACGTCGACACTATCGATAGCAGAAACGACCGCTATCTAGCTACGACTCTGTTCTGAAGCCGGTCCATAACCCGGTGGTCAATCTCGGACTGCTGACATTTCACATTTCTTAACCTTAGGGCTGGGTTTATGGGTCCAACCCCCTCCTTTGCCTGATGGGTATTGGAGTCCATCAAAAGATCTTGTCAGAAAGTACTATAAGGAAATATGGTTGTTTAACAACAACACAGGGTTAAGATAATGAATACGATAAGCAAACCTAAACAAAAATCTAAAGAGAACCCCTTACCTTGAAATCCCAAAAAGAGACATAAGGCTCAGAGATTAATGATTTTCGGCTTGAGATTCAGATGATTTGATTAGCTTGAATTCCGGAATACGTGCCCCCCAAAGAGAAACAAGAAGATAGAAAATGTTAGTCCAAACGATGGCCTCATCAAGCCAATTAGCCATTCGGCTTTGGCTTCCAAAACTGAAAGGGAGATAAAGAAATAGAAGAAATCGCCTCTTACCTTAACAGAGAAGATTTTAATAACACATAAGAGAAATCGGTACAAACACAGCAGTAGAGAAGATTCGACAATGACTATGGTAGAGGAGAACAAGATGAAAGAACCGAAAATGAAAATAAAAGAACTTCAAATGGAGGCTTAGGAGTTTCGGCTTTTAGAGAAATCAGGAGAGGAATGTAGGAGAATGGCTAGGGAGATTTGGCCAGTAGAAGAAATTAGAGAAGATAATAGCTTTCTTAGAAAATGGAGAAGAGTTTCGGCTTTTAGAAAGAACAAATAAAGAAGAGAACAGAAAAAAGAGATCACAGACAAAATGGTGGGTGCTTTCGATTTTGAGTGATGCAAAAGAGAGAAAGGTTCCAGAAGGAGGCAACAGGTTTCGGTTAAGTGAAGAATAAGTGGGGAACAAACAAGAAAAGAAGTGAAAAGACAAAGAGTTGAAGCTAACCAAAATCCGGCACCTATAAACCCCCAAAGTCAAAAATTGCACAAAAAAAAGAAACTACAAGGTCCTATGGCCAATGTGAATTTTGGCACTCCCCAACACAGGCCAAAACCGATTCCCCCCTATACCAAGTATTTGAAATTCAACCAACACCTTGATCACATGCCCATCCCTTTCTTTTCTCCTCAATTTCCTCCTGATCACCCGTTTGAATTATTTTGAATGCTTCAAACTCCACTTTTCCCTCCCAGCCACTCATTCGAATTTTTTGACCAGGTCTCCTCTCCCATCCTGAAGTGTCCAAGTCAAATTCTGCCTCTGCTTTCCTTGACGCCAAAAATAATCCCCAAAATGAGCTTCATGTGACTTGAACCTGCGCCCTCTCTACTCCCTTGTGGCGTCACCTTCCAACCCCTATGTGGCGTCAGCTTGCCACTTTACCAACACCTTGCTTGTATCAATCAAAAACAAACAATCACCCTTAGGTCCTATTCCAGCTAGCTCTCCCACTAACATGCCCAAAAAGAAAATTTATGCCAGGGCTCCAGCTTATCCCTGGGCTTTTCCTAGACTCCCATGCACCCTAAACTAGCAGATTAAACAGAGCATACACATAAAACACATCAGATGCATAAACCTTAAATCAGGATATTATAGTTCCACCCCCTTAAGAAAAATTTCAGCCTCGAAATTACCTGGTCAAATGAGATGAGGGTATTGCTGAAGCATCGCTTCTTCTGGTTCCCATATAGCTTCCTCAGAACCCTGATTATGCCATAAAATCTTAACTAACGGAACTGTCTTCCTGCGTAACACTTTGACATCACGATCCAAAATCTGAACTGGTTCCTCTTCAAAGGATATATCAGGTCTTACTTCGATCTCTTCCACTAGTACCATGTGAGATGGATCCAAACGATAGCATCTTAGAATCGAAACGTGAAACACATCATGAATATGACTTAACTCTGCAGGTAACTCGAGTTGATAAGCTACTAGTCCCACACGCTTCAACACACGATAAGGCCCAATGAACCTGGGGCTTAGCTTACCTTTCTGTCCAAACCTTAGCACCTTTTTCCACGGTGAAACCTTTAAGAACACCTGGTCACCCATCTCAAATTCTATATCCTTACGCTTTAGATCAGCATAGGATTTTTGTCTATCCGACGCTTCCTTTAAATGAGTCCAAATTAACTTAACCTTATCCTCTATTTCTGAAACCAATTCTGGACCCAACAACTAACGTTCGCCCAACTCTATCCAACACGTAGGAGTACGACACTTCCGAACATATAATGCTTCATACGGTGCCATCTGAATACTCGATTGGTAGCTATTGTTATACGCGAATTTCGCTAACGGTAGAAATTCTTTCTAACTCCTTCTGAAGTCTAAGACACAGCCCCTCAACATATCCTTACGATCTTTTTACCCTCTCTGACTGTCCATCAGACTGCGGATGAAACACTGTTCTAAAATCTAACTTTGTCCCCAACGCTTGATGCAATGCCTTCCAAAATCTTGACGTGAAACTCGGGTTTCTATCTGAGATTATAGACACTGGTACTCCATGCAACCTTACGATCTCTGCTACATACAACTTAGCCAATTTTTGAAGAGAGTAGTCAACACGAACTGGTATGAAATGAGCAGACTTCGTCAATTAGTCAACAATTACCCATACCGAATCCATTTTAGTAGGCATAAGGGGTAGCCCACTAACAAAATCCATCGTGATCCTCTCCCACTTCCACTATGCAAAATTTTTAACAGCTGCAACAAACCTAAAGGAAATTGATGTTCTGCTTTTACCTGCTGACATGTCAAACACTTACTTACAAACTCGGTTACTTCTCACTTCAGACCCGGCCACCAAAAATGTTCTCACAATTCTCTATACATCTTACTTCCGCCAGGATGCATAGCATATGGGCTACTATGCACTTCCTGAAGTATCAACTGTCTTAACTCATCATCCTTTGGCATGCAAACCTTCTTACGAAAACACAGAGCCCCATCACAGTTCAAACTGAAATCCTCAACCCCATCATTCTGTACTTGAAGTAGTCGAGCACTCAAGGCATCATCCAACAATTGCTTCTCCTTAATCTGACTAATCTAGGAAGGTTTCACTTGCAATTTAGCTAATAGACTTCCATCATCGTACAAGCTAAGATGAGCAAACATTTCTCTCAAATCAGAGATCACCCTACGACTTAATGCATCTGCCACCACGTTAGCTTTACCCGGATGGTATTCAATCGAGCAATCGTAACCCTTCAATAGCTCAATCCACCACTGTTGCATCAAATTCAATTCCTTCTGGGTAAGGAGATACTTTAAACTCTTATGATCTGTATAATAATAGACTTCTCGCCATACCGATAATTCCTCTAACTTTTCAAAGAAAACACTACTGCCGCCAATTCTAAATCATGCTAAACACGTGTATGAAGCATTACAATAAACCACAAACTCCTTTCTAGCCTCCGACTGAATCAACCCCGGAGCCTCCGCCAAAATTCTCTTTAGCCTTTCAAAACTCTCTTGTTGCTTATCAGACCAAACAAACGGAACCCCTTTTCATAACAACCTGATCAATGGTGCCGCAATCAAAGAAAACCCTTCAACAAATTTTCGATAATATCCAGCCAGACCAAGAAAACTTCTGATTTCTGCCACAGACTTAGGTGGCTTCCAATCCAAGATAGCTTCAATTTTTCGGGGATCAACTTTAATCCCCTCTGCCGACACAACATGGCCTAGAAAAGTAACTTTGCTTAGCCAAAATTCACACTTACTGAATTTGGCGAACAATTGCTTCTCCCTCAGGATTTGCAAAACCACTCGAAGGTGTGAATCGTGCTCCTCCTCTGACTTTGAATAAATCAGAATATCGTCTATAAATACTACGACAAACCGGTCCAGATAGGGTTGGAAAACTGTTCATCAGGTCCATAAACGCTACTGGTGCATTGGTTAACCCAAACGACATCACCAGAAATTTGTAATGCCCGTAGCTAGTACGAAACGTCATCTTATGGATATCTACTTCCTTAACCTTGAGTTGATGATACCCTGACCTCAAATCTATCTTCGAAAAGACTGAAGCCCCCTTCAACTGATCAAACAAGTCGTCAATCTGCGGCAACTGGCATTTGTTCATGATTGTCAATTTGTTCAATGGCGATAGTCAATGCACATACGCATTGATCCATCCTTCTTCTTAAGGAATAACATCGACGCTCCCCATGGTGATACACTCGGTCGGATAAAACCTCGATCCGAAAGTTCCTAAATTTGGGCTTTCAGTTCCACTAACTCCTTTGGCACCATTCTATAAGGAGCGATAGATGCAGATGCCATCCTCGGAAGGAGATCAATTCCAAATTTCACCTCACGATCCGGAGGTAATCCTGGAAGCTCTTCTGAAAAATATTAGGAAACTCCTTCACTGTCCCAACATCACCCACAGACAATTCCTTGACCTCCAAAGCATAAACCAAGGCTATGAATGCCTCACATCCTTTCCTCATCATTCTTTCAGCCTTTAAGGTGGGCACTACGTTAGACAAATAGTTCCTCCTTTCTCCTATAACCACCACCTCCTCGTCCTTAGGAGTACGGACCACCATGCGCTTAGCAGCACAATCCAGATTTGCTCGATACCTTACTAACCATTCCATCCCTAAGATCAAATCAAACTCCCGAACGGTGGTTCCATCAGATCAGCCAGAAAAACCACCCCTTGCACTTCTAAAGGTACATCCCTATAAAAGTCTGTTTACCACAACCGATTGTCCTAACGGACTAATTACTGTCATCTCCCTAGAAGCAATCTCAGATTTTATGCTTAAAGTTCCAGATACCAAACTAGCAACATAAGAATGTGTCGATCCAATGTTAATCAATACAGAAAAAGGAAATCTAAAGATTAAGAACGTACCAGTTATGACGTCCGGTGCATCCCCCTCATCTCTGTGTCTAGCTGCATAAATTAACCCCGGCTGTCTTGCATCGGTGTTTCCTACACCTCTGCCTGGTGTTCCACGACCCTGACCAAAACCATTACCTCCTCTGGCCGGACCACGACTTCTCTGCAGTTGCTGACCTCTTCTACCCGGCTGAGTATCACCCTGACTCTCTGGCCTTGCACTGTCCCACTCCTGTGGACAGTCTCTAACCTGATGATCAGCAGATCCACACTTGTAACATCTTCTGTTACTTGTCTGACACTTTCCCAAATGAAATTTACCACATCGAGCACACTTCTGAGGCTGCCTATCAGCAACGGGTCTCACCAACCAATTCGGCCCATCCATCCTAGGTCTTTTTTGAAAATGCCCAGCTGACCCTGACGATCCAAAATTCCTTTTATTACCACTTCTATCTCTATCCCGATTCTACTTTTCTGATCATTTCACCTCCTCGGCTATCTTAGCCTTTTCCACTAGAACAGTAAATTCCTTCTCTCACTGTGAGGCTATCAACACACGCAAATCATCTCTCAGACCATCTTCAAACTGAACACAATGTTCATGGTCTGTGGCCACTATTCCCTAACATAACAGCTAAGGCGTAAGAATTTTGCCTCATACTCAGCCACCGATTTACTTTCTTGAACCAAATTCAAAAATGCCCTACACTGTGCGTCCGCGTAGCTCGATCCGATTTACTTAGTCTGAAATGCCAATTTGAAGAAATCCCAGGTGATACAGTCAGCCACTATACCATCCCTAATCGTAAGCCACCACTGATACGCTTCGTCCCGAAGCAGAGATACAACCCCTTTCAACTTTTCCTCTTCTTTGAAATCGAGATTATCCATTATACGCTCATCCACCTCTAACCAATACTCAGCTGCATTAGGGGCTACACCAAAAATACCCCTAAACGTTTTTGCTCCATTGGCTCGAAGTCATTCCGACACAGAATCTTGAGCTTCTGTACCCACGCTTGCCCCAGCAACTCTCTCCAAGACCCGTAACATTGCCTGAGACACTGCATTATCTCTGGCCATTTGGTCCTAAAATTCTACTTCCGCAGCTGGTGGTATTGGCATCTCATTTCCTGACCCATGACCAGATCCCACTGGCTCTGACACAGTAATCTTTCCTCTGCCACAACCACGCATACTACGTCCATGCCCCCTAGTGCTCATGACTAACATGGTGACTTAATCTGATTATAAGTTTTATGATTTAGTATTTCTTTCACCGTTTAACACCGAGTAGTTTTATGGAAAATAGTCTTAGAGAGTAGTTTTCGTAAGACACATCAAAAAGTTTCAATCTCTAAAGTTTGGGTCTCTTAGAACTCACAAATACTCATTCATGCTATCAGCCATTTCAGGCATACATCACCCAATAATTAAAAATATCTACCTGGGTGGATCGGGTGCCGGTAGACTCGAATGCCATATTTTGATCAAAATAATTTCCTCTAATTCACATTGATTTTATAAAACATTGTTGAGCCCATTTCACATCCCGAGTGTTTGCAACCTAGGCTCTGATACAAAAATTACAACACCCTAAACTCGGCCCAAACGTTATGATCGGATTTAGCATGTTACAGGGTAAATTGAAAACGATCTTTCAGTGACTTTGGGAAAAACCATAATTTTAAAAAAACTTTCTAGTTCAAGCGATGACTTTGTTTATAAACAATCAGATTCAAATGACTTTCAGGAAAAAGGTTATTTTGACAAAATTTATCATTGTTAAGAAAATCCAGAGTTTTATCAAAAATAACTTGTAAACTGTTCGTTAACATTTTTGAAAGATAGTTGTTTAATGTTTTAGGAAAAATCCCGTGTTGAACATTTAATAATAATAAGTAATCAAATTAAAAACTAAAACCCAACTAAAAATTACCAAAGGCCTTATTACAACAAGAATACCCAATTAAAAGAAATTTTATTAATGCAGTAAAAAGTTTACGATAAGAAAGTTCTTTATGCCCTCCACGAGTCTGCCTCGGCTCCCAAATCCTCACTCTACTGATTACCTGAAAAGTTAGGGAAAGGGTAACTCCCAGAGACTCAAAGTGTAAATCCATCAGAACACATAAAATAGCCTACGGCCCACAATCTCATATTCAGCTCATACATGAATCATACAACTACATGAATGCATCAACCCCAACCTAACCTAGTTTTTTTCTATCCTCTACACACCATCCCGTACCAACCATCACACCGTGGGGATTTTTACAATCAACCTTCCATCCGCTACATGCCGTCTTGACAGTCATGCTGTCAGTTATAATACCGATCACGATGTGACCTTATAAATAGATGTGGCAGCACCATCGATCACTATGTGACCTTAAAAACAAATGTGACAGAGCCACCGATCACTATGTGACCTTATAAACAAATGTGGCAGAGCCACCGATCACTATGTGACCTTATAATCAACAATTCCCATTTATCATCATCCATATCCCATGCATAATATACATATCATAATGAATGCAACATGCCATCATACATGTAATAGATTATCACATACGCACAAGCTCACAATAAACTGTTATAGTTACATACCTGGCACTCCTTGCCTTACCACACGGGTATTTTGACTGTATACACAGCCTTTTCTGGCTTTTTAGCCTAAATTATTAATATTATAGTTAAAATAAAGTGCGTTAGGGATTACACACCAGGTAACACGTAAAATAATACTTTCTACGTCGACACTATCGATAGTAGAAATGATCGTTATCTGCCTACGACTCTATTCTGAAGTCGGTCCACAACTCGGTGGCCAATCTCAAACTGCTGACACCGCACATTTATTAAACTTAGGGTTTGTGTTTATGGGTCCAACCCCCTCCTTTGTCTGATGGGAATTGGATTCCATCAAAAGATATTGTCAGAAGGTACTATAAGGAAATATGGTTGTTTAACAACAACACAGGGTTAAGATAACGAATACGATAAGCGAACCTAAACAAAAATCTAAAGATAACCCCTTACCTTGAAATCCCGAAAAGAGACATAGGGCTCAGATATTAACGATTTCTGGCTTGAGATTTAGATGATTTGATTAGCTTGAATTCCCAGAATACGCGCCCCCCAAAGAGAAACAAGAAGATAGAAAATGTCAGTCCAAACAATGGCCTCATCAAGCCAATTAGCCATTTGGCTTTCGCTTCTAAAACCGAAAGGGGGATAAAGAAATGGAAGAAATCGCCTCTTACCTTAACACAAAAGATTCAAATAACACCTAAGAGAAATTGGCACAAGCACAACAGTAGAGAAGATTCAAAAATGACTATGGTAGAGGAGAACAAGATGAAAGAACTAAAAATGAAAATAAAAGAACTTCAAATAGAGGCTTAAGAGTTTCGGCTTTTAGAGAAATCAGGAGAGAAATGTAGGAGAATGGCTAAGGAGATTAGACCAGTAGAAGAAATTAGAGAAGAGAATAATGAACAAGGAGTATTCAGCTTTCTGCCGAAAATAGAGAAGGGTTTCGACTTTTAGAAAGAACAAATAAAGAAGATGACAGAAAAAAGAGATCACGGATGAAATGGTGGGTGCTTTCGATTTTGAGTGATGCAAAAGAGAAAAAGGTTCTAGAAGGAGGCAACAGGTTTCAGTTAAGTGAAGAAGAAGTGGGGAACAAACAAGAAAAGAAATGAAAAGACAAAGAGTTGAAGCTAAAAAAAAATAGGCACCTATAAACCCCAAAGTCAAAAATTGCACAAAAAAAAGAAACTACAAGGTCCTATGGCCAATATGAATTTTGACACACCCCAACACATGCCAAAACTAATTCCCCCTATACCAAGTATTTGAAATTCAGCCAACACCTTGATCACATGCCCATCCCTTTCTTTTCTCCTCAATTTCCTCATGATCACCCGTTTGAATTATTTTGAATGCTTCAAACTCCACTTTTTCCTCCCAGCCACTCATTCAAATTTGTTGACCAGATCTCCTCTCCCATCCTGAAGTGTCCCAAGAAATTCTACCTCTGCTCTCCTTGACGCCAAAAATAATCCCCAAAATGAGCTTCATGCGACTTGAACCTGCTCCCTCTCTGCTCCCTTGTGGCATCACCTTCCAACCCCTATGTGGCTCACCTTGCCACTTTACCAACACCTTGCTTGTGTCAATCAAAAACAAACAATCGCCCTTAGGTCCTATTCCAGCTAGCTCTCCCACTAAAGTGCCCAAAAAGAAAATTTTGGCCAGGGCTCCGGCTTATCCCTGGGCTTTTTCTAGACTCTCATACACCCTAAACTAGCACATTAAACAGAGCATACACATAAAACAAATCAGATGCACAACCCCTAAATCAGGATATTACAGTTGGAATGAAAACATATATGAGTGAAATTATATGCAGATGTTATAAGTTGAAAACAAACTAGTTGGTATATGTCATATGATGGAATGTTAAATGTTTATATGATTATATTATGGGTTCTTGATTTGTAATCGAACTAACCCATTTGTTATATTTGTTGAAATGCTTATGAAAGTGTAAGGTTGCTTAAGATGCCATGTTTGATATCAATATATTACAATTATATAATTTGTTAAAATGTTAAGGTAAGTTAAGTAAATTTTTTATAAACTTACTAAGCATTCAAAATGCTTACTCGCTGTCTCCCTTTTCTTGTAAATCTTCGATTATGTGGAATGTGATGATTGGATAACTACAAATATCACACTATCCTATCAATGATTCGGAAGTCTTTTGATCATTTTAATCTTGGTTATGTAACATGTACATAGTTAGTAAAAGTGTGCTATCTTGGAACTATATGTTTTGTTTAAATTAGGACTAGTATATAGATTATGAAATGATAATGCTTACTTGTGTATTAATGCATGATTTTGTTCATGTGTTTGGACCATATGTATAAGTTTAAATAGTTCATTTGAAGTTGAAAATGGTATGATTTGAACTTGAAAATGACATAGTTGGTGTATGATTTGAATGACTTGAAAGTAAGAAAAACTAGTTTGTGTTTTAAACAAGTTGATGGATGTGTTTTGGTGATGAATTAAGATATGTTGATTTGGTTGATTTGATCAAGAGTAAATGATGTTGTGGTATGTATATTTGAATGATTTTGTGTAGGAATTAAGGTGCATTTATGCAACAAATTAGTTTTATAATGGTTGGCTTAAATTAGGTATCAAAAAGGTCCATTTTGTACCAAAAATAGGTTCCACGTCTCGAAGTCGATCTTCCCTTATCGTCACATCGGCCAATAGTTTGTGACGTCCCAACATCAAGTGGTTTGATGTCTTTAAGTGACAAACTATTTGGCAATGTCACGCGTGGAGAGAGTTTTGTCATGACGTTGACCTTATACTTTTCAAATATTGCAACTTCATCATTGTTCTATCCCGAGTCGACTTAAGGGCTTTTGTAAGCTTGACTAAGGTTTAGATTTTATTTTGAATCATAATATCTATGTGTTTATGATAGATTGAATATTTGATAGATTTATTTATGGTGAACTTGTTCTGACATTTTAAAAATGTTAAAAAAAAGTCCTTATTTGAACTCGAGTTAACTTTAAAGCATTAGTATACTTGTATAAGACTCGAAAAATAATGTTCTTCATACTTAAGGTTGTATTATTTTTTATTTCATGATTGATGGTGTGAATAATGATTTTACTATGAACTTGTCAGTAATTACTCCGACAACGAATGTGACATCCTGTTGCTCTTACCTGACGATCAGGTTTGTAATAACCCATTTTTAGTAAAATTAGAATAGTAGTTTTGGGAACACAAATCCAAGGGGTAAGTTATTATATTATTATTATTTTAATATCTATTGAATGTTAGTAGGGTCGTATTAAAATTTCGTTAAGAAATTTTGATGTTTGCATGTTTAATTACGTAAAAAGGACTAATTCGTAAAGGGTGCAAAAGTAGAGTTCTATTAGTAAAAGGAGTCTAATTGCTATGAAACTTAAATGTGAGTGGATTTAAATGGTAACTAGACCATTTTATTGTCAGTGGACAAAGGTTAATTTGGTAATTTAATAAATAAACTAAAAGTAAAATAATACAAAAATTGTATCATCTTTCTAAACATCTTTATCCACCAAAATTAAGAAATAAAAACCTCTATTTTTCACCTTGAAGGTTCGACTATGTCCAACTGCTGCATGCAAGTGATTTTTGATCTTGTTTTTAATGATTTCTATGTTTCTGAAGTTGTTGTAGCTTAATCTAACTAGCTCGGGGATCAATTTACAAAACTAGTAAAGAATTAGGGTTTTCCCATGAATGGTCTTGCATGATTCTTGATGTTTTATGAAAGATTCTGAGTCCTTATTGATAAATAAACTAGTTTTGTAAAGGGATTTTCTATGAAAATTGTATATAGCGACTTATTTGTAAAAATGGTAAAAGTTCATGGTGAAATTGTGAAATGATGGTTTGTATGAATTGGTATAGGTCCCTAGTGAATTCGACTAGCATGAGATGAGGATTAAAATGCTTAAATTTTAATTTATGAACTGAAGGACTAAATTGTAAATAAATTAAAATATTAGGGGAAAATAGTAGTTTTTTTTAAATATATGAAATATGGACTGAATTGAATAATAGAGTATTAAATGAATTGAATTTATCCATTTAGATCAAGATGCACCTCGTATAGATTTAGATCAGGGAAAAGCGAAAGCCTCGGATTGATCAACTACGTTTTTACGCTTTGTTTGTTGAGGTAAGTTCATATGAACATTTATTGTGTTATTGTTATTTAAATTGAATGTCAGGTAATGTTACTATGAAAATGGATTGAGATATATATATATATATATAAATGCATCAATGTTACGATGAATTGACGGTTAATGAGTCTCGGTTGAACCTTATGAATTCTTAGGATACAAATGACATGACATTAGGGATATCATGTTTAGGGTGCTGGTCTTGAATGTCCTACCAATGGCTAAGGTCCTGTATTTGTTGCGGATACTCCACACCTCGTGTGAGCAGCATCGTGTAGCTTACATTCTGACCCACAGCTCGTGTGAGTAGGGCCATTTCACAGCTTGTGTGAGCATTGATGTAAAGGAAAGGTTACGGTTATATATTTAAGCACACTTTGTGTGAGCTTTCCCGAGTATCCAATGAAATTCTAAATGGTTATCGCTAATTTTAGCAAGTGTGAGTTTTGGCTTCGAGAAGTCAGATTTTTGGGACATGTTGTATCGGTTGATGGCATTAGAGTTGATCCGTGCAAAACTTCAGGTGTGGTAGGTTGGAAACCTTCGAGAAATGTATCTAAAGTAAGAGGTTTTCTAGGTTTAGCTGAATATTACAGAAGATTTGTCAATAGATTTTTTATGATTGCTATATCATTGACAAGATTGTTGCAAAAAGATGTTAAGTTCGAATGGTCCAAGAAATGTTAGCAAAGTTTTAATCAGTTGAAAGCTTTATTAACTGAGGCACCTATATTAGTTCAACCGGAGTCTAGAAAAGAATTTGTGATTTACAATGATGCTTCATTGAAAGGTTTGAGTTGTGTTTTAATGGAAGAAAGCAAAGTGATAGCTTATGCTTCTAGATAGTTGAAACCGTACGAAAAGAATTATCTGACTCATGATTTAGTGTGTGCAGCGATTATATTTTCCTGAAAGATTTGGCAACACCATTTATGCGGAGAAAAATTTCATATCTTCACAGATCATAAAAGCCTGAAGTATTTGATGTCGAAAAAGATTTGAATTTGAGACAGTGAAAATGGCTCGAGTTATTGAAAGATTACGATTTGATCATTGACTATCATCCGGGAAAGGCTAATGTCGTTGCTGATGTATTGAGTAGAAAATCTTTATTTGCTTTGCAAGCTTTGAACACACAGTTAGCGTTGATTGATGATGGTTCGATTTTAGTTGAATGAAAATCTAGACCGACGTTTCTGCAATAGATTTGTGAAGCTAAAAAATGTGATGATATTTTGATAGCTAAATTGAAACAAATCGAGACGACACCTGATTTAGATTTTCATGTTGGTTCCGATGATAGTTTTTATTTCAAATATAGAATTTATGTTCCGAGAAATTCTAATCTCATTCAGAATATTTTGCAGGAAGCTTACAGTAGTAACTTGTCTATTCATCCTAGTAGCAATAAAATGTACGGTGATTTGAAACAAATGTACTGGTGGCAAGGTATGAAACGAGAGATTTCAGAGTTCATATCGAGATGTTGAGTTTGTCAGCAAGTTCAAGCTGAGCATCAGGTACCTTCTAGTTTATTACAACCAATGATGATTCTAGAGTAGAAATGGGAACCTGTCACGATGGATTCCGTATTGGGATTACCTTTATCACTGAAAAAAAAAGATACTGTGTGGGTTATTGTTGATTGTTTGACGAAGTCTGTGCATTTCAGTCCAATGCACAAGGGTTTTTCACTAGAGAGATTAGAAGAGTTGTATGTGGCTGAGATCATTAGATTGCATGACGTGCCAGTTTCTATTATTTCTAGAAAAGATCCATGATTTAAGTCTCAATTTTAGAGCAAGTTACACGAAGCTTTAGGTACTTAACTGTATTTTAGTACCACATTTCATTCTCAGACCGATAGTTAGTTTGAGCAAGTAATTCAAATGCTCGAAGATATGCTTCGATGTTCTATTTGGAGTTCGAAGGTAACTAGGAGAGATTTCTACCGTTGGTTGAATTTGCATACAACAACAGTTATCAATCGAGCATTAAAACGGCACTGTATGAGGCTTTGTATGGTCAAAAGTGTCAAACTCCGTTATATTGGACTGAGCTCAGTGAGAAAGAGTTATTCGGTGTTGATTTGATACAAGAAACTAAAAAATGGTTAAAGTAATACGTGACAGTTTGGAAGCAGCTTCGGATCGATAGAAATCCTATGCAGATTTGAAAAGGAAAGACATTGAATTCCAAGTTGGTGACAAAGTGTTTTTGAAAGTATCGCCCTGGAAGAAAGTTCTTCGATTTGGTCAGAAAGAATAGCTTAGTCGGTGGTATATTGGATCGTACGAGATCATTGAGAGAATTAGGCTAGTAGCTTACAGATTAGCATTACCTTTAGAGTCAAAAAAGATTCACAATATATTCCATGTATCTATGTTACAATAGTATCGATCAGATCCTTCACATGTGATTTCACCTATAGATGTCAAGATACAACCAAATACGACTTACAATGGAGAACCGATCAGAATTCTAGCTCAAGAGGTCAAAGAATTGAGAAATAAAAGTATAGTTTTAGTGAAAGTTCTCTGAAAACTTCATGGAATTGGAGAGGCTACCTGGGAACTGGAAGAAGCTATGAAAGTGTAATACCCAAACCTCATTTTTGGTAAGATTTTCGGGGACAAAATTTCCTTTACGGGGGGAAAGTTGTAACAACCCATTTTCAGTGAAATCAAAATATTGGATTCGGGACCACAAATCTGACGAGTAAATTATTATTTTATTATTTTTTAGTGTCTATAGAATGTTAGTAGGGTCGTATTAAAATTTTGTTAAGAAATTTCGAAGTTTGCATGTTTAATTATGTAAACATGACTAATTTATAAAAGATGCAAAAGTAGAGTTCTATTAGTAAAAGGTCTAATTGCTATGAAACTTAATTGTGAGTGGATTTAAATAGTAATTAGACCATTTTTATTGTTAGGGGACAAAGATGGACATAAATTAAGTGATTTTAAGGTTAATGGTAAAGGTTAATTTGGTAATTTAATAAATAAACTAAAAGTAAAATAATACAAACAATTGTATCATATTCCTAAACATCTTTCTCCACCGAAATAAAGAAAGAAAAACCTCCACTTTTCACCTTGAAGGTTCGGCTATGTCCAAGTGTTGCATGTAAGTGATTTTTTATCCCATTTTTAATAATTTCTATGTTTTTGAAGTCGTTGTAGCTTAACTTAACTAGCCCAAGGATAAATTTGCAAAACTATTAAAGAATTAAGGTTTTTACATGAATGTTCTTGCATGATTCTTGATGTTTTATGAAAGATTATGAGTCCTTGATGATAAATAAACTAGATTTGTAAAGGGATTTTTGATGAAAATTGCATTTAACAACTTATTTATTAAAATGATAAAAGTTCCATGGTGAAATTGTGAAATGATGGTTTGTATGATTTGATATAGGTCCCTAGTGAATTCGGCTAGCATGAGATGAGGATTAAAATGCTTAAATTTTAATTTATGAGCTTAAGGACTAAATTGTAAAAAGATTAAAATATTAAGCGCAAAATAGTAATTTTTCAAAAATATGAAATACAGATTGAATGAATAATAGAGTATTAAATGAATTGAATTTATCTATTTAGATCAAGATAGACCTCATACGAATTTATATTGGGGAAAGGCGAAAGCCTCAGATTGATCGAATACGTTTTTACGCTTTGTTTGTCGAGGTAAGTTTGTATGAATGTTTACTGTGTTATTGTTATTTAAATTGAATGTAAGGCAATGTTACTCCTAATGAAAATATATCGATATATATATAAATGTATCAATGTTACTACGAATTGATGGTTAATGAGTCCCGATTGAACCTTAGAAATTCTTAGGATACGAATGACATGCCATTAGGGATTTCATGTTTCGGGTGCTGGTCTTGAATGTTTTACCGATGGCTAATGTAACACCCCTAACCCGTATCCATCACTAGAATAGGGTTAAAGAGCATTACCAGAGTTTACAATTTAAATGGACAAAATTTTCAAATATTTCATATCATAATAATAAACGTATTAATCCCAAGTCAAAACATACATATTCTCCTTGAAACAAGTCCTCGAGGCCTTAAATATACATTAGAAATAAGTCGGGACTAAATCAGAATCTCGTAGAATTTTTAGAAAATAATAAAAATTTTCAACACTGCAGTGGTCACACGACCGTGTGGGCAATCGAAATAGGGACACACGGCCGTGTCCCAGCCCGTGTCTGTGCCCGTGTAACTCACTGGCTTGGTCATACGGTCAAGCCACACGCCCGTGTGCTAGGCCGTGTACCTTCGAAATAACCTAACACGCCTGTGTGTCTGGCTGTGTGCTAGGCCATGTAATAGCTTGACTTGCAACCCTTTGAAAGCTACATGGGACAAATGGCCGTGTCACCTGGTCGTGTGTCACACACGGTTGAGACACACGCTCGTGTATCTATCCGTGTGGATGAAAATAGGTCATTTTATAAGCCAGATTTCTCACCCAATATGGCATGTACCTAACACAACATTGCACATACTTACAAGCCATAACAAGGCATCAAAATCAAACATAAACAAGTCATTTACTTATGGTGTAAATTCATACAACAAATATGCCCTTAGGCACCTCAATTAACAATATCCAAACATTTATAATCATTTACTCATTTTGGTCAAAATGATCAACTAACTTCCAACTAGATTTGCATCAATTCATGTCATTTAGTTTACTTACCAAAACTTCTCAATTGGTACAAAATATGCCATTTTAAACTAGCACTAAATCACCATATAAGTCATGTATACTATAGTACCAAATCACCACAAAATCATCATATTATAAAACATATTTAACTATCATTTTTACCTTTCATTATTCAATCACCAAAACAAGGATCATTGTTTTTTCGAGTTTTAAAATTTATAAAGAGAATGATCAAGCCTGGAAACTAACTCTGACAATGATTAAAGGCAAGTGTACCTATCGAACAGTAATATAGCTTAGGCAAGACAGAATTGCCAAACCCAAATGAACTAAAAGTACTAATACTAACTTTCTTTTTATTATTTAGCCTAAAATAAGTGAAGTTGCTTTAATCTAAATTAACGACTACTTAAACTAAAGACGCAAAGACAGAAAGAATGAATTAGAAAATAACTTGAAGAGAAACTCAGAGTATCACGATGATACCCTCAAGAAGAATCCACCTAGACTTCACTTGTTATTTAACATTGAATCATACAATTTATTCACTTAGTTTGATCTGTAAGACTCCCTAACGTATATTAAACCCTCTCTCAATGCGAATAACGTCTAACCCTAGGTTAATTAGTGGAACTCTCATTCTCTTATAATAACCCCCTAGAATAGCAGTAAATCGATCTATGGACTCCCATATTAGGTTTCACCCTAATCTGGGAAAATCTCGTCACCCTATCTCTAGGCGTGCGATCAACTCTGCTTAATTATGCTAGATCTACTCTTAAGTAGGGTCTATTCCTCCTCTACCTAAGCACATCAGATTTGGATTAAGCATGCATAATTAATAAAAAAACTAAGTATTTAACATATAATTCAGAAATCGATAAAAAGATTCATCTAGGTTTCATCCCCTTCAGGTATCTGAAGGGTTTAGTTCATAACGAATAAAGAAAACATCTCAAGAGAAAAGATAAAACAAAACATATGAAATCCCTAAAACCCCTTAGAGGAATTGAAGGAGAAATCTGCCGTCTTGAGTAGAATTTCAGCTCCCTGAGATGGATCCACTGGCTATCTTCGAGTAATTCCCACAATTATGACCTTCTGGCTCAACTCCTTGGCCTAGCTACTTGCCCTGACAAAAGCCCTGGCAGAAGGCTTCTGTAGAACTCCCCACTTAAGTTGCCCCCATGGGTGTTTATATAGAATTTGAGATTCCTTACTTGGCCCCTAAGTATCCTAATTAAAGTATAATTCCTACTTGGGTGTTTGAAATTCTTTGCCTCAAAGTATCCAAATCTGAGTGAAATTGCTTTCTCCCGCGGCAGGGGCACGACCATGGTACATGCCCGTGTAAATCATTTTCAGGTTGTGACTCGATTCTGTTGATTGGGGCACGACCATGTAAATCGTGGCATTGTCGTGTCTTAGTTAATTGTCGAGGCACAGTCGTGTGGCTTGAAGTCCAGGCCGTGTCGATTTCCTCTTGGCCCAAATTGGCTTGTTTTAAGCCCGTTTCTTGTTCTTTTCATCATCGGGTGCTTTCCTAAGTAAAAACATGAAAAGAAAGGATTAAGAGCACCTTTTTACATAAATAAAGGGCTAAATCATCCAAAAGCATACTAAATGTGGGCCTAAAATATGTTACTTTTACGGTTTATCAAATACCCCCAAAGCTTTTACTTGTCCTCAAGCAAAATTCTCAACTTATAATCAAAACAAACTTTCCATAATTCACAATTCCTATCAACAATGCCTCATCAAAATTCACAGATAATTTATACATGGATAATTTAACTCAAAGACTCTTAAAGATTCAAACAATATAAGTCATATATTTGTAGCACGAAAACATAGGTATCTCCTCTTATCTAAATAATTACCTTTAATTCAAAACTGACAAGGATTGACATCCTCACAAAGGATTCACTCAAATCACTCAAAGTGTTTTAAGGTTCACAATTAAGCACTCAACACTTGAACCTGAAAAGTTAATCCCATAGGCTTGCCTAAAAATCATATCTCCACCACTGTAATATGAGATGATACACAAATCAAAAGGTCTTTGACAGGGTTGTAAAAAGGCTTAGGTTAAAGGTGTGGATAAAGGCTGAATTAGAAGGTTTAGAATCGAGATTGAATTGACAAGTTACCTAACTTTTAGGAAAATAATTGAACTAATAATCTGAATAATTACATCACATGAAACTTTGAAACTAATACTATGAGCTTTTTCTTTGATAATTGAAATTTAAATGTACAAGCTCACTTTTTATACTACTAATGCTGAATATACTTCGATTTTTTTTAAGAACAAATAGAAACATAATAAAGAAAACTTTATCAACTGAAATAAACTAATTCGGTAACTGATCAAATCAATTCTCGATATAAGGGTAGTCAAAAGAATGGTGATAACAAATACAAAGGGTTTGGGTTAATATTAGTGGGTAAATCAATAAAAAGGGTTGTTAGGATCAAATGGGTTCACTAAGGGTTAATTTGTGAAGGTAGGCTTTTTAGTAAAGTGAATGAGTTAAAACCTAAGTGCCTTTATCATCTCAGTATATCAAATCATTAATGTGGTCTCAATATGTATAATCAAGGCAAGTTCTAGAATAATAATTCAGTGTCGACACACTCATAATCAATAAAATGAGCATGAAAAAAGAATATATGCTCTACAAGGCTCAAAATCTCACAAAAATTATGGGTATTTGACATCGATCCGGTAAATTTCAAACTTCAAGGTAATATTCAAATTTAGTTCAACAATCTAGAAAATTTTTTATTCTTGAAAAATAGACTTATCATGCTTGATTCTCTAGTATCTTAAAGTTTAAATCATCAATGCACAATTATCAATGACTTTATCCAAAACATATCAATAAAAATCATAAATTAATAAAAATTTCATCCTAATTAGTAATATGAGAAAATTACTTAGGAACAAGACTAAAATTCAGGATTTTAGAATAATGCAAAAAGTTAGGTACTTTTACCCCCCACTTAAGATGTACATTGTCCTCAGTGTAAAAAGATAGATAATCATTTATGTAATAATAAAATCAAAAGAGAAGGGGAGAAGTAACACTTCCTGATTTTTTGGATGAAGCCAATGAAAAGAACCCAGATAAGATTGGAGGTGAAACGTGGGGAAGCGTCTCAAATCATTTGAAATTAAATCCTCAAAGTAGCCGGCTTGGTTTTATTGTATCCTAAGCTAAATCTAAATGCCATTGAGAAAAAGGAGAAAATAATAAAGGAAGTAAAAATAAAAATAAAAATAAAAATAAATAATTAAATAGAGATAAGGCCCACGCCCATGTGCCTAGCCATGGTGTCCACACGGCCACGGCCATGGCACCTTTCAACTGATCGAACAGATTTTCAATTCAAGGCAGTGGATAATTATTTTGATTGTAACCTTGTTGAGCTAACGATAGTCAATACGCAATCTCATCAATCCATCTTTTTTCTTAACGAACAAAACCAGTGCACCCCAAAGTGAAAAACTAGGTCGAGCAAAACCCCTATCTATCAACTCTTGTAGTTGTGCTTTCAACTTTTTTAACTCGGTAGGAGCCATTTTGTAAGGTGTTATCGATATCGGTGATGTCCCCAGTATTAGTTCAATAGAAAACTCGACCTCTCTAACCGGTAGTAATCTAGGTAACTCTTATGGAAACACATCAGGATACTCGCAAACCACTGGCACTGATTCAAGCTTTGATTCAAACACTTTAGTATCCAACACATAAGCAAGGTAAGCATTGCAACCTTTTCTCATATATTTTTGCGCTGATATAACTGATATAACAATAGGCAACTGATCTATTGTTTAAGGTCACAACAATAATGTGCAGTGTACACTGTCGATGCAAGTATAGTAAACAGATGTGAGTCTGTCGGATATCTATCCCATAGGGATGGGTGTCTTTTGTCTATTAATGTCGGTACAATAACTGGATATAAATGAGATGAATTGTGAGGTTAGTTTTCAATGCAATAACTTTAAAAACAAAAAATAAAATAAAATTTGATGATGATAAACTAGGATCCCCAACATGAATCTTCAACAGAATACTAAGTGCTCATAAGGTATAAAATTATAGGTGATTGTCAATGCAATAAAATTCAATGCATATCTTACTCAGTGTTACTCCTCCATTTAATCTCAGACTTAACTATGTATATTAACGTCACCTTCCGATGATGGCAGAATGGAAGTATTAAGAACAAGTGGACTAAATTCCTCTAATCCTCACTCAACTTCCGTTGTAATGCTTGTTGGCTCAAACTGTCACTGCACCTTCTAGTGTCAGTGATTGCAATACTTCCATGTAAAAAAAACATTCAAACCCCAAGATTAAACAATAAAAGCAAGATTAAATAAGATAACATTTCACCAAGAATTCATCAGTACTTCCATACAACCATAAATCAGAGACTAATCACCAACATTTAGAAAGAAATAAGAAAGACTAGAATGGAGAATACTATCCCTAGACAACTCGATTGAATCACTCTGTTCCCTTTTGTCACGCACTTAGGTCTCTTTGTCAGGAGCTAGTCTGCATCTAGTTTTCACATTGGCTTACCCTTGAGAGGTTTAAGCTACCATGGCCGCAAGCTTCAAGGTTGGATGATGAAGATGATGATGGATAAAAACCACTCAAGAAGGCCCCATTTTTCTTCTCATGTCCACCTTTTGATGTCCACCCCCACAGCATAGGTGTCTTTTCCCTAAAATTATTCTGTCATTGTTCGTACAAGTTGGTTATACTAGGCTGGACAGCTCACGTAATTCTGGTTCTTATCAGGACAACTATCAGGTGTGACAACAATTCTGAATGCAATTTAGAATTAACCCATGCAGCAATGTAATACCTCTTACCCGTATTCAATGCCGAAAGCAGGTACAAAGCATTACTGGACATAAACACAAGCAAAAATATAAAACCGAAACATAAATTTTCATCCAAGTTTAAAACCTTTCACATACATTCATATCGTCCCTATCACGAGCCTACGAGGCCCAAAACATGCATAGGAAGTGGTTCGGGACTAAACGAGAACTTTAGAAACTTTTAGGAAACTTAGAAAATTTTTCATGTAACAGGGGTGACACACCCATATGGGTTCGGGACAAACTCGTCTAACCTTAAGACGCGCCCGTGCTTTAGGCCTTGTTTAAATTAAGGAGCTTTTTGTTTATGATGTCATCATCAAATTGAGGTCACACGCCCGTGTGCTTAGGCCGTGTGATCGATTAAATTTTCATAATTTTTCATAAAATAGGTGCAGACTTCACACGATCAGGGCACATCCCGTGTTTGAGGTAGTGTCGTCCACATAGCTGAGACACACGCCCGTGTCTCTCTCATTGTGCTTATTACTGAGCATTATGTTTTGCAACAATTAAGGTGTAGGGGACACACAGCCAGAACACACGCCCATAGGGCAAGCCGTGTGGACAAAAACAAGGCTATTTACCAAGCCATTTTGTCACCCTTCCATGCACATACCTACATAACAAAACATAACACCAATCCAAGCATATACATTCAACCAAATCAGCCACAACCAAGGAAGCAACACTCATTCATATACTACCATCTATCCCATACAACCATCACATACTTATCAACTCAAGCATGCAAATTCCCACATCCATGATAAGCATCATCATATATAAATATATTTAAAAAATATTAGCCAATTTCAATGGCCATTTACAAAATGAATTATCAACCATCATAAGCCAACACATTTGGCCAAATCAATTATGACACATAACAAAATGATCAAGTCCCTATACATGTCATAACTCAAAATGTTAAAATCACCGGTACCCAAAATGATATGTTGATAGTGTGAGTGAATCTCTGACAGTCTCCAACCCTCGAGCTTGCTTGGTGACACTATAAGACAAGGGAAAAGAAATGGGAGTAAGCTTTAAAGATTAGTAAGCTCCTATGCAAATAATAGGCATTATAACACACATTTAACACATAATTAACATTATGTAAATTAACATAAATGTCATTATAAATCTCATAGTCAAACTTACTCCATCACAAACTTACCGAATCACAAACTTACCGAGGGTTCATCACATATTGAGCTCATTAAGTATGAGTCTTATGTACATACCTGTACCCAAGTGCAACATACCAAAGTCTTTCACAACTTTAACATTTTTGTCGAACTACCCGTTCAACCACTTGGAATACTAAAGGATACTCGGGACATCTCGCATTCACAGTACCATACCAATGCCATATCCTAGATATGGTTTTACATGGAATCTCATATCGATGCTAATAACCCAGCTATGGTCTTACACAAAGTCTCATATCGATGCCATATCCCAAATATGGTCTTACATGGAATCTCAATAACCCTAATGTCATGACATTTGTATCCTAACTATTCCTAAGGTTTAACCAGGATTTTCTCACTTGTCGAACTTTGTCGATTACGTTCAAGGAGTCGATCATAATTCATACAATATTAAAGCATTTAGAACATAAATAAAACAATGCATTATTTACATACAAACTTACCTCGGTACAAAAATAGTAGGAATGGGACCTAATCGTCAAATACTTTGTTTTCCCCCCGATCTAGGTCCGAACCTCATTTCTCTTGATCCATAATAGAAATTTTAACTCATTTATTATTCACATTATTCAATTCAGTCCAAAAATCACATTATGGAAAAATTACATTTTTCTCCCTAAACTTTAACATATTTACATTTTTGCCTCTGGGCTCGAAAAATGAAATCTATTCAATTTCTTCGATTCCCAAGCCTAGTCGACCCTCTTTAATACTTATGGCAGTCTAGATTTTTCATTTAATCAAACTTTTACACACATTTTATAATCTTTTTAAAAATAGGTCCTTTTGACATTTTCATCAAAAACCACCTAGCAAAAGGTGTTTATCACACATCAAACATGCATAATACACTATTAGACATCAAAATACACAAATATCCAACATGGTTCAAACCCTAGACCTTGATTATTCCTTAAATTACTGGTAGAAATAGATAGATCAAGTTACAAGGATCTCAAAAACATGAAAATCATTAAAAACGGGGCTAGAACGGACTTACAATCGAGCTTGAAAGCTTGAAAAACCCTAACAATGTGTCCCTCTTTTAAATTTTAGCCAAGGGGTTGAAGATAACCAAAAATTGGCTTTTAATTTGATTATTAATTCATTTAATTAGCCAAATGACCAAAATGCCCTTAACTTAAAAAATGAAAATTCTCTTACTCGATGTCCATTTTTGTCCACTAACTTAAACAATGGTCTAATTACCATCTAAGGACCTTCAATTTAAAATTTCATAGCAATTTAGACACCTCTAGCATGTAGAACTCAATTTTGTACTTTTTATAATTTAGTCCTTTGACTAAATTGAGTGCGCAAACGTTAAAATTTTCAAATGAAATTTTCACGAAGTCATTCCACGAAACTGTAGACCATAAAAATATAATAAAAATGAACTTTGCTGTATTGAATTTGTGGTCCCGAAACCATTGTTCCGACTAGGCCCAAAATCAGGCTGTTTCAAGCGACATGTGGACATCTGTCCAGTGCGGCGACAATTTTGGATGCAACCTGGAATTAACTCATGCAGCGACATTAATGCAATAAGATAGAAAAATTAAGGATAAAATAGGGTAGGATTCAGTTAGTTATAAAATGCAACTTGCTAAACTAAAAATGATATAATGTATGCTAAGGATTCACGGCCATGTGACCCCTACAGTACAATTTTTCCAACTTTTTTCTTAAACGTTTCAAATGTTTCCAACTTAGTCCCAAATTGTTTTAAGGCCTTGAAGACTCGATTAAGGGATGATATTCATGTAAATGAATGATTTATGCTATGTTTATGTTGATGTATGAGATGTATGTTTTAAAGTTACGTTTTTGCAGTAATACTCCGTAACCTTATTCTGATGACAGATATAGATTAGGGGCATTACAAGGTTGAGTAAGGGGTGTTACATTTTTTCTCTTCCTAATTAATTTCCATCTAAAATGCATTGGGTTTGGTCCCATTAACCAAATTTATTACTTAAATTATTGGGTTCATATAAATATGTTTTGTTTATAATTTGCAGGCTCATTTATCAACAAGTAGTTTCTTCAATTTCAAAAATACATACAATGAGAATTAGAAAGATGATTTCAAAGTTGTAGTTAGCATTAGGTACTAAAATGTCATCGTTTTCATCTATTAACACCATCTAATTATACAACATATATATAAACAAATGAATATTAATTCCATTAATGTTTTCTACTTTAATTTCATGGAGCAATCTCAATTTATGGTTTAATATTTATGGCTCTCACATAAATCAAATTTTATGTGTACCAATCATGATGGATAAACAAACTTAGTTTTCTTAATGTCTATCATATATAATGTGTTTCAAACCATCTTTGAATTTGAATAGGTTTGATTTTGGAATGTGTATCTATAGGTTTCATTTCCGCCATTGACAACATGGAAAGCACTAGTTAAAAGATTATAGTTTTCTTGAATAATTCTCAATTTGACAATTTTCTCAACAATCTTAACATGTATTTAGATAGTGCCGACTATGGGAACCAAACTGCAAGTAATATTTAAATTTTCATGAGTTTAATCACTAGACCATTTTTAGGGTTTTGAATTTGATTCTCTTTTACTGCAACTTCGAGTTTGACATTAGAGTTCTTTTGCTTTTAAGGTATTTTGATATAACATTTTTTGAGGCTTTTTTTTATGCTTCATGCTTAGATAAGCAAAGATGATTTGTTTTGGTATAAGCAACGACAGTTTGAGGTTCAATAAAAAAAATTAAAAAACCAATTATTGAATTGGTATGATCAATTATTGTTGTAATCTTCAAAAATTACCTTCTTTTGCATCTTATACTATATGATAATTCTTCAATTTGGAGTTTGAATTAATTGTATTTGTGGTTCAATAGAACATGATTCAGTGTAGAAAGCTCTGTTTATGGTTGAATCAGTCTCATCAATGCTCACTAACTTTGTTAGTGTCGTTTAAAATTCAGATTTCTGAGCATTTTTCTTGTTATGAAATATGTCGTGAAATGAATCTTTGAATGCACCTTTTTCTTATATGCTATTGTTCTTTGGTTCTTTTGGACAAGATTATCCACGAAAGGCTGATATTTGTTGAATATGCAAATGATAAGTCTCCAAAGATAGATTATGGGAGTTGAAAAATGGCACACTAGGGCTCATTTTAAGATCTTCTCATTTTACTTGTAAGTTAGTTTCTAGTAGTATTATATGCTTAAAGAACTCAAAAAAATTCAAAAAAATATTTTTGCATAATGTAACTTTGCATTGGTGAGCAAAGCATGTATCAACATTCTATGGGAACATTGTGATAAAAGCACTTCCAATTTCATTTCTTCACAAATAAAAAAGATTAATGGAAATAAATAAGTAGGCATTATCATTGGTCTGGTTGCCTCTTCATGCATATTCACCTAGAAACTTATAGACTAAGAAAACATTGTTCTGGTTCTTAAGAAGCTAGCTATAGTATAATTAGTAAGTGATTTGGCTTTGATCTCTTTGCTATAGTGCTTTTTTCATTAACTTCATGATATACCTGCTTATTATGATCATGTTCCTTTTGAAATTGAATAATGAGTTAATTCTAGCTATGGTACAATGAGTTAATGACAATTTTCTTTTATCTTATTTTCCAATTGGATATTGATCTTTGACAAAAAAAAAAAAAAAATGGATGCTCATGATAACGTCATATATCCTTTGAGGGACATCGCTAAAGACAGTATCTGTCTCTTCAAGCGCTGCCACAAGCCCGATTGTAAAGGTATTCCCTCCATTTCTTATTCGCATTTTGGTTTTGCTCTTTTTCATTTAAACTTGGATTTGTTGGAATTTTGTTTTTGTTTTTGTTTTTTTTTTTTTTTTTTTTTTTGAATATTTAGTGTTTCCTATGTAGAGTTCACGAAGGTGGCACTCTGTATAGCGATCAACTTCGCAGTGATGGGATTCATCGAATTATTCGTCAAACTCATCTTTATTTCTATTAAGAACATCATCGTTGGCTCTACTTAGGTAATTTACTTTATCTGATTTTTCATGTGAATTATGCATGCAAGTTTTAATTTAAAAATTGACTTTATTTTCTATTCTTTTGGATGATTCTGAATTATAGGATTTTATTCTTTTTATAAGGGAATTTGTCAATTTGCAAAAATTGGTCAAAGTTCGAGGCAATAACCTTTTACAAACAATTCATTGGTTTTTTTTTTTTTTAAGCCTAACCCATTGGATTTAAGTGATACATTATCAACACCTCTGTAATTTTAAAAGATTAAAAAATGTAATAGGTTTATTCATTCCATCTAGACCAATGATGGGTTTGTTCAAATGCCATGTGTTTTGTTCCATATGTTTGCGAAACTAGCAACTTCATTCCATCTTTTGATAAGTTATCATTCGACCTGATTCTTGGTTAGATTTGACAATTAATATTATTTCTCAATTCTAATTTTATCAATCTTTTTATTAAATTATTTATCTTTGTTGATTTATTTTGCTGATTCTATTTTGAATTTGATAAATAGATGTATATATGTTTGATTTGTATTGGTAATTTTATGTCAGATTTAAAGCTCACCTGGTCCTTTCTGGTTTCTGTAATTAAAGATTTATAATATTCAGGTTGTTATTCGTTATAGTAATTTGTATTTCTTTTTCTTGTTTGAGAGTTGCTTCTTGTTATAACTTCAACAAAACCTTATTTAATTTTTAAGTTATTTAATGCCTTAGATAAAAGTAAAAAATTATAGTGTATGAGAGGTTCTTATATTGATACTATTTGGTTAGATCTAACTAAAGTTATACTTTATTTTGTTGTTGGTGTTTGTGATGAAGACTAACATATAGAGATCGGTGATGATTTTATTAGGCACATGCAATAAAAATTTAAAAAGAACTAACAAATTCAAGTAAGAACAACTTGCTTTTAAGCTTTTATGTTGACGCTTTATTATTGATATATTTTTATTTTATTTTATCAAGTTAGAACTCAACCTTTATGTCATTTTAAAATTATGTCTAATTTCTTCCCTTTTATTGAAAAAATTCTATTTTAGTTTGGAATTTGTTGTTTAGAGGTTGTTTGTTTTAGTTAAAGGATGTATAATCTTAATTTCAAACATAACTTTGTTTAATCATGGGTTCATTTTCTTGACTTGGTGGAGATTCTTGACAAATTATTTACCTTCTAAAAGGGGTTTTGTGTAGTCATTTAGATTTCTACCTGTTTCTGGGCATTAGTTTATTAAATATACAAATGTTATTTGTTCATTGATATATTTAGTTGGTCAATGTTTTAATTTTTTGTGGTGCCTTTATGTTAGCTTTGTGCTTTACTTGAACTCTTCAAGAACTTAATAGAATAGTTGTAATGCACACCTTTTGTTTAGAAATTTATTACTTTTTAGTATTTTTCAATTACATTTTAATTATAATTAATACTTTCTAATGCTTACATAAATTGTTGGTAAAACTTGTATATTTTGAACTTTTAATGACAAGCAATTACTTTATACTGACGGTAACTTATAAATATATAAAAAATTCAAAAGGAATTTACTGACGGAATGACCATAAGAAAATCGTATAGTAATATAGTGACGACAATGAAACTGCTAGTAAAAGGTATAATATCTATTTTGGGTAGAATAAAATTGACAGGTGTATATATAGAAAAATAATATTTTATCTATCGCTTTAATTATTAATTTATCATAAAAAGATGACAAAGTTCTAACAATAATGTCACTAGTGTAACTTAAATCTAAATTTTATTTGGGACCGTGAATAATCTTATCATCAGGTCAACACACAGAATTAAAATAAATTATTATACTGCTCACAAAAACTAAGATAGATATATACATTTTGGTTAACAAAAATTTGATCGTGTATACAGTCAAATTGATATAGAATATATATATAATATATATATATATATATATATATTGTATTTTAAATTTTAGCTTGAAACTGTATTCTATTGTAGCATATTCTGCCTTAGATAGTTTATTGATGGCTCCGAATTGCAGTCCTTGCCGGCATCCAGAAAATTATCGAACTCGTTTTCTTTTTTTTCATTTTCAATACTTAAGATGCATAGGTAGTTAAAATCAATAAATTTTTGTTTGTTTGTTTATTTATTTATTTATTTTGCATAAATAATTGCTATTCTAAGGCAAGAGAGTACTGGATATCACGTATATGTATGGAATAAACATATACAAGCCTTTTAATCCGGATATAATTTAATTAATTTATATAATATCCGATAAATATGGGATTTAACAAGAAAAAGGAAAAAAAAAGCTTGACATGTCCCACTCGACTCTTTTACAATCCATTTCCATGTATGGCATGGTCCCTTGTTTCAAATTACAGACATCAATGGCTAGATAAAAGGAGCCATATACAAAGAAGAAATTGTAGCCAACTCATGCTCCTCAATTTCTTCCATGGTCCACGATCAAATAATTAAGAAACCCCCACCATCTGTTTCGCTTCAAGTATATATTTATATATATTCTCTTAATCAACGCTACAAGAACTTAGGGTGATAAAATACTTTACAGCTTGAGACACCTGTTCTTCTTATTACTTATCTTGGAACATTAATAAAATCTGTCAATCAGTTCCTGTTGTCGGCTTGTGTAGTACTGTTTGTGGGCAGCCAACCAGCCTTTCAAAACTTGCTTTCTTAGTTTCTCCCTATATATAAATATTCTCTAAAATATAAAGAAGAGCGTTTAGAATAGGCTATCTGGTTTTTGAGAGCTGAGGAAACATGGGAGGTTGCGCTACCAAACCTAAGGTTTTAAAGGGTGATGAGATCCCTTCTCCGGTTGCACCACCTCCTGAGCCGGCGAAACAACATGTTCAGGTGGCTGATGATGAGGAAAAGAAAGTGGAAGCTGAGATTGTTAAGGCCAAGGATGTTGACGAGACAAAGGAGGTTGTTATTGTTAATGATGAGAAGGTTGATGATCAAGCCAACGATCCTCAATCTGTTAGTAACTTATTGAATGAGGTATCTCTTTCTAATTCTATAACTACATCGCAGAATTGTTTTTGATGGTATTAATATCTTGAACAAAGGGTTTAATCTTATTGGAACTGTAAACGTTGGTTTTTGAGCTATGAAGTTAACAACTAACTAAATAGTTTTCAGATGTCAATGGAACTGCAATTGTTATTAAAATTTGATCAGTGGGGTTTCTTGGTACTAATTTGGTTGCTTCCAGACATTTTAATTGCTAGCAGGGGATTGTTGGATTGTTCATTTGTTTAATACCATCTTTCACACAATTATGACTGGTTTTGTACCGTTTGGTTGGTAAGAAAGTGCAACTGAAGGGACGATTCAAAAAGAATATAAAATTATTCCACGTGTTTTTCTTTTGATTTTATATTAACAATCAGCACTCCAACCAGGAGATTGGAGGGGAAAAGAACAAAAGAAAAGGCATTTCTCAATATTCTAGCCATATTTAAGCTGACCCCATGGCTTCTTGCTTGTCTGATGTCCTGTCAGTATCAATAATTTACCACTCCTAGTATCATGCATCTTGTCCAATGGTTCATTCGTGCACAAAGAAGGATCATAGATTAAAAAAAAAAAATGCATCATTCGAAATCATTGAATGAGTTTTGTTAGTATGGGGTCATTTTGTTAGTTCAACTGATATTTTTGCAGAATGAAAAGAAGGGGGTAGCTGAGACAGAGAGTGATAGCAACACACCATCAGAGGCAACGAAAACCGAATCAGTAGAGGCAGTGAAACAACAATCAATGGAGACAGACCCTTCGTCTGTTGGAGGCAAAGCAGCAACAGTGGCTGTGGGTGAGACACAAAATAGGGAAACAGCAGCAGCAGCTGAAGACGAGGAAGGGAAGACTGAAGTAACAAAGTGAAGTTGTAGGAACAATTATGTTCGAAGAAAAGAAAAAAACAGATTTGATGTTTTTCTCCTACGATGTGAGATTACATACCGTGGTGGAGAGAATGTTGTAGAAATCAAGTACTTTACTTGGTTTAGGCGGCTTTCGAGTGACTTGCTTTTTGTTCTGAAATAAATATTTTCTTTCATCTCAGTTTATCTTTTGCTTTCTATATTTTCTACTTCTCCATCCATATACATATATGGATCATTAGATTGAATTGTATATGCATATATATGGGATGAGCTTAAGTATCCGTTAGGCTTAACAGGTTCAGCCCAAATTAGGGGGGACCTGGGGCAAGCTCTTGGCTATCTAAGTTGAGTTGATCCAAAATTGAGGAAGGAAATCCTTTTATTTGAGCTCCATCAAAATCCTGAAAGGTTAGCTGGATGTAGTTTCGATTTGTTAGTTAATGAAGCCTTTCTTCGGCTTTTAGCTGCCATCAATTTTCTTTTTAGGATAAATTATCTAGTTGGTCATCTAATATTTAGGGTGTTTTTATTTTGGTCACACAAAATGAAATCCTTACAATTTTGCCACCCAACTTTTAAGGTGCTTTCATTTTTGTCACCCAAGCATTAAATCTCTAATGGAAGTTAACTCTATGCGCCACATCATATTTATGTTTTCATTTTGGTTTCCTAACTTCTAGGTCCCTTTCATATTATTAAAAAAAATTATGTCTTTTTTTAAAATTTGACTGGGGTAAAAAAAATCTAGGATTAAAGTGAAAAAAATGATATAAACTAAAATAATACAAAAAATTGTCAAATTATACTTATTTATCCGTTACAAAAAAAATTGAATTTATTATTTTAATATTGAATTTTAAATTTCAAAACATTAAAATAAATTAAATAAAATGTTAAAAAATTTATCCTTAATAAGATAAACCAATTTGTTACTATAATATTGAAATTAATTAATTTAATTTTATTCTAAATTTTAAAATTTCATATTTTATATTTATCCTTAACGACATCAACTCAAATAATTCCTATTTAGTGATTGCGTACAAAATTTTAAATTCTCTTTGATTAAATAATGGCAAACCTTTCATGCTATGCTAAAAACAAAGGGGAAAAATCATTTCAATTAATTAAATTATTTTCTTGTTCTTCATTTAGGTAAAGAAATTATGAAAATTATGAGTTTTTTTGGCTTGGAAGATAAAATTAATTAATTTAATTAATTGCAATATTTTCTTTTCTTTTAGCTTAGCATGGAAGATTCAAGATCATATAATCAAAAAAATTTGTGTTTAAGTAGATAATTATTAAAAATGAGTTATTTGAGTTAATTTTAATTTGGAAATATAAAATAAAATTTAAAATTCTAGAAGAAGATTAAAATAATTAATTTCAATATTATAGTAACAAATCGACCGGCACTATAAAAGGATAAATTTTTCAATAATTTATTTAATTTATATTTGATGCTTCAAATTTAAAATTTTAATATTGAAAAAAATAAAACTTTCGTCAATGGGGTAAACACGCACAATTTGACAAATTTTTAATACATTATTTTAGTTTCTATTTTTTTAATTTTAATCCTTCTTTTAAGAGTGAAATCTTGATGAGTAATAATATATTAAATAGTGCTGATGATCTTAATAATTGAATACTCCAGCATTGTGAAAATTGGATTAAATTGTAAGTGAAGTAAAAGTGAGTTAAATTAAGTAAATGGTGAATTAATACTAGAAAGAATGAAAACAATAGTATGTCATGAACCAAGAATGTAATGATTGAAATTTAGTAAATATTGATGATTAGATTCACATATATTCCCGAAATAATGGACTTGTTTAAAAGAAATGTAAAAATGTAGTGACAACATGAAAATTGTGAAATGTTATATTCGTGAATAAATATAGTGAATTCAGTACTGTTAATGGAGAGCCTATGTAGATTAGTATTTAACCAACGAGTAATTAATTGAGAAAAGAAACCTTAAATCTTGATCTTATTATAATAAGCTAGCATATAATGCTTCTGACATTATGCAATTCGACGCTCCTGATATTTTACACTCTGGTGCCCCAGTTATCTAACCTATGGTGTCCGTGATTATCTCGTGCTTATGCACCCTTGATAATTGTTGTTATGCAGTCCTAATATACACACATCAGTACCTGTGATATTTAGCACACATGTGCTTCTGATAAATAACACTCTCGTATTTCTATTATATCTAAATTATTTCATATATATATATATATATATATATATATATATACACATATATACATATATCTAGTTTACTAGTATAATTGAAGAACCATTAGTGGCATTTGCACTACAATATCCCGAACAATGCATTTGTATGTTCCAACTTAATTTTATGTATCCTCCTGAGTTCCTTGCGCTTTATTAAAGCTTATTCGAATAAAAAGAAGAAATAAAGTAAGTGACTAATGGAATAAGTCAAAGTAAGTGATATGCAAAAATGAAAGCCGCCATTTGAAGAAAAGTAAAAATTGGTTATCGAGACGAGGGAAATTTTGAGGACGAAATTTTTATAAGGGAGAGAGAAATGTAACATCCCCAAAACCCCTTGGTCCGAAACCGTATATGATAGCTTCTTAGTGAAATAAGGTATAAGATCAAAGAACGAGAAGATTGTAGGACATTAAAGGAAGTTGAATCAAGAAGTATGACATGACGTATTAATTTAAGATAGGGACTAAATTGTAAAAATATGAAAAATGTTATGGTCTTAGTGTAAATATTTAAAATTTTATAAGGTTAAAGTATAAATATGAAAATTTTAAAAGACCAAATTTGTAAATACTCTAAGGGGGGAAAGGACTAAAGAGTAAAACAAATTAGTGAATGATAATCAAACTTGCAACACCCCTTACCTGGTCCGGTCGCAGAACTCGAGTAATAAAATGTTACAGACAAACACAAATCATTTACATGCAATTTATTATTCAAAATATCAATTAAATATCAATACATCAAATATAATTAAGTAATAACAAGAATTACAACCAAATTTGGGTCAATATTGAGCTTACAAAAGCTTAAAATCAACCCGGTATCAAATAGGGATCCATTTGAAACAAAGACAAAAAGATAGGAAAATTCTGCAAATAGGGGTCACACAGTCGTGTCCTTGACCGTGTGAAAGGCTAAGGCAGTGTGAGGATGGGACACATGGCTGTATGGGCAAGCTATGTAATAGCTTGATGCCATGTATGGCTGGAGTCACACAGTCGTGCGAACAAACCATGTAACTCACAGAAGTTGTGTGGGTCAAAAGTGCAAATATTCAAAAAAATATCACATGATTGTGTTGTTGGGCCATGTAATAGACTAGGGTCGTGTGCACCAAATATCATCCATAACCAACAGACCACACGATCGTGCCATATGCACGTGTATGTCACACAGCCGTGTGTACCTGAAGAAACCTTTTAATACAAGTTTTCTACCCCTAGTTCACTTATGCCACAAACCAACATTACATCATATCTCAACCAATTCAAAAACATCAAAACCATACCAAAAACATCACTTAAAAAAATCATCCTAAGTGCCTAACCGATATGCCACAATTGACACCTCAATCAACAATTCATAATTCAACCAAAATATCATATTCAGACCATACCAATGTGCCTTGAATGACACCTCAAAGCAACCAACCAAGCATGCATCCATTTAACCATTGAAACAATCTCACAATTGGCTCCAAATCAACCTTATATTTTATGCACTAAATCTACCAAATATTTTGAAGCATGATATAAGTATAGTTTTCGCTTTTCCTTATCTACTCCATAACATATCACCTAATTACCTTATAAACAAATAACATACAAGCTAACTACTTCACAAAATATCATCATCATGATCATTGCCATCACACGTCATTCAAAATACCAATCTCATCCAAAATATAACACTTGTAAAAACATAAGACTCTCTAGGTACATGCCATTAATAACTAGAGCATCACCAATGCTTCAAGTTTGAGATTGTTGCTAGATGCTGAAGTTGATGGTCAAATCGAAAAGTACCTAGCCTATGCACGGAAGAAAAAATCACACCCTGAGTATAACTCATTGGTATTTCTATAATCCGAACATTAAAGCATAACATAAGTCAATTTAAATTATAAGTTAAAAATGAATTATGAAATGCAATTAACATGTAATATATACCAAATCACATATTCTTTGTTCACAACTAACAATAAGACATGTCAACTCCATTTCATATGTCATTTGTTAACTCAATTCATATTTGGCACATTCCATCTCAATTTCCAATTCACGAGTTCAATGAACATAATCTATCAAAGTTCCAACTCATTTCACATTTCACATAATCTATTAATGAACAATCTTATCCATTTACCATTTCAAAATATAAAATTACATCTCAATAGATTTTTTTGTCATTTTCATGGACTTGCTCATCATCATCAATTCAATTGTGAATATTTCATTTTCACCATTTATTTCCCTATTAACATGACCCAGACTCAAGTTGTTACACTGATCCAACCAACACACCAGTTTTTCACCCAGTGCCTCATCAGGTAAATTTGAAGCAAATAGTTATGCCCAACGCTTATCAATAAGTTTGACACCCAATGTCTCATTAGTTTAAACAAAGCAAATTGGCACCCAGTTCCTCATCAACTCATAGTCGAAGTAACCCTGAACTCTTCCAATCCTATGGCATGCCAACTATGTCCAACTCTGCCCAAACAGTTAATAGGGTATTCATTACTTAATTTATTATCAATGTAACACCCCTATCCCGTGCCCGTCGCCGACATATACAATCATAATGTCCCCTCTGTAGATCATCGAGACCTAAAACATGCTTTGTAACAGGGTCGGGACTAAACTGAAACACATACATAAATTCTCAGAAATTTAAAACTTTTCTATGTTTCAGGGGTTACACACCCGTGTGGGCAGGCCGTGTGCCACCTACGGCTGATAGACACCCCTATGTGTCTTCCCCGTGGTCGAACCTGACTTTACTCCACGGCTACCAAGCACGCCCGTGTACCTTGGCCGTGGTCAAGCCTTAATTGGCTCCACGGCCACCAAGCACGTCCTTATACTTTGGCCGTGGTCGATCCTGTTGAAACCACACGACTACCAGACACGTTCGTGTGTCAAGGCCGTGTACTCTTAGCTAGTTACTAACTTAACTCCACGGTCACTAGGCATGCCCGTGTGCCACAACCGTGTGACAAAATAGGCCAAAAATACCACCCACAATATGGGCAAACCTATAATCAAATACCAATACAACCCATGCATATTTGGCAACCAAAAACATACCAAAATACCCATTCAATCTTTACATTCAAATCTATTTCCATTCATACCAATTTACACATCAAAAACTCAAGTATACACAAGCATCTTTCATCCATATTTACCTTAAACTTGACCATTTCAAATGCTATCTAACCATACCAAAACATACATTATATAACATCTTCTTAAAGGAAAAATATCAACTCATAATTAGCCATATCACATGGCTAATTTCATATAGCAAACTTATACCAAATACTAGCCTATACATGCCATATCTAACTATATACATTACCAAAATGTACCAAAACAAGTTGAGTAGTGTGATGATGATCATCGATGGTCCCCGAGCCTTTAGTAGCTTTGACGACCTATAAAGCAGAGAAAACACACACAGAGTAAGCTTTCCAAAAGCTTAGTAAGTCATATACAAATAAACTTAACATGAAAAGCATATAGGCATATAGGAACATTGGCACAATTAATTTTCATAGCAAATTTCTCACATGTATGCTTTGGTCCATGTACTTGGCCATATTTTTCCCTATTCATCAATTCAAAAATCTTATATCTACATAGCTCTTTCATGTATACTTTCACCAATCATATTATTATTCCAATATACATAATCATCATAGTAAGATCATATAGATACTTACCTTGTACACATACTTAATGTATAAATCAATGTACCTGAAACGGATTTACAATTCACATAGCCATTCGTATCACAGACTTGCCCATTGAATCGTTAGGAACCTAATAGGATGCTCAAAAAACTTGGAATAGTTGTACAATGCCAATGTCCCAGACAAGGTCTTACATGCACTCAGATATCGATGCCATTGTCCCAGACAGGGTCTTACACGAATCAATACGGTGCCAATGTCCCAGACATGGTCTTACACGTAAATCTCATATCGATGCCAACGTCCCAGACGTGGTCTTACACGAATCTTAAATCAACGCCGACGTCCCAGACATGGTCTTACATGATATCTCAGAACTGACACCTATGTCATGACATAGCTAATCCTATCTATTCCTAGGTTCGTACGGGACTTCTCGAACATTGTCACTATGTCAATCTTATCTCAGAATTCATGTACATAGCATCTCATAAGCATTCATTATTTTCAATAGTCATATGAACATACATAATTCAAGATAAATACGTTTATTTACATAATGACTTACCTCGAATTTGATTTAACTAAAAAGGAAACGACTAATCTGTTACTTTAGCTTTCCCGCGATCTAAATCTGATTTCTTCGGTTCTTAATCTATACATATTTAAATTTAACTCTTTTATTCACTAACTCATCCAATTCAATCCAAACACATACATATTTAGGGTTATTTGCAACTTAACCCTCACATTTACACGATGTATCAATTTAGTCTATTTTTCTCAAAACATCAAATACACAAATTCATCACATATCCATGCTTAGCCGGATGCTTATGAACATCATACAAGCCCATAATTTCCATCAAATTTGCAATTTAGTCCCTCAAATTTCTATTATCACAATTTAGCCCTAATTAGATAAATTCACCAAAAATTCAAGAACAAAATATGTTCATCTAACACATATATTTCATTTAACACCATAAATCATCATAAAACATATGAGTTCATCTAAGTCTCATCTCACAAACATCATCAATTCTCAAAATTGAAGCATGGGTTTTGTAGTAGACAAAGCAACAATCTCAAAAACATAAAAATCATCAAAATCTAAAGCCAAAACATACATTAATCATAAAGACTAAGAGCCAAATTTTAGAAAGCTTTAAAACCTTTCTTTTCTTTGTGTTTTTGGTGGAAGAATGCATAAAAATAACATCCATTTTCATGTTTTTATCATATAATAACATACAAATTATTAATAATTACCTTATTAACCTTTAGTAAAATAAAACAAAACATATGTGCATACGTTCATTAAAGACCATTGCCGTCCACCATCCAAATTAATAGGCTAATTGCCTTTTAAGGGCTTCAACTTATAAAGACATCAACAATTTGATGCTTCCACAATTAACTATCAAACCTTCAATTTATGCGATTAAGACCTTTTCTAAAATGAAGCACACAAACATACGAATTTAATTCACAGAAATTTAGCACATGCTTAATCACTCATTAATGGCACAGTAAATAATATTAAAATATTTTACTGACTCGGATTTGTGGTCCCAAAACCACTATTTCGACTAGGGTATAAACCGAACTGTTACAATTCTCCCCCCTTAGGGATTTTCGTCCCCGAAAATCTTACCGTTAAACAAAGTCAGATATTACTGTCTCATTGAGTCTTCAGGCTCCCACGTAGCCTCTTCTATTCCGTGTCGATTCCATAATACTTTTACTAACGGTATTTTTTTATTTCTCAACTCTTTCACTTCACGAGCTAAGATACAAATCCTTCCTCTTTATATGTCATATTAGATCGAATTTCAATTTCAGATGGGGCAATCACATGTGACAGATCGAATCGATATCTACAGAGCATCGAGACATAAAATACATTATGTATCTTTTCTAGCTCAGGGGGCAACCTTAATCTATAAGCAATAGGCCCAACACGTTCAATAATTTCATACGGCCTGATAAACATCGTACTCAACTTGCCTTTATGTCCAAAACGAAGTACTTTCTTCCACGGAGACATTTTCAGAAATACGTTGTTGCTGATCTCAAATTCTATATCTTTTTGTTTTAAGTCCGCATAAGACTTCTGACGATCAGATGCTGCTTTCAAACAATCTCGGATCAGTTTCACTTTCTATTCTGAATCTTTTATCAAATCAACCCCGTGTAGCTTATTTTCACTGAGCTCAGTCCAATACAGAGGTGTACGACATTTACGTCCATACAAAGCTTCATAAGGTGACATTTTGATGCTTGACTAAAAACTATTATTGTATGCAAATTCAATCAATGGCAGGTAATGTTCCCACGTACCATTAAACTCAAGTATACAGCATCTTAACATATCTTCAAGAATCTGAATAATTCGTTCGGACTGACCATCTTTTTGTAGATAAAAAGTTGTACTGAAATGTAATTTCGTGGCTAATGCTTCTTGTAATTTCTTTCAGAATCTTGATGTAAACCTCAGATCTCTATCAGACACAATGGATAGTGGCACCCCGTGCAATTTCACAATATCAGAAATAAAAAGCTCGGCTAATCTATCAAGTGAATAATCAGATCTTAACGGAATAAAATGGGCAGATTTCGTTAATAGGTCAACTACGACCCAAATCACATCTTTCTTTCTTAGAGTCGGAGGCAATCCAGAAACAAAGTCCATTGTTACTCTATCCCATTTCCACTCAAGAATCAGAATCGGTTGTAACAACCCAGACGGAACTTGATGTTCAGCTTTGACTTGCTGACAGACTAAACATTTTGACACAAAATCAAAAATATCTCGCTTCATACTAGACCACCAATAGTGTTGCTTCAAATCATGGTACATTTTTGTACTTCCCAGATGAACAGATAGACGACTATTATGTGCTTCACTCAAAATCAACTAAATCAACTCCAGATTTCTCGCAATACAGATGCGACCTAGAAATCTCAAGCATTCATTAACAACTCAAAATTCAGATTCAGAATTCGAATCACACTGAGCTCGTTTCGCTAATAACTCATTATTAGATTTTGAGCATCACATATCTACTGTATAAACAATGGTTTCACTTTTAATTCAACTATCACAGAACTATTATCAGACAAATCTAACTGAGTATTCACAACACGTAATGAAACAATGATTTTCTACTCAATGCATTAGCTACGACATATACTTTACCCGGATGATAATCTATCACAAGCTCATAATCTTTTGACAGCTCTAACCATCTTCTTTAACGCAGGTTCAAATCTTTTTGGGTCATCAAGTATTCAGACTTTTATGATCTGAAACACGTGACATTTCTCACCATACAGATAATGGTGCCAGGTCTTTAGTGCAAGCAAAATTGCCGCTAGCTCAAGTTCGTGCGTCGGATAGTTCTTTTCATGAGGCTTCAATTGTCTCGAGGAATAAGTTACAACTTTGCCTTCTTGCATCAAAACACATACCAGACCGTTTAACGAAGCATCACTGTATATAACAAATTCTTTACCCGGTTCTGGCTGTACTAACACTGGAGCTTCTGTTAACAGAGTTTTCAACTGATCAAAACTTTTCTGACATTTATCAAACCATTCAAATCTAACATCTTTCTGAAGTAGTCTAGTCAACGGAGTAGCTATCACTGAAAATCCTTTTACAAATCGATGATAATAACCAGATAGACCCAGAAAGCTACAAACTTCAGACATATTCTTTGGAGGTTTCCAATTCAGAGTAGCAGAAATCTTGATCGGATCAACTCGAATTCCAGAAGCTGACACAATATGTCCTAGAAAACTAACCTTGTGCAACTAGAATTCACATTTGCTAAATTTTGCATACAATTACTTTTCTCTCAAGGTTTGTAAAAAATTTTTTAGATGTTCAGTATGCTCATTTACATCACGTGAATAAATCAAAATGTCATCTATGAATACCACAATAAATCGATCTAGGTACGGTCTGAAAATTCTGTTCATCAGATCTATAAAAATAACAGGAGCATTGGTTAGTCCAAATGATATAACTAAAAACTCATAATGCCCGTACCTCGTTCTGAAAGTAGTTTTCGGTATATCTGAATCTTTCACTCTCAACTCTGTTGGTGCCATTCTATACAGAGCTATCGAAATAGGTGTAGTACCAGGCAACAACTCAATACCAAATTCAACTTCACGTATCAGAGGCAACCCCGACAATTCTTCAAGGAATACATCAGAAAACTCACAGACAATAGGCACTGATTCAACTTTCTTTTTAGACATTTTCGAATCAATCACACAAGCAAAATATGACTCATATCCCTTTTTCACATATCTTTGAGCTTTCAATATAGATATCACGGCAAGCAATCCATTGAAATCATTAGACTCAACCCGTACAATTTCATTATTCGGACATCTCAAATCAATATTCTTTCTTTTACAGTTTACAACAGCATTATGCAATGTCAACCAATCCATACCCAGAATGATATCGAACTCATCAAATTACAAAAGCATCAGATCAGTAGATAAACATATATCTCGAAACATCAACGGCAGTTCTTGCAAACTTTGTCAGCCAAAACACTTTTACGTAAGGGGTTCGATACTTTTATAGCAAACTCAGTAGACTCTATAGGCAAAGTCTTACTGAATATTAAATTCATGCATATATATGAATGCGTAGAACCAGGGTCTATCAATGCAATCACAAAAGTATCATAAACTGTAAAAGTACCTGTTATAACATTTGGAGATGAAGCTTCCTCGCGAGCTCGAATAGCATATGCTCTAGCAGGTACTCTAGCTTCGGATCTTGCAATAGTGTCTCTCATAGTTCTCTGACTACCAATGATATTTCTTACATTCTACGAAGGTCTTTCTCTTATAGGTGCATTATCAGATCTCATATTCTGAACCATCTCATGCTCGACAGACTCTGGACAATCACGGATAAAATGATCAAGTGATCCACATCTGAAACAAGCTCTGTCATTTAATCTAAAACTTCCCGGATACCTTTTTCCACAATGTTTACATTCAGGTCTCTCAGTCTGGACATTTCCAACACTTGCCACTGAAGTTGCTAGAGTTTTGGAACTTATTTGCATTCTAGCTCGATTTCTATTCGAATGTCCCACATTATCTCTTGAACGACTTTGATCATCTTTGAACTTCTTCGAAGTAGACTGAAATGATCTACTCTGAAATCTCTTTATCGCATCTTTAGCTTTAGACTCAACTTTTCTTTTATCTTTCCCGAGTGTCTCAGCTTTGCACGCTCGATCAACGAGTAGAACGAACTCTTTTATTTCTAATATCCCGACTAACAAGTGAATATCTTCGTTCAGACCATCTTTGAATATTTTACACATTATTGCTTCAGTAGATATGCATTCCCGAGCATACTAACTTAATTTTACAAATTCTCATTCATACTCCGTAACAGTCATTCAGCCCTGTTTTAGTTTCAGAAATTCCTTTCGTTTCTGATCGATGAATCTCTTACTAATACATTTCTTTCAAAACTCGATCTGGAAGAAGTCCCATGTAACTCGCTCTTTCGGAACAACAGAAATTAGAGTTTTCCACCATTGATAGGCTACATCTCGGAGCAAAGATACAACACATTTTATACATTCTTCTGGTTTTAGAGACATTTCATCGAATACCCAGATAGTATTTTCTAACCAGAACTCAGCCTTTTCAACATCATCACCACTAGTAGCCCGAAACTCTTTGGTCCCATATTTACGGATCTTGTCAATTGGAGGCTTATTCAACATATTCGGATACATAACTGGTGGCACAATTGTAGTCTGAGGGGAATAACTGGGGGTGGGGTCGGGTTATTTCTTACGAATTATGTGAACTATTCACTCATTATCTGGAAGAAAGCTTGTTTAGCTTCTCCCTCTTGACCACTAGTAGCCAGTCTCGGATCAGAAGCCGTTGTCCTTTGCGTGGGAGCAGACGCATTACTTTCTATGTCGTCAGCTATGGCTCTTTCGAGATCCATTACTATATAAGAATCATATTTTATACGTCAGAATTCATCACAATATCACAATTCAAATATAAGGCATGCATAGCTATACTCTGACATGCTACGTTAGTCTAAGAATCAACTAAATCGTGGCTCTGATACCAACCAAATGTAACACCACTATCCCATGTCCGTCACCAAATTAGGGTTAAAGGCGTGACCTAACAGATCAAAAACTTTATCAAACAATTCATAAATTAAGCCATCATATACAATCATAATGTCCCCTCTATAGATCATCGAGACCTAAAACATGCTTTGCAACAGGGTCAGGACTAAACCGGAACACATACAAAATTTCTTAGAAATTTTAAACTTTTCTGAGTGTCAAGGATTACACGCCCGTATGGGCAGGCCGTGTGCCACCTACGGTTGATAGACACCCCCATGTGTCTTCCCCGTGGTCAAACCTTACTTTACTCCATGACCACCAAGCATGCACGTGTACCTTGCCCGTGGTCAAGCCTGACTTGGCTCCACGGCCACCAAGCACGTCCTTGTACTTCGGCTATTGTTGATCCTGTTGAAACTACATGACTACCAGAGACATCTGTGTGTCAAGGCCGTTTACTCTTAGCTAGCTACTAACTTAACTCCATGGTCACTAGGCACACCCGTGTGCCACAACCGTGTGACAAAATAGGCAAAAATACCACCCACAATATGGTCGAACCTATAATCAAATACCAATAGAATCCATACACATTTGGCAACCAAAAACATACCAAAATACACATTCAATCTTTACATTCAAATCTATTTCCATTCATACCAATTTACACATCAAAAACTCAAGTATACACAAGCATATTTCATCCATATTTACATTAAACTTGACCATTTCAAATGCGATCTAACCATACCAAAACATACATTATATAACATCTCCTTAAAGGAAAAATATCAGCTCATAATTAGCCATATCACATGGCTAATTTCATATAACAAACTTATACCAAATACTAGCCTATACATGCCATATCTAACTATATACATTTCCAAAATGTACCAAAACAAGTTGAGTAGTGTGATGATGATCCTCGACGGTCCTCGAGCCTTTAGTAGCTTTGACGATCTATAAAACAGAGAAAACGCACATAGAGTAAGCTTTCTAAAAGCTTAGTAAGTCATATACAAATAAACTTAACATGAAAAGCATATAAGCATATAGGAACATTGGCACAATTAATTTTCATAGCAAATTTCTCACATGTATGCTTTGGTCCATGTTCTTGTCCATATTTTGCCATTTTCCTCAATTCAAAAATCTTATATCTACACAGCTCTTTCATGTATACTTTCACAAATCATACTATTATTCCAATATACATAATCATCATAGTAAGATCATATAGATACTTACCTTGTTTACACACTTAGTGTATAAATCAATGTACTTGAAACGGATTTACAATTCACATAGTCATTCGTATCATAGACTTGCCCGTTGAACCGTTAGGAACCTAATAGGATAATCAAAAAACTTGGAATAGTCATACAATGCCAATGTCCTTGATGAGGTCTTACATGCACTCAGATATTGATGCCACTATCCCAGACAAGGTCTTACACGAATCAATACGATGCTAATGTCCCAGACATGGTCTTACACGTAAATCTCGTATCGATGCCAACGTCCCAGATGTGGTCTTACACGAATCTCAAATCAACGCCGACGTCCCAGACATGGTCTTACATGATATCTCAGAACTGACACCTATGTCATGACATAGCTAATCCTATCTATTCCTAGGTTCGTACGGGACTTCTCGAACATTGTCACTATGTCAATCTTATCTCAGAATTCATGTACATAGCATCTCATAAGCATTCATTATTTTCAATAGTCATATGAACATACATAATTCAAGACAAATACGTTTATTTACATAATGACTTACCTCGAATTTGATTTAACTAAAAAGGAAACGGCTACTCTGTTACTTTAGCTTTCCCGCGATCTAAATCTAATTTCTTCGATTCTTAATCTATACATATTTAAATTTAACTCTTTTATTCACTAACTCATCCAATTCAATCCAAACACACACATATTTAGGGTTATTTGCAACTTAACCCTCACATTTACACGATGTATCAATTTAGTCTATTTTTCTCAAAACATCAAATACACAAATTCATCACATATCCATGCTTAGCCGAATGCTTATGAACATCATACAAGCCCATAATTTCCATAAAATTTGCAATTTAGTCCCTCAAATTTCTATTATCATAATTTAGCCCTAATTAGATAAATTCACCAAAAATTCAAGAACAAAATATGTTCATCTAACACATATATTTCATTTAACACCATAAATCATCATAAAACATATGAGTTCATCTAAGTCTCATCTCACAAACATCATCAATTCTCAAAATTGAAGCATGGGTTTTGTAGTAGACAAAGCAACAATCTCAAAAACATAAAAATCATCAAAATCTAAAGCCAAAACATACATTAATCATAAAGACTAAGAGCCAAATTTTAGAAAGCTTTAAAACCTTTCTTTTCTTTGTGTTTTTGGTGGAAGAATGCATGAAAATAATATCCATTTTCATGTTTTTATCATATAATAACGTACAAATTATTAATAATTACCTTGTTAACCTTTAATAAAATAAAACAAAACATATGTGCAAAAGGTCATTAAAGACCATTGCCGTCCACCATCCAAATTAATAGGCTAATTTCCTTTTAAGGGCTTCAACTTATAAAGACATCAACAATTTGATGCTTTCACAATTAACTATCAAACGTTCAATTTATGCTATTTAGCCCTTTTCTAAAATTAAGCATACAAACATACGAATTTAATTCACAGAAATTTAGCACATGCTTAATCACTCATTAATGGCACAAAAATAATATTAAACTATTTTACTGACTCAGATTTGTGGTCCTGAAACCACTATTCTGACTAGGGTATAAACCAGACTGTTACAATCAACCAAAACCTCAATTCACATGAATAATCATCATGAATACATTTATCCAGCATATGGCAGCAATAAATCATCACAATAATGCTCAAGTTCACATTTGTATAAACATTTACATTTTCTACATATATTCAATTTAGTCCTCATAATCATCAAACAATTCAATTCAAATCAACCCAATACATTTCATTTTAACAAAGAATCTCACCTTGCATTCTTACCATGCACAAACAATTCAATATGCAACAATTACAAGATAGTTTAGATAGTAGAAACACAAACTGTAAACTCCGAGCTATTTTATAACCTCGAAGTAAAGAGGTACTCGAGGAGCTTTCAGGGAATATACAAAACCCTATAGAAATAGTTCCAAAATCAAATCCTAGTAGTAGACCTACAAACGGTCAGCAACATAGGGAGTTCGTCGTAGTGGGAGGGTCTCTCGTATGCTTGAGTTCTTCCAATCTAGCGGAAGTGTTCTTAACACTGAGTCTGCCGAACAAAAAGATGATGACCCACTCACAGATGACGAAGTGATGCGAAGTGCTGATTCCAAGCTCTGGGAAATAGCTATGAAAGCTGAGATGGACTCTATGTGTTCCAACTCAGTTTGGGAACTTCTAGACTTACCAAAAGGGATAAAACCCATAAGGGGTAAGTGGATCTACAAGAGGAAAACATATATGGATGGAAAAATGGAAACTTATAGGGCCAAACTTGTAAGAAAATGTTATACTCAGAAAAAAGGTATCGATTATAAAGAAACCTTCTCTCTGGTTTCAATGCTCAAGTCAATCTGCATATTACTATCCATTGTGGCGGCTCTCGATTACGAGATCTTATAAATGGATGTTAAGACAACATTATTAACGACTATCTTGAAGAGAGCATCTACATGATGCAACCCCCCGGATATATAGCTAAAGGAGATGAACATAAAGTTGGCAAACTACTTATATCCATATATGGGCTTAAGTAAACATCTCGCTTAGGGAATCAAAGATTTGATCAAGTGATCAGGACTTTTGAATTTGAGCAAATCGTAGATGAATCTTCTGGTTACAAACATTTAGGGGATGGAAAGGTGGTCTTTCTCATTCTATATGTCGATGACATTCTACTCATTGGAAATGATGTAGGGACATTATCATCGATTAAACTGTGGTTAACCCAACAATTTAGCATGGACTTAGGAGAAACTAATTTTGTTCTAGGTATTCAAATCCTAAAGAATCAAAAGAACAAAGTGATAGCACTGTCTCAGGCTCCATACATAGACAAGATATTGGAGTGTTATGCAATGATTGATTTGAAGAAAGGAAATCAACCCTCCGTATCGAGATTTCATCTCTCTTTAGAGGACTATCCTAAGATAAAGGGAGAGAGATGACATAAGAAAGGTTCCTTATGCTACGAAAATAGGAAGTCTCATGTATGATATGCTATGCATATGCCTAAATATTTGTTTTGCAGTGGGGTTGGTAAGTCAATATCAGACAAATCCAAGACGAAGACACTGACAAGCAATTAAACATATACTCAAGTACTTACTGAAAAGGAGGGATTATATGCTTGTGTTTTCCAGAGGAGATCTCACTTCTAACAGATATACTAATTCTGACATCCAAAATGTATCAGGATTCGAGGAAATTGATATCAGACTATGTTTTTGTCCTAAATGGTAGGTCTATAGTGTTAACAAATGTCAAGCAGCTAACTTTACTATGGAGGGCCAAATATGAGGTATGGAAAAGCTATGAAATTATAATAGTATGGATATAGCTAAACCTAAAGTAACCACATAAGAGAGAGAATAGTGTTTGACAGAATGGTAGACATAGTCAAAGATCGCATATGAGGACAAACCTCGGGGATTTGTTTAGCAAAGACTCTTATAGCTGAAGAGCTCATTGGGAAACATATGAAGGGGCACAATAATACGAAACATGACTCATTTACTTCACTACGACAAATGGAAGACTATTGGATCTGATGCGTTAAGTGTAATATTTTCGTCAATATACACCTGTAATTTTTTGGAATAAATTGATTAATAAATTTATTCATGAATTAAATTAATATACTTTGTATTATTGTCCTCAAATTTTTTTTGCACTAATAAGCTATAAAATTAACATATTTTAATCCCATTCTTAATGCTTTTTTGGATGATTAATTATGCAAATTAGTGAAATTGATGCTCCTAATACTTTAACATCATGTTTCTATACTTAGAAGAGCATTTAGGAGTGAAAGGAGAGAAAAATGAGCTGAAATCAGACAAATAGATATGTTTTTAGGAGTCACACGGCCTGGGCATTTCCATACAGGCTGTACACACGCCCATATGCCAGCCTGTGTCAATTTCATACCATGCTTCCCAAATAAGCGAAAAAAACACAATTTCTAAGCTTTCTGAGCATTCTAAAGTTTATAAATACCAATTACAAGAAGAAATAAGTGAGCCATCAAAGAGGATCGAAGAAAACACTCGAAAAACACTATCAGAGCCAACTTAAAAGTTGATCTCCATCAAAATTGAATATCTCCTTTTAATTTCTTTTGAAGTTTTTATGAGTTTTTCTATGTCTTGTGGTTATTTTGACCATGAGATGTTTTCATTCAAGATTATGAACTAATTCCCTAGATACCTAGGGAAGATGAAACCTATGACAAATTCTATTATTTAATTTCTGATTTACATGATAAATACTTGATTCTTATTCTCAATTATGTGTGCTTATTTCTTGTTTTAATAGTTCTAGAATATTAATTCATGTTTAATGTTCTTAATTCAATGAAGGAAAAGTCTCTGTTTAAGAATAGATCTAACATAATTAAGTAGAGTTGTATACAATCCTAGAAATAAAACGACATAAATCTATTGGATTAGAGCCAAATCTAATAAGGGAATCCATAGATCGAGTTAATGCAACAATAAAGGTTTTAATTAGAAAGATATTTCAATTAATCAATCTAGAGTCAATTGTTCTTACTCTCGAAAGAGATATCAACAGAAGTTAGGCATTTCTACGGATCAAGACACCAAGTGAATAAATTGTTTAAGTTAGAGTTATAATAATAAATGAATTCTAGGTGGATTCTTTCCTGGGTATTATTTCTCTCATTGGTTATCTTTTGATTATTTTCCTGATTCATTCTCTATTACGTTCTTAGTTAAATTAGTTTAGTAATTTTAGATTAAAACTCATCACTCCAAATTGTCGACTAAATAATAAAAAAATGGTAATTACTAATACTTTTAGTCCTCATGGATATGATATCTTTACTTATCGTCGCTATACTATTTTTCGATAGGTACGCTTGCCTTTGTCGTATTTATAATTAGTTTTTTGAGGCACATCAAGTTTTTAGCGTAGTTGCCGGGGACTAAAATATTAGGAACACTGTATTTTTATTAATTTAGTCATTTTTTATTTTATGTTTTTTTAGTTTAATTTTGACATTCTCGTTTTTATTTTATTTGCTTCGGGTAGATTCCTTTATTTTATAACTAGAAGAAACATGTGGGGACCATTACTGTTTGATAGCGAAATTGAAAGTGTACCGCTTCGCAAAAACTGTAGAGAAGCAAAGCAGAGTCAAGAGAATTTAGTAGACAAACAAGAGGACACTATTATTAATTAGGAGACGGACAATAATCAGAATATTCAGCTATCTCCTGCAGCAGCTCCTGTTCCTCGACCATGTATGATTATGCCAAGCCCACTTGACTGGGGCTGAATCGAGTATTATACGACCCACTGTTCTTGCAAATAATTTTGAACTGAAGCCAAATACAATTCAAATGGTATAATAGTTTGTTCAGTTTGATGGTTTGCAAGATGAAGACCCAAATGCTCATTTGGCTAATTTTCTGGAAATCTGCGACACTTTCAAGATAAATGGTGCCATTGACAATGCTATGCGCTTACGGTTATTTCCTTTCTTATTGAGGAACAAAGATAAATAGTGATTGAACTCCTTACCACGAGGTCCCATCATTATATTTGCTCAAATAACCAAAAAATTTAGGCTAAAGTACTTCCTACCGACTAAGACAGCCAAGTTGAGGAACGACATCTCTTCCTTTGTGCAGATCGAGTTAAAGACCTTATATAATGCATGGGAGAGATACAATGGTTTATTGAGAAGGTGTAACATCCTAAAAAGGGCCTATGCATTTTTGGCTTAAATATACGAAATGACACGTTTTATGAGTTTTGAATAAATTTTGAACATTTTTGGAAGCCTGAGAATGTATGGAAATGTTACATTAAAATAGGAAAGTGACCATTTTGGAAACCTAAGTAAATTAGGAAAGTGAACATTTTGGAAACCTAAGCTAAAAGAGGAAAGTAAACATTTTGGAAACTAAGCTGAATTAGGAAAGTAAACATTTTGGAAACTAAGCTGAATTAGGAAAGTGAACATTTTAGGAAACCTAAGAAATGTCAAGTTTACAAAGCCGAACGAAAATTTTTGGAAACCTAGAAATGACTTAGAAATGTCGAGTTTTAAAGTTTAAAAGAGGTAATTGAGGCAAGGAGGCCTTAAATGAAAAAGAACATGAAATTTGACACACAAACGGGCTTGGAAAAGTGGCCTGAAGATGCCACTTAGGGCCTTTGGAAATGGCGCCACATACAAGGGTGTTGGGCCTGAGTTCAAGTCACATGGGAAGTAAATAAAATAAGTTTTAATTTTGCTTCTAGAAGCCCAAGAGGTGGACGACACAAGACTTGCAAAAAAGGAGTTTCACTCTCTTTTAAATTCGGCTAATTAGAAGATATTAAGGATTATACTTTATTTGTTTTAAAATTAAAGAGATAAAGTTATCACATAAGGAAGAGTAGTGGCCAAGCAAAGGATTCTTGGCCTAATTTAACTATAAAAGGATGAGACTAAGGCTATTCATTATTCATTCTCCCTCTCTTTTCTTTTGCCAAATATTCTTTCTCCTCTCCCTCTGCCGAAATTCTTCTTGAGCATCCATTCTTTTTTTCCTCTTCTCTTTTAGCATCCTAGCTGATTCCTTCTAAGCCTATTATTCCTCTCTTCTTTCATCCTTGAAACCAAATACATAAGGGGATCATAGCCGATTGTTCATCAAGTCTCTAAGCCGAATCTCTGAAGTGGTGTCAGGAGGGATCAGTCGATTTCAATATAAAGGGTAAGGATCTATAGTTATAATTGTATTCCTTTCTTTTAAGCCAAAAGTTAGTCTAATCCCTCCTATATTTTATTGATCGAAATATGGAAGGTGAATTTTGGGATTTCAGATCTAAGGTATTTCGGCATCTCCATTAATCAAGAAGAGAGTTTCGGGATTTAAAAGATTTAAGGTAAGATATATGCATATTCGGCCAAAGGCCATGTTTATGTTTTAATGCTAGATTAAATCTAACATATGGTTAAAGGAATTTCGGCAGAGTCTTAATCAAGTGACGATTTTGGGATTTGTTAGGAAATCAAATTTGTTTAAGGTCAAGAGATCTAGCATCGTAGATCGAATCTTCGGGATCTAGGAATTTCGGTAGAAACAGGTGTGTAAACTCTTTACACACTTTATTAATAGACTTTGCCATATTGTTGCTTTGTTAATAATTACTGTAGTGATCTATGATATATGCTTGTGGGCTTAATCATGGTTTCCGGTAAGTCCCCTAACTTGTGATCATTATTTTGTTTATGAAATATAATTGAGTATGCCATCATATCTTTGTTAAATGCATGATTTATCATATTGATATGTAAGCATGATGATGGTGGGATTGATGAGAGGAGGGGAATAATTTTATGGACTGTCGCCAGTGGTTTTGACCACAAGATGGGTTGGCCCCATCAGATTATTTGTGACCTATGGTCATCAGTGGTTTTGACCACAAGATGGGTTAGCCCCATCAGATTATTTGTGACCTATGGTCATCAGTGGTTTTGACCACACCGATTGATAAATTGCGACTAAGTCCCAGTGGTTTGGTACCACCAGTGGTTTTGACCACACTTGATTATATTGTGACCTATGGTCATCAGTGGTTTTGACCACACGATGGATTGGCCCCATCATTTATTTTGTGACACTAGTCACCAGTGGTTTTGACCACCAGTGGTTTTGACCACACGGGGTAGAAAAGGAGTATGGATGGTTAGGTTGGGCTGCATGTGCATGTTTATTAATAAAATGTGTATGAGTTGTATTTTTTTTTCGGGTGGGGGATTTACACACTGAGTCTTGGTGACTCACCCCCTTCCATTACCATTTTACAGATGAGTAGATCGCGGAGATGGAGCCGGAGAGGACTCGAGGCGACCATGCTTATCGATGAATTTGAATTTATTTTATTATAGTTAATAATATTTACTTCTAAGTCTTTTTATTTTGGGATTGTAATAAGGCCGTTATTTATTCTTTGGTTGCTATTTTATTTTACTTATGTTTTGATACAAATGGATTTAGAAATGTTAAGTAAACCGGTTAAAAGTAACTTTTTCCAACTTAATAACTTCTACGGATTTTTCAAAGATGTTACCATCGGGTAACAAAATTCACCAAGTCAATTATAACCTTGACGATTTTAAAATTTTAAATGATCAAATGTTTTCAAAGGCTTCCAACACAACCATGATTATAATAAGCCCAACTAAGTTTTCAAACACCATTTTCATACCTTAGCCAAATTTTATCAAGTTTTTACCAAACTTTCAAAATGGTTCAAATTATTTTACTCCGTGACAAACCAGATCCGGTCAGGACTCATGGGCTGGGTTTGGGGTGTTACAGAAGGTGCCATCACTATAGGTTACCTTTATGATTGCAAATTCAAACCTTCTACAATGGTTTGAATTCCTCAACTAGACAGTTAATCGATGTAGTAGCTGGTGGAACTCTGAACAATAAAACATCGAAGTGGCTTATGAGTTTATAGAGGAGATGACACTAAATAATTATCAGTGGTAAGTCATGAGGACAAAGTTGATGAAAGCAGTCAATGTCTTTAATTTAGATGCAGTCACCATGTTATCAAACCAAGTAGATTTGTTTAATAAGAAAATTGATGGTTTATATATTTCTACGTAGGTACATCCGGTGATGCAGTGTGATGCCAATGGAGGAGGAATGAATAATCCTAAATGTTTACCCTTCAACCCTAGCACAGAAAACGAACAAATCAATTTTATGGTAATAATTCTAGGCTTCAAAATAACCCTTATATTAACAACTATAATGCAAGTTAGAAGAACTATCCTAGTTTCTCTAGGGTGGTCAAGGAAATCAGAGAGCACAACCCTCTAGGCTTCCAACAACCACCTTATCAGCAAGAGAAGTCGAACCTTAAGGAGATGTTGACAAAATTTATCTCGGTGTTAGAAACTCATTGTAAAAACACTAAGGTAGCACTGAAAAATCAACAAGCATTGATTCAAGGGCTCGAGAACCAAATAGGTCAGCTTGCTAAACTAATCATGAAAAGACCACAAGGTAGTTTACCTAGCAATACCAAAACTAGCCCAAGGGAAAAGCTTTATGCAATTACTGTTCCAGATGAAGAAGGGTTAGTTGAATATGAACAAGAACTGAAGCAAGAAATTGTGGTAAATAATGCCAAGGTTGAGGTAAGGCAGAAAGAGAAAAAGCCAGTTGAAAAGAATATAAACCTCGAGTGCCATATCCTAACATAACGAAAAGAGACCACACGAAAGAACAACTTTGTAAATTTCTTAAACTCTTAAAAAATTACATATTAAATTATTGTTTGATGAAGCTCTTTCACAGATGCCCAATTATGTCAAATTTTTAAAGGAGCTGTTGGCAAAAAAATAAAAGTTAGATGATTCGTCGACTATGGAACTCAATGCAGTTTGCTCGGCCATCTTACAAAATAAACTACCTAACAAACTGAAAGACCTAGGGAGTTTTAATATTTCTTGTTTAATTGGAAGTTTAAATAATGATAATGCTTTAGATAATTTAGGGGCTAGTATTAATGTCTTGTGAAACCTAAACAAATTAATATGAGTATTCAATTAGCCGATAGAACCATTAGATATTCTAGGGGTGTTATTGAGGATGTTTTTGTTAATATCAATAAATTCATATTTCCTGTTGATTTTGTTGTGTTGGACATGGACGAAGGTAGTGAGGTACCTTTAATTTTGGGACGACCCTTTTTAGCCACTGCCAGGGCTATAATAAATGTTGGTACGGGTGATTACTACTTCATGTAGGTGATAAAACAATTACTCTCCAACCTTGTGATGTGAGAACATCTAGTGATCGAGATGATTTTAAATTTTCTTTTAATGTTAGTGACCATGCGGCTCAACCTTCTTTGTAGGAAACCCCTTGAAAAAAATATTATAGAGCCATGTTTCAGTCAATACGATAGGAACAGTATGAAGAGGGAACGGTTCAAATTGATGAACTAGATGAATGGAGGACACATGTCAAGGAGAAACGAAAAAAGCACGATGAAGTGCCAAATCAACACCATGATGAGCATGTGAATGGAATGAACCAATTTAAGGTTGGGGAAAAAGTACTACTAGACAAAACGGATGCACAAGTTACCCCTTTAGAGCTTGATGCGAATGGATCAAACCCATTCACGATACTGAATGCCTTCCCTTATGGTATAGTCGAGGTAACTCATTCTGAATTCGGCACATTTAAGGTAAAAAATGCTCGAATTAAACCTTATCTTTGTATTAATTTTGATAGCGAGAAAGAAGAGCCTCAGATCTATGAACCACCGTAATCGTGTGCACAAGGAGTGTCAAGCTTAGACTTTAAAGAAGTGCTTCTCGGGAGGAAACCTGAGTGTCTAACATTCTACTAATCCTTTTAACTTTATTTCATGTTATTTTTAAATTAAATAAATTAATTTTTAAAATTAAAATTAAAAAAATTGACCCACACGGCCTGGACACACAAGCGTGTCCCATGCCATGTGTACAATGAGGCATTCGATAGTGAGTTACACTGCTTGGACACATGGATGTGTCCTTGGCTGTGTGAGTCCAAGAACTTAAATTTTCCAAAATTTGATGTTTACATGGCCTAAGATAGTCCATACAGCCGTGCAACACGGCTTGGACACATGGGCGTGTCCTAAGCTGTGTGAGCCTTAGAGCTAATTTTTTCAATTTTAATTCAAGTCAGAAAGTTACACGGGCTAAGGACACGGCCGTGTGCGAGACATGTTCAGGGCACACGGATATGTGTGTGATTGTGTGCTCCACATGGCCTCGCACACTAGCATTGGAGAAGCGAAGGAAATCACACATGCCTTGGCCTAGGGCCTGGACACACGGGCCTGTCCGAGGCAGTGTGAAGACTTGGCTTGTTATTAAAATTCACACGAGTTGGGAAAAACCCCACACATGCGTGTGACATAGCCATGTGGACCAGCACGGCCCTATACACAACTGTGTCACCCTTTTTAACCCTTAAACCTTAAAATTTCTTTTTCAATTTGTCTTTTTCTTCCCCTCATACCCTAGCTGCTACTGGTCTCCTACCCATTCGCTGCCGTCCTTAGCCAACAGCCCCAACTCCCTGCTCCGTCGCCATTATTTTTCCCCCTTTCGTTTTCCTTTCCTTTTCCCTTCACCGCTCCACCACGTACCTCCCCCCTCTTCCCCTTTCTTCCTCTCTTCTTTCTCCTTCCCCCTCGGCCGCTCCCTCGCCTCACTTCCACCCCATCGCCCATTCTCATTTCCTCTCCCTTCTTTCCCTTGTCTTCACTTTCACCCTTTCTTTCCCTCGCCTCACTGAACCACCCCCATTTCCCCTCCTCCGTCGCCAAAACACGCCCAAGCCACCTCTGTCCTCCACTCCCTCACCGCACCCTTCCCCCCGTTGGCGTCCTGCATCCTCGTCACTGACCCATGTTTGTCCCCTACACGACCCTTCATCGTAACTCTAGCCACCATCTCCTGTCGATCCCCCTATTTGACCTATTTTTATTCATTTATTTATTTAATTGTTTATTGTTTTATTATTTTCTTTAATTAATCTATTAATTTATTTATTTCATTCTTACGCTTAATTTTATATTAACATATTTATTGTATTTAGTATTTTCTTATTATCATTTTTTATTATTTAACTTGATACCTTAGTATTATTGCTTTTTTTATCCCTTTTATTATTATTTAGTAGTGTCATTTAGGTTATAGTTTATTTTATTAATTTTTTATTTGTGTTCTTTGTTTTGATGGATTTTATAATTATTGCCATTGTTTTTATTTTCTTAGTCATAGTGGAATCTGCTTGCAATAACTTTGTTTACTCATATTATTTTTAGTTCGTATTTTTATTATTTTAGTATTATTTTTTATTTATTTTCGTATTTTATTATTACTATTTTGATTATTCTTGTTTCTTTTGGATTCTTTTAGAATTATTATTTATGTTATTCTCATTGTTGATTTATCTTCGTTCGTCGAGTTGTTGATAATTGGCTTCGATTATTGCATGAGTTATTTGATTGTCTTTCTTATGATTGGTTCGTATATTTACTTCATTTGGTTTTAATATTTGATTATTTTATTTTTTGCAGATTCATCATGACGAACACGCGAAGCAAATCTAAGGTCGTCGTCTCCACTTCGAAAAAGTGGAAGGCTCTAAGCGCAACCTCCTTTGGCGCTTCCGCCGATGCACGCCACCCCTATTTCTGATTTTCGCAGGGTCTCCAGGAGAACTTATATCAGCATCTTCAACTGAGGCCACTAGGATTAGGCTGTTGCATTGACTGGGCCACTTTAGAGCAGGTCTAGTTAGCTGATTATGTCCATGCCATCATTGCTACACCTCATTGGGACTAGTTCTTTTCCATCATCGAGCCCACATACTCAGAGCTCACTTTGGATTTTGTTTGAAATTTCTCCTATAGAAGGTGATGATGACCCATGACGAGTCAGGCACCATGACCTTCAAACTCGGTGCTACAGTGCGAAATATGACTGTCCAAGAGTTTAAAGCTGCATTGGGACTCTACACTGTCGATTTTATGAGTGCCGATGGTTTCATTCGATTATACCTACACATCCACTACTCACCATCTCTTTGCTGGGTAGATCTTACAGTGAGCACGATGCCTTATGACCCGAGTCAGTCGAAGGTGAATTCTTTCCTCCGGCCTTACACTACATTATTGCCATCTTGGCTCACACATTGACTAGTAGGAAAGAGAGTACCGGAGTCATCAGTACAATTGACGAATATTTCATGTGGAGCATGGCTATGGGGCACACCTTTGATTTTGCCTATTTCATCGCCCTCGTTGTTTGCCATTACACAGAGCATAGTAGGAGGGGCCTTATCTATTTAGGCCCTCACATGACTCGACTCACATGTCACTTCGGTCTCCTCGACACACTAGATCAGTCATCCTCCCTTACACTAGTTGGATCGATGTCCCTGTAGGGATTCTCGAGTACGACTCACATGAGGATAATCGAGTAACTTCGTGGAGTGCAACCTCCTCAATACCAACTGTCTCATTCTGATACTCAAGATGAGCATGAGGACTTTGCTGATGATGTCTCTGTCCACCACGAGGTTCCACCTTCGAGTCACCGTCATACTTCTTCTGCTGCTACCTTAGAGGACCTTTCCCAACAGCACTATTTTCAAAGGTTTGACAGTACTGATGGGACATTGCAGTAAATCTGTCAGCACCTCCATAAATCCTCTTCAGCACTAGTGACTCAAAATACTGATGCCTTTGACGATGAGGATCATTGATTTTATTTTTTTTCTTTTTAGTTTTAGTTTTAGTTTTATTTTATGTTTATGTTTATTTTTAGTTTTAGTTGTTTTATTTTTATATTCTTAGACTTATTTCATTTCTTAACTTTTGAACTATATTTTTATGGTTGTTTCTAATTGAGTTGTAACCTTTTTATCTTCTTCACTATTTGTTTTTATTTTCCTATTAGTTTTCTCAGAATCATGCACTACATTTAGATTTGCCTACAATTCCAATTTTCACCATTTTGGCGATTTCATCCAATATTCAAGGCAGTTTCAGTCTTCTCCCTCTCTTATGATATTTTGCTTATACTATAATTATATATGTTTGTACATTGAGGATAATGTACATCTTAAGTGTGGGGAGGTTATTTATATAATTATTTGAAAATCCCTAAATTATGTCTTGTATTTAAGTAATTTTCTCATACTTCTAAAAGAATTTTTTTATCGATTTGGGCTTTTTGTTGATGTGTTTTGGATTAATTTGTAGATATTTTTATATTGGTTGATTGAAACTCTAAGACATGAAAGAATCAAGCATGATAAGTTATTTTCAGAAATTAAAAATTTTTAGGTTGTTTTCCTAAATTGAAGATTATCTTGAAGTTTTAGATATGCAAGTTTGACATCAAAAACCATGATTTTTTTGTCAGATTTTGAGCCTTTAGAAATACATTTTTCTTGCTCATTTTATTATTGGTTATGAGTGTGTCAATTTGACTTGCCTTCTAGAACTTGCTTCGATTATACATGTCGAGACCACTCCTTTGATTTGATATACTGAAATGATAAAGACACTTAGGTTTTAACCCACTTATCCCATAAAAAGCCTACCTTCATAATTAACCATTAGTGAACTCCATTGAGCCTAACACTCGTTTCTTGATTTACCCATTAATGTTAACCCATAACTCATTTTTTTGTTGTTGAGACTTTTTTCTGTTTTATTGACTCCCTTTTTATCGAGATTTGATTTGGTTAGTTACTTAACTATGCTCTTCTGTTTGATATGCTGAATTATTTTTTATTGTTCTAGATAACAAAAGAGAGAAAAAGAATATTGATTATTATTTAGTTCTATGTTGATTGAGCCAGAACTATTAAATTCATATTCTGTAAAGAAGCTCATTTTTGTTCTTGAATTGTTCTTGATTGATGCGATTGTTTTTAATTCAACATTTGCTTTTTTTTCTGTTTTGGTAATTTATCAACTCAATCTCGAATATAACCAACTTTTCTGGCCTTTCTCTACACCCTTAACTTAAGGCTTATTACAACCTTTTAAAGACCTTTTGATTTGTATATCATATCATTTTATAGTGGTGGAGATTTGATTTTCATGCAAACATATAGTAATGACATCTCTTGGTTGACTATTGAGTGCATATTATTGAGCCTTAAACACTTTGAGTACTTGAGTGAATCTTTAGTGAGGATGTCAACTCTTATTGATTTTGAATTAAAGGTAACAAACTAAATAAGGGGAGACACTTATGTTTTCATGCTTAAAAATAACAACTTCGATTGTTTGAGATTTTAGTGCTCTTTTAGTTGAATTGCCAATGCATGATTATTTGTGAATTATTTTGAGACATTATTGATGGGAATTACAAATTGAAAAATATTAACTAAAATCTAAGTTGAGGATTTTGCTTGAAGACAAGCAAACGCTTAAGTGTGGGGATATTTGATAAGCTATAAAACTAACATATTTTAATCCCATTCTTAATGCATTTTCAGATGATTAATTATGCAAATTAGTGAATTTGATGCTCCAAATACTTTAAATTCATGTTTCTATACTTAGGAAAGCATTTGGGAACAAAAGGAGCAAAAACAGAGCCAAAATCAGACAAATAGATCTATTTTCAGGAGCCACATGACCTGGGAATTTCCACACTAGCTGGACACACGCCCTTATGTGCCACACGGGCTGAACACATGCCCATGTACCAGCTCGTGTCGATTTTGCACCTTGCTTCCAGAATATGCGAAATAACATAATTTTTAGGCTTTCTGAGCATTCTAAAGTCTATAAATACCAATTACAAGAAGACATAAGTGAGCCATCAGAGAGGATCGAAGAAAACACTCGAAGAACACCATCGGAGCCAACTCAGAATAGGATCTCCATCAAGATTGAAGATCTCTTTTAATTTCTTTCAAAGTTTTTGTGAGTTTATTTATGTCCTATGGTTATTCTGAATTTGAGATGTTTTCATTTAGAATTATGAACTAATTCCCTAGATACATAGGGAAGATGAATTCTATTATTTAATTTCTGATTTACATGATAAATACTTGATTCTTTTTCTCAATTATGTGTGTTTATTTCTTGTTTTAATATTTCTGATATATTAATTCATGTTTAATGTGCTTAATTCAGTGGAGGAAAATTCCATGTTTAAGTGTAGATCTAGCATAATTGAGTGGAGTTGCATGCAATCCTAGAAATAGGATGACATAAATCTACCAGATTAGAGTCAAATCTAATAAGGGAATTCATAGATCGAGTTAATGAGACAATAGAGGTTTTAATTAGAAAGATATTTCAATTAATCAACCTAGAGTCAGTTGTTCTTACTTTTGAAAGAGATACTGATAGAATTTAGGGATTTCTATGGATCAATACACCAAGTGAATAAATCGTTTAATTCAGAGTCATAATAATTGATGAAGTCTAGGTGGATTCTTTCTTGGGTATTGTTTCTCTCATTAGTTATCTTTCGATTATTTTCCTGATTCGTTCTCTGTTGCATTCTTAGTTAAACTAGTTTAGTAATTTTAGATTAAAACTCATCATTCCAAATTTTCGGCTAAATAATAAGGAACCGATAATTACTAATACTTTTAGTTTTCATCAATACAATATCTTTACTCACCATAGCTATACTATTGTTTAATAGGTATGCTTGCCTTTGTCATATTTATAGTTAGTTTCGTGAGACAAATCATGCACGCAAAGAAAAATGGAAGCTAATGTTGCTTATTGATTGTCTAATGTTTAACTAATACTAAGTTGTATTACGTGGTTAGATCGTAGTATAGAAGGCAACTTATATTACTAGATGAACCTAAACATGTTCTTAGTCTAATCGAAAATGAGCAAACCTATTGAAAGACTAATATGTCGTCTATCAAGTCCAATTGGGGAGATGTCTTGTCTTAAGCATCAGAGTGGATGAGTCCTAGAAGATAGAGACATAGATGTGACTGACTGGATTGATAGTACATTGGACAGGACCCAAGCATAATAGATCCTAATTTCTTTTATGGATTTATTCACTTATGATGTTTGTAGTGTGACATACCTAAATCCTGAGTGGATGATAGACTATGTATGCATGACTTGTACACTTTGATATAAGTAAAAGCCTGAGTTCAAATAGATAAGGAACCAAAAGCTAGTGCGTTGGGTGTTTGACTTCTATAGTATGTATCATCATTCAAAATAGTGGAATTCATAGCCCAAAACATGGGTAAATGATATCCTCTCTTTGGAATTACATGGTTGATGAAAAGTAAATGTGGCCACGGGTCATCCGTATTTGTGATAGATAACTTGACCACTATTTGATAGAGGTTGACTTTTAATAAAGAAAGATGTAATGGTTACCATGAGATGAAATAAGTCATATTAGGAGAACGGATATTATCCCAAAGAGATCAAGAATATCCTATGAGGGTAACACACCTATGACAAGGTCATTAGACGAACACTGAATAGTTGTTTTTGTAATGGTATATCATTGAGGAGAGCTCAGTCACAATACTATAGTGGAATGAATTTGTGACTAAATTAAATTAAATGGTGAAAAATAGGAATTTAATTATAACTCTTTTGATCTTCAACCACATATGTCCAATCGGTCCATCCGCTAGCTCGCTGAAACCATAAATGAATTTTGTGTTTGAATAGAAATGAACATGTAACATCCTAAATTTATGGGCCTATGCATTTAATGTGGGGTTATGTTTAATTTGTTAATTTAAGTGATAGGGGTTCAAAATTGGGCTTAGGATTAGGCAAAGGCCTTGATTGAATTATTTTAAGGTGGCGTCATTAACAATAAAAGAGGCCCAAGTTTTGGCTGCAAGGAGCCCATGTTTTTAGGGCTATTTTGGCACCTAAAATGAAGCAAGGAGTGACACCACACACAAGGAGTTAGGGGCCCAAAATTTAAATTTGAATAAAGCCCAAATCTTTTAATTTAAGTGAGTTAAATTTAGGCATTAAGATTTGATGAGGTGGGCGGCTACAAGGCTCAAAAATAGGAAGATTTAGATGGATTTTATAATTGATAAAATAGTAGATAAAAAGGAGAAAAGTTAGGAGCTTATCTACAAGAGAGGTGATGGTCGAAAATCCATCACCTAGAGGAGTGTAGAAATCAGCTACTGCATGGCAAAGGGGGTGCCGAATTTTCCCTCTCATTTAGCTTGAATTTTAATTAATTAGGAAGGACGTTTTCAGTTTTATACATGAGGTGTCAAAATATCTATAAATAGAGGGGATAACTCGTTGTATCTGACACTGAAAACCTTAAATTCCTCTCCCATTGTCCCGAATTTCCCTAGCTTCTCCCTCTCCAATTTCTTTTCTCCAATTTCTTCAAAAGCCGAAACTCTTCTCCACTTTTTCCTCCTTGTGCCGATTTTTCTAAAAAGCTGAAGCATCCATAGTCTTCTCTTTTATTCATCTTATTTGAGAATTAGTCCTATACTTTCGGCATTTAAATCTTCCATTGGCATTGCCGAATCCTCTTTCTAGTGCTAGCCGAATCTCTTATGCTAAGGTAAGTGTCGATTTTTGATTAGTTCTCATTATCTATTCCCGATTTTTGAAAGGCAAAAGCGAAAGCTAATAGTTTAATGGTTTTATGATGGGCGGCAATTCGGGATTTGAAGGAAGCTTGGTCAATTAGATCTAAAAGTCAAAAATAGCTAGTCTTCACTTTCGAGATTTTTAAGGTAAGAAGATTTCCCTAGATTTCTATTAGATTTGATCATTATATGCAAGATCTTAAGGTTATAATGAGAATTAACGATTAAATATTGTGATAGTAGTTCTGATAAGGACTTGTGATGGAATTAAATATGGATCAGGAAAAGGAGAAAATCCTTAAGTTTAAGAAAATAGCAGTATCTACCATTCGAGATTGGCTACTTGGTTGTGGACCGACTTCTGAACAACACCTTAGGCAGATAGCAGTAGTGTCGACTAAGGATATCATCGACATAGAAAGCATCGTCTTGTCAGTAATCAGGTATGTAGATCTCTAACACACTAATAAACCTGTATGTATGACTATATATATGTTATGGGCTTAAAAGCTGGAATGAGGCTATTTAGATAGTCGAATGGAACCCTAAAAGGGTTAGGCAAGGATGCCAGGTACGTAAACATAGAACTCCCTATGTGTATCAAAAAATATATATGACTGCATGATGTTTTCTTTATGTGTATGCATGGGGTGGGAATATGATATTGAAGGGGAAGTGCATGATAGGTCACTTGGTGATCGGTGGTGGAAATCCCACATATACAAATGATAGGTCACATAGTGATAGGTGGCTATGCTACATTCAATGATTCCTAATTAATAGGAATGGGCAGTGCGACTATCGTTTTGGTGTGTAGCAGATGGAGGGTTGATTGTAGAAATCCCCAAGGTGTGATGGTTGGTACGGGTTGGTGTGTAGAGGATGGAAACCTAGGATGGGTTGGGTTATTCATTATTCATCATTTACCATGTGATAATGATTGTTACCTTCATGTATGGGCCAGGGCCCATAATGTGTTTGTGGACTCAGGTCGTCATGTGTTTTGAGATTTATACACTGAGTCTTGGTGACTCACGCTTTCCTTTTCTCTACTCTTCCAGATGAGCAGTAGATCGTAGACATGGGAGCCGAGACGGACTCGAGGGGCCATCAAGTTTTATTTCTACAAATTATTTTTGGGATTTCATTAAATTTTATTTTATTTTATTTTATTTGGGAATATTTATGTAATAAGGCCCCTAGTTTTATTCAACTAAGTAGTTCTCAATGTCATGCAACTTATGAATTCATGACAAGGTTTATTTATATGTAATAATAATACAAAGAGGTTTATTTCCAAAAAGTCACTTCTTTATTCAAATTTTAAATAATTAACTGGTGTTTTCAAAATCTGATAAAGTGTTATGTGTTCCATAACATGCCAGATCTAGTCGAAATGCATAGGCCGGGTTTGGGGTGTTACAGAACATAATGAATAAAAAAGAGAAATGAAAATTAATTAGAAATGATTATGGTTTTCTCGTAAATAGAGAAATGAAATCATTTGGAAATGAATGTAAGTTTCCAAAAATAGAAATGAAAATGAAAATGGAAAGTTGCAATCTTATATAGGTTACTTAAAAAATGATGGAAGAATAAGTTTATGTTTTTGGACTATTTTGAAGTTCGAAAATGAAAATAGACCATTTGGTCATAGTAAGCATGTTGAGTTGTGACATTTTGAATTTCTCAAAATTCTACTGGGGTAAAATCGTCAAAATTTTATTGAGGTAAACTTGGGATGAGAAAATTATTTAATATGTAAATATTAAAGTTTATTTCGGGAAATAGAAATGCTGAATCAGATTGGATCATATTAAAGTTTATTTTGTGGGTGAGGCCTAGAAACCCGTCATATAATATGAAGGGGAAACCCTAGTAGAAATACAAGGGTGAGTCATTCGCCCCTCTCCTACTCTACTTAGAATGTTGATTTTCTGTTTAAAATAAAACTCTACAACTCTACAAGGGTTCTACATTCTCTTACAATAAAGAGATGACACCAATAGAGCTATCAACACAACTTTTAAGATACTGTTATTCTGTTGAAAAATAGAGAAAATCTATTCTCAACTACTAAACATATTTTTTAGAATAACAATTTTATCAGTTTCTATTAAAAAGAAAGAATTTTTGTTTTCATGTAACACCCCTTAACCATAATTCCCGCCAGAATCGAGCCCAAGGTATTACCAGATTAAAACCATAGATTGCCACTTAGGCTCATTATGACTACTTTCTTAAGTTGCCTCAACAACCTCATTCTCTACTTACGAGACCTCACATAAATACACGAGAGTTCTGGAGACCTTATCGGAAACTTCTACGATTTTAAAATTTCTCCACCTAAACAGGGACTACACGCCCGTGTAAAGTGAGACACGCCCGTAGAGGTCACCCACGCCCATGCCCTCAACCCATGCATGAAAACCCAAGCATACTACCAATGCCCCATGGCTAGGGCACACGCCCGTGCTCACCACCCGTGGTGAACACTGACTGCACCACACGGCCTGAAGTCTAGACACATGCCCGTGTGGCTAGCCCGCGGCCTGTATTGCTCAAATCTGTCAAAGAGACACAGCCAATGCACACGCCTGTGGGCTCGCCGTGTGTCATACATGGCCTAGACATATGCCCATGTGCCTATCCACATGGACAAGAACAATGCTATTTTCCAAGTTCTTCTCACTCCCCAATCATACCCAACATGCACTCATCTAATTCATCTATAATCAACTCATATTGAAACACAAACTCACATGGATAACTACATCTTTTCATATAATAAAATAGCTAACAACTATGGCATTATAAAAAAATAGATTTTCCATCTAAAGGCCAACACATCTTAGCCATTTACAACAAAATTTACTAACTTGTCCAGCCTCTATACATGCCATATACAAAACATCAAGTCCACTGCACCAAAGTAAGCTGATAGTGTGGGCGATCTTCTGATTAATCCACGTATCTTGATTCAACCCTCTTTCTCTATAAAACAAGGGAAAAGAAAAGGAGTAAGCCTTGAGCTTAGTAAGTTTACACATAAACAATTTAAGCATTCTAGTATAAACTAAACATCAATTAGCATTATACTACCAAATAAATTCACATCCACAATTATGCTTACTCTTTCTATCCCTTACCACATTTCCAACACATCATGAGTCACATACTTATAATCATTGATATGCACCCCTGCACTCAATATCACATTTACTCAATATACAACACATCATTATTCTTAATAATACATCCACACAGCTAATTTCTTAGTGATTTTGCACTTAGCCCACCACAATTAATTTATAGGGTAGTATCGCACTTAGCCTACCAACAAAGGTATTCATAGTGGTTTCGCACATAGCCCACTAAATAATATACTTAACTATGGTATCACACACAACCCATCATTGTTAAGTATTAAGGTGGTATCGCACTTAGCCCACCATCAAGCATTATCACTACACATTCACATATCTACTTGTAATCCATTTATCCATTCACAATATCTACTACATTCATTCCACTTGAACCACATCTGTTCTCAATCATTCTCAATCATGCTATACACTAGCTAGCATCAACAAATTGTAAGTATGAATGCATTATTTACGCATAAACTTACCTTGGCACTCAAAAGTATAGAGACGTGCAATTTAGTCTACCATATTGCTCTTGCCTCGATTTTGATCCGGGCTTCGTCTTTCTTGATCTATAATGATAAACCAACTCATTCAATACACACATTGATTAAATTAACCATTATTTCATACTTTAGCAAAATTACCATTTTGCCCTTAAACTTTTTTATATTTACACTTTTAGCCCAATGATCGTAAAGTGATTTTCATTCAATTTTCTTGTCTTTCATGCTTAGTCGAACCATTTATTCAACTAAAAAAATCATCAAATCTCTCTAAATAACACATGTATGACCAAACTTAAAACTTTCACAAACAAGTCCCTACTTGCATTTTTCATGGAGATTACTTAGCAAAAGATGTTTCTACTACATCAAGCTTTCATATTCTTCCATAAAACATCAAAATACATGCATGTCATACATGAGTACATTTTTGAACATCCATCTTAGCTCAACATATAGCTAAAAATAGCTTACTCATGCTACTAGAACTTCAAAAATACGAATAATATAAAAAATAGAGCTAGAATATACTTATTAGCTAGCTTGAAAAGTTGAAGAGTCCTAACAATGGATTCTCTCAATTTTTGACAGCTTGGGGAAGAAGATGAATGAAATTCTATCATCTTTTCCCTTTTTAATCATTTAATTGACAAATGACCAAAATGTTTTTTTGTCAAACTTTCAAATTTTAACCCATTCATGCCCAATTTTGTCCAAAAAATAGAATTTGGGAAAATTACTATTTAAGGACCCCTAATAGGTAATCCAAAGCTATTTCACATGAATAGCTTTTAGAATATCACATTTTTCAACTTTTTCAATTTAGTCCTTTTGGACAATTCAACCGCAATTTAACAAAATTGCTTCCTGAAACTTTCACACTAACATGCAAACATGGCATAAACATCAAAAACTCATACATATACCTTAGATTTATGGTCTCGTACCACTATTCTGACTAGGCCCTAAATCGGGATGTTACATTTCACCCAAAATGGAAAACTTTTTCTAGTTCTATGTTTCAGTTCAATTGGTTCGAGCCCACACTAAAAGTAGTTTGTGGTACGAGAATAGCAAGGAAGATTGTTTGGTTGAATGCTAAAAACATCAAGGATTTGCTTATTCGAAAACACATGTACTATTATGGTATAAGGTTTATTGCTATAAATATAACAAACTGGGTCGATTTTCAAAATTTTAATTTCTCGCTGTACAAGAAAACCAATTTCAAACTGAGTTTTTTCCTATAGAAACAATATGGGATGTGTCTACACAATACTTCTTTAGCATGGACACATGGAACACATCATGAATTCGATCAAGCTCGTGTGATAACTTAAGTTGGTAAGCTACTGGACCAATCCTTTCAACCACTTTGTAGAGACTAAAAAACCTCGAACTTAGTTTTCCTTTATGCTCAAACCCTTGGAATTTCTTCCATGGCAAGACCTTAAAAAACACTTGTTCACCCACTTGGTACTCAACATCTCACCATTTCAAATCAGCAAAAGACTTCTGGCTATGTTACACAGGCTTCAACCTTTCAATCATCTTCACCTTGTTCTCTGTCTCGCGAACCAAATCAAGTTCAGCCATTCGCTTCTCATCCAAATCAACCTAACACAAAGATGTTCGACATTTCCTTCCATACAACGCTTCAAATGGTGGCGTTTGAATGCTTACTTGATAACTGTTGTTATACACAAATTTTTCCAAAGGTAAGAACATTCCCAGCTTTCTAATAACCCTAACATACAGATTTGTAACATGTTTTCTAGAACTTGTATCATCCTCTCGGATTGGCTATCTTTTTTAGGATGATGCACAGTGTTGAAATCAAGCTTCGATCCCAAAGCTTCTTGTAAGTTCTTCCAAAATCTTGAGGTGAATTGAGGATTTTGATCAGAAATAATGGAAACTAGTACATCATGAAGTCTTACTATCTTGATGATGTATATCTCTACGAGCCTTTGCAAAGTGTAACAGCCCCATTTTTAGTGAAATCAGAACAATGGTTTTGGGACCACAAATCTGATGAGTAAATTATAATTTTATTATAATTTTAATTTCTATGGAAATTTAGTAAGGTAGTATAAAAATTTCATTAAGAATTTTTGACGTTTGCATGCTTAATTAAGTGAACAGGACTAAATCGTAAAAGGTGAAAAAGTGGAGTTCTCTTAGTAAAAAGGGACAAATGGTTACAAAACTTTAAAGTGAGAGGACTTAGATAGTAATTAGACCATTTAATTAGTTAGTGAACATTTACGGACACAAATTAAATTATTTTTAAGTTCAAATGTAAGGTTAATTAAGTAATTTAATTAATAAGTTAAAGAAAAATAAGTAAAAACAAATGTATCATCTTCTTAGTTGATATTTTCCACAAAAAATAATGAAGGAGAAGCCATAGCTAGGGATTGAAGCTTTTTTCACTTATGTAGCTTGCATGAAAGTGATTTTCGATACCCGTTTTTAGTGATTTCTATATTTTTGAAGTCACTGTAGCTTAACCTAGCTAGCCCGGGATCAATTTGTAAAATTGTTAAAGATTTGGGGTTTTTACATGAATGTTCTTTCATGATTCTTGATGTTTAATGGAAGATTATGAGCCCTTGTTGATAAATAATCTAGTTTGGTAAAGTGATTTTGGATGAAAATGACATTTAGGGACTTGTTTGTAAAAATAATAAAAGTTCATGATAAATTTGTGAAATGATGCTTTGTATAGATTGATATGGGTTTCTAGTGAAATCGACTAGCTTGAAAAATGGATGAAAATGTTTAGATTTCAATTTAGGAGCTTAAGGACTAAATTGTAAAAAGTTAAAATGTTAGGGGTAAAATAGTAATTTTGAAAAAAAAGAAATTTGGACTGAATTGAATAATAGAAGCATTCAATGGATTTAACTTGTCTATTTAGATCAAGAAAGACCACGTACAAATCTAGGTCGAGGAAAAGCTAAAACCTCCGATTATTGACTTCGTTTTTATGCCCTAATCGTCGAGGTAAGTTTGTACGAATAAATGTCGTTTTAATGCTATTTTCAATTATATATTAATATGATAGTTGCAATGTAATTGAATGATGAATATCACACAATGCCATGACAGTGATCAGGTCCTAGTTGAACCTTAGGAATTCATAGGATACAAATGACATGTCCTGATGGTTTTCATGTTTCGGGTGTTGGTCTTCAATGTCCTACCGATGGCTGAGGTCTTGAATTTATTGCAAATACTCCTTAGCTCATGTGAGTAGCATCGTGTAACTTACATTCGACCCACAGTTCTTGTGAGCAATGATGAAAAGGAAAGGTTGCAGTTATATGTTTAAGCACACTTCGTATAAGCTTTACCAAGTATCCGATGATATTCTAAGTGGTTCAACGGGTATGAAAAGGAAAGGAATGGTAAGTGTTCAAATGAACTATGTCATGTATTCATGGAAAGGAAACGATGAAATCAAATGAAGCATGTTTATGTACAAATGGCTTATCTTATGTTTAATACAAGTGAATTATGTTTGAATGCACTAACATGTGTTGTTGATGGTGCTTAGGCTTGTGCCAAGCTTGTGGTTGGATTATATTATGCTTAATCTTAATGTTCTAAATTGAAATGGTAAGTTATGTTCATGTTTTACGAACTTACTAAGCATTATGTGCTTTCATAGTTTTCTTTCCTATGTTTTATAGATAATCAGAAGCTCGATCGGTTTGAAACCTCTTGTTAGAGATCTCTCACACTATCCAGCATAAATTTCGGTAGTTTTTGATGTTTTGGCTAAGGTTATAATGGCATGTATAGATGAATTTCAATTGGTAACTAGTTGATGATTTTGGCTTGTATAAGTCATTTTGGGTACCGATTGATGTTGGTTGAATTGTGTTTTTTATACTTATGATGCATGAATGGTATGGCTTAAATGGTAAGTTTAAGTTGAAATATATTTTCAAAATATATCGATACCTGAATTATGGTATCGATAATGTTTACGTTTTTGATAGAATGCATTTTTTGGTCTCGATTTTACTAAGGGTATCGATAATTTTCAAAAATTGTCGATAACGGGCCAAATGGTATTGATACCTTTTTGCCTAGAGCAATTATCACTTGTTAGAAAATCACTTTGATATGTTAAAATGATTTTAACTTAATTGGGATTATTTTGACTTGGTTAAAATTAATTGCACTTGATTTTAAATTTGTTTCAAAATTTTTCTAAGATTTTATTGTAAGTATTAACAATTTTATTTCTTATAATTCAAATTCAAAATTTTGTCAAATTCAAACTTATATTCAACAACACTTTTAATTTGTTATATAAAAATATTTTTCAAATAAACCTTAATTTAACAATATCCCAACAAAATTTGGCCAAATGTCTAAGCACATATTCACCTACCATGTTAGCCATGTAAACACACACACACACACACACACACACACACACACACATATAAGTCAATAATCATGGATGAACACAACAATTTATCAAATTCTATATACATATATCATCCATTTCATATATCTATATATCATGTAACATCATTTCTATGTATTTCATGTGTATACCTGTAATAGTTCATATCGAACTCATATAGTTCATTCCAAAACATTGCCCGTTGAACTATTTAGAATATCGTTGGATACCAGGGATAGCTCACACATAATGTGGTAGCTCATATAACTGTAAACCGTCAATTCATGTACACGTATGCTCATATGAGTTGTGAATTGGTATGCTTATTTGAGCTAAAGATCGGTATGCTCTCAGAGCTATAAATCGATATGCTCTCATGAGCAATAAATCGGTAACCCTAATGACATGTCATTTGTATCCTACGGATTCCTAAGGTTCAAACGGGGCTCTGTAATCATCGTACGTTGTTGGATATGCACTCGGTAATTATATATGACAAACCAAAACATTTATATAATTCAATTAAAAACATATAAACACAATTTAATTACACGAACTTACCTCGACGAGTATTCGTAGATATGGAGGCGATTAATCCAATAGTTTCTCTTTGCCCCAATCTAACTCCGTACGAGGTCTAACTGGATCTATATGGATAAATTTAACTTAATTCAACATATAATTCATTTAATTTAATCCAAAGCATACTTTTGGCAAAATTATTATTTTGCCCTATACTGTTAATTTCTTTGCAATGTAATCCCTAGGATCGAAAAATGAAATTCATACAATTTTGCCCCTATCCAAGCCTAGCTGAACATCCTACAAGCATATAGCATCCCACATATTTCATTAATTCACAAATTACACCATAAATATTTCACATTTTTCAATTTAATCCCTGTTTGACAATTTCATCAAAATTTCATTTATAAAAGTTTTTTAACCAACAACAAACATTTATTTTCATCCATCAAACATAAAAAACAATCAATTTACATTCATGGTAAAACCCTAGACTTTTAACAATTTTACAAATTAGTCCTCGGGCGAGTAGAATAAGCTACAACGACTCCAAAAACATAAAAATCAATAAAAACTGGACAAAAATGCACTTACATGCACTAGAGAGAGATGGTCAAATGTTGAAGCTCAAAATGGAGGTGTTTTCTCCTTATAAAATCTGCAAGAAGAAGATGGACAAAAAGAATGATTTTTGTTTTACTTATTTTGGTTTAATTATTAAATTACTTATATAAACTTAAAAAAATATTCATAATTTAACTTATACCAAGCTATCACATTCCACTTATTCCAATAGTGGTCTAATTACCATATAAGGACTTTTACTTTAAGATTCTATAGCTATTTAATACCTTTAGCTACTAGAACTAAACTTTTACACTTTATGCGATTTAGTCCTTTTTATCAAATTGAATATGTAAACGGTAAAATTTCTTAACAAAATTTTTATACGATGTTACTATCATGCTTTAGACAATAAAATAAATTTTCCAACTTCAGATTTGTGGTCCCAAAACCACTGTTTTGATTTCACTGAAAACAGGCTATTACAACAGCAACAATTCCGAATAATGGAAAAATACCAACAAAGGCTGGCCACTGATTTTGGCCAAGCTCAAGAGAAAATGGCTCTATTTTGCAGGTATGTTCGATGAAGAGATAAGGCCATGAAGAAATATCTTTAGAAAAACTTTACCCGACCCATGCCTACATTCCCTATTTTTCTTAAAGAATTGTTGTTGGAACCAGATGATGATGATGAAAATGGCGAAGAAACCACTGCGAAGAAGAAGACCATAGAACAAGAAGGAGAAGCAGAGAAAACTGAATATGTCCATGTTGAATCTGATAAGGATGACAATGATGTGACTCAAGCTACTACACCTGCAAACACCACCATTACACCGACCACTACGTCTATGACTGAACACGAGTGTGCATTCATCAGCTAATTAATGATATCAAAAACTCAGACACTAATGACGAAGAAGAGGTGCCTATTAACTAGCTAAAACGGAAGCACTACAAGCATGCTGTTGGAACATCCATTCAAGACTACAAACGTACTTCCAAGAAATCCACCCAACCCAATTAGAGTAACCCCAATTCTTTCCAAGATTTTTTTTCTTCTTTCATTTTACACATATGTTTCATACATTCATATTTAGTTGTCATTGCATTTTTATAATTGTCAGCTATTTTTTTGCATTTTACCATGTTTCATTGTTCATGCATTGAGGACAATGCATCCCTTAGGTTTGGGGGTGTGTTATGTTGTAAATATAGTACGTCGTAGATAGATGCTTTTATATTCATGCATTTTTTTCATTCATTTTTCCATTACATACAAATGCCTAATAACTGCCAGACTATGCTGAGTATATTGATATCGGTGATGTTCAATGAGGATAATAACTATTCGATTAATGTAGAAATTTTTGAAAGTTGATTAAGCATGTTTAGCTTTGGATAGGTGTTTGAAAATTGATTCTTAAAAGTAGAATAACTAAAGTATCAATACAATTAAATATGTAGTATGGTTCTTTTAATGCATTTAAAATTTTTTGAACCTTAATGTAATAATATGGTTATGAATGATAAGAAATACCCTATCAATAGTTTTACACTCCAGTGTTTAAAACTATTGAGTAGGTCAATAATGCTTTGTTTGCTTCATCGTATCATTGATCACAAAAATGAGTTCAAATAAGAGTGATTAAAAAATGTTGTATTAATAATAATTTAGGGACACTCTACTGTAGTAATAGACTGATTAGCTAAGGAGGTAGTTTTTTTCTTCATCCATCTCTTTAGTTAAAAGCCTTAGCATTATGAGTGAAATACATTCAAATTGTGGCATGATATACTACCTAGTAATCTAGTGTATGCTACATTGAGATTGTCAAGTAAAGAAACCATGTGACAAGATGAATTCCCAAGAGAAAATAATATTTGTGATTAAAATTTTGAAATGACTAAATAAGTGAGAATAGTGAACTTTAGTTTAGAGGAAAGATATCTTAAATACATTAGGAGAGGTCTGCTATAATCAGAATTGCATAATTATTTAGGAACTTTTATTTTTAGGAAACATTTTCTTCACTTCATTTGCTAAGGAAGCCTATAAAACTCGAACCATTTTTTTAGAAGACTATTAAGAATGGAGGTATTAAATATACTTCATATGGTTCAACAGTGCAAATGGTAACTATGTGTTTTGGCAAATATTCCTACGTTCATGCATACTAGTATACATTTTGCTTGAGGACAAGCAATAATTCAGGTTTAAGGTTTGACAACTCTTGAAAAGAGTTATACTTCAAAGCTCTAGATTGAATTAATTGTTTGTAATCAAGTAAATATGTTTTTCAATTTTTAGGTATTTTTAGAACATTACATAACAAAGCTTGGATTGTGTTATAAATTTTATTATTTGTTACTTCTATTATTCGGGAATAAAGGTGTTATTTGTGGTTGGCAGTAGGTGCAGGATGAAGAAGAGAAGAGAAAAAGAGTAGGATAATGAAGGGAGTAAAATATTGCCATGAAAAAATGTTGGTTACATTACCAACACAAATTCCATGGCAATTCTAAGAAGATGACACAACATTCAATCCACCTCACTCTCAGCCAGCTATACTTGTACTTGATAAACCACTCTAAAAAAGAGGAAGCAAAAGGAGTATACTGAGAGGGAAGGACCTAACCTATAAAGACAGAAAGAGAAAAGAGAAAAAAGGGGAATCAGGAGAGAGAGAAGAATTAGAAAATAGTTTTTTCTCTCTACATGGGTTTTTGGTGAAAAAAATCTTAGAGAAAGAGAGGAAAGGGTAGCAGCTTATAAGAGAGAAGAATTACAGACACAAGGAAGGGGAAGAGAAATCTGCCCCAGATTTTGCATCAAATCTTCTTATTAGAGTGAAAGTGGAGTAACAAAAGCTTCCTGCAGTTCTACCTTTATTTTTTGATTTGAACTTTGCAATTCGTGAATTTAAACAACGATGTTGAATGATTTTGTTATGGATTTGAATGTTCAACCCATGAGCTAATTCTCATTGGGTTGGAATTATTTGGGTCAATTTTTATTATCTTTAATGCCCAAGGTTTGATTTTGAGTAGGATACTGTTTCATTCGATTTGTGATTATTTTAAATGCATGTATGCAAGCTTTAGACATAGATGACTGTATGATATGTTATTAGATCTGATTTAATTCTGGAAAGATTAATTAGATTGGATTATAATTGGTTGATATAGGCAAGTATTCGAAAAAATATTTGTAGCACTCTAGACGTAGAAGTTGCAATCTGTACAGGGACAGGGAGAAAAATCTGGATATCATTCTTGAGTTCTGTATAGATACAAAAACTCAGAATGATAGCTCAAAATCTGGCTTTCGAAAAAAGTAGACTACAGTAGTGAGTCCCTGAGCAGTAGAATGGTCAAGATTTTGCCATGGAATTATTATGTTATAAAAATAAGCCCAAGTAATTCACACCTTTGTCATTCAATAGTACAAACTCTTTCCCACTTATTCTTTGAGTATTGCCACAGCATTTTCATTTCCCTAACATATTTTCATTCATAGTTGATTTTATTAATCCATTCATTACATTTCTTTATCAATTAGTCACATGTTTCTTTTGATAGTTTAATTAGTCAATTTCATAGTAATAGCATAACCAATTATTTTAATCAATTTCGATCCCTGTGGAGACAATACTCACTCATCACTTTATTACTTGATTCAATGTGTATACTTTCACATTCGCACTGTGTAGATTGATAAATATGGAACATGGCCATGGGTTGCTTGTTCTCGAATGAGCAATTTATCATAGTCATTTGTTGACAATGATCATATTAATCATTAAGAAGACACAATAGTGACAATGAGATAAAATAGGACTATATTGAGTGAATGGATTTAACTAAAAGGAATCAAGGATATCATATGAAGGTAACACTGAAACACCCCACACCCGGCCCACGCGAATGGACCAGATCTGGTATGTTCCCCGGTGTAAACCGTTTCAAAATTCTTTTGAATACTTTGAAAACTGTGTGTTTTGGAAGATATTTTATTTGTGTGTTGGGCTCGAGTTGAAAACAAGTTTTTTTTTTTTCATAATGAAAACCCATAATTTCAGGTGACAAAAGTATTTAAGCTTATTTTAAATTAAATGGGCTTAGTCTTTATAAAGCCTTAAATTCATAGCATAGTAATCATAACAGAAATAAAATCATCACTATGGCCTTATTACATAAAACAAAACCCAAAATAAAATTTATACAGTACTTAAAATAAAATAAAGGTTCAAATTAAATTAAACTTCAAGCTGAACATGGCCACCACAAGTTCTGCCATCCCGGTCCATTACTACTCATCACCTGAAACATATTCCCACAACGGGGTGAGTCGATAGACTCAATGTGTAACCAACACTAAATATAATAGAATTAGGCACACCATACATATCATGTTCATATAAAAATTCAAGATAATGATGCAAACCCGAACCCAAACCTATATGCCATCCGCTACACTCCACCGTACCAACTCGCTGCAAGTGGGGACTACTAAGTCAACCCTCCATCCACTATACACCATCGAAGGCGTCATTTGAGTCGGCGTGCTCATCGCCCACATAAAATTCGTGGCATAGCCACCACATTCGAATAATGTAACAAAGTTACCACATTCACTTAATGTGACCGTAGTCACCACATTCACTTAATGAGACCAAGTCGTCACATATTCTTAGTGAGACCAAAGTCACCACGTTTCACTTAGTGAGACCGAAGTCCTCACATTCACTTCCCCTTTCTCAAATAACCCAAATGCCCCATATTATTCATATCATGCATATCATACTTAATTTTCACATTCATGTCACTTTTCACATGTTAATTATAACATATTTCGTAATCCTAGTAGGAGTAGGAAAATGTACCTGAGTACTTTGTACCATAATATGGTACTTTAGCCACATTCTTTCACTTTCACATTAACATATATATCATATTTAAGCCATACATCTATTAAGATTAGTGTGGGGTACACACCTGATTTGTTTAGCGATTCCTTGAGATTCCGAAAAGCTAGATCTAATGTTTAGATCCTTAGTCCCTACATTTGATTTATCATTTATTACTTAGCATAAATCCTATTTGGCTATGATATCCAAATCCTAGTAGGATTTGTAAAAAGACTTACCTTTGATGCCGATTTGATGTTTATTCAAATCCCGAAAACTTGGTTTTCCTTCACCTGATATTCGGCCAAACCTAAATCTCAATATGGGTTAGTTTTCGGCTTTTTAATAATTAAAGAACCGATCTATGTAATCATACAAGCCTTGGCCGAATACTTTTAGGTGCTTACCTTATGGATTTTAAATCCCGAAAACTTCACTTTCCTCTTCCTTGAAATCGGCCAAATCCTAAATCCCTGAATCGGTTAGTTTTTGATTAATTTGATCTAAATACCTAAGATTTGGCCTTGGTAGAATGTATAAACTCACTTACCTTGGAGTTCTCAAATCCAAATTGATCTTTATTTTAGATTCTAGAAATCACATGTTAGATTTGATCTACCATTCAATTATGGAAGAGACCTTTTGGCCGAATGTACATAGATGTACTTACCTTATTTTCAAATCCCGGGTGATCCTTTATACTAATCGGCTATGGCTCTTATAAGGAACACAAGGTTTCGGCTTTTGTGAAGGAATAGAAGAAGAAAGAAAAGAAAAGAAAAGAAAAGAAAAGGAGAGAGTTTTGAGAGAGAGAATTCGGCTAAAGAGAGGAGAAAAGATTGATGCTATTTGCTAGAGTATTTTCGGCAGGGGTTTCCCCTGAAGAGAAAAGAATGAAGAATGGCCTTTACTTTCCCTCCTTGGCCAAAAATACTAGCCTTAGAGTCCCTCCATTGGCCAACTCTTCCTATGTGATAAAATTTAATTTTATCAAATATTAAATTCCAACAATTATCTCCTAATTAGCTGAAATTCCAAAGGAATTAAAACTCCTCTTTCAAGATCCTTTGTGCCGTCCAACTCTATGCTTATGGAAGCAAAATAAAACTTCTTTTATTTGCTTCCTATGTGACTCGAACTCAGGCCCAAACACCCCTTGTATGCGGGCCATTTCCTGAGGCCTTAAGTGGCATCTTTAGGCCACTCTTCCAAGTCCGTTTGTGGGTCAAATTTCACATACTTTTTATTTTAAGGCCACCTGGCCCTAAGTTCCTCCTTTAAACTTTAAAACTCGACATTTCGAGGTCATTTCTAAGTTTCCTAAAATTTTCGTTCGGCTCTATAAACTTGACATTTCCTAGGTTTCCAAAATGTTTAGTTTCCTCTTTTAGCTTAGTTTCCAAAATGTTTACTTTCCTCTTTTGGCTTAGTTTCCAAAATGTTTACTTTCCTCTTTTAGCTTAGTTTCCAAAATGTTTGCTTTCCTCTTTTAGCTTAGGTTTCCAAAATGTTCACTTTCCTAATTTACTTAGGTTTCCAAAAATGGTCACTTTCCTATTTTCAACGTAACATTTCCATACATTCTCAGGTTTCCAAAAATGTTTAAAATTTATTCAAAACTCATAAAACATGTCATTTCGTACATTTAAGCTTTAAATGCATAGGCCCTTTTAGGATGTTACAAGATTACGCCCTTAAAATAATTTCGTCCTCGAAATTACTTACTATCGTTCATTAAATGCAGTCTAACTCACTACACTATGCTATTGCTGCGCACTCTGATCTCAAAGAACTATCATACTTTCTAGGCACATTCTCTAAGTTCACGATCAAGGTTCCATACGATTCATAAGAACGAACTGATCTTATAGCGAGCAAAGTAATGGAGGATAATCCAGAAATAAAAAACTTACCCGTTGTCTCATCTGGCTCATCACTATCCTCGCGACAGTCGACTGCATAAACCAACCTTGGCTGCCTTGCATCTGAACTTTCAACACCTCCACTTGGTGCTCCACGTCCTCAGCCGAAACCATTACCTCTGTTATTCGAACCTCGACCTCGTTGAGGCTGTTGTCCTCCCCTATCAGCCTGATTAACATTCTGAGTTGCTGGCTACTTTTCATCTGATATCTTTAGACAGTCCTTGAGCATATGGTCTTTAGACCCACACTTAAAACATCCTCCGGTTTTCTTCCAGTACTCTCCTAAGTGTCTCTTTCCACATACATCACAAGGATGATATTGCCCTCCTGAACTAGCTTGCTGACCTCGTGGGCCATCATCTCTAAGCCTTTTCTAAACATCTCCTGATGTTCCAAACGATCCAAAACCTCTTTTTGGCCTATTCCGATCCATGGTCTGCTTGGTAGAATCTTTAATTCCCTCGGCTACCTTAGCCTTTTCAACCAACGGAGAACTCCCATTCCTGATGTGGAGCTATCAATAATCTTAGGTCATCCCTTAATCCGTCCTCAAAACGGACACAGCGTTCATGTTCGGTTAGTTTTTTATTTAAAACACATAATAAAAGATCTACTACTAAAATAGGGTCTTGGCCGAATATTCATAGTCACTTACCTTAAGGATTTTAAATCCCAAAATTCACCAAATAACTAGGGAACACGATGCCTATGGTGTACCTTTCGGAAAAGAACTTCTCCTTCCATGATTCGGCCAAGATTAATAATCGAAATTAGTCCCTAAATTTTGATAAGTCTAAAATATAAAAGAATGGAAACTAAACTTGGATCTTACCCTTATTTGAAGGAATCGATTGCACCATCACTTCAACCTTTAGAGATTTGGCTATGGCTAAATGATGCTCTTACAAATTTTGGCTTTTGGAGGGATTAGAAAGAAAAGAGAAGGAAGAATAAAACTGTAGGAATTTCGACAGAGAGAGGAGAATCTGCTTAAGAAATTTGGCAAAGGAAGAGTGAATGAATGAATGAATGAATGGCCTTCTTTCCCTTTTATAGTTGAAATTACTAGGCTAGAGTCCCCTAGTTGGCCACCACTCTTCCTATGTGATAATTATCACTTTCTCAAAAGAATTAATCCAACAATTATCTCCTAATTAGCCAAAATTCTAAAGGAAATAAAACTCCTCTTTTAAGAGCCCACATGCCGTCCACCTCTCTGCTCTTTGTAGCAAAATAAAACTTCTTTTATTTGCTTCCTAAGTGACTCGATCCCTGGCCCAAATACACTTGCATGTGGCGCCATTTCCAGAGGCCCTAAGCGGCATCTCCAAGACACTTTTCCAAGCCCAATTGTGTGCCAAATTTCACATACTTTTTCTCTTAAGGCCACCTTACCTTAATTTCCTCTTTTAAACTTTAAAACTCAACATTTCTAAGTCATTTCTAAGTTTCCAAAAATTTTCGTTTGGCTCTTTAAACTTGACATTTCCTAGGTTTCCAAAATGTTCACTTTCCTATTTTACTTAGGTTTCCAAAATGTTCACTTTCCTATTTTACGTAGGTTTCCAAAATGTTAACTTTTCTCTTTTTGAAACTTAACATTTCTAAATCATTTCCTTACATTTCCTAGTTTACAAAAATGTTCACTTTAAACTTAACATTTCCTTACATTTCCATACATTTCCTTACATTTCCATACATTTCCCTACATTTCCATACATTTCTTTACATTTCCATACATTTCCTTATATTTCCATACATTTCCTTACATTTCCATACATTTCCTTACATTTCTATACATTTCCATACATTTCCATACATTTCCTTACATTTCCATACATTTTCTTACATTTCCATACATTTCCATACATTTCCATACATTTCCTTACATTTCCAAGGTTCTAAAAATGCACACAACATATCACAGTAAACATGTTATTTCATAAAATTAAGCAAAGATGCACACAATGGGATTCGAACCTCTTCCCTCAAAGTACTTCACTTGATGCCATAACCCTTGCACCTTAGGTGGCGTCCCTTGCCACTTTTCCACATCACTTCTTGTTTTAACTTAAAACCAATAATTGTCCAAAGCTTTCTCTTCCATCCTAGGATTTTAAAACCCTTAATTCATTTCCAAACACCGCCAAAATCTACTACTCATGAATTATGCACAAACGCATAACCCCTAATCTAGGATGTTACAGTTCTACCCTCCTTAAAATAATTTCATCCCAAATTACTTACTAACAATCGTACAATCCTTCTCACGCGACTATGCTTCATTGCAAGACTGATCTTAATAGAACCATCATACTTTCCAGCACAATCTCTAAGTTCACGCCCTTAGAACTCATTTCTAACGTCGCGATTTAATCGATTAAGAAGTTTTATGCATTAAAAATTTTGTTTCACCGATTAACGCGAAGAAGTTTTATGGAAAGAATTTTTTTAGAAGTGGTTCTTTCGTATTCTTACATGCACACAGTCTTTACATTCATACATCCATCAATCAATTATGAACTTTCGTTCATTCGAGAAATGTTGTAGTTTTCATTGTTGTCGTTTTCCACTACCGAGGTATTTTCGTAATTTGCCCTACTGAGGGTATTTTTGTAATTTGTCAAAATAAGGTTCCTTGGTGATTTTGTCAATAAGGGTATTTTGGTAATTTTGAAATCCGGGGTATTTCAAAATTTTGAAATTACAGGTATTTGATAATAAACCGAGGTAAATTTATAAATCTTAATAAATCAAGGATATTTTGGAATTTTACAAAACTTGAAGGTTGTTTCTGAGAATTTGTTTTCCAAATCAGTGTTGTTGCAAAAATTTTTGAAGATCGGGGGTCATTCTGGTAATTTTGTAACTCGAGGTATTTCGGTAATTTGTAAGGTAGGGTAATTTAAGTAAATAATTTTTTCTTCCCATAATCAAGGTATTTTGATATTTTGTAAATTTAGGGTTCCTTTAAGCAAAGTAGTGAAATTTTGATAAGAACTGTGGGTATTTTGAAATTCCGTAAACCAAGGGCATTTTTTTTGTAATTTTACTACTAGGGGTATTTTAGTAAATTGGTAAATCAGAAATATTTCAAAAAAATTTATAAAAATAATCTTTTCAAATCAAGAGGGTAATTTAGAAATTTTAAAACTAGGGTTTCCATAAAAATACGGCTAGTCCCTTTCGGGTTTTAGTTAGGGGTTTAGCTCGTGAATAAGTCCTCTTGGTTAGGGTGAACCGAGGCTACGCACCAGGTAGGATTCGAGTGGAGAGGAGGTGAGTCACGCGGACTACTTAAATACCAAGCTCCCACCGAAACCAATCCTAGACATGCGCACCATGGTTACCATACCCTAACTCAGCGACTTAACCACAGGTTTGTTTAGTTAGGCATTTAAGTATTATGTTTTTGTTGGGGTATACTAGTCCTAGGGTTCAAGTACTTAATCTCTATTCTACGTTCCATTTCCACCCTTCTACAAATCATAATATAAATCACACAAAAGATCGAGTACATACCGGTGGACTTGGCCTGAGACTTAGTGGGCCATGCTAGAAAAACTGCTTAATTCACAAAATCCTTTTGGGCTTAACTTTGAAAACGTTTTGGGCCTTAAACCCAAGGCCGAGAGTTTAAAAGCTGGCTCGATACCAAATTGAAACACTCCACACCCTACCACATAAATGGACCGGATCTGGTATGTTCCCCGGTGTAAACCGTTTCAAAATTCTTTTGAATACTTTGAAAACTGTGTGTTTTGGAAGATAGTTTATTTGTGTGTTGGGCTCGAGTTGAAAACAAGTTTATTTTTTTTTCATAATGAAAACCCATAATTTCAGGTGACAAAAGTATTTAAGCATATTTTAAATTAAATGGGCTTAGTCTTTATAAAGCCCTAAATTCATAGCATAGTAATCATAACAGAAATAAAATCATCACTATGGCCTTATTACATAAAACAAAACCCAAAATAAAATTTATACCAAGACTTAAAATAAAATAAAGGTTCAAATTAAATTAAACTTCAAGTGAACATGGCCACCACAAGTTCGTAGTCCGGTCCATTCTTGCTCATCACCAAACATATTCCCACAACGGGTGAGTCGATAGACTCAATGTGTAACCAACACTAAATATAATAGAATTAGGCACACCATACATATCATGTTCATATAAAATTCAAGATAATGATGGAAACCCAACCCAAACCTATATGCCATCCGCTACACTCCACCCGTATTCAACTTTTGCACCGTGGGGACTACCAAGTCAACCTCCATCCGCTACACACCATCGAAGGCGTCATTGCGGTCGGCGTGCTCATCGCCCACATAAAATTCGTGGCATAGCCACTACATTCAGATAATGTAACCGAAGTTACCACATTCACTTAATGTGACCGTAGTCACCACATTAATTTAGTGAGACCAAAGTCGTCACATATTCTTAGTGAGACCGAAGTCATCACGTTTCACTTAGTGAGACCGAAGTCATCACATTCACTTCCCATTTCTCAAATAACCCAAATGCCCCATATTATTCATATCATGCATATCATACTTAATTTTCACATTCATGTCACTTTTCACATGTTAATTATAACATATTTCGTAATCCTAGTAGGAGTAGGAAAACGTACCTGAGTACTTTGTACCATAATATGGTACTTTAGCCACATTCTTTCACTTTCACATTAACATATATATCATATTTAAGCCATACATCTATTAAGATTAGTGTGGAATTTTTACACACCGATTTGTTTAGCGATTCCTTGAGATTAGAAAAGCTAGATCTAATGTTTAGATCCTTAGTCCCTACATTTGATTTATCATTTATTACTTAGCATAAATCCTATTTGGCTATGATATCCAAATCCTAGTAGGATTTGTAAAAGACTTACCTTTGATGCCGATTTGATGTTTATTCAAATCCAAAACTTGGTTTTCCTTCACGATATTCGACCAACCACGAATCTCAATATGGGTTAGTTTTGGCTTTTTAATAATTAAAGAACCGATCTATGTAATCATACAAGCCTTGGCCGAATACTTTTAGGTGCTTACCTTATGGATTTTAAATCCCGAAAACTTCACTTTCCTCTTCCTTGAAATCGGCCAAATCCTAAATCCCTGAATCGGTTAGTTTTTGATTAATTTGATCTAAATACCTAAGATTTGGCCTTGGCCAAATGTATAAACTCACTTACCTTGGAGTTCTCAAATCCCAAAATTGATCTTTATTTTAGATTCCTGCCGAAATCACATGTTAGATTTGATCTACCATTCAATTATGGAAGAGACCTTTTTGGTCGAATGTACATAGATGTACTTACCTTGTTTTCAAATCCCGGGTGATCCTTTATACTAATCGGCTATGGCTCTTATAAGGAACACAAGGTTTCGGCTTTTGTGAAGGAATAGAAGAAGAAAGAAAAGAAAAGAAAAGAAGAGAGTTTTGAGAGAGAATTGACTAAAGAGCGGAGAATAGATTGATGCTATTTGCTAGAGTATTTTCAGGGGTTTCCTTGAAGAGAAAAGAATGAAGAATGGCCCTTACTTTCCTCCTTGGCGAAAATACTAGCCTTAGAGTCCCTCCATCTACCAACTCTTCCTATGTGATAAAATTTAATTTTATCAAATATTAAATTCCAACAATTATCTCCTAATTAGCCGAAATTCCAAAGGAATTAAAACTCCTCTTTCAAGATCCTTTGTGCCGTCCAACTCTCTGCTTATGGAAGCAAAATGAAACTTCTTTTATTTGCTTCCTATGTGACTCGAACTCAGGCCCAAACACCCCTTGCATGCGGGCCATTTCCTGAGGCCTTAAGTGGCATCTTCAGGCCACTCTTCCAAGTCCGTTTATGGGTCAAATTTTACATACTTTTTATTTTAAGGCCACCTGGCCCTAAGTTCCTCCTTTAAACTTTAAAACTCGACATTTCGAGGTCATTTCTAAGTTTCCTAAAATTTTCGTTCGGCTCTATAAACTTGACATTTCCTAGGTTTCCAAAATGTTTAGTTTCCTCTTTTAGCTTAGTTTCCAAAATGTTTACTTTCCTCTTTTGGCTTAGTTTCCAAAATGTTTACTTTCCTCTTTTAGCTTAGTTTCCAAAATGTTTGCTTTCCTCTTTTAGCTTAGGTTTCCAAAATGTTCACTTTCCTAATTTACTTAGGTTTCCAAAAATGGTCACTTTCCTATTTTCAACGTAACATTTCCATACATTCTCAGGTTTCCAAAAATGTTCAAAATTTATTCAAAACTCATAAAACATGTCATTTCGTACATTTAAGCCAGAAATGCATAGGCCCTTTTTAGGATGTTACAAACACACACATGACGAGGTCATTGGACAAAATAGTTGGATGAATTGTTTTCATAAAGAGTATACAATAAGGAGTTTTCAACCATGGTACTTCTTGTGGACCTCCATGATTAAGTAATTGTGAATTATTGGAACAATGCTTCTGGACATAATTGCAATTACTAGAGCCTAACTGTATATGTCTGATTGGTCCCTCCACTAGCTCAACAAAAGCTCGATCGAATTGCATTTGAATCAGAAGAAAATTTTATGACTTTGAAAATAATTTAATTGAGTCGATTTATTTGATGTGAAATTAAATTAGGTGGTCGTGAAAATTGTTCAACTAGAGAATTTGATTAGCGAATTTTCTTGAAATGTTAATTTTGAAAATCTAAGTGATTTTGGAATTCATATGATATTTTTGGAAATTAATTTTTAAGTCAGACAATTGACTCAATGGGTAATTGAGCTTGAAAATTGGACCTGAGATCGGGAGCCCAAAATCGAGAGCAAGACCCAAAATACTGGTCGAACCGGGCCTAGTATGTGAAACCAGGCTGACGATCCAACCGGTCGGTTCGTCACTAACCCAAACTGAATTGGCAGCAGCCGAACTTGCTCTGGGTGCCATTAGGGTGTTGCACCTCCATCACCGGACACGGCGGTGCTAGTGGCTGCAACGGTGGCATCCCAGTGTTTGGTGATGATTGGTCTTCGGTGGCTGAGTAGTGGAAGGGTTACACTCCTACTGAAACTCTACCAAAGAATTTGATTTCTGATTAACTATTCCAAAACTAATATTATTTTAATAATTTAATATTAAATTTAATTTAATACTTATCTTAATAGTATTTTATTAATTTAATATTAAGGTGATTATCTTAATATTCAATTTCATCTGATATTTATCTTAATAAATATTATATTAATTTAATATGAAAGTGGTTAAGTTTAATCATAGTTGAGCTCTCTAAACTCTCCTTATATAAAGAGATTATTGGCTCATTATTTTACGCACACTTGAATTCAAGAGAAAGTTGTAGAGAGAAAATTCTCTGAAGAGATTATTTCAGAAATTTCTAGAGATATTTTTTTGATTTACAATTTGACCAAAAGTTTAGAGAAATTGTGAAATTACCCCACAAGTAATTTTTGTGAAAAATTTTCTAATTCGAAGCGAGCCCATACTCGACATACATGAGCTTAAGGATAGCAGAGAAGACTACTCAATCTCCTAAACGAACCGAAAAGGTACAATATTGATTAAGTGTTTATTTCTTTAGATATCACAACTAAGATCTTGTTTTGGAAAAAAATCTAAAACTCTAGTTTTTCCCTAAATTTATTTTCCATTGCATTTTCCAAACCCACCTTTTTCCAACAAAGGGCGCTTTCCAACTGCCTACTATAGAAATATGACCCTTCATCAGTAATAAGCGCCTGAGGTTTTCTGAATCATGAAAAGATACTCTTGCAAAGAAACATCACCACTTCCTTCATATCATTAGTTGGTAAAGCCACTGTTTTTATCCACTTGGACACATAATCCACAGCCAGAAGGATATACTGATTCCCAAAAGAGTTTGAAAAATGTCTCATGAAGTCTATCCCCCAAACAAAAAAAATTTTCTACTTCAAGAATCCCTTTTTGAGGCATCTCATCTCTTTTGGAAAAATTTCCCTTTCCTTGGCATCGATCACATCTCTTAGCAAATTCATACGCATATCGGATCATTTTTGTACAATAAAACCCAGATTCCAAAATTTTTTGTGCCATCCACTTTCCCTCGAAATGTCCTCCACAATGAAAGGTATGAAAACTAGCGAGAATATCATTTATTTCTTCTTCAGCCACACACCTTCTAATGAGCTGATCAGCTCACTTTCGAAAGGCATACAGTTCTTCCCAAATGTAGTCTTTAGCATTATGAGCAACATTTTTCCTTTGTTGACTAGAAGCTTCAACTAGAAAAACACCTCTCATGAAATAATTTACAATGTCAGCATACCAAGGTATGGGAGATAGTTTGTCTCTAACATGCCAATAGCTCATCAACAAAGGTCTCGTTTATGACCTAAGTCCCATCTTGGTCATTATCTAGCTCTAACCGGGATAAGTGATTGGTGACCTAGTTCTCTATCCCTTTTTTGTCCAAAATCTATAGATCAAACTCTTGAAGAAGTAACACCCACATAATTATACGAGATTTAGTTTTTTTTTTAACAAATACTTCAATGTCGAATGATCTATGCACACATGAATTGATGTCGTGTAATCCTGGGTCACATGACCATGTCGCCAGGCCGTGTAACAGGCTGTGGCCATGTGGATCATCCTGCACCTAAATTCAACAAACCACATGGTGGCACATAGCTGTGTGACAAACCGTGTCACAGACTGTGTGTGCTTAAAATGCCTTCTAAATCAAGTAATCTCTCCCTATTTCATTTATACCACAAGTCATGCAATGCACCAACCATTTAACCTATTCAAATGCATTAAAAACCTATCAAAATACATCATTTAGCATACAACTTAAGTGCCTAACCAATATGCCATCAATGACACCACAATTCAAACATTAATCATTATCCATTAGCACGAACTACTTAACATTTCATGTTTATTCAACCATCAAATATACATCATTTTCTCTAACATGCCAATTGTTCATCAACAAAGGTCTCGTTTATGACCTAAGTCCCATCTTGGTCATTATCTAGCTCTAACCGGGATAAGTGATTGGTGACCTAGTTCTCTATCCCGTTTTTGTCTAAAATCTATAGATCAAACTCTTGAAGAAGTAACACCCACCTCATTATACGAGATTTAGTTTCTTTGTTTTATCAAATACTTCAATGTCGAATGATCCATGCACACATGAACCCAATTTTCCATCAAATATGGTCAAAACTTCTCACACACAAAGCTAGAAACTAACATTTCTTTCTCCATAGTTGTATAATTACATTAAGTTGAATTCAATGTCTTGCTTGCATAGTGAATGACATGAAAAGTTTTTTCTTTCTTTTGTCCCAACACTGCAGCAATCGCATAATCACTTGCGTCACATATGATCACAAATGGTTCACCCCAATTTGGACTGGTCATGATAGTGGTTGTGATTAGTTTCTTTTTCAACACCTCGAAGGCTCACACACATGCTTCGCCAAAAAAAAAGGACATCCATTTGGAGAATATAACTCAATGGTTTCGCGACTTGAGAAAAACCTTGATGAAGCGCCGATAAAATCCTGCATATTCGATAAATTTTTTGTTTCCTCAGACTGAATTTGGTAGAGGAAGTGATCTACCATAATTCGTTGTGGAAAATTAGAGTCTTTGAATTCTTAATGAGCATGTTTTTACTTTTTTTATATTATACTTTTACATTTAATATTTCTAGTAGTTTATGTTTGATTTTAGTAAAACAAGCATTTTTTATGCATATTTTGGTAATGTAATAACCTAATGGGCCAATACGAGCCTAGGGAAGAACTAGAAAGTTGATTTAGTGTGAAAAACACCATTTTTAGGCCGAGAACACCGAGGAAGACACCAACTTCGCAACACCAGCATGTGGTGTTGCAACACCGTACTTCAAAACCAAATAAGTCCCCTACGAAGTTCAGTGCCATGAAATCAATCTTGTAGTGTTGCGACACTGGAGTGATGGTAGGCAAAAATAAGCTAAGGGTGTTTTTTTCTGATTAACACATTTTATTCAACCTTATAGCTTGTAATGGATGTAGTTAGGATAGAAAACGTTGCTATATATTCATACTTAGGCTAAGTTAAGGAGGTCGTTTAGAGAGCTATTTTTAGAGTAGGATTTTAGGATTTATTATTAGTTTTAGTTTATTTTTAATTTAGTCTTTTATTTCTAAAAATAGAATTTTTCTTCTTATTCTAAATTGGTTTTGATTTGAATCCGAGCCTTTGGCTATTCAGTTCTTTATAATTTTTTTTTAGCTTTCAATTGCAATTAGTGTTATCTTTGCAACTGTCAAAGGAATTATGGTTTTCGGAAACAACTCGATATCAAAACGGATCAATTTCTCTATTCCCTTTCTTTATTTAAATATTTTCTTTGTATGTTTAATTTGAATTTAGGGGAAATTGTATTTAGATCCATGAGCGGCTAATTTCCTTAGGGAGATTAATGATCAGATGTGGGAATAATTAATAGAAGAATTAGGGTTTGTTTTCGAGTTAGTTGGCTAAAATTATGTGAGTGTAAACCCTAGGATTGACGGCCCTATGAAGTAATTTAGGATTGAGAGAATAGAGTACCTCATAATTTGTCCTGGTTTAAACGGCGAGGTCGAGAGATAAGTTGTTTTTGTCAATTAATTAATTAGTTAAAAGTCGGGAGGTAATAACCAATTAGTTATTAGCTAATTCAATAAACACAAGTTCTAAAGTTAATTAGGAATACTGATGTGAGTTAATCTTTTGCTTGTTTATTGCAATTAATTTTGATTTTTGATTTGTTCTAACACACCTAACCCGTATTCATCGCCAAACTAGGGTTAAGAGGCATTACTGGACAAATCAGAACATTTTACACTCATTTCACAACATCAATCATACATCATCATTTCATAATAATAATACTCATATAGTCCCTTTAGAAAGTCACGGGACCTTAAACATGCTTTAGAGAAGGTTAGGGACTAAACCGATCTCATACGAAAACTTTGCGGAACTTAGAAAATTTTTCCTTCAAAACAGGACACACACCCGTGTGGCTATGCTGTGTGCCTCACACGGCCATGCCTTAGACCATGTCTTACCCCATGTACAACACTGACTTGGGTCACACAGCCTATCACATGCCCGTGTGTCTGGCCCATGTGCACCACTGACTTGGATCACACGGCCTGTCACATGCCCATGTGTCTAGCCCTGTGTGCAAGTCTGACTTGCTTTAAATTGAGACATTGAAGGACACGGTCGAGACACATGCCCGTGTGCTCAAACGTGTGGGCAAATATAGCCCATTTGTAAGGCCAATTTGCCACCCAAAATTGGGTCATACCTACAAGCATCAAACAAGCATCAATTCATGTCCCAAAGGTAGCCAAAAACATACCAAATCATGCACAATTTGACCTGTAACAACATTATTCATTTCCATATACAAATTCAAAGTACCAAGCTCACATAAAAAACATGTGATTCATACATCATATTAACCCATTTCAATTCATAGCATTTCTCATCATATCAATTTTCCAAATCAACCATGAAAGTTACCAAAATTGACCATTTCTTTTGGCCATTTATGAGCACATCAAAACATACCAAATTTTGCATCACATAACATGCACTAAATTCACTCCATATTCATATTCATTATCAAGCCATATCACATGGCTATATATATACATGTCCCAAAACATATCTTAATATTTCTAGCCTATACGTGCCACACTTCAAAATGTACATTTTCAAAAGGTACCAAAATATAGTTCGATAGTATGGTGATGATCCTCGACAATCCCCGAGCTTCCAGTAGCTTCGATAATCTATAAAACAATGCAAACACTCACAAAGTAAGCTTTCAAAAGCTTAGTAAGCCATATACAAATAAACTTATCACATATAACTATTATAAACCATTTCATTCATATGAACTATGGCATAACATATTAGCAAATTCATATTTCTCATCTAGCTCAATTGTTCAGAAGCACTTGCTTATAAACATACCACATTTTCATGTAGCTAACATATCAAATGGTCATATTTATAATTATCTTTCATTGTCAAATTTCATATACATTTCATACGTACCTGAAATGGATACATACTCACATATTCACTCATATCTTGGAATGCTCGTTGAACCGTTTGAAATCAAATAGGATACTCGAATAGCTCGGAAAGCTCGTACAATGCCAACATCCCAAACATGGTCTTACATGTAATCAATATCGATGCCATTATCCCAGACAAGGTCTTACACAAAATCAAATGCGATGCTGATGTCTCAAACATGGTCTTAAATGTAAATCACAATTCGATGCCAACATCCCAGATGTGGTCTTACACAATAACACATATCGGTATGTCATGACATATGTATCCTAACTATTCCTATGGTTTGTACGAGGCTTTTCGAACGTCATCACATTATTGAAATTTTCTCGGATTTCACATATTCAGCTCCAATAGCCATTCATCACATTTCATTAACATATAAGCAAAAATAATTCAATTCAAACACATTTATTTGTATATATACTTACCTCGTACGGGAAAGAACGAAAACTAATGTCTATTCAACTACTTTCGATTTCTCCCGATCTAATTCTGTTTTCTTTGGTTCTTGATCTATACACATTCAAATTTAAATCCTTTATTCACCAAATCATTCAATTCAATCCATATACACATAATTAGGGCATTTTACAAATTAGCCCTCACATTTCCACATTTAGACATTTTAGTCCCTATTTCATAAAATCACAAAATACACATAATTTCACATTTTTCATGCTTAGCCAAATTTTCATGGAGTTCATTTAAGCCTATATATTTAATTTCTTTCACATTTTAGTCCTTCAATTTCTCATTTTCACAAATTATCCCATAATAATCAATTTAATCAAAAATCCCAATAAAAAAACATATTTGTCTAACAGCAAGTTTTCATATTTCACCATTTATCATCACAAAGCTCACAACATCAACAATGGCATAACTCAAAATCATCATCAATTTCATGAATTAAGGCATGGGCTTAAGAGAACACAAAGCAACGATCACAAAAACATAGAAATTATCAAAAATAGATCAACAACACATACCCGATTGATGCTTTGACAATGGTCGAATGTTTGAGAACTCAAACCCTTGTTTTCTTTTTGATTTTCGGTAAGATAATGAAAAGATGAAGCAAAAATCATGTTTTGTTTAATTAATAAACATTAATTCATCATTTACATTTAAAATTCCACTAACACTTGGCATATATGTCCATTCATAAATTCAAATGGTCCATTTACAACATAAGGACCCCACATTTAATATACTATGTCAATTCGGTACTTAATTAAATAGAAGGCCACTTTTACATTTTCTGCAATTTAGTCCTTTTTGCAAATTAAGCACACAAACGATCAAATTAAATCATGGAAATTTCACACATACCAATTCACATGCTGTAAGCTCAAAAATAATATAAAAATATTTTTATGACTCGGATTTGTGGTCCCAAAACCACTGTTCTAACTAGGGTCTAAACTAGGCTGTTACATTTGTCTTCTTTAATTTTATCTAATATAGGATATTTTTGTTATTTAATTTTAATTTGATTGTTTGTACTATTATTTTAGATTATAACTATTTAGCCCTATTAGTGTAGAAAAGCAAATTTTAGTTTAATTCAACATCCTCTGTGTACGATCCTCAAAATACTTCCTAGACTGTTTCGTTGTAAGACTTTACTATACTACAATTTGACCCGTATACTTGCGGACACCGCTGCTTTATTCGATATCTTTTTACTATAGTATTTCTAGTTTAGACGTTTGCACATTTGGCGGTGGTCAGGAAGTTTCCAAATGATTTCAATTTTAGCCTTATCTACTTCTAGTCCCTTTATAGAATGTGATGCCCCAAAACAATTCCCTCGTTAACCATGAAGTAGATTAGAGTCTTTTCACCTTTCCAAAATCCATTCCAATTTGGATAAACACTCGGTAAAAGAATCCCCATATACAAAAAATTTTCCATGAAAACATCCAGGCCATCTTCCATCATGTCGGCAAAGATCGATGCCATGCATTGCATAAACATAGTTGGAGCATTAAATAATCCAAATGTCATTCTTCGGAAAGCATAGGTCCCATAGAGGCAGGTAAATGTGGTCTTTTTTTGATCATTTTAATGAATCGAGATGTGATGGTATCACGAATAACCATCAAGGAAACAATAATACTCTCTCTTTGCCAGCTTATCCAACATTTGGTCGATAAAGGTAAGAGAAAATGGTATTTCTATGTTGAATCATTAAGTTTCTTGCAATCGACGCAAACACGCCATTCGGTCACAGTTCAAGTTTGACAAATTCATTCTTTTCATTTGGTACCATTTTCAAGTCACCTTTTTTGGGAACACACTGAGTTGGGCTAACCCATTCGTTGTTAGAAATTGCACACATAATTCTAGCATCTAACCATTTTGTCAATTCCTTTTTCTCAACTTCCTTCATAATCGGGTTCAGCCGCCTCTGAGCATCCACAACCTATTTTTTACCTTCCTCCAAATTGATCTTTTATTGGAAAAAGGATGGACTTATACCTTTTATGTCATACTTGGACAAATTGAAGCATCATTCCTTCGCATGAAAGCTTAATTCCCTACCATGAATTAAAGAAACAAATCAAATAAACGAATCATACAAATTCTCCAATTAAGACAATGAATATTCAATTCACGAGAAAGAAAGAAAATTACTATAACACCTTATACCCGATCCAGTCACCTGACCCCAACTATAAGCTATTAGAGTTGTTAAACATTACTATCATACAAAGATTCAGCATAAATAATCAAAAAATATATTGAACAACATTAACACAAGTATGATGTGATTTACAATCAAAATCGGGCATTAATTAAGCATATGAAACCTTTAAACCAACTCGGTAACAACTCAAGACTAAACTAAAACTTTTACAAAAATTTAGTTAAAAAGTGTAAACAATGGTCACACAGTATTGTGGCTAGACCGTGTGACAAGGTTAAGACCGTGTGCTCCCATGACATGGGTGTGTTGTCTAACCATGTAACAAATTGATGTCGTGTATCCTGGGTCACACGACCATGTCGCCAAGCTGTGTAACAGGCTATGGCCATATGGATCATCCTGCACCTAAATTCAACCAACCACATGGTTGGCACATAGCTGTGTGACAAACCGCGTCACAGACCGTGTGTGCCTAAAATGTCTTCTAAATCAAGTAATCTCTCCCTATTTCATTTATACCACAAGTCATGCAATACACCAATCATTTAACCTATTCAAATGCATTAAAACCTATCAAAATACATCATTTAGCATACAACCTAAGTGCCTAACCAATATGCCATCAATGACACCACAATTCAAACATTAATCATTATCCATTCAAGCACAAACTACTTAACATTTCATGTTTATTCAACCATCAAATATACATCATTTTCTCATGACTATATTCATCAACCAAAGTTCACCAACTAACCAAAACATAAGAAACATTTCATAGCCAAGATAACATGAATAATACCAGAGAGGTTTATACCATCACAAGCCATCAAAACAACCATTATAGCTTACAAACTTATACATTAATTCATATATCAAATGGCACAAAACATAACCAAATTCACGTAAACATACATATACCAAAACCCTATTTACATGCCACTTATAATCGAGCCGTAATAAGTAAATAACTACCAAAAGAGTTGACAGATAGTTTGATCTCCAGAAACAATCCAATCAACAACTTGAATCTGATAATCTAAAAGGAAGAAAACAAAACGAGGTAAGCTTACTTAAAGCTTAGTAAGTTTGTAAAATTAAACATCACATACCTTTCATTTAAAGCATACAATTCAGATTAACATATAGTTAATGTTCCTTGCCAAGTTTCACATTTACTGCCATACCAAATGATTAGACACGAACTTATAATATCACCAAGATCTCAAGATAGCATAATTAATATACCAAATCACAACCAATTAATACATAATCTTTCATGCCATATGATTCCATTTCTGTTTATTTCATTTCTTTTTTTCCTAGAGAACTATAGTAAATTAACTTTGGATAGGTGAGGAATAATGCCCACACAAGCTGACAATCGGGACTTTAACCATTACACGATGCTACTCACACAAGCTAACGAGAATTTGCAACATATTTTAAATTCAAGCCTTTAGTATGGTATCCACCATCGATACATAATACCTAGAAATATATCACTGGCACAAAGTGTAACATCCCTAACCCGTAACCATCACCGGTTTAGGGTTCAAGGCATTACTGAACAAAACAGAACCTTTTACGGACATTTCATAATTTAATTCAACGAATCAAATCAAAGAGTCCCTCAATTAGGTCTACGAGACCTTTAACATGCTTTAGAATAGGGCCAGGATTAAACCGAACACATATAGAAATTCTCTGAAATTTAAAAAAAAATTTTAAAGATATAGAGGTCACAAGCCATGTGGGCAGGCCATGTGCCTCCCATGGCCTCAGACACGCCCGTGTGTCTAAGTCGTGTCAAAATAGGGCATACATACTGACTTGTCCACATGGCCGTGGACACGCCCGTGTGCCTCTCCCGTGGTCGCTACTGACTTGCACCACACGGCCAGTCACACGCCGGCCTGTCCAGCCCGTGGTCGAGTCTGACTTGTTTTGAAATACAACCACGAGGGACACGGTCGAGCCACATGCCCATGTGCTCAACCGTGTTGGAAAATATAGGCCATTTGCAAGGCCAAAATGCCACCCAGAATTCACATTTACTAAACTTTGCATATAATTACTTTTCACGCAGATTTTGAAAAATAATTCCCAGATGTTCTGCATGTTAGTTTCATATCGCGAATAAATCAAAATGTCGTTAATGAATACAACAAATCGGTCTAAGTATGGTCTAAAAATTCTGTTAATCAAATCCATAAAAATAGCAAGAGCATTTGTTAGTCTGAAAGGCATAACTAAAAACTCATCATGCCCGTACCTCGTTCTGAAAGCAATTTTCAGAATATTTGAATCTTTTACTCGCAACTGATAATATCCCTATCTCAGATCTATCTTTGAAAACACAGTGGCTCCTTTAAGCTGATCAAATAAATCATCAATTATGGGCAGAGGATATTTATTTTGACATCTCAAATCGATAGTCTTTCTTTTACAATTCACAACAGCATCATACAAAGTCAACCAGTATATACCCAAAATTATATCAAACTCATCAAATGGTAATAGCATCAGGCCAGTCGAAAAACAAACATCTCGGAATATCAATGGACAGTTCTTGCATACTTTATCAACCAGGACACTTTTACCTAAGGGGTTCGATACTCTAATAACAAATTTAGTAGACTCTATAGGCAAAATCTTACTTGATACTAAGTTCATGCATATATACGAATGAGTAGATCCTGGGTCTATCAATGCAATCACAAAAGTATCATAATGAGTAAATGTACCCATAATAACATATGAAGATGAAGCTTCCTCACGGGCTCGGATAACATAAGCTCTAGCTGGCGCTCTAGTTTTAGATCTCACAACTGAGTCTTTCGTAGCTCTCTGACTACTACTGACATTTCTTGTATTTTGAGAAGGTCTACCTCTAGCTGAAATATTATCAGATCTCAGATTCTGAACAATCTATTGCTCATCTAACTCTGGGCAGTCTCGGATAAAATGATCTAAGGATCCGCATCTGAAGCAAGCTCAATCATTCAATCTACAACTACCTGGATGTCTTTTACAACAATGTTTACATTCAGGTCGTTCAGATTGGAATTTCCCACACTAGCCATTGATGTAGCTGGAGCTTTGGAATTCGACTGTGATCTAGCTCGACCTCTATTCGAATATCCCACACTAGCTTTAGAATGGCTATGTTCATCTCTAAATTTCTTTGAAGTATACTGAAATGTTTTACTCGAAAATCTCTTTCTCTCATCTCTAGTTTCAGAATCAGCTTTTCTTTTATCTTTCTCGAGTGCCTCATCTTTGCATGCTCGATCAACAAGCATAACGAACTCTTTTATTTCCAGAATCTCCACTAACAAACGGATATATTTATTTAGGCCGTCTTCAAACTGTTTACACATTATTGCCTCGGTTGAAACACATTCTCAAGCATATTGACTTAATCTCACGAGCTCTCGTTCATATTCAGTGACAGACATACGACCCTATTTCAATTTCGAAAATTCTTTTTGTTTCTGATCAATGAATCTCTGACTGATGTATTTCTTTCAAAATTCAGACTAAAAGAAATCTCATGTAACACATTCCTTTAGAACCACAGAAATTAAAGTCTTCCACCACTAATAGGTTGTGTCTCGTAGCAAGGAAACAACACACTTTATGCATTCTTTAGGAGTCAGTGACATTTCATCAAATACTCGGATAGGGTTCTCTAGCCAAAACTTAGCTTTCTCAGCATCATCATCACTAGTGGCCCTGAACTCTTCGGCCCCATACTTACGGATTTTATCGACTGGAGGTTTATTCAACATATTCAAATTCATTACTGGAGGTATAGCAGAAGTCTGAGGAGGATTAGGTGCGGGCAAAGGTTGTGAAACAATCGGATTCGTACTAACGTATTGAGTGAACCATTCATTCATCATTTGGAATAAGGCTTGTTTAGCCTCTCCTTCCTGACTGCTAGTAGCCGGTCTCAAATCAGATGGCGCTATCCCTTGAGCGGAAGCAGATGCATTGCTTTCAACATCGTCAGCTACGGCTCTTTCGGGATCCATTACTATACGAAAGACACATTTTACATGTCAAGATTCATCACACTATCACATTTCTTATAAATGGCATGTATAGCTTGACTCTCACACGCTACGTTAGTCCGAGAATCAACTAAATCGTAGCTCTGATACCAATCAAATGTAACACCCTTAACTCATAACCATTGCCGATTTAGGGTTAAAGGTATTACTGAACAAAATAGAACCTTTTACGGACATTTCATAATTTAATTTAACGAATTCAAATCAAAGAGTCCTTCAATTAGGTCTATGAGACCTTAAACATGCTTTAGAATGGGGCCAGGACTAAACTGAACACATAAAAAATTCTCAAAAATTTAAATTTTTTTTCAAAGTTACAGAGGTCACACGCCCATGTGGGCAGGTCATGTGCTTCCCACTTCCTCAGACACGCTCTTGTGTCTAAGCTGTGTCAAAACAGGGCATACATACTGACTTGTCCACATAGCCATGGACATGCCTGTGTGCCTCGCCCGTGGTTGCTACTGACTTGCACCACACGGCCAGTCACACGCCCATCTGTCCAGCCCGTGGTCGAGTCTGACTTGTTTTGAAATGAAATGACGAGGGACACGGTCGAGTCACACACCTGTTTGCTCAACCGTGTGGGCAATTATAGGCCATTTGCAAGGCCAAAATGCCACCCACACTTTGGGTTATCCCTACAAGCACATACAAGCATTAAACCAAACACAATTGGCAACCAAAAACATACCAAATGGTCATCCTTTTCAACCCATTTAAGTACCCCTCATTATAACATCTTATATGCCATTTAGCTCAACTAAATCACAAGTATATCCAAACATGATTCATCCATAACTTACCACAATATTAAGACATTATCTCATCAATGATATTCCAACTTTGCATCAATAAACTTACCATTACTTTGGCCATTTCACTAGCCATCAAACCATACCAAAACTAAGCATCATAAACATGACTACTTATTCACTTTACATACAATTATCTAGCCATATCACATGGCTATACACACATCTCAAACATAATCCATTTCAACTAGACTATTCATGCCATACTTAATATATACATGATCATAAGATACCAAAATGTAATTTAAGTAGTGTGATGACGATCCTCGATGATTCGCGAGCCTTTCGTAGCTTTAACGATCTATAAGAAAAATCAAACACACACAGATTAAGCTTTCAAAAGCTTAGTAAGCCATATACAAATAAACGTAACATATAAACCTTCATTATTCATATCAAATATAATATTATTAATAGCTCATTTGCGCATTCATAATTATTCTTGGCTCATTTGTTTAGCCATTTACCTACCAACATATCATAACTCAAATATCACTTTTGTTCATGACACATTCATACATATATCATATATTCCTCATTAATTCTATACACATATATCACCTTGGTAAGTTCGTACATATACGTACCTTTCATACACATACTTAGTGTACAATTCAAGCATACCTGATTCATTTATACATTTCACGTAGTCTTTCATTTCTCGAATTTGTCCGCTGAGTCGCTTGGAATCAAATAGGATACTCAGAATGCTTGGAATAGTCGTACAATGCCAACGTCCTAGACGTGACCTTATAGGTACTCAAATATCGATGCCACTGTCCCAGACAGGGTCTTACACGAAATCAAATACGATGCCAATGTACCAGAAATGGTCTTACACGTAAATCTCAAATCGATGCCAATGTCCCAGACGTGGTCTTACACAATGTCACATATCGACGGCAATGTCTCAGACGTGGTCTTACACGATATCTCATATCGGAAACCTATGTCATGACATATGTAATTTTATCTATTCCTAGGTTCGTAGGGGACTTTCGGACTTTGATACATTGTCGTTACTTCCTCAGATTTCACATATTTATCATCTCATAAACATTCATCACAATGAAATTTCATGTGAACATACATAAATCAATACCAATGCATTTATTTGTATATAGACTTACCTCAGATTCGAGTAAACGAACGGATTCGGCTATTCAATTACTTTCGACTTTCCTCGATCTAAATCCGTTTTCTTCAGTTCTTGATCTATACACATTCAAATTTAATCCATTTATTCACCAAATCATTCAATTCAATCCAAAAAACATATTTAGGGAAATTTATAATTTAGCCCTCACATTTTCATATTTTTGCATTTTAGTCCCTATTTCATAAAATCACCAAATACACATAATTTCATATCACCTATGCTTAGCCGAATGTTCACTATGATCATATCAATCCATACGTTTCATTTATTTAACAATTTAGTCCTTCAAAATATTATTTTCTCAAATTAGTCCAAATTACTCAAAATCACAAAAAACTCAAAGACAAACTATGTTAATCTAACACTTATCTTTCATAATTCATCTTCAAACATCAAAAAACTCATGTGTTCATCAATGGAATATTTCAAAATCATCATCAATTCACAAAATTAAAGCATGGGTTTTGAAGAACACGAAGCAATGATAACAAAAACGTAGAAATTATCAAAAATCGAACAAATTACATACCTTAATTTTGCTTGAACCTAGCCGAAAATCACAAAGCTTCAAACATTCTTTTTCTTTTCTAATTTCGGTGGATGATCTCTTAAAATGGCTATTATTTTAAACCTTTGTTTTATTATAACATATAGTATTAATCAAATTACATATTTAACCTTTTATTATTAACATTAAAATTCCACTATCAATGTACATTAATGTCCATCCATAAATCAATTGGTCCAATTGCATTATAAGGACCTCATATTTATAAAGCCATGTCAAATAGATATCTTTTCATAAAGCATGCAAATTTTTCATGCTTTCATAATTAAATCCTTAAGTCAAATTAAGCACACAAACGAACAAATTAATTCACAGAACTTTAACACATGATTAATCACATACAACAAAAACAAAAAATATTATTAAAATATTTTTTTGACTCGGATTTGTGGTCCTAAAACCACTATTCCGACTAGGGTCTAAGCCGGACTGTAACACAGAGTGCGTGGAAACTATAACATCGATACATAGTACTTGGAAACTGTAATCACCGTGACACCTAGTGCCTGGAACGCCCTAATAATGACATGTCATTTGTATCATAATCATTCACTAAGCTTACACGGGCCCTAATTTGTATTCCATAATCTTTTCATTTTTATACTATTTTACCATGATCATTTTGATCATATGAATTTCATATGGTTAAATCATTCAATTCACACATACACATTTACCATGCTTTACAATTCAATCCATCATTTCAGATTTCATACCTTACCTTAATTAATCATGCTAATTATTCTAACATACATAAATACATATGTAATTGAATTCGATTCATTAATAAATATAATAAACCTAATATGAACTTACATAAATGATGTAGCCACCAACACCACAACGAGGACTACTCGACAACTTTTCCTTTTCTGCGGTTATCAACCGATTGATCCATTTCTTGATCTATATATAATAATTCAGCTCAATTAACCACTTCAATAACTTAAAACATCTAAATTCATGTGTTTGAATCTTTAATGATGTTTTACGTTCTTACCCCAAACTTTTACCTTTTGATTCAATTTAGTCCCTAAACTCAAAACTTACACAATTATCACAATTAAGCCCAAAACTAAGCTATTTGAATTTTCATTTATTCATCTACAACCCAATATTATTGAAATTTCACAAGAATTTCACCCTAAGCTCTTCATTTTATCATGTACCTAAGCTTAAAATTAACCAAATTCTCTTTACAAAATAGTCCTAAATCAAAACAATACTTCAAACTCAACCATTTTAAATCTAAAGACTCCAAATTCATCAATGGTAAGTTTCAAAACATTTGACATTTTTACAAATTAGTCCCTATGTTAGCTAGATTAAGCTACAACAATCTCAAAAACATAAAAATTGCTAAAAAGGGGCTTGAATCACATACCATGCAAGGAAAGATAGCTTGACTAAACCTTGGTGTTCTTCTACCATGGTGTTTTAGTCAGAATAGGTTGAAGATGATGAAAATAAAATGGCTTTAACATTATTTTTGTTTTATTATACTTTTGACATTATTATATTATAAAATAAATATAATTTTATACATAAATCATTTATAAACCGTCCACCATACTTAATATGGGTTAATTTCCTCATAAAACCCTCCAATTATGATTTTATAAACATTTCGATCATATAAACTAATAGTGATTAACTTTTGCAGCTTTTACGATTTAGTCATTTTTCCTTAATTAGCTATCAAATCACTAAAATTTTTGAACCAAACTTCAATACACCTATATAGAAACTCCATAAATATTTAATAAAAATATTTACGAGCATGGCTTACAGAAATGAGGTCTCGATATCTTATTTTCTAAATTCACTTAACTTAAAGGACAAACCACTTCTAATTAACTAATTGTTCAATTAGCAAAAATTATCATATCAAAATTTAATATAATACTATATTTGACTTGTTATGGACTCACTCATTAGATTTGTGGTCCCGAAACCACTGAAAAATGGGTTGTTACAAATACCATATCTATAGACTTAATTTTTGGCTAATTATCTCCCTAAAAACATGCATTACTACTAAAAAATCACTCAATCATACATGAACTCCCCGAAAATGGCACCAACAACTTGACTTCGCCACGGTGTGCGTGCATTGGGATTGAGAATAAACACTAAAACAAACAATCAAAATGCAATGTGCTGCAAGTGCGATAGTTCAATTGTAATATTTATATTGTTTCAATGGAACACCCGAGTATTCCAAGAATCGAACCCAAAAGAGTCCCAAGACTAAGTGATTTCTAAATAATTCGCATGCAACAAAAAAAGCTAGCAAACTACTCACTAAGTTTTATATTATGGCAAATCATGGTCAAGGTTAATTATGTTAATTATATATCTAATGCTAAAAAGACTAAATTGTAAAACAGACAAACTTGCAAAAAAATTAAAAAATTAATGACAATCAATGGTTGGTTGACTTCCATGTGACTAATAAATCTTCAAATTAGAGAATTAAATCACTTAACTCCTAATTTGGCTCAATATTACCTCTCGGTCTCCACTTTACTAAGCTAAACAAATTAGTCTAGTTTATCTCTCGACCTCACCAAACTAATCTAGAAATATCAAACTGGTGCTCAATGAGATCTCCTCTCGATCTCACTCATCTAAATTTTCCCTTAGGGGCGCCAATCCTAAGTTTTGAAGTTTATTTGATTTAGTCTAGTTTTTGCAATTTAGTCCTTGAACCTAAAATTAACTAGGCTTTCATCAACCAACCACCATAGGTTTAGCTACTAATGCTCATTTCTATACAAATAAAAACCAAACATACCATCAAAACATGCATCCAAATAGACACAATAAGAGTTTTGATAAAGGCTTGAAATTTTCTTAATAAATACTTAAAGAAAATGAGAAGAGCAACAATGGTGGTGCAAATAAACACAAAAGGTTAGGTTTTTATAAGAACAAGTAAAACAAAGTTGAGCTCTATTAGGTTTAAGGATTAAACTAAAAATACAATAAAGTTTAAAGGATTAAAAAGCAAATAGAACCAGGCTACAATGTTAACTAACTAACTATTGATTTAACTTAAGAAAAATCAGAAAAGGTATAAACCCTAGAAGATGAAGAAGACAACTCAAAGAAACTAAGCTAAAAAGATGTTAAAAGATGATAAAGTGAAAGTATATTTTTCAAGTATATTTTTCTCTTCAGGCAAAAAGAGGCTTTTATCTGATATCAACCAAATTTTCGTGACCAAAATGCTCCTAAGCGTTTAATTTTGATTGGTGTTGAGGTTGGACAATGACTACCCCTACTGTATTCTTTTGTCTCCGTTCGACATTGGATCATGATATCCAGGCTCTGGTATCGCGATATCCACGACATCCTTATATTGGGAGGTCGGTATCACGATATCACTGGAGCTAACCTCAATTTTCTTTATTTCAACACTGTCAGGGGTATCACGACTTTCATGCTTCGTTATCGTGATATCCCCCTCTTTAGTGGTACTTTGCTTCACGTTCAACCCATTATCAACTCCCTACAACACTCAATCAACTCATTAAGTTCCCTATGGCACATTTGGCCAACTCAAGTCTCAAAAATAGTATAAAACTAATAAAAACATTTTATTAAGAGTAAAACTAAAACTTGAAAAAAACCATATAAAATAGACCTAAATTGTTTGAGAACAAGCTCTTCAAATGTAGTAGAGAGTGTAATTTGATGTATTAAATTACAATAGATCACATAACCTATTTCTCCTCTCCTAATCCCCTCCAAACCCCTACAACACCAATCTGGTTTTCATCCGAACCCCCAACCCCTCTAAACTCCACAATCATTTCATTACCGCATATCATATATCCTCTAAGCTCAATAAGGCATTTATTCATAGAACACTTTATTCGTTCATTTTAAATCATATAAATATATACATAATATTTTGATTTCACACATTCACTTTCATATAACATACTTGACATATCACATATATCACTTTCTATCATATTACTTATTCACTTTAAATTACATAACCACATGCACTATATCCTCACTTCATATATTAAGTCACATTAGTAGTTTTACCCACTCCTTCAATGGTCTCTGTCCACCATCTCCGCAACTTAAATAGGTACTCCTCTATTAACATCCTGTTATTCGCCATTTCTTAACCCTTCTATCGCTAGCAGAATTGCAACCTCATTCTTTGACCTTTTTCCATTAAAGAACGTACACATTTGAAAACCTTTGCTTAACCAAAGATAGCCTTTAATGGTAGCACTAATTTTCGATTTATCCTCCTCTACCTTTTGTAACTTCTTTATTACAAATAAAGCATCGCCCTCTACCTCTACTGCTATGGCTCCCAGATCTAACCCCATTTGGAGCCCTTGAGCACATGTAATGGCCTCAACCGCAAAAATCAAAGGAACTCACCCATTATGAACCACCCTCGATCCCAAAACCATCCCCTTCGAGTCCCTTACAACAATTCCAGAACAAGACTTGTGCTCCTCTTTTTTAAACGCAGCATCAAAGTTAATTTTCACAAAAGGGCTCTCTGGTGGTTTCCACAACTCCTCTACTTTCAGCTTGACAGGTAAAACCACTTTCAACCCATCCAATTCTCTCAAGTAATTCCTTACGAAACCTGTAGTTTCTAATGTCATTACTTTTTTTCCTTTCATGTATCCATATGTTTCTTGCTGACCAAATCGCCCACAATCCACAAACGAATAAGCAACATTGATTCAAGGAGTTATTCCCAAACAACCACGTAACCCAACTAATAAAATCCAAATTTCCAATTGAGTTAGGCCACTTTCAATTTAATTCAGCCAAAACTATTTTGTCACAGAGCATTCCCAGAAAATAAGTTCTCTAGACTCCATCGCCTCTGCACAGATAAGGCATAGGGCATTTCTTGCTACTTTACTATATTGTAGATTACTTAATGTAGGAATAAAATTCATCACGCATCTCCATATTGTAATCTTTAATTTTGAGGGAAGATTGACTCCCTATAATTTTTTGTAAAATTCCATGAGATCTGTTTGGTTGTAAAAATTAGACATACTGGATTGTTGTAAAAAAGCCTATAAGCACTTCTGACAGAAAATTGACCAGAAGCCTCTCTTTTTTAGACCTAAAAGTCCTCATGTGAAACCTTCGATAAAGGAATATTAAGAATTCTGGTAGCATCCTATTTAGAAAAGGTATCCTTGAGAAATCCCTCCTTCCATTGCCTTGCAGTTTCCTCTATTAAATCTGCCACCATGATGTCTTCTGAAATAAGTTCTCTGGTTTGTAGTATGTAATTATCAACTCTAGGCACCCACGCATCTCCTTTAACTTGGATGTTTTTTCCAGTACCCATACGCCAGCACAGACCATCATGGAGGAAATATTAGTCACCCAAACACTCTTCCAAGTATAGGAAGGTAAATTCCCCAAATTAGCTTTTAAGAAATCTATCGTCGGATAGTATTTAGCTTTTAACGTACGAGCAAGCAAAGAATTCAAATAATTAATTAACCTCCAACATTGTTTTGCAAGTAACAACAAATTAAATTTTGCTAAATTACAAAACCTAAGACCTACATTCTCTTTAAGTTAGAATAAATTCCTCTATTTACTCTAGTGGATGCCCCTCTTCCGATGACCTTTTGCCACCAAAAATTTGCAATAAAACTTTCTAATTCATTGCAAAACGTTTTTGGTATTAAGAAAAATGTCATCGTGTATGTTGATATTGCCTATAACACGGATTTGATAAAAGTCTCTTTTCTATCATGTGACAAAAACTTCGTGCTTCAATTATCAATCTTACTTTCCATTCAATTTTTTAGCATTTGAAAAGCAACTTTCTTCCCTCTTCCAATCATATTAGGTAGACCCAAGTATCTTTTTGGATTTGTAGAATTCGCATATTCAAAACATGTGCCATAAACCCCCTAACCTGATGAAATGTATTAAAGTTGTAGAACACTGTTGATTTTTCATAATTCACACATTGTCCAGACACCTCCTTGTATTCTTTTAAAATTGCTTTTAAAATGTCTACCTCCTTTTTTGAAGCTTCACCAAAGAGAATACAATCGTCTGTGAACAATAAATGAGATTTTTTTGGACTCCTACAAATTTTGGCCCCTTTCTGTAACCCCTCATGCCTAACCAATCGCATAAGAGAAAACAAGCCTTCACTGCATATCACAAAATAAGTAGGGACTTGAAGGATCCCTTGCCTAAGTCCTCTTGTTGGTGAAAACCTTTGTCCCTTTTTTCCCATCAATCACAATAGAATACGAGACAGAATTGATGCATCTCATAATAAGTTCCACCCAAGAAGTTGCAAAGCCCATCTTTAACATCATTTGTCTTAAAAATGACCATTCAACACGGTTGTAAGCTTTGCTCATATCCAATTTAAGTTCCATCAAACATTTTTCTCCTATTCTCTTTTGCTTTAGCGAATGAAGTTTCGTAAGCAAGCAAAACATTATTAGAAATCAAACAACTTGGAACAAAGGAGCTTTGAGCCTCATCAATACAGTAATTTAAAACTTGTTAAGACCTATTCGCAACAATTTTAGAAATAATCTTGTATAATACGGTACAAAGACTTATCAGTCTAAAATTAGCCATATTCAAAGGCTGAATAGTTTTCGGTAACAACACTATATTGGTAACATTAATAAAGTCCATCGGCTTACTTCCATTCAAAACTTCAGGCAAAAAATCTCATATCCGCACCAATGATATACCAGTATTTTTGGTAAAAAAATGTTGGAAAATAGGCATCTTTAGCCGCTTTTGTAGGTCCTATTCCACTCACCAAAGTAAAAACCTCATTAGGTGTATACATTGCTAACAATAGTTGGTTTATATTGCCTGTTATGTATCTGTCTACTCCCGACAAAACGTGATCCAAATTCTCTATTCCTTTTTACAAAAATAAATCAGTAAAGTAATTCCAGTCAATTTCTTCCACCTCATCTTCACTCGTGACCACTTCCCGATCCACATTTCGCAATCCTTATATTCGGTTCAAACATCTACGATATGAAGCGTAATTGTGGAAGAATTTTGTATTTTTATCACCTAAATGAAGCCAATTTATTCGAGCCTTTTGTTCCTAATAAGCTTCATCCTTCTCCTTTTCAAAATTGAGATTAATCTTCATGTCAATTATTTCTACCAAAACATCATCATTCCTCTCTAAATTTGATAGAATCTCCAATTGTCAATTCAACTGTTTAGACACAACAGTCCTTTTTTTCTGTAACTCACTTTTCCAATCTCAATAATCCAGACTTAAGAGCTTCTAACTTGTCCAACATCAAACCCAAATTATCTTCCCAAATCCTATGGATTTCCTCCTCACATGTTTCTTCCAACACCCACCAAGCTTCAAATCGAAATTGCCTTCTTTCTTTCATCTTAATTTCCAGATCTATCTTTATTAAAAGAGGACAATGATTGAAAAAAGAACGATGTAAATGCCTAATTGAATATTCCTGGAACAAATTCATCCACTTAGCATTTGCCACCCTCTATTCAATCTTTCGCAAATATTCATTTTTGGTAAATTACCTCTTTCCCAAGTGAACTTTAAAGCCAAAAATCTAGTATCCATTAATTGACAGTCCTCAAGCATTGTTCAAAAATTTTCCATCTGTGTATCATCCCTCGGCCCACCACCAATCTTTTCGAAATACTATACAATTTCATTAAAATCCCCACAAACAATCCAAGGCAATTCTTGATCCTCTCCTAAACGATGCAATAATTCCCAACCTTCCATCCTCTAATGAACATCCGAAAAACCATAAAAAATCGTTAGCCTCCGTTTTCTCCCTCCTTCATCCAACTGAATTTCACATCAATGTGGTTTCTTTTAGGAACTTTTTAGTTGAACCAAATCATTCTCATTCCATGCTAAGGTAATACTGCCTCTTGAACTATCTGTTGCAACATCAATCCTATTAGCGAATCCACATCTCCTTCTAACTCTTTCCATTCGTGCAACATGCAATTTAATCTCCATTAAGTAGACCATATGGGGATTATAGGACTTTGGCATCTGTCGAAACCTTCATTTAGCCCGCATACTCCCTAATCCGCTGACATTCTAACTTACAATTTTCATGGCATTTGGTCAGCTTGCCCCCTAACAGCTGCCGATACAATAGAAGAAATAACATTATGTTGTTTTTCCATGGCCCCTAACAAATCCTGACAATCAGAAACATTAGAGTAAAAAAAAACCATTCTGGGCATCTTCTTTCTATCTCCTCCCTCAATTGGGTCATCCTCCAAATCATGCTCCACATCCACCCGGACCAATTTTTTAGAATGCTTTGCCTGAATGATAATCAATTACCGAATTAAAATCTTTCAGTAATTCAAGTCATCTACAATGTCTCAGATTCAAATCTTTTTGCAACATCAGACAATTTAAACTTTTATGATCAATACATATATGGAATTTTCATCAAACAAATAGTGTCGCCAAATTTTTAGTGGAAACACAATAGCTGTAATTTTAGATCATATATCGAGTAATTCTTTTCATACAGTTTTAACTGTCTAGAAGTATAGGCTATTACTTTTCCTTTCTGCATCAAAGCAAAATCTAAACCATTTAATGATAAATCACTATAAATCAAAAATTTCTTACCTAATTCAGACTGAACCAAAATTGATACTTCAGTCAATACTAGTCAAAACTTTATTGACATTTATCGGTCCATTCAAATCTTATATCTTTTCTGTAATAACCATGTCATCAATGAAGCTATTTTAATTATTATCCTTAAAATTTTAAATTTTTACGAAACCACACCTGTTAGATAGATTAAAACCATAGTGCTATAATATGACTGACATTGCGGCCGTATATATAAAATAATACCTCAACATCAATAGTGCACCTCAAATTAGAAGAGGAAAACCGAAAGTGGCCCCAATAATAACCAATTCAGTAATTTAGTTTCTATAATTTGTAATCCCTATCACCAAACTTCATGATATAGTCAATATTTATAACAGTAATAAATGTAATTACCTCCAGCCAATAAATATCTTTCACAAATAAACCATGTTTGAATAATAAATAAATTGATGATATCTCAAAGAAAATCCAGAAGAGTAATATCGCACATACGCTGTGAAAACAAATGTAATAAAGACAATATAAATTGCATATTCGCAATTCAGGGCTTCAACCAGTAGAAGTAGAAACTAGTATCATATGAATCTTATCATCAAATCTTCTATCAAACATAATAGTTTTAGAAGACCAGAAGAAGATAGAGCAATGTCAATCATAAATCAACCAGACTAACAATATTTTTGTCTAACATCATGATTCGTCAATCTTTCTATATGATAAATATCGCATCTGAACATGAACAATTTCATATGCCTTTGAGAATAACAGAACATGTAGAATATCCAGAAGAGATTGCTGCAATATACCCAATTATAATAGCTACATTCAAATATCTTTGCAATTTCATCACTATTCCACTGACTAATAAAGTCATCAATAATCTTACATTATTCAGTTCACTAAATGAGCCAATTCGGAAGAAATTTTCAGTTAATCTATTCTGTAGATACCATATCTGAATAAGTCAATTACTCATGAATAACTTCTTCCTTAATAGTGATATTACGTATCCTAAATAACCTTCAAAAAGATCTTATATCTCTTTTAAAATCGTCTTTACTTACTAACCCATTCTCAACTCTGACTGCATTAATAATCATTCAGCCACTATACTCTTCAATTTCATACTTATGGACTTAATCAATAAAAATCTTATGAATTTCATTGTATAAAATTGTGCTGGTGATGGGGTAGAGGTCGTAAAGCCTCAAAATTTAATTTTCATAAATACACACATATAATATAACTTTTATCATCAACATGTTCACTATAAAATATTTATTTCATAACTTTATGAGTCTCATTTCATCATAAGCAACATTTTTACTCAAACATGTGAGTATCACTTTCAGCATTATCAGAATTAGCTCGGTTGAAAAACATCTCTGTCTATTTTTAAAAAATTTCTCATCAGAGTCGAGAGATATCACACTATCACAAGTTATATAATTACATGTATAGCTAATCTCATATATGCTACGTTAGTCAGGGAATTGGCTAAACCATAGCTCTGATACCAATAAATGTAACACTCCTAACCCGAATCCATCGCCGGAATAAGGTTACAGAGCATTATCAGAATTTAAAGAACAAATAACTGACATTTCATAATTCTTTAGTATTCATATCATATTTCAATCAAATTTCATGATATAGTCCCTTACATGAGCCCTCGAGGCTCAAATCGTGCATTAGAATCAAGTCAGGACTAAACCGGGTACTCAAAAAATTTTTCGTGAAATTTTAAAAATTTTCCTAAGTGTAGGGGTCACACGCCCATGTGGACAGGCCGTGTGGCTCACACGGCCAGGGACACGCCTGTGTCTTAAGCCGTGTAACTCTCTGACTTGGGTCACATGGCCAAGTCACACGCCTATGTGCTAAGCCGTGTGTAGGTGCAGGGGTCACACAACCAAGCCACACGCTCGTGTGTAAGGTCATGTGATGAGCATTTTGTATTGACGTTTTAAAGATGTAGAGGACACATAGCCAAATCACACGCCCATGTTCAAGGCCGTGTGTCACACACGGTTAAGATACACGCCCATGTCTCTGCCCATGTTGTAAAAAATAGGCTATTTTCCAAGCCACATTTCTCATCCCAAATTTTCATCCACCTATACCAACACTTTAACATATTCAATATAGCAGCCCAATTTTGGGGCTAGTCGGAACAGTGGTTTCGGGACCACTAATCCAATGTGGAAGAAAATTATTTTGATATTATTCTATGTGTTATGTCATAATTATATGGGTGCATGAAAATTTTGGTACATTATTTTTAGCAATTGTATGCTTAATTATGAAAAAAGACTAAATCGCATAAAGTGCGAAAGTTTTACTATAAAAGGTAGAGGTGTCTAATAGCCTTAGATTATTAAATTTGAGGTCCTTAAAGTGAAATTAGGCCATTAAGAGGGTGTGGCCGGCTATGGGGAGCATGGGAGACAAAGGCATTAAATTTTGGTCAAATTTTGGTGGAATTAGGTGATTAAAAAATGAATAAAATAAGACAAAAGAAAAAGATATCATCTTTCACTATTAATTCTTCTTATACCACCGAAAATTGAAGCAAAATTAGAGGATTCTGGAGTTCAAACTTTCAGCCACACTATTCTCTTGCAAGTAAGTTATGTTAGGGGTGTTTCTTGATAATTTTTGTTCTTTTGGAACCCCCAAATCTTAAGCTAGCTAATAAGGGGACTAATTTGCAAAATGGTTGAAAGTTTAGGGACTTTCCATGAGAGTGTTCATGTTTTTTGCCTAGTTTTTATGGAAGAAAATGAATGTTAGTATGTTGATGAACAACTTTTGTGAAAGGTGTTACCATGAAAACACCTAAGACTTATTGTAAAGGTTATGGTTGTGTAATAAATGCATGAAATAATTAGTTTTGTTAGTTGTTGTAAGAGAAATAAATGTTTAGCTAGGCTTGTTTAATAAGGAAATGTGATGAAAAATGATTTACGAGCCTAGGGGCAAAATAGTAATTTTGCCAAAGTATGAGGGCAAAATGGTCATTCTTGCCTAAGTAGAAATTTTGATGTTTCATGAACTTTAAAGTGATTGCATGAGTGAATTTTATTATTATAGATCAAGAAGAGCAAGGAAATCACCTTGACCGAGGAAAAGGCAAGGTTACTGACTAAACTATCGACTAGTACATTTTGCACCGAGGTAAATTTATGTGTAAACGATACATCTTTAATACATATGTCGTTACTTATTGGTGCATTGTTTGAATGAGATCAATTATGATTGTGATTGAATGAAATTGATAGATAGTGAGTAATTCTCGTATGAACCTCAGAATAGATGTGTAAGTGCAGAAAAATATCCATTATAATTATTTGGTGGGCTGTGTGCGATACCACCTTACTATTTATTCACGATGGGCTGTGTGTGATACCATCGTTGCGATGCCATCGTTTATATTATTATTTGGTGGGCTATGTGCGAAACCACCGTAATTATTCTTGTTGGTGGGCTATGTGCGATACCACCCTATTATTAACTATTGGTAGGCTGTGTGCGAAACCACCAGGTACTTAATATCATTCATCGAGAAATTGTCTAAGTAAATATATCATGTGGTTTGAGGTTATGAGTGCAGGGGATGTGTACAAGTAAATGTGAGCATTTTATTTGTGGTATGGATGGAATGTGGTAAGAGATGAGATGAGTAAGCATTATTATGGAAATATGATTTGTTCTTACTTATTATGTAATGTTGTTGGTTGATTGGCATATGTTATGATGTTTATAGTTTACATGTAAACTTACTAAGCTTAAAGCTTACTCCCTTTCTTTTCCCTTGTTTTATAGTGTCAAAGAGCCAGCTCGGGATACGAAGATAATCTAAAGATCACCCACACTTTTAGCTCATCCCAGTATATTTAGACAGCATTTTGAGTATGACATGTATAGGGGCTAGACTTAGTGAAATGTTTTGTTGTTTTGGGCCAAGTGTGTTGGCTCCTTTAAATATGAACTCTTTTGTATATAGCCATAGTTGATGGCTCATTATTACTAATTTATGAAAAGATGAGGTTATTCATGAAAGTGTATGTTACATGATTGGATTGCTTGGTAAATGGTTGAATGGGATTTATGTGGTGTGAGTTAGGGTGATAAAAAGATCTTGACAAATAGTCTTGTTCTTGTCCACATGAATAGGCACACGGGCGTGCATCTAAGTCGTGTGTGACACATGGTCTGTTCCATGGGCGTGTGGCCAGGCTGTGTGTCCCCTGCATGTTAATGTTGCAAGTTAGTGTCGACCACGGGCTAGACACACGGGTGTGTGCCTAGGCCGTGTGCCTGGGCCGTATGCCCCTTATAATGTTGCTGATGTCACAAATAGAATACCCAGGTTTTTACACACGGGCGAGGACACGAGCGTGTCTAGGCCGTGTGAAGGACACGGGCCAAAGACACGAGCATGTGTCCGGCCGTGTGAAAACCCCTGTAGGTTCGAAATGAAAAATAAATCCCACATGGGCTGAGGACATGGGCGTGTGTGACCACACGACCTGCCCACACGGGCGTGTCCCATTTTCACACGGGCGTGTGACCCTGTTAAGGCGAAATTTTTCTAAGTATACAAAAGTTCTCGGTCTGATCCTGAGACCCTCCGTTCGTATGATTAAGGCCTCGTAGGCCCATAATAAGAATGTTATGATTGTGAATGAGAAGTTTTAAGTTGGAATGAAATTTGATGGCCGAAGGTTGTACGTTCAAGTAAGATAAGCCCGGTAATGCCTCGTACCTGGTTCCGGTGTTGAAAACGGGTAAGGGGTGTTACATTCACAAGTCAATATAGGTCATTTAAACCAACTTAAAATCCAAGTCATATACATGATATTATACCTCATATAACCAAGTATACAAATTTACTTAAATTACCATGTTCACTTATATACATATTTATCAAATATGCTAACTTAATTCGATCATCAATATGCCAAATAATTTTTATCAATCAACCATTTCAAGCATATACGATATATGTCCATCACTAGCCATTCCAATGGCTAGTTATAACCTAAAAATTTTATGCCAACATTGGCTAATTAACCTATACATGCTATTATAACCATAATTAATTTACCATAGATACCAAGATGGGCCGATGGATAGTATGAGTGATCTCTGCTAATGCTTCCAATCCAACGAGCTTCCGAATCACTATAGAACAGGGGAAAATAAAATAGAGTAAGCATATTATGCTTAGTAAGTCCGTATAACATGGTAATAAACTTACCATTCATTTAAATTCAATATAAACATACAAGGCATATTCAGTCAACTGAATCACGAGCCCTAACACATATCCTCATCACCCGTGTTTATTATACAATCCACTATAACATCAAGAAACATATATGGGTTCAACAATAATCAGATTTCCATATTCATATGCTTGTCACATCATGTATTCATGTAACATGTACAAATCATATCCTTGTATTTCAAGTTCAATTTCATAATAATTTATCTCGAGCTCAGATTATTCCATGTCGGAACTTTATTCATTAAATCATTCAAAATATCAATGTCACACAAATAGTACACTCAAGATATACAAATCTATAATCATGGATGAACGTATTGATCAAATAAATTCCATGTACATATATCACTATCTCATATTTCCATATATCATTTATCATGATTTTCATGTATTTCAGACAGATACGTGTAATAATTCATTTCCTGTTCATATCTTCTCATGTCAGGATTTTTACCCATTGAATTTATTCGAAATATCGATGGATACATAGGTAGTACACTCGAGGTGTACAAGTCAAGATTCGTCAATCCATATATAGGGGTACCCATTAGGGCACATAACCAGGGAGCACACTCTCAAGCCACATATCAGGATGCTCAGATGAGCCATGTAACCATGTAACTGGACACTTATCCAGGCTAATCAGGAAACTCATAAGAGTTTTACTCAAGAAGCTTATAGAGCTTATCAGATATCTCTGAAGAGATACTATCAAGAAGCACCGGATAAGGTAACAGAGAGTTCAAGCGAGCTTAACAGGACGCTCACGAAGAGCTGTGTTTGTGTCCGTATTATATGCAGGATCAAAACCGATCGCATTTCAGGACGCTCACAAATAGCTGCGGTAGTGCGCAACACATGCTAAATTACTACCGATTAGGATGCTCGCAGGAACTATATAACAAGATGCTCGAAAGGGCTTTTATCAGGATTACTCGTCGAAGCTAAATCCCGTCCGCAACATATGCAAAACCTTAATATTTATATGGGAAAATAATGTATCCATTGACTTTCATTTATTCAAAAGGGATTTAACATTTTTCAGGCATTATCAGGTATATGATTATCTCATTCATTTACAATATTCATATAATTCAAATAAACACATTCCACATTCATTTCAAGCATAAAAGTAATATTTTTATCGGTCATCATTTATCGGGCATTATCATTTATTTCAGATATTATCATTTATCGAGCTTTGTCGAATATGTCTTCAATGTCATATATATATATATATATATATATATATATATATATTTATACAATTCACATTCACAACATTTAATTCAAGCATATAAATATACACAATTTAGTTACACAAACTTACCTCGACAAATGTTCGTATACATAAAATCTACTAATTTGGCATTTTCCTCTTTTCCTCGTTCTAGCTCCGAATTTGGTTTATCCGGATCTATACGAGTAAATTTAACATTAATTTAATACAATTTAAACTCAATTCAGTCCAATTCACATCTTAGGCAAATTTACTATTTTGCCTCTAAACTTTTAATTAATGACGATTTCATCCCTAGGCTCGGAAAATGAAATTCATGCAATTTAATCCTTGTTCCAAGCCTAGCCGATTTTTACATGTAACATTTACAGCCCATGTATTTCATAAAATTCAGAATTTTTTCATGATTTTTACAACTTTTCAATTTAGTCCCTAAATAATGTTTTCATCAAAATTCACTTTGTAAAAGTTGTTTATCTATCAACAACCTTTCATATTCTACCATAAATTTCAAAATTTCAGCATATTCACATAGCAAAATTTTCATACTTTTGATAACTTTACAAATTAATCCCCAAAATAGCTAGATTAAGTTGTCCCGATCTAAAAAATATAAAAATTACCAAAAACAAGACTTAAATACTTACCTAATTTGGCCAAGAAAGCTTGTTTTCTCTTCCCTAGGGTTTCCACGCAAAATATTTGGGGAATATGATGATAAAAGATGATATTTTTATCTTTTTATTATTTATCATATTTATTTTTCATCTTTCAAATTTTGTCCTTTTCTTTAATTTTATTTTCCATGGATGAATCGTCATCCTTAACAACTAAGTATTTTTAATGGACAAATTACCATATAAGGACCTCCAATTTAAATTTTTATAGCTATTTAATCCCTTTAGCTATTAGAACTCAACTTTTGCACTTTGTGCAATTTGGTCCTTTATCAAATTAAACATGTAACCGATAAAATTTCTTTACAAAATTTTCAAAAAATATTATTATCATACTGTAGATCATAAAATAGTATTAAAATAATTTTTTTCTTTTCGGACTCGGATCTGTAGTCTCGAAACCACTGTTCCGATTTTATCGAAAATGGGCTATTACAATGTTCGTCATTTGGGAAATTCTCAGTCCTAAGGTATCCTCGATGCAATGTAGCACATTAAATTTGGAATCGTGTGGTGCACTATGTTGCCATAATGTTGAAAATTTTGTGTGGAGACGATAGAACCGGAGACTTGTATGGAAATAAACAGTAGACTTTGAGGCACGAATGACACTTTCCAAAGAAAATTATTTGCCCCCATACAAAGTTGCTAGAGGGTTAAGACAAAGGTCCTCCCAGGATACAACGAAGTTTTGAATTTCTTTTTATTAGAAAATTCGAGGAATTCCCTAACTCTTACTCTAGTTTTTGAAAATAAGATTGATTGTAATTGTATCTTTGTGAGCACCATAATGCCTCTATTTATATGCATTCAATGAATACAATTTGAAGAGCCACAACCCTTCATATTGGACATACTCTTTGGGAGAAACATGTCTCATAGAAATGTATTCGTTGGATGATATATCATCACTTTTAATTTGAATAATGCTTATAAATAATTAAATTTGAAAGATGATAAATCATCACTTTTGAATAGTGCTCATATTAATTTGCAATCTATACTTTCCATCACATAATGCATACCTATGTATGATTGATTGCTTTTTACAGAGTACTGGATGGGATGAACTTGTCTATGTTTGGCAGCAGGGGATGGACCCCAGAGCAGCTTAAAAAGGGAAGTTTTTATACCTTCTTTGTTTTGTTTCTATTTGCCCTTTGTGTAATTCATTATCATATTTTGGATGACTATCAAATGGTTTTCGCTTTCCAATATGTGAATGATATACTTGGAAGGGGATTAGTAATGGGGACATGATGCTGTTGTTGTAGTTAATTGTAATTTGGTTTGGCTATGACATGACTTTGCACAATTGCATTGTGTTCTTTATGAATAAATAACCCTAATTATGTCAGATATCTGTCTAATAAACGTGAAGGAGTTTTTATTTTGCTTTTCATTTTCAACTTCTCTTACCAGTTCAAAACTCTATGCTTGACATGTATAGTCCATGTCCTTTAATGGCTTGCAAGTTGTTATCATTTCTAACTTCTGTCTGATTGCGTATATTTTCGCTTATGGTGATAGAATGCTAGTGTTTCATGTAATGGCTGCAGATAGAGAGTACTTTGTATATACGCTACAACCATGACTTAATTAAGTGTTCGGCAACTCTACTCTTGCATATGTGCCTTCTATGAGCTAGCAGACGCTAACTTCTAATGCCTCTATAATCTTGAAGCAGCTCATAACTTTTTTCTTACACTGTGAGTATAAATGCAACCCCTGATTATTAGGCTTTCAGTATCCACGGAGACTCATCTTTAAGGGGGAGCACCTCCTCCACGCCCCGTACTAACTTTTGTCTCCAAATTATCACTAGACTTTCTATTTGTGAAACTATGATTCCAGGGTTGAGCATCAAATTTTTTAATATCCATTTCCCTACCTCTCTTCCACATGATGATATAAAAATTGTTTTCAAAGTAGTATCTTCTGCTGCTTCTATAAAAGTTGTTTAATGGAGTAGGCATCAATAGTATATTCGTTTTTTACTTGTTCTGGTGTTCACAATCATTCATTGCTTTGCTTTGCAATGGCAGAATTAAAGGGGGATGGGGTTGGAGACTATCATTAGGATTGGCCGGCATTGCAACACTTCTCCTGACTGTAAGGCCGCTGTTGGTGGTTGGTAGTCCTAACAGTCTCATCGAGCGTGGTCGTCTTGACGAAGGAAAGGCCGTACTGAGTTCCTGGAACTTGTCAAAGCGAGTCGTATCGCTAAACAAGTGAAACATCCTTTCAGGAATCTCCTTAAATGAAGGAACCGACCCCAACTTGACATTGCAATTGTGCAGGTTGGTGCTCAATTGCAGCTTAATTTCACGTCGGGTCGTAAAATGAGTAACTCTTACTGATATGTCTGTATTTTAATTGTTTTTGAATAATTGTAATAAAAAAATAAATTTTAATAGAATTTGATATTATAAATTTTATGATTTTAATTTTTGTTTATTATCTTATTATTTAAATGGAGATAATTGCAGTGATGATAATTGTAGTGACATTTTGAATTTCAATAGACTTTAATATTGTAAAATTTATTTTATGTTTAGTATCTTTATTTTTAATAACTTGTATTATTAGAATTAACTTTATAATAATACATTACTAAATCTTGGAAAAATGCCCTTAAAGATTGTCTTTTTTATTAAAAAAATTAGTGTTTTATTTTTAACTTGGGATGCTATTCTTCTTCAAAGCGGAGGAAATCCGTCCTTACTTATTTTGGTATATTTTAATAATTTTGGAAATGATATTAAGTTTTGGGTACAACATTTGTCCTTAATTATAAGGACTAATCAAGGACGGTTTTCAATGATAGATCCTAAAACTTTTTAGACACATGAATTTAAAGGATGCATGTTGGCGACGACTTGAGTTGTCTCTAAAGCTTTTGGAGACGATTTTCAAGCTTTTAGGGACACTTTCAATCTCCTTGAAGCTTCTAAATATTGTGGTGTTCAACATGTAAATTTTCAATTCTAATTTTCAGCTAAATTGATTTAATATTTTCGACCTTAAAATTAAAATTTTCGACACCATTAAAAATCGATTCATTACAATTTTCTCTTCTTTTAAAAAGTTTCATACTCAAAATTTATCAAGAAAGAGGTGGGGATATTGCAACCTTATGTTTCCTCGAGTTCCCAAGTGACTTCTTTAATTTTGTGACTTTTTCAAAGAACTTTTGCTAAAGGCACCCATTTTTTCGGGTTTCCAAATAGCTTCTTCGAAAGTGAGTATCTAAGGATAATTAATCACAACATTAACATTTTTCTTTAGTTTGATATAAATATAATAAGTAGAAAAATAAAATTTAGACTTCAAAGTTTACACATTCTTTCTATTTTATATATGCTTAAAGCTAAAGTTTTTTTATATATTCTTCTGAATTTTTAAATTTTTAAAAATTTTATACAATTTTAGAATTAAGATTAAATTAACAAAATATATTTACAATACAAGCTTAATTTCTTATTATATTAATTAAATTTATATACAATTGACGGAAAATATTAATTATCGTAGCTAACTATCCTTAATTACTTATTTTTAAAATTAATTAAAAAATTTAATTTACTCAATACTAAATTGGAAAAAAATTGATATTTTTATTAAAATAACTCATTTCCATAAATGATAGAATCCCAAAATATGTACTTGGAGAGATTTGATATATACAGTGATAATTTAGGTGTTCTAATGCTGAAGTTGTCAAATGAAGACAAAAAGAGCGAATATGCGAGTTATGAAATCATGTCTTTCGGCAACCCATCAGTATCAAATTGTGAACTAAATTTTAGGTGCATTAATTAAAGATTAATCAGTTCGGCAACTGCATTGATGGCTAATTAATATGCAATGCTAGTAGCATGGAAAATAAGAGATAATATCAATTTGTAACCGTTCACTATTAATAATGCCAATTGCCAAGTTGCCCACACCAATCATATCCCTCCTTTTCCTCTTTCTTTAAAAGATATCACATCAATACAGTCATAATGATTAGTTTCTTTTATGTTTTAATTAAAATATATTAAATTTCATTTTTTTTCAAATTACGCTGCATAATAATTTATAAATTAATTTAAATATTTTTCAATTACCCCGTCTAATTAATTATGTAAGTTTTTCCTGACATTTTGTATCTAAATTGAATTAATATTTTTAGAAATCTTTTCATGCGTATATTTATGTAGAAATTATGAATTTAAAATACAACTGTTTTTAAAAAATAATATATAATAAATAATGAAATGTCTAATTTAAAATTAATTAATTATAATAACATATGAAATATATATGATGTTAAAAGAAATAGATTAATTTGGAGTAAAACAAAATTTAAACGTATAAATGATACTAAATTCATTACAAGTATAAATATATATAATAAATACTTTTTTTTCTCCTATAATTTTTATACAATATTTAAAAACTAATTAATCATAATCCTACTCAAGTCTTAAATAAAGGATAAGTATGCATAAATATACTTAAACCGACAACCTCCTATGAATGTCAACCAAGTTAATATTTAATGGACTCTTCTACTATTACAGGAGTAACCAAACCACTCACAATAACACTGATATAGAACGCTATCAAATGGATGTCTGAGACCATAATTAAATACCTAGTACACTTAAGCATCTTTGTTTGAACATCTCATTTAAGATATAAGTAAATATTACTGTTTTATGATTTCGATTTCCTTTTTACCTAGTATCACCCCTTGGCTTGATCCTTGCTTTTAAGGTATTGCTCATCACCACAGTAAACTCGAATTTCCCACTGAAATCAATGTCAAAATTAGGGGGATAAGCAGTCCATTCAAATTCCTGAACCATTCTTGCTAACATTAGGTGAATATGAACAGTGGCCATTGTTAATCCAGGACAAATCCTCCTCCCAGCACAAAATGGTATCATTTTCACCATTGTTACACCTGTTATATCTGCATCTTCTTTCCCTAAATAGAATCTATCAGGATCGAACTTTTCTGGGTTTGACCAGATTTTGGGATCTTCACTAATCCCGGGCAAGAAAACCTCGAGATTTGCATCAATGGGGATGTTGAATCCACCCAAAGTTCTTGCCCCAGTTGCTGCATGAGTTAGTAAAAAGTAGGTTGGTGGGTGCTTACGTAACACTTCTTTTACTATTGCTTGTAAATACTTCATGTTTTCAACATCTTTCTCCTCTACTGTTCGATCACCAACTGTACTTTTGATTTCATCAAATAATTTAGATTGAATATTTGGATTGTGAATCAGCTGAGCAATACCCCATTCAAGTACAGTCGCGGTGGTATCAGTTCCGCCATTGATGAACTCGGAGCAAAGTGAGATCAGCTCTGAGTTGGATGGTGCTGAGTTTCTTCCTTCAACTTTGAGATCAAAAAGGGAATCGAGATACGAAAACCGCATCGCGGAGTTAATTGATCCTGGATTCCTAAGAGCTACTCGACGTTGTTGGATGAACGGAGTGATATTTTCGACTTGCTGTTTACGAACTTGGAGTGCTCGATTGTGTTGCTTGCCAAAAAAGGGTCTTAAAATGGGAAGAAAATCGTCGATTCTTGGATCTAGTGTAATCAGGACATTTTTCGTTATTTGATCCATTTTCTTGATAGTTTTTTCATCCATTTCAATCCCGAAACACATCCTTAAGAGTATACAAAACACAGCGAAACGAGCATTTTTTAACACCGAAACAACGCCGTCATTGGCCTTAGCTTCGGCTCGAAGACGATCTATGAGTTTATCCATAGCTTGACTTCTAATACTGTGAAACTCTTTAATCCTACGTGAGCTTAGCATATTTTGAACCAAGTTTCGTCTCAGAGACCGCCACTCAAGACCGTAAACGGCGCTATTTACGGTGAACTTGTTGCGACTAAAGATGTTTCGAGTGGGATTTTCTCGGGGTCTGCTGGCGAAGATAGCACCCTTTTCGATGAAAGCTTCATGGCAAAGCATGGCGTCGCTAAGTATAATTATCGTTCGAGTCCCCATCCTGAGAGTGAAAATGGGCCCATATTTACGGCGAAGATCGTCGACGTGTTGAAAGAAAGGCTTGCCGGAGCGAGCAACCTGGAAAAGATTACCAACAATAGGCCAACCAGTAGGTCCCGGGGGGAGCTTGAGATGTTTGGATTGAGATTTACGATAAAGAAAGAGAACCAGGCATGGAAGAAAGAAAACAGCAAATGTGAAGAAGAAATGGGCATAAGAAGGCAATGAATTGCAAGTAAAATAGCGACAGAAAGTAGCCATTGTTGATTAGTGAGGGATGATATTTGGGGTTAAAGGCGTATTAAAATGAGAAGAGCATGAAATTGCAGGTAGGTTCATTTAAAGCTGCCTAAAAGATGAAAACAACATTGATATCCCACTTATTAGAAAGATATCACATCAACACATTGAATCCTACATATTAATTAGTTTCTTTTCCCTATGATAATTTTAAGTATTAATTAAAAGATATTCAATTATTTTATAATTTTACAATTTTTCAAGTTACGGTGCTTAATAATTTATACATTAAATATTTTTCAATTACCTCGTCTAATTAATTATGTAAGTTTGTTCTGATATTTTGTATTTGAAGTGTATTAATATTACTAAAAATCTTTTCACATGTAGGAATCATGAATTTAGAATACAAATGTTTATTTTAAAAATATACAATAAATAATAAAATGTATGGTTTGAAATTAATTAATCATAATAACACATAAAATATATATGATATTAAAATAAAAATTAAATTAAATTATACGTAAAAAATTTTTTGGTAAAAAAATAAAATAAATTACATCAAATGCATAAAAGCACCATTTTCTTCATCTTTTTGTAGCAATTCTAATATTTCCTTAAGAGCCTCATTGAAGACTTGTAGACTCGATTTTCAATTCAGGCTAAGTTTAGCAAGTCGATCTGCAACCATGTTAAAATCTTTCTGTATGTAAATGATCATCCACTGCCCTTCAAACTTCATAATACATTGGGTCCTTCTGAACACAGTGATCCCTAGATCTTCCAATCCCAAATCAGTCAGGGCATGAACTACTTCAAGATTATCTTTCTGAATAATGCCCCATATATACCCCTTATTTAGAAGAATAAGGATCCCATCTAGGATACCCCATACTTCGGCCTCAAACTGGGAACAAACACCCAAGTAGCGATTAAAACCCATAATCCAATTTCCATCCTTATCTCGAACCATGCCTCCAACCGTAGCATAATCGGTATCTCTAGCCACAACACCATTAGTAGATAGATACACCCACTTATCATCAGGAATAATAACTGAATTCAAATTGGGAGTATTGATTTTGCATCCACTAAGATGTGTTTTGAATTGGCGAGCCCAGCTTAAAGAGACTTTTACCACTTCGATTATCGACCAGGAAATATTCTAAAAGATAAAGAGATTTTTATTCTTCCAAAGATGCCAAGTGATTAAACCAAAAAGCACGACCATTTGACCTTACTATCATGCAATCTCAAATGACAACAAAGGTTAAAAGAAAGACAATCCTGGAAAGAGTTAGAAAAAAAACCTTTGTTTTAGATGATTTGGAAGCACATGCATCCACACATCCTTCGTTGTCGGACAATCCTGAAGTACATGGATCATATCCTAAAAATCATGTCCACACACAGTGCAAGAGTTGCAATGACCGATCCCTCATCTAGTACGTTTTGAATTAGTAAGAAGTCTTTGCTTAAAGTGAGCCATAGAAAAAATCTCACTCTCTGTGGTCCTTGATATTTCCAAATAATCTCTCAATACTCCTCTCTAGAACTCCAAGTGTTCTTTTTTAGAGTCTAGAAAGCACTACGAACTGAAAATGCTCCTGAGGCTGAACAAGCCCAGATCACCTTGTCCGAACCAGAACCATGATGAAGAGAAGGCTACTGATAACCTTATTAATAACATCTTCTGTAGCACCCCTAACCCGTATCCGTCGCCAGAACAGGGTTACAGAGTATTACCGGAGTTCACAGAACATTCGCATGCAAATTGTATTAAAATACCATTCATACTCAAAATTTTTCTTATTGTCCCTTTAATAGGCCTTCAAGGCCCAATATGAACATTAGAATCGATTCGGGACTCAATCGGGATCTCATAAAATTTTTCGCAAAATTTCCAAATTTCTCTTATGAACAATGCCCACACGCCCGTGTGGTCTAAGGACATGCCTGTGTGATTAGGCCGTTCGACTCACACAATCATAAGACATGCCCATGTTTCAGGTCGTGTGGCTACACACACCCGTGTCCCTAACCCGTGCAAGCATGAACAAATTAAAGTCACACGGCCAAGTCACACGCCCGTGTCCTAGGCCTTGTGGCGAATTTAATTTTCGAAATTATGGTGCAGTTTTCACACGACCAAGACACAAGCCCGTGTTCAAGGCCGTGTCCCTCACACGGCTGAGACACACGCCTGTGTCTCTGCCCGTGTGCTCGATTCTAAACATTTTTTTAAAATTTTAAGGTGCAGGGGACACACGGCCAAACCACATGGCTATGGGGCAGGCCGTGGTGTCTACCCGTGTGGACAAAATGAAGCCATTTCTTAGCTTCATTTTCTCACCCAATTTTGCTAACAACATACACCAATACTTGCATGTATATACCAACCAAATCAAGCATTAAAACCAAGCCTAAACTAACATCTATCATGGCATAATATCACATGTAATTCATGTTTATAATCATACTTTTAGTGCATATACAAGATAAAAATACTATCTTCATCCATATTTAACACACAAGCATTGAACATGAGATAACTTATAAACATACCAAACAAATCATTATTAGCCATTCCAATGGCTAGATTACAAAACATCACTTACAAGTCATCATTTGGCCAAATAAGTCTATATATGCCATTATACCAAAATGAGATTTCTAAATATACCAAAAAGGATATAGTGGATAGTGTGATTATGCTCCGACTGGTCCTCCAACCTTCGCGAGCTTAAGAGCACTATAAAACAAGGGAAAAGTACATAGGGTAAGCATTTTCATGCTTAGTAAGTTCGTATAACAGAAAATAAAATTACCAGTTATATCTATTCAAACAAGCATATATAAACATACGTTTCATCCATTATAGGTAATTCACCTAACCATATACACTTGATTAAGCAAGTTAGTCACATAACATCATATAAATATCAAGTAAACATAGATGAGCTCATTACATACAAACTTTCATTAGTTCCACCTTTCCATATTTCAAGAGTATTTTTTGTTGAACTAATGAAATTTCGATGGACATTCGGGTAATGTACATAAAGTATACATATAAATTATCCATCAATTCATATTCATTATTACCCAATGGGAATAAGTTCAAAGAGCACACTTTTGAGCCACATATTTTACAATAGGATTACCAATCCAGGCTAAATCTCGATTTTCAACCGACGTTCACAAGAGTCATTTAGGATTGCCAGTCCAGGCTAAATCCTATCAGTGACCTATGCTCTAAAGATCTTAATTAGGGTTACCCGTCCGGGCCAAATCCTATTTGTAACATTTGCCATATCCTACTCGTTTCAAGAAATCACCATAATCCATCGAATTTCAATGTTCAACCGGGACATGACATTTTATCCATATTTTCCAAATTATAGTTATTTCATTATGTTCATCATCACATACATATCATTAAAATCATATAATTCAATTCAAGCAATTTAACATACATATTTAAGTTACACGAACTTACCTTGACAATTGTTTGTGTTTGAATTCCAACTAATCCGAAACTTTTTATTTCCCTCGATCTAATTCCGTAGTTGGTCTTTCCGGGTCTATATAAGCAAATTTAATTATTAAATCATCACATTTTACATACATTTGCATTCTACTACATCCTAGGTAAAATTACTATTTTGCCTCTACTCTTTTCAAAAATTCTAATTTCGTCCCTAGGCTCGGAAAATGAAATTCATGTAATCTAATCCTCTTTCCAAGCCTAACCAAAATTAAATAAAAATTTTTACAGTACACACTTTCACAAATTTCAGCATTTTCCATGGGTTTTTACTACTTTTTCATTTTAGTCCCTAACTAAGTTTCCATGAAAAATTGCTTTGTAAAAGTTGTTTATCTATCAACTATATTTCATTTTCTACCATAAATTTCAAATTTCCAGCATTTACATCAATGGAAAAATTACTACACTTTGTTATCTTTTCTAATAAATCCCATAAATAGAAAGACTAGGTTATCCCAATTCTAAAAATATAAAAATCATTAAAAACGAGACTTGATTTCATACATTTTCAAGCTTGGTAAGTTCTCTTCCTCTCTCCTAGGGTTTCCATAGAAATATTGGGGAAGAAGATGAATAGAAAAGATGATAATTTCTTTTTATTTTCTATCATCTTTTTAATTTGTTGATTTCCAATTTAGTCCCTAGTCATTTCTAATTTCTCCATGGATTAGCCATTAAAATCTACTAACTCTCCTTCAATGGTCTAATTACCATATAAGGACATATAGTGTTAAATTTTATAGCTATTTAATACCTATAGCTACTAGAACTCAACTATTGCATTTTATGCGATTTAGTCCTTTCCCTAATTAAACACACAATCGGTAAAATTTTTGTACCAAAAATTTTGTATGACCTTCTTATAATAATGCAAACCATAAAATAAAATAAAATAAATTTTTATTTTTGGGCTCGGATTTGTGGTCTCGAAACCACTATTTTGATCTCACCGAAATTGGGCTGTTACAACTCTCCCCCTTAAAAAAATTTCGTCTTCAAAAATTTTTACCAAAAAAGAGGTTAGGGTATTGCTTCCTCATAGTATCCTCTGACTCCCAGGTAGCTTCCTCTAAACCATGTCGTTGCTAGAGCACTTTTACCAATGCCACCTTTTTATTTATTAGCTCTTTCGGCTCATGCGCAAGTATTTTGATCGGTTCTTCATTGTAGGTCATATCAGGCTGAATTTCAACTTCTGCTGGATGAATAACGTGTGAAGGATCCGATCAATATTGTCATAACATGGATACATGGAAAACATTGTGAATCTTATCAAGCTCAGGTGGTAATGCTAACCGACATGCAACCGGCCCGATTCTTTCAATGATTTCATAAGGTCCGATGAACCGTGGACTCAATTTCCCTTTACGACCAAATCAGAAAAATTTCTTCCATGGTGATACTTTCAAGAACACTTTATCACCAACCTGAAATTCTATCTCTGTTCGTTTCAAATCGGCATAGGACTTTTGACGATCTGAGGTTGTCTTCAAACTGTCTCGGATTATCTTCACCTTTTCTTCGGTTTACGGATCAAGTCAACTCCGTGTATCTTTTTCTCGCTTAACTCTATCCAATACAATGGAGTTCTACATTTGTAACCATATAGAGCCTCATATGGTGCCATTTTAATACTGGACTGATGACTATTATTGTAAGCAAATTCAATCAAAGGCAGATACTTTTCCCAATTACCCCTAAATTCAAGTACACAGCACCGAATCATATCTTCCAAAATATGTATCACACGTTCCAATTGTCCATCTATTTGAGGGTGGAATGCAGTACTTAAACGTAACTGAGTGCCTGAGCTTCTTGCAATTTACTCCAAAATTAAGAGGTGAACTGAGGATCTCTATCTGAAATAATGGAGGTTGGCACTCCATGCAATCTTACAATTTCAAAGACATATAATTCAGCCAACCTATCCAAAGAAAAATCCATACATACTGGGATAAGGTGTGCTGACTTCATTAAACGATCGACAATTACTCACACAGCATCCTTCTTTTTCGACGACAAAGGTAATCCCGATGCAAAGTCCATGGTAATCTTTTCCCATTTCCATTTCGGGATCGTAATTGGCTGCAATAATCCCCAAGGAACTTGGTGTTCAGCCTTTACTTGTTGACATGTCAAGCATCTAGATACAAATTCAGAAATATCTCTTTTCATTCCCAACCACTAGCACATTTTCTTCAAGTCATTATACATTTTGTTACTACTGGGATACACAGACATAATACTATTGTGTGCTTCATGTAAAATCTTCTGTACTAGTTCTAAATTCTTCAGTACACATATTCTGTCTCTGAACAACAAACAACCATCTAAATCAATCTGAAACTCTGAATCAGAATCTGACTCACTTTGCACTCGTTTGGCCTATAACTTATCATCATCCTTCTGAGCCTCACAGATTTGTTGTCAAAACATTGGTCTAGCTTTTAACTCAGCTATGATTGAATCATCATCAGACAAGGACAATTAGGCGTTCAATGCCCGCAAGGCAAACGAAGATTTTCGGCTCAAGGCATTTGCAACCACATTAGCTTTCCCCGGATGGTAATCAATAACGAGATCATAATCTTTCAATAATTCCAACCATCTCCATTGTCTCAAGTTCAATTCATTTTGTGTCATTAAATACTTTAGACTTTTATGATCCGTAAAGATATGACACTTTTCATCAAAGAGATAATGCCGACATATCTCTAGTGCAAACACAATGGTTACTAACTCAAGGTCGTGTACAGGGTAATTCCTTTCATGCGGCTTCAACTGTCTAGATGCATAAGCTACAACTTCACCATCTTGCATCAATATGCAACACAAACCATTCAATGAGGCGTCACTGTAGATTACAAATTCTTTACCCGATCCAGGTTGAACTAATACGGGAGCTTCCGTCAATAAGGCTTTTAATTTATCAAAACTTTGCTGGCACTTATCAGTGTAACACCCCTAACTTATAACCATCGTCGGTCTAGGGTTAAAGGCATTACCAGACAAATTGGATCCTTTTACAAATATTTCATATTATAATTTGACTAATCAAATCATAGTGTCCCTTAAATAGGTCTACGAGACCTTAATCATGCATTAGAAAAGGGCCGGGACTAAACCGAACACATATAGAAATTCTAAGAAATTTAAATTTTTTTCTAAGTTACAAAGGTCACACGCCCGTGTGGGTAGGCCGTATGCCTCCCACAGCCTCAGACACGTCTGTGTGTCTAAGCCTTGTCAAAATAGGACATACATACTGACTTGTCCAAATGGCCGTGGACACGCTCGTGTGCCTCACCCGTGGTCACTACTAACTTGCACCACACAGCCAGTCATATGCCCGTGTGTCTAGCCCGTGGTCGAGTCTAACTTATTTTGAAATGTAACCACGAGGGACACAGTCGAGCCAAACGCCCGTGTGCTCAACCGTGTAGGCAATTATAGGCCATTTGCAAGGCCAAAATGCCACCCACACTTTGGGTCATCCCTACAAGCACATACAAGCATTATACCAAACAAAATTGGCAACCAAAAACATACCAAATGGTCATCCTTTTCAACTCATTTAAGTACACTTCATCATAACATCTTATATGCCATTTAGCTTAACTAAATCACATTAATATTCAAACATGATTCATCCATAACTTACCACAATATTAAGACATTAACTCATCAATGATATTCCAACTTTGCATCAATAAACTTACCATTTCTTTGACCATTTCACTAGCCATCAAACCATACCAAAACCAGATATCATATATCATGACTACAAATTCATATCACAATCATTTATCTAGCCATATCACATAACTATATGCATATCTCAAACATATTTCAAAGTGACTAGCCTATACATGCCATAATTAGTATATACAACTTAAAAAGGTACCAAAAATAGGATTGAGTAGTGTGATGATGATCCTCGACGATTCTCGAGCCTTTTGTAGCTTTGACGATCTGTAAAACATAGCAAACACACATAAAGTAAGCTTTCAAAAGCTTAGTAAGCCATATACAAATAAACTTAACATGAATAGCACATAATCATATTAAGACAATGTCATTAAAGTTTCTCAATTTCAAATTCATAACATTTGCATTGGCTCATTTGTTAGCCATAGCTTACCAACATATCTTGTAACAGTTTAGTTTATACCCTAGTCGGAACAGTGGTTTTGGAACCACAAATCCGAGTCCGTATAATAATTTAATATTATTTTATGTGCTTTTGATATGTGTTTAAGCATGTGCTAAATTTCTATGTATTAATTTGTCCGTCTGTATGTTTAATTTGATAAATGGATTAAATAGCATTGAATACAAAATGAGTATACTTTATGAAAAGTACCTATTTGTGATGGTTTTTAAAAGGAGAAGGTTTTATGTGGCAATTAAGCCAAAACCTTAGATAATGGATGGTAACATGTATATATTATGCTTATATATGTATATTTTAAAAGTTATGTAAATATTATATTTATATTATAAGATTTTATAATAAAACAAAGGCATGAATAAGCCATTATCATCCATTAGTGCCGAATTTACCAGAGAAAAGAAAAAAAAGAAAATAAGAAAGAGCTAGGTTTTTGGCAAGCTTTTGATTCAAATTGAGGTATGTTTTGATTTTAGAATTTGATGATTTTTATGTTTTTGAGATTATTGCTTAGTCTACTATCAAGCCCATGTCTCAAATTTGTGTATTGGTGATGTTTGTGAGATGTGCCATTGATGATATGTTGAGCTTTGTGATGAGTTTAGTTGTTAAATGAAAGTTTTGAGCTTGATGAACATACTTTGTTCTTGAATTTTTGATGAATTTAGCTAATTAGGGCTAAATTTGAGAAAATAGCAATTTGAGGGACTAAATTGTAAGTTTGATGGAAAATATGGACTTGTATGAGATGTATGAATAATCGGCTAAGCATGAGTATGTGATAATTTTGTGAATTTGATGTTTTGAGAAAAATGGACTAAATTGATAAATTGTACAATTGTAAGGGTTAAATTGTAAATAGCCCTAAATGTGTGTCTTTGGATTGAATTGAATGAGTTAGTGAATAAAAGAGTTAATTCTGAATATTTATAGATCAAGAACCGAGGAAAACTGACTTAGATCACGGAAAAGCGAAAGTAACCGAGTAGTCGTTTCCATTCTCGTAAAATCGAATCAGAGGTAAGTCATTATGCAAATAAGTGTATTTGTATTAAATTGTTCATATTCATATGACTATTGTTAACTATGAATGTTTATGAGATGATCCGTATATGAATTCTGAGATAAGGTTGACTTAGTGTCGATATCCGATAAGTCCCGTACGAACCTAGGAATAGATAGGATTAGCTATGTCATGACATAGGTATCTGTTCTGTTTTATCATGTAAGACCACGTCTGGGACGTCGACATTGATTTGAGATTTGTGTAAGACCACGTCTGGGACGTTGGCATCAATATGAGCTTTACGTGTAAGACCATGCCTGGGACATTGGCATCGTATTGATTCGTATAAGACCCTATCTGGGACAGTGGCATCGATATCTAAGTACGTGTAAGACCTCATCTGGGACGTTGGCAGTGTACGACTAATCCGAGCTTTCTAAGTATCCTATTAAATTCCTATCGGTTCAACGAGCAAAGTTCGAGCTATAAAAACTTACGTGAAATTATATTCGTTTTAGGTACGTTTGGTATGTACACTAAGTGTGTATAAAAGGTAAGTACCTGTGTAACTTTGACTTGAAGAAATGTATGAATGAATATGAAATTGTGAATGAGATACAAGAATGGTTATGAAAGAGCTATGTATATATATGATTCTTGAAATGATGAATGTGGTAAATATGGTCAATGTTTATATATGTTTATATGATTTATTTATTAAGTTTATTTGTGTATGACTTACTAAGCTTTTGGAAAGCTTACTCTATGTGTGTGTTTTCTCTGTTTTATAGATCGTCAAAGCTACTGAAGGCTCGGGACCATCGAGGACTGTCATTACACTACTCAACTTGTTTTTGGTACATTTTGGAAGATATATATATATATATATATATAGATATGGCATGTATAGGCTAGTTATTGGGAGAAGTATGAAATGTGAACTTATCCATGTGAATTGGCTATTTATATGTTGGCACTATGGTTGAATGAATGTGTTATATGATGCAAATCTTGACATGGTTTGAAGCACATGAAATGGTTAAGTTGTTAGGTAAGTATTTGGATGAATTATGCTTATGATGTATATGTTTTAGTCTTGAAAATTGGAATGGTTGAAATTGGTATTGAATGTATAGGTTGAATGGTTATTTTGGTATGTTTTAGGTTGCCATATATGCATGAGAAGTGTTAGTGATTGGGTTGTAGGTTTGACCCTAAGCGGGTGGCATTTTGGCCTTGCAAATGGCCTATAATGTCACACGGTTGTGGCATACGGGCATGCCTAGTAACCGTGGGGTAAAGTCAGTAGATTGCTTAGGAGCACACGGCCAAGGTACACGGGCGTGTCTAGTAGCCGTGTGGAAAAGTCAGTATATGGCCTAAGAATGACACGACCTTAGTTCACGGGGTGTTTAGTAACTGTGGAGCCAAGTCAGAATAGACCATGGCCAGGAAACAAGGGCGTGCTTGGTGGCCGTGGTGTTTAAACAGGTTCGACCACGGGGTAGACACACGGGGGTGTCTAGCAGCCATGAGAGGCACACGGCCTGCCCACACGGGCATGTAACCCTGAAACTTTGAAAAGTTTTAAATTTTTGAGAATTTCTGTATGTGTTTTAGTTTAGTCCCGACCCAGTTTATAAGCATGATTAAGGTCTCGATGACGTATTTAAGGGACTCCATGTTTGAGAATGATGAATGGTTGTATGAAATCACTGTAAATATTTCTGATCTGTCTAGTAATGCCCTTAACCCTAATTCGGCGATGGATACAGGATAAGGGTGTTACATATCTTATCTCAAAACATCTCTTTTACTCATATCAAAGTCATACATATATCACATTTTATATCCACAATCTATGCATATATCTCACTTAGGTAAGTTCACATAAATATACTTACCTTCGATACACATACATAGTGTACAATTCAAACGTACCTGATTCATTTATACATTTCACGTAGTCTTTCATTTCTCAAATTTTCCCGTTGAACCATTCAGAATCAAATAGGATACTCAGAATGCTCGAAATAGTCGTACAATGCCAATGTCCCAGACGTGGTCTTATAGGTACTGAAATATTGATGCCACTGTCCCAGACAGGGTCTTACACGAAATCAGATACGATGCCAATGTCCCAGACATGATCTTACACGTAAATCTCAAATCGATGCCAATGCCCTAGACGTGGTCTTACACGATATCACATATCGGACACCTATATCATGACATACGTAATCCTATCTATTCCTAGGTTCATATGGGACTTCTCGGACACTGATTCATTGTCGATACTTACTCGGATTCATATATTTATCATCTCGTACACATTCATCTCAATGAAATTTCATATGAACATACAAAAATCAATACAAATACATTTATTTGTATATAGACTTACCTCGGATTAGGATAAACGGAAACGAACGGCTACTCAACTATTTTCGACTTTCCTCGATCTAAATCTATTTTCTTCGGTTCTTGATCTATACATATTCAAAATTAACGCATTTATTCACCAAATCATTCAATTCCATCCAAAAACACATATTTAGGGTAATTTACAATTTAGCCCCCATATTTTCACATTTTGACATTTTAGTCCCTATTTCACAAAATCACAAAATACACAAAATCTCTATATACCCATGCTTAGCCTAATGTTCATGTAGTTCATACAAGTTCATACATTTCATTTATTTCACATTTTAGTCCCTCAAAATATTATTTTCTTAATTAAATCCAAATTACTCGAATTCATAAAAAATCCAAAGACAAATTATGTTAATCTATCACATATCTTTCATAATGCATCTTCAAATATCACAAAACTTATGATTTCATCAATGACATATTTCAAAATCATCATAAATTCACAAAATTGAAGCATGGGTTTTGAAGTATACAAAGTAACGATTACAAAAACGTAAAAATTATCAAAAATCGAAACCAAAACATAACTTAATTTTGCGTAGTAATGGCCGAATATTTGAAAAATTCAAACTTTTTCTTTTCTTTCAATTTTCGGTGGATGAACACCTTTCTTATATGACATTTTAATGTTTGTTTTATTATAACATATATATTATAATTACTTATTAGCTAATTTACATATTTAACCTTTTAACTAACATTAAAAATTCCACTAACACGTGTACATTAATGCCCATCCATAATTCAAATGGTCCAATTGCATTATAAGGACCTCATATTTATAAAGCCATGTCAAATAGATATCTTTGCATAAAGCATGCAAATTTTGCATCTTTCACAATTAGATCCTTTTATCAAATTAAACATCCAAACAGATAAATTAAATCACAAAGCTTTCACACATGCTTAATCATATAATGCAGACACAGAAAATAATATTAAAATATTTTTTAACTCGGATTTGTGGTCTCGAAACCACTATTCTGACTAGGGTCTAAACTGGACTGTGACAATCAGTTCACTCGAATCTCACAACTTTTTACAACAATCGAGTCATTGAGAAGCTATCATTGAAAACCCTTTAACAAATCTCTGATAATATCTGGCTAGTCCCAGAAAACTTCGGATTTCTGAAACATTCTTCGGAGGCTTCCAACTTACAATAATTGAAATCTTATTCGGATCAACCCGGATACTTTCTGTGATGCAATATGTCCAAGGAAACTAACTTCCTGTAACCAGAATTCACATTTACTAAATTTAGCATATAGCTGTTTCTCACGCAGAGTTTGCAATACAATTCTCAAATGCTCAGTATGCTTATTTTCATCTCGGGAATAGACCAAAATATCATCAATAAATACAACCACGAACCTGTCCAAGTATGTACTAAAAATTGTATTCATTAAATCCATGAATACTGCCGGTGCACTATTCAACCCAAACGGCATCACAAGAAACTCATAGTGCCCATATCTGGTTCTGAAAGCTGTCTTCGACACATCTGAATCCTTTACCCATAGCTGATAATAACCAGATCGAAGATCAATCTTTGAAAATATAGTAGCACCCTTTAGTTGGTCAAACAAATCATCAATTCGAGGCAATGGATATTTTTTCTTTATTGTGAATTTATTGAGGTTCTTGTAATCAATGCACAACGTTAATGATCCATCTTTCTTCTTTACAAACAATACCGGTGCACCCCATGGTGAAAAGTTGGGTCTAACAAATCCTTTATCAACTAATTCTTGCAACTGCACTTTCAACTCATTTATTTCAGTAGGAACCATTCTATATGGTGCTATCAATATCGGTGTCGTCCCTGGTACAAGTTCTATAGAAAATTCCACCTCTGTAGCTGGTGGTAAACTAGGCAATTCTTCTAGAAATACCTCAGGAAACTCACAAACAATCAGCACTGACTGGATTTTCAACTCAAACATTTTGGTATTAGCACATAAGCAAGATAAGCCTCATACCCTTTTCTTATATATCTCTATACTGATATTGCTGAAATCATATTTGTAACACCCCAAACCCGGCCCAGGCATTAAGGCCAGATTTGACATGTCACATGAGAAAAATACATTTAAGTCCTTTTCATTCGTATGTAAAAGCAGGTAATCAAGAAAACAAGTTTGATTTGAAATATTTGATAAAATACTATTGACCTCGAAGATTGATTGATAAATCAATAAATTTGAACTAATGCACTTATAAAACCATGACTTTTGAAAACGACGTTTGAAAATTTGAGAGAGAATCTGAGTCTTTTGAAAATTTCGTTGATAATTCGAAAGACATTTTTCGTGTTAAAAATATTTGTAAAAATTTATTTTGAAATCCATTTGTTAATTGCTTTTGGAAAACCTTTATTTATTTTTTTAGAAAATTCCCTTTTAAAACAATTTAAGCAAAATAATAAGTATATCAAACATAAAGAAAATAATAAAATACTCTAGAAGCCTTATTACAACATAAAACTCAAAATAGTAAAGTGAACGAAAATAGAAATCTAAAGTTCAATATGAACCATTTCTAAAGTATGGCCTCCATCGAGACATCCATGGCCCAAGTCCAAGTGACTGAGCATTACCTACAAGGGTTAAGAGAAAAGGGGGTGAGTTATAAGAACTCAGTGCATAATCCTTTTACCGTCATCCACTGGGCCGGAACCCGTTTAGCAAAAACATAAGCTTGAGCCCATTTAACAATAACTTGGGCAGAAGCCCATTTAGCAAAATAATGTAACAATTATATCATGTGTATTTAATGCAGTTCCCAAACCAAACCTAGTATTCCATCCGCTACACACCACCCGTACCGACCAACACATCTGTGGGGATCAAGTCAATCCACCCCGCCAACACACCAATCGAAGGCATTAAGCCATTTATAACAAATTTAATTGTGGACAAGCCACCAGAATAACAGAATATATGTGGCATGGCCACCAGATAGATTGTGATAGAGTCACCAAAATATGTGGCAGAGCCACTAGAACTTCTCTTCAATATTATCCCATCCCATGCAAAATCATGTATATGATGCATAACAAATCATGATTTTTACAATATAACAACAGTAATTTATTTGGATATTTGTTACAAAATTATAGCCCATTATAACAATTTATCAAATAGGCCCATTTAGCAAAATATCAGATTGGCCCATATAACAAAATATCAGATCGACCCATATAGCAAATTATCAGATTGGCCCATATAGCAAAGTAACAAATCAGTCCATTAAGGCATTTTCGTATTTCGGCCCTTCAAGGAAATCTTATCAAATAGGCCCATTAAGGCATTTTTGTATTTTGGCCCATCAGGGGAATTTTCGTAATTCAGCAATTTACCCACTAAGGGTAATTCGGTAATTTCGCAATCCAGATTTAACTATTAATTTGGGCATAACAATTTAAACTATCTATTTGCGTCGTACTAACTAAATTGACTATAACTTGGGTTAGGAATCTCGAAATCTAAATCCGTAAATTTTCCTTGAAACTAAACTCATATATCTTCTGACCTCTCTTAACTTAATTTCAAATATCTCACTGTATGGTTTTCATATATTGCTCCCACATATTTCTAATGAAAATAGGCTCACTAAGGAATCCCTACATATAAATTATAACCCATTATTCACTTTGTACAATTTTATATGATTTTTCCAAAATAGATTAGGGAACCACATAGTCAATCAGAACCAGTCTCACTAAAATTAAAATATCTCAGAATATAAAATTCCTTTTCCTTCTCTGTTTCTTCCATATCAAAATAAACACAGTAAGCTTTAATTTGATATCTCATTCACTTTCTAATTCCCTTTCTCCTATTTTTTGATATTTTCAAAAACACGTCACTATTTTTAACCGGAAGTGTTTTATTACAAAATATGGTTACTACTACGAATATATGCACTCCCGAGTGATCATGGATGCCAGTTTCTGGTTTTCTCCAGTATTTCGACCGAATCACAAAACATATCGTACAAAATTTCAGAGAGATGTGAGATTACACACTATTTCAAACATGTTTTCGGAAGGTACGTGATTACACACCTTATTCGGAATCCGTAACACGATATTCTCTGCGGTACCTAAAGATATAATCGGTCAACAATTAGTCCAAAACCAAATTTACAACTTCATCCAAGTATTGCGATTGATTAACAATCTATATCACTTACCAACAATCGGGTCTCTTATTACGAGAGATAGGTGTTCAACTTTACCACTATTTCTGAAAAATCCACAAGTAGAGAGTATCGAGTGATTTCGTGCCTAACAACATAATCGATTAGCCAAACTTTCAATCCAATTAACACCATAACCGAATAGTGATATCGAATGGACTATGAAAAGACTCCTTACCTTAATCGATGATAATCTTGGTTCCCACCAATTGGCTTATGACTACGAATGAATCGACAATGATTTGGTATTAGGCCACCCACTAGAACTCTACGAAAAAGAGTTGAACAAATATGAGAGTGATGGAGAGAGTGATATTTTGATAAGAAACAAAGTGGAATAGCCATATAGTGATGAACATACCTATTTGGCTTGAAAGAGAAGAAAATGAAAGGAGTAGAAATGAAGCCTTTATCCGATTCAACCAAGGAGAGATGTCCAACACACAAAAATGGGTAAGATAGAAGATGATAGAAATTCGGCTATTGAAGAGAAGATAATAAAGAAGATTTGATCATATGGTAATGCCGATTTAGGAAAATGGAAGAAAGGTTGAAGGAATGATAAAAAGAAGAGAAGAGATATGAGAAGAAATGTTAGGTAATTCGGCTAACACAAAGGAAAAAGGTTGGAAAGGAGTACCAAAAATGTTCAAAAGAGAAAATAGGCTTTTCAAGCACAAACTTGCAAATAGGCTAGGATAATTCAGCTCCTTCTTTTTCCCCATCAAAATCATCCACATTCATGCCCCTAATAGTCAAAAATTTGCCAACCAACCTTTCCATAACATTTCCCTTGAAAAAGGCCACTTGTTCCCCTTACTTTCCCTTTTCTCTTGATTTCTTTCCTCACCGTCATTCTTTCCTATTCTCCTTAGCCATCTTACCAAAAATAAAAAGTCCACCTTACCTTATTTACATGCTTGGCCGGCACTTAAGGAAAGGGTGCAAAATAATAGTCAAAATTTGCACACTATGGGATTTGAACCTCTTCCCTCAAAGCCTTTTATGTGGCGCCATATCCTTTTTTACCAATTGCTCATTCATGCTAGCAATTTACTCATTTATTTCCATAAGCTTTTAGGTCACTTACTATCTCTCCTTAATAGGCTTAAACACAAAATTTTACTAAGGCCCAACTTGAACCCGGAACTTCATAGAAACCTCGTAACTTTCCAAAATTACTTTCTTAATAAGTCTAACTTGAATTAATGCCATTCTCTTATTCTCAAAATTTTAAACACTCCTACGCCCAAGGCCCAATGGGCCCAATCTGACTAGGCCCAATTTTGGGATGTTACAATATTAGATGACCCATCTAGTTTTTTAGATTCAATACGAAGTAATTCACCATTTTGACACTTCAACACGATATATTTATGTTTACAATTAACTACTGCATCATGTTAGGTTAACCAATCCATTCCCAAAATCACATCAAAATTATCAAAAGGTAGCGGCATCAAATTAGCCAGAAAACAATGACCCTCTATCATCAATGAGCAATTCTTACAAATTTTATCTACCATAACATGCTGACCCAAGGGATTTGAAACTTTGACCACAAATTTGATGAATTCAACCAATATATTTTTAACAGTCACAAGTTTTGTGCATATATATGAATGCGTTAAACCAGGATCAATCAAAGCAATAATATCAGTATCAAGTAAAGAGAATGTACCAGTGATAACATCTGGTACCGAGGCATCTTCCCTTGCACGTATGGCGTATGTCCTCACCAGAGCCCGTTTCTCAGATTTAGCCGTTGAGTTAAGTCTTTTGCAGTAGTGTGACTACCATTGACATTTTCAGGATATCGTGGTGGTCTACCCCTTGAGACGGGATTATTTAGCTCAAGGGTTTCTTCTATATCTTTCTCAACTTTTTTGGGCAATCTTTAAGACAATGGTTGAGAGAACAACATTTAAAACATGCCCCACATCTCATCCGACACTCCCTAAAATGCAATCTGTTATAGATATTGCATCGTGGCTTGGAGTTTCTAACACTCTCAATACTAGTTGCTAGCGGAGATAAAAACTTTGGGTTGGAGCGTTTAGCACTTCTTTCCTTTTTGGAATATCCCATTGATGAGGCAAAACGTTCTTGGTAACTTCTTGATTTCTTTAAGATAGATGATTGCGTCTTGCTCATAAATCTTTTACTCAGAACTTGAGCTTCTCTTTCAGCTTTCTTTTTCTCTTTGCTTAATTCTTTGGCCTTGTGGGCTCTTTCAGCCAATACCGCAAATTCCCTTAATTCCAAAATCCCAATCAACAACTTAATGTCTTCATTTAGCCCTTCTTCAAATCGTTTTCACATATCGACTTCAGTCTGAACCCATTCAATAGCATACTTGCTCAGTCTAGCAAACTTTAGTTCATACTCGACTACTGTCATATTTCCCTGTTTGAGTTCTAAAAATTCCTTCTTTTTCTGATCTAGAAACCTCTGACTAATATATTTCTTTCTGAATTTAGTTTGGAAGAATTCCCACGTAACATTTTCTCACGGTACAACAGACGATATGGTGTTCCACCAATGATAAGCTGTATCTTTCAGCAAGGATACCTCACATTTCAAACATTCAATAGAAGTATATGACAATTCATCGAGAACCCGAATAGTATTTTCCAAACAAAAATCAACCCTCTCTTGATCATTGCCGGCCATAGCCCTAAATTTTTCAGCCCCATATTATCTAATCTTATCAACCAAAGCCTTAACAATTCTAACGGGTCTAGTACCCTGTGGCGTTTCATCGAGTTGTAAAGCAACTGGGGAAGGTCGTTGAACATCAGAGCGTGTTCTCATATATTCACTAAACCATTCATCCATAATTTCAAAGAAGGCTACTTTTGCCTCTTCAAAGCCCTTAAACATGGGCCTCCTAGTAATACTGGATACAGCTCGTTGCACAGAAGCTTGAGCAGTGCTCTTAGCTTCCTCAGACTCATCTCGAGCTTGGTTGGAAGACATTGCTATATGAAGATACATTTAAAAGTTTTTAGAAGATATCACACTATCATGATTTATATAATGACACGTATAGCTAGATCAGTACTTGCTACGTTAGTCCGAGAATTGGCTAAACCGTAGCTCTGATACCAATAAATGTAACACCCCTAACCCGTATTCGTCGCTAGAACAGGGTTACGAAGTATTACCAGAGTTCACAGAACATTCACATGCAAATTGTATTAAAATACCATTCATACTCAAAATTTTTCTTATCGTCCCTTGAATGGGCCCTCAAGGCCCAATATGAACATTAGAATCGATTCGGGACTCAATCGGGATCTCATAAAATTTTTCGCAAAATTTCCAAATTTCACTATGAACAGTGCCCACAAGCCCATGTGGTCTAGGGACACGCCCGTGTGATCAGGCCGTGTGGCTCACACGGTCATAGGACATGCCCATGTTTCAAGCAGTGTGGCTACACACACCCGTGTCCCTAACCTTTACAACTCTCTAACTTGCAAGGCATGAACAAATTGAAGTCACACGACCAAGTCACATGCCCGTGTGCTAGGCCGTGCGGCAAATTTAATTTTTGAAATTAAGGTTCAGTATTCACACGGCCATGACACACGCTTGTGTTCAAGGTCATGTCCCTCACACGGCTAAGACACACTCCTGTGTCTCTACCCGTGTGCTCAATTCTGAGCATTCTTTTTTGAAATTTTAAGGTACAGGGGACACATGGCCAAACCACATGCCCATGGGGCAGGCCGTGTGTCATACAAGGCCTTGACACATGCCTGTGTGTCTACCCATATGGAAAAAATAAAGCCATTTCTTAGCTTCATTTTCTCACCCAATTTTGCCAACAACCTACACCAATACTTGCATGTATATACCAGCCAAATCAAGCTTTAAAATCAAGCCTAAACTAACATCTATCATGGCATAATATCAAATGTAATTCATGTTTATAATCATACTTTTAGTGCATATACAAGATAAACATACTCTCTTCATCCATATTTAACACACAAGCATTGAACATGAGATAACTTATAAACATACCAAATAAATTATTACTAGCCATTCCGATGGCTAAATTACAAAATATCACTTAAAAGTCATCATTTGGCCAAATAAACCTATACATGCCATTATACCAAAATGAGATTTCTAAATATAACAAAAAAGAGATAGTAGATAGTATGATTATGCTCCGACCGATCCTCCAACCTTCGTGAGCTTAAGAGCACTATAAAACAAGGGAAAAGTAAATGGTGTAAGCATTTTCATGCTTAATAAGTTCATATAATGGAAAATAAACTTACCGATTATATCTATTCAAAAAACCATACATAAGCATACATTTCATCCATTATAGGTAGTTCACCTAAACATATACACTTGATCAAGAAAGTTAGTCACATAACATCATATAAATATCAAGTAAACATAGATGAGCTCATTACATACAAACTTTCATTAATTCCACCTTTCCATATTGCAAGAGTATTTTCCGTTGAACTAATGAAATTTCGATGGATATTCAGGTGATGTACATAAAGTATACATATAAATTATCTATCAATTCATATTCATTATTACCCAATGGGCATAACTACAAAGAGCAAACTATCGAGTCATATATTTTACAATAGGATTACCAGTCCAGGCTAAATCCCGATTTTCAACCGACGTTCACAAGAGTCATTTAGGGTTGCCAGTCCAAGCTAAATCTTATAAGTGACCTATACTCTAAAGACCTTAATTAGGGTTACCCATCCGGGGTAAACCCAATCTGTAACATATGCTAAAGAGGCTTAATTCAAGATTATCTGTCCGGGTTAAATCCTATTTGTAACATTTGTCATATCCTACTCATTTCAAGAAATCACCATAATCCATTGAATTTCACTGTTCAACCGGGACATGACATTTTATCCATATTTTCCAAATTATAGTTATTTCATTACGTTCATCATCACATACATATCATTAAAATCATTTAATTCAATTCAAGCAATTTAACATACATATTTAAGTTACATGAACTTACCTTGACAATTGTTCGTGTTTGAATTCCAACTAATCCGAAACTTTTTGTTTCCCTCGATCTAATTCTGTAGTTGGTCTTTTTGGATCTATATAAGCAAATTTAATTATTAACTCATCACATTTTACATATATTTGCATTCTACTACATCCTAGGCAAAATTACTATTTTGCCCATACTCTTTTCAAAAATTCAAATTTCATCCTTATGCTCGGAAAATTAAATTCATGCAATCTAGTCCTCTTTCCAAGCCTAACTGAAATTAAATAACAATTTTTATAGCACACACATTTCACAAATTTCAGCATTTTTCATGGGTTTTACTACTTTTTCATTTTATTCCCTAACTAAGTTTCCATGAAAAAGTGCTTTGTAAAAGTTGTTTATCTATCAACTATCTTTCATTTTCTACCACAAATTTCAAATTTCCAGCATTTACATCCAGGGCAAAGTTTCTACACTTTTTTATCTTTTCAAATAAATCCCATAAATAGAAAGATTAGGCTATCCCGATTCTAAAAATCATTAAAATCGGGACTTGATTTCATACCTTTTCAAGCTTGGTAAGTTCTCTTCCTCTCTCCTAGGGTTTCCATAGAAATATTGGGGAAGAAGATGAATAGAAAATATGATAATTTCTTTTTATTTTTCTATCATCTTTTTAATTTGTTGATTTCCAATTTAGTCCCTAGCCATTTGTAATTTTTCCATGGATCAGTCATTAAAATCTCTACTAACTCTCCTTCAATGGTCTAGTTACCATATAAGGACCTCTAGTTTTAAATTCTATAGCTATTTAATACCTATAGCTACTAGAACTCAACTATTGCATTTTATGCAATTTAGTCCTTTCCCAATTAAACACACAATCGGTAAAATTTTCATACCAAAATTTTTGTATGAACTTCCTATAATAATGCAAATCATAAAATAAAATAAAATAAAATTTTAGTTTTGGGCTCGGATTTGTGGTCCCGAAACCACTATTCTGATCTCGCCAAAATTGGGCTGTTACATCTTTAAGTAGCCATACGCGAAACAGATCCAAGTTCCAACTTCCATCAGAGCTGACCAAATCCCTAACAAAACATTCCAAATCAAGGTTAGAAAAAGATGGAATCTGAGATTGTAAAGGACCTATACTTGAGTCTAAGAGTCTTTCCAACCGTGGACACTAGTGCCATACCCAATAGGCCAAGCTAAGTTATCACGAAGAGCCAGGCATATCTTAGAGTCCGACCACCATAAGTGAGCATTGACTCCTATTAATAGTCTTTAGAATCTGCTCTTTCCATCCATACTTTGATTGAAGGACATGAACCCAAAGAGCTTTGGTTTTAGATACTAAACTAAAACCAATCTTTATGTGGAAAGAAATATTCTGATCATTCAAGTGACGAAACCCAAGCCCACCTCGAGACTATGGCTAACATATAGAGTCCCAACCAACTAGCGACATTTTTGGGTGACCATCAGTACATCCTCAAATAAACGTCTAACCAATCTCTCAATATCTGTACAAATTCCTTCCACTATCAACATAGACTGCATAAAGTAACTAGGAATGTAGAGAAGAACTGACTGGGCTAAGGTGATTCTTTCTGCTATGGATAACTTCCTCGCATTCTAATTTTGGAATTTACGTCTAACCTAACAACAAAGCTTAAGGTGCTATTAGTCACCTTATCATGAAGGATAGAGACGCCTAAATAAGTATCAAGATTCTGGAATTCCTGAAAGCTGAACATTTGAGTAATTTGGTTATAGGTATGATCTTTAACTCCCTTAGAAAAGTAAATATTACTTTTCCTAGTGCTAATTCTGTGACCCGAAATATCACAAAATTGATTCAGAATGTTCTTCAAACGTGCTTGATCAAGCTTTACTTTGCAAAAGATCACTGTAAGAGCCTATTTTCACCCGGGCCCAATTAACTACTTTAAACCAAAAACAAAACCAAAGATTAAAACCAAATAACCCAGAATAATAGTATAATAATAAAGTCCATTTTTAGTCTGTCCATAATACAAAATGGCAGGCCTAAAAAAAACACTACCCAATTAACCCAATTACAGACCCAAAGTCCTAGGGCCTAAATGGCCTAAAGCTTCAACAATTCCAGAAACCCTAGAGGGTTCTGGAATCGGCTAGCGCCATAGCCCCTCCCACACGCGCACCACATGTGTTCAACCATGTCACATCCACGAGTGGCCTCACCTCCGTACAACGGTTACCTGCGGAAAAGGAAGCAAAAACAACAGCACAGCACAACAAATAACAACATAGCAAAGATATATTGGATTTTTTTTTCATTTTTCGGATATTCGCCTATAAAAGCCGAAAGAGAAATCATTGTAAAGGGTTACAATTTTTACAATATAGACAATACGAATACAGAGAATAGAAAACTCAGCAAGGTTCTTTTATTTTATTCTTTTCTTTACATTTTTTCTTTTCTTTGCGAAACTGTCATATCATATATATAAATATTTTTATATTGTTTCAAACTATATATATACAACTATTAAAGTATTAAAAAAGAGAAGAAGATTACCTTTTTTGGAGTCCGACCGCTGTGCGTAGCGGAGTTGACAGCGGCAGTCCGGCGGCGGAGTGAGTGGGTTAAAAACCCTAGCAGAAAAAGAAAGGGCAGAAATGAATTTTTAGCAATTTTTTTTCCTTTTATAGGCCCTTGGAATGACACCGTTTTATGCCTGTCTAAGTGGCCTCAAAACGGTGCCGTTTGCTCCTATAACTCGTGGTTTGACCCGACCCAAGGGAAGGATCCGCGTGTTTTATGAGAATGGGTTATTTTCTATTTAAGTCATTACGCTTTTAATTCATTATATAATTAAGTTTTATTTTATTTTAATTTTGCCCAGTAATTTTGCGCAGTTTTCATTTAGCTCCTATTTAAATACTGTGTTCAATAACTCGGGTCAATTGCACTTTTAGTCCCTTTTTAATTCACGCGCATTATATTTTAGTCCTTCTTCGATTTCTTTTAATTTATTGCTTTAGCTCTTTAATTTGCTTTGTTTTCAATATAGTCTTTTAATTATTTTTAATTATTTGCTTATTTTTAATTATTCCTTTTTAAAATTAATATTAAATATTATGTTTTAGATAGCTCTAGATATTATTTATTTTTCTATGTTACTTTCATATTTTTTATATTCATGCATATATTTTAAATTAGATGTTTATTTGTTTGCCATTATATGAATTATATTTTTAATTTGTAACCATTAATTATTTGTGATTCATCATTGTAATATTTGATATATGTATTGCTACTTTGCTTTGTATATTATCATTCCATTGTAATTTATTTGTAAAAAAAATCGAGTTTAATGTCGTTCAAGTTTTAAAAATCATTCCATTCAAAAGTTTTTAAAATAAGGCAATGTTTTGTATTTCGAAATCCGAAAGATCATGCCCTAACGTGTTGGGTTTCGGTTTTTCGTTTGACCAAATAACTGAATATCCTTTTAAGATTTCATTCGTGTTTTCTTAGTTCTATAATAAGGCAATGTTTCGTGTTTGGAAATCCGAGAGATCGTGCCCTACCGTGCTGGGTTTCGATTTTTCGTTTGACCAAATAATCGAATATCCTTTTAATATTTCATTCATGTTTTCTTAGTTCTAAAATAAGATAATGTTTCGTGTTTGGAAATCCGAGAGATCGTGCCCTAACGTGCTGGGTTTCGATTTTTCATTTGACCAAATAACTGAATATCCTTTTAAGATTTCATTCATGTTTTCTTAGTTCTAAAATAAGGCAATGTTTTGTGTTTGGAAAACCGAGTAATCATGCCCTAACGTGTTGGTTTTCGATTTTTCGTTTGACCAAATAACTAAATATCCTTTTAAGATTTCATTTGTGTTTTCTTAAATTAAAAGCAAGGAAATATTTCGTGTTTGGAAATTCGAGAAATCATGCCCTAACATTTTGGGTTTCGATTTTTCGTTTGATCCCCAAATAACGAAATACCCTTTCCAAATCTTAATGCATGAGTTTTGAGAATTTTGGGATGATCTAGAATTCGATGACTTAAATTGTTGCACCCTAACATGCTTGATGTGATATTTTATTCCTTCGGAACCAGAGAATCTTAATATTCAAACTCGAGTATCTTCAAATGGGTCAAAGAAGGTCGTAATTTTAAAATATTTTAAATTCTCGACATTAAGAAATTAATTAATCAATCAGGTACCAATTTTGGGCGTTGTGAGGGTATTAATCCTTCCTCGTACGTAACCAACTTCTGAATCCGTTTTCTTGAATTTCGTAGGCCAAAATGTTTTATAGGTGACTTGATCACACCTAAATAAAAAGGATTGGTGGCGACTCCATTTTCTTTTCAAAGTCGACCCCGTTTCCCAACAAAAGAAAAAAATGGTTTCGATAGCTTGACGACTCCACTGGGGACTATTTCAAAAGATAGTCAAGCCGTAAAATTGATTAATTTATGTCCTTTTGTCAAAATTGAAAATTTGATTTTGAAAAATTATGATCCAATTATTGCATTCATCCATATTGTTATGATTATTGTTGTTTGAGTCTTGTAGGATACTTTTGCATCATATGGCATGACCACTGGGTCACACCCTTTTAAGTGGGAGTGAGAAGCTACTCCTTCGTGAGGTTTTCACCTCCGTGCAGGATAGTAGACCACTTTCGAGATACATCCGTACCTATGTCTTCGTGAGATTTTCATCTCCGTGCAGCCATAGGGAAATGTGTCCCCCTGAACTGAACTCGGTCCGTATGAGCCTATAATGGGTGAGGATCGAGGAATCTCCTGGTTCAGATACCTCAACTTTAGAACTGAAACCGCATGTAAAAGACCCTAAGAGCTCGCCCTAGATAGTGCCGCGATAAACCATAGTAGTCATCCAAATAAGTGCTATATTTGTTTCTTTCTTGCTTTCTTTTACTTTGTATTAATGTTTCTCTTTTTTTTAGGTTATGATTGCATTTTATGTCATTTCATATTTGAAAGAGGGTCGTTACATGTTCAATTACTAAATTAGAGAGCGTGACATGGAGAGCGAATTTTTTAATAAAACAGAAGACAATACGGTTGTCCGTATATTTGTAGCCCGTTTCATGTAAAGAATTTTGCCCCCTAGTAAAGTTTTCTAAAGGAAATTGAGTCAGAACCGACACCTCTTTACATTCATTTCATGCATTCACATAACATTACATCACGTGCATTAGATTTCATGGGAAGACCTTGTTTGGTTGAAATTATTTCAGCATTAACCTGGACACCAACAAAACCAAACATCCGTACGGTACACGAACCAAGACGAAAGATATAGATCAGAGATTAGAAAGACTGGAACAACTCCAAAAGGAGATGCAAGATAAACTTCAACTGCAAATGCAAAAGCAACTTGCTAAGATCCAGTAAGATATGGTGTACCGAATGATGGAATCACAAAAGAGTATGATGACTCAATTGACTCAACTACTGGCGGGAGGAATACACAAAGGAAAGACCCCCATGGTTAACACTGGTGAAGGTAATGAGGAACCACTATATCCTCCAGGTTTTACCCTGACACATCCTGAGGTGTACCCACGAAAAACATCTATCACAATTAAACCTCAACAGTTTTAGGAGGGTATTTCGACACCGACAAACTTCCAAGCAGGATCAGGTTCTAACTTAGGGAATCACCCAATTAATGTTGTTATTCCCGACTTTGATGAGGTAGCAGAAAGGGAAAAGGCAATATCTGAATTGCCAAGACAGTTAGAGGATTGATGCACATGGCTAGAAGATAAATTCAGGGCCATAGAAAACACTGATAGGTAACATTGAATCGAAACTAAAGATCTGAGTTTGGTTTCAGATCTAATACTTCCCCACAAATCCAAGATGCTAGAATTTGAAAAATATAATGGGAGTAGTTGCCCCGAAGCTCACATAACCATGTTTTGCCGCCAAATGACTGGGTATGTTAACAATGACCAACTGCTAATACATTGCTTCCAAGACAGTTTGGTGGGACTAGCATCCAAATGGTATAATCAATTGAGCCGTACCAAAATTGGTTCTTGGAGAGATTTAGCATAGGCATTCATGAAGCAATACAGTCACGTAACAGACATGACCCCTGAAAGAATTACCTTGTAAAACATGGAGAAGAAACCAAACGAGAGTTTTCAGTAATATGCACAAAGTTGGAGAGAGGTTGCCATACAAGTCCAGCCACCTCTTCTAGAGAAAGAAACTACCATACTTTTATAAAAACCTTGAAAGCCCCATTTATTAATCATATGTTGGGGAGTGCCACGAAGAGTTTCTCGGACATAGTGATGTCTGGTGAAATGATCAAAAATGCTGTGAGAAGCGGTAAAATAGATGCAGGGGAAAGCACTAAAAGATCAGCCCCGAGAAAAAAAGAAAATAAAATAAACAATGTGGGAGCATACAGCACGGGCTACTCAAAGCAAATCACCATTGGCCCACCAAAGACGATGACCGCCAACCTTCAGACTCCTTCAAGGTAGGAATCTAACCAAAGGACGAGTACGAAAAAGCTCCAGTTCACTCCTATCCCAATGACATACCGAGAGCTATATTAGAACCTGTTTAACGCACACGTGGTGTTCCCTTTCTACCAAGCACCATTGCAGCCCCCGTACCCGAAATGGTGCGATGAAAATGCTCAATGTGACTACCATGCGGGAATTTTGGGGCATTCAATAGAAAATTGCACTGCCTTTAAGAAATTCGTGGAAAGACTTATTAAGATGGGCATTGTAAAATTTGATGATACACCAAGTGCTGATAATCCGCTACCAAATCACACTGATGGTGGAGTAAATGCGATTGAGGGAGAGACGGGGAGAAAAATCAAGGATGATATCATAGAAGTAAAAACTCTTTTGAGATGGGTTTGGAAAGAGATGGTAAAAAAGGGGCTGAGCATGCCAGATCCTGAAAGAAGTTATGAAAATTCGAGAAACTACTGTGAGTTTCATCAAGAAGAAGGGTATGAGATCCAACAATGTGCAGAACTTAGAGCCTTGGTACAAGGTCTGATGGACAATAAAGAGATCGATTTCTGTGAAGGAGTTAAAGAAAATGTTAAGGAAATGCTGGAAAATGTGCACATTAATGCCATACATGAATAAATCACTGAAAGGGGGACCTTGTTGGATATCTGCCCTTACGAACCTGGAAGTGTTCTAAATAATTAGACTGTAGAAAAAATTCCTGTAGTTTTTAGAGCTTACTCAGAGTAATGTTCCGAACACATTTGTTGGTTTTAGCCTAGAAGCAATAAGCATTCCTTTGTGAAATAGGCTTATGTCTAAACTTCATTATGAAATACATACTTGAGATCATTTTGAATAAAAATCTTCTCGTTCTTTTAGATTCTTTCATTGTTTTTTCCTTGGACCTTTGTTCTAAATCATTCTTTCATTTCACTCATAAACATACCGTGCAAATGATTATTCTCAAATTCATTCTTTGTATATTCTTCTGTACATACAACAGGTCCCTAGATATCAATGACATGAGTAACGCTAATACGGATTTTAAATCTCTTTTTGAGTAAGACATGTGTTTAGAGGGATCCCAGGACTTTGAAGATGACATAGACTGTGGCTTATCTCTAGACTTGTTAAGAATGGTAAAACAAGAGGAAAAGCAAACAAGAGGAAAAGCAAATTCTACCCCATGAAAAATATTGGAGATTATGACCTTGGAAGAGAGAAAGGTAGTGAAAATTGGAACATGCATAACTGAAGAGACGAAACGAGACCTCGTAGAATTACTTCAGGAGTTTAAAGATATCTTCGCATGGTCGTACCAAGATATGCCAGGGTTAAGCACTAACACCATTGTGCATCGTCTTCCCATAAAAGAGGATTGCAAGCCGGTTCAACAGAAGCTCCGGAGAATGAGGCCAGACATTGTGCTGAAATAAAGGAAGAAGTTAAAAAGCAATTTGACGCTGGATTTTTACAGGAAGTCAAATACCCAAAATGGGTAGCCAACATTGTGTCAGTCCATAAGAAAGATGGGAAGGTACGAATGTGTGTAGATTATAGAGACCTAAATAAGGCTAGCCTAAAGGATAATTTTCCATTGTCCCACATTGATACTCTGGTGGATAATACGATAGGCTATTTATTGTTTTCATTCATGGATGGGTTCTCGGAGTACAATAAGATAAAGATGCATCCTCAGGACATGGGAAAAACTACCTTCACAACCTTATGGGGTACGTTCTATTATAAAGTGATTCCATTTGGGCTGAAAAACGCGGGAGCTACATACCAAAGGGCCATGGTGACTTTGTTCCATGACTTGATGCATAAAGAAATAGAATTTTATGTGGACGACATGATTGCAAAGTCTAGAATAGAATAGGAACACATTCGAGTTTTGAGGAAACTGTTCCTGAGGTTGAGAAAATTCCAATTGAAACTCAATCCTATGAAATGTACTTTTGGAGCTAGATCTGGCAAATTATTGGGCTTCATAGTCAACGGGAAGGGAATCGAGATTGACTCAGACAAGGTCCAAGCTATACAAGAATTGCCTCCACCACGCACTCAAAAAGAAGTTTGAGGTTTCTTGGGAAGGTTAAATTACGTTGCTCGGTTCATTTCACAGTTAACCGAGAAATGTGATCCCATATTTTGTCTTCTGAAGAAACATAATCCTAGCGTGTGGGATGATGAATGGCAGAAAGCTTTCGATAGGGTCAAACAGTACTTGTCAAACCCTCTAGTATTGTCACCCCCATGCCCGGATAGGCCATTAATCCTATATTTGACAGTGTTTGATCACTCTATGGGATGTGTGCTGGGTCAACACGATGATTCGGGAAGAAAAGAAAAGGTGATATACTACCTCAGCAAGAAATACACTGAGTGTGAGATGAGATATTGGCCAATTGAGAAATTGTGTTGTACATTGATTTGGACGACTCAGAGATTGAGGCAATACATGTTGTACCACACGACCTGATTAATCTCAAAATTAGACCCCCTAAAGTACATGATGGAGTCAATTGCTTTAAATGGAAGGATGTCCATATGGCAAATCCTGCTTTCTGAATTCGACATCGTCTATATGAGTCAAAAAGCTGTGAAAGGGAGCACAATAGCAGACTTTCTAGCTAGCAGAGCTTTAGAGGATTATGAGCCATTGAATTTTGATTTCCCCAACGATGATTTAATGTATGTAGCAGCAGTGAAGGAAGACACCCTAAAGAATCATCTTTGGAAGCTAAATTTCGACAGACCAAAAAATGCTGTCGGTAATGAAATTGGGGCAATCTTAGTATCCCCAAATGGAAATCATTACCCATTCACTTGTAAATTGGATTTCGATTGTACAAATAATATGGCAGAATACGAAGTGTGTATCATGGGACTCCGGGCAGCCACAGAGTGCAGAATAAAAGTGCTAGAAGTATATGTAGACTCTGCACTAGTGAACTACCAACTAAAAGGCAAATGAGAGACAAGAGACCCAAAATTGATCAATTACCGAAGGATAGTTATGGAGTTAATTGAGGAGTTTGACGATATCACTTTTAGTTATCTCCCACGAGAAGAAAACCAGATGGCGGATGCTTTGGCCACTTTTGGCCTCCATGATCAAAATAAGCAAACAAGAGGACATGAAGCCTATTCAAATAAGTATCTACGAAGCCCCAGCACATTGTTACAATGTAGATGAAGGATAAATAGATGATCACCCCTAGTACCAAGATATACTGCGTTACATGAGAAATCATGAATATCCTGAACAAGCGACTGAGAATGATAAGAGGACGTTGAGAGACTAGCCTGTGACTATGTCCTAGACGGGGAAATCCTGTATAAAAGAAGAAAGGATCAGGTACTGTTGAGATGTGTCGAGCTATTGAAGCTAAGAAAATTCTGGTAGAAGTTCACGAGGGTGTTTGTGGAACGCATGCTAATGGTTTCACAATGGCTAGACAAATCATGAGATTTGGATACTATTGGTCTACTGTGTAAGGAGACTGCATCAATTATTCTAAAATATATCACAAATGACATATATATGGAGACAAAATTTATGTGCCTCCTTCACCTTTGCATGTCATGACTTCCACAATTGCCTTTCTCTATGTGGGGCATAGATGTCATCAGGCCGATCTCTCCAAAAGCTTCAAATGGGCATCGATTCATCTTTGTAGTTATCGGCTATTTTACCAAATGGGTATAAGTTGCTTCATATGCCAATGTTACCAAGTCGTCAGTCAACAGATTCTTAAAAAAAGAAATTATATGTCGGTATGGAATGCCTGAGAGGATCATATCTGACAATGCGTTAAATTTAAACAATAGCATGATTGCAGAGTTCTGCAGTCAATTCAAGATCAGGCACCACAATTCGTCACCATATCGCCCAAAAATGAAAGGTGCAGTGGAAATAGCCAATAAAAATATTAAGAAGATTGTGGGGAAAATGGCTGAAACCTATAAAGATTGGCACGAGAAGTTACCGTTTGCTCTCTATGCTTATCAAACATTAGTCAGGACCTCCACCGGGACAACTCCTTTCTCATTAGTTTATGGAATGAAGGCAGTGTTACCCATCGAAGTTGAAATTCCTTCCCTTCGAGTCTTGTCGGAGTTAAAGTTAGATGAAGCGGAATAGATCCAGTCCCGATATGATCAGTTGAACTTGATTGAGGAAAAGAGGCTAAGGGCTATCCGTTATGGTCAAATGTGAAACACCCCAAACCTGGCCCACGAGCCCTGACCGGATCTGGCATGCTTCTAGGAAAAACCCTTCGAATCTTATTTGAGACTTTGCTAAAATTTTTCATTTTTTTGAAAACAGTTGATTTGGGTTGGGCTCAAATTTTAAAACCCGTGTTGATTAGGTGTCAAAACATTTAATTTTAATACTTAAGAAAATTGACTTTTAACTTTAATTGGATAATAATCGTACCATACTAAGTAAATTAAAAGCATGCATAAACAATATTAATACTTTGTCCTTATTACATCAAATAAAACCCAAATAATTCAAAACTTAAATATAAATAGAACTAGTAAAATGAAATACCTCCGAGCTTCGCATGGCCACCATTGAGTTCCTGCCGATCCGGTCCATTACTGAGTGTCACCTGAAAAATAGTCCCACAAGGGGTGAGTCAAACAGACTCAATGTGTACAACCAACACAGAACTCAATTAATTCAGGCATGTCAAATCATGCATAGTAACATGTATATAATTAATGATGCAAACCCGAACCCAAGCCTAGATAACCATCCGCTACACATCACCCGTGCCAACCATCACACCGTGGGGACTACTAAGTCAACCCTCCATCCGCTACACACCATCGAAGGCAGTCGCTGCAGTCGACATGCTCATCGCCCTTATAAAATTCATGGCATGGCCACTAGATATATATATTCGTGACATAAGTCACCACCTTCATATATTGTGACATAAGTCACCACATTCAGATATTGGGGTATAAAACCACCAATTCACTTCCCCTTTTCATATCACCCATATGCCCCATGTCAAACATATCATGCAATATCATGCTTTCTTTCACATTCTTGTCATTTTTATCATACTCATAGTAGGAGTAGGAAAACGTACCTAAGTACTTCGTACCATTACATGGTACCTTAGCCACATCATAACATATCCTTGTAACATATTAATTAAAACATAACCGTCAATTAATTAAAGCTTAGTGTGGGGTACACACCTAATTTACTTAGCGCTTAATCGAGATCCCGAAAACCCGATCTAATGCTTTAGATCTTAGATCCTATATTCGGCCATTGTTAGACATATTAGCAAAATCTTATTCGGCCATATAACCAAATCCCGGAGGAAACATAATCGAAATCTTACCTTGCTTGTCGATTTGAGTACTTCTCAAATCCCGAAATCTTTGTGATACTTCTTTCTTGCAATCGGCTAACACTAAGTCACTTGATTTGGTTAGTTTCGGATTTTTGAATAAACATGAAATAGATCTAAAACATTAACTATTGCCTTGGCCGATTATTATGTCCACTTACCTTGTAGATTTAAATCCCGAAAACCTCAGCTTACTTCTGTCGATTTTCTCCCAAAAGCCAAAGTCACCTCAATTTTACCTACATTCGACCATCCTCCATTTATTCAATCAAACCGAAAATCACAATTAACTTAGCCCATATGGCATTCAGCCAAAAAGAAAAGAACAGAAAAGGGCCATTCGGCCACCTACTATTAACCACTCACCTTCGGCTTTTCCAAAATCGGCACTTCTAGCTATTGTAAAACAGGATTCGGCTTCTAGGGATAAAAAGGAGAAATTGATAGGAATAAACAATTGATTCGGGTTAGATCTTGATGAAAAGAAAGGAAGAAATCACAAACAAAAAAGAAATCCCGAAACTTACAGAATCACTAAGGAGCATGCGGCCTATGGTGCACCTTCGGGAAAACTAAACCACCCTTGCAGATTCGGTTTTCAAGGAGAGGAGAAACATTAGGGAGTTTCACTAAGAGAGAAAAAGTTTGAGAAAAGCAAAGAAAAAGATTTCGATGAGAAGGAAAAAGAAAACTAAAGGAAAAGATGGATATTTTGCTAAGAGTTTCGGCTACATATTCACCCCCCAAAGAGTTGGAGTTCCGGCCAACTCTGCTAGCTCCTGATAAGCTTTATCCTGCCTAATAGCTCAACCATTATCCATCCCTTTATGAGAGGCCCACCAAGGTCCAACTCTTCCCTCCTATTATCATCTTTTAAATCATAAAATAAAAGAAATAAACACTCCTAATTGTAGCTAGGTGCCGTCCAACTCCTTACCTTAGGAGTGTCGAATTTTTAACCCATTATTTTGGGCTTCATGCAGCCATACTAGGCCCAAGTCATCCTCCTAAGTGACGCCACCCTCATGCCCAATTTATCATTACTAAATTTTTGGGTCGCAAGCCCAACTTGCTACTAATTTAATAATCCAACATCAATTACTACTAACACTATTTATCAGCCACTTAACCCAGGTTTTAAAGTCCAAACCTGAGCCCAATTCACCCCTATGAAGCCTTAGTCTACTAACTTAGCCATGCAACACACCAAATGCTTAGACCCATAAAATCAAGATATTACAGTTCTACCCCCCTTAAAATAAATTTTGACCTCGAAATTTACCTGGTCCAAAAAGTTGAGGGTATTACTGCCGCATAGTATCCTCCGGCTCCCATGTCGCTTCTTCCGATCCACGGTTACGCCACAACACCTTGACCAAAGGGACCGACTTCCTCCGAAGCACCTTCACATCTCGTTCGTAATCAATCGGCTCTTCCTCATAAGATGATCCGTCTCAGCCCACCTCTTCAACCGAAACTACATGAGATGGATCCGATCGATATCAACGTAGCATGGAGACATGAAATACGTCGTGCATCTGCTTCAATTCTGGTGGCAACTCCAACTGGTATGCCACTGGTCCAACTCGCTTCATTACTCGATAAGGCCCTATAAACCTTGGACTTAGCTTCCCTTTTCAACCAAATCTCATCACCTTCTTCCAAGGCGAAACTTTAAGGAACACTTGATCTCCCACATCAAATTCTATTTCCTTTCGTTTGAGATCCGCGTACGACTTCTGTCTATCAGATGCCTCCTTTAATCGAGCTCGAGTTACACTAACCTTCTCTTCAGATTCAGCCACAATTTCTGGACCCAAAATTTGACATTCCCCTAATTCCGTCCAACATGTAGGAGTGCGACACTTCCGACCATATAGTGCTTCATACGGTGCCATCCGTATACTTGCCTGATAATTGTTATTGTATTCAAATTCCGCTAGAGGCAAATATTCTTCCCAACTTCCCCTGAAGTCTATCACACAGCCTCTTAGCATGTCCTCCAACACTTGTATTACTCGCTCTAGATTGACCGTCTGACTGTGGATGAAAGGCCATACTGAAGTCCAATTGGGTGCCTAAAGCCTGATGTAGGGCTTTCCAAAATCGAGACGTGAACCTCAAATCCCTATCCGAGATAATTGACATCGGTACTCCGTGCAACCTTACAATCTTCACCACATACAACTTTGCTAACTTTTGTAGGGAATAGACTACTCGCACTGGAATGAAATGTGCGGACTTTGTTAGCCGATCCACTATCACCCATACCGAGTCCTTCTTAGTAGGCGTAAGGGGAAGCCCACTAACGAAGTCCATGGTAATTCTCTCCCATTTCCACTGTGAAATTTGTATTGGTCAAGCAATCCGATGGAACTTGATGTTCAAATTTTAACTTCATCGACACGTTAGGCATTTCCCTACAAATTCGGTAACTTCCTCTTAAGACCAAAGCCACCAAAATTGTTCCTTAGATCTCAGACATTTTACTACCTCCGGATGCATAGCACAAGGGCTACTATGCAATTCTCAAGAATTCTTTACCTAAGCTCCTCGCCCTTCGGCATACAGACTTTTCCCTTGAAACACAATACTCCTTCATCGTTAATACCATAATTTTCCAACTCTCCATTCTGCACTTGTCTCAGCTTAGCACTCAGATCCTCATCCACCAACTGTCCCTCTTTCACCTCATTCAGCCATGTCGGCTTAACTTGCAACTCTGCCAGCAAACTTCCATCATCATACAAACTCAAATGCGCAAGCATCGCCCTTAGATCCGACACCACCTTCCGACTTAAGGCGTCCGCCACTACATTTGCCTTGCCCGGGTGATACTCTATTGAATAATCATAGTCCTTCAATAGTTCCACCCACCTTCGCTGTCTCAGATTCAGCTCTTTCTGAGTCAGCAGATACTTAAGGCTCTTGTGGTCTGTGTAGATTACCGACTTTTCTCCATAGAGATAGTGCCTCCACACCTTAAGAGCAAAGACCACTTTCGCTAGTTCTAAATCATGCGTTGGGTAGTTAACCTCATGTGGCCTTAGTTCTCGAGACGCATAAGTAACTACCTTCCCATCTTGCATAAGGACACCTCCCAATCCTGCATGGGAAGCATCACAATACACCACAAAATCCTTCCCTGCCTCAGGCTAAATCAAAACTGGAGCTTCAATCAAGACCTCTTAAGCTTCTCAAAGCTCTCCTGTTGCTTATCAGTCCATACGAAAGGTACCTCCATCCTTAATAGCTTTGTCAAGGGTGCGGCTATCGACGAGAACCCTTCCACAAACCTTTTATAATAGCCTGCCAATCCTAAGAAACTCCGAACTTCTACCACAGACTTAGGGGGTTTCCAATCCAAAACTGCGTCAATCTTCCGAGGATCCACCCTTATTCCTTCAGCAGATACCACATGTCCTAAAAAAGTAACCTCCTTAAGCCAAAATTCACACTTGTTGAATTTGGCGTAGAGCTTCTTCTCCCTCAACACTTGCAACACAACTCGGAGATGCTCATCATGTTCTTCCTCAGACTTCGAATACACCAAAATATCGTCTATGAACACAACAACAAATCGATCTAGATAGGGTTGGAAAACCTGGTTCATCATGTCTATAAACACGGCTGGGGCATTCATCAATCCAAAGGGCATTACTACGAACTCAAAATGCCCATATCTTGTCCGAAAAGTCGTCTTATGGATATCTACCTCCTTCACCTTAAGTTGATGATATCCGGACCTCAGATCTATCTTTGAGAAAATCGCGGCCCCCTTAAGCTGATCGAACAAGTCGTCAATCCTTGGCAAATGGTACTTGTTCTTAATGGTCAGCTTGTTCAACTGACGATAATCTATGCACATGCGCATAGTTCCGTCCTTCTTTTTCATAAACAAGACCAGTGCTCCCCATGGAGACACACTGGGTCAAATAAACCCATGGTCTAGCAACTCTTGAATTTAAGCCTTGAGCTCAACCAACTCCTTTGGTGCCATTCTGTATGGGGCAATTGACACAGGAGCTGTACCCGGCAGCAAGTCAATTACAAACTCCACCTCCTTGTCCGGGGGTATTCCGGGTAATTCCTCTAGAAAGACATCCACAGACTTCCTTACAGTTCTAACTCCACTAACTCCTCCTTCGCTTGTATCCAAAGCACAAATGAAGGCCAAAAATGCCTTACACCCCTTCCGAACCAACTTATCAGCTTTTAGGGCTGAAACTACATTAGACAAGTAGTTTCTTCTTTCCCATATCATAACTATCACCTCATCCTCTGAGGTCTTTAACTCCATTCGCTTATTGCACAATCCAATACATGTTCGATGCTCCACTAGCCACCCATACCAAGTATAAGATCAAATTTCAAGGGTAATTCTATTAAGTCGGAAGAAATACCGCTCCCTAAAGCTCCAAAGGCACACTCCGAAACATCTTATTCACCACTACAGTTTGGCCTAATGGGCTTACTACACCATCTCCCTATCGATAGTTCGAGGCTATCCCTAGAGTTTCAACTACTCTACATGCAACATAAAATGGGTCGAGCCCACATCAATCAAAGCAACATAAGGTTTGTCAAAAATAAGGAACGTTCCGGTTATGACGTCCGGTGCATCTCCGTCTTCCCTCCGGTGAACCGTATAAACCAAACCCGACTGCCTGGCCTCCGTGTTACCAATACCTCAGCCCGGTGTTCCTCGTCCTCTACCAGAACCATTACCTCTCGCCAATGACCACGTCCTCATGGTGGTCATTGCCCTCCTCTTCCAGCTTGGCTAGAACCTTGACTTACTGGTCGTCCCCTTTTAGTTCTCATTGGGCAATCCTTAAACATATGGTCCTTGGACCCACACTTAAAACATCCTCCCGTCTTTTTCCAACACTCACCCAAGTGCTTTTTTCCGCACTGATCACAAGCACGACATCGCCTCCCAAGCAGCTTTGTCGACCTCACGCCCATCAACTCTAGGCCTCTTTTGCTCATTCCTAGATGGCCTTGATGATACAAATCCTCTTTTCTGCCTATTCCGATCGTTGTTTCGCCTTACGAATCCTTAATTCCCGGCTACCTTAGCCTTCTCCACCAACACAAAGAACTCCCGCTTCATGGAGCTATCAAGAACCTCAGATCATCCCTTAGTCCGTCCTCAAACCGGACACACCGCTCATGCTCGAGACACTATCCTCGAGCATAATGGCTCAAATTTTAGAATTCAACAGATTTCACCACGGACTTGTTCCCTTGAACCACCCTTAAATGCCTTCCTCTCGCAAGATCAATATAATGAGTGCCAACATACTTCTTCTGGTATGCCGCCTTAGCATACTCCCAAGTGAGTTCCTCAACTGTAGCACCATCCCGAACCGTGAGCCACCATTGATATGACTCATCGCGAAGAAGCGACACCAACCCTTTCAACTTTTCCTCATTAGTTAAATCAAGCTCATCCATAATCCGCTCAGTCGCCTCCAACCAATACTCAGCGGTACTGGGTGCCACACCTGATACACCACGAAACACCTCAGCTCCATTGGCTCGAAGTCGCTCAGGTACCGACTTTCGAGCTCCCATGCCTCCACCCACTCCAGCCACGCTTTCTAAAACCTGCAGCATCGCCTGTGACACTGCGTCATCCCCCGTCTGATCCTGATATTCCACATCAGCGGCTGGTGGTGGTGGTGGCATTTCATTCTCAGATCCTTGACCCGATCTAATGTGTTCGACACGGTCATCCGCCTCTTTCACGGCCACGCACGCTATGCACCACGCCCCTAGAATTCATACTTTTGCTTTATGCTTATCCGATTAAAGAGTTTTATGAATTAGTTTGGTTCCACCGATTTATCACGAACAGCTTTATGTTTAATAGTTCTAGGAGGTAGTTCTTTCGATTCATACACATACAGTCTCACATCATTCATTTAGTCACACACATGGACTTGCGTCCATTACAGAGAAATGTTGTAATTGTCGTTGTTTGTTGTTTTCCACTACCCACATGTATTTCCGTAATTTTGTCCTACAGGGGTATTTTGGAAAATTTTCAAATTAGGGTATTTGAAAATGTTGCAAAATAGAGTTTGTTGATATTTTACAAAAATTAAAATCCTTGCTGGAAAAATTTCAAGGGTGAAATAATAATTTTATACACTAGGGGTATTTTTTGTAATTTTACAAGCCAAGGTCATTTCGATAATTTTTTCGCAAAATATGGTTCCTGGTGACTTTCCAAAATAAGGGTATTGTTAAAGATTTCTAAATTGAGGGTACTTCAGTAATTTTCCTTACTGAAGGTATTTTGGTCATTTTGCAAATCAGGGGTAATTTCGTAATTTTTCCAAATCAGGGTGTCTTATTATAAAGTAGGGTGTTTGGATATTTGTAAGGTAAGAGAATCTTGATAAAAACTGTGGTAATATGGAAATTTTATAAACCAAGAGCATTTTAGTAATTTTTCCAACCAGGGATATTTGAGTAAATTGAGATTATTTTAGAAAAATTTTTCAAAATAGTTTTCCTATACATCAGAGGGGTTTTTTTCAAAATAGTTTTCCTATACATCAGAGGGGTAATTTGATGATTTTAAAACTAGGATTTTTTTTTTGTGGAAATATGGCTAGTCTCTTTCGGGTTTTAGTTATTGGGTTTAGCCTGTGGCTGAGTCCTCTTGGTTAGGGTGAACCATTACTACGCACTAGGTAGGATTCAAGTGGGTAGGAGGTGAGTCACTAGGACTACTTAAATACCAAGCTCCCACTGAAACCAATCCTAGACATGCACACAATGGTTGCCACACCCTAGCTCAGCGACTTAGTCACAGGTTTGTTTAGTTAGGCATTAAAGTTTTATGTATTTGTTGGGGTAAACTAGTCCTATAGTTCAAGTACTTATCTTACTAATCTACGTTCCATTTCTACCCTTTTACAAATCATACAATAATTCACACAATAGATAGGGGTACTTACCTGGTGGACTTCGGGCCGGAGACTCAGGTGCCATGCTGCTCATTTCTTAGAAAAATCCAATTTCAAAAGACAGAAGACGTTTTGGGCCCTAAAAGCCCTCAAGGTTGAGTTTTGAACCAGGCTCTGATACCAAAATGAAACACCCCAAACCCGACCCACGAGCCCTGACCGGATCTGGCATGCTTCTAGGAAAAACCATTTGAATCTTATTTGAGACTTTGCTAAAATTTTTCATGTTTTTTAAAACAGTTGATTTGGGTTGGGCTCAAATTTTAAAACCCGTGTTGATTAGGTGTCAAAACATTTAATTTTAATACTTAAGAAAAATTGACTTTTAACTTTAATTGGATAATAATCGTACCATACTAAGTAAATTAAAAGCATGCATAAACAATATTAATACTTTGGCCTTATTACATCAAATAAAAACCCGAAATAATTCAAAACTTAAATATAAATAGAACTAGTAAAAATGAAACAGTCTCTGAGCTTCGCATGGCCACCACTGAGCTCCTGCCGATCCGGTCCATTACTAAGTGTCACCTGAAAAATAGTCCCACAAGGGGTGAGTCAAACAGACTCAATGTGTACAACCAACACAGAACTCAATTAATTCAGGCATGTCAAATCATGCGTAGTAACATGTATATAATTAATGATGCAAACTCGAACCCAAGCCTAGATAACCATCCACTACACATCACCCGTACCAACCATCACACCGTGGAGACTACTAAGTCAACCCTCCATCCGCTACACACCATCGAAGGCAGTCGCTGCAGTCGACGCGCTCATCGCCCTTATAAAATTCGTGGCATGGCCACCAGATATATATATTCGTGACATAAGTCACCACATTCATATATTGTGACATAAGTCACCACATTCATATATTGTGACATAAGTCACCACATTCGGATATTGTGACATAAGTCACCACATTCAAATATTGGGGTATAAAACCACCAATTCACTTTCCCTTTTCATATCACCCGTATGCCCCATGTCAAACATATCATGCAATATCATGCTTTATTTCACATTCTTGTCATTTTTATCATACTCATAGTAGGAGTAGGAAAACGTACCTAAGTACTTCGTACCATTACATGGTACCTTAGCCACATCATAACATATTCTTGTAACATATTAATTAAAACATAACCGTCAATTAATTAAAGCTTAGTGTAGGGTACACACCTGATGTACTTAGCGCTTAATCGAGATCCCAAAAACCAAATCTAATGCTTTAGATCTTAGATCCTATATTCAGCCATTGTTAGACATATTAGCAAAATCTTATTCGGCCATATAACCAAATCCCGGAGGAAACATAATCGAAATCTTACATTGCTTGCCGATTTGAGTACTTCTCAATTCCCGAAAACTTTGTGATACTTCTTTCTTGCAATCGACTAACACTAAGTCACTTGATTTGGTTAGTTTCGGCTTTTTGAATAAACATGAGATAGATCTAAAACATTAACTATTGCCTTAGCTGATTATTATGTCCACTTACCTTGTAGATTTAAATCCCGAAAACCTCAGCTTACTTCTGTCGATTTTCTCCCAAAAGCCAAAGTCACCTCAATTTTACCTACATTCGGCCATCCTCCATTTATTCAATCAAACCGAAAATCACAATTAACTTAGCCCATATGGCATTCGGCCAAAAAGAAAAGAACAGAAAAGGGCCATTCGGCTACCTACCATCAACCACTCACCTTCGGCTTTTCCAAAATCGGCACTTCTAGCTATTGTAAAACAGGATTCGGCTTCTAGGGATAAAGAGGAGAAATTGATAGGCATAAACAATTGATTCAAGTTAGATCTTGATGAAAAGAAAGGAAGAAATCGCAAAGGAAAAGAAATCTCGAAACTTACAGAATCACTAAGGAGCATGCGGCCTATGGTGCACCTTCGGGAAAACTGAACCACCCTTGTAGATTTGGTTATGAAGGATGATGATAGGAACGAGGAGTATGCGGCTTTCAGAGGGTTTTCAAAGGGAGGAGAAGCACTAGGGAGTTTCGGCTAAGAGAGAAAAAGTTTGAGAAAAGCAAAGAAAAAGATTTCGATGAGAAGGAAAAAAAAACTAAAGGAAAAGATGGATATTTTGCTAAGAGTTTCGGCTACATACTCACCCCCCAAAGAGTTGGAGTTCCGGCCAACTCTGCTAGCTCCTGATAAGCTTTATCCTGCCTAATAGCTCAACCATTATCCATCCCTTTATGAGAGACCCACCAAGCTCCAACTCTTCCCTCCTATTATTATCTTTTAAATCATAAAATAAAAGAAATAAACACTCCTAATTGTAGCTAGGTGCCGTCCAACTCCTTACCTTAGGAGTGCCAAATTTTTAACCCATTATTTTGGGCTTCATGTGGCCATACTAGGCCCAAGTCATCCTCCTAAGTGATGCCACCCTCATGCCCAATTTATCATTACTAAATTTTTGGGTCGCAAGCCCAACTTGCTACTAATATAATAATCCAACATCAATTACTACTAACACTATTTATCAGCCACTTAACCCAAGTTTTAAAGTCCAAAACTGAGCCCAATTCACCCCTACGAAGCCTTAGTCTACTAACTTAGCCATGCAACACACCGAATGCTTAGACCCACAAAATCAGGATATTACAAAATGTACTAAAAGCGATGATGTGAGCTTATGACAAAAATGTTCACCCAAGAGAATTTCACGAGGGGTACTTAGTTTTGAAAAAGATCTTTCCCATACAAAAAGATTTTAAAGGAAAGTGGATGCCGAATTGGGAAGGACCTTATGTGGTAAAAAAGGCTTTCTCAAGAGGAGCACTGATCTTGGTCAAAATGGATGGGAAAAACTTGCCTAATCCTATAAATTTGGATTCAGTTAAGAAGTATTATACTTGAAGAGGAAAAGAGGCCAAAGTAACAACCCGCAAAGGGCGTTTTGAGACTTTCTTCAAAAAAAAAGAAAAAAAATGAAAAACAGAGAGGCCAAGGTGAAAACCTGCAGAGGGCGCCTTGAGACCAAAGGGGTTTTGAGTCAAAAATCCAAAAAGGGTGGCTCAAATTGTGATCACAGTATAATGGGGCATGCGGTGGTCTTACTATACCTGAATTAAGAGGATGGAGAGATGTTACGTCTTGGGGCATCAACAGAGTACTCTTGATCTCTTAAACACATATTAAGCTTAAATTTATCTTCAGAAAGTCCGTACAGAGGAGCTCAGGCTGTGATATCTGGGGCACCTATCTTTTCCTTCATCATTTCATATTCTAGCAATGTTTGCTTTTTTTAATTAACTTATTCTTGTTAGATTTTGTTTCTGATAAATTCCATTATTATGATCACTTTCAAGCATTTTGTATTGAAATAATGATTAATGGACTAATAACACTTTCATAAAAGGAGTTTTTGTATATTACTCTAAAAACTTCTAAATAATACGAGAACCTGAAACAGGACTTTTATTTAGAACTCACCAAGCCTAAGGGTTGGAAATATTTGAGAAGGAAACTCTAAACAGTGACCATTTCTTCAGAATTTCTGTCAAAAATGTCAGTGGAACAAGAGGACAGGATATTACGTCAGTGATACAACCTGGAGGAACAACGAGCAATGACAACCCTAAGCATTTAAAAAGGGGATCATTCTCATGAAATTCTGCATCCATGCAAGACACACTTAGTTAGGAGCATTCGATTCATTCTGACCATTGCATCCTAATCATTGTAAGAAATTATTCTCATGACATTCTGCATTCATAAAAATGTCATCCATAATACATTTAGTTAGGAGCATTAGATTCATTCTGATCATTTCATCCTAACCATTTTTTGCATAAGCATAAACACATAAAACCGATTTTACAAGATAGGTCCCCCAGAGGATGGGGTCGCAACATCGGTGAATTAGCAAATCTTGTCTTCTTGAGATTGCAGTGAAGCAGATCGAAGATACCAATCTGACATCCCTAAGTTTGCAATGGAGCAGATTAAAGACATCAGATCTTGTCTCCCTGAGTTTGTAGTGGAGCAGATTGAAGATAGCAAATCTAGCATTCCTGAAGTTGCAGGAAGCAGATCGAAGACATCAGATCTTGTCTCATTGAGTTTACAGTGGAGCAGATTGAAGATAGCCGATTTGGCATTCCTGAAGTTGTAGGAAGTAGATCGAAGACATCAGATCTTGTCTCCCTGAGTTTGTAGTGGAGCAGATTGAAGATAGCAGATCTGGCATTCCTGAAGTTACAGGAAGTAGATCGAAGACATCATATCTTATCTTCTTGAGACATGCAGTGAAGCAGATCAAAGATACTAGTTTGGCATCCCTGAGTTTGCAGTGGAACAGACTAAAAATAGTAAATCTCGCCTTCCTGAAGTTACAGTGAAGTAAATTGAAGATATTAACCTATCTCCCTGAAGTTGCAGTGGAGCAAGCTAAAGATAGCGAATCTTATTTCCCTGAAGTTGTAGTTGAACAAATTGAAGCTGTAAATTACAGATCTTATCTCTCTGAAGTTGCAGTAGAGCAGATCAAAATGAACCTTATCTCCCTAAAGTTGCAGTGGAACAGTAGAGCGAAGAAGATTGAAGCCATTAACCCTATCTTCCTAAAGTTGTAGTGGAGCAAATCAAAGATAGCAAGTCTTATTTCCCTGGTGTTACAGTGGAACAGATTAAAGCTACAGATTTCGACAGATTTTATACCCCTGAAGTTGCAGTAGGGCAGATTGAAGCCACAAGTCTTATTTCCCTGAAGTTGCAGTGGAAAATATTAAAGTTACACATCCTATTCCTCTGAAGTTGTAGTAGATCAGATTTAGTAAATTTTATCTCCCCGAAGTTGTGGCGAAGCAGATTGAAGCTACAAGTTTGGGATCGAACTGCTAGTTCTCAAGCCCCTGAATATGTAGTGGGATGGAATGAAGCTACTCGAGGAAGAAAGGCCCCGAAAGAAGTCAAAGATTCAAAGGCCAGGCTAAAATGGTCCTCTTTGAAGTCTTTTCTCCATTCTCGTTACATGACAACGAGCAAAAAGGGGTAGCTGTAAGAGTCCATTTTCGCTCGGGCCCAACTAACTACTTTAAACCAAAAACAAAACTAAAGATTAAAACCAAATAACCCAGAATAATAGTCCAATAATAAAGTCCATTTTTAGTCTGTCCATAATACAAAATGGCAGGCCTAAAAAAAAAAACACTACCCAATTAACACAATTACAGACCCAAAGTCCTTGGGCCCAAATGGCCTAAAGCTTCAACAATTCTAGAAACCCTAGAGGGTTCTAGAATCAGCCAGTGCCACAGCTCTTCCCACACGTGCACCGCGTGTGTTCAACCACGTCACATCCATGAGTGGCCTCGCCTCCGTACGACGGTTACCTGTGAAAAAGGAAGCCAAAATAGTAGCACATAGCACAGCAAATAACAACACAGTAAAGATATATTGGATTTTTTTCATTTTTCGGATATTCGGCTATAAAAGCTGAAAGAGAAATCATTGTAAAGGGTTAAGATTTTTACAATATACACAATACGAATACAGAGAACAGAAAACTCAGCAAAGTTCTATTATTTTATTCTTTTCTTTACATATTTTTTCTCTTCTTTGCGAAACTGTCATTGCATATATATAAATATTTTTATTTTGTTTCAAACTATATATATATACAACTATTAAAGTATAAAAAAAGAGAGAAGAAGATTACCTTTTTGAGTTCGATCACTGTGGCGCAATAAGTCGACTACGACGATCTGGCATGACGGAGTGAGTGGGTTCAAAACCCTAGCAGAAAAAAAACCTTCCCCTCTTTTTTTTTTTAAAAAAAAAATAAGGGGCAGAAACCTTCCCCTCTCTTTTTTTTAAAAAAAAATAAGGGGCAGAAATGAATTTTTAGCAAAATTTTTTTCCTTTTATAGGCCCTTGGAACGACGTCACTTTAGGCCTGTCTAAGTGGCCTCAAAACGGCGCCGTTTGCTCCTATAACTTGCGTTTTGACCTGACCCAGGGGAACAATCCACGTGTTTTATGATAATGGGTTATTTTCTATTTAAGTCCTTACGCTTTTAATTCGTTATGAAATTAAGTTTTATTTTATTTTAGTTTTACCCAGTAATTTAGCACAGTTTTAATTTAGCCCCTATTTAAATGTTGCGTTCAATAACTCGGGTCAATTACGCTTTTAGTCCCTTTTAATTCACACGCATTATATTTTAGTCCTTATTTGATTTCTTTTTATTTTTTGCTTTTGCTCTTTAATTTTCTTTGTTTTCAATATAGTCTTTTAATTAATTTTTAATTATTTGCTTATTTTTAATTTTTTCCTTTTAAAATTAATATTAAATATTTTGTTTTAGATAGCTCTAGATATTATTTATTTTTCCATGTTACTTTCACAAATTTTTATATTCATACATATATTTTAAATTAGATGTTTATTTGTTTGCCATTATATGGATTATATTTTTAATTTGTAACCATTAATTATTTGTGATTCATCATTGTAATATTTGGTATATGTATTGCTACTTTGCTTTGTATATTATCATTCCATTGTCATTTATTTGTTAAAAAATCGAGTTTAATTTTGTTCAAGCTTTAAAATCATTCCATTCAAAGGTTTTTAAAATAAGGCAATGTTTCGTATTTGGAAATCCGAGAGATCGTGCCCTAATGTGCTGGGTTTCGGTTTTTCATTTGACCAAATAACCGAATATCCTTTTAAGATTTCATTCGTGTTTTCTTAGTTCTAAAATAAAGTAATGTTTCATGTTTGAAAATCCAAGAGATCATGCCCTAACGTGTTGGGTTTTGATTTTTCGTTTGACCAAATAACTGAATATCCTTTTAAGATTTTATTTTTGTTTTCTTAAATTAAAAGCAAGGCAATATTTCGTGTTTGGAAATTCGAGAGATCTTGCCCTAACTTGCTGGGTTTCAATTTTCCGTTTGATCCCAAATAACGAAATACCTTTTTCAAATCTCAATGCATGAGTTTTGAGAATTTTGGGATGATCTAGAATTCGAAGACTTAAATTGTTGCATCCTAACGTGCTGGATGTGATATTTTATTCCTTCGGAACCAGAGAATCTTAATATTCAAACTCGAGTATCTTCAAATGGTTCAAAGAAGGTCGTAATTTTAAAATCTTTTAGATTCTCGACATTAGGACATTAATTAATTAATTAGGTGTCAATTTTGGGTGTTGTGAGGGTGCTAATCCTTCCTCGTACGTAACCGACTTCCAAACCCGTTTTCTTGAATTTTGTAGGCCAAAATGTTTTATAGGTGATCCGATCACACCTAAATAAAAAGGATTGGTGGCGACTCCATTTTCTTTTCAAAGTCGACCCCGTTTCCCCACAACAGAAAAAAATGGTTTCGACAATCACCAAATCATCCACAAAGAACAGATGTGGGATTGCTGGACCTATTCTTGATAGATGAATTGATTTCCATCTTCCGAGATCAATTTCCGGCCGAATAATATGTCCCAGCCATTCCATGCTGAGCACAAAAAGATAAGGCGATAAAGGGAATCCCTGACGAATATCTCTAACCGGTTTAAACTTCTGAGTGGGAAAGCCATTCCAGAGGATTTGCATAGAGGAAGAAGAAAATTTAAACACATAAATACATCAAATATAACGATACTAAATTCACTACAATTATTTATCATGATTTTATCATCAATTGTGAGTTAATGTACAGTTGACTTGTAACATCAACTCAATTAATAACATTGTAATATATACAACTCATGGAGATAACAAAATATACATATTAAAATAAAAATGAATATAATACATTAAAATGAAGTTTTGGTTGAGTAGTAAATTAAAGTTTTAATAAACTAATTGGTATGAGTTCAAATCTCACCATATACACATTTTATTGATTTTTGTTAAAATGAAAAGACTAAAATATTTAATAAAATATTTAATAATAGTATAGATAATAGTAAAACATTAAAATATTAAAAATGTAATTACTTGCATAATTTTTTACGATTCAAATATTTTATTTTATTTTCAACAATAACACTAAATTAATTTAATATAAAAAATTGTGATGTGTCAAGAACTAAATTTATTCTATTATCACAAAAATAACTATATCACGTAGAAAAACTTCCTTAAATATAGTCTACCTTTTAAGATAGTATATATATATATATATATATATATGATTTAGATACTTTCTCTAAAACCACATTATTCAATAAGGAGGGCTCGTCCTAGACATTTCTCAACTTTTTTATTTTAAATATTATTATTTGATTATTTTAAATAAGCTTAATTTATGATTTAACCCTTAAAATATATTCATTTTAATTTTGGTATTTAATTTTTTTATTCCAACTTGGTACAAAAATATCAATTTCCTCTATTTTTAGTCCATTTTGTAACGACCTTTAAAAATAATTTGTTAGGCCACTTTGGCCAATGGAAAAGTGGCACGTGACTTATTTTAGGCTAATGAAAAAAGCCACGTGACAATTAGAAGTATTTAAAATAAAATATTAAATTTAAATAAAAATTATAATATTAAATATTAAAATATTAAAAAATACTATTGTCTTTGACTTGTTGTTAACTGACCATTGACCGACGTTGACCTAGCATGTGTGTAACAGTCCGTTTTTAGTCAAATCAGAATAGTGGTTTTGGGACCACAAATCTGAGGTCAAGATAATTATTTTATTATTATTTTAATGTTTACATGATGATAATATGATTGTGTGAAAATTTTGTTAATCGTTTAAATGCTCAATTTGATAAAAATGACTAAATCGCAGAAAGTGTAAAACTTGAGTTCTATCACCTAAAGGTGTCTAATAGCTATAGAACCTTAAAGTGGAGGCCCTTATGTAGTAAATAAACCATTTTTATTTGAGTGGACAAAGATGGACACTTAATTATGTGATTTTAATGTTAATAGCCAAGGTTAGTTTAGTAAATCAATAAATAAGTTAAGTAAAAATAATAAAAACAAAACATCATCTTTTTTGTTCATCTTCATAACAAAAAAATAAAAAGGAAAAATAGGTTTTGGGAGCTTGGAAATTTTGGCTAGAAGAATCCTTGCATGTAAGTCATTTTTGACTCAGTTTTTATTTATTTCTATGTTTTTAAGATCGTTGCAGCTTAATCTAGCTAGCCCAGGGACTAATTTACAAAACTGCTAAAGGTTTAGGTATTTCCATTGATGAATATATGTGTATTTTGATGTTTAATGATAGAAAATGTATGGTTGTTGCTAGACAAACAATATTTGTTAAGTGATTTTTAGTAAAATGTCCAAATAGGGATTTAATTGTGAAATGTGTAAAATTCATGGTTAATTTGTGAAATAAATAAAAATATGGGCTACTAGGGACTTAATTGAAAATCAGCTAGCATGGGTATAGGTTGAATCGCATGAAATTGAATTTTTATGAGATAATGACTAAATTGTAAAAAAAGTTGAAATATTAGGGGCAAAAGTGTAAAGTTACCTTAACGTGTATTTTGGACTAAATTGAATAGAGTGATGATTAATTAAGATAATTTTGATTACATATAGATAAAAAAAAGTGAAATTTGGATTTAGATCGGGGGAAAAACAAAGTATCGGATTAATCGACTTATTTCACTATTTTTGCATTCGAGGTAAGTTCGTATGGAATAAGCATTATTATAATTGTGTTTTAAATGCTTTAATATTGCATAAATTGTGAATACAACCTTGTGGATATATTTGACGACGATTCGTCAAGTGTGAAATCCCGGTTGAACCTTAGGAATAGATTAAGATACAAATGACATGTCATTAGGGGTTATGTGATTGGGTGCTGGTCCGTAGTTCTACCAGTGGCTGAGATATCTCGCATGTGTTGCGAATTCTCGTCAGCTTGTGTGAGCAGCACCGTATAGCTTCGTCATGATCGTCAGCTTGTGTGAGCGAACCCGTTGATAGCTCACGAGTGAGCATTATATGTGATATGGGATTAAGATAGCCTCGGCTATATATGTGGCACTTAGTGTGCGAGATTCCTGGGTATCCGATAGTATTCCGAATGGTTCAATGGGTATATCAAAGATATGGATGAGAATGAGATCAATACGAGCTTGTACAAGTATGTACGTGAACTATACGATCATTGAATCGAAGAATTTGATGGAAATTGTGCTTAATCTTGGATTGAATACATATGTTAAGTTATGCTTCAAATTTGAATTGTATTATATGATGTTTGTGTTATTGACTTGTTGGCTGGTAAGTTTTACTTATTCAGCATACGAGCTTACTAAGCTTTATAACTTACTTTGTTTATTTTTCATGTTTTATAGTGTTCTCAAAGCTAGCTTGGATTTGGAAATCGTTGAAGACCTCTTCACACTATCAAGCTTCTATTTCGGTACTTTTGAATCTATATTTTTTGTATATGGCATGTATAGAAAGTATGGTTATTTGGGTTATGGTTTGGTAATAAATTTATTCATTTGAAATGGCTTGTAAATATCAGGTGTTTGGTTTGTATATAGCCATGAGAGTTGGCTTATTTTTGTTGATTTGGGTGTGTATATATATGTGCAAATGGCCTACGTCTTGTGTTGATAATTGCTATGTCAATGCTTGTGGTGAATGATTGATATTAGAGAAATTATATCCTTGTGAGATTAGGCTAAATGATGTAAAATTTGAAGTTTTCATATTGATGATTTAAGAATGTGAAATTTTGGATTGAGATTGAATGATATATTGTGGTATTTGTGTGACTTGTAGTTGTTGATATTGAAATGGTATGATTTATGCTTGGTTGAGGTGGATTGAATGCATATTTATGCCATGTTTGTGTGCCAATTGGGTTGGTTTAAGTGTGAACAAATTTGGGTGGCAAAACGGCTTGGTAAATATCCTATTTTTTCCACACGAGCAGAGACATGGGCGTGTGTCTCAGCCTTGTGTTACACACAGTCATGTTACATGGCTATGTGTCCCCTGGTGTTGGATTAAAAATTAAGTTAGTATGCTCCACACGGTCTAGGACACGAGCGTGTGACTTGGCCATGTGGCATAAGTCAGTATACCCTACAATTTTGACATGGGCTAGCATAAGGCCTGGTACATGGGCGTGTGAGGCCATTTCGAAAGGCACACGGGCTAGACAAACGGACGTGTGGTCGGTCGTGTGACCCAAGTCAGAGGGTTACACGGGGTCAGACACAGGCTGGGACACGACCATGTAATCCCATTTTTACTGTCCACACAGCTTGTGACACAAGCGTGTCTTTAGCCGTGTGAGACACATGGCCGGGCCACACGGACGTGTGTCCCCTGTATTTTGCAAAAATTTTCTATGTGTTCCAAAACTTTTCTGAGTTATCGATTCAGTCTTGAACCACTCTAGATGCATGTTTAGGGCCTCATAGGCTCGTATTAGGGACAATGTAAATAATTTTGAATGATGTTTACATGAAATATAAATATGTACATTTTTTAAATAAGTTTGGTAATGCTCTGTAACCCTGTTCTAGTGTCGAATACGGGTTAGGGATGTTAGATTTATTGGTATCAAAGCTACAATTTAGTCGATTCTAGGACTAACGTAGCATATGTAATTTTCTAGCTATACATGCCATATATATAACCTGTGATATTGTGATATCTCCTGGTAGTTTTAAATAGTGTTTTCATATAGTAAACGGATCCCACTCGAGCTGTAGCTGATGATGTTGAAAGTAATGTGCCAGCCTCCATTCACGGAGTAACGCAATATGAGTCGAGACCCGTATCGGGTAGCTAGGGAGGAAAGGCTAAGGAAGCCTTCTTCCAAATGATGAACGAGTGGTTTACGGAGTTTGTTTGAACAAATCCTACTGTTGAACGACCCCCACCCTCACCTAATCCCCAACTGGTTCCCGTAACTCCTCAAGGTGTGGAACTTTTACGATTGAATAAGCCGCCAGTTGATAAAATCTGAAAATACGGGGCTGAAGAATTCAGAGCTATTGTTGATGACGTTTTTAAGAGAGCCGAGTTCTGGCTTGAAAATATAATCAGAGTATTTGATGAACTATCGTGCACACCTGCTAAATGTGTTAAATGTACCGTATCACTTCTGAAAGACACTGTGTATCAATGGTGGAATACTTTAATATCTGTGGTACTGAGAGAATGATTCACGTGGGAATTCTTTCAAGCCGAGTTCAGAATGAATTATATAAGCCATTGATTTATCGGCTAGAAGTGCAAGGAATTTTTGGAACTGAAAAAGGGCCGAATGTCTATAACTAAGTACGAGAGAGAGTTTGTAAGACTCAGTAAATATGTTCGAGAATGTGTTTCCACTGAGGCAATTATGTGTAAGAGATTTGAAGACGGGTTAAATGAAGATATCAAATTGCTAGTTGGGATTCTGGAGTTGAAGAAATTTGTTGTGTTGGTTGACAGGGCTGTGTAAAGCCGAAGAACTTGGCAAAGAAAAGAGAAAAGTTGATTTTGAAGCTAGAGATTCGAGGAAGAGATCAATAAATAAACCCAATCAAACATTGGCAAAGAAATCACGGGATTCGTATAATTGTTCAATAGCTTCAGCAGGGTATTCTAATAGAGATCGTGGAAAGCAATACACGAGTCCTAAAGCTTAGGCTACTTCAGTGTCGATTGTGGGTAGTGTGAGAAACAATAAAACCTAGAGTCAACAATATGGAAGGTGACATTTTGGAGACTGCAGGATGAATAATAAATGTTGTTTTAAATGTGGCTCGCAAGATCATTTCATTTGACATTGTCCTAAGTTACTCGAGAAAGATAAATATCAGATACAACTACTAGAGGAAGACCACCTAGAAATGCGAGAAATGTGTCTAGTAGCAAAGGAATGACAAAGGACTCTGCTGTGAACTCTGAGGCTATAGCACCAGCTAGAGCTTACGCTATTTGCGCTCGCGAAGATGCTTCGTCAACTAATGTTATCACCGGTACATTTTATCTCTATAACACTAATGTGATTGCTTTGATTGATCCTAGATAAACTCGTTTATATGTTTGTGAGAATTTAGCGTCTAGTAAGAGTTTGCCTGTTGAGTCTACTGAGTTTTTGATTAAAGGGTTGAACCCCTTAGGCATGTATCTTCTATTTGATAAAGTTTGCAAGAATTGTCCTTTAATGACTCGGGGTTATTGTTTTCGGGCAAATTTGATATTATTAACGTTTGATAAATTCGATGTAATTCTAGGTATGGATTGGTTGACGCTACATGATGCTGTTGTGAATTGTAGACGAAAGACTATTGAATTGAAATGTCAAAATAGTGAAATCCTTCGACTTGAATCAGATGAGTCGAGTGGGTTGCCTATTATGATTTCATCGATATCAGCTTAGAGATATATGAGAAAAGGTTATGATGCTTATCTGGCATATGTACTGGATACAAAAGTATCTGAATCAAAGATTGAATCAGTACTAGTGGTATGTGATATCTGGATGTGTTTCTAGAAGAGTTGCCTGGGTTGCCACTAATCAGAGAGGTCGAGTTTGCTATTGAATTAGTACCGGATATCGATAGCTCTGTATAGAATGGCTCCGAAAGAATTGAAAGAATTGAAAGCTTAGTTACAAGAGTTAACAAATACAGGTCTTGCACGACCTAGTTTTTCACCCTTGGGTGCACTAGTTCTGTTCGTAAAGAAAAAAGACGGATCGATGAGAATGTGTATTGATTATCGTTAGCTCAACAAGGTTACGATTAAGAATAAGTATCCTTTGCCAAAAATTGATGATTTATTTGATCAGTTGAAAGGAGCAGCAGTATTTTCGAAGATTGATCTGCGGATTATCAGTTGAGAGTAAAAGATTTAGATGTGCCAAAAATTACGTTCAGAACAAGGTACGAGCATTATAAATTTCTTGTTATACCTTTTGGATTAACTAACGCTCCTATAGTTTTTATGGATTTGATGAATTGAATCTTTAGGTTGTATTTAGACAGATTTGTTGTATTTATTAATGACATTCTGATTTATTCCCGAGATAAATCTGAGCATGCTGAACATTTGAGAATTATGCTACAAACATTGAGAGACAAGCAACTGTTTGCTAAATTCAGCAAATGTGAGTTTTGGCTCTAAGAGGTTGGATTTTTAGGGCATATTGTTTCAGGAAAGGCATCTGAGTTGATCCGAGTAAGATTTCAGCAGTTGTTGATTGGAAACCACCAAGAAATGTATCTGAAGTCAGAAGATTTCTAGGATTAGCTGGTTACTATAGACATTTTGTAAAAGGGTTCTTAATGATTGCTACACCGATGACTCGTTTGCTGCGTGGTCCTAGAAATGCCAACAGAGTTTTGAAAAGTTGAAAGCATTGTTAACTGAGGTACCAATTTTGGTTCAACCTGAGTTGGGTAAAGAATTTTTTATTTTCAGTGACGCATCACTGAACGGTTTGGGATGTGTTTTGATGCAAGAGGTTAAAGTGATAACTTATGCTTCCAGACAATTGAAACTACTTGAAAAGAATTATCCGACGTATGATTTAGAGTTGGCTACTATTGTTTTTACATTGAAAATTTGGCGACATCATTTATACGGTTAAAAGTGTCATATCTTTACTGATCACAAGAGCTTAAAGTATATAATGACTCAGAAAGATTTGAATTTGCGACAACAAAGATGGCTAGAGTTGCTGAAAGTCTATGAGTTAGTAATTGATTATCATCCGGGAAAAATGAATGTAGTCGTGGATGCTCTGAGTAGAAAATTTTTATTTACTTTGAGAGCTATGAATACTCAGTTAACTTTGCCCGATAATGGTTCGATTCTAACAGAGTTAAAAGCTAAACTATTATTTCTTCAACAAATTTGCAAAGCTCAGAAGTGTGATAATGAGTTGCAAGCTAAAAGAGTGCAATGCGAGTCAATTACTGATTCAGACTATCAGCTCGGATCCGATGATTGTTTAATGTTTTGAGGTAGAATATGTGTACCAAATAATTTTGACTTTATTTAGAAAACTCTACACGAAACACACAGTGGTTGTTTATCCGTTCATCTAGGGAGTACTAAAATGTACAATGATTTAAAATAGTTGTACTGGTGGTGGGTATGAAATAAGACATTTTAGATTTTGTGTCAAGATGCTTAGTTTGTCAACAAGTAAAAGCTGAACATCAAGTGCCTTCAGGATTATTACAGCCTGTGATGATACCAGAATTGAAATGGGATAGAGTTACGATGGATTTCGTATTGGGTTTGCCCCTGTCTCCGAAAAAGAAAGATACTATTTGGGTTGTCGTTGATCGACTGACAAAATCTGCACATTTTATTTCAGTACGTACGGATTATTCACTTGATAGATTGACTGAATTGTATATCTCTGAGATCATTAGATTGCATGGGGTGCCATTTTCTATTATTTCAGATAGAGATCTGAGGTTTACGTTGTGATTCTAGAAGAAATTGAAAGAAGCTTTAGGTAAGCGCTTACATTTTAGTATTGCATTTCATCCACAAACTGACGGTCAGTATGAGAGAGTAATTTAGATTCTCGAAGATATGCTCTGTTGCTATGTTTTAGAGTTTGAAGGCAACTGGGAGAAATATTTTTCGTTGGTTGAATTTGTGCATAACAACAGATTTCAATCGAGTATAAAAGTGTAACCGTATGAAGCATTGTATGGTCGTAAATGCTGAACACCATTATACTGGACCAAACTTCGTGAGAAAATGATTCACGAGGTTGATTTGATTAAAGAAACTGAAGAGAAAGTGAAAGTAATGTGACAGTTTGAAAGTAGTTTCAGATTGACAGAAATCGTATGCGGATTTGAAACGTAAAGACATTGAATTTCAAATCGGCGACAGAGTATTCTTGAAAGTATCTCCGTGGAAGAAAATTCTTTGTTTTGGTTGCAAAGGCAAATTGAATCCGTGATTTATCAGGCCTATAACATCCCAACATTGGGCCTAGTAGGATTGGGCCCAATGGGCATTGGGCGTAGGAATGTTTAAAATTTTGAGAACAAGAGAATGGCATTATTGCAAATTGGACTTTTTAGCTAAGTGAATTTAGAAGGTTATAAGGTTTCTATGAAGTCTCAGGTTTAATTTGGCCTTAGGAAAAATTTGGTATTTTAGCACTTTAAGGAGAGATGGTAAGTAGCTTCAATGCTTATTGAAATAAATGAATAAATGGTTAGCATAAATGAGCTATTGGTAAAGAGGTTATGGCATCAAGTGAAGTACTTTGAGGGAGGAGGTTCAAATCCCTTTGTGTGAAATTTTGACTTTTATTTTTGCACTCTTTCCTTAAGTGTCGGCCAAGAAGTAAATATGGCAAGTTTGACTTCATTATTTTTGGTAAGGTGGCTATAAGAATAAGGCAAGGTTGAAGTTTGGGAAAGGAATCAAGAGAAATAGGAATGAAAGGGGGACATGAGGCTTAATTCGTGGGTAATGTTTTCGAAAGCTTGGGTGGCTGACTCTTATCCTAGGGGGGATGAATGTGGACGGTTTGGGGCTAGAGTGATAGCCGAATTTTACCTTGGCATTTGGTAAGGTCTTGGTTTTGTTTTGGCAAAATTTCCCTTTGACAACTTTGTGTCATCTCTCCCATTTTGCAACTCTCCTTGCCGAAACATATTAGCACAATAGTGCATTTTCTCTTCTCTTGAATTGGTCACATATTCATATTTTTGTCTAATCTCCTTGATAGCCGAATATCATTGTTCATTCCCCTCCGTAACTGAAACCTTTCCATCGTTCTTTCTTTCTAATTCCTTAAGCAATCAGTAAGTATTCTTTCCAATATTTTATTTTCTTCTCTTATGACTGAATCCATACTTTGGTTTTTAGATGGTCATTTTGACCGAGACCATCACCTTACTTTCTCTCATACTTTGGTTTGGGGTGTTACATTTTATGGTATCAGAGCCAGGTTGCAAAACTCGGTCGTAGTTTGGGTTCAAAAGCGTTTTCCAAAGCTATTTAGAATTTTGATTTATAAATATATGTTCTAAAGGAAATATGGCACCACGGGTATCCGGCACCAAGTCAAGTAAGTATTTGTTTTTATTTTTTGATTATTATGTTACGAAAATTCTACAAAGTAGAATACTCTAGAACTGTTAGTCTTAAGAGTTGAAACTATAGAGACTGAGACTCTAGGATGCAGATTTGACTCTCGAAAATAACTTTTCTACTCGTACTCCATAAAATATCGTTTAATAAACATCGAATAGCATATTGATTCATAAAAATCTTAATCATATTATATCGACTTAGTGAACATGAGCGCTAGAAGACGCGGACGTGGTAGACATGGACGTGGTAGAGGCCGAGGTGCTAGGGCTAGATCTTTGGCACCAAGGCATGTGCCCGAAAGAGAGGCGCAGACATCTTTAGTGGCTGAGATGGGATCTCATGATCGAGTTGGGGTTGATGAGCTGACTCAGATAGTTAAGAAGTATTGAATGAGGTTAAGGGAATCAATGAAGCACTTCGAGTTGGGTCTGTGGACTGTAAGAAGAAAGTAGATCGTGGTTCTTTTGGATCGCAATCTTATTCCGTAAAGCGTGTCAAGGTACGTCCAAATTTTTCGCTTGTGATTATTGCGGAAGGCATCATCCAGGTGAGTGCTAGAGGAGGTCAGGAGCATGTTTGAGATGCGGGTCTAAGGAGCATAAAGCTCGGGATTGTTCCATCACTGTCAAGTCAGGTATCTTTTCGTTGGACGTGATGTTTGAATGTAGAAAATTTTATGAATGAGTGATAAATACATGTTTGCTTCTGGGGATTAAATATTTGATGATATGAAGAGGTTTCAAGGTTAGATATAGAAAGCGAATTAGTGTTATTAAGATCAGTCTTGCTTAATGCTTAGTGATGTGATTTGAGCGATACGTTTAGTAGTTGATTGGAAATTTCGAGGACGAAATTTCTTTAAGGAGGGTAGAATTGTAACATCCCAAAATTGGGCCTAGTAGGATTGGGTCCAATGGGCCTTGGGCGTAGGAATGTTTAAAATTTTGAGAACAAGAGAATGACATTATTGCAAATTGGAATTTTTAGCTAAGTGAATTTGGAAGGTTACAAGGTTTCTATGAAGTCTCAGGTTTAATTGGGCCTTAGGAAAAATTTGGTATTTTAGCACTTTAAGGATAGATGGTAAGCAGCTTCAATGCTTATTGAAATAAATGAATAAATGGTTAGCATAAATGAGCTATTGGTAAAGAGGTTATGGCATCAAGTGAAGTACTTTGAGGGAAGAGGTTCAAATCTCTCTGTGTGCAATTTTGACTTTTATTTTTGCACTCTTTCCTTAAGTGTCGGCCAAGGAGTAAATATGGCAAGTTTGACTTCATTATTTTTGGTAAGGTGGCTATAAGAATAAGGCAAGGTTGAAGTTTGGGAAAGGAATCAAGAGAAATAGGAATGAAAGGGGGACATGAGGCTTAATTCGTAGGTAATGTTTTCGAAAGCGTGGGTGGCCAACTCTTATCCTAGGGGGGATGAATGTGGACGGTTTGAGGCTAGAGTGATAGTCGAATTTTACCTTGGCATTTGGTAAGGTCTTGGTTTTGTTTTTGCAAAATTTCCCTTTGACAACTTTGTGTCATCTCTCCCATTTTGCAACTCTCCTTGCCGAAACATATTAGCACAATAGTGCATTTTCTCTTCTCTTGAATTGGTCACATATCCATCTTTTGTCTAATCTCCTTGATAGCCAAATATCATTGTTCATTCTCCTCCATAACCGAAACCTTTCCATCGTTCTTTCTTTCTCATTCCTTAAGCAATCAGTAAGTATTCTTTCCAATGTTTTATTTTATTCTCTTATGACCGAATCCATACTTTGGTTTTTGGATGGTCATTTTGACCGAGACTATCACCTTACTTTCTCTCATATGAGATCGTTTTCTTCTTCGTAGTGATATAGAGGGAGGCCGAATACCACAACATTGTCTAATCATCTCTAGTCATAGGACGATCGTGAGAAACGAGATTATAATCGATTAAGGTAAGGAAGATCTTTCATAGTCCATTCGATATCTCCATTTGGTTATTGAGTTAATCGGATTGAAGGTTGGCTAATTGATATTATTGGTAGGATCGATTCTTGGTGCATCGAGGGAGATCACAGTCGTGGTAAGTGGAGTTAGCCTAAGAAAGTGTTTCTAGCTATGATTATCGAAGTTGAGACTAACCTTCTATCAACTATCAATATAGGTGTTGAAATCGGTAGAAAGCACAACTCGTAATCAATGTATGTAATCCCGTACCCTTCCGAATATATGTTTGAAATGGTGATTAAGTCTCACATCTCTTTGAAAGTTTACATAAAATATTCTGTGATTCGGTAGAAATACCGAAGAAAACCGATAACCGGCATCCGTGATCACTCGGACGTGCGTATGCTCGTAGTGGTAATCATGTTTTGTAATAAAATAGTTTCGGTCAGAAATAGTGATGTGTATTTGAAAAATCACGAAAAATTGGATAAAAGGAATTACAAAGTGATTAAGATATAAAATTAAAGCTTACTGTGTCTACTTTAATATGGAAGAAACAGAAAAGGAAAAGGAATATTATATTCTGAGATATGTTAATTTTAGTGAAACTGGTTCTGAATGACTTTGGGGTATTCTGTTCTGTCTTGGAAAAATCGTATAAAATTGTAAAAAGTGAATTATAGGACATAATTTATATGTATGGATTCCTTAGTGAGTCTATTATTAATAGAGACAAGTGGGAGCAGTATATGAAAACTGTACAGTGATATATTTGGATTTTGGGTAAGAGAGGTCAGAATAGTTGGACAGTGAAACAAGGGAAGCTTTAAGGAATAAACTATACTAAATGGTTAAGGTAAAAATTCTGGAAAAATTGTAGTAAGAAGAAATATGAGTCTAGTTTCAAGGAAAATTTATAGATTTAGATTTTGAGATTCCTAACATGAGTTATAGTCAATTTAGTCAAGATGACGCAGATGGATGATTTGGACTTTTATGCCCCAAATTAGTAGTTAAGCCTAGGTTATGAAATTACCATAATACCCTTAGAGGGTAAATTATTGAAATACCCCTGGGTTGCGAGATTACCGAATTACCCTCGACGGGTAAAATTACGAAAATGCCCTTATGGGCTGAATTATGAAAATGCCCTTATGGACCGAATTACAGAATTTCCCTCAATGGACTAAATCGATAAAAGTGATATATGGGCCAATTGTGATATTTGTTATATGGGCCAAATGTGATATTTGCTATATGGGCCAAATGTGATATTTGATATATGGGCCAAATGTGATATTTGCTATATGGGCCAAATGTGATATTTTCTATATAGGCGAAAATGTGATATGGCCCAGATTGTTTAAATTTTTATAATGGGCCGTATGTTTGTAATAATTATATGAATGAATTATTGTAAATGAATATGCATACATGATTTGCATGGGTTGGGATATTTAACGAAGAGAAGTTCTGGTAGCTTTGCTACAAAATTCTTATGGCTATATGCCCAGTTTGATATATGGCTTAATGCCCAGTTTGATATATGGCTTAATGCCCAGTTTTGGTGTGTTGGCGGGGTGGGTGACTAAAGCTCCCCACAGGTGTGTTGGTTGGTACGGGTGGTGTGTAGCGAATGAAAAACTAGGTTTGGTTGGGAAATTGCATTTCATACACATGTTATATTTGATACATTATTGTTATTGTAAATGGGCTTAGGCCCAAAATATTGCTATGTGTGTTCCGATCCAGTGGATGATGGTAAGGGGATTTCACACTGAGTTCTTGTAACTCACCCCCTCTTCTTTACCCTTGTAGGTAATGCTCAGTGATGAGGACTTGGAGCCATGGATGACTCGGTGGAGGCCATGCTTCGGAAATAACATTTTCGAATATTAGTAAACTACCTTTCTATTTTATTTAATTACTTTTATTGTTTCGGGTTTTAAAGTTGTAATAAGGCCTCTGGATATTTTTATTTTGCTTTATGTTTGTGATGTTTTTATTATTCTTCTTAAATTGTTTAAAAAGGAATTTTCTAAAAATATAAATAATGGTTTTCAAAATTGATTAATAAATGGATTTTATAGAAAACATTTACAAATAATTTAACTTCAGATTCTCTTTCAAAATTTCAACGTCATTTTCAAAAGTCCCGATTTTAAAGTCCACCACTTGATTTTGACTCATCAATCAACCTTTCAAAAATATTGTATTTTATCTACGTTTCGTAATGTTTTCAAAATGCTTCGCAACTCTACTTCCAAACGTCATATTTTCGTAAATTGTTATTTCAAATATGTTTTCGCAACCAAAAAGGTTTTTAAAGATAATTATGTTTTCAAGTAGATAACAATTGCTTAAGTGTTTTGGGTTTTAACAAAGAGGCTGTAATTCTAAAACAAGTTTTTAATAATTACAAAGATGGTTTTAAAAAAAAAAAAAACACTTTCATGTGACACGCCAGATTTGGGCCTAACTTCTAGGCCAGGTTTGGGGTGTTACAGGGCCGTATGAGATTATTGGAAGAATAGGACCAGTGGCATATCGACTAGTTTTACCGTATGAGTTAGAAAAGATCCATAATGTGTTTCATGTTCCGATGTTACGACATATTCGATCGGATCCATCGCATATCATCTCTCTGGTAGAGATAGAAATTCAACCTAATATGACATATACTGAAGAACTGATCAGAATTTTTGTTCGAGAGGTTAAAGAATTGAGAAATAAACGCATAGCTCTAGTGAAGGTTTTGTGGAAACGTCAAGGGATTGAAGAAGCTACGTGGGAGCCCGACGAAGATATGAGAAAATAGTACCCCAACCTCTTTTTAAGTAAGATTTTTGGGGATGAAAATCCCTAAGGGGGGAGAGTTGTAATAACCTGTTTTTAGTCAAATCAGAACAGTGGTTTTAGGACCACCAATTCTAGGTCAAAATAATTATTTTATTATTATTTTAATGTTTACAGAATGATAATATGATTGTGTGAATTTTTTTAAGAAATTTTATCGTTGAAATGCTCAATTTGATAACAAGGACTAAATCGCGTAAAGTATAAAACTTGAGTTCTATTAGCTAAAGGAGTCTAATAGCTATAGAACCTGAAAGTGGAGGTCCTTATGCAGTAAATAGACTATTGTTTATTTGAGTGGACAAAGATGGACACTTAATTATGTGATTTTAATGTTAATAGCCAAGGTTAGTTTAGTAAATCAATAAATAAGTTAAGTAAAAATAATAAAAACAAAACATCATCTTTTTGGTTCATCTTCATAGTCGAAAATACAAAGGAAAAATAGGGTTTGGGAGCTTGGAAATTTTGTCTAGAAGAATCCTTGTATGTAAGTCATTTTTTACTCGATTTTTATTTATTTCTATGTTTTTGATATCGTTGAAGCTTAATCTAGCTAGCCCAGGGACTAATTCGCAAAAAAATTAAAGGTTTAGGGTTTTTCCATTGTTGAATATATGTGTATTTTAATGTTTAATGATAGAAAATGTATGGTTGTTGTTAGATAAACAACATTTGTTAAGTGATTTTTAGTAAAATGTCCAAATAGGGATTAAATTGTGAAATGTGTAAAATTCATGGTTAATTTGTGAAATAAATAAAAAATGTGGGCTGCTAGGACTTAATTGAAATTCGGCTAGCATGGTTATAGGTTTAATTGCATGAAATTGAATTTTTATAAGATAATGACTAAATTGTAAAAATGTTGAAATATTAGGGGCAAAAGTACGAAGTTGACTTAATGTGTATTTTGGACTAAATTGACTAGAGTAATGATTAAATAAGATAATTTTTATTATATATAGATCAAGAAAAGTGAAATTTGGTTTTAGATCGGGGGAAAAACAAAGTATCAGATTAATTGACTTATTTCACCCTTTTTACATTCGAGGTAAGTTCGTATGGAATAAGCATTATTATAATTGTGTTTTAAATGCTTTAATATCGCATAAATTTTGAATACAACCTTGCGGATATATTTGACAATGATTCGGCAAGTGTGAAATCCTGGTTGAACTTTAGGAATAGATGAGGATACAAATGACATGTCATTAGGGGTTATGTGATTGGATGCTGGTCCGTACGTTCTACCGGTGGCTGAGTTATCCAGCATATGTTGTGAATTCTCATCAGCTTGTGTGAGCAGCACCGTGTAGCTTCATCATGATCGTCATCTTGTGTGAGTAGACCCGTTGATAGCTCAAGAATAAGCATTATATGTGATATGAGATTGAGATAGCTTTGGCTATGTATGTGGCACTTAGTGTGCGAGATTCTTGGGTATCCGATAGTATTTCGAATGGTTCAACGGGTATATCAAAGATATGGATGAGTATGAGATCAATACGAGCTTGTACAGGTATGTACGTGAACTATATGATCATTGAATCGAAGAATTTGATGGAAATTGTGCTTAATCTTGGATTGAATACATATGTTAAGTTATGCTTCAAATTTGAATTGCATTATATGTTGTTTATGTTATTAAATTGTTGGTTGGTAAGTTTTACTTATACAGCATACAAGCTTACTAAGCTTTGTAGCTTACTTTGTTTATTTTTCATGTTTTATAGTGTTCTCGAAGCTAGCTCAGATTTGGGAATCATTGGAGACCTCATCACACTATTAAGCTTCTATTTTGGTACTTTTGAATCTTTATTTTTGGTATATGGCATGTATAGGAAGTATGGTCATTTTGGTTATGGTTTGGTAATGAATTTAGTCATTTGAAATGGATTGTAAATATTAAGTGTTTGGTTTGTATATAGCTATGAGAGTTGGCTTATTTTTGTTGATTTGGGTATATATATATATGTGAAAACGGCCTATGTCTTGTGTTGATAATTGCTATGTCAATGCTTGTGGTGAATGGTTGATATTAGAGAAATTAAATGCTTGTGAATTAGGCTAAATGATGCAAAATTTGAAGTGTTCATATTGATGATTTAAGAATGTGAAATTTTGATCGATATTGAATGGTATATTGTGGTATTTGTGTGACTTGTAGTTGTTGATATTGAAATGGTATGATTTATGCTTGGTTGAGGTGGATTGGATGCATATTTATGGCATGTTTGTGTGCTAATTGGATTGGTTTAAGTGTGAGCAAATTTGGGTGGCAAAATGGCTTGGTAAACAGCCTATTTTTTTCTATACGGGCAGAGACACGAGCATGTGTCTCAACTGTGTGTGACACACAGTTATGTTACACAGCTGTGTGTCCCCTGGTGTTGGATTAAAAATTAAGTCAGTATGCTCTACAGGTCCAGCGCACGGGCGCGTTACTTGGCCGTATGGCATAAGTCAGTATACCCTACAGTTTTGACACGAGCTAGCACACGACCTGGTACACGGGCGTGTGAGGCCATTTAGAAGGGCACACGGGCGTGTGGTCGGCCGTGTGACCCAAGTCAGAGAGTTACATGGGATCGGACACGGTGGGACATGGCCATGTGATCCCATTTCGAATGTCCACACAGCCTGTAACACAGACGTGTCTTTGGCCGTGTGAGACACACGGCCGGGCCACACGAGCGTGTGTCGCCTGTATTTTGCAAAAATTTTCTAAGTGTTCCAAAAATTTTCTAAGTTATCGATTTAGTCCCGAACCACTCCAGATATAGGCTCGTATTAGGGACAATGTGAATGATTTTGAATGATGTTTAGATGAAATATGAATATGTAAGTGAAATGTATGGTCATTTGCGAAATAAGTTCGGTAATGCTCCGTAACCCTATTTCGGTGTTGAATACAGGTGAGGGGTGTTACAATGTGACACTATTCGAATACGCCACGTGTCCTTTTTATTTTTAATATTATATATGATATTGATTAATAATAAAAAACATATATAATATGGAAAAATGTAATTTTTTATAAAATTTTAAAATATATAATGATAAATTTAAAAAGTCGAATGATATCTTTATAAAATTTAAAAAAATTAAATTTCAAGTAATTGCAAAAAAAAAACCCATGAAATTTAAATACTTTTAGAATTTTATAAAATTATTTTAAACTTATTTTTTAATAAAATTTTTACATTTTTTGTAATAATATTATTAATTTGAACTAGTTTCTTTTCAATTATTGTAATTTTGTAAAAAAAAATATAATTTATATATTTTTCTAGATTTTATTCATATATTTTCTGAATTTTTATATATTTATTTTCATATTTCATATTTTTAATGTGTATATACATTTAAGAATAGAAAATATTTGTTTTGTTACATAAAGCCACCAAGTGGCACTTTGTGATTGGTTATCAATTTTTTTAGCAGCCGTAAAAAAATGGACTAAAAAAATATAACGGAGGCATACTTTAGGTACCAAGTTGGAAAGTGATTGATACTTTAGATATCAAATTAGTACAAATAAAAGTTTAGGCACCAAAGTGGGAAAATGGGTATGCTTCAAATGCCAAATCATGAATGCCTTTTAAATATTTAGATTCGAATTATTATTTGTACTAGATTTAAAAATAAATAGTTTTCAATGTCACATGTGTTACAAGTAATTTTATGAATTTAATTTTAATTAAAATTTAAATAATGTATTTTTATTATTGTACTTAATTTTTATATTAATTATTTTGATAATTCAGATATCATGCTAATAAAAAACTCTTATTATTAAAGCATTACTACAAACTACAAAAACTGATATATCACTATTCAATTTTCAATTTTTATTTTCTTAATAGTTTGTAAATATTATATAATTAATATAAATATATTAGAGTACATTATATAAATGTAATCAAAACGATTTTATTAACCTTCCTACTAATATTATAAATTATATCCAAATCATAAGAGAGAGATATTTACATTAAATTAATAAACTTGTTTAATAATAATAATAATTAAAATATAATTATTAAAATTTGACTTTCTTTTCATAAACAAACCCACAAATATGTTTTTCATCTATTCGAATAAAAAATGGATAAAAAAAGAAACGATTTTAAAAGTACTTAGCATAATATAAACAACTTTACATATATATATATATATATATATATATATATATATCATAATATTATATTACCTCATCATCATTTAAAATAATTTTCCATCTCTTCCGGTTGCATTATCGTTCAAATAGGATTCAATATTGCCTCTTGAAAAACTATTTCTTTAATGTTTCATTCTTTTTATATAATTCTAACGTATTATTGCTAAAACTCTCCATTTTTTATCGATAATTTCTCTTTGATCTACTTTATTAAATATGTCTAACAACTTATGCTATTCATAAAGCTAAACTTAAATTTTAATTGGTATATAACTCTAATATTAATTAAATGATAATTAAGATGCTTAGAGTTTATTTAAGTAATAACCTTATTTTACATCTATAAAGTTAGTACAACTTATTTTTATGTCAAAATTTTTAAATAATAATTGTAAATTAAATTTTAATTTTAATTACCACAACTTTTGTCTTATATTTTATGCTAAGAGTTTTATTTAAGTGTTAATCCTATTTTTATAATTAGAATAATTTTTTACATCAAAGTTTTAACTAATAATTGTTTAAGTTATAATTATTTTTAAATGTGTGATTATCATAATTTTATTTTATTTTAATTTTTAAACTAGTAATTATTAAATATTATAATTGTTGTTAACTGACAATTTAATAATGTGATTGAAAAATAAAACGTATTCCTATCACTTAAAAAGTTTCTTCAAACTCGTGATATTATATATATAAATGAATTATTAAATTTTTTAATTTTTAATTTTTTATTTTGATTAAGATAAAATTCAATGTCAAAATTAATCCATTTAAATTGGCTTTAGTTACATAAATAATGGATATTAGTATAAATATATATTGGATTCAAATATAAAAATTCGTTATTGACATAACTAAAACCAATTTAAATGGATTAATTTTGATATAAATTTTATCTAAAATAATAATAGGATCTAAAATAAAAATCATAATTGTGAGTAAGCAAAAAAAAAAGTCTTCTCTTTGTGAGGACAATGGTTCAAGGGATTGCTTTGTGGATGGTTTGACCCCTAAAAAGGTTCGGTTTAGGGATAAATATGATGTTTCAAACAAGAATATGTTTGTAGATCGGCCTGCGAAACTAACAATTTCTTGGAAGGATAAATTGTTAGGGAATTTCCCTAAAGATCCAAATAATGAAACAATGGTTGACGATGACTTTGACTTGTTGGAAGGGGATGTTAAGAAGTGTGTTGTGGATGGCATACCCTCCATCAATTTCTCCGAGAGGATTCACCATCAACTCATCAAGGATTTGAAAATCACCGTGATTCTTAAACTGATGGGTAGGAACATTAGCTTTTCAATCTTGAATAACAAAATATATAGTCTTTGGAAACCTTCGTGTCGCTGATTTGATAATGGACATCGAAAATAGATATTTTTTTAGCTAGATTTTAGAGTATGGAGGATTATGAAAAGGTCCTAACGGAGGCCCTTTGTAATAGCCCGATTTCTAGTGGTTTCGAAAATAGTAGTTTCGAGATCATAAAACTGACGAAAAAGTTCGTATAATTAGTATTTAAATTATACGAGTCAATAATAATATTTATATTGAATTTTGATTTGAGAAATTTTAATTAATTGAATTAATAGTTAATATAAGTGGTTTAGTCCAAAAGTTAAGTGGTTATTGAAAATGAGGTATTAGGGCCTCATTTTCGTAATTTAAGGCTGTAAATATTTTTATTTAATATTTACAGAGTTGTATTATATGTGAATTGAAGTTCGGTCCGAAAATTTTGATGATTTATTGCTTAATTAAGGTAAAAAGATTAAATTGTAAAAGAGGTAAAAGTTAATTGCAATAGATTTAAAATAGCAAAGGGACAAAAAATGGTGATTAAGCCATGATCAAAAAGTCCAAGCGGTGGTGGATGTCAATCATTCCACTAACTTTTGGGTTATTTATTCATATAGTCTTAATTAGTTTAAGGCTAAATTGTAAATAAATTTAATATAATTGCCTAATTAGTTTAAGGTTAAATTGTAAATAAATTTAATATAATTGAAGGACCAATTGTGTAATTGGACCCTTCTTAAATGGCCTAATAATAGAAATGATGTGGAATTCTTTAGATTGTGGTAAACTACAATTAAATCCTAATTAAATAAGGATTTACCAATTAATCTGTTTTCTAGTATGATCGAAAATGGTGGTTTCGAGGCCACAACTATGATATTTCATGCCGTAAATATTAATTATTTAATTTTTACGTGGTCATTAGTGTAGTATAAAAATTTGGTTAGGAAATTTGAACGTTTGGATGGTTAATTAAGTAAAAAGGACTAAATTATAAATATGGAAAAGGATGGATTTATTAGTTAAAAGGGGTAAATTAAAGGTTTTGGATGGAAAATAAACCACCATTACCCATAGTGGACGGTTTTAGCTTTCATTTAGTTAAAATTTCATGAATTAATTAAGGGTAAATAGTAATTAAGTAAATAAATAAAATTTAAATGAAATAAAAGTCAAATTGGCTATGAAATTTCATTGCTTTCTTTTTCCAAAGGCCGAAACATCATTGTTAAGGGGAGAGAAAGCTTCGGCTAGCTAGGGTTCTCTATTGGGTACGTGTTTGATGTCCGTTTTTAGTAATTTTTATATTTTTGAGCTCATATTAGCTTAATCTAACTAACCCAAAGACTAATTTGTAAAACCGTCAAATGTTATGGATTGTGGCATTGATGAATGAGTTTTTCTTGAAGTTTTATGGTAAAATATTAAGCTTGGTTGCCAAATAGGACTATTTTGTAAAGTAGTTTTTGTTAACTTTAACGTTCAAGGACTAAAATGTGAAAATAGTAAAAGTAAAAGGACTTGATGTGAAATAACAGCAAGTAGGGGTTGTAGAAAGGTATTGAATAATTCGTTGAAATTAATTGTGGTTAAAAATGATTAAATTGCAAGTTTTGAGCTTAAGGACTAAATTGCATAAAAGCATAATATTGGGGCGATTTCGTAAAAATGTAAAAAAGGACTTAATTTCATAAAATGAGTTTTTTTTTTTTTGGAATTAGTGAATTGAATGAAATTATTATTTTAGATCAAGAATGACTGGAAAACCGAGGAAAAGAGAAATTACCAAATAATCCTTGCACCTTTGTCATTGCTATAATTTAGTCAGGTAAGTTCGTTCGGTTTAATTTTAATACAATTTAAGTGTATGTTATATGAATTTAATTGTTGAATGTTGAATAATATATTGATGCATGTAATTAAAAATGGAAATAATAAATTGATATGGTACTGATCACTGTTTGAGATATTCTGAGCCGATGAATGTTTGGTTGTTGAACTAATACTTGCATATGAAATATGAGATAGTGAGATATTCACATATTGTTCTATGATGGAATGCTCGAATTGATGAGTGCAGGATAGAGTACGAATGGCATGCCAATAGGTTATATTGTGTACTATACAGGATTGGTATGAGATGAGATGATGATTCTTGTGTATTTCTTGTCGACTGAATATACCAAAGTCCAGCATTTGTTGCAGACTATCGTGTTATATTTACAGTATTTTTGGAGTGTTATCGGGGGCAGATGTAAAGCCTTCGGGCTTGGCACTTGCTACCGAGGCATGTTATCTACTGGATTGGCTCGTTTGAGCGTATGGCGTGTTTCGGATGGATAACCATGTACTCTTATCCATATATTGTTCATCGAGTATTATTTATTGATCATTGAATGTTATTGAAATATGGAAAACTTATTTATAGTATTATTGAGCCTTTCTCACTTGTTGTGAGCTGTGATTGACAGAAACTCTGATAATAACCTTGTGACAAGAACTCTGTTCTTTAAACTTGTTATTTGATTTGTTGAGTATTAATTCAGTAAGATTTACCGTTCAATCAACGAACTTACTAAGCTTTACGAAATCTTACTCGTGTTATTTGTCTTATTTCTTGTAAATATGTATTATGGATCAGGATATCATACCAGCTCAAAGAAATCACACTATCCGAGGATCATTTGGTAGCTTTTGAATACATCTTGGCTTATATGGCATGTAATATGAACATTTAGTTATGTTTTTGTAATAGTTCATAGTATTTGATATGCATGTGCGTTGTGCATTTGATGTTGTGACATGTGTAATTAAGTGAAGTATGCATGTTTCATCCTGAGTCCAAGCAAGAAATGGTAAGTTTGAATGAGTATGGCATGATAAATTTGGTTTTTTTAAGTTAATTATGATATTATGGGATCCATAGTAAGTTAATTGAAACATGTTGTGGCTTAAAAATGTAATAGGCTAATAGTGAATGTTTGACGATAGCTTTAATAACATATGTTGTAGTTTGATGTTCTTGAATTGTTGTTGTGCTAAGTAGCTATTTGAGGCTTGCATGCTTAATTCTAGTTGAGGCATAAGTAGATGATGCTAATCAAGCATGAATTGTTAAGTTTTGCTATTAGTGATGGTATGCATTTATGGTTTGAAAGTTTAGCTTGATAAAGGATTTGTATGTAATTGAAATGTTGTGTCAACGATAGCACATTGGTTAGGCACATAGGTTGGTTGTTTAACTTGATTTGGAGTAGTTTTAAATGTACTCTAAAGTCTTGTGAACATATGTGTAAATGTATAACTAAGTACTTAAGCATTTTTATACGGAATGAGCACGTTTTGGGATATTTGTGCATACACACAGCTATGTGTCACACACGGGCAACTCATACAGGCGTGTCCCCTGAACGTGTTAGGTGCAGGTGTCACTCGGTCTAGCACACGACCTGTGACATGGCCTTGTGAGGGCATTTCAAAAGGTACACACTCTGACACATGGTTGGCCACACGACCATGTCTAGAACTACATGGTCTGGGCTCTGTCACACGGCCTAAACACACGACCGTGTGACTCCTATTTTGAAAATTTTCATAATTGCCCTAAATCTTTTGATTTGTTTCGAATTGATCCCTAATTGTTACTAAACTAATTTTAAGACCTCGTAAGCTCGATTCAAGACCCATAAATATATGTGTTACTCTTATATGAATTATTGTGAAAATCTGTTAAATAAATTGACAACTTAATGCTATCTATTATTAATTGTTCTAGATTGTACGATAATATATCGTAACCCTAATCTGACGACGACGACGACGGGTATGGGTTATGGTGTTACACCCTTGGATTATCTTTGGACAGTACCTCACGGTACAAGCATGGATGATGTCTTTCAACCCTGCTCAACCTTACCCGAGCACAATCATATCTTGGATCAGACTACCGGGCTTACTAAGATACATGTAAAAGTGAAAAATACTTCTGGAAATTGGAGAAACATTGGGAAAGGTAGCAAAACTATACATGAACACCGTTTACAAGGTTCGAGGACGCTTTGCGTGTATGGCAGTACATGTAAATCTGGACAGATCTTTGGTGCTAAAATCCTAATTAATGGCAAGATTCAACGAGTCGAATACGAGTTCTTACTGACTGTATGTTTCGGCTTTGGAAGATATGGGCATGTGAAAAATACTTGCCCAAAAATGATTCCTGAAACAACTATGGAGATTGAAGCTCCTTTGCTGATAACACTATCACCGGTTGCGAAAATGATCGTTAAGGGTAACAGGGAGAAAGGAGATGCGTACGAACCCTGGATGCTGGTGGAGAGGGAATCACGACTCAAATCCAATGAATTTCAAATGGATGATGCCGAAAATCTGACAGAGAAGTCAAAAGGATCCCGATTTAGGGCTTTGACTGATCTGAATAAGGAAGAAGAATCTGCTGGTAACAAGGAAAGAAACCCAAATGTCGATAAAAATAAAGGAAATGAAATCTTAACCAAGAGACCCATTGAGGTTGAGATTGGAGTGGAAATCGAGTCTATAGCAGGAATCTTGGAGAATGAGCCAGGATCTAATCCAATCTTGGAATTGGGCCTAGAAAAGTTATTGGCCCAAAGTTTATAACCAACAAACTGGGCTACTCAGTTGATGGGCCAGAGGCCAAATCATTGCAACGGGCAAAGGGAAACGGGTTACAAGCTGAAGGAAGCGCCATTAATTTATTAAAGGCCTAATCAGACATCCAGTTAACACCAATACTACAGCTTCTTCGATGATAGATTGTGAATTTGGTGGGGAGTCCGAAACAAAAGCCGCTGCACCTGAAGTTTGTGACATTGATGTTATTAAAATTTGTGATCAAGCTAATAAAGTTGCTTCTATTATTCATAATAGGCCTGGTGTGTTTCCTAATCCTATTTTTAATTCTTTTTTCTAAAAAACATTTGCAGTATGTTGTTAGAGTGAAAGGTGCAGGGCTTGATCCTAGTAAACACACGACCATTACATTCAAGGAAAACAACAATCCTTGTTCCAAAGAATATGCATTGAGTGAAGACGAGTTGATCCAGGATAGGGATCACGCATGATCTTCTACACAGGATACTGGAGGAAAAATTGGGAGTGGACGAATTGGAAGGAAGTTAAATAAAGTAATTCATGGTAAGGGAAGTTGTTTTAAAGCAGCTGGTAATTCCTAAGTCTCATTGGGAGAATCGATGAATATTGTGGCTAATCTTATCACCTCTCAAGTGGCAGCAAAGATTGAACTTGAAAATTCGACCAAGGTGTGGGAGCAACAATTAGGTTTGGAGGCTCCTAAACAGTGAGGTTTGATCCTTCCTTAATTTTTTTTAAGAATTTAAATTTAAAATTTTTTCTTGATATTGTCAAGGTTGTGCCAACGCAAAATTTTCATGAGTTTTTCGAGAGTATAATTTGGAATATAGGCCTGATATTGTATGGTTGCTAGAACCAAGGGTAAGTGGACGTAAAGCTGATAATGTTATCACTAAATTGGGTCTTAATCACTCTCACTGCATTGAGGCCATTGGTTTTTCTGGAGGCATTTGGGTGGGTTGGAAGGATTCAGTTAAGATTGAGATTATTCAGAACCACCCTCAGTTCATCATTTTACGAGTTATTTGTAGTATTCCTTGGGATTGCATCTTTATCTCGTTTCTGTATGGAAGTCCATATCGAAGGAAAGGAAGGTTTCTTTGAGATTATCTGAAGGCTTCTATGCCTCGAACGAATTTTCATTGGTTAATCTTGTAACAACCCGATTTAGGGGTTAGTCGGAACAGTGATCTCGGAATCACTAAACCGAGGATAGAGAAAATTATTTTCATGTTATTTCATGTGTTATAACATGTTTATAAGGATGCATGAAAATTTTGGTGCCTTAATTTTAGCAATTTCTAGCTAAATTGTGAAAAAAGACTAAATCGCATAAAGTGCGAAAGTTCTATTTTATTTGTTAGAGGTGCCAAATAGATATGGATTACAAATGTGAGGTCTTTAAAGTGCAATTATACCTCCCTAAGAGTGATGGACGGTCAAGGGGACAAAGAATTAAAAATTTGACAAGAGTTGGTGACTTTTGTTGACTAAATGAATAAAATAAGACGAAATAAGAAAAAGCTATCATCTATTCATTTAGTCTTCTTCTCCAACCGAAGATATCAGCCATGGGAGGGGTTTTGAAAGCTTAAAATTCCAGCAAGCTTTTCTTCATTCAAGTAAGTCAATTTGATGGTTGTTTTTAATGATTGTTGAATTTTTGGAGTCCCTAAAGCTTAAGCTAGCTAATGGGGGGACTAATTTGCAACATGTTTAAAAGTCTAGAGACTTACCATGATAGATTTTATGTTGTTTGATGAGTTTTTATGGAAGAAAATAAATGATAGGATGTTGATAAACAACTTTTGTGAAAGGTGTTGTTGTGAAAACACCTAATTAGGGCTAAAATGCAAGAGTTGCAATTTGTTCATTAAGGCATGAAATAGTTGGAATTATGAGTAGTTGTAATAGGATAAAATGTTCAGCTAAGTTTTTTTAACAAGAAAATGTGACGAAAATTTATTTACGAGCCTAGGGGAAAAATCGTAATTTTGCCAAAGTATAAGGGCAAATTGGTCAATTTTGCCTAAGTGTAGATTATGGTGCATTATGATGTATAAGTGATTAAATCAGTAAATTATATTGTTCTAGATCAAAGAAATCGAGTTTCAGACCTAGAACGGTTGAAAAGAGAAATGTGAGCAAAAAGTCCTTTTCGACCTTTTCGTCATTGAGGTAAGTTCATGTGCAAATGTGGTATTTACGCATGACTTAATTTAATATTCCAATGCTATATGGAATGTATAATTACTCTATGAATGCATGAATTATCTTTTAATGAGATGTCAAGAGAATTGAATCAAAGAGTAATGAGAAATGTAGATAATATGAAATGATGTTAGTTAAGGTTTCATATAAGACCATATTGGAATATGGCCTCGGTGAGAGATATTAAATAAGACCATGTCAAGGACATGGAAATGATGTGAGAATATGTATGAGACCATGTTTGGGACATGGTTTCAACATGTTGATGCAAGTGAGACCCTATTGGGGTATAACGTCAAAGTGACACTATGGGTATGAGACTCAAGAGAGTCATTTAACAATGGGTGATTCAAATTGTAGATTGAAAGTGAGTACTTATGTGGTTGTACCATGAGGAGCATAAGTGTGTGTTAGATTTGAATTGAGACGAGGTCAGTTTATAATGAACCTTAGCGAGATATGTGTAACTGATGCACTTTAATTGCATGAGATAGATTTATTAATGCATTGTGAGAATTCAAATGAGAATCGTAGAAAACTAAGTGAGTATAGTAGAGTGTGAGGATGATTACAGCTGAACGTTTGAAGTAGAGGAATGTATGTGGATAGATATTTGTAAATGTGTGCTATCGGTGGGCTGTGTGCGATACCACCTGATATATATATATATATATTAATTGATGGGCTGTGTGTGATACCATCAACTATATTACTATCGGTGGGCTGTGTGCGATACCACCTGATATATATTAATTGATGGGCTGTGTACGATACCATCAACTATAATACTAACGGTGGGCTGTGTGTGATACCACCTGATATATATATATATTAATTGATGGGCTGTGTGCTATACCATCAACTATATTACTATCGGTGGGCTGTGTGTGATACCACCTGATTAATTAGTAATCGATGGGCTGTGTGCGATACCATCTCTTATAAATGATTGGTGAGCTAAGTGCGAAATCACCATAGGTGTAAATAAATGGTGGGCTGTGTGCGATACCACCCTATAAGAGATTCAATGGTGGGCTAAGTGCGTAACCACCGGGAGATTTTTAGTATGAGTGGCTTATTGAAAATGCTTGATGTGTTGCTTTATATATGATCTTGTAGTGATCAGTGTAGGGTTGTGTACACATTAAATGAGCAATTGGCTTGTGGCATGGTAAGAACTTGGTAAGAGATAGAATGAGTAAACTTCAAGAGGGGTTGAGTAAGTAACCATAAGTTAAGGGAAAACCCACTGTAATACTTGTGATTATCTTTATTCAATGAATATCAGTATATGTTAGTTTATGCAGATGAGCTTACTAAGCTTTATTGCTTACTCCTTCTCTTTTCCCATATCTTATAGGATATTTTAACTAGACTGGATTGAAGGCCGTCGGAGATGTTTTCACACTATCGGATAGATGCTTGGTATGATGTTTGAAGTTCTTATAAGTCATGGCATGTATAGGGGCTAGACAAGTTAGGGAATTTGGTTGTAAATGGCTAGGATGTGTTAGCCTATAGTTGAATAATCTATTTTGTATAATGCCACAGCTGTTGGCTGTTATTTTATATGAAAAAGATGTAGTTATCCATGTGAAATTGTGAGTTCTTTTAAGTTAATTATGGATGTGGTGGATGAGTGCATATTGTGTATGTTGTAGGGGTAAGAAGAGTTTAGCATATAGCTTTGTTCTTGTCCATGTGAATAGACACACGGGCCTGTGTCTAGACCATGTATGACATCCGGTAAACCCACGGACGTGTCCAGGTCGTGTGAAATTAGTCAATGTCGACCACGGGTGGAAGACACGGGCATGTTGTGAGCGTACACGGGCGTGCCCCAATTTCACATGGGCGTGTGCCCTAGCCGTGGGAGTTTTGGTAGAATGCTGGGGTTTTTGGGCACGGGTTGATCACATGGGCGTGTGTGGCTACACACGGGTGTGTGTGTCATCTACCACGGGCGTGTACTCCCTATTTAGATGGAGAAAAATTTTATGGTTCATAATGTTTCCTATATAGTCTCGAGATCCCTCGTAGGTTCAAGTGAGGTCTCATAGGTCGAATATAAAGTTTTTGTAGTGATCAAGAAGAGTAGTCTCATTGAGTCTAAGTGGAAATCAAGTACTTTTGTACGGTAACACCTCGTGCCCTGTCCGGTGGGGATCACGGGTAAGGGGTGTTATAAATCATGGGTGATTTTGATGCCATTTTTACCTAATGAGAAGATGAGTAGTTTTACTATAGGAAGGCAGGTTTTCACCTAATGGCTAGGGGTTCACAGGCCTGTCATTCACTTGACAGAGAGGTAGGATATTATAGAGATTAGATAGGGCACTGGCTAATGATGCCTAGATATCAATGTTTTCAAATAGATAGTTACTCACCTTTCACGGATTAAATCGGATCACAGACATATCCTTCTATGCATGAGACCGAAGGCTAACCTTGCTAGAGGTAGACCCTTTCAGTTCCTAGCTGGGTGGACGAAGCACTCTAACTTCCTAAATTTATTCAAAGAAAAATGGAACTATTCAGGCAATATGGCAGAATCTTTATCTGAATTCACCCCGTGTTTTAAGGAATAGAACATGACAGTCTATGGTTGTAACACCCCTAATCTGTCTCGATCGTCGGATTAAGTTTACGAATTATTATGACATTTAACAATTCAAATAACAACATAAACCATTCAAATTTTACTTTAAATATCAACTATTCAAATTCAGTCATCATTGTTAGCATTATACAAATATGAACTTTATAATGAGCTTACGGAACCTAAAAATCAATTTGAAAACAACTTGGGTCTAATTTGAAATAAAACAGAAAATGTAGAAATATTGCAAAATAGGGGTCCCACGATCATGTGGCTAGGAACATGGCCATGTGGCCAAACAGTGCACAATTCAAAAATAGGATCATATGGTCGTATCGCCAAACCGTGTGCAATTCGAAATAGAGTCACACGGCCATGTCGCAAACCGTGTGCCAAATTGTGTGATTAGAAATAGGGTTACAAGTGTAACACTCCTAACTCGTATTTGTCTCTGTATTAGGGCCAAAGGCATTACCGGATAGATCAGAAACATTTATAGACATTACATTCAATCATTCATCAATCGCATTAAAAGTGTCCCTTAAATAGGTCAACGAGACCCTAATCATGCTTTAAAGTAGGGCGACACTAGGCCGAACACTTACGAAATTTCTCAAAAATTTAAAACTTTTCTAAGTTATGCAGGACACACGCCCGTGTGTCTCCCACGGACACATGCCCGTGTGTCTTCCACGGATACCAGAGACACCTATGTGTCTTGGTCGTGCCAAAGCAGGGCATGTATATTAACTTTTCCACACGGCCACTAGGCACACCCGTGTACTATAGCCGTGTGCTCATAGGCTATATACTGACTAAATCACACGACTACCAGGCACGTCCGTGTGCCAAGGCTGTGTACTCTTAGGCTGGCTACTGACTAAATCCCATAGTCACCAGGCACGCCCGTGTGCCATGACCGTGTAGGTAAAACAGGCCATTTGCAAGGCCAACTTGCCACCCTTACTTGGGTCATACCTATAAGTAATGTACCAATCCAACTCATACACATTTTTCATCCAAAAACATACCAAATCTCTACACTCAAATACAATTCCAATCATGCCAATTTGTACAACTAAACACATATTCAATTAAGCATGATTCATCTACCTTTAACTTTCATATATCCACTTCTTTGATCAATCATACATACTTATAGTGTATTCATATACTTACCATAGTTTGACCATTTCATTTGTTATCAAACCATACCAAACTTGCATCATATGCCATACTCATTCATGCACATTATCAACATATACTTAGCCACATCACATAGTTATTTACATTTCAAAACATATACCAAAACATCTAGCCTATACATGCCATATTAACTATATACACATTTTCAAAGTACCAAAATGAGCTTAGGTAGTGCGATGACTATTCTCGACGGTCCCAAGCCTTCAGTAGCTTTGACAATCTATAAAACAGAGAAAATACACACAGAGTAAGCTTTTGAAAGCTTAGTAAGCCATATACAAATAAACATAACATACAATGCATATAACCAAATTAATACATTGGTATTTATAGTTCTCATAGCCAATTCATCACATGATCTTTGGCACATTTGCTTACCCAAAGTTTATCACAACTTCTATTCACATATCACATTTGTACTTAGCTCATTCAAGCATATTTCCATTCTTGTATCACATTGAAATCCTCATGTTCAGTAACACATTTCATCATAGAAAATTCATATAGATACTTACCTTTTATACACACTTAGTGTACATATCAAACATACCTGAAACAGATTTACATTCACGTAATCATTCATAACTCGAAATTGCCCGTTGAACCGTTCAGAATCTAATAGGATATACAGAATACTCAGAATAGTCGTATAATGCCAGCGTCCCAAACGTGGTCTTACATGTAATCAGATGTCGATGCCACTGTCCCTGACCGGGTCTTACATGAATTAATATGATGCCAATGTCTCGGACATGATCTTATACGTAAGTCTCACATCGACGGGAACGTCTCAGACGTGGTCTTATACGAAATCTCGAATCAATGCCAACGTCCCAGACGTGGTTTTACATGATAAAACAGAACAGACACCTATGTCATGACATAGCTAATCCTATCTATTCCTAGGTACATACGGGACTTCTCGGACATTGTCACTATGTCGATCTTATCTCAGAATTCATGTACACATCATCTCGTAAACATTCATAGTTATCAATAGTCACATGAACATACATAATTCAATACAAATACGTTTATTTGCATAATGACTTACCTCGGATTCGGATATTCGTTCGGACTCGTTTATTCAACTACCTTCACTTTCCCGCGATCTAAGCCCGTTTTGTTCGGCTCTTGATCTATACATATTCAAATGTAATCCATTTATTCACTAATTCATCAATTTAATCGATGAACACGCATTTAGGGTAATTTGCAATTTAGCCCTCACATTTGCACATTTTATCAATTTTATTTATTTTTCTCAAAACATCAATATACAAAATCATTATATATACATACTTAGCCGAATGCTCATGTGTCTTATACAAGCCCATATTTTCCATCAAATTCACAATTTAGTCCCTCAATTTATCATTTTCTCAATTTACCCCTAAAAGCTAAATTCATAAAAAATTCAAGAAAAAAATATGTTCATTAGACACATATCTTTCATTTACACAATAAATCATCACAAATCATATAAGTTCATCAAAGTCTCATTTCAAAAACACCATAAATTCTCAAAATTAAGACATGGGCTTGATAGTAGACTAAGCAACAATCTCAAAAACATAGAAATCATCAAAAACCAAAGTCTAAACATACCTTAATTCAAGCTTGCAAGTGCCGAATATGTGAAAACTTTCTAAACCCTTATTTTCTTTTGTTTTTCTGCAAGAAGATGGATAAAATGGCTTATGATTTTAGCCTTTTGTTTTATTATCATCATATTACTAATTTAGTTACTAAATTAGCCTTATACTTAACCTATATACATGAAAACATTAAGGGCATTTAAGACCTTTATCCATCCACTATCTAAATATTGGCATAATTGCCTCATAAAGCCTTTCCATTTAAAAGCCATCTCTATTAGGCACTTAATAAATTAGAAGGCCACTTTTAAACTTTATGCATTTTAGTCATTTTGTCAAATTAAGCATACAGACAAACAAATTAACTTACGAAACTTTTACACATGCTTAATCACATAACAAGAGCACAAAAAATAATATTTAAATATTTTATTGACTCAGATTTGTGTTCTTGAAACCACTATTCCGACTAAGGTCTAAACTGGACTGTTTCAATTCTCCCCCTTAGGGATTTTCGTCCCCAAAAATCTTACCGTTAAATAGATTCGTATATTGATGTTTCATTGAATCTTTGGGATCCCACGTAGCCTCTTCTATTCCGTGTTGATGCCATAACACTTTAACGAATGGAATTTTGTTATTTCTCATTCTTTCACTTCACGAGTTAAAATATGGATCGGTTCTTCCTCGTATGTGATATCAGATCAGATTTCAATTTTAGATGGAGCAATCACATGTGACGGATCAGAATGGTATTTTTGGAGCATAGAAACATGAAATACATTGTGTATCTTTTCAAGCTCGGAGGGCAACAACAATCTATATGCAACTGGTCCAACATGCTCAATAGCTTCATAAGGGCCGTTGAATCTCGGACTTAACTTGCCTTTACGTCCAAATCGGAGTACTTCCTTCCACGAGGACACTTTCAGAAACACTTTGTAACCGATATCAAATTCAATATCTTTTTTTCTCAAATTCACATAAGATTTCTAACGATCAAATGCTGCTTTCAGACTATCACGGATTACTTTCACTTTTTGTTCTGTGTCTTTTATCAAATCAATCCTGTGTAGCTTATTTTCACTGAGCTCAGTACAATATAGAGGTTTACGACATTTACGTCCATACAAAGCTTCATATGGTGCCATTTTAATGCTCGATTGAAAACTATTATTATAAGCAAATTCAACCAATGGCAGGTACTGTTCCCACGTACCGTCAAATTCAAGAACGCAACATTTTAAGATATCCTCGAGAATTTGAATGATTCGTTCAGATTGACCATCCGTTTGCAGATGAAAAGCTGTACTAAAATGCAATTTTGTGCCCAAGGCTTCTTGCAATTTCTTCTAGAATCGTGATGTGAATCTCGGATCTCTACCCGATATAATTGATAGTGGCACCCTGTGTAATTTCACAATCTCAAAATATAAAGCTCAGCTAATGTATCAAGTGAATAATCGGATCACACCGGAATGAAATGGGTAGATTCGTCAATCGATCAACTACGACCCAAATCGTATCTTTCTTTCTCGGAGTTAGAGGCAATCCCGAAACAAAGTCCATCGTTACTCTATCCCATTTCCACTCAGGAATCAAAATCGGTTGTAACAAACTCGACGAAACCTGATGTTCAGCTTTAATTTGTTGACAGACTAAACATTTCAAAACAAAATCAGAAATGTCTCGCTTCATAACAGACCACCAATAGTGTTGTTTCAAATCTTGGTACATCTTTGTGCTTCCCGGATGAACAGATAAATGACTATTATGTACTTCATTCAAAATCAACTAAATAAACTCTGGATTTCTCAGAACACAGATCTCAAAATCTTAAGCAATCATCAACAACTTTAAATTCAGAATCAGAATTCGAATCATACTGAGCTCGTTTTGCTATTATTTCATTATCAACTTTCTGAGCTTCACATATCTGTTGTAAAAACAATGGTTTAGCTTTAAATTCAGCTATCACTGAACTATCATCAGACAAATCTAATTGAGCATTCATAGCACACAAAGCAAATGGTGACTTTCGACTCAGTGCATCGGTAACAACATTAGCTTTACCCAGATGATAATCTATCACAAGATCATAGTCTTTCAACAGCTCTAACCATCTTCTCTGACGCAGATTCAAATCTTTCTGGGTCATTAGATACTTCAAACTTTTATGATTCGAAAATATATGGCATTTCTCACCTAACAGATAATGACGTCAAATCTTTAATGAGAATACATTTGTAGCAAGCTCGAGATCATGTGTCGGATGATTCTTTTCGTGCGGCTTCAATTGTCTCGAAGCATAAGCTATTACTTTGCCTTCTTGCATCAAAACACATCCCAGACCATTTAACGAAGCATCACTGTATATCACGAATTATTTACCCGATTCTGGCTGTACTAAAATCAGAGCTTCAGTTAATAAAACTTTAAACTGATTAAAGCTTTTCTAACATTTATTGGACCATTCAAAACTCACATCTTTCTGAAGTAATCTTGTTAACGGGTTGCAATCATCGAAAAGCCTTTTACAAATCGACGATAATAACCAGCTAGTCCCAAAAAGCTACGGACTTCAGACACATTCCTCGGAGGTTTCCAATCTAGAATAGCAGAAATCTTACTCAGATCAACTCGTATTCCAAAGGCCGATAATATATGTCCCAGAAAACTGACTTCATGCAACCAGAATTCACATTTACTGAATTTCGCATATAATTGCTTTTCTCTCAAAGTTTTCAACACATTCCTTAGATGCTCGGCATGCTCAATTTCATCCCGTGAATAAATCAAAATGTCGTCGATAAATACAACAACAAATTGATTTAGATACGGTTTAAAAATTTTGCTCATCAAATTCATAAAAGCAGCAGGAGCATTCGTTAATCCGAAAAGGCATAACTAAAAACTTATAATGCCCATACCTCGTTCTGAAAGCAGTTTTCAGAATGTCTGAATCTTTCACTCTTAACTGGTAATATCCCGGTCTCAGATCAATCTTAAAAAATACAGTAGCTCCTTTTAACTGTTCAAACAAATCGTCAATCCTGGGCAATGGATATTTGTTCTTTATATTTACTTTGTTCAATTGACCATAATCAATGCACATTCTCATCGTGCCATCTTTCTTTTTCACAAATAAAATGGGAGCACCCAAGGTGAGAAACTCGGTCTAGCGAACCCTCTGTCAGTCAATTCTTGTAACTGTGACTTTAACTCTTTCAACTCTGTTGGTGTCATTCTATACGGAGCTATTGAAATAGGTGTCGTACCAGGCAACAATTCAATACCAAATTTAACTTCACGTATCAGAGGCAATCCCAGTAATTCTTCAAGGAATACATCAGAAAACTCACAAACAACTGGCACTGATTCAACTTTCTTTTCAGACACTTTCGAATAGATCACATAAGAAAAATAAGCTTCATAACCCTTTTTCACATAATTCTGAGCTTTCAATACAGATATTACAGCATGTAATCCATTCAAATCATTAGACTCAACCTAAGCCATTTCATCATTAGGACCTCTCAAATAAATAGTCTTTCTTTTACAATTCACAACAGCATCATGTAATGTCAGCCAGTCCATACCCAGAATGATATCAAACTCATCAAATGGAAAAAGCATCAAATCAGCAGGGAAACAGATATCTCGAAACATTAACGGATAGTTCTTGCATACTTTGTCAACCAAAACACTTTTACCTAAGGGGTTCGATACTTTTATAACAAACTCAGTAGACTCTATAGGCAAAGTCTAACTGAATACTAAGCCCATGCATATATATGAATGAGTAGAACTAGGGTCTATTAATTCAATCACAAAAGTATCATAAAGTATAAATGTACCTGTTATAACATCTGGAGATGAAGCTTCCTCCCGAGCTCGGATGGCTTACGCTCTGGCAGGCGTTCTAGTTTCGGATCTCACAATAGTATCTCTCGTAGTTCTCTGACTACCACTGACATTTCTTACATTTTGGGAAGGTCTACCTCTCATAGATGCATTATCGGATCTCGAATTCTGAACAGTCTCTGGCTCAACAGACTCAGGGCAATCACGAATAAAATGATCAAGTGATCCACATCTGAAGCAAGCTCTGTCATTTAATCTACAACTTCCCGGTTGCCTTTTTCCATAATTCTTACATTCAGATTTCTCAAATCGAGCATTTCCAACACTTACTACAGGAGTTGCTGGAGTTTTGAAGCTCATTTGTGATCTAGCTCGATTTTTATTTGAATGTCCCACATTATCTCTTGATCGACTTTGTTCATCTCTGAATTTCTTCGAAAGAAACTAAAATGATTTGCTCGAAAATCCCTTTATCACATCTTGATTTTTAGACTCAACTTTTCTTTTATCTTTCCCGAGTGCCTCAACTTTGTACGCTCAATCAACGTGTACAACAAAAATTTCTAGAATTGAAACAGGCCTGTATGTCAGTTACTAAATACGAATGAGAGTTCATGAGGTTAAGTCAGTATGCTTGAGAATGTGTATCATCGAAGCAATTTAATCGATGAACACACATTTAGGGTAATTTGCAATTTAGCCCTCACATTTGCACATTTTATCAATTTAGTCTATTTTTCTCAAAACATCAATATACAAAATCATCATATATACATACTTAGTTGAATGCTTATGTGTCTTATACAAGCCCATATTTTCCATCAAATTCACAATTTAGTCCCTCAACTTATCATTTTCTCAATTTAGCCCTAATTAGCTAAATTCATCAAAATTCCAAGAACAAAATATGTTCATTAGACACATATCTTTCATTTAACACAATAAGTCATCACAAATAATATAAGTTCATCAAAGTCCCATTTCAAAAACACCATAAATTTTCAAAATTAAGACATGGGCTTGATAGTAGACTAAGCAACAATCTCAAAAACATAAAAATCATCAAAAACCAAAGTCTAAACATACCTTAATTCAAGGTTGCAAGTGCTGAATATGTGAAAACTTTCTAAACCCTTATTTTCTTTTGATTTTCAGTAAGAAGATGAATAAAATGGCTTATTATTTTAGCCTTTTGTTTTATTATTATCATACTACTAATTTAGTTACTAAATTAGCCTTATACTTAACATATATACATGAAAACATTAAGGACATTTAAGACCTTTATCCATTCACTATCTAAATATTGGCATAATTTCCTTATAAAGCCTTTCCATTTAAAAGCCATCTCCATTAGGCACTTAATAAATTAGAAGGCCACTTTTAAACTTTATGCGTTTTAGTCCTTTTGTCAAATTAAGCATACAGACAGTCAAATTAACTTACGAAACTTTTACACATGCTTAATCACATATCAACTGCACATAAAATAATATGTAAATATTTTATTAACTCAGATTTGTGGTCCCGAAACCACTGTTTCGACTAGGGTCTAAATCGAACTGTTACAACAAGGTCATGTCCCCAGGCTTTGTAACAACTTGTGACTGTGTCGGACAAACCTGCATAAAAAATTAAATAGGCCACATGGCCATGTCCTAGGCTTTGTGCACCTAAAGTAACTTCAAAATCAAGCCATTTCAACTATCATTTCTTGTTTACCAAGCCATACCATTTGAACCTATAAATACCTATTTCAAAACACACCAAATCATGCTATATACCATTCAGCCTAAGTGCCTAACCAATATGCCCACAAAGGCACCTCAATTTACAATTCAAAGCAAGTTAACATGGAAGCAACCAACCATACAACTATTCAACCATTCAACCATATCATATTTGTTTTTCATACTAGCCTAATTACCTGGCTACCAAAATTACCAAAACTATGAAGTAAAACATAAGTAAAACTTAAAATTACCTAAACATACCCTATCATACCATTTCCCAAGCACCTACCAAAACACATAACTAAACATAATATTTGCTCTACCTATTTAACTTTAAATAACTAACTCAAGCAACCTATCAAAACATTAACTACATAAATATATACATTTATACACATAGCATTCAAAATGTCACCACACCAATGAATAAACATATCAACCAAAGGACTTCTTAGGTACATGCCAAATCCAAAATAGGAGCATCACTTCGCTTAAGTTCGGGATCGTCACTGGATGCTGAATTGACAAAACAAACCGAAAAGTACCTAACCTGCACATAGAAAAATCAAACTGTATGCTGAGTATAACTCAATTACATTTCTATCTGAACATTAAATATAATATAAATCATTAGGAAACATAATTATAGAATGAAAATGACATGCAAAAATTATCAAGTTCAATATGCTATTTTCATATTTCATGTATTCAAACCATCTCATTTCTCTCTTATCACCATAAATCTATCACATTTTGTAAGTAAAAAAAAAAATCATATAATGCCTATAAAACAATTTTTATATAAACATCTAATTTCATGTTTTCATGGAACATAGCATACTACAGTTCCCAATTCAATTTTTAATTCACATTTTATTTCCCATTCCACTTCCATTTCATATTCTTTTTACCATATCAAATTCATATATATCATTTCATCATTTATATCCCCATTAACAAGACTTGGACTCGGATACAAGGATCCAACCAACACACCAGTTTGGCACCCAGTGTCTCATTAGGTAAAATATGATGCAAATAGTTACGCCCAACACTGAAATAAGTTGACACGTAGTGTTTCATTGGTTAAACCGAAGCAAGTCGACACCTAGTGCCTTATCGACTCATAGTCAAAGCATCCCTAAACTCATCCTATCCTATGGCATGCCAATTATATCCAGCTCTACCCGAACAGTTAATAGGGTATTCGTTACTTATTTCATACTCAATCTGTAACATCCTTAAAATGGGGTCTCTGTATTTTGCATGTGGTTGCATGTGTTGGTAAGTATGCTATGTTGGTTTGATATGTTTTGGGGTCTAGGCATGACCTTGGGTTAGTCTTGGGTCATGGCTAAAAAAATTATTTTAGCACTTAAGAAGAAGGAGCTAGAAGAATTAGGGGTTAAAAGAATTTATTGGAGGATTTGGACACAAGAACTACCTTGGTGAAGTGGCAAAGGAGGCGCCACTAAGGTGCTTGGGTGATGACGCCATAGGGAGCAAGGAGGGCCTTGGTTCGAGCTGTAGAAATCCCTTTCTACTCATTTATTTTTGACGCCACAGGCAACCAGAGGCGTGCTCAGGTAGGACTCTGTTGGAGGGATATAGATTAGGCTATCTTTAAGTGATAGGTGTAGGACTCATTCAAACTTGTTTGAGTGAGTGGATGAGAGGAATTTAAGGCAAGATGAGGGGGGCGGCTATGAGTGGGAGTCTTGAAGTGTTGGCTGAATTATAGACTGTGGGGGAGGAGGTGTAATCGGTTTGGGAAGCTAGGGGAGTGCTGAATCTCAATAGCCAAGTAAGAGTGCATTTTTCGGCTAGCTTAGATGGTTTTCCCTTCTTGTGTTTTGTGCTAAAACTTGAACCTTAGGTGCTTTTCTCTCTTTTTCTCTTTTGACAATTTGGGACTTGGCCGATTCATTTTAGCAACCCCATTGAAGAGCCAAAAAACTTCCTCTTTGCCAAATCCACCCTTGTTCACATCTTCTTCTTTTTGCTCATAGCCAAAACCAACAACCTCACCCCCATTCGGCACTTTTCTTTTCATTCTCTCAAAACCCTTTCATTGTGCCAAAATTGTTCTATTCGATTTTCTTCTTCTTCACTACCATCTTCAAAAGTCAAATCTTGTTTCCACCTTCTTCCATCTTTTTTATTATTTTGAAAAGTCAAAATCTGGTTGGGTTCTTCTTCTTCTTTTCTTTCTGTGATTGGCTGAATACCTTGCTCATAAGCCCACTCCTCTTGCGTGTTCTTTTTGGGTCATTTGGGTTAGCCGAATCTATTGGTAGGTAATATCTTTTTCTCTTCTTAATCAATTTGGGTAATGACCGAAATCCCACCCCTTTTCTATCTTTTCTTCTAATTTAGATCTATATGTTGAATTCTATCCTTGTTCTTTAAAGGTAGCCGAAACCCCTAACATTATTAAGGGGTGCCGATCTGTGGTGGTTAGGAGCCGAATCATTCATCAAGGGAGGGGCATAGCCGAATACAGTGAGTCTTCGGGTTTTGGTGGTCGATCTAGGTAAGGTTTTAACACTTCAAGATTTATTTCTTAATCGTTCAAAAGCCGAAGGCTAATCATTTATGTGTATTAGTGTGTGGCCGATTGCAAGGGGGACTCAGTGTCTGGTTTCAGGATTTGGTTGGAAACCAAATTGGCTTAAGGTAAGTGCTACATTTGGGTGGCATATCCTTCGGGATTTCTATTTGTGCCGAATAGGCTTTTTAGTCACTAACTACCAGTTGGCCGATTATAGGAGGGAGCAACGTTCGGGATCTTGTTAGTTTGCGTAGTTTTGGGATTCGCTTAGATTTACGAATAGTCAGGTGTGTAACGCTTACACACTTTATTAGTATAATATGCTTATTTTGTTGCTGTTATAACCATTGAAATTAGTGACTTTGCCTTGTGGACATGAGCGTGGACTCTGGGTAAGTCCCCTGATTATGGATCTCGATGTATGCTATCATGTCATTTTAATACTATGTCATACATTATTTGCATCATCATATGTTTTATGCCACGATTGATATGGACATGATGGTGGGTTTGATGAGAGGAGGGGGATGATTTATTTTGGACTGTCACCAGTGGTTTTGACCACATGACGGGTTGGCCCGTCTTGATATTATAAATTGTGACTAAGTCCCAGTGGTTTTGACCACCAGGTGGTTTTGACCACATATGAATTTGTGACTCGTCCCAGTGGTTTGGTACCACAGTGGGTTGGCCCCACATTGTAATATCCTGGATTTAGGGGTTATGCATTTAGTGCATAATTCAAGTGTTAATAGGCTCAGTGAGTGGTTTGGATGTGCTTTAGGGGTTCTTAAAACTCTAGGATAAAAAGGGAATGTCTTGGAAAATTTTGGATTTTTTAAAGTGTTAGTTAAGGGAGCTAGGCCAAGGGAGGTCTTAAGAGAAATTGTTGGGAGTTCATGACACAAGGAGTCAATTGGTAAAGTGGAAAGTAGAGTGTGGAGTGTATTAATGATCTTAGGTTCGAATCCTGTGGATGGCAATAAGGTGACTTTTACTTTTGTTTTTGAATGGCATGTGTTGGTCAAATTTTAGTTATGGTAGGATAGACTTTTTCATTTATGGATAATGGACTAAGGAAAAAGGCAAGTGTTTAAAGGTATGGAATCAAGAAGTTAAGGTTGGATAAGGGGACATAAGGCTTGAATTGAGGAATGTGTTATGGATAGAATAGTTGGCAAAGGTTGACTCTCTTGGCCATGAACCTGGTCGATTTTTGGGGCTAGAGGGGTTGGTTGAATTTTGAAAGGGATAAGGAGGAAGATTAGGAGAAAATTATGGCTTTATTTTATATGATAGGATAAGAGATAAATGAGGAGAGAATAAGGGATATGATAGGGAAAAATTAAGGGATATGATAGGAAATAGGTGTGCCGAAATTGGGTAATATAAAAAGGGGTGATCAGTTCTTGGCAATTCTTTTTCTTAATTTTCTTTTTTTCCGAAATTGTTGGCCATAGAATTCTCTCTTTCAAACTTTCTTTTCATCTTGGTGTGTTGCCAAAATTTTCACCTTATTTTCCTTTGACAAGAGCCGAAAGTTAAAACCATTTGTGCATGTATTTTCTTTCTTCTTTCAGATCTCTTTCTTTTCTTTTATTTTGCTTAAACTGAAATCTCCTTTAAGGTTGCCATTACTGAATATTACATCTTCATTTGAAAACACCATAGCCGAATATTGAATTACCTTTTGAAGGGCCATAGCTGAACCATAAAGCCTCATTTTCTACTCTATTTCTCTATTATTAAAAGTGCCGAAACACCATAGTCAAATCTTTATTGGAGGGCCTGTCGACTACGTGCTTGTGATCTTTTATTCTCTTCAACGTGTAGTGGTAAGTTCTTTCTTTATCATTCGATTTCTAGCTCTTTTTACTAATGTGCCGAAATCATGAGGATAGGCCTAGGGATGGCCGAATATTCTTTAAGCCATGATTATGTGTTCTTTTGTGTGTAGCCGACGCTAAGGAGCCTTAAAAGAGATCTATCAGGTTTTGGAACATCAAGATAAGTGATTGATAACATTCGACCATAGACCATATTATGGGTTTAAGTGGTGACTGATTGTGTATTATGATTTTTAGGGGCTAATCGACAGAGGTAACAGAGGCTTTGGGATTTTAGATCGTTTTGGTAAGGATACTTAGTAAGTTTAGATCTACTCCGTATTTGTTCAATAGCCGAAGGCTAATTATTTGTAGGTACCGGTGGGTGGCCGATTGCAAAGGGAACTTAGAGCGTGATTCGGGATTTGGTAAGAGACCAAATCGGCATTTAGGGAGAAGGAAGAACCACATTTTGAGATCGTGTTAGATTCGAGTGGTTTGGGATTTCACTAATAGGCAGGTGTGTAGTTAGCCTACTATTTTCTGGGTTTATGATTGTATGTGATATCTGTATGTGTGTTATGAATGTGCTAACTAGAGTAATGGAAATTGTGATGTGGATACCCTCAAGGGGTATGTCGATAATCTGGTAAGTACCGAATCTGATGAAATGTGATTATTGTTATGAATATGTGATAATATACGAAATAACATGTACATGCATGGCACTATTTTATGTTGCATGTGCATGGGTGGGATATGAAAGAAGGACAGGGTGTACTTCGAGTACGTGGTTTGATGAATGGCTCTGTGCTTCATCGTGATTGATATAGGCTATGTGCCATATCGTGGTTATTGATGGCTTTGTGCTCATCGTGGTTTTGATGATAGCTTCGGCTACATCATGGATTGGTGCTGACCGAGGTCGCGTTGTGGACTAATTGCGATTAAGTTCGCGTGGACGACATTTGTTTCCATATTGGAGTAAAAAAGAGAGGGTGATTTAAAATCCTGATGTGTGGTAAATTTGGATACGGAGGTGTGTAGAGGATGGACCCTAGGCTGGGTTGGGTTTCATAATTGCATAATTGTGTATGTGAATTAATGTGGTAATAGGCCAAGCCCAGTATGTGGAAACATGTGGTTAATTACCCTATTATAAGAATGTGATATGGTTATGGGCCAAGCCCAATAAGTGAAATTATGTGAATAACGTTGCCTTAATATCTGACATGTGGGTGGAATTCAGTGGACTAATTGCACACTGAGTTTGTGTAACTCACCCAAATTTTTACAAACATTGCAGGTGATGCATATAGCTTGGACCGGGTTGGAGTGGATACGAGGTGGCCCATGCGGAAGATGATTTAGTTGATTTACGAATTTTATATTATCAGTATTTGGGAATTTATTTGATGTAATAAGGGCCTCCTAAAGTATTTAAGGATTTTTACGATGTCTTGGTTGGATTGGTGTTTAAATTATTATTTGAAAATGTTCTTATTTTGACAACTTACATCTTTAGAATATATAATAAATTTTTCAAATCGGATATTTTATAACAACTAAATTTTTTATGGGATTTTAATTATACAATGTTTTTCCAAAGACAATAAATTTATCGTTTTCACCTTTAAGTCAAATTCTTTTCAAACGTTTTTCGCGGTGACATACGAGATCCGGTCAAGGCTCGTGGGCGGGTTTGGGTGTTACAATTTAAATATCGAGCAGGTTCAAAACTTCGGCTTTGAGGGTTTTGGGCCCAAAACATTTTTTAAGATGGGCTTTTCAAAGATTTGGGCTTTCATAAATTTTTCGTTTTATTACGGCATGGCTTTGTATCTCAGGCAAGTCCACCGGTAAGTACCTCGACTATTGAAGTGATTTATATGTGAATGTTATGGGCATATTTGGTCTCGTAGATTAGAAGATTAGGGCTATTGAACCCTAGGGCTAGTGCACTCAAACACATGCATAAGACTTAAGGGACAATCAAACAAACCTGTGAAGTAAGTTGCCGAGTTAGGGTGTGGCAACCATTGTGCGCATGTCTAGGATTGGTTTCGGTGGGAGCTTGGTATTTAAGCAGTCCTAGCAACTCACCTCCTCTTTACTCGAATCCTACCTGGTGCATAGCTACGATTCACCCTAACCAAGAGGACTTATTCACGGACTAAATCGATAATTAAAACCCGGAAGGGACTAGCCGTAATTTTTATAAAAACCCTAGTTTTAAAACTCTTAAAATTACCCTTTTGATTTGTAAAGACTATTTTTATAAATTATTCTGAAAAAATTTTGATTTACAAATTTACTAAAATACCCCTAGTGGTAAAATTACAAAAATGCCCCTGGTTGTAAAATTACTAAAATGCCCCTGAATTGAAAAAAAATTTATTACTATACTACCCTCGATTTTAATAAAATTTTCTTGTTTTGCAAAAGTGTCCAAAAACCCTATTTTGCGAAAATTCAAAATACCCTAATTTGGAAATTTACCAAAATAACCCCGATTTCTAAAATTTCTGCAATACCCTTGATTCGAAGAATATTTTCCAAAATACCCTTGAGACTTTGAGAATTGAAAATGCCTTGATTTGTAAAGATTATTTTCAAATTGACCCGATTTATTACCAAAATACCCTTATATGAAAAATGACAAAATTACCCCTGGGTGGGGAATGATCAGGAATGCCCAAAGTAGTGAAGTGAATGTTGTGAATGAATGTGTCTCTATCGAGATGGATGAATGTGAATGTGAATGTGAATCTCTGAATTAGAATAGTGAACTTGAACTAAGACTTTGTTTGATCGAGAGAACCACTATTAAACTCCTTTTCATAAAACTGTTCGCGGATAAACAGTGGAACAAAGTACTAATGTATAAAACTTTTTAATTAGATTAAATCACGACGTTAGTAATGAGTTCTAATGAACATGGTCGAGGTAGAATGTCAGTATCGAAACCAGTAGGGTCTGGCCATGGGTCAGAAAATGATGTGCCACCGCCAGCAGTGGGCGCAGAGGATCAAGATCAGACTGGAAGAGATGACGCAGTATCGTTGGCCATGTTGCGAGTGCTAGAGCGAGTGGCAGGAGCTAATGTGACCAATGGAGCTCGAAAATCAGTGCTTGAAAGACTTAAGTCAAACGGAGCTGAGATTTTTAGAGGAGTGTCTGGTGTAGCTCCGAACATGGCAGAGTATTGGCTAGAAGTAGTTGAAAGGATTATGGATGATTTGGATCTAACGGTGGAAGAAAAATTGAAAGGTGCTGTCTCGTTGCTCCGGGATGAAGCTTATCAATGGTGGCTCACTGTTAGACAACGTACCCCTGCAGATCGAGTAGATTGGGAGTATTTTAAGGTTAAGTTCGAAGGAAAATACATTGGAGCTAGTTATTTAGACTCGCAAAGGAAGGCATTTCTAAATTTGGTACAAGGAAGTATGTCGGTAGCGGAGTACGAAGCAGAATTTGTACGGTTAAGTCAGTATGCTAAAGGAATCGTGGCCACTGATTACGAAAGGTGTGTCCGATTCGAAGATGGATTGTGGGATGAGCTACAGTGTTGATCGCTCATGAGAGAGCGAGATTTTGCAATTCTAGTAGAAAGCTCGGATAGTGAAGAAGTTAAGAAGTCGTGAGACAAAGCGAGAAAAGAATAGGAACAGGAATAAGAGAAGTTTTGGATCGTCAAAATCATCGAAGGTTTTGGAAAAGGCTAAGGATTGAGAATTTCATGACGTGTACTGCATGCAGATTCTTGGAGAATCGGAGTCGTCTATGTGCCCAATGTGGGAGAGCTCATGTAGGAGAATGTTGGGGAAATAGTGAGGAATGTTTTCGGTGTGGGTCTAAGGCTCATTTGGTTAAGAAATGTCCTCAAGTGATGGATAGGGCTCGAGGCCAAGGACGTGGAACACCAAGTAGAGGTGCTAAAGGTTCGGATGCAAGGCTACCAAGGTTGGCTTAGGCAATCAGTCATAGCAAGGAGGAAGTTGGCCCAAATAGGATCGGGTATGTTCCCTAATCCACGAATTTCTTTATTACTTTGGTTGTTATAAAGCTAGTTCGTTCTTGTGATGTTAGCGAAGTATATGGAATCTTGACTGTGAACTTTGGGATTTTTGCAAAAGAAATGTGTTAGTTTTATTAAATCAGAGCACGCAGCAGTAGAGTAGTGTGATGAGTTAAGGATTCACGATTGTTCGATAGTAAGTAATTTCGAGGACGAAATTATTTTTAAGGAGGGTAGAACTGTAATATCCTGGATTTAGGGGTTATGCATTTAGTGCATAATTCAAGTGTTAATAGGCTTAGTGAGTGGTTTGGATGTGCTTTAAGGGTTCTTAAAACTCTAGGATAAAAAAGGAATGTCTTGGAAAATTTTGGATTTTTTAAAGTGTTAGTTAAGGGAGCTAGGCCAAGGGAGGTCTTAAGAGAAATTGTTAGGAGTTCATGACATAAGGAGTCAATTGGTAAAGTGGCAAGTGGAGTGTGGAGTGTATTAATGATCTTAGGTTCGAATCCTGTGGATGGCAATAAGGTGACTTTTACTTTTATTTTTGAATGGCATGTGTTGGTCAAATTTTAGTTATGGTAGGATAGACTTTTTCATTTATGGATAATGGACTAAGGAAAAAGGCAAGTGTTTATTAAAGGTATGGAATCAAGAAGTTAAGGTTGGATAAGGGGACATAAGGCTTGAATTGAGGAATGTGTTATGGATAGAATAGTTGGCAAAGGTTGACTCTCTTGGCCATGAACCTGGTCAGTTTTTGGGGCTAGAGGGGTTGGTTGAATTTTGAAAGGGATAAGGAGGAAGATCAGGAGAAAATTGTGGCTTTATTTTATATGATAGGATAAGAGATAAATGAGGAGAGAATAAGGGATATGATAGGGAAGAATTAAGGGATATGATAGGAAATAGGTGTGCCAAAATTGGGTAATATAAATAGGGGTGATGGGTTCTTGGCAATTCTTTTCTTCATTTTCTTTTTGCGAAATTGTTGGCCATAGAATTATCTCATTCAAACTTTCTTTTCATCTTGGTGTGTTGCCGAAATTTTCACCTTATTTTCCTTTGACAAGAGCCAAAAGTTAGAACCATTTGTGCATGTATTTTCTTTCTTCTTTCAGATCTCTTTCTTTTCTTTTATTTTGCTTAAACCGAAATCTCCTTTAAGGTTGCCATTGCCAAATATTACATCTTCATTTGGAAACACCATAGCCGAATATTGAATTACCTTTTGAAGGGCCATAGCCAAACCATAAAGCCTCATTTTCTACTCTATTTCTCTATTATTAAAAGTGCCGAAACACCATAATCAAATCTTTATTGGAGGGGCTGTCGACTACGTGCTTATGATCTTTTATTCTCTTCAACGTGTAGTGGTAAGTTCTTTCTTTATCATTCAGTTTCTAGCTCTTTTTGCTAGTGTGTCGAAATCATGAGGATAGGCCTAGGGATGGCCGAATATTCTTTAAGCCATGATTATGTGTTCTTTTGTGTGTAGCCGACGCTAAGGAGCCTTAAAAGAGATCTATCGGGTTTTGGAACATCAAGGTAAGTGATTGATAACATTCGGCCATAGGCCATATTATGGGTTTAAGTGGTGACCGATTGTGTATTATGATTTTTAGGGGCTAATCGACAGAGGTAACAGAGGCTTTGGGATTCTAGATCGTTTCGGTAAGGATACTTAGTAAGTTTAGATCTACTCCGTATTCGTTCAATAGCCGAAGGCTAATTATTTGTAGGTACCAGTGGGTGGCCTTTTGCAAAGGGAACTCAGAGTGTGATTCGGGATTTGGTAAGAGACCAAATCGGCATTTAGGGAGAAGGAAGAACCACATTTCAAGATCGTGTTAGATTCGAGTGGTTCGGGATTTCACTAATAGGCAGGTGTGTAGTTAGCCTACTATTTTTGGGTTTATGATTGTATGTGATATCTGTATGTGTGTTATGAATGTGCTACTAGAGCAATGGAAATTGTGATGTGGATACCCTCAAGGGGTATGTTGACAATCCGGTAAGTACCGAATCTGATGATATGTGATTATTGTTATGAATATGTGATAATATGCGAAATAACATGTACATGCATGGCACTATTTTATGTTGCATGTGCATGGGTGGGAAGAAGGACAGGTGTACTTGATGCGTGGTTTGATGAATGGCTCTATGCCTCATCGTGATTGATATAGGCTATGTGCCATATCGTGGTTATTGATGGCTTTGTGCTCATCGTGGTTTCGATGATAGCTTCGGCTACATCGTGGATTGGCGCTGACCGAGGTCGCGTTGTGGACTAATTGCGATTAAGTTCGCATGGACGGCATTTGTTGCCATATTGGAGTAAAAAGGAGAGGGTGATTTAAAAATCCCCTAGTGTGTGGTAGGCTGGATACGGAGGTGTGTAGAGGATGGACCCTAGGCTAGGTTGGGTTTCATAATTGTATAATTGTGTATGTGAATTAACGTGGTAATGGGCCAAGCCTAGTGTGAGGAAACATGTGGTTAATTACCCTATTATAAGAATGTGATATGGTTATGGGCCAAGCCCAATAAGTGAAATTATGTGAATAACGTTGCGTTAATATCTGACATGTGGGTGGAATTCAGTGGACTAATTGCACTCTGAGTCTGTGTGACTCACCCAAATTTTTACCAACATTGCAGGTGATGCATATAGCTTGGACCGGGTTGGAGTGGATACGAGGTGGCCCATGCGAAAGATGATTTAATTGGTTTACAAATTTTATATTATCAGTATTTGGGAATTTATTTGATGTAATAAGGGCCTCCTAAAGTATTTAAGGATTTTACGATGTCTTGGTTGGATTGGCGTTTAAATTATTATTTGAAAATGTTCTTATTTTGACAACTTACATCTTTAGAATATATAATAAAGTTTTCAAATCGGATATTTTATAACAACTAAATTTTTTATGGGCTTTTAATTATACAATGTTTTTCCAAAGACAATAAATTTATACGTTTTCACCTTTAAGTCAAATTCTTTTCAAACGTTTTTCGCAGTGACATACCAGATCCGGTCAAGGCTCGTGGGCCAGGTTTGGGGTGTTACACACATGTTGATTATGGGATTGTCATCAGTGGTTTTGACCACACGATGGGTTGGCCCCATCACTTGATTTGTGACTTCGGTCATCAGTGGTGTTGGCCACACCTATATATATTTGTGACTACGGTCACCAGTGGTTTTGACCACCAGTGGTTTTGACCACACGGGGTAGTTAAAGGAGATTGGATGGTTAAGTTATGGGTTGCATGATTTGCATGATTTGCTAATGATTTGTGTAAGTGCTTGCATTATCGAATTGCCTGGGGATTTATACACTTTGAGTCTTGGTGACTCACCCTTCCTTATATTTTGCGAGATGAGGCGTAGATTGCGGATATGGAGCCGGGGAGGACTCGAGGCGGCCATGCATGTTCGTTGGGTTTTGATTTCTCTTAGTTACTATTTCAATTTTATTAATTTTATTTAAATTTGGTTTTGGGTTTTGTAATAAGGCCACTAAGTATTATTTTGGGTTTTTATTATTTGTTTTTATTCTGATTATATTAGACTATATGGGCTTGTTAAATTAACCGGTAAAAAGTAAAAATTTCAAAACTATATTTCCCTCATTTTTTTATTTAAAAAGCGTTGCCATCGGGTAACACCACTTAAAAGATGATAACAAAGATAACTTGAATGTTTTCTAAAACTTGCAACAATAAGTAGATTTTCAAGCAAGGAATTTTAAACTTTTCGTACTACAAAAGGGTTTCCTAAGAAAATTATCCGACAAACTTTCGCTTTTAAGAGGGTATCACTCCGTGGCATGCCAGATCCGGTTGTGGTGTGCTGACCGGGTTTGGGGTGTTATAATTTTGGTATCAGAGCCAAGTTTAAAAGCTCAGCTGTGGGCCCGAGGCCCAAAATGTTTTAAAGTAGGGTCTTGAAAAGTTTTATGGAAAAAGGTTCATGGTTTGAACAGCATGGCACCGAGTCTCCGGCACCAATCCGCCCAGGTAAGTATCCCTAACTATTGTGTAAGTTATATGTGGGGAAAATGGGTATTCTGGGATCGTAGAATAGTAGATTAGGAGTTATTGAACCCTAGAAATAGCTTACTCCAACACAAATTACATAAGACTTAAAGATTCACTAAACAAACCTGTGAGTACGTCACTAAGTTAAGGGTGTGGCAACAGTTGTGCGCATGTCTAGGAATGGATTTAGGGGAAGCTTGGCATTTAAGCAGTCCTAGTGACTCACCTCCTCTTCACTCGAATCCTACCTGGTGCGTAGTGACGGTTCACCCTAACCGAGACGACTTATTCACAGGCTAAATTTAATAATTAAAACCCGAAAGGGACTAGCCATCTTGTTTTGGTAACACTTTAAACCTTGGTTTTGAAATTACCACAGTATCATTGATTTAAGAAATGACCAAAATACCCCTGATTTGGAAAATGACCAAATTACCCCTGGGTTGTGAAAATTACCAAAATACCCTTAGTATGGAAAATTACCGAAGTACCCTCGAATTGAAAATTTCTAAAATACCCTTATTTTGTAAAATCACCTGGAACAATATTTTGAAAAAAAATTATGAAAACACCCCTGGTTTGTGAAATTACGAAAATACCCCTAGTTTATGAAATTACGAAAATACCCCTAGTTTATGAAATTACCAAAATACCCCTGATTTCTGGAATTTTTGAAATACCTACGATTTGTAAAGGTTTCCAAATTAACCCTATTTTATTACTAAAATACCCCGATAAGTTAAATTACGAAAATACCCCCGGGTAGTAAAATGACGAGAATACCCCTATACGTGGAATGAGGGTAGAGGATGGGAAATGAAAACTTTGTGATGATCGAAAGAACCACTACCAAATTCCTTCACATAAAACTTATTCGTGGGTAATAAGTGGAACAAAAGCTAATTCATAAATTTCTTTAAGCAGAGAAATCGCGATTTAGATATGAGTACTAGGGGACGTGGTCGTAAATGTGGGGCGCAGAGAGGCGAATGAAAATGTCGAACCCGTTAGGTCTGGTCAAGGGTCGAAGAATGAGATACCACCGCCACCACTCTTGGCGTGAAGTATCAAGATCAAGCGGGGATGATGCGATTACAGCGACGATCTTTGCGAGTGCTTGAGAGAGTGGTGGGCGGTGGTGGTGCGGAACTCGTAAATCATGTCGGCGACTCGAACCAATGGAGTTGAGGTATTTCGAGGAGTATCTGGTGTGGCACCCAATACCGCTGAGTATTGGTTGGAAGCAACGAACGAATCATGGATGATTTGGATCTGACGGCTGAGGAGAAACTAAAAAGAGTAGTGTCGCTTCTCCGTGATGAGTCATATCAGTGGTGGCTCACGGTTCGGGATGGTGCTGCAGCAGATGATCTCACTTGGGATTACTTTAAGGCAGCATATCAGAAGAAGTATGTCGGGACTAGTTACATTAATACGCAGAGAAAGGCGTTCCTGAGGCTGGTTTAGGGAAGCAAGTCCATATCGGAGTACGAGGCAGAATTCTTAATATTGAACCGATATGCTCGGGGCATCATAGCTACGGAGCATGAGCGATATGTCAGATTCGAGGATGGATTATGAGACGATCTGAGGTTACTGATTACTCTATAGTAGGAGAGAGAATTTACGGTCTTAGTGGAAAAGGACAAAGTTACGGAAGAAGTGAAGCAGTTGGTTAGACGGAATCAGGACAAGGGTTGGAATAAGAGGAATTTTGGATCATCTGGGTCTACTGAGAATCAGCAGAAATGGGGTAGATATAGTAGGTTGAATCAAGCTGCTAGGCCTACTACTGCTGATACTCAGTGGCCGCCACGATGTCCTCGATGTGGAAAGTCTCACACGGGAGAATGTTGGACTGGAAATAGGGGATGCTTTGAGTGTGGATCGATGGGGCACCGAGTAAGGGATTGTCCACAGAGGTTAGCTAGGTTACAGTCTAGGGATCAGAATTGTACTCAGAACAGGAGGGATGGTCAGTAGCCATAGAGGGGCCGTGGTGCTGCTAGGGGAGGTAATGGCTCTGGTAGAGGCCGTGGAGCACCGGGCAGAAGTGTAGGTGGTATAAAGGCGAGACAGCCAGGACTGGTCTACGCAGCGAGGCGTCGAGAGGAGGGTGACTCACCGGACGTCATAACCAGTACGTTCCTAATCTTTGGATTACCATATACTGCCTTGATAAATGTGGGTTCGACGCATTCGTATGTTGCCAGTAGTATAGTAGAGATTATGAACCTAGACTTTGAGACTACTTCTAGAGAGATGACCGTAATTAGCCCTCTAGGTCACTTTGTAGGAGTAAATAAGCTGTATAGGGAAGTACCCCTAGAACTTCAAGGGGTCGTGTTTTTGGCTGATTTGATGGAACCGCCATTTGGGGAGTTCGATCTAATTCTCGGGATGGACTGGCTGGTGAAGTACCAGGCCAGTTTGGAATGCGCGGCTAAGTGCATGGTGTTGAGGATAATGGAAGGTGAGGAGGTGGTGATGATAGGTAATAGAAGAGATTACTTATCTAATGTGGTCTCTGCACTGAAGGTGGAGAAAATGGTAAGGGTTGTGAGGCATTCATGGTGTATGTTTATGCTTTGGGAGCCAAGGATGCAGCTGTAGAGAGTGTCCGAACTGTGGGGGAATTTGCTAATGTATTCCTAGAGGAACTTCTGGGTCTGCCTCCGAATCAGGAAGTAGAATTTGGAATAGACCTATTACCCGGGACTGCGCTAGTGTCTATAGCCCCGTATAGAATGGTGCCAAAGGAATTGGTAGAGCTGAAGGCCCAAATCCAGGAGTTGTTGGACCGAGGTTTCATTCGACCAAGTATATCTCCTTGGGGAGCACCCGTGCTCTTTGTTAAGAAAAAAGGCAGTACAATGCGAATGTGTATAGATTACCGCCAGCTGAACAAGTTGACGATCAGAAGCAAGTATCCGTTGCCCAGGATTGACAACTTGTTTGATCAACTTAAGGGTGCATCAGTTTTCTCAAAGATAGATCTCAGGTCGGGGTACCATCAACTCAAAGTGAAGGAGGCTGATGTTCATAAGACGGCATTCCGTACTCGATGTGGGTATTACGAGTTTCTGGTGATGCCGTTCGGGTTAACCAATGCACCGGCAGCATTCATGGAGTTGATGAATTGGGTGTTCCAGTAGTACTTGGACCAGTTTTTTGTAGTATTTATAGACGACATATTGGTGTACTCAAGGACGGAGGAGGATCATGATATGCACTTGCGGGTGGTTTTGCAAATTCGAGGAGAAGCGATTATTTGCCAAGTTCGATGAAGTCGAGTTTTTGCTTAGGGAAGTGACTTTCTTAGGTCACATAGTGTCCGCTGAAAGGATTAGAGTGGACCCTCGCAAGATTGAGGCGGTGTTGGATTGGAAATCGCCTAGGTCGGTTGCAGAAATTCAGAGTTTTCTAGGTCTGGCGGGGTATTACCGGAGATCTGTGGAAGGATTTTCTCTAATTGCGGCGCCGTTGACCAAATTATTAAGGAAAGGAGTTCCATTTGTGTGGTCGGAGAAACAAAAGGAAAGTTTTGACAAGTTGAGAATATTTTGTGGAAGCTTGGTTACAGTACTGACTAAGGCAAGAAAGGTATTCACGATCTCGTGTGTATCACATACCGGCTTGGGATGTGTCTGATCTGAGAAGAGAAAGTAGTGGCATCTGGCGTCTCGGCGGTGAGACCGCATAAGGGTAACTACCCGCGCATGACTTGGAGTTAGGCTGCGGTGGTTTTGCCTTGAAGATTTGGAGGCATTATTTGTATGGGGAAAAGTCGATAGTCTACGGACCACAAGAGTCTAAAGTATCTTTTGACGCAGAAGGATTTAAATTTGAGGCAATGAAGGTGGATTAAGTTATTGAAGGACTATTTGTTCGATTGAATACCATCGGGTAAGGCTAACGTAGTGGGCGATGCGTTGAGCCGTAAGGTGGTAGTAGACTTATGGCGATGTTTGCTCATCTTAGTCTGTATGACGATGGGATTTTGTTGGCGGAATTACAAGTAAAGCCGACTTGGGTAGAGCAGATTAAGGAGAAACAGTTAGTGGATGAGGGTTTGAATGCTCGGAGGTTACAAGTACAGAATAGTGGTTTGAAAGGTTACAGCTTGACTCACGATGGAGTGTTGTGTTTTCAAAGGAGGGCTTGTATGCCAAAAGACGTCGAGTTGAGGAAAAAGATTCTTCAGGATGCACATAGCAGCCCATATGCTATGCATCCTGGGGGTAGCAAGATGTACTGGGATTTGCAAAAGCGATTACGGTGGCTGTGAAGTGAGAAGTGGTGAATTTGTGGGTAAGTGCCTGACGTGTCAGCAGGTCAAAGTTGAACATCGGTGCCATCGAGTTTACTTGATCGGTGAAGATTCCTCAATGGAAGTGGGAAAGGATTACCATAGACTTTGTCGATGAGGCTACCCTTACGCCTACTAAGAAAGACTCGATCTGGGTGATTGTGGATCGTTTGACCAAGTCGACTCATTTCATCTGCAGTGAGGTTGGTTATTCACTTGAAGTTAGCTAAGTTGTATGTGGCGAGATAGTAAGGTTGCATGGTGTGCGGTGTCAATTATCTTGGATAGGGATCCGAGGTTCACATCGAGGTTCTGGAGAGCTTTGCATCAAGCTTTGGGAGCGAGGTTGGATTTGACATCTTTTCACCCAATCGATGAGCGATCTGAAAGAGTAATTCAGGTTTTAGAGGATATGCTAAGGGGCTGCATTCTGGATTTCAGTGGTAGTTGGGAGGAGTATCTACCATTGGAAGAATTTGCTTATAACAATAGTTATCAAGCGAGTATCCAGATGGCACCATTTGAGGCACTGTATGGACGAAAATGTCACACTCTACGTGTTGGACGAGTTGGGGAACGGCGGATAGTAGGTCCGAGTTGGTGGCGGCGAGGATAAGGTTAAGGTGATTGGGCTCGTCTTAAGGAAGCGTCGGTGGCGTAAGTCTTACCGATCTAAAAGCAGAGATATAGAGTATGCGATGGGTGATAAGGTTTTCTAAAGGTATCGCCATGGAAGAAAGTCTTGAGATTTGGGCGAAAAAAAAGCTAAGCCCTAGGTTTATTGGGCGTATACAGTCTTTGAAGCGGGTAGGATCGGTAGCTTATCATTTCATTGCCGTGAGTTAAGTCGATTCACGATGTCTTCCATGTTTGATGCTTAGGCATTATCGATCGATCCGTCACACGTTGTGTGCGATTATGGAGATTGAGGTGAGCTCGGACTTGTCTTTCGAGGAGGAAAGTGCAGATTTTGGATCGGGATGTCAAGGTCTTGCGTAGGAAGTCAGTTCCCTTGGTGAAAGTTTTATGGCGGAACCATGGTACGGAGGAGGCCACGTGGGAACTCGAGGATGTGATGCGGTAACAATACCCTCAGCTCTTTTGATCAGGTAATTTCGAGGCCGAAATTATTTTTAAAGGGGGTAGAACTGTAACATCCTTAAAATGGGGTCTCTGCATTTTGCATGTGGTTGCATGTGTTGGTAAGTATGCTATGTTGGTTTGATATGTTTTGGGGTCTAGGCATGACCTTGGGTTAGTCCTGGGTCATGGCTAAAAATTTTGTTTTAGCACTTAAGAAGAAGGAGCTAGAAGAATTAGGGGTTAAAGGAATTTATTGGAGGATTTGGACATAAGAACTACCTTGGTGAAGTGGCAAAGGAGGCGCCACTAAGGTGCTTGGGTGATGACGCCATAGGGAGCAAAGAGGGCCTTGGTTCGAGCTGCAGAAATCCCTTTTTGCTCATTTATTTTTGACTCCATAGGCAAGCAGAGGTGTTCTCAGGTAGGACTCTGTTGGAGGGATATGGATTAGGCTAACTTTAAGTGATAGGTGTAGGACTCATTCAAACTTGTTTGAACGAGTGGATGAGAGGAATTCAAGGCAAGATAAGGGGGGCGGCTATGAGTAGGAGTCTTGAAGTGTTGGCTGAATTATGGACTGTGAGGGAGGAGGTGTAATTGGTTTGGGAAGCTAGGGGAGTGCCGAATCTCAATAGCCAAGTAAGAGTGCATTTTTTGGCTAGCTTAGATGGTTTTCCCTTCTTGCGTTTTGTGCTAAAACCTGAACCTTAGGTGCTTTTCTCTCTTTTTCTCTTTTGACAATTTGGGCACTTGGCCGATTCATTTTAGCAACCCTATTAAAGAGCCGAAAAACTTCCCCTTTCCTGAATCCACCTTTGTTCACATCTTCTTCTTTTTGCTCATAGCCGAAACCAACAACCTCACCCCCATTCGACACTTTTCTTTTCATTCTCTCAAAACCCCTTTCAGTGTGTCGAAATTGTTCTATTCAATTTTCTTCTTCTTCACTACCATCTTCAAAAGCTGAATCTTGATTCCACCTTCTTCCATCTTTTTCATTATTTTGAAAAGCCAAAATCTGGTTAGGTTCTTCTTCTTCTCTTCTTTCTGTGATTGGCCGAATACCTTGCTCATAAGCCCACTCCTCTTGCATGTTCTTTTTGGGTAATTTGGGTTAGCCGAATCTATTGGTAGGTAATATTTTTTTCTCTTCTTGATCAATTCAGGTAATGACCGAAATCCCACCCCTTTTCTAGCTTCTCTTCTATTTTAGATCTATATGTTGAATTCTATCCTTGTTCTTTAAAGGTAGCTGAACCCCCTAACATCATTAAGGGGTGCCGATCTGTGGTGGTTAGGAGCCGAATCATTCATCAAGGGAGGCATAGCTGAATACAGTGAGTCTCTGGGTTTTGGTGGTCGATTTAGGTAAGGTTTTAACACTTCAAGATCTATTTATTAATCGTTCAAAAGTCGAAGGCTAATCGTTTATGTGTATTAGTGTGTGGCCGATTGCAAGGGGGACTCAGTGTGTGGCTTCGGGATTTGGTTGGAAACCAAATCGGCTTAAGGTAAGTGCTACATTTGGGTGGCATATCCCTTGGGATTTCTATTTGTGCCGAATAGGCTTTTTAGTCACTAACTAGGAGTTGGCCGATTGTAGGAGGGAGCAACGTTAAGGATCTCGTTAGTTTGCGTAGTTTCGGGATTCGCTTAGATTTACGAATAGTCAGGTGTGTAACCCTTACACACTTTATTAGTATAATATGCTTATTTTGTTACTATTATAACCATTGGAATTAGTGACTTTGCCTTGTGGGCATGAGCGTGGACTCCGGGTAAGTCCCCTGATTATGGATCTCAATGTATGCTATCATGTCATTGTTAATACTAAGTCATACGTTATTTTCATCATCATATGTTTTATGCCACGATTGATATAGACATGATGGTGGGTTTGATGAGAGGAGGGGGATGATTTATTTTGGACTGTCACCAGTGGTTTTGACCACACGACGGGTTGGCCCCGTCTTGATATTATAAATTGTGACTAAGTCCCAGTGGTTTTGACCACCAGTGGTTTTGACCACATATGAATTTGTGACTCGTCCCAGTCGTTTGGTACCACAGTGGGTTGGCCCCACATGTTGATTACGAGATTGTCATCAGTGGTTTTGACCACACGATGGGTTGGCCCCATCACTTGATTTGTGACTTTGGTCATCAGTGGTTTTGAACACACTTATATATATTTGTGACTACGGTCACCAGTGGTTTTGACCACACGGGGTAGTTAAAGGAGATTGGATGGTTAGATTATGGGTTGCATGATTTGCTAATGATTTGTATAAGTGCTTGCATTATCGGGTCGAGGATTTATACACTGAGTCTTGGTGACTCACCCCTTCCCTTATATTTTGCAGATGAGACGTAGATTGCAGATATGGAGCCGGGGAGGACTCGAGGCGGCCATGCATGTTCGTTGGGTTTTGATTTCTCTTAGTTACCATTTCAATTTTATTAATTTTCTTTAAATTTGGTTTTGGGTTTTGTAATAAGGCCGCTAAGTATTATTTTGGGTTTTATTATTTGTTTTATTCGATTATATTAGACTATATGGGCTTGTTAAATTAACTTAGGTAAAAGTAATGTTTTCAAAACTATAATTCCCTCGTTTTTTTAAAAGCGTTGCCATCGGTAACACCACTTAAAAGATGATAACAAAGATAACTTAAATGTTTTCTAAAACTTGCAACAATAAGTAGATTTTCAAGCAAGGATTTCTAAACTTTTCGTACTACAAAAGGGTTTCCTAAGAAAATTATCCGACAAACTTACGCTTTTAAGAGGGTATCACTCCGTGGCATGCCAGATCCAGTTGTGGTGTGCTGACCGGGTTTGGGGTGTTACACAATCCATGTATAACTTTACATAAACTAGATCATAAATTCATTCATTTAAATCATAAAACAACATCAAATATCACAATAAGCATTCAATATCATAATTATACAATTATCTATATCTTCCACATATGTTTCAATTTAGTCCTCATGAACATCAAACATTATCATCAATTGACTCACCTTAAATTCTCACAATGTGCATATAGTTCAATATGTAGAAATTAACTAAGAGTTTGTGTAATACCCTTCCCGTGTTCTACGCTGGTACAGGGTACGAGGCATTACCGGACAATAACACAAACATTCATGCAAAACCGGGCCATAAAATTTCTTTCAATTTAAAAATTTTCATGTTCAATCATAATATAATAGCCTGATTTTAGCCCTAATCAGAACGGTGGTTTTGGGACCACGAATCCAAGTCAAAAAATTTTAAAATATTATTTTTTCATTCATCTATGTGTGAAATTTTCGTGATTTAATTTTATCGTTTGAGTGCCGAATTATTAAAATGGGCTTAATCGCGTAAAGTTAAAACTTGATGGTTTAATGTGTTAGGACCAAATTGTGGATGTCTTTTAAATTGGAAGCTTTTAAATGACCAAATGAATAGTGTTTTTTATTTGAATGGAATTATTTTATTTTAAATAATGCTAATGATATTATTTTGAGATGACTTGTTTATTTGTGATATTATTATTTAAGTAATAAGAATCATGTGTATGGATGGGCATTGTGGTTAGTTAAGTAATACCTCGTAACCTTAATCTGGCGACGGATACGGGTTAGGGGTGTTACACATAAAGTCTCTAAAATGGGCCTACGAGGCCCAAAACATACTTTGGGAACTGTCCGGGACCAAACCAAGAACTTTAGAAAAATTTAGAAAATTTACATAAAAACTGGGCACACGCCCGTATGGCACAGGGACACGCTTGTGTGGGCAGGCCGTGTGGTTGTACACGCCCATGTCCCCAACACGTGTGGATTTATTTTTCATTTCAACCCTACAAGGGTTTTTGTTGGAATGCCGGCACCCCCATGGTGTAGCAAAATAAAATTAATTCCGACGATCCAAACCATGAATCCATGTGTGAGGAACAAATCAGGGTAAAATAAAGGTTTCCAAATTACCGAAACTTCAATCTGAGTAGATAGTGACGCGTCGGCAACAAGAGTTTGATCTACTGTCGAACCAAGCCACAACCTTAATTCGATGTCATCCTCTACGTAATCCACCCGATTTGACTATGAACGGAAGAAATCTCCAAAACTATTTTGGATGTTTATTTGCTTGACGGCTGCTAGACCTCACAAACAATCTCTTAGGGTTTCTTTTTTTTTTTTTTAAGCTTTGTATCTTTTTAATACCTTTTATAATTGGTATCTCTTGAATGTATCATAAAATTAAATAAATACAATAAAGTTTTTAACTGAAAATTATAATTACATTAATTATAACAAGGATTTGATAAACTATATTTATTTAAATTTATATCTGAATCAATTCATATATTAATAGAACTATGTTGTCATTATGTGTACAACATCCTTGTACATATAATATGTTCAATATTTGATTGCCCAATTAAATTAATTCTTTAATTAATTTAATTCAAGTGACAACCAAACACAATACCAACTATGTTTTATTCCGTTCATTTCAACCATAGGGTGTGACCCTGTAGGTTCTTGCAATGTTAGTAGTAATACTAGAACGATTCTAATGTTACAAACAATGAGTGGCATCTAGCAATGCATCATTGCTACCTAAGCTACAAGAAGTCATGATTCGACATAACCTTTTGTGATTAAACTTTCATGCGTTAATCCTTAAATCCTTTATCTCTGGAACGGATACAAGTCATGGGATAGTCACACTTGCATAGTCCATCCCATGTTTCTTGACATCTTTAGTAGACTATGGTATACAAATTAGTATGACATCTCATAACAACTTATTTGAGCATGGACATGCATTTCTAGTCTCACTCAATCAAGTGGCCTAAGATATTACTCCTATTATGTAGGAGGGACTTATCCTATATTGATCAACCATATCCCTCTACATAGATTGTGGTATATCCAACATTAGCCTTTATAGAACAACTTTATTACGATTATACGTTTGATTGTATCAAAATATACAACTCACGATGTTGGGATAATGATGATCTCAAGTCTGAGGATCATATACATATTAATCACTATGAGTAATGTTGTGACAATTACATAATAATCTAAGAAACATACCCATAGCGGGTCAATCCAATATGTTGTTCTCTAACACACATATTCATGCATTGATTTTGACACTCCATATCAATGACAACTCTTTATCATCAATCAACTACATGTTAGTCTTAATGCATTATTGTTGTCCTAGTCAACAATAATACTTGACTAAGGATCTTTTAAGAAAAATCATATTATTCTCAGGACATTATTATAAAACAGTTTTTTGTACACACAGAAAGAAAAACTGAAATAATAATGGCAACGCTTTATATTAATAAATATGGTAAATCAAGTATGTTATTACAACCATCTCATGATTGATCTTTGGGCATACTCTTACAGTTTTCACATGGCTGAACAGAAGCCCGTGTCCTAGGTCGTGTCCTTTACATGGCCGAAACACACGCCCGTGTGTAAAAACCTAGGTATTCTATTTATGACGTCAGCACACATTTTAGGTCACACGGCCAAGGCACACGCCCATGTGTTAGCCCGTGTGACAAACTTAATTTTTCACAAATTAGGTGTAGGGGGCACACGGCCAGGGGACACACGGCCAGGCTACATGCCCATGAGGCAGACCGTGTGTCACACACGGCCTAGACACACGCCTGTGTGTCTACCTGTGTGGACAATTATAAGGCTATTTACCAATCCTTTTGCCACCCTGAAAAGCATCCACACTTATACCATTTCCAACCAAACTTAACATGCTATTATTAGACATCTATTTGTCTACATTAAAAACATTCACGCACCATTTAATAACCATACTCATCATGTAAAACCACACTTATACTTAGCCATCACACATGCACCTACACAACCATTCACATGTCACACTTCCCACATTTCAATTTCATGCTATCATTCATTCCCACTTAGGCAATTAAACTCATTCATGAAAGGCCTCATTATAAACTTATAACACAATCAATATTAGCCACATCACATGACCTTATACAAAATAATATATCAATGACATAGACCACATTCTGGGCCAAACAATTATGACACTTACAAAATAACCAAATTCCTATACATGCTATAATTCAATGTAAATCTCGATATACCAAAATGTGTGGATAGTGTGGATGATTGAAACACCCCAAACCCGGCCCACGAGCCTTTACCGGATTTGGTATGTTTCTCGTTGTAATCTAGTTCAAAATTCTTTTGTGACTTTGGAAAAACGATGTGTTTTGAAAGAAAGATTGTTTTTGGGTTGGGCTCGAGTGGGAAACAAGTTAATTTTATACTTGAAATCCCTTGATTTTAGGTGACAAAACATTTAGAGTTTAATTTATGATAAATTTACTTAGTCTTTAAAAAAAATATTTTGTAGCATGATAAATGGAAGTAAAATAAAATAATTCAACTATGGCCTTATTACATCAAAAAAAAAAATTCCAAAAATAAATTCAAAGTACTTAAAATAAAAAGAGTCCAAAAGCAGTAAAATCGAACTTCACATGGCCTCCACTAAGCTCCTGTGACCGGCCCATCACCGATCGTCACCGGAAGAAAATGTTCCCAGCGTGGTGAGTCAAACAGACTCAATGTGTAACCAACACTAAAATTTAACAATTGGGCATGCATTCTCATATCACATACATATTCATATAACAGATAGGAAATAATGATGCAACCCGAACCCAAACCTATATGCCATCCGCTACACATCACCCGTACCATCGGCACACCGTGGGGACTACTAAGTCAACCCTCCATCCGCTACACACCATCGAAGGCAGTCGCTGCAGTCGACGTGCTCATCGCCCTTATAAAATTTGTGGCATAGCCACCAGATTAAATAATTGTGATCGAATTCACCACATTTAGATAATGTGACCGAAGTCACCACATTCAGATATCGTGGTATTACCACCACTTTCACTTCCCCTTTCACAATGACCCGTATGCCCATGTCATACAAAACATGCCAAATTCTTAATTCACATTCTTATAGTTTCATATGTGTGTCAAAACAGATATTTATCATAATCCTAGTAAGAGTAGGAAAACGTACCTGAGTACTTTGTACCATAGCATGGTACTTTAGCCATATTCACATTCTTATAAACATGTTCATATTAAATATTGCCATAAATCTTATTAAAAGATAGTGTGGGGTACACACCTGATACACTTAGCGGTTTACTTAAATCCCAAAAAGCTCGATCTAAAGCCTTAGATCCTTTAGTTCCTTATTGCCGTTTTCACCACTAATCAAGTCCCAAAACTTTGTTGTGCTTCTCCTTGAAATCGGTCAACACTAGATCACCTAAAGGATTAGTTTCGGCTTTTTAAACAAATAAGGAATAGACTTAAAACATCAAATATGGCCTTGGCCGATTGTACTTATGCACTTACCTTGCGATTTTCAAATCCCGAAAAGTATCACTTGACTATGGAGATGTCGACAGCCCTATACACATATGTTAGATTTAATCTAACACTAAAACATAATAGAATGGCCTAAGGCCGAATTTCACTTATGGCTTACCTTGGGTTCTTAAAATCCGAAGATCCTTCCAAATTTGACCAACAAAATATTAATGGGATTAGTCCTAGATTTGACAAGTCTTAAAAGAAAAGGAATAAAAATCAAATTTGCTCTTACCCCTAATGATGAAATCAGTTACACCTTCTTCCTGTCACCAGAGAGATTCAGCTTAGAGACTTGATGAACAATCTGCTATGGTCTTGAAACTTATCTTTGGCTTTTGAAAGATTATGAAAAGAAGAGAATAAGTTGATCACTTTAACAATGGAGATGGTTAAAGTTTCGGCTATCACAAGGGTATTTCAGCTTTGGAAAAAAAATAAAAGGAGAAGAGGAGATGCACTAGAGAATTCGGCAAAGGTAAGAGAAGAAAGAAAGAATGATGAATGGCCTTATTTTCCCTTTCGGTGAAATTACTACCCCAAGAGTCCCTATTCTACCAACTCCCCTTCCTCATCAAATCCCTTATTTTTCTCCTTATCCCTTTATTTAAAAAAAATACAATTAATCTATCATTTATCCCCTTATCTAGCCAAATTTTAAAAAGGATTAAACTCCTCCCTTTAGTGCCTTAATGCCGTCTAACACTATCTACCTTGTAGCAAAAATAAAACTTTTATTTGCTTCCCTTGTGACTAGATCCTAGGTCCTTCCTCATAGCCCATGGCGTCATTTTTAGAGGCCCTAGGTGGCCCCTCCAAGCCACTTTTCCAAGCCCTTTTGTGTGTCATATTTTCCCTACATTTTCTCTTAAGGCCCTATCAACCTAGCTTCCTCTTAAAACTTAAAACTTAATATTTTCTGAAGTATTTTCCTATTATTCTTAAGTTCACAAACATTCATAAATACACATTCAAACTCACAATGACATGCTATTTCACACATTTTAACAATAATGCATAAGCCCAATTTCAGGATATTACAATGATCCTCTAACAAGCTCCGTATCCTAAGCTGGCTTGGCGACACTATAAAACAAGGGAAAAGAGAAGGGAGTAAGCTTTAAGCTTAGTAAGTCTATATGTAAACAATGAATATTATACCACATACTTATCAATCAAGAGCATTACATACTAATCAAGAATAATTTAGATCCCTGTAGTTGCACTTAGTCATTTCAAACCTTACCACATTCCAAATACATATCATAGACATTGCTCACAATTACATGCACTTATAACCCTGCACTTGTCACCACATTGTCACACGTAATTTCACTTAGTCAAATTTTCCCGATGAACACTTTAGAATAATACCAAATACATGATAGTATCACACACAGCCCACTAATAATCACGTATACACGGTGGTATCGTACATAGCCCACCAATAATAATAAACTCAGTGGTATCGCGTATAGCCCATTAATAATCACATATACAGTGTTCATCCATATCCTTTTTCTTTTCTGAAGGTTCATCTGGGAATTTCCTCACTTTTCATCATTTTAATAAATATCAATAATATTCACTCACATTTCACATAATACATTAATATGTAAAAACATAAATAAAGAGGATGTATCCTTTACGTATAAACTTACCTCAATACAAAATGTGTAAATTTACAATTTAGTCCTCAGTCAAGGTTGATTCTGTATTTTCTTGATCTATAATGACACATTTAGCTTATATAATACACACATTATTCAAATCAGTCCAAAATCTTCTTATGGCAAAATTTACAATTTAGCCCGTAACTTTCTTAATTTTTTACACTTTAGTCCCTAGGCTCAGAAAATGAAATGTGTTCATTTTCACACACCCAAGCCTAGCCGATTCATATTCTCTCTTATAGCAGCCCATAATTTTAGATATTTTACATTTTATACACATATTATTTCTTCCTTTGCAAACAAGTCCCTTTTATCAATTTCACCAAAAATCATCTAGCAAAATTTGTTTATCACACTTCAAACTTTCATATTCTACCACTATACATCAAAATACATGTATGTAATCCATGGGTAAAATTTTAAATACAAACTCTAGCTCAAAATAGTGGTAGGAATGGCTAGATCGAGCTACGAGGATTTCAAAAATATGAAGAATATCAAAAATGGGGCTAGGAGGTACTTACAATCAAGCTTGAAAGTGAAACAAAACCCTAGCTATGGCTCCTTGAAATTTTCAGCTATGGAGGATGAAGATGGACAACATTTTAGCCTTATTTTCCCTTTTACTTCTTTTATTAGCCAAATGACCAAATTGCCCTTCATTAATCCTTTAGATATTTTATCCCTCTACGGGCATTTTGTGTCCAAACTATAATATAATGGTCTAATTACCAACTAAGGACTCTCAATTTAAAAACCCATCTCAATCAAGTACCTTTATGGATTATAATACAAACTTTTCACCCATTGCAATTTAGTCCAACTTATCAAATTGGACATCCAAACAATAAAATTTCTCAACCAAAATTTCACACAAACATTCAATCACTCAATAAACACTAAAACTCAACCAAAATTTCACACAAACATTCAATCACTCAATAAACACGAAAACTCAATCGAAATAAATATTTTGACCTTAGATTCATGGTTTCGAAACCACTATTCCGTTTAGGCCCTAATTTGGTGCTACAACTCTCCCTCTTTAGGGATTTTTGTCCTCAAAAATCTTACCGATAAAAAGGTTTGGGTACTATTTTCTCATGGCTTCTTCCGGTTCCCACGTAGCCTCTTCTACACCATGCTTTTGCCATAACACTTTCACTAAGGCTATACTTTTATTCCTCAACTACTTAACCTCTTGAGCCAAAATTTGAATTGAACATATGCCATATCCGATCGTATCTCAATTTCAGTCGGAGAAATTACATGTGAAGGATCAGAACAATATCGTCGCAACATCGAAACATGGAATTAATTGTGTATTCTCTCCAACTTTGTCGGCAAAGCTAACCGGTAAGTTACTGGTCCAATCCTCTCAATAATCTTATACGGCCTAATGAAACATGGATCAACTTGCCTTTTCGACCAAATCTCAATATTTTGTTCCACAGGATACTTTCAGAAACATATTATCACCCACTTGAAATTCAATCTCTTTTCTTTTCAAATCCACGTATGACTTTTGTCGGTTTGAAGCAGCTTTCAAACAATCACAGATTACTTTCACTTTCTCTTCGATTTCTTTAACCAAATCAACTCTATGAATTTGCTTCTCACTAAGCTCAATCCAATATAAAGGAGTTCGACACTTGCGACCATACAATGCCTCATATGGTGCCATCTGTATACTCGACTGATAACTATTGTTATAGGCGAATTCAACCAAAGGTAGATGTTTTCCCCAACTACCTTCGAATTCTAAAATACAACATTGGAGGGTGTCTTCAAGAACTTGAATTACTCTTTCTGATTGACCATCAGTTTGCAGATGCAATGCGGTACTAAAATTCAATTTCGTACCCAAAGATTCTTGCAACTTTTTCTGAAACCTTGAAGTGAACCTCGGATCTCTATCCGAAATAATGGACATAGGCACCCCATGTAATCTTAAAATTTTAGCAATATACAGTTCAGCCAACTTATCAATGAGTAATCAATACGTACCGGTATAATGTGAGCTAATTTCGTCAATCTATCAACGATAACCCACATGACATCTTTCTTTTTCAGAGTCATAGGAAACCCTGTTATAAAATCCATCATGATTCGGTCCCATTTTCACTTGGGAACCATCACTAGCTGAAGTAGACTCGAAGGAACTTGATTATTGGCTTTCAGTTGTTGGAAAATCAAACATTTTGTCACAAACTCAGAGATGTCTCTTTTCATACCCGGCCACTAATACAACTTCTTCAAATCATTATACATTTTTGTACTACCTAGATGAACTGACAAACAACCACTGTGTGCCTCATGTAAAATTTTTTGAATCAACTCATCATCTTTCGATACACATACCCTATCACGGAACATCAAGCAATTATCTGGTCCGATTCGAAAATCTGAATCACTACCCGATTCACACTGAACTCTTTTAACTTGTAATTCTCTGTCTTTCTTTTGAGCTTCACAAATTTGCTGATGAAATAACGGTCTAGCCCTTAACTCGACAAAAGTGAACCGCCGTTAGACAAAGCCAAACTCATACTCATAGCTCTCAAAGCATATAAAAATTTTCTGCTCAAAGCATCTGCGACTACATTTACTTTCCCTGAATAATCAATCACTAGCTCATAATGTTTCAATAATTCGAGCCATGTAACACCCCTTACCCATATTCGACATCTGAACTGGGTACGAGGCATTAACATACTTAACTTGCTCAAACATACAACATCAATCCATAAAATTTCATTTCAAATTAAAAATTTTTATTTGAGACTTTGATGTCCTTATTATAGGTCTTTGAGACCCTAAACTTGCACGCAAAGAGGAAATGTACCAGTAATAACATCAGGTACAGAAGCATCCTCACGTGCATGGCATATGTTCTCGCCGGTGCTAGTACTTCAGATTTAACAGTTGAATCTTTTCTTATACCTCAGCTATCACTCATAGTATCGGGGTTACGAGGTGGTCTACCTCTCGAGGGAGGGTTACTTAGCTTCAAATTCTGAACAGTATCTTTTTCAAGCCTTTCTGGACAATCTTTATGATTGTGGTCGAGAAAATCACATCTATAACAGGTTCCACTTCTCATATAACACTCTCCAAAATGAAATTTATTACAATGTTTACATCTAGGTTTGGGATTACTGACACTTCTAGTACTTGCTACTGATGGGGTCGAATATCTTGGATTAGAGCATTAAAAACCTCGGTCTTTTATAGAATACTGCACAGATGAGACAGAACGATCATGATATTTCTTTGATTTCTTTGAAGTTGATGATTGTGGCTTGCCCATAAATCTTTTACTTGAAGTTCGGGCTTCCATCTCTACCTACTTCTTTTCTTTTACTTGAAGTTGATCAAGGAATCTTTCGCTAATATACTTCTTTTTGGATTCTGTTTGGAAAAATTCCCAAGTAACATTTTCCCTTGGTACAATAGATATCAAGGTATTCCACCACTGATAGGCTGAGTCTTTTAGCAAAGATACTGCACATTTCAAACATTCTTCAGGTGTACAAGACAATTCATCTAAAACCCTAATAGTGTTTTCTAGCCAAAATTTAGCCATTTTGGATCATCATCGGTAGTAGCCCTGAATTTTTTTGGCCCATATTTCTGAATTTTATCTACCGAAGGCTTACCAGTTCTAACAGTCTCAGTACCTTGTGGCATAATGGGAACCAGTTGAGGAGCAGGAGGGAGAGGTTGTTGTACAGCAGGTTTTGTTCTTAATAATTCTGTGAACCACTAATTCATCATTTGAAAGAAGGCTTCTTTGCCTCCTTACATCGGCTCTCAATCCGGGCCTTCTACTGCTACTAGATGTAGCTCTTCAAACTAAAGCTGGAGCATTGCTTTTAGCTTCCTCAGATTCAGCTCTAGCTCAGTTGGACAATAGTACTATATGAAAACACATTTAAAATAGTCAGGAGATATCACACTATCACAATTTATATATAATGGCATGTATAACTGAACTCGTACTTGCTACGTTAGTCCGATAATCGGCTAAACTGTAGCTCTAATACCAATAAATGTAACACCTTTAACCCCTATCCGTTCTTGGGACAGGATCATGGAGCATTATCAAAGTTTACAGATCAATTACAGAAAATTTCATATCATTTACTATTCATATCCAAAATCAATCATATCATCCCTTAATTGGGTCCTCAAGGCCTAAAATACATGTTAGAATCAAATCGGGACTAAACTGGAAACTCAAAATTTTTTTTGCAAAATTTCAAAATTTTTCTTAGTGCAGGGGACACATTCCCGTGTGGCTCACTCGACCAAGTGACACACACGTGTCTTAGGTAGTGTGGGCATTCGATGTGAGGCACACAGTCATGTCCCAACCCGTGTTCAAATTAGGGTAGCTACTGACTTAGGTCACACGGCCAGCCATACGCTTATGTGCTAGGCTGTGTGGACAATTTAATTTTCAAAAATTAGGTGCAGGATTCACACAGCCAAGACACACGCCCATGTGTTGGGCCGTGTATTTCACACGGCTGAGACATACGCCCGTGTCTCTACTTGTGTGACCAATTCTGAGCATTCTGTTTTTCAATTTTTAAGATATAGGGGACACACGACCAAACCACATGCCCGTGCGCATGACCGCGTATCACACACGGTTGAGACACACGCCTGTGTGTCTACCTATATGGACAAAATAAGGCCATTTCCAAGCATTATTTCTCACCTAAATTTTTTCTTGTACCTACATTACCACTTGCATACATATACCAACCAATTCAAGACATTAAAACTAAGCCAACATTAACATTATACATGATATATCATCACATGTATTCAAACTCACCTTTTATAAGACACATATGTTTACCATAATTCAACCTAACCATATCAAGCATACATATATTAACCTTATTATAACCTCATATATATATGTTCACTAAACATATCATCATTAGCCATTCCAATGGCTATATTAGAATTAACCATTTAAATGCCAACACTGACCAAGTTAGCCTATACATGCCATTATACCAAAATAAGTTTGTTATTTATACCAAAACAAGCTGAAGAATAGTTTGATGGTGCTCCAACCAATTCCAACCTTCACGAGCTTCGAGCATTATAAAACATGGGAAAATAAAACAAAGCATTTAATGCTTAGTACGTTCGCATAACATGAATTTAACTTATCGTTTATATTCAATTTAAGTAATCATATAAATAACATGCATCCCAACAAATTGTCCAATTGCTTAATCACATACACTCAATTAAACAAGTTAGTCATAAATTTCTACATACTTTTGAAGTAATAAAGATGAACTCATCATGTAATAACTTTCATATACATATGCTTTTCATATCATATTTCCATTTAACATGTGCATTTTCATTACAAATAATCTTAAGCTCCATTTAATCATGTTAGAACTTTTCCCATTGAATTTATTTGAAATATTGATGGATATACATGTAATACACTTAAAGTGTACAACACTTGAAATCGTCAACTCATATTCAGGGGTACTCAAATAGGGCACATAATCAGGAAGCACTCTCTCAAGCCACATAATAGGATGCTCATGTAAGCCATGTAATAGGAAGCTTATCCGGGCTATAACAGGAAACTCATAAGAGTTTAGAATAGGAAGCTCATTGAGCTTAATAGGAAACTCCAAAGAGCTATTTTCAATGAGCTACGGATAGCCATATAACAATATGTTCAAGCGAGCCATATCAGGAAGCTCAAAAAGAGCCTACATCAAGACACTCATAAAGAGTTGCGTTTGTGTCCGTAATATATGCAGGTTCACAACTGATCATATAACAGGATGCTCACAAAGGGTTGTGGTAGTCTGCAACACATGCAGGATCACTACCGATTAGGATGCTCACAAGAACCATATAACAGGAAACTTAAGAGGGCTTATAACAAGATGCTCTTTTAAGTTATGGTGTGTCTGCAACATATGCAAGACCACAACCAATCGAAAAATCATGTATCAAATGGGACTTACTTATCGAGCAATATCAGGCATTTAATTAATTTTATACATTTCTACATTTTACACATTTTCAACTTTGAATTTCAAACATATTAATATACATAATTTAGTTACATGAACTTACTTCGATAATTGTTCATTTCAACAATCTACTAATCTGACACTTTTTGTTTTCCTCAATCCAACTCAGAACTAGGTCTTTCCGTTTCCAATTAGGCTTGCTTGATTTTCTCTCTCTTTCCTAGGGTTTACATAGAATTTGGGGAAGAAGATGATATAAAATAAAGATATTTTCTATTTAAATAAGATATCATCTTTTATTTTTTTCTTTTTCCAATTTAGTCCTTTTCTTTTTTTAATTTTCCATGGACGGATCATCAAAAATATCTACTAAATTCTCTTAATGGTCTAATTACCATATAAGGACCTCAAGTTTTGAATTACATAGCTATTTGATCCTTCTAACTATTAGAATTCCACTTCTGCATTTCATACAATTTGGTCCTTTCTATAATTAAACATGAAATCGGTAAAATTTTCTTATCAAAATTTTTATACATCTTTCCTATCATGATGTAGACCATGCAATAATTTTAAAATAAATTTTATTTCTGACTCAAATTTGTGGTCCCGAAACCACTGTTTCGATTTCACCGAAAATGAATTGTTAAAGGTCATCATTAATTTGAGTAACAATCATTAATTCTGACACCATTCAATACAATAAAATACAATAATAGCATAATCAATAACATTAAAAAATGTCGTGCACATGATGCAATGCAAAAAGGTTCCTACCCATACCATCCACTACACATCTTGAGTTCCCTAGAACCCATAATCCGAACTCCAAAACATTATGGGCTTAAACCTGTTGTGGTTAAAACCATTGATAACAATATACAGAAGTTCTGCCAGTAAAAATGCAGACAAGCTGCCAGTAAAAATGCAATATATCGCCATTTCGCTTGGTACTCCAGGTGCAGTGCACTGACTACGAATAATGCGGACTTAATATGCTAGCATGACTCCACGAAACTCTTCCGTCAACCAAAAAATCTCAACCCAATGCATATGCAATATGTCACACAATCTCATACATAATCATATCTCAATACTTTTCACATTCATTTAACATGCTCAGCATGTCCTTAATAATAACATACTTTCAGTAAATGGAAACAATGTCCAATCTTTCAAATTACCATTGTTTTGATATCAATTAATATCGTTTAATTTCACATACTTTACGGATTTTCATTGTGCATATATAACACCCTTTTCTGTACACAATATAACAAATATGTCATTAATTTAAATCATACATAAGAATAATATCTCAACACATTGTATCATTCAATCAAACATTCTCATATCTCATAACTCAAATATGCAATTACAAACTCAATCAAATATTCATACTATCAATTAGCAATTTTGCAAACATGTCAATCTTTTAAGGCTCGAAACATACCTGGTTCGGCCACTCACAAAATCAATAATTTGGCTATTAAGGCAATCCAATAAGAAAGCTAATTTATCAAATATAACATGATATTTAAAATTTTCAAACAATTTTATGAGTTTAGGACCCACACCTTATTTTTTGCTTCCTCACAGCACACTAGTGAATCTTCCAATTTTCCTTAATAATTCCTTAAACCAACCAAAACCAAAATTCAGTATAAATTCAATAACTTTACCATTAAACCAGCCCCCAAATACCCACTTATGAGTTCAAACCTAGCGTTGAAATTATAACTATTTTATGAATCCAAACTAGTTAGATTCCTTACACTGTATCGATGCGAACCGTACGTACAATCATTCTTCACCTTTACGGATGATTTGGGGAATTTGGCTCGGCACCTAATTGAATAATATACTGGAAAATAAGTAGCTAATTAATAATTAAATTTCTCCATTTAATCAATTCATAACCTTTACCAAAAAACTATGTCAAAATAACAAACTAGGTACCCTTAATTGCACTTACACTTCACGATTTGTGAGTTTTGAATTGCTAATCGATCAAGAACGTTTTTACCTTATTGAAATGGGTTTAAAATATTATTAGGAGGGTTCAAGAACTCAAATTAAGGCTGAAAAAATATAAGCAAGAACCAAGAAACAAAACAACCCCCTTTCTTGCACATAGGTGCACGCACCACTACCCATAGTGGCCAAAATTGGGGCTGAATTTTAAAATAGTTTGAGATCTTATTAAAATATAGAAAAATAACTTTGAAATAATTTAAAATCCCCCAAATTACAGATCTAGAAATTTTTTTTTAATTGACAAGATTAATGAAGAAATTGAAAGAAAAAGATCTTACCTAAGCTAGTTGAGAGAAACAACAATGACACTTTCTTGGCAATGTTCGGGATCAATCTTGGAGTTCAAGATTTTAGATTTGGAGCTGATTTTAATGAGGAAAAACTAAAGAAATATGGTGGAGAATATATTAACAAATCTTGTGGCAAAAATAAAAATAAAAAGAAAAAGAAAAGAAAGAGATGGAAAAACTAGGTGTAGCGACGACAACAATGGAGGAAAGGAAAAAAAATCAAAATCAAAGAGAAGGAGAGGAGGAGAGGAACTGCTAGGGAAATGAGGAGGAGGATTCAAGGCAGATTATTAGTGAAAAATTAATATTTATACCTAGGTTAACTAGGCTTGGGTGACCCACACATTAAAACAAGGGGTTTTTGTCAAAAAATTAAATTATTTGCATGGGAAGGGAATTGAAGTTAGGACCTCAAGGATAAATTCACTAATGTTTAACCATCAAACCAATAACTCATTCAAAAAGAAACGGCATGTCACATACTATGGTTTAAGGAAAAATTTGCAAAATAATAAAAATGATGCGAGAGAAGGGATTTGAACTTGGGTTTCAAGAAATGTTACACTAACACTTAACAACAAACCAATACCTCATTTATTTCCTAAAAATGCATAGATAATTTAAAAAATTAAGGCATGACCACTCTCTCTCGATTCACAAACCCGATTCTACTAACCCCCAATTTTTGGGATGTTACAGATGTTTGGATCCCAACAGTAGATCTTCTAATTTATCTTATTCCTGCACATGCTAACCTTGATTTAAATTACTTTCTCAGAGAACTAGTTTTACCTTATGGAGAATAGGACCTTGATATTTTCAGTATCTGATTGTCTGACGATGTCATCCAACAAATAGTTAGCATTCCACCATCACATCCTTCTCTAGACCTAAATAAGGTTATTTGGGAGCACACCTCATCAGGATCATTTTTAGTTCGCAGTGTTTATTGGTCTTTGAAAGAAAATTCTTGGAATTCAAGAGATCCATTCTAAAAGAGGAGTTGGAAATATAAGGGTCCTCAAAGAGTTAAAATTTTCCTTTGGTTAGCATTTAAGTAGAAGCTAATAACTAATGCAAAGTGTGTTCGATGGGGAATTGGTCAGAATAGCTCCTGCTCTATTTGTGGCAAAAAAACAAATGATAGTCTTCATGTCCTTAGAGATTACTCGACAACAAAGGAAGTTTGGAGGCATATTATTCTAGAGAATCAACATTCTAGATTTTTTTCTAAGACTCTAGATGATTGGTTTAATACGGATCTTGATTTTTATTTGAGGCTATCTACAAGAGGAGTAATTTGGTCCTGCATATTCGGTCTCATTGTTTGAAGGATCTAGAAAAATAGGAATTTGTATATTTTCCAAGGAATAAACTGGTCGGCACTAAAGATCATCAAGGTTTCATGCAGTTGGGCTCAACAATGAGGATTAAGCCACTGTGGCTATGTAACATCCTAGAATTAGGGGCTTGGCATTATTGTATGTTACTGTGTGTTGGCATGTTTTTGATTGTTGTTTTGATGTGCTTTGGGGTCTCGGGAAGGCTCGAGGTTAAGTTTGAGCCTTGGTGAAAATTTCATTTTAAGGCACTTTAGGGGAGAGCTAGTAGAGGCAGGCCTTAAGAGTATTAAATTGTGTTTTCTAACACAAGTGGAGTGTGGTGCAGTGGCAAGGTGACACCACTTAGGGAGTAAGGGAAGTGGCGTAAAAAAGGAGGCAGCTGAGGGAAGGGGTTCGAGTCGCGTGTACTGCATTTTGGAATCCTTTTTGGCATTTGAATAGAAGGATAATGGTTTCGGCATGGACTCTTTAAGGGTGAGAGTTGAAGGAGTCAACCCATTCGAATGAGTGGCCATGAGGGATTTGGGGAGTTGAACTGGTCAAATTATTTGAATGTGGGGTGAGGAGTGAAAGGTGGAGGAAATTGCGGGATTTGGAGAGAGGAGGAGAGTTGGCCGATTTTGAAGAAGGTTGTGAGGGTGCATGGTTTAGCTTGGCTACGTGAGGGGGCGAACCTTCCTTGGTAATTCATAAACTTTTTGATTGAGTACGATGGTCATAAAGGCGCGCCGTATCCCTCATATAGGCATTCTTGAGTGTTGTGTAGCCATAATCATCTTAAAAATACCCTCATTCTCTCTTTTTGCATTTTTGGAACATTTCTCCTTCTCTTCTCATTTACCAAAACCGAAACCACATATCACCTTCGCACTTAATTCTTTTGCAACCAAAAATCAAAACTCTCACTCCATAGTTTTCCTTCATAGTCGAATTTACTATTACCATCCACCCTTCACATTGTTGGTTTCATTTTTATTCTACTACTTTCTTTGGCCAAACCCTTCTTTCCCTTTTTGTTTTCATCTCATACTTGTGCCTTGTGTAGTCGAACCCTATTCCTTGTTCTATCTTCTTTTCTCTTCTTTACTTCTTCTTGTCTAAAGGTCGAATCTTTATTTTACTTCAGGTGTAGGCACCTTTTTCTGTCGATTGGTGCTGATAGCCGAATATAAACCCTCCATTCTGTAAATTTTTGTCCCTGGGGTTCAATCGTGTTCTTAAGCCAAGTCTGCTAACATTCGGCTTCTATTAATCAAGTCTCTTCATGGACCTAACTACCAGTCAATCCAAGGAAGGGAGTGAACCCTTAGTTTCGGCTCCAAGGTTTAAAAAATGTGCTGTGTAGGCGGTTCGAGATTTTCTGTCGGGCTGTGCTAGAGAGCCTACGTCTGTCTGGGATAGACAGATAGCTGTCGTTCCTGCTAGTGAAAGCGTCGACATAGAGGGTATAACCTTACGTGTTATCAGGTGTGTATTACTCACACGCCTCCCGTGTTAATTATATTGTTAACTGTAAAGGTTGAAAGTCAAAATAACTAATGTGATAGGCAAAATACCCTTATGGGTAAGGTTAGAGACGCCGGGTAAGTTCTCGATATTGATATTCTTGTTAAAATGCACGTACGTATATTTTAATGTTATGCATGTATGAAATATGATTCATTATACACTGATATTAGTTGCATACATATTGTGCATGATGAAAAGAGCATGGGCTTGGGATTGAATGGAAGGAGGAGGGAGAATCAGTGACTATTGTCACGAGTGACTACGATCACGAGTGGTCTAAGTACCAAGTTGGTTGAAACCATGAATAATCTAATCAGTGACTCGTCTTGGTGGTCAAGTACCACGTGGGTTGGCCCCATGTATGCATTATTTGCCAGAGATCATCACGGTGGTCTATAACCACAGTGGGTTGGCCCCACAAGTACATTATAGTGACTATTGTTACGAGTGACTACGGTCACGAGTGGTCTAAGACCACGGTTGTTATGAACCACGAGTTGCAGAATGCCACGGGTGTTTGGATGGAGAGTTATACCAGGGTGGGTTGCATTGCATACATATGACATGTGCTGTACTGAATGGGCTAAGGCCTAGTTTGCGTTTTATGGGGATTTACACACTCAGTCTCGATGACTCACCCCTTTGTTAATTTTGCAGGTAAATAATTGATAGCGGGTTTTGGACCGGGATGGACTCGAGGTGGCCATGCGTTGTAATTTATTCCGTAATTTTGAACTTTGCTTTAAAATTATTTCTATTTTGGGATTTCAAGTTGTAATAAGGCCGCTTTAACTTTATTTTTATTTTTGGGTTTTATCATATGCTGATTTTATACATATGAAGATTCATAAGAAAAATGGGTTTTTCTTAAAACGTACATGAAGGTTTTCTAAAATATTATCAAATGTAATATAAGTCGTAAATAATTTAACTTAGTATTTTTCTCAACACTGCTAATCCTATTTTCAAAAATCGCATACCTCAACATTATTTTCAAAATGTCCTTGTACAAAATCTTCAAAGTTCGGTCCCTTTTTAAAAGAAAACAACATATAAATCTATCAATTTTTATCATCTAGCCACTCTTATCAAGAGTTTAGCAAGCTTTAAGTTAACTAAAACATGAATAATTTTTTTACATGGAATCACTAAAACTAAACGTTTTCTTTCTCATATCCCGATACTTTACCAATATTTCCAAATCTTCTTTCCTGTAATGTTCCAGGTTTGATTGTAACGTATTGACCGGTTTGGGGTGTTACAATTTTGGTATCAAAGCCTGGATTCAAAACTCGACCATGGGTATGGGGGTTTAAAATGTTTTAAAAAGATGGCTAGAAAATGATTTAGAAATATGTGTGTCTTTTGGAAGCATGGCATCTGAGTCCCCAGCACCAAATCCGCACGGTAAGTTATCTGACTATTGGTTGTTTTATATGAACTATGTGCAATGTACTATGATTACTTGTACTGAGAGATGTAACTTTAGAGACTAAAACCTTAGGTATGCATGAAATGGCGAGAACTTCTCATAATGCTATTTTCATAAAACTGCTCTGTAACAAACAGTGGAAGAAAACACTAACTCATAAAACTTTTAATCAGATAAAACTACGTTTGTAATAATGAGTACTAGAGGACATGGACGCGGTATGTAAGGCCGTGGAAGAGGCTGAGATATTGGAGCTGAGCCTGCGAAATCTGTGCGTAGGCTAGAAGAGGAAGTGCCCGCATCGCCAATTGTGGAAGAGGAGTTTTAGGATAAAACCGGTGGAGACGATGCTTTGTCTCAGGATATGTTGCGTGTTTTAGAAAGAGTTGCGGGAGCGAGCACGTGATCATGGGCTCAAAAATCTGTGTCTGAACGACTCAGGGCTAATGGGGCTGAAATGTTTAGGGGCGTTTTTGGTGTGGCTCCTAATGTAGCCTAGTACTAGTTAGAAGCAGTGGAACAGATTATGGATGATCTTGACTGCACCGTGGAGGAAAAGATGAAAGGGGTTGTATCGTTTCTTCGAGGTGAAGCTTACCAATGGTGGCTCATGGTTAGGGATGGTACAGTTGCGGATCGCATTACCTGGGACTTCTTTAAGTCTGCATTCCAGGGGAAATATATTGGGTCAAGCTATGTGGACGCTCAACGTAAGGCATTCCTAAACTTGGTACAGGGGAGTAAATCAGTGGGTGATTATGAGGCAGAATTCTTGCGTCTAAGCCGGTATGCTCGTGGTATTGTATCTACAGATCATGAGCATTGTGTTCGATTTGAGGATGGTCTGAGGGATGAGTTGCGAGTATTGATAGCTCCGTAACGAGAAAGGGAATTTACTATTCTGGTTCAGAAGGCTAAGACAGCTGAGGAGGCAAAGTGTTCTGAAAGGCAGAATCAAGATAGGGACAAGGGTAGAAGTAAAAGAAGTTTTGGGCCATCAAGATCCACTGGGAACTTTCAGAAAAAGCCTAGGTTGGATGGGCAGGGTCGAGCTGTGAGGCCTGTTGCTACTGGGTAGCCACCGCAATGTGCTACGTGTGGGAAATTCCATTTTGGGAAATGCTGGGCAAGAAGTAGTGGATGCTTTAGATGTGAAGCAGCAGATCATCAGGTGAAAGATTGTCTGCAGGAGCCAAACAGAATGCAGCCTGCAGGTCAGAATTGTGTTCAGCCTGGTAGAGGTGGTCAGCAGTCGCAGAGAGGTCATGGTCCGGGCAGAGGAGGTAGTGGTTTTGGTCATGGACGTGGAGTCGCTGGGCAGAGGTGCTGGGAACGCAGATGCAAGGCAACCTGAGTTAGTCTAGCTGCTAGACGCTGAGAGAAGGGCGATGCACCGGACGTCATAATCGGTACATTCCTTAATTATAGGTTGCCTTATACTGCATTGATTGGTATTGGATCAACACATTCTTATGTTGCTAGTACTGCATCGGGAACTCTAAACATAGACTTTGAGACTGCTGCTAGGGAGATGACGTACTTAGTCCTTTAGGACAATCTGTTGTGGTGAACAAACTCTTTAGGGATATACCTCTAGAAGTACAAGGGATGGCTTTTCCAACTTATCTGATGGAATTTCCCTTTGGGGAGTTCGATTTAATCTTAGGTATGGACTGGTTAGTGAGATATTGAGGAAACTTAGATTGTGCTGCCAAGCGCATGGTGTTAAGGACTCCTGAGGATGATGAGGTGGTGGTGATAGGTGAAAAAAGGAACTCCTTGTCTAATGTAGTGTTCGCTTTAAGGGCTGAAAGAATGGTAAGAAAAGGATGTGAGGCATTCTTAACTTTCATTTGAGCTCTGGAGGCTAAGGAGTTGACTGTAGGGGATGTCAGAACGGTGAAGGAATTTCTCGACATTTTTTCGGAAGACTTCCAGGGATACCTCCAGATTGCGAGGTGGAATTTGGTATTGACCATCTTCCGGGGACAGCGCTAGTGTCTATTGCCCCATATAGAATGGCACCAAAGGAGTTGGTGGAACTGAAAGCTCAAATTCAGGAACTGTTGGATTGGGGTTTTACCCGACCCAGTGTGTCACCTTGGGGAGCACTGGTGTTATTTGTTAAGAAGAAAGACGGGTAAATGTGGATGTGCAGTGACTATAGGCAGTTGAACAAGTTGACAATTAAGAATAAGTACCCGCTGCCTAGGATAGATGATCTGTTCGACCAGTTGCGAGGCGCTTCGATCTTTTCAAAGATAGACTTGAGGTCAGGATATCACAAGCTAAGGGTCAAGGAGTCAGATATTCATAAGACAACTTTTCAGACTTGTTATGGCCATTACGAGTTCCTGGTGATGCCGTTTGGGTTGACCAATGTACTAGCAGCGTTTATGGACATGATGAACTGGGTATTCCAACCCTATCTAAACCGGTTTCTCATGGTATTTATAGACAATATCCTGGTTTATTCAAGATCGAAAGAGATGCATGATTCACATCTTCGGATGGTTCTACAAATGCTGAGGGAGAAACAACTATACGCCAAATTCAGTATATGTGAATTCTGGCTGAGGGAAGTTACCTTTCTGGGCCATTTGAGGGGATTAGAGTAGACCCCCGGAAAATTGAAGCTGTGTTGGATTGGAAACCGCCTAAGTCGATGGCGAAATTGAGTTTTCTTGGTGCATTTGGGTATTCTGAAGGTTTGTTGAGGGATTCTCATTAATAGCTGCACCATTAACCAAGCTATTGCGGAAAGGGGTATCGTTTGTTTTGGAGGATAAACAATAGGAAAGTTTTGAGAAGGTGAAGAGGATTCTAACTGAGGCTCCTCTGTTGATTCAACTGAGGCTGGGAAGGAATTTGTTGTCTACTGTGATGCGTCACACACAGGGTTAGGGTGTATGTTGATGCAGGAAGGGAAGGTGGTAGCTTATGCGTCTCGACAGTTGAGACCACATGAAGTGAATTATCCTACGCATGATCTAGAACTGGCTGTAGTAGTGTTTGCTCTGAAGATCTGGAGACATTATCTGTATGGGGAGAAGTCCATTATTTATACAGATCACAATAGCCTAAAATATCTCCTTACCCAGAAAGAGTTGAATTTAAGGCAGCGAAGGTGGATCAAATTCTTAAAAGATTATGATTGCTCGATCGAGTACCACCCGGGTAAAGCTAACGTGGTGGCGGATGCATTGAGTCGTAGGGTGATCTCTGACTTGAGGGCAATGTTTGCTCATCTTAGCTTATATGATGATGGAAGCTTATTAGCTGAACTGCAAGTGAAGTCTTCCTAGGTCGTCAGGTTAAAGAGAAGTAGCTGTCTGATGAATCGTTAAGTTCAAAGTTTCAACTAGTGGCAGGTGATGAAATAATGAATATCAGTGTGAATGATGATGGGGTATTGTGTTTTCGAGGAAAGACTTGTATGCCAAAAGATTTTGAGTTAAGACAGAAGATCCTACAGGAAGCACATAGTAACCCATACGTTTTGCATCCTGGAGGAAGTAAGATGTATCGGGATCTACGAGAACAGTTTTGGTGGCTAGGTCTAAAGCAAGAGGTAACCAAATTTGTGAGTACATGCTTGACGTGTCAGCAGGTAAAAGCGGAGCACCAGTTGCCTTCACGGTTGCTATAGCTAGTAAAGATTCCACTATGGAAGTGGGAGAGGATAGGATGGACTTCGTGAGTGGGCTACCCCTTACGCCTACGAAGAAAGATTTAGTGTGGGTAATTGTGGATCGATTGACGAAGTCTACTCACTTCATACCAGTTTGGGTTGATTACTCATTGCAAAAGTTAGCATGGGGTACCGATGTCAATTATATCAGACAGAGACCCTAGGTTTAGATCACGATTTTGGAAAGCATTACATCAGGCTTTGGGTACAAAGCTAGACTTCAGCACGGCATTTCATCCACTGACTGATGGCCAGTCGGATAGGGTAATCCAGATCTGGGAAGATATATTGAGAGGTTGCGTTATTGACTTCAAGGGTAGTTGGGAGGAGTTCCTACCGTTGGCAGAATTCGCACCCTATGAAGCGTTGTATGGTCGAAAATGCCGCACTCATACTTGCTGGACAGAGTTGGGTGAGCGACAGTTATTGGGTCTAGAGTTGGTTTCCAAAACAGAGGACAAGGTTAAGTTGATTCAGACTCGGTTGAAGGAAGCTTCTGACAGGCAGAAATCTTATGCAGACCTGAAACATAAAGACATAGAATCTGCAGTAGGTGATCAAGTTTTCTTAAAGGTTTCACAGTGAAAGAAAGTCCTAAGGTTTGGACGGAAGGGCAAGCTGAGCCCCTGGTTTATCGGGCCTTATTGTGTGTTGAAGCGTGTGGGACCAGTGGCTTATCAGCTCGAGCTACCTTCGAAATTGAAATAGATCCATGATGTATTCCATGTATCGATGTTAAGGCGCTACCGTTCAGATCCATCTCATATAGTACAGGTGGAAGAAATCGTAGTAAGACCTAACTTATCTTTCAAGGAGGAACCAGTTCAGATCTTAGACCAAGATGTTAAAGTGTTGCGAAGGAAGGCGGTTCCATTGGTTAAAGTTTTGTGGCAGAATCATGGTTCTGAGGAAGCTACATAGGAGCCAGAGGATGTGATGCGACAACAATACCCTCATCTCTTTTGATCAGGTAAATTTCGAGGCCAAAATTTCTTTAAGGGGGTAGAACTGTAACATCCTGGAATTAGGGGCTTGGCATTATTGTATGTTGCTGTGTGTTGGTATGTTTTGATTGTTGTTTTGATGTGTTTGGGGGTCTCAGGAAGGTTTGGGGTTAAGTTTGAGCCTTGGTGAAAATTTCATTTTAAGGCACTTTAGGGGAGAGCTAGCAGAGGCAGGCCTTAAGAGTATTCAATTGTGTTTTCTGACACAAGTGGAGTGTGGTGCAGTGGCAAGGTGATGCCACTTAGGGAGTAAGGGAAGTGGCGTCAAAAAGGAGGCAGCTGAGGGAAGGGGTTTGAGTCGCGTGTACTACATTTTGGAATTCTTTTTGGCATTTGAATAGAGGGATGATGGTTTCAGTATGGACTCTTCAAGGGTGAGAGTTGAAGGAGTCAAATCATTCGAATGAGTGGCCATGAGGGATTTGGGGAGTTGAACTGGTCAAATTATTTGAATGTCAAGTAGGGAGTGAAAGGTGAAGGAAGTTTGTGGGATTTGGAGAGAGGAAGAGAGTTGGTCGAATTTGGAAGAAAGTTGTGAGGGTGCAGTTTAGCTTGGCTAGGTGAGGGGCCGAACCTTCCTTGGTAATTCATAAACTTTTCGGTTGAGTAAGGTGGTCATAAGGGTGTGCCGTATCCCTTATATGGGAATTTTTGAGTGTTGTGTAGCCATAATCATCTTGAAATACCCTCATTCTCTCTTTTTGCATTTTTTGGAACATTTCTCCTTCTCTTCTCATTTACCAAAATCGAAACCACATATCACCTTCGAACTTAATTCTTTTGCAACCAAAAACCGAAACTCTCACTCCATAGTTTTCCTTCATAGCCAAATTTACTATTACCATCTATCCTTCACATTGTTGGTTTCATTTTTATTTTGCTACTTTCTTTGGCTGAAACCGTCCTTTCCCTTTTTGTTTTCATCTCATACTTGTGCCTTGTGTATCCGAACCCTATTCCTTGTTCTATCTTCTTTTCTCTACTTTACTTCTTCTTGTCTGAAGGCCGAATCTTCATTTTCCTTCAAGTGTAGGCACCTATTTCTATCGATTGGTGCTAATAGCCGAATATAGACCCTCCATTCGGCAAACTTTTGTCTTGGGTTTCAATCGGGTTCTTAAGCCAAGTTTGCTAACATTCGGCTTCTATTAATCAAGTCTCTTCATGGATCCAACTACCAGTCAATCCAAGGAAAGGAGTGAACCTTGAGTTTTGGCTCCAAGGTTTAAAAAACATGCTATGTCGGCGTTTCAGGATTTTTTGCGGGGCTGTGGTAGAGAGCCGACGTCTATTTGGGATAGACAAATAGCCGTCGTTCCTACTAGTGAAAGCGTCGACAGAGAGGGTATAACCTTACACGTTACCAGTTGTGTATTACTCACACGCCTCCCATGTTTATTGTATTGTTAACTATAAAGGCTGAAAGCTGAAATAACTAATGTGATAGGCAAAATACCCTTATAGGTAAGGTTGGAGACGTCGGGTAAGTTCTCGATATTGATATTCTTGTTAAAATGCACGTACGTATATTTTGATGTTATGCATGTATGAAATATGATTCGTTACACACTGATATTGTTTGCATACATATTATGCATGATGAAAAGAGCACGGGCTCAGGATTGAATGGAAGGAGGAGGGAGAATCAGTGACTATTGTCACGAGTGACTACGATCACGAGTGACTACGGTCACGAGTGACTACGGTCACAAGTGGTCTAAGTACCACGGTGGTTGAAACCTCGAATAATCTAATTAGTGACTCGTCTCGGTGGTCAAGTACCACAGTGGGTTGGCCCCACATATGCATTATTTGCCAGATATCATCACGGTGGTCTATGACCACAGTGGGTTGGCCCCACGAGTACATTATAGTGACTATTGTCACGAGTGACTACTGTCACGAGTGGTCTAAGACCACGGTGTTTATGAACCATGAGTGGCAGAATGCCACGGGTGTTTGGATGGAGAGTTACACTAGGGTGGGTTGCATTTCATACATATGACATGTGCTGTACTGAATGGGCTAAGGCCCAGTTTGCGTTTTATGGAGATTTACACACTCAGTCTCGATGACTCACCCCTTTGTTAATTTTGCAGGTAAACAATAGATGGCGGGTTTTGGGCCGGGATGGACTCGAGGTGGCCATGCGTTGCAATTTATTCCATAATTTTGAACTTTGCTTTAAAATTATTTCTATTTTGGGATTTCAAGTTGTAATAAGGCCGCTTTAACTTTATTTTTATTTTTGGGTTTTATCATATGTTGATTTTATACATGTGAAGATTCATAAGAAAAATGGGTTTTTCTTAAAACGTAAATGAAAGTTTTCTAAAATCTTCAATGTTTGGTCCGTTTTTAAAAGAAAATAACATATAGATCTATCGGTTTTTATCATCTAGCCTCCCTTATCAAGAGTTTAACAAGCTTTAAGTTAACTAAAACATGAATAGTTTTTAACATGGAATCACTAAAACTAAACATTTTCTTTCTCATATCCGAATACTTTGCCAATATTTCCAAATCTTCTTTCCTGTAATATTGCAGGTTCGGTCGTAACGTATTGACTGGGTTTGGGGTGTTACAGGATGTTAGCTTATTTCTCACTCTTCTAACTCCTGTAACACCCCTAACTCATCTCTGTTGCTGAATTAAGGTTACGGAGCATTACATTACAATTTAGAACATTTAAATTCAAATAGAAACTATTAATTAAATTAAATACTAACATTCAAACAAACATTACATTCATAACATAAGTACAATTACAAGCCTTAAATTGAGCCTACGAGGCCTTAAAACTAGTTTGGGAACATTCTGGGACCATCATGAAACAAAACAAAAAAATTATAAAATTTTGAAAACAAGGGTCACACGGTCTTGTGGTCAATTGTGTACAATTTGAAGTATGGGACACACGGTCGTGTCCCAACCCTTGTGTCATCTCGTGTGGGTATTCGAAGTTGGGTCACACGATCGTGTCCAGACCTAGTGTGTATTTGATGTTAGGTCACACGACTGTGTTGCCAAGCTGTGTAACTCTCTCAGACTGTGTGGACAACCCTGCAACTAAAATTCAATGAGACATACGGCAGTGTGTGTGACAGCCCATGTCCCAAGCCTGTGCAGCTAAAAGACTTTCTTTTCAAGCCAAAACAACCATTCTTCCTTGGACACCAAGCCATCCTATTTCCAACCAAAATGACCTATTCAAACACATTTAACATACCTAAAACATACCAAATCCATACAACTTAAGTGCCAAACCAATGTGTTCTGATAAACCGTAAAAGCATTTAGTATGCTTTTGGATGATTTAACCCTTGATTTATGTAAAAAGATGATTTTAATCCTTTCTTTTCATGTTTATACTCAGGAAAGCACCCGAGGATGAAAAGAACGAGAAACTGGATTAAAACGGGCCAATTTGGGCTAAAGAGGAAATTGACACGGCCTGGACTTCAAGCCACACGGCCGTGCCTCGTCAAATTACTTCACACGGCCATGCCACGATTTACATGGTCGTGCCCCAATCGACAGAATCGAGACACAGCCTGAAGACGATTTACACGAGCGTGTACCATGTAATTTCACTTGGATTTGGATGCTTGGAGGAAAAAAAACACATTCTTAAGTCTACTTAAACACCCGATTAGGAATTATACTTGAATTAGGATACTTAGGGGCCAAGTAAGGCATCTCAAAGTCTATATAAACACCCAAGGGTGTAACTTAAGGGGAGTTTCGCTCAAGTCAAAGCAGGCGAGTTTTCGTCGAGCTTTTATTCAGGGAATTACTCGAAGATAGCCAGTTGACCCATCTCAAGAAGCTGGAAATTCTACTCAAGACGGCAGATCTCCTCTTCAATTCCTTCAGGGGGTTTTAGGGATTTCTTATGTTTTGTTTTATCTTTTCTCTTGAGATGTTTTCTTATTTTTTTATGAACTAAACCCTTCAGATACCTGAAGGGGATGAAACCTATGATGGATTTTGTTCTTTGATTTCTAAATTATATGATAAGTACTTAGTTTGTTCTTAATTATGTTGCTTAATTTAATATGATATGCTTAGGTGAGGAGGAATAAACCCTGCCTAAGAGTAGATCTAGCATAATTAATCAAGTTGATCGCACACCTAGAGATAGGGTGACAAGATTTTTTTGGATTAGGGTGAAACCAAATATGGGAGTCCATTGATCAAGTTACTGCTTCCTTAGGGGGTTATTATAAGAGAACGAGAGTTTCACTAATTAACCTAAGGTTAGACGTTATTCGCCTCGAGAGAGGGTTTAATATAGGTTAGGGAGTCTTACGAATCAAGCTAAGTAAAGAAGTTGTATGAATTAAAAGTTAGATAACAAGAGAAGTCATAGGTGGATTCTTCCTGAGGGTATCGTCTAAAATCAACTGATTTTTTCCACAGTCTTTTCTCAAAGTTTTATTCTTTTGTCTTTGCATCTAGTTTAGTTTTTCATTAGTTTTTTAGATTAATAAAACAATCACTCCATATTTTAGGCTAAGTAATAGAAAGAAAGTGAGTAGTAGTACTTTTAGGTTCTTTTGGGTTCGATAAAATAATCTTGCCTAAACTATACTATTGTCCGATAGGTGCACTTGCCTCAATCGTTGTCGTAGTTAGTCTACAGGTTCGATCATTCTTTATAAATATTAAAACTCGACTATTTGACACGATCAAGTTTTTGGCGTCGTTGCCGGGGAACTCTAAAATATTAAGAAAGCTTTATTTCTATTACTTTAGCCATTATTTTATTTTCGTAATTTACTTTTATTTTTAGTTTAGATTAAATTTGTATTTACACTAAACTTCTTTCTTTCTTCTCCTAGCAGGTACCTCTAATTTATGACTAGAAGGAACCCGAGAGGACCTTTAGCGTACGAAAGTGACTTTGAAGCTACCATTGCCAGAAATCGCAGAGAAAATAGACGAGCTCTAGACTACCAAAGAGAAGAACAAGACAGATCCAATCCTACTGAAGGGATGGACGAAAACAATCCACCGCCAATTGTGCAAGAATAGAATGCTCCACGTACTATGTATGATTATGCTAAACCTAATTTGACAGGAGCAGAATCTAGTATTGTTAGGCTTGCTATAGCTGCTAACAATTTTGAATTAAAGCCTAACACAATACAAATGATTCAACAGTTTGTTCAATTTGATGGTTTGCAGGACGAAGACCCAAATAATCATATAGCTAATTTCTTAGAGTTCTGTGATACTTTCAAAATAAATGACATTTCTGATGATGCCATACGTCTTTGGTTATTTCCCTTTTCATTAAGGAATAAAGCAAAGCAGTGGTTGAACTCGTTACCACGAGGGTCAATCACCATATGGGATCAAATGACCGAAAAATTTCTTTGAAAATACTTTCCACTAGCCAAAATGGCCAAATTTAGGAATGACATATCTTCTTTTGTGCAGAATGACGCAGAAACGTTAAATGATGCATGGGAAAGATATAAGGATCTCCTGAGAAGATGTCCACACCACGGATTACCTTTGTGGCTTCAAGTCCAAACTTTTTACAATGGTGTGAATTCTTCAACGAGGCAAATAATTGACTCATCAGCCAGTGGAACTTTGAATAACAAAACTCCTGAAGCAACTTATGACTTTATTGAAGAGATGTCGTTGAATACCTATCAATGGCAAATTATAAGGGCCAAATTGACAAAATCAGCCGGAGTTTTTAACATAGACGCAGTAACAATGCTGTCAACACAGGTGGAGATGATGAATAAAAAGCTTGATAATTTATGTTCTTCGCAGGTACATCTAGTAATGCAATACGAGGCGAGTGGAAATGTGGCAAATCCTGAGTATCCACCCTACCAACCAGGAGCAGAACATGAGCAGACAAACTATATAGGTAAGAATTTTAGATCCAATAATAATCCTTATAGTAACACTTATAACGCAGGTTGGAGGAAGCACCCAAATTTTTCGTGGGGAGGAAAAGGAAATCAAGGAAATCAAAGGCAACAACCTCCTCCAAATTATCAAAATCAGCCATATCCACAAGAGAAGAAATCAAACCTCGAAAAGATGCTGACGAAATTCATGCGAGCCACAGATTCTCATTTCCAAAAGACTGAAGCAACACTTGATGAACAACAAAAATCAATCAAAGGGATCGAGAATCAAGTTGGAGAACTTACTAGGTTAGTGGGACATCTCACAAAGCTGATTTCTGAACGTCAACAAGGACGTCTACCAGGCAACATGAAAATAAACCCAAAAGAACAGATCCAAGCCATCACAGCTCAAGAGGGTACCAAGTTAGACGAGCCCACCACTGCACAAGAAACCAAGGAAAAAAAAGGTAAAATAGAGGTAGCACATGAAAAGCCAAAACCAATAATCAAAGAATACAAACATCACATACCTTATCCCGAAGCATTGAAAGGAGATGATTCAGAGGAACTGTTCGGTAAGTTTTTTAAACTTTTAAAAAAATTACATATTAACTTACCCTTTCTTGAAGCTCTTTTCAAGATGCCAGACTCGAGGAAATTTTAAAGACAACTCTTGACAAACAAACACAAAATAGATGAAGAGCACCATGTGGAACTAAACGCAACGTGCTCGGCAATGTTATAGAATAGACTACAGCAGAAACAAAAAGATCCAGGAAGTTTTACGATTCCATGCTTAATTGGTAGTTTAACTATTGATAATGCATTAGCTGATCTAGGGGCAAGTATAAATGCCATGCCTTATGCATTATTTAAACGACTAGGTCTAGGGAAGCCCAAACAAACTAGGATAAGTATTCAACTAGCTGATAAAACTGTTAGAATTCCTAGGGGCATTGTTGAAGATGTTCTTGTAAAAATTGATAAATTTGTTTTCCTAGTAGATTTTGTTGTTTTAGACATGGATGAAGATAATTCAATTCCCTTAATTCCAGGAAGACCTTTTCTAGTAACTGCTAGAACTAAAATTGATGTTGCCACAGATGAACTCATACTTCGCGTAGGAGATGAATCGATTAAGCTTCAAGCTCTCAACTCAGCTGAAACAACGGATGATGAAGGTAAGAAAGTCACTTCAATAGATAATCAAATTGTTCAACCTTTACTACAGGAAACATCACAAGGCATCAAACCTGAGCCAACTCATAGCCCCCAAATCGACAAAGAAGAATCACACAAGAAACAAAACCTTAAGGCTGACAATTTAGAAGAGCAGAAGATACAAGTCAAAGAAAAGTTGGATCCACACGAAGTAAAACTAGAGGAACCGACAAAAAAGCTCGTAGGAACATCAAATCACTTTAAAATAGGAGACCAGGTACTGTTAGACAAAGCTGATCCCCACATCACTTCAACAGACCTGAGGGCAAAGGGAGAAATTCTTCTTAAGGTACACGATATCTTCCAACACGAAATAATCGAGGTAAGCAATCTAATATTTGGCAATTTCAAGGTAAACGCTTCTCGACTTCAACTTTGTCAAAAAATAGAACTGTGAGCATGAGGGAAGATATTCAAACCTTTAAACCTCCATAAAATTTTCAAATACGAGGACAGTCTAGCTTAAAACTATAAACGAGTGCTTCTCGGGAGGCAACCTGAGCACTAACTAAATTTATTTTCTGTTTCTTTTCTTTCCATCCTTCTTTTCTAAATAATTAGTTGTAAACTAACACAAAAGTACAGATTTCCAGGCCACACGGCCTTACACACAGTCGTGTCCGTAGTCGTGTGGACCACCGAACTACCACACTGACAGAACAGAGGCCGTGCAATTCAGGCCAACCACCGTCAGACGTCACGGGCCCAACCACCCTTCCCTACGGGCACCGACAGATCAGCACGGTTGTGCCCCTAAAACCGTGTGAAGCTACTGACTATCTCTCAACGAGCGTGGCTAACTGATAAACGGGTGTGGGAGACTCAACACGCTTGTACCCACGACCGTGCGACGCAGCTGTGGTCGACACTGACTACTCAAACACGGGCATGGTACATCAAAAATGGGCGTGGGCAATGTAAAAAGCTCCACACCACGGCCGTGCGAGGTGGCTGTGTATATCGATACGCCCTTGGACCACGGGCGTGGGAATGTGCCAGATTTGAAATACTATTTAAACCCCACAGCCCTTCCTCTTCTTCCCATCTTTTCTCTTCTTCCTTCTTTCATTTTTCTTTCAAAATTTTCTTTCTCCGTAGGAAAAGTATCCAAGACTATTGAGAAACACTAAAATCATGTTGAAGAAGTGGAAGAAGGCAAGCATAATCTCCCTATGGGAGACCAATCTACATAAGTTCATGCCGGCCACTTCATTCAAACACTAACCAAGGGTCTTTGAGACCATATAGTTTTTACTTTATTTTTCTCTTTTGCTAAAATTTCCTTCTCTTTTGAAATCTTATGCTTAGTTTAGTTTATTTTAATTCAATTTTTTAGTGTCAGTTCGCCAGGCTGCTTGGGAATCACACCAACCACCACGATAACCTCTTCACATCCGCCACCGCCATCACATCCCCAACCTTAGTGTTGATTCCCACCTTGCGAACCATCCTTCAATAAGGACTTAACAGTCCATTTATTTTTAATTTTCACTTTAGATTGTTTTCTATTTTAATTCTCGTCTTCTTTCTTAGCTTCATATATATATTTAGTTTATTTTAAATATGTCTTAATAATCCCTGTCTAATTCTCTACAAGCTCCCCAATTTCTTTATCTAGCGTAAAGATCATTGGTAGCCACCCCACCAGGACCATAGAAAATGCCACCACCACCTCCTCCAACTACCTTCTACCACGACCACTGCCAACTCCCAGAGCTATCCAAAAATCAGGAAGTCACTTTACCCCTTATCTTTTAATTATCCCATAGCTGTCATTGTTCATCTTTGTACATTGAGGACAATGTACATCTTAAGTGTGGGGGGGTAAAAGTGTCAAACTTTTTGCATTATTCTCAAAATCCTGAATTTAGTCTTAATTCGAAAGTATTTTTTTCATATTACTAATTAGGATGAAATTTCTAATGATTTATGATTTTTATTGATATGTTTTAGATTAAGTCATAGTTAATTGTGTATTGATGATTAAATTTGAAGAATACTAGAGAATCAGGCATGGTAAGTCTACTTTCTAAAAATTAAAATTGATGGATCGTTGAACTGAATTTGAGTATTACCTTGAAATTTGGAATTTATAAGGATTAATGTCAAAAACACCCATAATTTTTGTGAGATTTTGAACCTTATAGAGCATATGTCCTTTTTCATGCTCATTTTATTGATTATGACTGTGTGAACTTTGAATTGTTATTCTAGAACTTGCCTTGTTTATACATGTCGAGACCACACTTTTGATTTGATATACAGAGATGATAAAGGCACCTAGGATTTAACCCACTTACTCCATAAAAAGCCTACCTTTACAAATCAACCCCTAGTAAACCCCGTTGAATCCTAACAACCTTTTTATTGACTCACCCACTAATATTAACCCAAAATCCCTTTTTATTTGTTATCACCCTTTCTTTTGACTACCCTTTAATCGAGGTTTGGTTTGATAAAGTTACCGAATTATATTAGTTCAGTAGTTACATTTATCATTTATGATGTAATATTTTAGTTTGTTCTTAAAAGAAAAAAAAGCTTAGAGCATTTAAATTCCAATTGTTGAAGAAAAAGCTTGTATTAAAGTATTATCAAATTTTAAGTGATGAAAATACTCTTTATTATAGAGTAATTATAAATAGTGGCATTATTAGTTTTCATTCGATGTAAATATTCATATTTAGTTCATTGTTTCTAGTTAGGTAATTTGTTAAGTCAGTCTTGATTCTAACCTTCTAATTCAGCCTGCATCCACACCCTTAACCTTAGCCTGTTACAACCCTGATAAAGACCTTTTGATCTGTGTATCATCTCATTTACAGTGGTGGAGATTTGATTTTCAGGCAAGCCTATGGGATCAACTTTTCATGTTCGACTTAGAGTGCTTATTCTTGAACCTTAAACACTTCGAGTGATTTGAGTAAATCTTTTGTGAGGATGTCAATCCTTGTCGGTTTTGAATTAAAGGTAATTACTTAGATAAGGGGAGACACCTATGTTTTTGTACTACAAAGGTAAGACTTATCGTGATTGAATCTTTAGGACTCTTTGAGTTGAATTGTCCATGTATAAATTATCTGTAAATTATGATGAGACATTTTCAATAGGAATTATGAATTGTGGAAAGTTCGTTTTAATTGTAAATTGAGAATTTTGCTTGAGGACAAGCAAAAGCTTAAGTGTGGGGGTATTTGATACCGTAAAAGTAACATATTTTAGGCTCACATTTAGTATGCTTTTGGATGATTAGCCTTTATTTATGTAAAAAGATGCTTTTAATCCTTTCTTTTCATGTTTATACTCAGGAAAGCACCCGAGGATGAAAAGAACAAGAAACGGGCTTAAAACGGGCCAATTTGGGCCAAAGAGGAAATCGACATGGCCTGGACTTCAAGCCACACGGCTGTGCCTCGTCACATTACTTCACACGGCCATGCCACGATTTACACGGCCGTGCCCCAATTGACAAAATCGAGATAAGGCCTGAAGACAATTTACACGGGCGTGTAATGGCCGTGCCCCTGCCATGGGAATGAGCAATTTCACTCGAATTTGGATGCTTGGAGGCAAAGAAACACATTTCTAAGTCTACTTAAACACTAGAGTAGGAATTATACTTGAATTAGGATACTTAGGGGCCATGTAAGGCATCTCAAAGTCTATATAAACACCTAAGGGTGAACTTAAGGGGGAGTTCGAAAAAAGCCAAAACAGGGGGCAGAGTTTTCTGCCAGAGCTTTTATTCAGGGAATTACTCGAAGATAGCCAGTTGATCCATCTCAAGAAGCCAGAATTCTACCAAGACAGTGGATCTCCTCTTCAATTCCTTTAGGGGGTTTTAGGGATTTCTTATGTTTTGTTTTATCTTTTCTCTTGAGATGTTTTCTTATTTTGTTATGAACTAAACCCTTTAGATACCTGAAGGGGATGAAACCTATGATGGATTTTGTTTTTTGATTTCTAAATTATATGTTAAGTACTTAGTTTGTTCTTAATTATGTTTCTTAATTTAATCTGATGTGCTTAGGTGGAGGAGGAATAGACCCTGCCTAAGAGTAGATCTAGCATAATTAAGCAGAGTTGATCGCATGCCTAGAGATAGGGTGACGAGATTTTGCCGAATTAGGGTGAAACCCAATATGGGAGTCCATTGATCGATTTACTGCTTCCTTAGGAGGTTATTATAAGAGAACGAGAGTTCCACTAATTAACCTAAGGTTAGACGTTATTCGCCTCGAGAGAGGGTTTAATATAGGTTAGGGAGTCTCACGGATCAAGCTAAGTAAAGAAATCGTATGAATTAAAAGTTAGATAACAAGAGAAGTCATAGGTGGATTCTTCTTGAGGGTATCGTCTAAAATCAACTAAGTTTTTCCACAATCTTTTCCCAAAGTTTCATTCTTTTGTCTTTGCATCTAGTTTAGTTTGTCATTAGTTTTTTAGATTAGTAAAACAATCACTCCATATTTTAGGCTAAATAAAAGAAAGAAAGTGAGTAGTAGTACTTTTAGGTTCCTTTGGGTTCGATAAAATAATCTTGCCTAAACTATACTATTGTCCGATAGGTGCACTTGCCTCAATCATTGTCATTGTTAGTCTACAGGTTCAATCATTCTTTATAAATATTAAAACTCGACTGTTTGACACGATCATGTTCTCATTGGCACCACAATTTTTATACATATACCATTACCATAAAACCTAAAGTTTACCATCATACATGTCCAACATCATAAAATACCTACCCAATTGGCCATACCACATTTCTTACATCATTAAAGAGACCAAACCAAAACAATGCCAAAAAAAAAAGGTACAAACATTCCATACTAAAATAGTATCAACAAAACATAGTTTACCAATTCATAACCATATACGCTTAATTATAATTCAACTAATATGTTAACCTTAACCACATCAAACCCTATATACATGCCACAACCAAAATGACCCAAAGGCAAAAGCTACCGAAAAGATTCTAGATAGTGTGAGTGTTGAAGTTGATCCAATTTAAGCTTAGTAAGTCCATAGTTAAAATCCAATTTAACTTACCTTAATTTATAACTGATCACTAATAAAACTTAAATTATTATAACCTTGACAACCATTTCCAAAGTCACTTATCATTAGTACCAAAATAGTCAATCATATAATTCAATATACACAATGGCTCAAACAAAAGCAATCCATACTTCCATACATATACATATATACGCAAACATATCATTATACTTAGATCTGACTCAAAGAGTAATTTAAAATTTAAACTTAACTTTTAGTGGCCCGTTGAACTATAGAAAATTGACTCGAATAATTGGGTCTCCCCAAAACACACTAGAGAGCATCGAAATGCTAACAGAGGCACCAAAGTGCAAACAAAGGCACCGAAGTGCAATCCCCGTACAAACGCGCGTACTAACCCTATTGGCAAGCCAATCGTATCCTAATTGTTTACTATGTTCAACTAGGAATTATACTTAAATTCAAGACATTGACAATGAGAGGCACTTCACAATATCCATAGACATTTTATAAATTCATAAAATTCATTTCAGTTGTAACAACCCGTTTTTCAAAGGTGTTGGAAACAGTGGTTTCGGGGCCACCGAATCCGACGAGTAAGTTTGTAAATATTATTATTTAATATTTACGATTCAAATGTTATTTTAAAAAAGGTTTTTGATTCAATAATTAATGCTATTTGAATGATTAATTAAGCTCAAGTGGTAAGACCCTAAGGTCAAGTGGTTTTGGAAAATAAGGTATCAGGACCTCCTTTCTATAAATCGTGTCGTATATATTTTTATAAATATTTACAGAGTGTTATTAAGGTGGTTGTAAATCGTAGGTTTGTGCAAGTGTACACTGTCGTTATCAAGTAATAAGTAAGTATCGAGTTATTGTCTCCACAGGGATTGAATTTGTGCTAAGTCACTTAATTTGTACAATTATATTAACAATTTGGTAAATAAAACACAATATGATTGAGAAGTGATGATTAAAATTAAATATATTAAACTAAAAGCAATGATCCCTAATGCAAATTATCCTTAATATGCAAACTATATGAATGAAATAAATTTTAGCAAAATTAAACACAACTTGCAACAATTATAACATAAATAAACTAGGACAACTACTTTAATTAAATTCAATTTATTATCAACATGCTTAATAAAATTCAAAAAAACATTCCATGGCAACTAGATCTTTCATGAGTTTGGAAACCATATTAGGTCCTTTCAGAATTCTTTACTTAGTAAATACGCATTTTACTGATCCTTATTTACTAAGGGTTTCTTAGCATTCGTGTGAGGTAACAGGGACATGTTAGGTTTGAAAAAATTTAATTACACAAATCTAAAAACTATGCAGATAACATAGCTTGGTCAAAGTTGTTATGCAACTTGAAATTTAATCGGGTTAGGATCTAAATTGAGCATGCACATTTTAATTATGTGTCCACTAGCCGTCGTTTGGTCAGGATCGCTCAGCTAATTTAGGTGCATTTCAATCACCTATGAACAGAATACAACTTGATTTTAATTGAAAACATGATTGATTGAGGCATAAACATTATAAGCATGAATCAAATAAATATTATTTAATCAAAGCTTAAATAAAATTAAGCTAACATTGTTGTAAACAAGAACAAAGAACACATAGCAAATATTTTCAATTAACTCAAAGAAAAGAAAGATTAAACCCAAATCAAAGTGGCTGTAACATCCTGATAATTAGGGGTTATGCATTTTTCTTAATTGAATAATGTTGCATGCTTAATCATTATTAAGTGCAATTTTGGAAGTTGTTTGAGCTTCATTAATTAAGTGAATGCTTAGTTAAACTTTTAATTTTTATTAATGAAGAGAGAGCTAAACAAGCTAGGCCTTAAGAATTAATGACAAGGAATTTCAAGCATAAGTTAAGTAATTGGCAAAGTGGTTAAGATGCATGGATGTGTGCTTGAGGTGTAAGGTTCGAATCTCCTAGCTAGCATTAAGGAGGATTTTAATTTTTTTTGTTGTCTTCCCTATAAGTGTCGGCCAAGAAAGTTCTAGAGTGGATGAGCTTTCATTCATTTTGGCTATTTGACCATGTGAAAAAGGAAGCTAGGAGCTTAAGGCATGGAATCATAAGTTGATGATAAGATGAGGGGGACAAAAGGCATGATATTGGGCTATGTTTTGGGGATGTGTTCATGGTCATTTGACCATGAACCTAGACGGCATGAAGGCTAAAGGAGTGGCTTAATTGTGTAGCAAATTTTGGATATGATGGGGAAGAAACAAGGAGGAAAAGGGGATATGTTGGCTAAGGTTGACCGAAAGTTAGTATAGCAATTAGGGTGCTAATTGGTCAAAAATCCTAGCAAATGTGTCCATCTTTTCTCATTTTCTCCAAAAGTTCTCTCCTAGACGAAATTGACATTGAGTTTAGGTAAAATCTTCTCTTTGTTTTAGCTTTCTTTTGACCAATTTTTCTCCAAAACTCCTACTTTGGCCGAATGTACCTTAGGCACTTTGGTACAATTGTGCTTTTGATTTAGCCCTCAATTGATTGAACCAAATACTACTTTCTTTCTCCCATTTTCTTTTGAAACCAAAACTACAAAGATTAAGCACCATTTTCTTCTTCATTTTACTCTCCTTTTGCTTAGAATGCATCTAAGCTCCAAAATCAATCTCTTTTCTCTTTGATCAATTCTCCTTTCTTTTCTTTTCACTTTGTTTCTCTCTTCTTTTCCTCTCATTGCCGAAACCACATAGGATCAAGAATTTCCTCTTTGGCTGAATGTGCAAAAGTTTCTAATCATCTCTTTTCTTTTGAGAAATCACCATCATCATCTTCTTCTTCTCTTTCTCTTTTCTTCCTTCACTTTCCTTCTCTTTTCATTCTCTTTCTTCTATTTCTCAAAACCGAAACCATCATATTGAGACCACCATTTCTCTTCTCTTTTTGTTAAAACCGAATCTTGAAGGACTCAAGTAAGATTTTATCAATTATTTTTATCTTTTCTTTTTACTTTAGCAAACTTAAAATCATAATCTTTTATTTTCTCTCCTAGGCCGAATCTTTTGAAAAGATTTTTCAAAGATCTTTATTGAAAACAACCTTAAAGTGACCATTCGAATCATCAAGGTAAGATTACTATTTTAGATAATATCAATTTCTTTAGATGGATCACTAATCTACGTTATTTTAGGGGCGATCTAAGATCAACAAGATAGGTAAGAAAAGGGCTGTACGAAGTGTTTGGAAGAGAAGAGGTATTCCTTTACCATCGAACTACAAACGAAGGGCTGTATCGGCGGTTAGAGACTTTCCACCCGGTTGTGGACCTTCTGCTAACAAGGATCGGTTATTCAAAGTAGTGCGTACAACCGAACCACTTTACGTTGGTAGAATATCGACGGGTTTTGATCCATCTAGTGGAGAAAAACCACAAATAACTGTCATTCGTGAATTCGAGGGTAAGGATTTAGATCCATCGTCTATAAGTATAGTTTTGTTAACAATAGTTTATACTAACCAAGTGTGTTAATCAATTAGGTGTTGACGAGCAAGAGGGTATTATTCTCACTGTTACTAGGTGTGTAACATACATTAAAAATTTCCATAGATTTATATTGTTAAAAAGTGATTATATGATAGTATGTTTTGTTTGTGGATACCAATCATTGGTATACAAAATTCAGGTATGTTACCCAATATTTCGTTTATTTTTGCTATATGCATCAATATGAAATAAGCATGACTATATTATGATTTGTGGGTAAAAGCATGAAATTATGATTTGATATGTATGTGCATGGGCATATGGGTATGTTTAATAAAGGAGGAAGTATTCGGTGGTTTTACCACAATTACGGTGACTTCGGTCACATATGTGAAATTGTGACTTGGTCACATATTTGAATCCGTGGGCCGGTCACATATTTGGCTCCGTGACTTCGGTCACATATTTGGCTCCGTGACTTGGTCACGATTTGAAATTTGGACTTTGGTCGGTGACTTGGTCACATCTGTTTTGGTGGCTTTGCCACAATAAGGGCAATATGCATGTTGACCGCTAAAGAATCGCCTTTGATGGTGTGTAGCAGATGGAGGGTCGATTGAGTAATCCCCACGGTGTGTTGGTTGGTATGGGGTGTGTAGCGGATGGATATTTAGGTTGGGCCGGGCTTGCATTTCATTTCATATACATAACTATGTAATATTGTATGATTATTACTTGATCTATTATGAAATGGGCCTTTGGGCTAAATATGAATTAAATGGGCCTTTGGGCTAAATATGAATTAAATGAGCCTTTGGGCTAAATATGAGCTAAATGGGCCTTTGGGCTAAACATTTGATTAAATGGGCCTATGGCCATATGTGAAAATTTTGGGCTTTAATGCATATGATAAAATGGGCTTTTTAGTGTATGTGTTATACATTGAGTTTATGACTCACCCATTTTTATGGGATAACTTTTCAGATAACTCGTAGTGCGATGGATCGGGGCAAGCAAGGATTTCGAGGTGGCAGTGCTCGTATCAAGTATTGTGGAGATTTTCCAACTTAAACTCTTTAAGTTAAATTTTATTACTTAGACTTTATTATGGATTTGCCAATTTTATGTAATAAGGCCACTATAAACTATCTTTCATTTCGTGTTTGGATTTACTTTTATTTTGACATGAACAAATATCTATTAAATAACTAAATTGGTTTTCGATAATTATTTAAAAAGGTTTTTGTCTCTAATATATAAATGTTTTCAAGGAAATTTTCTTAAGTTTGGTTTCCTTTTGATTTTATTAATTCCTCCTAAAATAATGTTTTAAAAGACAAAATTTCTTTACAATGGAATTCCGCTAAAGTTTTACTCGAGGAACATACCAAATCCGGTTAGGCTTTTTGGTAGGGTTTGGGGTGTTTCAAATTGGTATCAGAGCCCAATTTTAAACTCTCGGCCTTGGGTTTTGAAGCCCACAACATTTTCAAAATTTTGGCCCAAAAAACTTTTTGAAAATTTTTAAGTTAAATGGTTTTATAAGAGCATGGCACTCGAAATTCTCGGCCCAGATCCATCAGGTATGTACTTTATCGATATGTGATATGTATGATAGTTTAAACTTAAACTATACTTTAGAGACATGGACCTTAGGTGTTTGTGTACTACTACGAAAACCACTGAATATCTGTTTCATAAGACTTTCTTCTAATAAGAAGTGAAAAGATTCTAATACATAAGACTTTTCGTAAAAAATAGATAAGATACGTAGTAGACATGAGCTCTAGGGGACGAGGTCGTCGTGGACATGGAAGAGGAAGGATGACCGTACTTAGTCCTCTAGGACAAACTGTAGTTATAGACAAACTCTTTAAGGAAGTGCCTCTAGAAGTCCAAGGGATACAGTTTCCAGCTGATTTAATGGAATTGCCATTCGGAGAATTCGACCTAATCTTAGGCATGGACTGGCTTGTGAAGTACCGTGCAAATGTGGATTGTGCTGCTAAGAGAATGTCCTTAAGAACTTTTGATGACAAGGAAGTTGTAGTGTTGGGTGAGAGAAGGAACTACTTATTTAATGTAGTATCCGCTCTTAAGGCAGAAAAGATGGTTAGAAAGGGATGTGAAGCCTTCCTGATGTTGGTGAGTGCTTTGGAGGTTATGGAAGCAACTGCTAATGAAGTCAGGACTGTGAAGGAATTTGTAGATGTTTTTAGGAAGAACTTCGGGTTTGCCTCAGATTGTGAGGTAGAATTCGGGATAGACTTATTTTCAGAACGGTGCCAGTTTCTATTGCTCCATATAGAATGACACCGAAGGAGTTGGTTGAATTGAAGGCTCAGATTTAGGAGTTGCTTGATCGTGGATTCATTCGACCTAATGTGTCTTCATGGGGAGCACCGGTCCTATTCGTGAAGAAGAAGGACGGATCGATGATGATGTGTATAGACTACCGGCAGTTAAATAAGCTGACCATCAAGAACAAGTATCCTTTGCCAAGGATCGATGACTTGTTCGATCAGCTTAAGGGAGCTGCGGTATTCTCAAAGATTGATCTAAGGTCGGGGTATCATCAGCTTAAAGTGAAAGAAGCGGATATCCATAAGACGACTTTCCGAACTAGATATGGGCATTATGAATTTCTGGTAATGCCATTCGGATTGACGAATGCCCCAGCTGCATTTATGGATATGATGAATCGGATTTTTCAGCCCTACTTGGATCAGTTCGTCGTGATAGACGACATCCTGGTGTATTCTAAGTTCGAAGTGGAACATGATGAGCATCTCCGGATTGTGTTGCGAGTTTTAAGGGAGAAGAAATTGTACGCCAAATTCAGTAAGTGTGAATTTTGGCTGAAAGAAGTCGCATTTTTAGGACATGTGGTATCTGCAGAAGGGATAAGGGTGGATCCTCGGAAGATTGAGGCTGTGCTAGATTGGAAACCACCTAAGTCCGTAACTGAGGTTCGTAGTTTCTTGGGTTTAGCCGGATACTACCGAAGATTCGTCGAAGGATTTTCATCGATAGCTACACCTTTAACGAAATTGTTGAGAAAGGAAGTACCTTTCGTGTGGGCTGATAAGCAGCAAGAGAGTTTTGAGAAGCTCAAGAAAGTTTTGACGGAAGTTCCTGTTTTGATTCAGCCTGAAGCAGGAAAAGATTTTGTTGTGTATTGTGATGCTTCTCACACGGGTTTAGGATGTGTTCTGATGCAAGGCAGAAAGGTAGTTGCGTATGCGTCTCGGCAGTTGAGACCGCATGAAGTTAATTACCCGACGCATGACTTGGAGTTGGCAGCTGTAGTCTTTGCCCTTAAGGTTTGGAGACATTATTTATACGGGGAAAAGTCAGTGATTTACACGGACCACAAAAGTCTGAAATATCTACTGACTCAGAAGGAACTGAATTTGAGGCAAAGAAGGTGGATAGAGTTGTTGAAAGACTACGACTGTTCTATCGAGTACCACCCGGGCAAGGTGAATGTGGTGGCAGACGCTCTAAGTCGAAAAGTGGTGTCAGATTTGAGAGTGATGTTTGCACATCTTAGTCTTTTCGATGACGGAAGCTTATTGGCAGAACTTCAAGTTAAGCCGACATGGTTAAGTCAAGTGAAAGAGAGGCAATTAGTAGATGAAGATCTGAATGAAAAGCTTCGACAGGTACGGAGTGGGAAATTGGAAGATTTTGGTATTAACAGTGACGGGGTATTGTGTTTTAAAGGTAAAATCTGTATGCCAAAGGATCAGGAGTTGAGGCAAAAGATACTTCAGGAATCGCATGGTAGCCCCTATGCTATGCATCCTGGAGGAAGTAAGTTATACCGAGATTTGCGAGATCAATTTTGGTGGCCTGGACTTAAGCGGGAAGTTACGGAATTTGTAGGGAAGTGCTTGACGTGTCAGCAAGTTAAGGCTGAACATCAAGTACCTTCTGGATTGCTACAACCAATAAAGATTCCGCAATGGAAGTGGGAGAGAATCACCATGGATTTTGTTAGTGGGCTTCCTCTTACGCCTACTAAGAAAGACTCCATCTGGGTGATAGTGGACCGATTGACGAAATCTGCACATTTTATCCCAGTTCGGATTGATTACTCTTTGCAGAAATTGGCGAAGTTATACGTGGCTGAGATTGTGAGATTGCATGGAGTTGCATTATCGATAATTTGGACGAGATCCGAGATTTACGTCGCGATTTTGGAAAGCATTGCATCGAGCTTTGGGCACAGATTGGACTTGAAGCGGCATTTCATCCTCATCGGACGGTCATCCGAAAGAGTAATCCAGATCTTAGAAGATATGTTAAGGGGATGTGTGATAGATTTCAAGGAAGTTGGGAGGAATTCTTACCGTTGGCGAGAATTGCGTACAACAACAGGTTTCAATCCGAAGATTCGGATGGCACCATATGAAGCATTATATGGACTAAGTGTCGCACTCTTACATGTTGGACAGAATTAGGGGAATGTCAGATTTTGGGTCCAAAAATAGTGGCTGAATCTGAAAAAATGGTTAAGGTAATCCGGGCTCGGTTAAAGGAAGCGTCTGACAGACAAAAATCATACGCAGATCTTAAGTGAAAAGAAATAGAGTTTGCTGTGGGGGACCAAGTTTTCCTTAAAGTTTCACCTTGGAAAAAGGTGATGAGATTTGGATGCAAAGGGAAACTAAGTCCCAGGTTCATTGGACCTTATCGGATTGTGAAGCGAGTCGGATCTGTGGCATATCAGTTAGATTTACCTTCGGAGTTGAAGCAAATGCATGATGTGTTCCATGTTTCAATGCTACGCCTACTGTTCGGATCCATCTCATGTAGTACTAGTTGAGGAGGTGGAATTAAGATCAGATTTGTCATACGAAGAGGAACCAATTCAAATTTTAGAACGAGATGTAAAGGTTTTACGGAGAAAATCAGTTCCTCTCGTCAAGGTATTATGGCGTAATCATGGATCAGAAGAAGCTTCATGGGAACCGGAGGAAGCGATGCGACAGCAATACCCTCACTTATTCCAGCTAGGTAATTTCGAGGACGAAATTATTTTAAGGGGGTAGAACTGTAACATCCTGATAATTAGGGGTTATGCATTTTTCTTAATTGAATAATGTTGCATGCTTAATCATTATTAAGTGCAATTTTGGAAGTTGTTTGAGCTTCATTAATTAAGTGAATGCTTAGTTAAACTTTTAATTTTTATTAATGAAGAGAGAGCTAAACAAGCTAGGCCTTAAGAATTAATGACAAGGAATTTCAAGCATAAGTTAAGTAATTGGCAAAGTGGTTAAGATGCATGGATGTGTGCTTGAGGTGTAAGGTTCGAATCTCCTAGCTAGCATTAAGGAGGATTTTAATTTTTTTGTTGTCTTCCCTATAAGTGTCGGCCAAGAAAGTTCTAGAGTGGATGAGCTTTCATTCATTTTTGGCTATTTGACCATGTGAAAAAGGAAGCTAGGAACTTAAGGCATGGAATCATAAGTTGATGATAAGATGAGGGGGACAAAAGGCATGATATTGGGCTATGTTTTGGGGATGTGTTCATGGTCATTTGACCATGAACCTAGACGGCATGAAGGCTAAAGGGAGTGGCTTAATTGTGTAGCAAATTTTTGGATATGATGGGGAAGAAACAAGGAGGAAAAAGGGGGATATGTTGGCTAAGGTTGACCGAAAGTTAGTATAGCCATTAGGGTGCTAATTGGCCAAAAATCCTAGCAAATGTGTCCATCTTTTCTCATTTTCTCCAAAAGTTCTCTCCTAGCCGAAATTGACATTGAGTTTAGGTAAAAATCTTCTCTTTGTTTTAGCTTTCTTTTTGACCAATTTTTCTCCAAAAACTCCTACTTTGGCCGAATGTACCTTAGGCACTTTGGTACAATTGTGCTTTTGATTTAGCCTCAATTGATTGAACCAAATACTACTTTCTTTCTCCCATTTTCTTTTGAAACCAAAACTTCAAAGATTAAGCACCATTTTCTTCTTCATTTTACTCTCCCTTTTGCTGAATGCATCTAAGCTCCAAAAATCAATCTCTTTTCTCTTTGATCAATTCTCCCTTTCTTTTTCTTTTCACTTTATTTCTCTCTTCTTTTCCTCTCATTGCCGAAACCACATAGGATCAAGAATTTCCTCTTTGGCCGAATGTGCAAAAGTTCCTAATCATCTCTTTTCTTTTGAGAAATCACCATCATCATCTTCTTCTTCTCTTTCTCTTTTCTTCTTTCTCTTTCCTTCTCTTTTCATTCTCTTTCTTCTATTCCTCAAAATCGAAACCATCATATTGAGACCACCATTTCTCTTCTCTTTTTGTTAAAACCGAATCTTGAAGGACTCAAGTAAGATTTTATCAATTATTTTTATCTTTTCTTTTTACTTTAGTAAACTTAAAATCATAATCTTTTGTTTTCTCTCCTAGGCCGAATCTTTTGAAAAGATTTTTCAAAGATCTTTGTTGAAAACAACCTTTAAGTGACCATTCGAATCATCAAGGTAAGATTACTATTTTAGATAATATCAATTTCTTTAGATGGATCACTAATCTACATTATTTTAGGGTGATCTAAGATCAACAAGATAGGTAAGAAAAGGGTCATGCGAAGTGTTTGGAAAAGAGGAGGTATTCCTTTACCATCGAACTACAAATGAAGGGTCAGATCGACGGTTAGAGACTTTCCACCGGTTGTGGACCTTCGCTAACAAGGATCGGTTATTCAAGTAGTGCATAACAATAGAACCACTTTACGTTGGTGGAATATCGGCGGGTTTTGATCCATCTAGTGGAGAAAAACCACAAATAACTGTCATTCGTGAATCTGAGGGTAAGGATTTAGATCCATCGTCTATAAGTATAGTTTTGTTAACAATAGTTTATACTAACCAAGTGTGTTAATCAATTAGGTGTTGACGAGCAAGAGGGTATTATTCTCACTGTTACTAGGTGTGTAACCATACATTAAAAATTTCCATAGATTTATATTGTTAAAAAGTGATTATATGATAGTATGTTTTGTTTGTGGATACCAATCATTGGTATACAAAATTCAGGTATGTTACCCAATATTTCGTTTATTTTTGCTATATGCATCAATATGAAATAAGCATGACTATATTATGATTTGTGGGTAAAAATCATGAAATTATGATTTGATATGTATGTGCATGGGCATATGGGTATGTTTAATAAAGGAGGAAGTATTCTGGTGGTTTTACCACAATTCTGGTGACTTCGGTCACATATGTGAAATTGGTGACTTCGGTCACATATTTGAATCCGGTGGCTTCGGTCACATATTTGGCTCCAGTGACTTCAATCACATATTTGGCTTCGATGACTTCGGTCACGTATTTGAAATTTGAACTTCGGTCAGGTGACTTCGGTCACATCTGTTTTGGTGGCTTTGCCACAATAAAGGCGATGTGCATTTGATATGACAAGCGCCTTCGATGGTGTGTAGCGGATGGATGGTCGATTTAGTAATCCCACGGTGTGTTGATTGGTACGGGGTGTGTAGCGGATGGATATTTAGGTTGGGTGGGCTTGCATTTCATTTCATATACATAACTATGTAATATTGTATGATTATTACTTGATACATTATGAAATGGGCCTTTGGGCTAAATATGAATTAAATGGGCCTTTGGGCTAAATATGAATTAAATGGGCCTTTGGGCTAAATATGAATTAAATGAGCCTTTGGGCTAAATATGAGCTAAATGGGCCTTTGGGCTAAACATTTGATTAAATGGGCCTATGGCCATATGTGAAAATTTGGGCTTTAATGCATATGATAAAATGGGCTTTTAGTGTATGTGTTATACATTGAGTTTATGACTCACCCATTTTATGGGATAACTTTTGAGATAACTCGTAGTGCGATGGATCGGGCAACAAGGATTTCGAGGTGGCGGTGCTCGTATCAAGTATTGTGGAGATTTTCCAACTTAAACTCTTTAAGTTAAATTTTATTACTTAGACTTTATTATGGATTTGCCAATTTTATGTAATAAGGCCACTATAAATTATCTTTCATTTCGTGTTTGGATTTACTTTTATTTTGACATGAACAAATATCTATTAAATAACTAAATTGGTTTTCGATAATTATTTAAAAAGGTTTTTGTCTCTAATATATAAATATTTTCAAGGAAATTTTCTTAAGTTTGGTTTCCTTTTGATTTTATTAATTCCTCCTAAAAATAATGTTTTAAAAGACAAAATTTCTTTACAATGGAATTCCGCTAAAGTTTTACTCGAGGAACATACCAAATCCGGTTAGGCTTTTTGGGCCGGGTTTGGGGTGTTTCAGTGGCTGTCACTCAAGACTCTAATCAATGAGGTTCCTTTGCTCCTTCACTTTGCTCTTTTGCTGATGGCTCTCCAGGGTGGCCGACCAAGGGCTCTGTAAGAGGTTTAATTGCTAAAATTTTTATGAAGAGATGATGCTAGGTGTGGGAAATGGAAAATGCTAAGAGAATTGAGAGAGAAGAGAGAATGATGAAGGATGAGAGATGATGAATGAATGAATGAGGGGGTCTTATTTATAGGTGAGGAGAGGGGGATAGTTTGCTAAAAATAGGAGGTTCCATCTCTTCAAGCATCTTCAACGGGTGTTTGGCCATGAATTGAGGAAATTGAGCTGACTTTTTCTCAATTTAAGTGCCACAACAACTTAGGCCTGAGACTCGGTCAAGTGCAAATCTTCAGGCAAATCTCTAATTTCTTCAACATTGCAAGGACCTTGTGCAATTAAACCAAAAAGTGGTTTATGTGGACAGCCAAGTGTAGCAAAAAATTGGGTTGACTTGGTCTCCAATTTGGACGGTCTTGTAATCTAACATAGCTATCAGACCTGTCCAAAATAAATCAATAAATTAGAGGACTAAAGAATAAAATTTATCCAATTTAAATAATTAATTATAATCCAAATTATTAATGAAATATCTAAAAATGAATATTTAAATATAATTTTATATTTTATTATTTAATTTAATCATGCATGACCCACTTCATGTCTTAAAAATATAATATCTTCAATTTAATATAAAATAAGCCATTTTATGCATGAAAACTATATAATAAAGCATAAAATCATATTTTAATAATTTCTATGTCCTAATTTCATATTTTCACATATTTCATTAATTTATTAAACAATTACTTAATTTAGGTAAAAGGTGATAAATTATATATGAAAAATCCTATATATTTTTCCCTTTACACACCCCAAACTTATATCATTGCTCGTCCCGAGTAATGGTTATGCACAACAAAAGGTCTTGCTAGGGAAAAATTGCTAATTGTGTAAGCAGCATCAATCTTTGTCCCACACTCATGCATTAATAACTTCATGTTCATAGATCTTCTTTATTAACAAGTAATTCATATGCAAACACTTATAGAATATTTATACTAAGTTTTAAAATATGCCAACATGAATCATAGTTTGTATGTATGCCAAAACCACAGATAACATTCTTCATTCATCATAATTTCTTATCAATGAAGCAAACAATCATAATGCTTATTTATGAACTTCATATGTTAAACTTAGTACTTCCTCTCCACTAATGCAGGTGACATAGGCATCAAATCAATAGATCTTTTATAAGGTTGTAATCGGGCTTGTTTTAAAGGTAGGGATTTTAAGAGATGAGATATTTCAGTTTCAAAATCTTAACCTTTAACTCTGTCTTGGATTTCTCGAATTATAGCTTTCTTCTTTAAGTGAACCTTTGGAACACCCCCAAACATATTTTGAACACAAGCTCATATATTTTTCCTTTTTGGAGACGGAGCAAACTTTTCTTCGCTCTCTTTTCGTCTCTTTTTTTTTTAAGCATGAGCACATATATCTTTTTGAAAATTTCCTCAAATGTTGATTACCAAGACAACTTTAGTTAAGATGGGTGCACAAAATTATGATAACTTAAAAAGATGGTAATTGGCTTATAATGTGGGTTCATTGCAATAAACATGCCTTTAAGCTCAAAATTACAGTTTCCAAGGTTTAATATCATAAGGTTGGCTTGAAATGGCTCAAACAATCCAAAGAAATAGTGCCTATATCATTTTAGATTTTTATGTCTCCTAAGATTTCGCCTCAAGAAAGTTACTAAGTCAATTCTAAAGATATAAACCTTCATGCATGTCTAATCTCAAGAGAAACTAAGTTTTCATGGAAAACATTACTAAGGCTAAGATCATACAAGCAATCCATTCTTCATGATAACATACTTTCACTCAAATATAATCATCATTCATACTTGCATACAAACTATCTTATTAACAAAAAATGTTTCTAAACATTCATTTATTAAAACATACTTATGAAAGAAATAATTGAAACATACTTAAAAAATTTAAAAATTTCAGCAATTTATTTGCCTTACCCCCTTTAAAAAGAAGCAATGTCCTCATTGCAAGAACAAAGTAATGAACAAAAACTAAACACCAGGTAGGGTTGTAAAGAAAGAGAGGTGAGTCATTAAGACCGCTTAAATACCAAGTCTTTCCTAATAAACCAATCCTAGACATGTTCATTCCCATGGCCACATTCCTTAGTCTTTTTCTTTCTAAAAAAGTGTTAAGTTTATTCATGCTTGCTATGTTTTATTCTGAAGAAATTAAACCCTAATTAAGAAAGAAATAAATTCTTAAAGGCCTAAAATAAATTAAATAAATAACAAGACAAGAATCCCCCTTTTATTTTTTTGAATCATTCCCCTTGTCTTCTTTAGCTCCATCTCCGCTCGCATAGTTAGTAACTTCCGTCCATGTCTCAAAGATAGCATCTGGGAACTCAGGAACAAAAGTATTAGAGATATTCTTAAAAGTATTTCAAATTGAGTCATCTCTAATTTTTGCATATTTCTAGTAAGTTTGTTGTTGATTGTCAATGAACTTGCACATATCCATCAAAATTGACAACTCTGATTTCCTTGAAGCACTTGAAGAAGTGGATATAGGAATTGTAGATTCAGGATCAACACTTAGCTTGACTGGTTCTTCTTCTTGCTCAACCCTTGGTTCAAGGTTTCAGCTCCTTCAACTGGTTTAGGACTGTTCGATTCCTTATCAGATTCTTCGTCTTCAGTGTCTGTAATTGAATTAGCTTCAATTTCAAGTTCATTTGCTGACTCCTCGGTATCTGGCTTAGTTGGCTCTTCTTGCTCGCCTTGATTCAGCTCATGCACCCTATCTACTAACCTTTCAAGATCATAATTTGTAATGCACCATTGAACATATCGCCCCTTTAGATTTGCTTTTGTTTTAACACGGGCCCTTAAGCAAAGTGAAGTGATTAATTATGGGAAATAAGCACTTCTTGTCTTCCTTTTAGCACAATCATGAATCTCCTTGAGAATAACTTTCCTAACATTAATGGAATTTTTTGTCAAGATTGCATATAACAAGAGCATTTGTCCCATAGAGATGGTGGAATGATGTGAGATAGGCATAAAACTGTAGCAAACGAAGTAAAACCATACCTTTGCTACTAGTTTTAGGTATTCCCTTCGGCAAGAATGGCTTCCATACTTTCTTATAATCCATTAAGATCCTAGATTTGTCACAACACCAAGCACTTATTTAAGAAAATCCCAATTGATATTGCTCATCATAAAGTAGTATTCATCTTCTCCAACACCAGGTAAGTTAAACAAATCATTGATGGATATAGAAGTAAGAGGTACCCATTTCTTTCGAACGATGACCTCAGTAGATTCTTGCATAGTCAAATTGGCATAGAATTCTCGAACTAGTTCATCATCCAAAAGTGAACGAGCATCACAAAATCGTTTCTACTTAAGAGCATTGATTTTCTTTCTAATCGGCATAGGAGCAACTATCAAATCATTATTCTTCAAGTCAAAACCTTTTTCTAGCATCATAGGTTGATGCTTGAAGATTGAATCAAATCTCTCTTTCACTTCTTCATCAATCAAAATCGGGTTTTCAGGAATAGTCTTTGAAGATCTGGTTCTTTTGCGAGACATGGTATCTTTTTCGAAAATTTAGCAAAGTTTCTGCACAAGGGAGAAAAGAGAAATCGGCAAAGTGCGGAGAACATGCTACGGCAAAAATCTTGCGACAGCAAGGATGGTACGGTGGCAATAACGACATGTGAAAATAATGGCGGGGTGTAGCAGCGACAACGGTGTGTGATAGTAATGGCGGCGCTTCGGTAATCTCTTTGCGGCGGCAATAAGAGATTTCGACAAAAAGGGAAGAAAACTAAAGTTTCTTTCGATATTTGAGGTTGGCAGCACAAGAGGGAGGTTTGAAGATTTTTATGGTTTAAGCAAATTACTTTAAGGGATATGAAAAATAGTAGAATTAAGAGGGGTTTATATAGGAAAAAATTAGAGGAACATGAGCAAAAATTTAGCTACATTAGGGTTGCTTGAGCGACAAGTAATGGGTGTGACACCAAGGCATGAATTTTTCCCTCCTTTTTGCTATCTTGGGCCTCAAACTCGGACTATATCTATAAACTTACTCAAGAAAAAAAAATTGATTAGTACTTGGGCCAAAGTTGACCCAATTTATTAACATAAAAATTTAAAATTTAAACAGAACAAATAAAACTTAAAAATTTTAAATAGAAAATTTCTTCTTAACAAATTACATTAAATTAATTCCCAAGAAAGGTTGGAGGGGTCACAGCGATCCCGCTTAAGTTCTAATCTCCTTAAACAGAATTAATTATGTAACACCACAAACCCGGCCTAGACACTACGGCCGAATTTGGCGACATCACATGATAGTGCTTTGGAAAACATAATTGCTCTAAAACCATTTGTAGATGATTAGAAAATGTAATTACAATAATGCCCTTTACGATATTTTAGGTTACTATCTAAAATGCGTCGTTTATTCATTTATTGACCATTTTCAAAATGGTATTCGTTGTAAAAGCTTTTTAAAATTAATTTGTGAATTCGTGTGTTTTTGATAAAACATTTATTTACTTTGAAAACTCGTATCTTGTCCTACTGCTAGCAGTTCATAAAATAATAATCCCAAATTTAAGTGAAAATCCGTAAAGGCATTATTACATGAAATATACCAAAAATAACCAAATTGAAATAAGAACAAAAATCGTAAATAAGTGTTTGGAACCATGGTCATCGCCAAGTCCTCCGCCGCACCGATCCATCTACTGCTAGGGGTTACCTAAACAGATTAAACAGAAAAAGGTGAGTTTTCACAAACTCAGTGTGTAATCCCCACAGAAAACATACACACAGAATATCAGATAACAGACATATATTCATAGTTCGGGTATGAGCCCATTACAGAAACAGTGTGGACCTTAGCCCACTCAGATACAGATTCAGACATATTACTGGGCCTTAGCCCATTTCAGACATAATATACAGATGCTACCCACCAACTTCGTCCAACCCTACACACCATGTAGGGATAAAATCAACCTACCTAGCCCTACACACCAGGTTGTATCGAATGCAGTACATGATCAGAGATTTGCAACTGAGCTGCCAGATAACAGGCTTAAGAGCCTTTCAGATACTTCTTTCAATCATAATCAACCCACCCCGATGCAATGCAACATACAAGAATGACATGCTATTATGCAATTAAACATATATACATATATTCAGATCAGCATACATGCTTAATACAGAAATCAGACAGACAAATAATTCATTTAGGGGTGTAAGTATTGCTTACTGACCCCATGGTAGGTCCACAGTCGACTTGGGCGACCCGTGCAACCTACAGAGTTTTCAGAAAAATGGGCTCACATGCCCATGTGGCCTGCCCATGTGAGCCCACATGCCCGTGTGGCCCACATGTTCCAAATTGGCATTGGTCGTGTGGATCACACGGCCTGGCCTAGAATCCCACACGCTCGTGTGGTTCACCCGTGTGGGCCCATATGCCCACGTGGCCTACACGGCCCAATTGGTCGAGCTCGTGTGTCGTACAAGGCCTTGCCCAGCCATCACACGGTCGTGTCACACGAACACGACTTGGCTCGTCGATCAAACGACTGTGTGGGGACTAACAGTCTTGCACACGACCTACCACACGAGCGACCACACGCCCATGTGGCATCGATAGAAAGGTTTTTGGCTTTCCTGAAACCTTGTTTTCTACATTTTTTGGTACACACCTAGTTTCGATTGAAGCTGAAATGACTCCCAAGCACGCCAAAACCTTTGATCGAAACAAGAATTCCACACATTTAACTCGTCGATTGAGAACGATATTCCGTCCCTTGATTAATTCCAATAGCGAGCCTTAAAGCCGAATAATGATCCACATAACTTGAAAGTAAAAGGAATGATAGCAAGGAATGGAAAAGCGGCGGCGGAAAGGGTTTTGGAGGAGAAGGGAGAAGCCAAAATTTTGTTTTTGTTCCGGAGAGGAAAACTAAACAGATTTTCTGATATTCCCCTTATCATCTCCTCAAATTTCTCCTTACTGTTAGATTTTCAATCAAACACAAACTCTTTGGGTGTGATAGCCAAAAATAATGCTCACACCAATATTCGAACATAGGGCCACCCACACTCCTAACACTCCACTTAACCACTAGACCAGTAGGCCTATTCTGTTATTTACTTACACACTTTAACTTATAAGTCTACTAACCAGAGTTTGGGCTTTATTCATAAAAATACTAAAATTTATCAAAGTTGAGACTTGAACTTGAGACCTCTCAAACACACCCAAACACACCCAAATCACTCAACCACTAAAGCTGATAGATATTTGTGCCAAAATTACAAAACCCAAAATTAAGAAAAAATCGGGCCATTACAAATTAAATGTAATAAGTTAAGAAAATAAGTTCTAATTATTTATTTATTTACAAAACAAGTTCATGAAAAATCAAGGGCCTGTTAATTTGAACGAGGATTCAACTCGCTCAACTTCACCATTCTAGAAGTGTTTGAGATGTTGACCATTAACTTTAAACGTACCTCTATAATTGTTGTATAATTCAATAGCTCCATAAAGATAAACCCGGTATATGGTATAGGGTCCTTTCCATTGGGATTTAAGCTTCCTAGGAAATAACTTCAAACTTGAATTAAATAAAAAACCCTCTAACCTTGTTTAAACTTGCGAGGTTGTATATGACTATCATGCCATCTCTTTGATCTTTCTTTACACATTTTTGCATTCTCATAGGAAAACAACCTCAGCTCTTCCAACTCATCAAGTTGTAACATCCTTCTTTCACCAGCTTGCTTAAGATCAAATTTCAACTGTTTCAAGCCCAGTGAGCTTTATTCTCCAACTCTAATGGAAAATGACATGCCTTTCCAAAGACTAATCGATAAGGAGTCATTCTTAACAGAGTCTTAAATGTTATTCGATAGGCCCATAATGCATCATCGAGCTTTGAGACCAATCTTTTCTGATAGGGTGTACTACCTTTTCAAGGATACCTTTGATTTCACGGTTCACTCTCTCAACTTTCCCATTAGACTGGGGGTGACAGGCAGTAGCAATCTTGTGCTTCACATCATATTTGTTAAGCAACCACTTAAGCCATTTGTTCATAAAGTGAGAACCTTCATCATTAATAATGGCTCTTGATGTCCAAAATTGTGTAAACACATGCTTATGTAGGAATCGCATGACTACCTTAGCATCATTTATAGGGTATGCTTCAGTTTTAACCCACTTGGATACATACTCCACAACAACTAAGATGTATTTGTTCCCATACGAAGAAGTAAATGGGCCTAAGAAGTCAATGCTCCATATGTCGAACAATTCAATCTCCAAAATGTTTGTCAAGGGCATCTCATTCCTCCTTAATATATTTTTGGTCCTTTGGCATTTATCACAGTTCTTCACATAAGCATAAGCATCTTAAATAGTGTAGGCCAAAAGAACCATGCTTGCAAAATCTTTGCTTTAGTACGTGAACCACCAAAGTGTCTCCCACTTGGAGATGAATGGCAATGATACAAGATCTCAAGACTCTCCCTTTTAGCTACACACTTTTGGATATATTATCTACACACTATTTAAACAAAAATGGATCCTCCCAAAAATAATACCGATTATCATGAAGGAATTTTTTCCTTTGTTGGTATGTCATTTCTCAAGGAATTATTCCATATGCAAGATAATTGGCAAAATCAGCAAAGCAAGGTGTTTCATTAATTCGACTTACCTCAAATAAGTGCTCATCTGAGAAATTCTCGTTGATAGGTTGAGTTACTTTGTCTTGTTCCAACCTCGATAGATGATTATCTATTTGATTTTCGACACCTTTTCTATCTTGGATCTCAAGGTTAAATTATTGGAGTAAAAGTATCCAACAAATTAGCCTCGGTTTCGCATATTAATTCGTGAGCAAGTATTTAATAGTCACATGGTCAGAAAACACTGTAACTTTGGTACCTATAAGATATGAGTGGGATTTGTGAAAAGAAAAAACTATAGCAAAGAGTTCCTTTTCATTTACCATATAATTGAGTTGGGCTCCTGTCAAACTTCTACTTGCATAGTAAATAGGGTGAAACATTTTGTTTCTTCATTCACCCATCACAGCTTCAACGGCATATTCACTTGCATCGCACATCAACTCAAAAGGTGAGTTCCAATCAGGTGTAATGATTATTGGATGTGAGATTAATCATTTTTTAGATCTTCAAAAGCTTCCAAACATGCTTTGTTGAAATCAAACACTATATCTTTCTCTAACAACAAGCACAATGATTTAGAAATTTTTGAGAAATCTTTGATAAATCTTCGGTAAAAATCGGTATGGCCTAAGAAACTTTTGACTCCTTTCACATTAATTGGGGTCGATAATCTTTCAATTACCTCCACCTTTGCTTTATCGACTTCAATTCCTCTCTTTGAGATTTTATGCCCTAAGACAATCCCTTCCTTAAACATAAAATGGCATTTTTCCCAGTTAAGGACAAGATTCGTCTCTTCGCATCTCTTCAGTACCTTAGCCAAATTAATCAAACAAATATCACCAGTGTTACGAAAAATAGAAAAATCATCCATGAAAACCTCAACAAAATTTTAAACAATATTAGTGAATATTTCCATCATGCATCGTTGAAATGTTGCAAGTGCATTGCACAAACTAAACGGCATTCGCCTAAAAGTAAACGTACCGTATGGACAAGTAAAGGTTGTTGTATGTTGGTCCACAGGAGCTAAAACTATTTGGTTATATCACGAATAGCCATCTAAAAAATAATAGAATTCATTACCTGCCAGTCAATCTAACATCTGATTCATAAAAGGAAATAGAAAATGGTCCTTCCGAGCGGCTTTATTCAACTTTCTATAATCAATATAAATTCTCCAACATGTAACAATTCTCGTTGGAATCAATTCGTTACGATCATTTTCAACAATTGTGATTCCACCTTTCTTCGGCACACACTACACCGGACTTACCCACAAGCTATCTGAAATAGGATAGATGATTCCTACATCTAACCATTTGATCACTTCCTTTCTCACAACTTCTTTCATAATAGGATTGATCCTCATTTGCCCATCAATTCGAGCTCTTTCACCTTCTTCTAAAATAATTTTATACATGCAAAAAGAAAGGCTTATACCTCAAATATCAGCTATGGTCCAACCAATTGCGTTCTTAAATTTCTTTAGAACATAAAATAGTTGCTCCTCTTGATCTTTCATCAGTTCTGGTAAAATAATCACAGGCAAAGTGGAACAGTCACCTAAATAAATGTATTTCAAATGGGAAGGAAGTACCTTTAGTTTGAGTTTAGGTGGGTCTTCAATTGACAACCTGGGTTGCACAAATCCTCTGACTTCTAACTCCAACGGTTCAAACCATGTGAATTGAATAAAATTTCTCAGATTGGCTTCCATCAAAGCCATGTTTTCTTCACCTTCTTCATCCTCCAAAGGGTCAAGATCTATGGCTTTCTCCAATGGATCTTCTTCAAAATTACTTCTATAGAAACCAAGGTTTCTATATCTTTCATTACTGAACACTCTTTTGCTGAATTGAGAAATTTCATCACTTTAAGAATTAAAGGTTACCTGATCGCGTTGAACTCGCATGGTGAGTTCACCTTTATGCAAATCAATTGATGTTCTTCTCGTGGCTAAGAAAGGTTTACCAAGGATGACCGACACTTTCTTATCTACATCAAAATCTAAGATAATGAAATCAACAAGAAAAACAATTTATCGATTCTTACCAAAACATCCTCAATTTTTGCCTCGGGATATGCTAAAGATTGATCCACTAGCTGAAGCGTCATAATTGTAGGTCTTACTTCACTTATCCCTAGCATCTTGAAAATAGACTTAGGCATCAAGTTGATACTCGCTCCTAAATCACACAAAGCTTTACCACAGTAAGATTCACCAATGTTACTGGGTATAGCAAAGCTTCCTAGGTCCTTCAATTTTGGTGGCAGTTTGTTTTTTAGGAACACACTGTACTCCTTTGTCAAGGCAACAGTCACATACTCACTCAGTCGTTTCTTCTTGGACAATATTTCCTTCATAAACTTCACATAACTTGAAATTTGTTCTAAAGCCTCCGCCAACGGAATATTGATGTGTAACTACTTCAGAACATCCAAAAAATTCTTGAATTGCACCTCCTGTTTCTACTTATGTTGCTGCAATCTTTTTGGATATGGAGGTGATGAAACTTTTGGTTAAATTGGCCAACTCTTCTGAGTAGGTAAATCTGCATCCAAAGAAGATGTTAAAGTATCTGAATTCACTAAGTTAGGATTTACCTTGTCAGTCTTTACAAATTCTGATTCCTTTGGTGTAGGAATTTCAACAGCTGGTTGATTCTTCTCAACTGAATTATCTTCGACACCAATCAATCGGGGTTCCAAAATTTTACCACTTCGCAATGCCACTGCCTTGATATGTTCTTTACCCAAATTTTTAGGATTCTCAGTATCGCTTGGCAAGGTTCCTTGCGGTCTATTACAAAGCTCCGTAGCTAACTGACCCATTTGGTTTTCCAAATTTTTCAGTGTTACTGCTTGGCTTTGGATCAAAACGTCATTCTTTTCATGTACACTTTCAATAAGTTCTCCAAACCATTTGATGCCTTAGCTTGAGGTGGTTTTGGAGCCTGCTAATTAAACCCTTGAGATTGGTTGGATCTATGCTGTAATAGGTTGTTATTCGGTCTATTTCCTTGGTTGCTCCAAGAAAAGTTAGGATGATTATGCCATGAAGGATTGTAGAAGTTGGACTTGGGTCCTTGTCCACTCCTATTTTGATGTTGGTTCCCTACATAGTACACTGACTCGGGATTTGATGGACAATTCTCAAAAGAATGACCTTCCCTACAGTACACATAGGAAACTACTTCAAATGGACTTGGTGACTGAGCTGCGAAATTATTAACACTATTAGTGGTAAATTGTTTTAACATAGAGGAAATAAAAAATACCTGAGTTGATAACAAAGTGAGGGCATCAACTTCATGAACTCCGGCTACACGTCTTCCTGAAGCTGTTCGATTTGTTGGCCATTGGTAGTTATTACTCGCGATCCTCTCGATGATCTCATAAGCCTCAATATAAGCCTTAGACAAAATTGCACCATTCGTAAAAGCATTTACCATCAATCTTGTATGTGCATTAAGACCATTATAGAACATCTCCAATTGGATACAATGACGAGTCCTATGATGAGAACACTTACGAAGTAACTCCTTGAATCGCTCCCAAGCCTCATACAAAGACTCGTCATTTAATTGTTGGAAAGTTGTGATCTCGTTCCTCAACTTATCGTTTTTGCTAGGGGAGAAATACTTTGTAACACCCCTTACCTGTATTCAATGCTGGAATAGGGTACGAGGCATTATCAGACTTACAACACAAGCATTCACACAATTTCGAGTCATAAATTTGCGTCCAATTTAAAACCATTCATATTCATTCATTGTAACAACCCGGATTAGGGGCTAGTTGGAACAGTGGTCTCGAGACCACTAATTCGAGGTTGAAGAAAAATATTTTGATATTATTTTATGTGTTATAATATGTTTATAAAGAGGCACAAGAATTTTGGTGCTTCAATGTTAGCGATTGAGGGCTTAATTGCGAAAAAAAGACCAAATCGCATAAGATGCGAAAGTGTAGATTATGATGTATTAAGATTTATAAGTGATTGAAAGAGTAAATTTTATTGTTCTGGATCAAAGAAAATGAAATTCGGACCTAGAACAGGAGAAAAGAGAAATGAGGGCAAAAAGGGTTCCTTTCTACCCTTTTCGATATTGACGTAAGGTCGTGTGCAAATGTTGCAATTATATACGAGTTATTTAATATTCTAATGCTGTATGAAATGTATATTATACTATGAATGTATTAAATATGTTTTGATAAGATGTCAAGAGAATTGAATCTAAGAATAGTGGGGAGTGCAAATAGTATTGTGTAATGATATTTAAGGTCTCGTGTAAGACCATATTGGAATACGGCCTAGGTGTGAGATATTGAATAAGACCATGTCAGGGACATGGGATCGATATAATATTTTGAGTTAGACCCTATCGGGGGCATGATGTCGATGTGATGTTATGTGTATGCAATTCAAAAATGTAATTTAACAAATATGTTGAAAATGAGAAAGTACGTGGTTGCACCACGAGAGGAACGAGTATGTGTTAGAACTAAATTGAGGTAAAATTTGGTATATGGTGAAACCATAGTGGGTCATGTGTAAATGATGCATCCTAATTGCATATATTGTATGTATAAATGCATTGTGTGGAAGCAAATGATTATTGTAGAAATCTAAGTAAAAAAGAGAGTGTGTGATGATGTTCCAGGATAAACATTTGAACTAGGGAAATGCATGTGGGTGAATATCCATGAACGTATATTAACGATGGGCTATGTACGATACCACATTATTAATTGTTACTGATAGGTTGTGTGCAATACTATCAATAATATTATTAATGGTGGGTTGTGTGTGTTGCCACCATATCCTTTGTCACCGATGGGCTGTGTGCGATACCATCGAGTTTAGTAACAAATGGTGGGCTATGTGCGATACCACCCTATTAGAGATTAATGGTGGGCTATATACGATACCACCCTATTAGAGATTAATGGTGGGCTATGGGCGATACCACCCTATTAGAGATTGATAGTGGGCTAAGTACGAAACCACCGAGTGATTGGTAGTCTGCATGATTCATTGAGAATTTATAACGTGTTGTATCATGTGACTATGTGGTGTTACGTGCAGGGATGTCAGTTAATGAATGTGAGCCTTAAGCTCAAGATATGGTTAGAACGTGGTAAGAGACGGAATGAGTAAGCACTATGAATGATTGAATGGGTAACCATGAGTTTACGAGTAAAATTCATTATAACCCCTTTAGATTGTATATAATCAATGAGTATCAAAAATTGATTAGTATTTGCATGTGAACTTACTAAGCATTATTGCTTGCTCCTTTTCTTTTCCCATCTCTTATAGATTAACTTAACTAGCTCGATTGGAGATCGTTGGAGATATTTTCACACTATCTAAGACATTTAGTACGGGGTCCCAAGTCCTTATGAGTCATGGCATGTATAGGGATAGTATTTAAAGTTGATTAAGTCATAGTTGTGTATAGCCATAGATGATGGCTTAAGTCAGTTGTAATTGTACCAGAAATAGTTCTCTCTCGTGTATAAGATGAAGATTTCATTTTATAGATAATATGTGATAATTCAAGAGTTACAATTAATGATGTGTGAAGTTTATGTGATGGTGTATGAATGTATGCATGTGGGTGTTTCTAAAGGGCTTGGTAGATATCCTGTTAATTGTCCACATGGGTAGACACTTGTGTGTCTAGACCGTGTGGGAGGCACGATTAGCACATGGGCATGTGCCTAGGCTGTGTGAAGTCTACACTTTGCACTTGGGATTTGAATTGCCACACGATTGATGTACACGGGTGTAATATCCTGGGTTAAGGGCTATTTTGTTTTGGCATTGTTGGCATGTTAATGGCTTGCTATGTTGTTGTTTGTGAGGTTTCGGGGCTTAGTGATAAGCTAGGTGTAAGCTCGGGTGATAGGAAAAATTTTAGTTTTTGGGCCTTATGTGATAGGAGCTGAAGGAGCTGGGTCTTTTATATTTTAATTGGTGTTCTTGAGCACAAGTGAGGAGCTAGCAAAGTGGCAAAGCATGCGCCACTTAGAGCATGTGTTTGGCGTCAAGTGCAAGGGGGGAGAGGTCCTGTGTTCGAGTTGCGAAATGCCCATTTTGGCTCCCATTTTGACGGCATGGAAGGGAGGAGTTGTAGGCAGTTCAAACTCTGCCTTGGACTAAGTCTTCCTATTCAAACGGTGGGTGGAGAGTGATTGTAGGAGGTGGACTAATTCAAAGAGATTTGAATTAGTGGCTTGGGAGTGTTTGGGGGGAGGTTGGCCGATTTTGAGGAGATTTTGGGGGAGGTTGGCCGGTTGGTAAGTGTTGGGAGAGAGTGGGAGTGTCTTAGAATTTTGGCATTTGGTAAGTGTGCATTTTTACCATGGGGATAGCAAATTAAGCTCTTTCATTTTGTCAAAACAAGTCATTCTTTTGGTCTTTTGGTAAGCCGAATTTCACCCATTTTATTTTTGCATTCTTGAAACCGAAACCCCAAGTGCTTTTATCTTTTTTTCATTTTCATTTGTTCTCCTTAAACCGAAAGCTCCAACAATCATACCTTGCCGATTTTGTCAGTGGTAGCCGAAAGTTCTCTTCTCTCCCTTTCTCCTTCTTTTTCATTCATGCTAAGCTGAAACTAGCTTTCTTTCTCCCATATTTTCTTTTCTTTTCTCAATACCCTATTGCCGAAACTTTATTCTCCAAAGAGACCTTCATCCATCTTCTTTTCTATAAACCGAAAGCACCCCATTCACCATTTTAACTTCTTCTTTTCTTCTCCAAACCCCTTAGCTCTTGTTTCCAATCGTTCTTCCCATTTCTCTAAGGCCGAACCTCCTTTCCATTTTGATTAAAGGGTGCTAGCCGAATCTTTCTTCTTTCCTAGTGGTGTTTGTTGGCCGAATATTGGGTGTTGTTGGGTGCTTGTTTCCAATCGGTTGGTAGTGGGTAAGAGCTTGGCCGAATGGCCATTTTTCCTCTCTCGTTCTTATATTTTGTGGTTTAGATGAAGGCCGGTTTTGTTATTGGTTGAAGGATATTGATCTAATGTGTAGACCAATTTCTTTATAGGACATTCGGATTTTGGAAACAAGTGGGAGGAGCCTTGTTATCTAATAAGCAAACGGTAAGTGGTGGTAAGAGTAGTTTCTTTTAGATTATTCATTTAGTCTGTTAAGTAAAAGGTCATTAAGGATTAACCATTTTCTTTCTAGGGTGAGGCCGATTGTTGGAAAAACCATCGTTGGTTCCGAATTTGGTAGGAAACCAAAGCAAGTCTAAGGTAAGGGTTAATCGACATACCCTTTGGTTTAAATGGTTTTGGCCGAATGGGCTAAGTGTTAATCCCTTGTTGGCCGATTGTAGGATCGGGGTTGTTGAGGTGATCAAGGGGCGTGGGCGATTCTTAGGATTTAACCTTCGCTATTTCGGTGTGTAAACCAACACACTTTCTTAACTAAGTAATGTGATAATCTGTTTGTGTAAATGAAGCAGTGTGGTTGACTATTTTGATACCCATTGAGGTATGGATATGGATTCGGTAAGTCCGTTTCATTATAAAATATGTGATGATATATGATACCATGACTATGGGTGTATATTCGTTGAGATGCCATATTAAGCATGTGAGCATGATAGCATGATTGCACGATTTTGCATTTAGTATGATGTGCTATTGGGTGATATGAGAGGAGGGGAGTATGATATCCGTGTCTTTGGGACACTTGTGTCTTTGGGACACGAGGTTTGGCACCTCCAAGTGGTTTGGTACCACATATTTTGTGACTTTGGGTCACGGAGGTTTGGCACCTCGGCGTCTCGTCCAGTGGCTTAGCACCACGGTGGGTTGGCCCCACAATTGATTATACTGGGATTGGCGCCATGATTTGGTATCACACGATGGGTTGGCCCCATCATCAGATTTGTATTGCGGTCACCGGTGATTTGGTATCACTGCTGTGTCTTTGGGACACGGAGGTTTGGCACCTCATTGCGACTCGTCCACGTGGTTTGACACCACCGTGGGTTGGCCCCACTTATGAGATCTGGGATTGTCGCTAGTGATTTGGTATCACACGATGGGTTGGCCCCATCATTGGATTATTTGTGACTTGGTCACTAGTGGTTTGGCACCACATTATGGATATCGTGACTTTGGGTCACGGTGGTTTGGCACCACCGGTGGTTTGGTACCACAGGGGTAGAAAAGGTGATATGGTTGGTTAGGATCGGTGCATTACTTGCATTACTTTGTTATGGTGTGTGTCGGCATGTTATATCGGGAGGGGGATTTACACACTGAGTCTTGCGACTCACTATCTCCTTTGACATTTCAGGTGACACTTAGACGCGGACATGGAGCCGGGATGGACTCGAGGTGCTCATGCCATGCTTAAATAAGGAATTGCGTAGACTTTTATAAAATTTGGTACTAAGCTTATTTATTACTATTTGGGTTTTATTTGGGTTTGTAAATGGCCTTTTAAAGTTTTGTTTTGCTATGTTTTAAGTAGATTTATAATATGCCTTAACAAATTAATTGGGTTAAAATGTGCTAAAACTTGGAAAGACAACAATTTCAAAACTTCAAAAGCGATATTTTAAACTATACCATCGGGTATCACACTATGATTTGGGATAAAGAGAACTCAAATGTTTTTTTCTAACTTAAAACTCGATTTTTTCTACTAAGTCAAAATGTTTAGTAACAATAATAAACAACTCAAACTTCCAAATGAGATAAACTTGTTTTACCTACACATCGGAGTAAGTTTCAAAATTTTGGGTTTTCAAATACATCATCAGATTTCAATCAAACCTATTCAAGTTTTTCTTCAAACACACAATCTAGCGAAGTGTTTCCCTCAAGCTTTTAAACTTAAACCTAAACCTCTCAAAACCCTTTTTCCCTGTAACATACCAGATTCGGTCGTGGTGTGTTGACCGGGTTTGGGGTGTTACAACGGGCGTTGTACAGACCCTGTGGATAAGTCAGAATGCCAAGGTCTGGCACACGGGCCAGGGCTACGGACGTGTCCAAGCCGTGTGAATTTAGTCAGTGTCGACCACGGGTGAAAGACACGGGTATGTCTTAGGGGCACACGGGCGTGTGGCCCCTGTTATAAAGAAATGTTTTTCCAAGCTTGTAAAAGTTCTCGGATTGATTTCGTAACTTCTTGGAGGTATGCTTAGGGCCTCATAAGTCTAGATTAAGCAAGTGTTGGGTTTAAATGAAATTTTATAGCCCAATTTGAGACGTTTAAGTAAGATAAGTTAGGTAACGTCTTAAACCCAGTTTCGGCTTTGGACACGAGTAAGGGGTGTTACATTCACAAAGTCCCTAGTACGAGCCTACAAAGCCCAAAACATACTTTAGAACTGGTTCAGGTCTAAACCGAGAACTTTGAAAATTTTTACAAGACTTAGAAAATTTTTGCTCGCTACAGGGCTCACACGCCCGTGTGGTCCAAGGGACATGACTATGTGACCCTGGGACACGTCCGTGCTTCAGACTGTGTTCACTTTAGGGTGCTCTCTGAATTCTGCCACACGGCCGTACCACACGCCGGTGTACTAGGCCGTGTGCTTATTTAATTTAATTTGAATTTGGTATAGGTTTCACATGGCTAAGATACACGCCAGTGTTCTAAGCCGTCTAGCACACATGGTTGAGACACATGCCCGTGTCTCTGCCTGCATGCTATATTCTGAACATTCCATTTTTCAAAATTAAGGTGCAGGGGACACACGGCCAATATTCACACCCATGGGGCAGGCCTTGTGTCGCACACAGCCTAGACACACGCCCGTGTGTCTAGCCATGTAGACAAAATAAGGCTATTTTCCAAGCCTTTTTGCTACCCTTCCATGCACATACCTGCACAACATCATATAATACCAATTCAAACATATACAAGCAACCAAAGCAATCACAATAGAGGTATTAACATCCCATCCACATACGAACATCAAACATGATTTAATATCATAATTTATCAACACAAATCATGCAAGTTCCACATTCATGAATGGTATTGACATATAAATATACTTCTACCAACATAAGCCATCATTCATGGCCATATACAAAATGAAATCATTAACCATTATAATATAATACATTTGGCCACATTACTAACGACACATATAACAAAATGACCAAGTCCTTATACATTCCATAACTCAAAATATTGACATTTCAATGGTACCCAAAATAATGATTGATAGTGTGGATGTATCTCCGACAATCTCCGATCCTGAGCTAGCTTGGTGACACTATAAGACAATGGAAAGAAAAGGGAGTAAGCTATATAGCTTAGTAAGTTCATATGAAAATAATAAACAACATTAATTATACATTTCTCAAATGAATAACATAACATATATCATAAATGTCATTAAAACTTCATGAACATAATTTACTCAATCACAATCTTACCAATAGTTCCTCATATACTAAATTTATTTCATTTGAGTTTTGGAAACCCGAGATCCCTTGTATATTCGCCAACATACTAGAAAGAAAGAAAATTGAATGGTACCAACTCGTAACATAATCACATACTTTCTGAAATACGCTATGCATCTGCTGCAATTCGTGGCAACTCTAATTGGTATGCCACCGCCCAACTCGCTTTAGTACTTGATAAGGCCCTATAAATCTTGGGCTTAGCTTCCTTTGCGGCCAAACCTCATTACCTTCTTCCAAGGTGAGACTTTCAAGAACACTTGATCTCCCACTTCAAACTCTATTTTTTCGCTTAAGGTCCACAGATGACTTTTGCCTATCCGAGGCTTCCTTCAACTGCGTCTTAATTAACTCAACCTTTCTTCGCTTCGCCACCAACTCGACCCAAAACTCGACGCTCTCCTAGCTCGGTCCAACAAGTAGGGTTCTACACTTCCTTCCATACAATGCTTCAGATGGTGCCATTCAATGTCGGGCTCGATAGCTATTGTTGTAGGCGAATTCAGCTAAAGGCAAGTAATCTTCCCAACTTCCTCGAAATTCCATTACACGCCTCTCAACATATCCTCCAACACTTGTATAACCTGCTCAGATCGCCGTTCGATTGTGGATGAAAAGTCGAGTGAAGTCTAGCTTAGTGCCTAAAGCTTGATGAAGTGCTTTCCAAAATCGAGACGTAAACCTTGGGTCTCTATCGAGATGATCGACTTCGTGACTCCATGTAATCTCACAATTTCCGCCACATACAACTTAGCCAACTTCAAGAGAATAATCCATTCGACCGATAAAGTGCGGACTTGGTCAAACGGTCCACAATCACCCATACCGAGTCCTTCTTAGTAGGCGTAAGGAAGCCCACTAACGAAGTCCATGGTAATTCTTTCCCACTTCCATTGGGAATTTCACTTGATGCCCCGGATGCATGGCATAAGGGCTACCATGCGCTCTCAAGAATCTTTTGTCTCAACTCCTTATTCTTCGCATACAAACTTTACCCTTGTAGCACAATACCTTCGTTGTTGACATCATAACCTCTAATACCCTTGTCGTGTTTGTCGCAACTTAATACTTAAGTCATCATCACCAACCCGCCCCTCCTTCACTTCCTTTAGCCATGTGGGCTCGACTTGTAACTCGCCAATAGGCTTCCATCATCATATAGACTTATATGAGCTTAACAAGGCCCGTGAGGTCCGATACAACCTTCGACTTAGGGCATACTACGGATGATAATAGTGAGTCCTTTAGCAATTCCACCCACATTCTGCCTCAAGTTCAACTCCTTCCGAGTTAATAAATACTTAAGGCTCTTGTGGTCCTGTAGATAATCGACCTTTCTCCATAAAGGTAGTGCCTCCAAACCTTAAGGGAAAACCACCACGCCACTCTAAGTCATGAGTTGGGTAGTTAAGCTCATGAGGCCTTAGTCAGCCGAGACGATAAGCAACCACTTTGCCATCTTGCATTAATACATTGCGAAGCATCACAAGACACCACAAACTGAATTAACACTAGATCAATGCTTTTCAAAGCTCTCTTGTCGCTTAGTAGTCCATTCAAGGGTACTTCCTTTCTTAGTAACTTGGTTAAAGCGCGCTATATGACGAGAATCCTTCCACTAACCTTCCGTAATAGCCTCGCCAAGCCTAAGAAATCATGGATTTCAGCCACGGACCTAGGTGGTTTCCAATCCAACACCGCTTCGATCTTCCTAGGATCCACTCTTATTCCTTCGGATACCACATGTCCTAAGAATGCCATTCTCCTTAAGCCAAAATTGCACTTGTGAATTTGGCATGAGCTTCTTCTCCTTAACACTTCCAACACGACTTTGACATACCCATTGCTAAGAACGCTTTGCAACCTTTCTTAACCATCTTCTCAAATTTCAAAGGTGTAAACTACATTAGATAAATAATTCCTCCTTTCTCCGATTATTACCACCACTTCATCCTCCGAGGTTCTTAATTCCATATGTTTAGCCAGACAATCCAACAGCCGTTCCACTAACGACCCATTCCGAGAATAAGCTCAAACTCTAGAAGGTAACTCCATTAAGTCCGCCAAAGTTCACTCCCGAATCTCCGAGTACATTAAGATCTACCACTATAGTTTGGCCTAATGGGCTTACTACATCACCCTATCGAGAGTTCGAGTCTAGGCCTAGTTTTCCTACACTACTTGCAACATAGAATGGGTCAGCCCACATCAATCAAAGCAAAGTAGGGTTTGTCAAAATAAAGAACGTATCTGTTATTACTCTGCGGGTGAACCACATAAACCAAACCCGGTTGTCTTGCATCACATTAGTACTACCTAGTGTTCCACGGCCTCAACCACTACCACGGTTATTCAACACTTGGAATACTATTAGATACATGGGAAACTTTGCATCCTAGACATGCGTACAAGGGTTACCACACCGCTCAAGTGACTTAGCCATAGGTTTGTTTAGTGCCTTAAGTCTTATGTGTTTGTGTTTGAGTAGTCTAATCCTAAAGTTCAAGTTCCTATCATTCTATTCTTCTACGCTCCATGCCTTTTCTACCCTTATATAAATCACAAAATCACACAAATAGTTAGGTACTTACCTGGTGGATCATGAATTGGAGACATCCGTATGTTCCTAAAGTAAACGGTTTCAAACATTTTAGATTACTTAGAGAAAATTTGTAAATTTTAGAAAAACTATTGTTTTGAGTTGGGCTTAGGTTGTAAACCCATTTATTTAATCTTGTAAACCCATTTAATTAAATACATCCAAAATAGTTCTTAGCGAGTACATCAAGTAAAACCCAAAATAAAATAAAAGTAAAAGTCCAAACTAATACACATATGTAGCTAAAACTACCACCAATCTCATAACACACATAGGCTCGCATCTCGAGCTATCCACGAACTGCTCACACAAGGTACACACCTTTTCGCTTAATAGTGATATCTTGAGAATCGAGACATAGCTACATAAATGTTGCTCACACAAGTAGAGATTTAGGTATCCCTAAAGCAACATATGCTCGATCTGAAATACCCACCATAGACAAAAGAGGTAGAATGATTTAAAAGAACAAGACTAGCATCCGGGTCACATAATCACATGGGTTCATAGTGACATGTCACTTGTATCCTAATCTATTCCTAAGGTTCAACCGGGATTTCTATCTTACTAGAAATTCGTTGAATATGCTCATAGAATCAATCATACAATCTATGCAATATCAAAAAATTAAAATAAAAATATAACATTACATTATTAACATACGAACTTACCTTGGTACAAAAATAGTAAAAATGGACCTAATCGTCAAACACTTTGTTTTTCCCCCGATCTAGGTTTGAACCTCATTTTTCTTGATCTATAATAGCAAACTTAACTCATTTAATACTCACATTATTCAATTCAGCCCAAAAATCACATTATGGAAAAATTACCTTTTTCACTAACTTTTTAACTTTTTACAATTTAGTCCTTAGGCTCATAAAATGATTTTCATTCAATTTCATCACACCCAAGCCTAGCCAAAACTATTTCTTGCTCATAACAGCCCACATTTTTCATATTCACATTTTTACACACATTTTACAACTTTTACAAATATGCCTTTTTAGGCATTTTCATCAAAAATCACTTAGTAAAAGTTGTTTATCCAACATCAAATTTGCATAAACTACCATTAAACATCAAAATACACAAATATCTAATATGGGTAAAATTTTAGACTTTGACATCTCTTCAAATTAGTCCTTAAAATAGCTAAATCAAGTTACAACATTCACAAAAACGTAAAAATCTTTAAAAATGGGACAAAGATGGACTTACAATCGAGCTTGAAAGCTTGGCCAGAACCTTAGCTATGGCTTTTCTTCAATTTTCGGAACAAGGGACTGAATTGAAGAAGAGGGACACTTTTATTTGTTTTATTTTGTCTTTATTAACTAAATGACCAAAATGCCCTTTATTTAAAACATCCAAATTTCACCTAATTCATGTCCATTTTTGTCCACCAACTTAAACAATGGTCTAATTACCATTTAAGGACCTCTAATTTGAAATTTCATAGAATTTATACACCTCTAGCTTCTAGAACACACATTTTGTACCTTTTGCAATTTAATCATTTTAATAAAATTGAGTGCCCAAACATCAAAAGTTTCGAACAAAATTTTCACGAAATCATTCCATAAAATGGTAGACCATAAAAATATAAAAAGATAAATTTTACTGCATCGAATTCGTGGTCTCGAAACCACTATTCTGACTAAAACTAAAATCGGGCTATTACAACTCTCCCCCTTTTAGGGATTTTCATCCCCAAAAATCTTACCAGAAAAGAGGTTTGGGTATTGTTTTCTCATAACTTCCTAAGGTTCTCACGCAGCCTCTTCGACCCTGTAACGGTGTCATAAAACTTTCACTAGAGCTATAATTTTATTTCTCAATAGTTTGACTTCCCGAGCCAAAGTCTTGATCGGTTCTTCACCATAAGTCATATCTGGTCGAATCTCAACCTCTGTCGATAAAATTATGTGCGAAGGATCTGATGGGTATCGTCGCAACATAGACACATGAAATACATCGAGAATCCTTTCCAACTCTGTTGACAAAGTAACCGGTATGCCACTGGCCCTATTCTTTCAATAACTTCATACGGCCCAATGAAACGTCGACTCAACTTGCCTTTGCGACCAAATCTCAGAATTTTCTTCCACGGGGATACTTTCATAAATACTTTATCACCAACTTGAAACTCAATCTCCTTTCTTTTCAAATCTGCATAGGATTTCTATCGATTTGAAGCTGCTTTCAAACAATTACGAATTACTTTCACTTTTTCTTCAGATTTTTTAACTAAATCGACCTCATGAATCTGTCTCTCACTATGCTCGGTCTAGTATAACGGAGTTCGACACTTGAGGCCATACAATGCCTCATACGGTGACATGTTTATACTCGACTGAAAACTATTGTTATAAGCAATTCGACTAAAGGTAGATATTTCTCCCAACTACCTTCAAATTTTAAACCACAACATCGGAGAATATCTTCGAGAATCTGTATTACTCTTTCAGATTGACCGTTGGTTTCTGGATGAAAAGCGGTACTAAAGTTCAACTTCGTACCCAAAGTTTCTTGCAACTTTTTTCCAAAATCTCGACATAAACCTCGAATCTCTATCCGAAATAATAGAAATAGGCACTTCATGTAATCTAACAATTTCAACAATGTACAATTCGGCTAGCTTATCAAGTGAATAGTCGGTACGTATAGGAATAAAATGAGTCGATTTCATCAATCTATCAACAACGACCCAAACGGCATCTTTCTTTTTCAGAGTTAGAGCTAATCCAGTTACAAAATCCATCGTAATTCTGTCCCATTTCCATTAGGGTACCATCACTGGCTGAAGTAAACCTGAAGGTACTTGGTGTTCGGCTTTTACTTGTTGACAAATCAAATATCTTGAAACAAATTCTGAAATATCTAGTTTCATACCTGACCACCAATACAATTTTTTCAAATCATTATACATTTGCGTACTTTCCAGATGAACAGATAAACAACCATTATGTGCCTCATGAAGGATTTTTTAAATAAGCTTGGTATCTTTCGGTACACAAATCCTACCTCAGAACATTAAACAATAATCGGTCCCAATTTGATAGTCTGAATTACTATCGATTCGAACCGAACTCTTTTAGCTTGAAGCTCTTTGTCACTTCTCTAAGCTTCACGAATTTGCTGAAGAAGCAGTGGTCAAGCCTCAACTCAGCTAGAATCGAACCATTCTCAAATAAAGTCAACCTCATATTCGTAGCTCTCAAGGTAAACAAGGACTTTCTGCTCAAAGCGTCTACGACTACATTCGCCTTTTCGGGATGGTAATCAATTACCAACTCATAATCTTTTAGCAACTCGAGCCATCTCCGTTGTTGCAAATTCAAATCCTTTTGAGTCATCAAGTACTTTAAACTCTTATAATCGGTAAAGATATGACACTTTTTACCGTACAAATGATGCCTCCAAATATTTAAAGCAAACACTATGGTAGCCAATTTTAGATCATACGTTGGATAATTCTTCTCATACGGTTTCAACTGTCTTGAGGCATAGGATATCACTTTGCCCTCTTTCATCAATACAAAGCCTAATCCAGTCAGTGACACATCGCTATAAATCACTAATTCTTTTCCCAGTTCAGGTTGCACTAAAACTAGTGCCTCAGTCAATAATGCTTTCAACTTCTCAAAACTTTGCTGACATTTTTCGGGCCATTCAAACTTAGCATCTTTTTGCAACAACTTAGTCATAGGAGTAGCAATCATCGAAAAACCATTAACAAATCACCAATAATAGCCGGCTAAGCGTTAAAAGCTGATAACCACTCATACATTTCTCGGTGCCTTCCAATCAACAATTGTCAAATCTTACTCAGATCAACCCGAATACCATCTCCTGAAACAAGATGTCCCAAAAATTTTACTTTTTGGAGCCAAAACTCACTTTTACTGAATTTAGCAAATAATTTCTTATCTCTTAAAGTCTACAATACAGTTCTTAAGTGTTCGGCATGCTTAGTATCATCTTTAGAATAAATTAGAATGTAATTAATAAACACAACCATGAATTTATCTAAATACGGTCGGAAGATTCGGTTTATCAAGTCCATAAAAATAGTAGGAGCATTAGTTAGTCCGAAAGGCATGACAAGAAATTCATAATGCCCGTACCTTATTCTGAAAGCAGTTTTTGGTACATCCGACTCTATAACTCTCAACTGGTATTAGCCATACCTCATATCAATCTTCAAAAACACTGTTGGCCCTTTCAACTGATCAAACAAGTCATCAATTTTTGGCAAAGGATACTTGTTCTTTATAATTACTTTGTTGAGCTTCCGATAATCGATACAAAGTCTCATAGATCCGTCTTTCTTCCTTACAAATAATACTAGTGCACCCTAGGGAGAAAAACTCGGTCTCGCAAAACCCTTATATATCAACTCTTACAACCGAGCTTTTAATTCTTTCAATTCAGTCGAAGCCATTCTATACGGAGCAATTGATATCGGTGAAGTTCTTGGTACTAAATCAATAAAAAACTCAAATTCTCTAGTCTGTGGCAAACCAGGTAACTCTTCTAGAAAAACATTCGGATATCCACAAACTACCGGCACTGATTCAATTTTAAATTCAGACACTTTTTTATTCAATACATAAGCTAGATAAGCTTCACAACCTTTTCTTACATATCTTTGGGCAGACATCGAAGACATCACAACAGGTAAGTCACCCGACTCATTTGAATTAATCCGAAGAATTTCACCATTTTCACATTTCAATTTAATAATTGTCCGTCTACAATTCACTACAGCATCATGAAGTGTCAACCAATCTATACCCAATATAACATCAAACTCATCAAAGGGTAACAACATTAAATCAGCTGAAAAATAGTGACCTCGAATCATAAACGAACAATTCTTGCAAACTCTATCAACTAATACATGTTTGCCTAAGGGGTTTGACACTTTAATCACAAACTCAGTAAACTCAACAGGCAAGCTCTTACTAGCTACCAATTTCATGCAAACATAAGAATGAGTCGATCCAGGATCAATCAATGCAATTACATTAGTATTATAGAGAGAAAAAGTACCAGTGATAACATCGGGAGATGTCGTTTCTTTGCGAGAACGGATAGCATAGGCTCTAGCAGGTGCTCTAGTCTTGAATCTTACCATTGAATCTTTAGTCACACCTTTACTACAGGTTGCATTCCTCGTATTCCTCGAGGGTCTCCCTCTAGTGGCAGTGTTGCTCGATCTTGCATTTTGAATCTTGTCTTTCCCAACCATCTCAGGGCAGTCCCGAATAAAGTGGTCCTGGGAGCCAGACTTAAAACATGTTAAGACATTCATTCTACATTCACCGGGATGTCGTCTGCCATAGTGCTGACAATCAGGCCTACTGACCTAGCGTTACCAATGCTTGCTACTGATGTAGTTTGGGCTTTAGAACCTGAGTATTGCATCCCATGTTCTCTGTTGGAATACTCAGCTGAAGCACTCGAACGAGCATGCAAATCTCTCGATCTCTTAGACTGAGATTGAAATTACTTACTCACCGGCCTCTTTCTCGAATCTTTGGTCTCAATTTTATCTCTTCTCTTCTCCTTTCTTAATTATTTAGCTTTACAAGCTCAGTCGAATAGCACCACAAATCATTTCAGCTCAATAACTCCAACTAACAATCAGATATCATCATTCAACCCATCTTCGAACCTTTTGCACATGATAGCCTCGGTGGAAACACACTTTTGAGTATACTTACTAAGCCTGACGAACTCTCGCTCGTACTCAATTACGACATTTGGTCTTATAACACCCCTTACCCATATTCAATGCCGGAATAGGGTACGAGGCATTACCAGACTTATAAACAGTTATGCAATATCGAGACATAACTTTCCACTCATAATTAAAACTTTTCGTAACACCTCTTAACCAAGCTTACGAGGCCTAAATCACACATTAGGAATGGTTTGAGATCAAATTGAACTCTTTTAATGATCTCTAGAAAGACTTAGAAAATTTTCATCAAACAGTCCGCACGCCCGTGTGGCATATCACATGCCCGTGTTCCGTACCCGTGTGGATTTATTTCTTAATTCGAGCCTATAGGGGTTTTCACACGGTGGGACATATGCCGTGTCCATGGCCTGTGTCCCTCACACGGCTATGACACGCTTATGTCTTAGCCCGTGTGCAAAAACCTTGGCATTCTATTTCTGACGTCATCACCCCATAAATGTCACAAAGCCAAGGCACACATCCGTGTCCTTCGACCGTGTGGCGTATTAAATTTGTAATTTAGGTGTAGACTTCACACGGCCTAGGCACACGCCCATGTCCTATGGCCGTGTCTTTCACACGGTTGAGACACACAGTCGTGTCTCTAATCGTGTGGTTACTACTGAGCATACTGACTTGCCAACTTAGCATGGAGGGGGACACACGGCCTAACCACACGCCTATGAGACTGGCCATGTGTCACACACGGCCTAGACACACGCTCGTGTGTCTACCCTTTTAGAGAAGAACAAGGCTATTTGCCAAGCTCTTTCTACCACCCCAACTTATACAAACATAAATCACACCAAACCATCAACTCATTCATGCATAATTAAACCAAGTAAATCAACCATGCAACTTTCACATTCATGAATAACCTTATCATTTCATAGATTAATAAGAAAGAGCCATTAACTATGGCCTTATACAAAAGAATTCATCTTTGAACGATCCAACACATTTGGGCAAAACAATATGACATTCAACTAAGTCTAGTCCCTATACATGCCATACTTAAAATGCTAAATCTAACTATACATTACATACTATGTAAAAACCATTCATATCCTCGTAATCATGCTTACTCATTTCAATCCTTACCACATCCAAAGCACATATCATAAACATTGCTCACATTTATTTGCACTTATACCCTGTACTTATCACCACAAAAGCCATATATAATTTCACTTAAACAAGTTTCTTGATGAACACTTCGGAATAAAGTTGGATACTCAGGTTTCACACACAGTCACACACAGCCCACCAATGATAATACATATGGTGATATTGCATATAGGCCATCGTTAATAAACAACAAGGTGGCATCGCACCTAGCCCACCAATAATTACATAATTACGAATATCTATCCGTACCCATATTCATATCCCAAAGGTTCATCCGAGAATTTCCTCATTTTCTACCATTTTTAAATAAATCTCACCAATAAGCATTTACATCCACACAATGCATTAATAAGTAAAAACATTTGTAATATGGATGCATCGTTTACACATAAACTTACCTCGATACTAAATATGTCAGTTTGCAATTTTGTCCGTAACCTTGCCTTTTCCCCACTCAAGGTTGATTCCATGTTATTCTCGATCTATAATGACATATTTAACTTATTAAATCACCACATTATTCAAAACATTTCAAAATTTTTATTTTGGTAAAATTACCAATTTGCCCCTATACTTTCACAAAATTACACTTTTGCCCTTAGGCTCGTAAAATGAAATGTGTTCATATTTCACATATCTAAGCCTAGCTGATTCATTTACTCTCTTATAGCAACTCACAATTTCAACTATTTCACACATTTACTATCCATTTTACAACCTTTACAAAAAGATCCTTTTAGGTATTTTCATGGTAACACATTCACAAAAGTTGTTTATTTAACAACCATAATTCAATTTCTTCCCTAAAAACTCAGCAAACAACATAAGCATTCTCATGGAAAATCCCTAAACTTTCAACCATTTTGTAAAATAGTCCCCTCTTTAGCTAGCTTAAGCTTTAGTGGTTCCAAAAACACAAAAATCATCAAAAATAACAATCATAATCACTTACTTGCAAGAGGATAGCTTGGCTAAAAGTTTGAGCTTCAAAAACCCCTATTCTTGCTAGAATTTTTGGTGGAAGAAGAAATGGAAATAGGAAAAAATGATAGCTTCTTTATTTTATCTTATTTTATTCAATTAAGTCACCAAAACTCACCTAAACATTGACCAATTTGATTTTTTTGTCCCAATGGCCGGCCATCACTTCCCCAATGGCCTAATTGCACATTAAGGACCTCCAATTTAATATTCTATAACTACTAGAAACCTCTATCTTGTAAAATAAAACTTTCAAACTTTATACGATTTAGTTCTTTTTCGCAATTAAGCATGCAATCACCAAAATTGATGCACCAAAATTTTCATGCACTCATATAATCATGATATAACACATATAATAATATTAAAAATAATTTATCCAACCTCAAATTAGTGGTTCCAAAACCACTATTCTGACTAGCCCCAAAATCGAGCTGTTACAGGTCCTATTTCAGCTCTAAAAACTCTTTACGTTTTTGATCAATGAACCGTTGGCTGATATATTTCTTCCTAAATTCATCTTGGAAGAATTCCCAGTTAACCCTCTCTCTCGTTACTACTGACACAAGAGTTTTCCACCACCAATATGCTGAGTCTCTTAGAAGTGATACAGCACATTTCAGACATTCATTTGGTGTGCAAGACAGTTCATCAAATACCCTGATGGAGTTTTCGAGCCAAAACTCGGCTCTTTCGGGATCATCATCAACATTGGCCCTAAAATCTTCAGCCCCATACTTTTGGATCTTATCAACCGGAGGCTAATTCAATCTTACAAATTCCATCTGAGGAATAGGTGGGGTTGGAGGGGGTTGAGCAGTCGGATTTGTTCGAACAAACTCCGTATACCACTGGTTCATCATGTGGAGGAAGGCTTCCCTAGCCCCTTCTCCTTGACCAATTGTTAGTGGTTTACTTTCATATGGCACGTCTCTTGAGCGGGAGCTGGTGCATTACTTTCTACGTCATCAGCTTCAGCTCGATTGCCATCCATTTACTATATAAAAACACAATTTAAAGTTATCAGGAGTCATCACACTATTACGGTTTATTTATGGCATGTATAGCTAGACTCTTACACATGCTATGTTAGTCTGAGAATCGACTAAATTGTAGCTCTGATACCACTAAATGTAACACCCATTACACGTATTCAACTCTAGAATAGTGTACGAGGCATTACCGAACTTACAAAACAAGCATTCACACAATTTCGAGTCATAAATTTGCATCCAATTTAAACCCATTCATATTCATTCATAAAGTCCCCAATACGAGCCTACGAGGCCCAAAACATACTTTAGAAGTGGTTCGGGACTAAACTGAGAACTCAGGAAATTTTTACAAGACTTAGAAAATTTTTGCTAACTACAAGGCTCACATGCCCGTGTGGTCTAAGGGACACACCTGTGTGACCTTGGGACACGTCCGTACTTTAGACAGTGTTCACTTTAGGGTGCTTTCTGACTCCTGCCACACAGCCATACCACACTCCGTATGCTAATTTAATTTAATTTGAATTAGGTGCAGGTTTCACATGGCCAAGACACACGCCCGTGTTCTAAGCCGTGTAGCACACAAGGCTGAGACACACACCCATGTCTCTGCCCGTATGCTATATTCTGAACATTCTATTTTCCAAAATTAAGGTGCAGGGGACACACAATCAATACACACCCCCACGGGGAAAGCCGTGTGTCGCACACGGCCTAGACACACGCTCGTGTGTCTACCCATGTGGACAAAATAAGGCTATTTACCAAGACTTTTTTGCCACCTTTCCATGCACATACATGCACAACATCATATAATACCAATTTAAACATATATAAGAAACCAAAGTAATCACAATCAAGGTATTAACATCCCATCCACATGCTAACATCTAACATGATTTAACATCATAATTTATCAACACAAATCATGCAAGTTCTACATTTGTGAATGGTATAGACATATAAACATACTTCTACCAACATAAGCCATCATTCATGGCCATATACAAAACAAAATCATTAACCATTATAAGCCAATACATTTTGCCACATTACCAATATCACATATAACAAAATGACCAAGTCCCTATATATGCCATAACTCAAAATATTGACATTTCAATGTTACCCAAAATAATGATTGACAGTGTGGATGGATCTCCCATGATCTCCGATCCCAAACTAGCTTGGTGACACTATAAGACAAGGGAAAGAAAAGGGAGTAAGCTATATAACTTAAAGAGTTCATATGAAAATAATAAACAACATTAATTATACATTTTTCAAATGAATAAAATAACATATATCATAAATGTCATGAAAACTTCATGAGCATAACTTACTCAATCACAATCTTACCAATAGTACATCGTATATCAAATCTATTTCATTTGAGTTTTTCGTACATACCTGTACCAACTCGTAACAAAATTACATACTTTCTCATCTTTGACATTCCTGTTGAACCACTTGGAGTACTATTGGATTTAGGGAAAACTTTGCACATAAGTGCCACATATGTAGCTAAAACTACCACCAATCTCATAACACACATAGGCTCGCTCTTAAGCTATCCATAGGCCTACTCACACAAGTTGTCAGTCAAGACATAGCTACGTAGTGCTTCTCACACAAGCTGTCAGGTATCCGCAACATATGCCGGTATACCCAGCCATTGGTAGGATGTACAGGACCAGCACCCGGGTTACATAATCACATAATCACATGGGTTCATAGTGACATGTCACTTGTATCTAATCTATTCCTAAGGTTCAACCGGCATTTCTCTCTTACTGGAACTTCGTCGAATATGCTCATAGAATCAATCATACAATCCATGCAATATCAAAACATTAAAATACAAATATAACATTACATTATTAACATACGAACTTACTTCGATACAAAATAGTGAAAACGGACCTAATCGTCAAACACTTTATTTTTCCCCCGATCTATGTCTGAACCTCATTTTTCTTGATCTAAAATAGAAAATTTAACTCATTTAATACTCACATTATTCAATTCAGCCTAAAATCACATTATAAAAATTACATTTTTACCCCTAAATTTTCAACTTTTTACATTTTAGTCCCTAGGCTCGTAAAATGTTTTTCATTCAATTTTATCATACCTAAGCCTAGAGGAAACTATTTCTTGTTCATAATAGCCCACATTTTCCATTTATTCACATTTATACACACATTTCACAACTTTTACAAATATGCCCTTTTTAGGCATTTTCATAAAAAATGACTTAGTAAAAGTTGTTTATCCAACATCAAAATTGCATAATCTACCATTAAACATCAAAATACACAAATATCTAATATGGGTAAAATTTTATACTTTGACATCTCTTCAAATTAGTCCTTGAAATAGCTAAATCAAGTTACAACATTCACAAAAATGTAAAAATCTTTAAAAATAGGACAAATACGGACTTACAATCGAGCTTGAAAGCTTGTCCAAAACCCTAGCTATGGCTTCTCTTCAATTTTCTTCACAAGGGACTAAATTGAAGAAGATAGACACTTTTGTTTGTTTTATTTTGTCTTTATTTACCAAATGACCAAAATGCCCTTTTTGTAAACATCCAAATTTCACCTAATTCATGTCTATTTTTGTCCACCAACTTAACCAATCGTCTAATTACCATAAAAGGACATCTAATTTGAAATTTCATAACAATTAGACAACTCTAGCTTTTAGAACACATATTTTGCACCTTTTTCAATTTAGTCCTTTTAACTAAATTGAGTACCCGAACATCAAAATTTTTGAATGAAATTTTCACAAAATAATTCCATAAAATGGTAGACTATAAAAATATAATAAAAATAAATTTTACTACGTCTGATTCGTGGTCCTGAAATCACTGTTCCGTCTAGACCGAAAATCGGGCTGTTACATAATGAATTGAGCCATGCTCGTGCTCTAATGCTCGTGCTCTCTACTATCGAAGGAAAGGGTGTACTTTATGTACGTGGTCTAATGTTAGCCTTGTGCTACATTGGCGCTTAATGTTGGCTATGTGCCTCATCAAGGAGGTGTTGGCTAGGTGCCACATCTCGGCGGTTGATAGTCGTGTGTATCCCGTGGATGATTGATATGTGGGATCACTTATGTGATCGGTGGCTCAGCCACGACCTTGTGCAGCAGGTCTGCCAAGGTAAGATATGTGGATCACTTGGTTGATCGGTGGATTAGCCACGGCCTTGGGCAGCGGGTTTGCCAAGGTAAGTGTGACGGATGGACATTAGGTTGGGTTGGGCTTCATGTTGCATATTTATGCATTTTGCATGATTGATTATGTGGATCAATGTGGATAAGGGCCAAGCCCAATATGTGGAATTATGTGGATATATTGCCTTATCATCTGATATGTAATGATGTGTGGATGTGGGCCAAGCCCATATGTGGAGACATGTGAAATAACTATGCACTGAGTCTGTTTGACTCACCCAATTTTTACCAACATCGCAGGTGATGCATAAAGCTTAGACCGGGTTGGAGTGGATACGAGGTGGCCCATGCAGAAGATGATTTTTTTTAATTATTTACCTATTTTATATTTTCAGTATTTTTAAGTAAAGTTTATTGTAATAAGGGCCTTTTAAGGGATTTGAGGTTTATTATTATGTTTAAAGTGGATTGACGATTAAAGTATTATTTGAAAATGTTTTTATTCTCGGCAATTTAAACCTTAAAAATATGCATTACCGTTTTCAATTTGGACAGTTTGTAATAATAAAGTTTTACTTAGAATTTTAAACAAACAATGTTTTACAAAGAACAACAAATTTTTATGTTTTTAACTTTAAGTCAAAAGTTTTTCAAACATCTTTCGCAGTGGCATTTCAAATTCGGTCGTAGTGAATGGGCCGGGTTTGGGGTGTTACAGAAGTTATGTATGTATGAATTATGGTAAATGAACCATATTGATTGATATTGTTTTGACATGTATTTGGTTAAGTAATTGGTAGTGAATTGAGAATTGGACTAGATGAGAGTATAATGGTATGAAATATGCATTTGGTTGATGATTTTGGCTTCCTAATTGTATAATGAAATGGTACCATTTTGGTTGTTTAGGTAAGCATGAGTTGGGGTGGCAAATTGGCCTTGCAAATGGCCTATTTTTGTCCACAAGGGCAGAGACACGGGCGTGTGTCTCAGCCGTGTGCAAAACACGGTCATGTTACACGGCCGTGTGTCCTCTGGTATTGATATTAAATTAAAGTCAGGATGCTCCACACGATCTCACACATGGTCTTGTGACTAGCCATGTGGTACAAGTCAGTATACCCCCTAATTGGCACACGACCTAGCACACGGGCATATGACTTGGTCGTATTGCATAAGTCACTATACTTTCTAGTTTTCACACGACCTGGCACACAGGCATGTCTTTGGCCGTGTGATGCAAGTAAGTAGCCTTGTTTCCGCACGGCCTGTGACACGGACGTGTCTAAAACTATGTGAGGCAAACGACTTCTTCACACAGGCGTGTGACCCCTTTATTGATGAAAAATTTATTTGTTTTCCAAAATTTTTGTATGTTATCGATTTAGTCTTGAACCATTTCTAAAACATGTCTAAGGCCTCATAGGCCCTATTAAGGGTCAATGTGCTTATGTTGAATGGTATTTGAGTATGAATGCATAAATGTATGGGTTATGTATGCTATATGATGTATATTGATCGGTAATGCCTCGAAACCCTACTCCGGCAACAGATATGGGTAAGGGGTGTTACATTTTAATGGTATCAAAGCTACGATTTAGTCGATTCTAGGACTAACATAGCCTGTGTGAGAGTCTAGCTATACATGCCATATGTACTCTGCAATAGTGTAATGATTCCTGACAGTTTAAATTGTGCTTTCGTATAGTAATGGATCCAGAACGAGCTGTAGCTGATGATGTAGAGAGTAATGCGCCTGCTCTTGCTTAAGGGGTAGCGCCATCTAATACTGGGCCTGTAATGAGTAGCCATGAGGGAGAGGCTAAACAAGTCTTTTTCCAAATAATGAGTGAGTGGTTCACGGAGTTCGTTCCAACGAATCCGGCTGCTCAATGACCTCTACCCCCACCTATTCCTCAACAAATCGTGTTTTTTTTCAAGTTATAGATCTGATACAGTTGAATAAGCCGCCAGTAGATAAGATACGTAAACATGGGGCTGAAGAGTTCCAGGCTACTGTTGATGATGATTCGGTGAGATCTGAGTTTAGGCTCGAAAATATAATTCGAGTATTCGATGAATTGTCTTGTACTCCTGATGAATGTATTAAATGTGTTGTATCTTTGCTGAGAGACACCGCGTACCAATGGTGGAACACGTTGATATCTATAGTTTCGAAAGAATGGGTTACTTGGGAGTTCTTTCAATCTGAATTCTAAAAGAAATACATCAGTCAAAGATTTCTTGTTCAGAAGCATAAAGAATTTCTAGAGTTGAAACAGGGCCAAATGATTGTAACAGAGTATGAAAGAGAATTTGTACGGTTGTGCAAGTATGCTCGGGAATATGTTTCCACTGAAGAAATTATGTGCAAGGGATTCATAGATGGATTGAACAAAGATATAAAACTACTGTTAGAATTCCAGAGTTGAAAGAATTTGTCGTTCTTGTTGAAAGGGCTTATAAAGCCGAAGATCTTAGCAAAGAAAAAAGAAAGGCAGATTCAGAAGCTAGAGACTTGAGAAAAAGATCGATGAGTAAGCCGTAGCAATCTTCATCGAAGAAATCCAGAGATTCGTACGCTCGCCCAAATTCTTCAAATAAATATTGGAACAGAGATCGTAGAAAACAATACTCAGGTTCTAAAACTCAAGCTACATCAGTATTGAGTGTTAGCAATGTGAGAGACGACAAACACGAATGTCAGCAATATGGGAGACGACGTTTTGGGGAATACTGGAATAAAAGTAATAAAGCTTGTTACAAATGTGGTTCACGAGCACTTCATCTGAAGTTGCCCTGGGCTGGATGAGAAAGATAAAGTTCAGAATGTGAGACCTAGTGATAAGGATACTAGAGGGAGACCACCCAAAACACTGGAAATACGAGTGGTAGCCGAGGTGCTATGAGAGATTCTGCTATGAGATCCGAGGCACGAACACCTGTCCGAGCTTATGCTATCTGTGCAGGGGAGGAGCCATCATCGCCAGACGTTATCACCGGTACCTTCACTCTTTATGATACTAATGTGATTGCATTGATAGATCCAGGATCAACTCGTTCTTATATATGTATGAAATTAGTATCTAGTAAGACTTTGCGTGTAGAGTCTACTGAATTTGTGATTAAAGTATCAAACCCCTTAGGCAAATGTGTTTTGGTTGACAAAGTCTGCAAGAATTATTTGTTAATGAATCAGAATTTCTGTTTTTTGGCTAATTTGATGTTATTGCCATTCGATGAATTTGATGTGGTTTTGGTTATGGATTGGCTAACGATACATGATGCTATAGTGAATTGTAGACGAAAGACAATTAAACTGAAATGATAGAACAATGAGACTATTAGAATTGAATCTGATGATCTGAATAATTTGCCAGTTGTGATCTCGTCTATGTTAGCTCAGATATTTGTGAGAAAGGGGTGTGAAGCTTACATTGCTTATGTACTTGATATGAAAGTGACAAAAATAACGATTGAATTAGTATCGGTTGTGTGCGAGTATCCAGATGTATTTCCCGAAGAGTTATCGAGTTTACCACCCATCAGAAAAGTTGAGTTTGGTATTGAATTAGTACCAGGAACAACGCCAATATCGATAGCTCCATACAGAATGGCTCCTATAAAGTTAAAATAATTGGAAGCTCAGTTGCAAGAGTTGATAGATAAAAATTTTGCTAGACCGAGTTTCTCTCCCTAGGGTGCACCGGTGTTATTTTTGAAAAAGAAAGATGGCACGATGAGAATGTGTATAGACTACCGACAGCTCAACAAAGTGACGATCAAGAATAAATACCCTTTGCCACGAATAGATGATTTGTTTGATCAATTAAAAGGGGCAACGGTGTTTTCAAAAATTTATTTGAGATCGGGTTATTACCAGTTGCGAGTTAAAGACTCCGATGTGCCAAAGCCAGCATTTAGAACAAGGTACATATACTACGAATTTCTTGTTATGCCTTTCAGACTAACAAACGCACCTGTTGTTTTTATTAGGGGTGTTCAATTGGTTAACTAACCCAAACTACCATTAACTGAATTAATCGACCCTTTTAAACCCTTAACCGTTAACCGAACCAATTTTTTTCAAAAATATTAACCGAACCAAACTTTTTCAATTAATTTGGTTGCTTAACCGAATTAACTAAAATTTATATATTTTTTTATTTTTGGTTAAAACATGTATAAAACATAAAAAATTAACTGACTTAACCTACCGATTAATTTATGTTTCCAAAAATTTAACAGAACCGACTGAATACTTATATATTATAATATTATTTATTAAATTTGGTTAATTCGATTGATCGACTGACTTTGAACCGAATTAACCTTTAACCAAACTTCTAAAAAATTATTAATCGACCCCTGACCGAATACCAAATTCGGTTGGTTAACCGAATTAATTCGGTTTTACCCAAAATTTGCACACCCCTAGTTTTTATAGACTTAATGAACTGGATTTTCAGGCCACTGGTTCATGGTTGTGTTTATTGATGATATTTTGATTTACTCTCGTGATGAATCTGAAAATGCCAAGCATTCAAGATCGTGTTACAAACTTTGAGAGATAAATAGTTGTTTGCAAAGTTAAGCAAATGTGAGTTTTGGTTACGAGAGCTTGGTTTTCTAGAACATATAGTTTCAGCTGCGGGTATTTGAGCCGACCCGACAAAAATTTCTGCGATTATAGATTGGAAACCTCTGAGAAATGTTGTAACACCCCAAACTCAGCCTAGAAGTTAGGCCCGAATCTGGTGTGTCACGCTAAAATTTTTTTCAATAACGTATAAAGAAAACATGTCAAATGAGATAAAAAAAATGTTAGATCCTTTTATTCGTACAAAAAATAGATGTGATTTGTTAAAATCAAGAAAATCAAGTTTGACTTGAGATATTTAATAAAATACTACTAACCTCGAAGATTGATCGATTAAATTTGAAGTAATAATTTTATAAAACTGTGACTTTTGAAAATATCGTTGATAGTTCGAGAGAAATTTCCGTATTAAAAATATTTGTAAAAGTTTATTTTGAAATTCATTTGTTAATCGATTTTGGAAAACCATTATTATGATTTTAGAAAATCCCATTTAAAATAATTTGAGTAAAATATAAACATGTCAAACATAAAGCAAAATAAAATAATCCAGAGGCCTTATTACAACACATAACCCAAAATAGTAAAGTAATAAAGTAAACGAAGTAAGAAACTAAAGTCCAAATAAAACCATTTCTGAAGTATGGCCTACACCGAGTCAAGTAAGTACCTGTTATCGTTATATAACTATGATTATTGTGATATGATTGTAGGAATACTTTAGAACTTTTTAGGTATTGAAACTATAGAGATTGAAACTATAGGATGCGTTTGCGAAAACAACTTTACTTCCTATACTCCATAAAACATTGTTTAATAAACATTGAACAACATATTGATTCATAAGACTCTTAATCAGATTATATCAACTTAGTGAACATGAGTGCTAGAAGACGCGGACGCGGTAGACGTGGATGTGGTAGAGGTCGAGGTGCTAGGGCTAGATCTTCGGCACCAAGGCATGTGCCCGAAAGGGAGGTGCAGACATCGTTAGTGGCTGAGACGGGATCTCATGATCGAGTTGAGGTTGATGAGCTGACTCAGATAGTTAAGAAAGTATTGGAGGAGGTTAAAGGAATCAGTGAGGCACTTCGAGTTGTGTGCATGGACTATAAGAAAAAAAGAGATCGTGGTTCTTTAGGGTCATAGTCTCGTTCTGTGAAGCATGTCAAGGCACGTCCAAACTTTTCAGCTTGCGATCATTGCAGAAGGCATCATCTAGGGGAATGCTAGAGAGGTCAGGAGCATGCTTGAGATACGGGTCTAAGGAGCATAACGCTCGGGATTGTTACATTATCATCAAGTCAGGTATGTTTTGGTTGGACGTGAAGATTGAATGTAGAAAATCCTAAGTATAAATGGTAGACAACCGTTTGCTTTTGTGGTTAGATGTTTGGTTGTGTGAAAGGGGATTCAAGATTTTGTTAAAAGTACATTGTTGTTTTTAAGATCAGAGTGCGCAGCGAAAGCTTAGTGATGTGATTTGAGCGATGCGTTTAGTAGATGGTCAGAAATTTTGAGGATGAAATTTCGTTAAGGAGGGTAGAATTGTAACATCCCGAAATTGGGCCTAGTAGGACTGGGCCCAATTGGCCTTGGGCATAGGAATGTTTAAAATTCTGAGAACAAGAGAATGACATTGCAAATTGGACTTATTAGTTAAGTGAATTTGGAAGGTTACGAGGTTTCTATGAAGTCTCGGGTTTATTTGGGCCTTAGGAAAAATTTGGTATTTTAGCACTTTCAGGAGATGGAGTAAATGACCTTAAAGCATATGAAACTAATTGATTAAATAGCTAGCATAAAAGAGCTATTAGTAGAGAGGATATGGCACCACTTGTAGCACCTTGAGGGAAGGAGTTCGAATCACTTTGTGTGCAATTTGACTTTTATTTTTGCTTCCCTTCCTTATGCGTCGGTCAAGGAATAAATATGGTAAGGGTGGACTTCATTATTTTGGTAAGGTGGCTAAAAGGAATAAGGCAAGGTTGAAGTTGGGGAAAGGAATCATGAGAAATAGGTAAGTAAGGGGGACAAGGGGCTTATTTTGAGGATGATGTTTTGGAAATTTGTGTAGCCAAACTCTTATCCTAGGGCAGATGAATGTGGACGGCTTGGGGCTAGGATGATAGCCAATTTGGTGCTTGATGTTTTGGTAAAAACAAAAGTGATAGTTTTGGACAAAATATCAATACATCAATTGTTTCTTTTTCTCTCAAAATTCCCTATCCTAGCCGATTATGATCATTGGTAATTGGTAAATTTTGGTTATTTTGGCCTATTCTTCATTGACAATTTGGTATCATTTTCTTTTCTTCCCAAACTTCTTTGTCCTCTTTTTGCCGAATCCATGCAACCTTGAAGAGACTTATTCCATTTCTTTTCTTTGCCGAATGCATACAACTTGGAGACCATTTCTTTGTTCATTCATCATCCTTGAAAACCGAAACTAATCCATCATCTTTCTTCTTCTTTTCTTTTAGGAAAAATCCTTCAAGCATCACTTTCACTCTAATATTTTCACCATAGTTGAATCTTCCATCTTTCATTGATCTTCTTTCCATTTGAGTTGTCATTCATCTCTTGAACAATCGGTAAGAACCCTTTCGAATCTTTTTATTTTCTTCTCTCTTTTGCCGAATCTATATTATGGCTTAGGAGGGTCATTTTGATCGGAATCATCATCTATTCTCTTTTAAACAAATCCCTTTCTTTTTCGTAGTGCTTTAAGTGAGAGACTTTGTATTGTTCTAGCGAAGTAAAACAGTGGTAATTAGATCCAATATCGATAACGTACGGGGGTCATTTTTGGATTTTTCGTTACATCTCTATTTGGCTATGTTGCAAATCGGATTGAAGTTTCGACTAATCGACTATATGTTTTAATGAAAAATCACTCGATATATTTTTACCTTCGGATATAGCGGTAAGTGATTCAAGTGTAAGTTATATGAAATCTTTTGGAAATCCGAGGCTAACTTTTTGTTGGTATTGTTCTAGGTCAACGACGAGTGGTTCGTTAGGAAATCAAAATCAAGGTGTGTAATTTCGTACTTTCCAAAATCATGTTTGAAACGATGTGTAATCTCACATCTATCCGAGATTTTGTATAATATGTTCTGTGATTCGGTCGAAATTCGAAAAAAATCGAAAACCGGCATCCGTGATCACTCAGGCGTGCGTATAATCGTAGTGGTAAACGTATTTTGTAATAAAATAGTTTTGGTTAGAAGCAGTGACATGTTTTTGAAAAATCACGAAAAATAGGAGAAAGGAAATTAGAAAGTTAATGAAAGATCAAATTAAAGCTTACTGTGTCTATTTTGATATGGAAGAAACGGAGAAGGAAAAAAAAATTTTCTATTCTGAGATATGTTAATTTTAGTGGGACTGGTTCTGAATGACTTCATGGTCCCCTGATCTGTCTTAGTAAAATCATAGAAAATCGTACAAAGTGATTTATGAGATATAATTGATATGTATGGATTCCTTAGTGAGTCTGTTTTCAATAGAGATAAATGGGAGCAGCATATAAAAACCATACAGTGAGATATTTGAATTTTGGGTAAGAGAGGTCAGAATCGTTGGACAGTGAAACAATAGAAACTTTAAGGAATAAACTGTACTAAATGGTTAAGCAAAAAATTCTGGAAAAATTGTAGTAAGAATACATATGAGCCTAGTTTCAAGGAAAATTTACGGATCTGAATTTGAGTTTCCTAACATGAGTTATAGTCAATTTTGTCAGTATGATGCAGGTGGATAGTTTCAAACTTTTATGCCCCAAATTAGTAGTTAAAGTCTTAGGTTGCAAAATTACCAAATTACCCTTAGTGGGTAAAATTACCGAATTACCCTCAATGAGTAAAATTACAAAAATGCCCCCGATGGTCTGAATTATGAAAAATGCCTTAATGGGCCGATTTGATAAGATTGCCTTGAAGGGACGAAATACGAAAATGCCTTAATGGACCGATTTGATAATTTGCTATATGGGCCGATTGATAATTTGCTATATGGGTCATTTGATATTTGCTATATGGGCCGTTTGATAATTCGATATATGGGCCAATGTGATAATTTGTTATATGGGCCAATGTGATAATTTGTTATATGGGCCGATGTTATAATTTGATAAAATGGGCCGAATTGATATGTGATAAATGGGCCTTAGTATTGGAAATAAATTTTGAATTTTTAATTATCGTTGTTATACTGTAAAGATTTTGATTTGATACGTACGATGCATATACATAAATTTTGCATGGGATGGGAAAATATGATGAAGAGAAGTTTTGGTGGCTCTGCCACATAATCTGGTGACTCTGTCACAATCTGTCTGGTAGCTCTGCTACATAAATCTGGTGGCTCTGCCACAAATATGAAAAATGGCAATGCCATGTAAATTCTATTAATCTGGTGGCTTGTCCACAAATTTGATACAAATGGCTTAATGCTTACGTTTGGTGTGTTGGCAGGGTGGGTGACTAAAGCTCCTCACAGGTGTGTTGGTTGGTACGGGTGGTGTGTAGCGGATGAAAAACTAGGTTTGGTTTGGGAATTGCATATCATATGCATATTATATATATGATACCTTTATATTATTGTAAATGGGCTTGGTCCAAATAAATGCTTAATGGGATTTTGGCCCATTGAATAATGGTAAGTGGGTTACACACTGAGTTCTTGTAACTCACCCCCTTTTAATCTTAACCCTTGTAGGTAATGCTCAGTGACGAGGACTTGGGGCCATGGATGACTCGATGGAGGCCATATTTCAAAAATTGGTGTTTTGAACTTTATTGAATTACACATTCCATTTTATTACTTTTCCTATTATGGGTTTTATTGTAATAAGGCCTCTAGAGTATTTTATTATTTGCTTTATGTTTGATTTACTTACATTTTGCTTAAATTACTTTAAAATGGGATTTTTCTAGAAACTTAAATATAAGTTTTCCAAAATCGATTAACATATGAATTTCAAAATAAACTTTTTACAAATATTTTTAACACGAAAATTTTCTCTCGATCTATCAACGATATTTTTCTAAAGTCACAGCTTTATAAGATCATTACTTCAAAATTAGTAGTATTTTAACAAATGTTTCAAACTAAATTTGTTTTTCTGGATTTTAACAAATCAACACATACTTTTGTACGGATAAAAAGGATTTAACATGTTTTTCTCATTTGACATGTTTTCTTTATACGTTATCAAAAAAAAAATTTTAGTGTGACACGCTGGATTTGGGCCTAACTTCTAGGCCGGGTTTGGGGTGTTACATTTTATGGTATCAGAGCCCAGTTGCAAAACTCGGTGGGTTTGGGTTCAAAAGCGTTTTCCAAAACTGTTTAGAATTTTGATTTATAAATATATGTTCTAAAGGAAGTATGGCACCACGGGTATCCGGCACCAAGTCAAGTAAGTACCTATTATCATTATATAACTATGATTATTGTGATATGATTGTAGGAATACTTTAGCACTTTTTAGGTATTGAAACTATAGAGATTGAAACCATAGGATGCGTTTTCGAAAATAACTTTACTTCCTATACTCCATAAAACATTGTTTAATAAACATTGAACAATATATTGATTCATAAGACTCTTAATCAGATTATATCGACTTAGTGAGCATGAGCGCTAGAAGACACGGACGCAGTAGACGTGGACGTGGTAGAGGCCGAGGTGCTAGGGCTAGAACTTTTGCACCAAGGCATGTGCCCGAAAGGGAGGCGCAGACATCGTTAGTGGCTAAGACGGGATCTCATGATCGAGTTGAGGTTGATGAGCTGGCTCAGATAGTTAAGAAAGTATTGGAGGAGGTTAAAGGAATCAGTGAGGCACTTCGAGTTGTGTGCATAGACTATAAGAAAAAAAAGAGATTGTGGTTCTTTAGGGTCACAGTCTCTGTAACACCCCAAACCCGGTCAATACGCCATGACCGAATCGGTATGTCACTAAGGAAAATATTTTGAAAGAATCAATTAATAATTAAATTTTGTGAAAAACTCTTTGAAATTTTATAATTGTAGAAATTACATGTTTAATAAGTTAAAATCAAGATTTACTTTGAAATTACATAAAACTTTAAAACTTAGTTGATAAATCATAGATTAGATAACATTTATATCATTTTAAGAAAACACGATTTATTACTTTGAAAACCATTTGCATTTGAATGTAGAAACTTAATATTTAAAAATCATTTAAATTATCGAATGATTTATGTTACCCGATGGTAACGTTTTAAAAAAAGCAATAGCGTTTTGTAGTTTAGAAAACTTGGTGCTCATTTTATTATAATAATCATGAAATTTATAAACCATATTTAAAACGTATTCAAAACATAAAATAATCCAAAACATAATTAAAGCAGCCTAATTACAAATCCATAAAATATGAAAACCAAATTAAAATATAATACCCAAATGGAAGTTCATATAAATCCAACTTTTATTGCATGGTCTCCTCGAGTTCATCCGGCTCATCATCCGCGATCTCACGAATCACCGAAAGGATAAGGGAGAAGGTGAGTCACCAAGACTCGATGCATATTCCCACTCCCGGTAAATACCACATACTTACACAAATTATAACAAAGCACATATATGTATAATGCACCCAACCTAGCCATCCATAACTCCTTTTCTACCCCGTGTGGTACCAAACCACTGGTGGTGCCAAACCACTGATGACCGAAGTCACGATATAAATATGATACCAAATCACTGGTGGTGCCAAACCACTGGTGACCGAAGTCACGAATCATCAAGTTGTGGGGCCAACCCACGTGTGATACCAAATCACTGGCGACGATCCCATATCTCAAAAGTGGAGCCAACCCACGGTGGTATTAACCACAGGGACAAGACGCTATGAGGTGCCAAACCTCTGGTGTCCGAAGACACGAATGTGATACCAAATCACTGTAGATACCAAATCTATGGTGCCCGAAGACACAAATGTGATACCAAATCTTTGGTGACCAAGTCACAATCTTCCCCTCCTCTCATATTGCCCATACCAATGCAATAGATAACCAAATCATGTTAATACACTTTAATATGAATCATATATCAAATATCATAAATCATAGATCATGATTTCAATACACATGTATTAACAACATATTGAAACGGACTTACCCGAATCATCATTCATACCATCATGGTATCATATCCAAATCTCATCGTTTTCCCACTTTCATAATATGATTAGTTATAATACACATAAATATACATATATATATAAACCAGTTGTAAAGTGTGTAAGATGTACACACCTTTCTCCAAAGCAAAACTAATTTTCGAAGATCCGATCCACCGCACTAGATCCTTGTCCTACAATCGGCCATATCACAATATTTTAATGAAAACCATTCGGCCAACAAGATATCTTAAATCCAATAACCTTAGGCTTCCTCAACCAACTTAAGAGTGTAGAATCCTTACCACTTGACTTACCAACTTCGATTTGCTAAAGGAATGACTTAAATCGATTGCTTCCAAAATCCCAATGAGCCTAAGAGAATAATCAAATCCTAAAAATGGTTAGATCCTTGCAAAACAATGCCCATAGGTTCGGCTTTTGTCTACAAGAAATTGACATAGAAAAGAGAAAGAAAAGAAAGAAAAACGGCCATGAACACTTACCCTTTTCCAAAATCGATTGAAGAAAACCAAAGAGAATCTACCCTTGAATATTCAGCCAAAACAATGCAAAAAGGAAGTGGAAAGTTTCGGCAATATGGTTATGAAAGAAGAAAGGTATGTGAGTAGAAAAGAGAATAGAAATGAGAGAGAGAGGATTCGGTTTAATCAACAATGGAAGAAAGAAAAGAGAGTGTTTGGAGAAGAGAATGGTTCGTCCAAAAGAAAGAGAAGGAAAATGTGGTTGAGAAAATAAAATCAAAAGAAGAAAAGAGAGAGAGATGGAAGAAAAAGATTCGGCCAACACCTATTTTACCAAAGAAGAAAATGCACAAAAGTTCCAATGTTGTTTCGGTTTCAAAAGGACAAATGAAAGAAGAGAAATGGTATTTGGTTCAACAAAATGAAGGCTAAAACACAAGTAAAATTTGCACAAAAGTGCTTAGGTACTTTCGGCCAAAGGAGAAGTTTTTTTTGGAGAGAAAGAAAATAATACAAAAGATGCACAAAAAACAAAGGTTAACCAACTATCCCCCCAAACCTCCTATCAAAATTCGGCCACCCCCTAGCCATACATGCCGTCCACATACATGCACTAAAGGCTAGGAAAATTTTCCAAAACATCATCCTAAAGTCTAGCCTTATGTCTCCCCAACCTTCCTTAACCTTAAGAATCTTATCCCCAAATTCATGCTTTCCTTAAACCAAAATTCAACTTACCAAAAGATGAAAGTCCAACCTATCATTAACATAGATTGACCATCCATAAATGCTATGATGAAATAAAAATCCTCAAAATGCTTTCCTTGATACTCGAACCACTAACCTCAAGCACCCTTTCAAGAGCCTTAACCATCTTGCCACTTATTCTTCTTGTGCTTTAATTTAACACTTAAATTATCTTAAGTATCAAACTCACTTAATCCACTTCATTAAATAAACCATACTAAAAAAAATTATTCTAGCTTCCGAATAAAATCAAGCCTTCACAAGACTATGCTAACACACAAAAATTCATACCCACGCCAACACCAAAGATACTCAAATTTTAGGATGTTACAATTCTACCCCTTAAAATAATTTCGTCCTCGAAATTACTCGATCAAAAGAGTTGAGGATCTCTTCGCCTCATTGCATCCTCCGGTTCCCACGTAGCTTCTTCTACGCCATGGTTCCGCCATAAGACTTTCACTAAAGGAACTGACTTCCTACGCAAAACTTTCGCGTCTCGATCTAGAATCTGCACAGGTTCTTCTTCTATCGTCAAATCTGGACTCACTTCTATTTCCTCTACTGCCACGACATGCGATGGATCAGAACGATAGCGTCTAAGCATGGAGACATGAAACACATCGTGAATCTGACTCAGTTCTGCTGGCAACTCAAGTTGATAAGCTACTGGTCCCACTCGTCTCAACACCTTAAACGGTCCAATAAACCTTGGACTTAACTTACCTTTTCTCCCAAATCTTAACACTTTTTTCCATGGCGAGACCTTCAGAAAAACTTTGTCACCCACGGTAAACTCTATATCCCTCCGCTTGAGATTGGCATATGACTTCTGCCTATCCGAAGCTTCCTTCAGACGAGCCTGAATCAATTTCACCTTATCCTCAATTTCCGCAACCAACTCTGGTCCTAACATCTGACGCTCACCCAACTCTGTCCAACATGTAGGTGTGCGACACTTCCTACCATACAATGCCTCATATGGTGTCATCTTAATGCTTGCCTGATAACTATTGTTGTATGAGAACTCAGCTAACGGCAAAAACTCTTTCCAGCTGCCTTGAAAATCCAAAACACATCCTCTCAACATATCTTCTAAGATCTGAATAACTTTTCGATCGCCCGTCGATGTGGATGAAATGCGATCGAAATCCAACCGCGTACCCAAAGCCTGATGTAACACTCTCCAGAACCTCGACGTAAATCTGGGATCTTTGTCTAAGATGATTGACACTGGCACACCGTGCAACCTCACTATCTCAGCCACATACAACTTAGCTAACCTCTGGAGCGAGTAATCTACTCTTACCGGAATGAAATGAGCTGACTTGGTTAGACGATCTACAATCACCCAAACTGAATCCTTCTTACTAGGTGTAAGAGGTAATCCACTGACAAAGTCCATAGTGATTCTTTCCCACTTCCATGTGGAATCTTCACCTTTGAAGTAACCTGATGAGAATCGATGTTCGACTTTGACACATTGACACGTCAAACATTTACCCACAAACTCCATTACCTCCGCTTGCACTGGCCACCAAAACTGTTCTTTCAAATCCGATACATCTTGCTACCTCTGGGATGCATAGCATATGGGCTATTATATGCGTCCCGAAGAATCCTTTGCATCAACTCTACACCCTTCGGCATACAAGCTCTCCCTTGAAACACAGAACTCCATTACTGGACAAACTATAATTCTCTAAACCTCCGTTCTGAACTTGCAATCTCTGATCATTCAAACTATCATCCTCTAACTGTTTCTCCTTGATTTGACCTAACCAAGTCGGCTTGACTTGTAATTCAGCCAAAAGACTTCCATCATCATATAAGCTAAGACGAGCAAACATCGATCTTAAATCAGATACAACCTTATAGCTCAACGCATCTGCCACCACATTAGCCTTGTCGGGATGATACTCAATCGAACAGTCGTAGTCCTTCAACAACTCAATCCATCTATGCTGTCTCAAGTTCAAATCCTTTTGAGTCAGAAGATACTTAAGACTCTTGTGATCCGTGTAGACTATCGACTTTTCTCCGTACAAGTAGTGTCTCCAAATCTTCAAAGCAAAGACCACTACGGCTAATTCCAAGTCATGCGTTAGATAATTAACCTCATGTGGTCTCAACTGTCGAGATGCATAAGCCACTACTTTCCCTTCCTGCATCAACACACATCGCAAACCAGTATGTGATGCATCACAGTAAACCGTGAATTCCTTGCCTGCCTCAGGTTGAATCAAAACCAGAGCTTCAGTCAGAATCTTCTTCAACTTGTTGAAACTTTCTTGCTACTTCTCGGTCCACACAAATGGAACTCCTTTCCTCAACAACTTGGTCATCGGTGCGGCGATCAAAGAAAATCCCTCTACAAACCTTCGGTAATACCCTGCCAGACCTAGAAAACTCTGAATCTCAGCCACTGACTTAGGCGGCTTCCAACCCAACACTGCCTCGATCTTCCGAGGATCCACTCTAATCCCCTCGACTGATACAACGTGACTCAAGAAAGTCACCTCCCTAGGCCAGAACTCGCACTTACTAAATTTACCAAAAGTTACTTTTCCCTCAGAATATGCAACACTACTCGAAAATGCGCATCATGCTCCTCCTCTGACTTTGAGTATACCAAAATATCATCTATAAAAACCACAACAAACTGATCCAAAAACTGCTGGAATACCTGATTCATCATATCCATGAATGCTGCCGGCACGTTATTCAACCCAAATGGCATCACCAGAAACTCGTAGTGCCCATACCGAGTGCAAGATGTCGTCTTATGGATATCAGCCTCTTTCACCTTTAGCTAATGATATCCAGACCTTAAGTCAATCTTAGAGAAAATCGCAGCCCCTTTAAGCTGATCAAACAAGTCATCTATCCTCGACAATGGATACTTGTTTTTGATCGTCAACTTATTCAATTGGCGATAGTCTATACACATCCGCATCGAACCATCCTTCTTCTTGACAAAAAGTACCGGCGCTCCCCAAGGCGAAACACTTGGTTGAATGAAACCTCGATCCAACAACTCTTGAATCTAAGCTTTCAATTCCATCAATTCCTTCGGTGCCATCCTATACGGAGCTATAGACACTGGTGTCGTTTTGGGTAGCAGATCTATACCGAATTAGACTTCACGATCTGGAGGCAATCCCGAAAGTTCTTCAGGAAATACGTCAGCATAATCCTTTACAGTACGAACATTTCCCACAGGAGACTCCTTAGCTTCCAAAGCACACACATGAACCACAAACGCCTCACAGCCCTTCCTGACCATCTTCACATCTTTCAATATAGATACCACGTTAGATAGATAATCTCTTCTATTACCCATCATGACCACTTCTTCACCTTCCGCTGTCTTCAAAACCATGCGCTTAGCAATAATCAAACTTGCACGGTACTTAACCAACCAATCCATCCCAAGAATCGGATCGAACTCCTCAAGCTGCGGTTCCATCGGATCACCACTGAACACTACCCCTTGAAGTTCTAGGGTACATCTCTATATAGCTTATCTACTTCTGAGTGACCTAGAGGACTAAGTACGGTCATCTTCCTGAAGCGATTTGAATCTAGATTCATAGTCTTTACTATACTACTAGCAATATCTGAATCGTCGAACCCACATCTATCAAAGCGGTTTATGGAACACCAAATATTAAGAACATACCGGTTATGACATCCGGTGTGTCACTCTCTCTCGACGCCTCATTGATACACCAAACTAGGGTGTTTTGCCTCAATGTTACTTGCACCTCTCGTCCGATGCTCATGGCCTCGACCGAACCATTACCTCCTCTACCATTACCACGACCTCTGCGGTGATGGTCCCTCCTTCTGAATCGAGCACGACCTTGACCTTCGGTCGATTCTCGGCTTGCTTACGTGGGATATCCCTCACACGATGATCCAAATAACCACACTCAAATGACCTTTTCCTCCAGTCCAACATTCGCCCCAATAAAATTTCCCACATTGGTTACACCGTGCTGGTCCCTGATTAGTAGTAACAGACCTCCTAGACTGATTCAGCTCATTTTGCCTAGCCCTCTTCTGAACATTACCAGTTGACCCAGATGATCCATATCCTCTCTTATGCTTATTCCGATCGTAATTCTGCCTTCCAGATTCCTTTATTCTTTCGGCTATCTTAGCCTTTTCAACCAAAGTAGCAAACTCTCACTCGACGTGGAGCAATCAACAATCTCATTCGTCCTTCAAACCATCTTGAATCGGACACATCTCGTGTTCAAGCCACAATACCTCCAAAGATACTGGCTCAATCTTAAGAACTCGACCTCATACTACGTCACGGATTTACTCCTTGGACCAAACTCAGAATGCCTTACGTTAGCATCAACGTAACTAGACCCAATATATTTCTTTTGATATGCCGCCTTAAAGAAGTCCCAAGTGAGATCTTCCTCTGACACCATTTCGAACCGTGAGCCACCATCGAAATGACTCAAATCACGAAGAAGCGATACAATCCCTTTCACTTTTCCTCGACATTTAAATCCAGATCATCCATGATTCACTCCGTCACCTCTAACCAATATTCAGCCGAGCTGGGAGCTACACCAAACACCTCGAAATACCTTGGCTCGTTGGCTCAAGTCGCCAGTCTGATTTTTGAGCTCCCGCCTCCTCCTATTCTAGCTACCCTCTCAAGAACTCTCAAGATTGCTTGAAACAACTGCGTCGTCCCCCGTTTGATCCTAAAACTCAACTCAAACCGTTGGTGGTGGAACTGGTGGTACCTCATTCTCGGATCCTTGACCCGACCTCACTGCCTCAGACACAGCCATCCTACCTCGACCACGTCCACGCATAACACGACCTCGACCTCGAGTACTCATATCTAAAATCTCGACTTATCTGATTAAAAGTTTTATGCATTAGTCATTATTCCACTTTCTTTTAAAGCACAGTTTTATGAAAAAAAAATTTTAATAAGAGATTGTTTCGCGAGTACACCAAACCTATAGTTTTGGGTCTCTAAAGTAGTTCCTACTACTATTTAGTCATATCAACATCACTAAAATCATATCATCAAAATCAACAATTTTGATGTACTTACCAGGGCGGATTGATGCCGGAGACTCGGGGCCATGCCTTTCCAACCATAAAATTTTCAACAAAAACATTTTAAAACCATACTTCAAATCATTTTGGGCCTCGGGCCCACAGCTGAGCTTTTGAACTTAGCTCTGATACCAATTTGTAACACCCCAAACCCGGTCAATACGCCACGATCGAATCTGGTATGTCACTAAGGAAAATATTTTTGAAAGAATCAATTAATAATTAAATTTTGTGAAAACTCTTTGAAATTTTATAATTGTAGAAATTACATGTTTAATAAGTTAAAATCGAAGAATTACTTTGAAATTACATAATACTTTAAAACTTAGTTGATAAATCATAGATTAGATAACATTTATATCATTTTAAGAAAACACGATTTATTACTTTGAAAACCATTTGCATTTGAATGTAGAAACTTAATATTTAAAAATCATTTAAATTATCGAATGATTTATGTTACCCGATGGTAACGTTTTAAAAAACAACGCGCTTTTGTAGTTTAGAAAACTTGGTGCTCATTTTATTATAATAATCATGAAATTTATAAACCATATTTAAAATGTATTCAAAACATAAAAATAATCCATAACATAATTAAACAGGCCTCATTACAAATCCATAATATATGAAAACCAAATTAAAATATAATACCCAAATGGAAGTTCATATAAATCCAACTTTTATTGCATGGTCTCCTCGAGTTCATCCAGCTCATCATCCGCGATCTCACGAATCACCTGAAAGAATAAGGGAGAAGGTGAGTCACCAAGGCTCAGTGCATATTCCCACTCCCGGGTAAATACCACATACTTACACAAATTATAACAAAGCACATATATGTCTAATGCACCCAACCTAGCCATCCATAACTCCTTGTATACCCCGTGTGGTACCAAACCACTGGTGGTGCCAAACCACTGGTGACCGAAGTCACTGTATAAATGTGATACCAAATCACTGGTGGTGCCAAACCACTGGTGACCGAAGTCACGAATCATCAAGTTGTGGGGCCAACCCACGTGTGATACCAAATCACTGGCGACGATCCCATATCTCAAAAGTGGGGCCAACCCACGGTGGTATTAACCACAGGGACAAGACGCTATGAGGTGCCAAACCTCTTGTGTCCGAAGACACGAATGTGATACGAAATCACTGGAGATACCAAATCTCTGGTGCCCGAAGACACAAATGTGATACCAAATCACTGGTGACCGAAGTCACAATCTTCCCCCTATTCTCATATTGCCCATACCAATGCAATAGATAACCAAATCATGTTAATACACTTTAATATGAATCATATATCAAATACCATAAATCATAGATCATGATTTCAATACACATGTATTAACAACATATTGAAACGGACTTACCCGAATCATCATTCATACCATCATGGTATCATATCCAAATCTCATCGTTTTTCCCACTTTCATAATATGATTAGTTATAATACACATAAATATACATATATATATAAACCATTTATAAAGTGTGTAAGATGTACACACCTTTCTCCAAAGCAAAACTAATTTTTGAAGATCTGATCCACCGCACTAGATCCTTATCCTACAATTGGCCATATCACAATATTTTAATGAAAACCATTGGCCAACAACATATCTTAAATCCAATAACCTTAGGCTTCCTCAACCAACTTAAGAGTGTAGAATCCTTACCACTTGACTTACCAACTTCGATTTGCTAAAGGAATGACTTAAATCGATTACTTCCGAAATCCCAATGAGCCTAAGAGAATAATCAAATCCTAAAAATGGTTAGAACCTTGCAAAACAATGCCGTAGGTTCAGCTTTTGTCCACAAGAAATTGACATAGAAAAGAGAAAGAAAAGAAAGAAAACGGCCATGAACACTTACCCTTTTCCAAAATCGATTGAAGAAAACCAAAGAGAATCTACCCTTGAATATTCGCCAAAACAATGCAAAAGGAAGTGGAAAGTTTCGCAATATGGTTATGAAAGAAGAAAGGTATGTGAGTAGAAAAGAGAATAGAAATGAGAGAGAGAGGATTCGGTTTAATCAACAATGGAAGAAAGAAAAGAGAGTGTTTGGAGAAGAGAATGGTTCGGCCAAAAGAAAGAGAAGGAAAATGTGGTTGAGAAAAAAAAATCAAAAGAAGAAAAGAGAAAAAAAATCAAAAGAAGAAAAGAGAGAGAGATGGAAGAAAAAGATTCGGCCAACACCTATTTTACGAAAGAAGAAAATGCACAAAAGTTCCAATGTTGTTTCAGTTTCAAAAAGACAAATGAAAGAAGAGAAATGGTATTTGGTTCAACAAAATGAAGGCTAAAACACAAGTAAAATTTTCACAAAAGTGCTTAGGTACTTTCGGCCAAAGGAGAAGTTTTTTTTGAAGAGAAAGAAAACAATACAAAAGATGCACAAAAAGCAAAGGTTGACCAACTATCCCCCCCAAACCTCCTATCAAAATTTGGCCACCCCCCTAGCCATACATGCCGTCCACATACATGCACTAAAGGCTAGGAAAATTTTCCAAAACATCATCCTAAAGTCTAGCCTTATGTCTCCCTAACCTTCCTTAACCTTAAGAATCTTATCCCCAAATTCATGCTTTCCTTAAACCAAAATTCAACTTACCAAAAGATGAAAGTCCAACCTATCATAAACATAGATTGACCGTCCATAAATGCTATGATGAAATAAAAATCCTCAAAATGCTTTCCTTGATACTCAAACCACTAACCTCAAGCACCCTTTCAAGAGCCTTAACCATCTTGCCACTTATTCTTCTTGTGCTTTAATTTAACACTTAAATTATCTTAAGTATCAAACTCACTTAATCCACTTCATTAAATAAACCATACTAAAAAAAAAATTATTCTAGCTTCCTAAATAAAATCAAGCCTTCACAAGACTATGTTAACACACAAAAATTTATACCCACGCCAACACCAAAGATACTCAAATTTTAGGATGTTACAGTCTCGTTCTGTGAAGCGTGTCAAGGCACGTCCAAACTTTTCGGCTTGCGATCATTGTAGAAGGCATCATCCGGGGGAATGCTGGAGGAGGTTGGGAGCATGCTTGAGATACTGGTCTAAGGAGCATAAGGCTCGGGATTGTTACATCACCATCAAGTCAAGTATGTTTTGGTTGGATGTGAAGATTGAATGTAGAAAATCCTAAGCATAAATGGTAGACAACTGTTTCCTTTTATGGTTAGATGTTTGGTTGTGTGAAAGGGGATTCAAGATTTTGTTAAAAGTACATTGTTGTTTTTAAGATCAGAGTGCGCAGCGAAAGCTTAATGATGTGATTTGAGCGATGCGTTTAGTAGATGGTCAAAAATTTTGAGGACGAAATTTCTTTAAGGAGGGTATAATTGTAACATCCCGAAATTGGGCCTAGTAGGATTGGGCCGAATGGGCCTTGGGCATAGTAATGTTTAAAATTCTGAGAACAAGAGAATGGCATTATTGCAAATTGGACTTATTGGTTAAGTGAATTTGGAAGGTTACGAGGTTTCTATGAAGTCTTGGGTGTAATTGGGTCTTAGGAAAAATTTGGTATTTTAGCACTTTAAGGAGATGGAGTAAATGACCTTAAAGCATATGGAAATAATTGATTAAATAGCTAGCATAAAAGAGCTATTAGTAGAGAGGATATGGCGCCACTTGTAGCACCTCGAGGGAAGGAGTTCGAATCACTTTGTTTGCAATTTGACTTTTATTTTTGCTTCCCTTCCTTATGTGTCGGTCAAGGAATAAATGTAACACCATAAACCCGGCCCAAACATTACAACCGGATCTGGTATGTCACTAGAAAAATTCTGTAAAGCATGTCGTAATTTCAAAAAATATTTTTCTTATGTTTAGTCTTTTTTGTAACACCCCAAACCTGGCCCAAACAATACAACCGGATCTGGTATGTCACTAGAAAAATTCTGTAAAGCATGTCGTAATTTCAGAAAATATTTTTCTTATGTTTAATCTTTTATTCGGGAAAAATGAATAGTTGACAGTTTATATAAAATATGCCTTTATGAATTAAAAGCTCAAGTTTAAATTCAGGTCTTAGTTTGATTAACATGAACAATTTTAAATAACTAAAAGTAATAAAAGCCCATAATAAAACAAAATATAAAACTAGTGGCCCATGGCCTTATTACAAAAATGTTCAAAACCCACTGATTTAAATATTAAAATAACTAAACAATGAGAAATCCTTTGTTGAATCCCGGGACTCTCTCGCATGGCCACCTCGCGCCTCTCCAGCCTGGTCCGATGTACTAGGTGCTACCTGAAATATTAATTAATTGGTCGAGTCGCGAGACTCAGTGTGCAACCCTCATGCACCATTAGTGTAACGACCTGAATTTGGGCCTAGAATAAATGGGTTTCGTGTGTCGAGAGATTGGATTTTGCGTTCGGAAAAAAATTATGATTGCATGTTTAGTTTAATTTCTAGGTGATTTAGGAAGGGTTGGTGGTGTTGGAAAAGTCCTGGGCTCGATCTAAGGCTTTAGCCAAAAAAAAAAATTATTTTTACCCTTAAGTGAGGTTGGTGTTAGTAAGAAGGCTTTTAAAATATTTTTGGGTTAAAAGATAGCGTAAGGAAGTTGGTGAGTTGGTGGCTTGGAATGTTTTGAATAAGCTGGTGGTCAAAGGTTCAAGTCTTGGACATGTCAAAAAAAAAAAAAAGAAATTTGTTGTGCATGAGTTAGTATGAAGGCTAGAGCTTAGGCCTTATAATTAGTTGGGGCTTGATTTCCAACAAAATGAAACGCCTAGCACAATGGTAAAGGCGTTAGGAGTAGGAGGGGGAGCAGGGTTCTAGTCGCGGCGTGCGCTAAATGTTGGGTTTTTTTTAGGTAAACCTGGAGCATGGCAGAAAGGGTTATAATTATTTAGGGAGGAAATACGACTCAAATAAAATAAGCGGAGCAGTGGCAAGGGCGGTGTATCATAGTGAAGAGGTTGGAGGTTCGAAGCTGGGTTTTGGCGAATTTCTTTTAGTTTTCTTTGGATAACTCAGTCGCTGGAAAATAGGCCTTAAAAGAAGTTGAGAATGAAAAATATCACAAGAAGAGTTGTGGTGCAGTGGCTGGTAGTGTGTGGTGGTTCCTACAGGTCTCGGGTTCGAGTTTCCTTGTGCACAATAACTTGCTATTTTGCTGCTGGCATGGGAAAGGTGTTTGGAGTGGACCAAAACAAAGAAAGGATGGTCATTGTTAGGGAAAGCAATTTGAATGCAATTCAAATTGAATTTTTGGCTAAATAAATGGATTTTTGGGATGAGGATGAGGATAAATTTTGGAGATAATAAAGGAATTTAATTGGTGATAAGTTTGAGTCGATTAGGGAAGTGTAGGTTTATTTATTTATTTATTTATTTGTTTTAGTATATATATTGGTGCTGAATTAAATTCCTAGAGTAATGCCAAATTCTCATTATTTTCCTAAAGCATAGCTTTTTGATTTTCTTTCACTTCTTCTTTTCTCCTAATTTCGGCAACTAAGGTTTCTTTTTCTCCTTTTCTGCCTAAATTGAAAACTCCTAACTCTACTTTCCTCTCCACTTTCATACCATAGCCGATTGATCATGAAAAGCCGAAACGTCTAAACCTCTCTATTTTTCTTTTCAGCTTTCTCATCCATTTTTTCCTAATCATTGTCGAATACTATCCACTATTAGGGTATACCGAAATCTCTTAAGTATCATTCGAATCTGCTGTGATAAGGTAAGAGTGTTCTCTTTTTCCTTTATTATTTTTCGATTTTTAGAGACCATAGCCGAATAGCTAGTTGGTTGATAGGCCATCTTTAGTTTGACGTTTCTACGAATCTCATGTTCTTTTGGGCGACACTCCGAGAAATAGGAGTAGATCGAATCATCTAGATTTCAAAAGCCGAAAATCGTTAATCTCTAAGTATCCTATCTATTTCGTGATTTCAAGGTAAGGGGTTTTCTTTAGATTCCTGTTAGATTCACTATCATCTTTGAGATCTTAAATCATATGATATGGTTTAACAACCCTATTTCGTTATAGTAGTTCTGACAAGGACTTTTGATGGAATCAAATTGGATCAGGAAAAGGAGAGGATTGGGTCCGTAAACGCAATCCCTAAGTTTAAGAAATGAGTAGTGTCCGCTGTTCGAGATTGGCCGCCGGGTTGTGGATCGGCTTCTGAATAGCATCTTAGGCAGATAACAGTCGTATCGACTTTTGATAGTGTCGACATTGAGGGTGTCGTCATAATCATAATCAGGTGTGTAGATCCTTAACACATGAGTATTGTTGTAATATATGTGTATGATATGGGCTTAAAGCCAGAAAGAGAGGCTGTATGAATAGTCGTAATACCCAAAAAAGGTAGGCAAGGGATGCTAGGTACGTAATCATAGAAACTTCTCTATGAGTATCGATGTATGTGAAAGTCTGAGATCTGTTTAAATGGCTTGATGTTTTGATTCTTGCATGTGTGTATGCATGGGATGGGGTTGATTAATTGATTTATGGAAGGGGAGCAGGTCGCGAGGCGATCAGTGGCTTTGCCACATATGTCACATAGTGATCGATCTTAATGACAGACAGCATAGCTGTCAAAATACTATAATGTATTTTTTGAGGTTCGCATAAGCGATCGGTGGCTTCGCCACATAGGTCACATAGTGACCGATATGGTGTGTAGCGGATGGTGGGTTGATTGTAGAAATCCCCACGGTGTGATGGTTGGTACGAGGGTGTGTAGAGGATGGACTCTTAGGTTTGGGATGGGTCATGTTGCATGAAATACTTTGTTACCATTGTGTATGGGCCAAGGCCCATAATGTGTTTGTGGGCCTAAGGCTTTTATGTGATTTCGAGATTTGCATACTGAGCCTTTGTGACTCACCCTTTATTTTTCCCACTTTTCAGATGAGCAGTAGTTCGTGGACAAAGGAGCCGAGGAGGACTCGAGGGGCCATTAAGACTATTATTTACATAGATTATTTTTGGTTTTGTTTTCATTTAAGTTTTAATTTTTGGGAATATTTCTGTAATAAGGCCTCCATAACTTAGGTGCCGATTTATTATTTTTTATGGGCTTTTCAAACTCAACCGACGCAAATGATAAGTTCTTCAAACTTTTCACAAATATCATGATTAATGAAATAAAAATTGAGACTTTTCAAAACCCATCGAAGCAAAGTTTTTAAGATTTAACCGTAGCATACCCGATCTAGTAATGACATATGGGTCGGGTTTAGGGTGTTACATTTTTGGTGTCAGAGCCAGGTTCAAAACTCGGGCTGTGAAATTGGTCCAGTAGTGGTTTGTAAAATGATGATATAAGTTTGAGAAAAATGCAGTTGAGATATGGCCTTCGAGTCTACCGGCATCCGATCCATGCAGGTAAGTATTCTAACTCTTGATGTGGTTTGTATTGTTGGGCCTTATAGGGACGTAGGCTAGTATGTTAAAATTGATGGATTTTAGGTTTAGTACAAGCAATTCTTCAAATTCCATAAGACTTAAGTTCTAATTAAACATGTTTGCGGACAAGTCACAAGGTTAGGGTGTGGTAACAGGCATACGCTTGTCTAAGATTGGATCCAGGAAGAGCTTGGTATTTAAGCAGTCCTAGTGACTCACCTCCTCTTTTCTGGTATCCTACCTGGTGCGTAGTGGTTGTTCACTCTAACCGAGAGGGCTTGTTGACGAGCCAAAACTGATAACTAAAACCCGAAAGGGATCAGCCACCTTATCTTTGTAAAATTATCCCTAGTTTTGTAAAATTTCTAAAATTCCCTTGATTCGTGAAAATTTCCCAAAATTCCATTGATTTGTAAAATTACTGAAATACCTTCGATTGACAAAATTACCAAAATAACCCCAAATTGCAAATTACCAAAATACCCTTATTTTGTAAAATCACCAAGATACCTTATTTTGGAAAATTACTAAAAAACGCCTGTAGGATAAAATTACGAAAATACCCCTGGGTAGTGAAATGACGAAAATACCCCTAGGTGATGAAAGTAAGTTCATGGATGTTTACTTGTTTTTTTGATGCATGTATGTGGTGCTCTGTTTGATGTTGAATGGATGTGAACTCTAGAGCTCGGAAATATAGAACTGAGAACTGAACTGTGTAGATAGAATTTGAATTCGAAAGAACTACAGTTAAAACTACTTCTCATAAGATTGTCCATTATTAATCAGTGGAAGAAAGAATTATTAATTCATAAAATTTTTAATCAGATAAATCTCGAACAGTAGAATGAGCACTAGAGGACGTGGTGTGCGTGGCTGAGGTAGAAGCAGGATTACTGTGTCAGAACCCGTAGGGTCTGGACACGAGTCAGGGAATGAGGTACCAGTGCCACCAGCTGTGGAGGCAAAATTTCAAGATCAGATGGCCGGAGATGATGCTGTATCTCAGGCAATATTAAGGGTTTTAGAGAGAGTTGCTGGAGCAGGCATGGGCACAAGAGCTCGAAAGTCTATGCCGGAGCGACTTAGAGCCAATGGGGCAGAGGTGTTTAAGGGAATTTCTGGTGTAGCTCCTAGCACAGCAGAGTATTGGTTGGAAGCAATGGAGCGTATAATGGATGATCTTGACTTTACGGAAGAGGAGAAGCTAAAGGGAGTGGTGTCTCTTCTTCGAGATGAAGCGTATCAATGGTGGCTTACGGTTAAGGAGGGTACCGTAGTTGACCATATCACCTGGGATTACTTCAGAAAGGCGTTCCAAAGTAAGTACATTGGGACGAGCTATGTGGATGCGCAGGGCAAAGCATTCCTGAATCTGGTTCAGAGACGTAGGTCGGTAGAGGCGTATGAAGCAGAATTCTTACGCCTTAGTCATTATGCTCAAAGGGATAATGGCCACAGAACATGAGCGATGTGTTCGTTTTGAGGATGTCCTGAAGGATGATTTGCATGTATTGATAGCTCCACAGCGGGAGAGGGAATTTACTGTGCTTGTGGAGAAAGCTAAGATAGCTGAGGAGGTGAGATAGACGGAAAAACTAAACTAGGATAGAGATAGGGATAGGAATAAGAGGAATGTTGGATCGTCGGGGGTCAACGGGCCGTTTTCAGAAAAGACCTAAGATGGATGGGCCGGGTCAAGATGTGAGATCTGGAGGTAATGGTTAACCTCAGAGGTGTGCTCGGTGTAATAAATTTCATTCGGGCGAATGTTGGGTAGGTGAAAGGAAATGTTTTAGGTGTGGGTCCACGGATCATTAGGTTAGGGAATGTCCACAGGATCGGGCTGGCGTAGAGCTGGTAGGACACACTAACGCTCAGCCTAGTAGAGGAGGTCCACAACCGTAGAGAGGTCACAGTCCAGCCAGAGGGGGTGATGGTTATGGTCGGGGCCGTGGAACACAAGGCGGAGGTGCAAGGAACACTGATGTGAGGTAGCCAGCTTTGGTCTATGCAGCACATCGCCAAGGGGACGAAGACGCTCCAGATGCTAATAATGGTGCGTACCCTACTGTAGTGTATTGAGTGTTTATTTTTAGAATTGAAGTGCACAGCGAAAGCGTAATGGTGAGACTTGGGTAGTACAGTTGATAGTTAGTTGAAAATTTTGAGGACGGAATTTCTTTAAGGAGGGTAGAATTGTAGCGACCTGAATTTGGGCCTAGAATAAATGGGTTTCGTGTGTCGAGAGATTGGATTTTGCGTTCAGAAAAAAATTATGATTGCATGTTTAGTTTAATTTCTAGGTGATTTAGGAAGGGTTGGTGGTGTTGGAAAAGTCCTGGGCTCAATCTAAGGCTTTAACAAAAAAAAAATGTTTTTACCCTTAAGTGAGGTTGGTGTTAGTAAGAAGGCTTTTAAAATATTTTTGGGTTAAAAGATAGCATAAGGAAGTTGGTGAGTTGGTGGCTTGGAATGTTTTGAATAAGCTGGTGGTCAAAGGTTCAAGTCTTGGACTTGTCAAAAAAAAAAAATTATTGCGCATGAGTTAGTATGAAGGCTAGAGCTTAGGCCTTATAATTAGTTGGGGCTGATTTCCAACAAAGCGAAATGCCTGGCACAATGGTAAAGGCGTTAGGAGCAGGAGGGGGAGCAGGGTTCTAGTCGCTGCGTGTGCTAATTGTTGGGTTTTTTTTTAGGTAAACCTGGAGCGTGGCAGAAAGGGTTATAATTATTTTGGGAGGAAATACGACTCAAATAAAATAAGCGGAGCAATGGCAAGGGCGGTGTATCATAGTGAAGAGGTTGGAGGTTCGAAGCTGGGTTTTGGCGAATTTATTTTAGTTTTCTTTGGATAACTCAGTCGTTGGAAAATAGGCCTTAAAAGAAGTTAAGAATGAAAAATATCACAAGAAGAGTTGTGGTGCAGTGGCTGGTAGCGTGTGGTGGTTCCTGCAGGTCTCGGGTTCGAGTTTCCTTGTGCACAATAACTTGCTATTTTGCTGCTAGCATGGGAAAGGTGTTTGGAGTGGACCAAAACAGCAAAGGATGGCTGCTGTTCGGGGAAAGCAATTTGAATGTAATTCAAATTAAATTTTTGGGTAAATAAATGGATTTTTGGGTTGAGGATGAGGATAAATTTTGGAGATAATAAAGGAATTTAATTGGTGATATGTTTGAGCCGATTAGGGAAGTGTAGGTTTATTTTATTTATTTATTTATTTGTTTTAGTATATATATGGGTGCTGAATTAAATTCCTAGAGTAATGCCGGATTCTCATTATTTTCCTAAAGCATAGATTTTTTATTTTCTTTCACTTCTTCTTTCTCTCCTAATTTCGGCAACTAAGGTTTCTTTTTCTCCTTTTCTGCATAAACCAAAAACTCCTAACTCTACTTTCCTCTCCCAATTGATCTTGAAAAGTCGAAACGTCTAAACCTCTCTATTTTTCTTTTCAGCTTTCTCATCCAATTTTTCCTAATCATTGCCGAATCCTATCCACCATTAGGCTAATACCGAAATCTCTTAAGTATCATTCGGATCTGCTGTGATAAGGTAAGAGTGTTCTCTTTTTCCTTTATTGTTTTTCAGTTTTTGGAGACCATAGCCGAATGGCTAGTTGGTTGATAGGCCATCTTTAGTTTGATGTTTCCACTAATCTCATGCTCTTTTGGTCGACACTTCGGGAAATAGGAGTAGATCGAATCATCTAGATTTCAAAATCCAAAAATCGTTAATCTCTAAGTATCCTATCTATTTCGGGATTTCAAGTTAAGGGGTTTTCTTTAGATTCCTATTAGATTCACTATCATCTTTGAGATCTTAAATCATGTGATATGGTTTAACAACCCTATTTCGTTATAATAGTTCTGACAAGGACTTTTGATGGAATCAAATATGGATCAGGAAAAGGAGAGGATTGGCCGTCGAGTTGTAGATCGGCTTCTGAATAGCATCTTAGGAAGATAGCAGTCATATTGGCTTCTGATAGTGTCAACATTGAGGGTGTCGTCATAACTGTAATCAGGTGTGTAGATCCTTAACACATAAGTATTGTTGTAATATATGTGTATGATATAAGCTAAAAGCCGGAAAGAGAGGCTGTATGAACAGTCGTAATACCCAAAAAGGGTAGGCAAGGGATGCCAGGTACGTAATCATAGAAACTTCTCTATAAGTATCGATGTATGTGAAAGTCTGAGATCTGTTTAAATAGCTTGATGTTTTGATTCTTGCATTTGTGTATGCATGGGATGGGGTTGATTAATTGATTTATGGAAGGGGAGCAGGTTGCGAGGCGATCAGTGGCTTTGCCACATATGTCACATAGTGATCGATCTTAATGACAGACAGCATAGCTGTCGAAATACTATAATGTATTTTCTGTGGTTCGCATAAGCGATCGGTGGCTTTGCCACATATGTCACATAGTAATCGATATGGTGTGTAACAGATGGAGGGTTGATTGTAGAAATCCCCACGGTGTGATGGTTGGTATAGGGGTTTGTAGAGGATGGACTCTTAGGTTTGGGATGGGTCATGTTGCATGAGATACTTTGTTACCATTGTGTATGGGCCAAGGCCCATAATGTGTTTGTGGGCCCAAGGCTTTTATGTGATTTCGAGATTTGCATACTGAGCCTTTGTGACTCACCCTTTATTTTTCCCACTTTTCAGATGAGCAGTAGTTCGTGGACAAGGGAGCCGAGGAGGACTCGAGGGGCCATTATGAATATTATCTACATAGATTATTTTTGGTTTTGTTTTCATTTAGGTTTTAATTTTTTGGGAATATTTCTATAATAAGGCCTCCATAACTTAGGTGCCGATTTATTATTTTTTTATGGGCTCTTCAAACTCAACCGATGCAAATGATAAGTTCTTCAAACTTTTCACAAATATCACGATTAATGAAATAAAAATCGAGACTTTTCAAAAACCCATCAAAGCAAAGTTTTTAAGATTTAACCTGTAGCATACCAGATCTGGTACGTATGGGTCGGGTTTAGGGTGTTACAATTAGATTTGGGCCTTAGCCCCATAGGTCAGAATAATCAAATTAATATACATACAAAAATTATGCAAGCCCAACCCAAAGGCTATGTTTCCATCTGCTACACGCCACCCGTACCAGCCATTCACACCATTGGGGATTTCTACAATCAACCCACACCGCTACACGCGTTGATGGTAGTCGTGCTGCTCATCATCTGATCATGGCCATAGCCACTACAACAGGTCACGGCAAAAGCCGCTACAACAGATCACGGCAAAAGCCGCTACAACAGATAACGGCAAAAGCTGCTACAACATATAACTTCCTCCTTTAATCAATCCCAACCCATGCAATCACAGAAAAATCAATATACCTATATCATATAATCAGAACGTTCACTGACCTGGAGATTTGCTTTTACCCTCTTTGGGCTTCCATCATTATGCCGGTATTTCGACATTTATCAAAACATATAAAACTTATAAACATGTATTTAACAAGCAGATCTAGATGGTGAGGAAGTGTTACACACCTGATATCGTGAAATCTCCTATTCCTAATCGATATCCTTATTCCTACAACTTTGCTCAAAAAGCTAGAAAGATGTAAAAATAGGGCCTCCCCTATATTCGGCCATGGTTAGTGTTCTACCCGATTTCATCTATTTAAAAATTAACCAATCTCCTTACCTTGAAATCCCGAAAGTAACACGACTTGAGTGTTACTGATCCTTGACTTAGAGATCTAAGCGTTAGACTCCTATTCAAAACCCAAAAATACCGAAAATAAGAGAAAATGATAGATTAGTCACTAAATAGCCATTCGGTTAGAGACTATGAAAAGTCAGAAAAGATTTGAATCCCACGAATCAATACTTACCTATAGTTCCTTTCAGATTTTGGCACAACCATACACTACAGAGAGGATTTGGCTCTTAGAGATGAAGACTCGGCTACGAAAGGAAATAGAGTTGTAGTTTCGGCTTTTCAAAGAACTAAAAATTGAAGAGATGGCCAAGAGAGATTCGACCAATGAATATTAGGGAAAAGAAAAGGTGAATGGCAAGGTTTCGACAACTAATAAGGCTTTAGGGGTTTCGGTTTCTGACAGAAAAGAAAAAGAAAAGAAAAGATTCGAAAGAGAAGAACTAGAGGCTATTCTCAGAGAAAAATAAATGGAAATTCGGCACATACACCTTAAACCAAAATCGAATGCCCTTTCTTTTAAAATTCTTCAAAGTTTTGGCTAGCATTAAACACTTAAAGATGGCTCCTATCTTTGATCTATTATCTCCTCAAAAATAGCCTTTATCTGCTTATTATCCACATAGTAAAATCTCTTAAATTTAGCCTTGTACCGTCCCACCTAACTCCCCTGACTGCCAAATTTTTGACCCAATTTCTTGGGCTCCATGTGGCCAAATTTGGGCCTCTTCCCTTGCCTATTAACGCCAAACATAGCCCTTCACAATTGTGCCCCTAGCTGTTGAGCCACAAGCCTAGTATATCAATTAAATCACCCAAAACACTATTTTAAACCCTAGAGTGTCTAAAACAAATATTTAATTAAGGCCTCAGCCCAAACCTCAAATTCTCAATTTAACATATTAAACGAACATCACATAAAAAAATGAACAGGCTCCGTAAATTTAGGGTGTTACAATTAATATAGCAAAGGTGGACTTCATTATTTTGGTAAGGTGGCTAAAAGAATAAGGCAAGGTTGAAGTTGGGGAAAGGAATCATGAGAAATAGGTAAGTAAGGGGGACGAGGGGCTTATTTTGAGGATGGTGTTCTAGAAAGTTTGGGTAGCCAAACTCTTATCCTAGGGCAAATGAATGTGGACGGCTTGGGGCTAGGATGATAGCCAATTTGGTGCTTGATGTTTTGGTAAAAACAAAAGTGATAGCTTTGGGCAAAATATCAATACAACAATTGTTTCTTTTTCTCTCAAAACTCCCTCTCCTAACCGATTATGATCATTGGTAATTGGTAAATTTTGGTTATTTTGGCCTATTCTTCATTGACAATTTGGTATCATTTTCTTTTCTTCCCAAACTTCTTTGTCCTCTTTTTGCCGAATCCATGCAACCTTGAAGAGACTTATTCCATTTCTTTTCTTTGCCCAATGCATACAACTTGGAGACCATTTCTTTGTTCATTCATCATCCTTAAAAACTGAAACTAATCCATCATCTTTCTTCTTTTTTTCTTTATGTAAAAATCCTTCAAGCATCACTTTCACTCTAATATTTTCATCATAGTCGAATCTTCCATCTTTCATTGATCTTCTTTCCATTCGAGTTGTCATTCATCTCTTGAACAATCGGTAAGAACCCTTTCAATTCTTTTTATTTTCTTCTCTCTTTTGCCGAATCTATATTATGGCTTAGGAGGGTCATTTCGACTGGAATCATCATCTATTCTCTTTTAAAAAAATCCCTTTCTTTTTCGTAGTGCTTTAAGTGGGAGACTGTGTATTGTTCTAGCCGAAGTAAAACGGTGGTAATTAGATCCAATATCGATAAGGTAAGGGGGTCATTTTTGAATTTTTCGTTACATATCTATTTGGCTATGTTGCAAATCAGATTGAAGTTTTGACTAATCAACTATATGTTTTAAGGACAAATCACTCGATATCTTTCTACCTTTGGATATAGTGGTAAGTGATTCTGTAATACCCTGGATTTAGGGGTTATGCGGTTAGTGCATAATCCATGTAAGAGAAGGCTTAGTATGTAGTTGAGTGTGTTTTAGGGGTTTTGAGAACCTAAGGACATGGAAAAATGCCTTAGAAAATTTTTTGAATTTAAGTCTAAAGAGGGGAAGCATGGTAAAGAAGGCTTAAGGAAATTTATTTGGAGTTTGGGATATAAGAATAGCCTTGGTAAAGTGGCTGCAAGGCGCCACTTAGGGCCTTGGTATGTCACGCCTTGGTTCGAGTTGCAGAGGAAGCGAATGGGAGTTTATTTTTGCGTCAAGTAGGAGCTTGGTTAGGGAGGTTTTAAAATGAATTCGGAGTGAAGCATGTCACAAAAAGCGCCTTGGTAGAGTGGCTTGGGACGCTACCTTAGGGGCTTGGAGTGTTGCGTCAAAGGGGGCTCAAGTTCGAATCACGTTGGTGGCATAGGAGTGAGTTTTTTATTTTTGCTCTTTGCGTCAAGAAGGGAAGCTGGGCTAAGGAGGCTTTAAAAGAAATTATGGGGAGTTGATGACACAAAGGAACCAACAGCAAGGTGGCTTGGGGCCTCTGCGTCAAAGGGGCTTCAAGAGGGAAGAGGTTCGAACCTTGCTGGCTGCAAGGAGTGTGCTTTTATTTTTGGGCTTTTGGCGTCAAGGGAAGGGAGAAGAGATGGATAGCTTTGGGACTTTGGAAGGTGAGGATAAGCTTAATTATTCTTTTAATTTTAGGCTAAGAAGAGTAAGATAATTATGGTTTTATTTTATTTTATTTGATAAGGTGATAAGAGAAAATCAAGGACATGATAAGGGGAAAGCTAGTGGCCGAATATAGGACTTTAGGGGCTGGAATTTTGGCTTTGAAGTGTATCAAGGAGTGCCGAATTATTTTATGAGCATTCATCTTTTTCTTTCTCTTTTGTTGTTTGCCGTAATTCCTTTAACCTTTTTCTCCTCTTATTCTTTTTCTTCCTACTTTGTTTCTCAATCTTTTCTTATATGGCCGAATACCCCATTTGCAACTAGAGTCATTGCCGAATGCTTCTATGTACTCCCATTCTTCTTTTCTTCTACCTATATTTATTTCTTTTATTGTTAGAAGAAATATTTCACCTACATGTGAGGGCCATAGCCGAAACTTTGACCACCTGATCTAGATTTGTTTGGCTGAATCCTTTAAGCACTCAACTCTCCCCCACTCTTGCATTTTGCTTCCTCAACAGCAAGTGCCAAAACACCATTGTTATCCTTAAAGCCAAATCGTTAAGGAGGGTAGTGCTATCGACTTCTTTCTAGCAACCTCTTCTAGTAGGCGTTAGTGGTAAGTATTTTCCCTCTAGCATTCGGCTTTGGGTTCTTTCTCTTTTAGTATGCCGAAAGCAATGGTAAGCCTTGGTATTTGGGTTGGCCGAACCTTAGTAGGGCCTCGATTTCATGTCTCGTCTTGTGTAGGCAAGGGAAAATAGTGTTAAGGGAGTAAGGAGATCTTCTGGGTTTTGAAGTCATTAAGATAAGTAGTATCTGCTAATCGGCCAAGGGTTAGTTTCTATGGATTTATGTGGTAGGCCGATTCTAACATTTGTTAAATAGGGATTTTGACAGTTTCAAGAGCAAGGAGTGGCTTCTCGGGATTTGGATAAGTTAGGTAAGTGATTGCAAATATTCGGCCAGAGGCCATTTTATGGGTTTAAGAACTGACCGATTGTGATTATGGCTTTTAGAGGCAAATCGACAGGAATAAAGAGTTTCAGGATTCTAGATTGCGTTAGATCCAAATAGATCGGGATTTCGCTAAACAGTTAGGTGCGTAGTTATCGCACTATTCTTCTGTTAGTTGTTTGTTGTTATGTATGTATGTTTATGATGTCTATGTTAGCCGAAAATAATGGCTAAGATGGTGGATACCCGTAGTGGGTAATCAATTAATCAAGTCAGTGCTCTATTTTGCCTATGATATATGTGTGATATTTGTGGTGAGCATGTGATGAATACTTACTCTAAATGTTAATCTGACATGATACACATATATGCATGGGACTTGGGATGTGAAAATCGAAGGAAAGGGTGTACATATTTATGTACGTGGTCTAATGTTAGCCTTGTGCTATATTAGCGCTTGATGTTAGCTATGTGTTTCTTCAAGGGAGGTGTTGGCTAGGTTCCCATCTCGGCGGTTGATAGCTGTGTGCATCACCGTGGATTGATTGATATGTGGGATCACTTATGTGATCGGTGGCCTAGCCACGGCCTTGAGCATCAGGTCTGCCAGGGTAAGATATATGGGATCACTTGGTTGATCATTGGATTAGCCACGGCCTTGGACAGCGGGTTTGCCGAGGTAGGTGTAATGGATGGACACTAGGTTGGGTTGGGCTTCATAATTTCATAATTTATATGGACTGTGTGGATATGGGCCATGCCCATATGGGGAAACATGTGAAATAACTATGCACTGAGTCTGTTTGACTCACCCAAATTTTATTAACATCGCAGTGATGCATAAAGCTTGGACCGGGTTGGAGTGGATACGAGGTGGCCCATGCAGAAGAAGTTTTACATGTTTTAAGTTATTTTATAATTCAGTACTTGGAATATTTAATTATTGTAATAAGGCCACTATAAGTGTTTAATTTTATTATTATGTTTTAAGGTGGATTGATGATTAAGTTAATATTCGGGAATGTTTCTTTTAAAGAGTAAATTTATACTTAGATAAATTATTTTAAAGTTTTAAATCTAATAACTTAATTTTATTTTGGAATTTTACATACCCAATATTTTATTAAAGGCATACAAAATTTTATGTTTTACCGTAAGTCAAAATATTTTTCAAACGTTTTCTGCAGTGGCATTTCAAATTCGGTCGTAGTGAATGGGCCGGGTTTGGGGTGTTACAGTTTAGTATCAGAGGCCAGTTCAAATCTCGGCTTTGAGGGATTTGGGCCCAAAAACATTTTTCTAAAATGGGCTTTTCAAAAATATGGATTTTTCGTAAAATTTTTCAGGTATTCTGGCATGGCACCTGTATCTCTGACTCGAAGTCCACCAGGTAAGTATTTCTAATTGTTGAAGAGATTTGTATTTGTGAACGTTATGGGAATAATTGGGCTCGTAGACTAGAAGATTAGGGCTATTGAACCCTAGGGCTAGTACACTCAAACACATGCATAAGACTTAAAAACAACTAAACAAACCTGTGACTAAGTCACTGATCTAGGGTGTGGCAACCATTGTACGCATGTCTAGGAGTGGATTCAGTAAGAGCTTGGTATTTAAGCAGTCCTAGCGACTCACCTCCTCTTTACTCGAATCCTACCTGGTGCGTAGCTACGGTTCACCCTAACCAAGAGGACCTATTCACGGGCTAAACTCGATAACTAAAACCCGAAAGGGACTAGCCATACTGTTTCATAATGATCTTAGTTTTAAATTTACCAAATTACCCCTCTGATTTATAAAATCCTTTTAGACTTGAAAATTTTCCGAAATACACCCGATTTACAAAATTACTAAAATACCCCCAAGTTGTAAAATTACGAAAATGCCCTTGGATTCTAAAATTTCCATATTACCCTTAGTTTTAATAAAATTTATCTATTTTGCAAAAGTGTCCAAAAACTCTATTTTGCGAAAATTCAAGGTACTTTGATTTGAAAATTACTAAAATGCCCCTGACTTCCAAAATTACCGGAATAACCCCTATTTCCAAAATTTCTGCAATACCCTTGATTCGAAGAATATTTTCCAAAATACCCTCGAGACTTTGAGATTTCAAAATGCCTTGATTTGTAAAGATTATTTTCAAGTTGACCCCGATTAATTATGAAAATACCCCTGTAGGGAAAATGACGAAATTACCCCTGGATCGGGAATGGTCAGAAATGCCCATAATGATGTGTTGAATGTTGTGGATGAATGTGAATGTGATTCTCTGAATTAGAATAGTGAACTTAAACCTGAAATTTTGATCGAAAGAACTACTTCTGAAAACTTCTTTCATAAATTTTGTCGTGGATAAACAGTGGAACAAAATTTTTAATGCATAAAACTTCTTAAACAGATTAAATCACGACGTTAGAAATGAGTTCTAGGGGACGTAGTCGTCGTGGACGCGATAGAGGTAGAATGGCTGTATCGGAACCCGCTAGGTCGGGTCAAGGATCTGAGAATGAGGTACCGCTACCACCACCACCAGCTTTTGGTAATGAACAGCAAGATCAGACGAGAGATGATGCTGTATCACAGGCAGTGCTGCGAGTTCTTGAAATGGTGGCTGGAGCGGGTGGAAATATAAGAGCTAGGAAGTCTGTACCTGAGTGACTCCGAGCCAACGGAGCTGAAGTGTTTCGTGGAGTATCTAGCGTGGCACCCAGTACTGCTGAGTATTGGTTGGAGGCGACCGAACGGATTATGGATGAGCTGGATCTGACCGCTAAGGAGAAAGTGAAAGGAATGGTGGCGCTGCTACGCGAAAAAGCGTATCAATGGTGGCTCACAGTTCGGGATGGTACCACAACTGAGGATCTTACTCGGGATTATGTTAAGGCGGCGTACCAAAAGAAGTATATTGGTACTCATTATATTGATGCGCAAAGGAAGGCGTTTCTAGGGCTGGTTTAAGGGAACAAGTCTGTAGCGGAGTACGAGGCCGAATTCCTAAGGTTGAGCCGGTATGCTCGAGGAGTAATGGCGACGGAGCATGAGCGATGTGTCTGATTGAAGACGGATTAAGGGATGATCTAAGGTTATTGATAGCTCCACAGCAAGAGCGAGAGTTCGCTATATTGGTAGAAAAGGCTAAGGTAGCTGAGGGAATTAAGGACTCTGTGAGACAGAACAGAGATAAGGATAGGAACTGAGATAAAAGGAGTTTTGGACCGTCAGAATCATCTGAGAACTTTTAGAAAAGGCCGAGGGTTGAGAATTCTACTCTTATTATTAAGCCAGCTACTGGAAACCCGGACCGTCCATGTGCTCAATGTGGGAGGTATCATGTTGGCGAATGCTGGAATTAGAATCGGGAGTGTTTTAGATGTAAGTCTAAGACTCATTTGATTAAAGACTATCCTTAGTATCTGAATAGGGCTCGGAAAGAAGGTCAAGGAGGAGTGCAGCCGGGCAGGAATGGTCAGCAAGCGACAAGGGGTGTGGTCTGAACCATGGAGAAAATGGTTCTAGCAGAGGTCGTGGAACACCGAACAGAGATGCTGAAGGTGCAGACGCGAGGCAACCAAGGTTGGTTTATGCAGTTGGCCGTCGCGAGGAGGAAGATGTGCCAGATGTGACAACGGGTACGTTCCTTATTTCTAGAATACCCTTAATTGCTTTGATTGTTGTAGAGTTTTCTTGTATCGCTAGTGAAAGTGTTCGAAGCCTTGCATGTGAACTTAGAGATTGTGCATAGGAAGTATGATAGTTTTATAAGATTAGAGTGCGCAGCGTAAGCATAGTGTGGTGAGTAGGAGTGCGATTAGCTAAGTAATTTTGAGGACGAAATTATTATTAAAGAGGGTAGAACTGTAATACCCTGGATTTAGGGGTTATGCGGTTAGTGCATAATCCATGTAAGAGAAGGCTTAGTATGTAGTTGAGTGTGTTTTAGGGGTTTTGAGAACCTAAGGATATGGAAAAATGCCTTAGAAAATTTTTAGAATTTAAGTCTAAAGAGGGGAAGCGTGGTAAAGAAGGCTTAAGGAAATTTATGTGGAGTTTGGGATATAAGAATAGCCTTGGTAAAGTGGCTACAAGGCGCCATTTAGGGCCTTGGTATGTGACGCCTTGGTTCGAGTTGCAGAGGAAGCGAATGGGAGTTTATTTTTACGTCAAGTAGAAGCTTGGCTAGGGGGGTTTTAAAATGAATTCAGAGTGAAGCATGTCACAAAAAGTGCCTTGGTAGAGTGGCTTGGGACGCTACCTTAGGGGCTTGGAGTGTTGCGTCAAAGGGGGCTCAAGTTTGAATCACGTTGGTGGCATAGGAGTGAGTTTTTTATTTTTGCTCTTTACGTCAAGAAGGGAAGCTGGGCTAAGGAGGCTTTAAAAGAAATTATGGGGAGTTGATAACACAAAGGAACCAGCAGCAAGGTGGCTTGGGGCGTCTACTTCAAAGGGGCTTCAAGAGGGAAGAGGTTCGAACCTTGCTGGCAGCAAGGAGTGTGCTTTTATTTTTGAGCTTTTGTCTTCAAGGGAGGGGAGAAGAGATGGACTGCTTTGGGACTTTGGAAGGTAAGGATAAGCTTAATTATTCTTTTAATTTTAGGCTAAGAAGAGTAAGATAATTATGGTTTTATTTTATTTTATTTGATAAGGTGATAAGAGAAAATCAAGGACATGATAAGGGGGAAGCTAGTGGCCGAATATAGGACTTTAGGGGCTGGAATTTTCGGCTTTGAAGTGTATCAGGGGAGTGCCGAATTATTTTATGAGCATTCATCTTTTTCTTTCTCTTTTGTTGTTTGCCGAAATTCCTTTAACCTTTTTCTCCTCTTATTCTTTTTCTTCCTACTTTGTTTCTCAATCTTTTCTTATATGGCCGAATAACCTGTTTGCAACTAGAGTCATTGCTGAATGCTTTTATGTTCTCCCATTCTTCTTTTCTTCTACCTATATTTATTTCTTTTACTGTTAGAAGAAATATTTCACCTACATGTGAGGGCCATAGCCGAAACTTTGACCACCTGATCTAGATTTGTTTGGCCGAATCCTTTAAGCACTCAACTCTCCCCCACTCTTGTGTTTTGCTTCCTCAACAGCAAGTGCCAAAACACCATTGTTATCCTTAAAGCCAAATCGTTAAGGAGGGTGGTGCTGTCGACTTCTTTCTAGCAACCTTTTCTAGTAGGCGTTAGTGGTAAGTATTTTCCCTCTAGCATTAGGCTTTGGGTTCTTTCTCTTTTAGTATGCCGAAAGCAATGGTAGCCTTAGTATTTGGGTTGGCCGAACCTTAGTAGGGCCTGGATTTCATGTCTCGTCTTGTGTAGGCAAGGGAAAATAGCTTTAAGGGAGTAAGGAGATCTTTCGGGATTTGAAGTCATTAAGGTAAGTAGTATCTGCTATTCGGCCAAGGGTTAGTTTCTATGGATTTATGTGGTAGGCCAATTCTAACATTTGTTAAATAGGGATTTCGACAGTTTTAAGAGCAAGGAGTAGCTTCTCGGGATTTGGATAAGCTAGGTAAGTGATTGCAAATATTCGGCCAAAGGCCATTTTATGGGTTTAAGAACTGACCGATTGTGATTATGGCTTTTAGAGGCAAATCGACAGGAATAAAGAGTTTTGGGATTCTAGATTGCGTTAGATCCAAATAGATCGGGATTTCGCTAAGCAGTTAGGTGCGTAGTTATCGCACTATTCTCCTGTTAGTTGTTTGTTGTTATGTGCGTATGTTTATGATGTGTATGTTAGCCGAAAATAATGGCTAAGACGGTGGATACCCGTAGTGGGTAATCAATTAATCAGGTCAGTGCTCTATTTTGCCTATGATATATGTGTCATATTTGTGGTGAGCATGTGATGAATACTTACTCTAAATGTTAATCTGACATGATACACATATATGCGTGGGACTTGGGATGTGAACATCGAAGGAAAGGGTGTACATATTTATGTACATGGTCTAATGTTAGCCTTGTCCTACATTAGCGCTTGATGTTAGCTATGTGCTTCATCAAGGGAGGTTTTGGCTAGGTGCCCATCTCGGCGGTTGATAGCTGTGTGCATCACCGTGGACTGATTGATATGTGGGATCACTTATGTGATCGGTGGCCTAGCCACGGCCTTAAGCAACAGGTCTGCTAGGGTAAGATATATGGGATCACTTGGTTGATCGTTGGATTAGCCACGGCCTTGGGCAGTGGGTTTGCCGAGGTAGGTGTAATGGATGGACACTAGGTTGGGTTGGGCTTCATAATTGCATAATTTATATGGACTGTGTGGATATGGGCCAAGCCCATATGGGGAAACATGTGAAATAACTATGCACTGAGTTTGTTTGACTCACCCAAATTTTATTAACATCGCAGGTGATGCATAAAGCTTGGACCGGGTTGGAGTGGATACGAGGTGGCCCATGCAGAAGAAGTTTTACTTGTTTTAAGTTATTTTATAATTCAGTACTTGGAATATTTAATTATTGTAATAAGGCCACTATAAGTGTTTAATTTTTATTATTATGTTTTAAGGTGGATTGATGATTAAGTTAATATTCGAGAATGTTTCTTTTAAAGAGTAAACTTATACTTAGATAAATTATTTTAAATTTTTAAATCTAATAACTTAATTTTATTTTGGAATTTTACATACCCAATATTTTATTAAAGGCATACAAAATTTTATGTTTTACCGTAAGTCAAAATATGTTTCAAACGTTTTCCGCAGTGGCATTTCAAATTCGGTCGTAGTGAATGGGCCGGGTTTGGGGTGTTACAGATTCAAGTGTAATTTATACGAAATCTTTTGGAAATCCGAGGCTAACTTTTTGCTGGTATTGTTCTAGGTCAACGACGAGTGGTTCGTTAGGAAATCAAAATCCAGGTGTGTAATTTCGTACTTTCCAAAAACATGTTTGAAATAGTGTGTAATCTCATATCTATCTAAAATTTTGTATAATATGTTATGTGATTCGGTCAAAATATCGAAAAAACCGGAAACCGGCATCCGTGATCACCGGGGCGTGCGTATGATCGTAGTGGTAAACGTATTTTGTAATAAAATAGTTTCGGTTAGAAGCAGTGATGTGTTTCTGAAAAATCACGAAAAATAGGAAAAAGGGAATTAGAAAGTGAATGAGATATCAAATTAAATCTTACTGTGTCTATTTTGATATGGAAGAAATGGAGAAGGAAAATAAATTTTATATTCTGAGATATGTTAATTTTAGTGAGACTGGTTTTGAATGACTTTGTGGTTCCCTGATCTGTCTTGGTAAAATCAGATAAAATTGTACAAAGTGATTTATGAGTTATAATTTTAGTGAGTCTATTTTCAAAGAGACAAGTGGGAGAAGCATATGAAAACCGTACAATGAGATATTTTAATTTTGGTTAAGAGAGGTCAGAATCATTGGATAGTGAAACAATGGAAATTTTAAGGAATAAACTCTACTAAATGGTTAGCCAAAAATTATGGAAAAATTTTAGTAAGAATATATATGAGCCTAGGTTCAAGAAAAATTTACGGATTTGAATTTCGAGTTTCCTAACATAAGTTATAGTCAATTTAGTCAGTATGATGCAGATGGACAGTTTCAAACTTTTATGCCCCAATTTAGTAGTTAAAGTCTTAGGTTGCGAAATTACCAAATTACCCTTAGTGGGTAAAATTACCGAATTACCCTCGGTGGGTAGAATTAAAAAAATGCCCCTGATGGGCCGAATTATGAAAATGCCTTAATGGGCCGATTTGATAAGATTGCCTTGAAGGGCTGAAATACGAAAATGCCTTAATGGACCGATTTGATAATTTGCTATATGGGCCGATTGATAATTTGCTATATGGGCCATTTGATATTTGCTATATGGGTCGTTTGATAATTCAATATATGGGCCAATGTGATAATTTGTTATATGGGCCAATGTGATAATTTGTTATATGAGCCGATGTTATAATTTGATAAAATAGGCCGAATTGATATGTGATAAATGGGCCTTAGTATTGGAAATAAATTTTGAATTTTTAATTATCGTTGTTATACTATAAAGATTTTTATTTGATATGTACGATGCATATGCATAAATTTTGCATGGGATGGGAAACTATAATGAATAGAAGTTCTGGTGGCTCTGCCACATAATCTAGTGACTCTGTCACAATCTGTCTGGTAGCTATGCTACATAAATCTGGTGGCTCTGCCACAATTATGAAAAATGACAATGCCATGTAAATTATGTTAATCAGGTGGCTTGTCCACAAATTTGATACAAATGGCTTAATGGCTACGTTTGGTGTGTTGGCGGGGTGGGTGACTAAAGCTCCCCACAGGTGTGTTGGTTGGTACGAGTGGTGTGTAGCGGATGGAAAACTAGGTTTGGTTTGGGAATTGCATATCATATGCATATTATATATACATGATACCTTTATATTATTGCAAATGGGCTTGGCCCAAATAAATGCTTAATGGGATTTTGGCCGAGTAAATAATGGTAAGTGGGTTATACACTGAGTTCTTGTAACTCACCCCCCCTTTTTCTCTTAACCCTTGTAGGTAATGCTCAGTGACGAGGACTTGGGGCCATGGATGACTCGATGGAGGCCATATTTCAAAAATTGGTGTTTCGAACTTTATTAAATTACACATTCCGTTTTATTACTTTTGCTATTATGGGTTTTATTGTAATAAGGCCTCTGGAGTATTTTATTATTTGCTTTATGTTTGATTTACTTATATTTTGCTTAAATTACTTTAAAATGGGATTTTTCTAGAAACTTAAATATAAGTTTTCCAAAATCGATTAACATATGAATTCCAAAATAAACTTTTTACAAATATTTTTAACGCGAAAATTTTCTCTCAATCTATCAACGATATTTTTCCAAAGTCACAGTTTCATAAGATCATTACTTCAAAGTTAGTAGTATTTTATCAAATGTTTCAAACTAAATTTGTTTTTCTTGATTTTAACAAATCAACACCTACTTTTGTACGAATAAAAAGGATTTAACATGTTTTTCTCATTTGACATGTTTTCTTTATACGTTATCAAAAAAAAAATAAATTAGTGTGACACGCGGATTCGGGCCTAACTTCTAGGTCGGGTTTGGGGTGTTACAAATGTATTTGAAGTACATAGCTTTCTGGGACTAGTCGGCTATTATATACGATTTGTGAAAGGTTTCTCAATGATTGGGACTCCGATGATAAGATTACTTCAATAAGATGTTAAATTTGAGTGGTCAAAAAAGTGTCAGTAGAGCTTCAAGCAATTGAAAGCATTATTGATAGAGCCACCAGTATTAGTTCAGCTTGAGTTTGGTAAAGAATTCGTAGTTTTCAGTGATGCATCGTTGAATGGCCTGGGTTGTGTTCTGATGCAGGAAGGCGAAGCTGTAGCTTATGCCTCGAGACAATTGAAGCTGGAAGAAAAGAATAATTTGATGCACGATCTAGATTTAGCCGTCATAGTGTTCGCATTAAAAATTTGGCGTCATTATTTGTTTGGTGAGAAATGCCATATTTATACCGACCACAAAAGCTTGAAATATCTAATGACTCAGAAAGATTTGAATTTGTGACAGCGGAGATGGTTAGAATTGCTAAAAGACTATGAATTGGTGATTGACTATCATCCGGGAAAAATGAACATAGTTGTTGATGCTTTGAGCCAAAAGTCCTTATTTGCCATGCGTTCTTTGAACACACAATTAGATTTTTTTGACGACAGTTTGATAGTAGCTAAGATGAAAGCGAGACCATTATTTCTACAGTAGATTTGTGAGGATAAAGAATTTGATAATGAATTGCAACCAAAACAAGCTCAGTGTGATTCAATTTTTGATTCAGAGTTTTGAACAGGGCCTGATGACTGCTTGATGTTTTGTGATAGAATATGTGTACCAAGAAATTCTGAGCTCATTCGGAAGATTCTAAACAAAGCACACAATAGTTCTTTATCAGTACATCCGGGAAGCACGAAAATGTATAACAATTTGAAACAGTTTTATTGATGGCACGACATGAAACGAGATATCTTAGAATTTGTTTTGAAATGTTTGTATAACAGTTCGGTTTAGAGCCTAGTCAAAATAGTGGTTTTAGGACCTCAAATTCGAGTTAAAAAATATTTTAATATTATTTTCTATGTTTACCGTATGTGATTAAGCATGTGTTAAAGATCTGTGAATTAATTTGTCCAATTGTGAGCTTAATTTGACATAAGGACTTAATTGTGAAAGATCCAAAAATTGCATGCTATAGGTTAAATGTACTTATGTGTCATGTCTTTATAAATGTGAGGTCCTTATAATGCAATTGAACCATTTAAATTATTGATGGACATTAGTGGACATCTATTCTGAAATTTTATATGTTATTTAATAAGGTTAATAAGATAATTAGTAAATAAATGAAATAATAAATAAAACCAAAATAAAAAATTATGCATCCTTATCATCTTTTAGCCGAATTTAATAGAGAAAAAGAAAGCTTCCATGTCCATCTAGGTTTCAGCTAAGTCTAAGCTTGATTCAAGGTATGTTTTACTTCGTTTTTTGATAATTTCTACGTTTTTGTAATCGTTGCTTAGTGCTTTCTCAAACCCATGCCTTAATTTTATGAATTTATGAAGATTTTGAAAAGTACCATTGAAGAATTCATGAGTTTGGTGATGATTATTGATGAAATATGAAATATATGTGTTAGATTAACATAGTTTGTCTTTGGATTTTTGTTGAATTTGAGTAATTTAGACTAAATTGAGAAAATAATATTTTAAGGGACTAAATTTTGAAATAAATAAAATTTATGGACTTGTATGGACTACATGAGAATTCGGCTAAGCATGGGTTGTTTTGAATTTGGTGCATTTTGTGATTTTGTGAAATAGGGACTAAAATGCTAAAATGTGAAAATATGAGGGCTAATTTGTAAATTACCTAAAATATTGTTTTTGGATTGAAATGATTGATTTGGTGAATAAATGGGTTAAATTTGAATATGTATAGATCAAGAACCGAAGAAAACAGACTTAGATCATGGGAAATCAAAAGTAATTGAGTAGCCGAGTTCGTTTCTATTTATTCAAATTCGAGGTAAGTCGATATACAAATAAATGTATTTACATTGATATATGTATTTTTATATGAAAACTTATGATAGTGAATGTATATGAAATGAGGGAATATGAAATGAGGACAAAAGAGTACCTTATTGTAGAGGAATTAAATGATCTTGAAGTTTAAGTGAAGTAAGAGGTAAAAGATAGCACAAATTGAGCTATTGGGAAAGAGGTTATCGCTACATGTATGGCCTTGGGGGGAGAGGTTCGAATCCCCTAGTTTGCATATTTGTGAACTTTTATTTTTGTTTTTTCCTAGCAAGTGTCGGCCAAGCTCTATTCTTGGTAAAGATGGACTAATTCTTTTATGGTAAGGTGGCTAAAGGTTATGGCAAACATGAATTTATGGATTGAATTTGATTGATTTTGGGGATAGGATTTCTAAACTTTTAAAAGGTGAAGGAACATAAAGCACCTCTTAAGGGAGGATGTTTTGGAAAGTTAAGTTGGCCAAGTTTGACCATGTATTTGGATGGTTTATGGGCCAAAAGGGGGAGACTGAATTTTTGGTGTTAGGTTTGGAATGGTTAGTAGCTTTTGGGTAATTCCTTTTGGTCATTTTTTGTTTTACAAGACATTTTTCTCTTTTCATCTTGTTATCTCAAAATCGAATGTGTATTGGCTTGGAAGGATCATCTTTGCTTTACCTTTTTGGTCATATTTTGTCAATTCAACTTGTGTCATTTTCTAGTGCCTAAAACATCAAGCAAAAACATCATCTCTTCCTCCTCTCCCATGGCCGAATGCACCATTGTTTCAAACTCTCTCTCTCTTTGCTTTTCTTTTATCTTTGAAAATTAAATCATAAACCTCTCATCCTCATTGTCTTTCTTTCATCATTTATTTTCTTTTCAACCATTTTCTTCTCTCCTTTGTTTTATCATAGCCGAATCTTCCATACTTCATAGATAATCTTTTCAATCTTTCTTCTTTTAAATTTTGGACTACAGTGAGATAGTGGTGGGTCGAATAATCACATTTTCGAGGACTTCGTGAAGCCATTCGAGTTGGAACATATCTATCAAGGTAAAAGAAACCCTTCATGGATGTTATCTTATTGTTTTCAATGATATTCAATCGGGAATGGTAACTAGAAGTTTTGTTTGTAGGGATTCTTTTGGGAATCATTCGAAATTATAAGGTAAGTCGAAATACGCTCTTTTAGATCAATAGTCTTAAATTTTGGTATATTGTTAGGACTAATAACCTTTTGTCATTGGAGGCAAACAAGATAGGGACGAAAAGGGTGGTGAATAGTATTCGAAAGAGGGGTGGTTACGCTATTCCCCCTAAATTCAAACGAAGGGCTATTTCAGCAATTTGAGATTTTCCACCGGGTTGTGGACCCTCAACCGAGGAGAATCAGTTATTTAAAGTCATTCGTACTCCTGAGCCTTTGTTTGTTCGTGGATATTCAACGAGTTACGGACCATCAATCGGGGAGAAATCACAAATCGAAGTTGCTCAAAATTTCGAGGGTAAAAGTTTAGACCGCTTATTTTAAGAATAGATTTACAAATAAGTATTAGTGCTATAATCTATCGTGATGCGTGTTTAGGTATCGTCAAGCGAAAAAGTATAGTTCTTATAATAATCAGGTGTGCAACTTCACACTTATCTCATGGGTTATACTATGCCGTAAGAATTAGAATAAAACTCGTAAAGTCAGAAAAATTGGAAAAATACGGTTTATTAGCACTTTTTGGTGTGAAAGCATGGAAACATTATTAAAGTTGTGAAAAATTAAGGATTTTCCCTTAATGGGCTATATTGTTAAAAAGTGATATTTTGGGCCATATGATTTATTTTGATAAATTGGCCAAATGAGAATATTGTGAAAAGGGCCTCATGTGACTAATGGGCCAAAGTTTGCTTGATCGATAAATGGGCTAGAATTTGCTAGATCGTTAAATAGGCCAAATTGCTATTTTGACTAATGGGCCAAATTGATAACTTGTAATATGGGATTTTTTTGTTGAAATTTACCTTATGAATATATTATTATGCATTAAATATGTATATATATGACTGCAAGGGTTGGGATAATTGTGAAGAAGAAAAGGCTGCTGCCAAAATCTAGTTCAATGGCTCGCCACAAATATTTTAAATGGCCTGTTGCCAAAATCTAGTTCGTGGATATGCCACAAATATTATAATTGGCTTAACTCCTACTATTGGTGTGTTGGCGGGGTGGGTTGACTTGATCCCCACAGGTGTGTTGGTTGGTACAGGTGGTGTGCAGCGGATGGAAATTAGGCTTGGTTGGGAATTGCATATCACATGCATTATTTTTATATTGTACATTTGTAAATGGATTCAAACCCAACTAATTGCTTAAATGGTTTTGACCCAGTGAACACGGTAAGTGGGTTACACATTGAGTTCTAAGTAACTCGCCCCATTTTTACCCTTATCAGGTAATAATAATTGATGGAGGCTTGGGCCGGGGATGACTTCGATGTGGAGACCATACTACGAATGATGAGTTATAGAAACTTTGAACTTCTTTTAAGTATTTTTATTTAAGTACTATTTTAATTGCGATGTAATAAGGTCTCCGGTATTATTTTTATGGATTTTATGCGTGGATGGATTTTAATATGTTTTAGTTACTTAAATGGGGTTGTTTAATTTCTTTTTATAAATGTTTTCTTAAACTTGTATATAAAAAGGGGTTTTTCTTAAATATCACTCGCTCGTAAAATTTTGTGAAAACTATTTTAAAAATTTATTTCAACCAATTACTTAAGTTTTTAACCAATTATTTCTCGAAAATCAAATTGTAAACTCTTATGTTTTAAAATCATAGTTATCAAATAAATCTCGATCTTTGATTAAACTCCATCTTCAAAATCGTTTTGAAGAATTTTTTTCATTCAAAGCATTGATGACTGGACGTAAGTTCAAATTGTGTGGCATGCCAAGTCTGGTCTTAAACGCATAGGCCGAGTTTGGGGTGTTACATCTGTTATGTGATATCGTGTAAGACCACGTCTGGGACGTTGGCATCGATATGAGACATCGTGTAAAACCACGTCTGGGACATTGGCATCGATTTGAGATTTACATGTAGGACCATGTACGGGATATTGTCATCGTATTGTTTCATGTAAGACTCTGTCTGGGACAGCGGCATCTATATTTGGTTACATGTAGGACCACGTCTGGGACGTCAGCATTTTACGACTATTTCGAGCATTCTGAGTATCCTATTTGATTCTGAACGGTTCAATGGGCAAATTTGAAAAATGAAAATTTACGTGACATGCATAAATGAAACAGGTACGTTTGAATCATACACTAAACAAGTGTATGAAAGGTAAGTGTATATATGAACTTACCAAGATGAATATGTGTATGGAATTGATGAGATAATATGTGATTTATGTTTGAATGTGATATAAGCATAAAAGATACTTTGAGATGTGGAATGTTAGAAATCTATGGCTAAACAATTAAGTCTAAGAACATTTTATGAAATTGCAAATGAGAAGTATTATTTACATTGTATCAATGTGATCCCATGTGTTTTATGTTATGTTTATTTGTATATGACTTACTTATCTTTTGAAAGTTTACTTTGTGTGTGTTTGCTCTATTTTATAGATCGTCAAAGCTACTGAGGGCTCGAGAATCATTGAGGATCGTCATCACACTACTCAAATATATTTTGGTACCTTTTGAAAGTTTATATAATACGTATAGCATGTATAGGCTAGTCATGTTGATTTATGTTTAAGTTGTGTTTATAGTGTAATAGTCCAGTTTATACCCTAATCAAAATAGTGATTTTGGGACCACAAATTCGAGTCTGAATAATATTTTTAATATTTTTTTATGTGCATTTGATAAATGATTAAGCATGTGCTAAAGTTTCGTAAGTTAATTTTTCCATCTATGTGTTTAATTTGATGAAAAGGATTGAATTGCATTGAAATGCAAATTTGCATGTTTTATGAAAATATACCTATTTGTTATGTCTTTATAAGTGTGAGGACTTATGTGGCAATTAAGCCACTACTATTGTTAGTGGACTGACAAGCTATTAAATGAATAAGTTTTATATGTTAAAATTTATGGTTAAAATTTATAAGTTAATGTTATATGAAATTGATATATATGAATAGAAGTTGTGGAAAGCTTTGTGTAAACAAATGTGCCAAAGATCATGGGATGAATCGATTTTGAGAACTATAATTACCAATGTTTTGAATAGGTTGTATTCATTGTATGATATTTTTATTTTTGTATGACTTACTAAGCTTTTGAAAGCTTACTCTCTGTGTGTGTGTGCTCTGTTTTATAGATCATCAAAGCTACTGAAGGCTCAGGGACCATCGCGGATCGTCATATCACTACTCAGCTTGTTTTGGTACATTTATAAGTGTGAGATTTGAACCTAGCCATGTGATTTGGTTAGTTATGTGTTGGTAGTATGCTTTAATGAATGTGTTATATGATGTATATTTGGTATGGTTTAAAAGCATAAGAAATGATTAAGTTTAAGGTAAGTATATATATAAAATTTTGAACTTATATGTTTAACAAAAAGTTGAACTTATGAATGGTAAGTATGGATAAATTATGCTTGTATATTCTTAAGTTTTAGTCTTGTAAACTTGGAATGATTAGGATTGGATTGGATTGTAGAAATTGATGATTATTTTCATATGTTTTTGGTTGTCATATGTGCATGAGATGTGTTGGTAATTTGCTTGTAAGAATGACCCTAGTTGGGTGGCATTTTGGCCTTGCAAATGGCCTATAATGTCATACGGTTGGGACACACGGTCGTGCCTAATGACCATGGGGCTAAGTCAATAACTAGCTTAAGAGCAGATGGCCATGGTACACGGGCGTGCCTAGTAGCCGTGTGAAGAAGTCAGTATATGGCCTAAGTGTACACGAACTTAGCACACAGGGGTGCTTGGTAGCCGTGGAGCCAAGTTAGTTTCGACCACGGGGAGGACACACGGGTTTGTCTAACAGCTGTGGGAGGCGCGCAATTTGCTCACACAGGCATGTAATCCCTGAAACTTTGAAAAGTTTTTAAAATTTTGAGAATTTTTGTATGTCTTCCAGTTTAGTCCTGACCCTGTTTCTAAGCATGTAATATCTCGGGTTAGGGGCTATTTTTGTTATGGTTTTGTTTGCATGTGCTTGGTTCGCTATGTTGTTGTTTTTGATGTTTTGAGGGCTTGGGTGTAAGCCTAGTGTAAGCCGGAGTGGTAGGAAAAATTTTAGTTTTTAGGCTTAGGTGAGAGGAGCTGAGGAAGCTGGGGTTTAAAGGTTTTATTTGGTAAATGTTAGCACAAGAAAGGAGCTGGTGGAGTGGCAGGATAGGCGCCACTTGAGGCTTGTGGGTGTGACGCCACTTGCAGGGGGGAGGTCCTGTGTTCAAGCTGCAGAATGCCCACATTTTTGCTTCCATTTTGACGGCATGGAGGGGAGAAGTTGTAGGCAGTTCAAACTCTGCCTTGGACCAAGTCAATCACTTTGAATGGTGGGTCGAGAGTGATTTGTGGAGGTGGACTAGTTCAAACTAGTTTGAATGGGTGGTTGTGATTGTTTGGGGAGTAGTGGCCGAATCTTGGGGAGCTTTTGGGGGGTGAGTGGCCGGTTTTGGTGTAGTAGGAGTGTGCCGAATTTCACCTTGGCATCTTGGTACATTTTCGGTCAAAAACAATTGGTAAGCCAAATTCTCCTTTAGTCAAAAAGCTAGCCAAAATTTCAAGTGTATTTCTTCATTTTTTTCTCCTTAAACCGAAAGTCCAAGCATCTTCTTACCGAATTTTTGCACTTGTGCTTTCTACATTTTGTGTTTGTGGCCGACTGTTCTTTCCCTTTCTTCTTCTATCTTCATTCGTGTAAACTGAAAGCACCCTCCCTCTATCCATCTTTTATTTTCTTTCCTTTCCAAAACTCCTTAGCCGATTGTCTTTATTTGTTTCTTCCCATTTCTCTTAAGCCGAAACCCTCTCAACTTGTCCCTTCAAACCTCTTTTTTCTTCTCTCAAACCCCATTGCCGTAGCTTCTATTTCTTCTCACCTCTACTCTCCCTTTCTTTCAACTCAAGTCGTACATAAGCATGTCAAACACCTTGGCCGAATCCTTTTTCCTTCTTGTTTAAGTGTTGGCCGACTCTTTCCTCTCTCCTAGTGGTTCTTGTGGTCGAATTTTGGGTGTGGTGTTGGTTCTCATCTCGTGTTTTGCAATCGTTTGAAGAAGGTAAGTGCTTGGTGATTGGCCATTTCTCCCCTCTCTTATTCTTTATCGATTTTGGGTTTGATTAAGGGCCGATTTCGGCATCTGTTGAAGGGAGTTAACCTTTTGTTTTGGTAATCGATTTCTTTATAGAGCCTTTGGATTTTGGGGGCAACCAAGTGAAGCAATCAAACGAGGCCTTTATCTTAAGTTGATTGATTGGTAAGTGATGGTGAGATTTTGGTTCATGGTCTAATCGTTAGTTTCATTTAATCAAGTCTCCAAGGGACTAACTATTTACATTTTAGGGTGTGTCGTTTGCTTAACGAAGAGCCATTGTTGGTTCGGGATTGGCAGGAAACCAAACCATTTGCAAGGTAAAGGTTTAATGTTAACCCCTTTGGTTTAATGGTTTTAGCCGAATGGTCTAGGTGCTAATCTCGTGTTTGGTCGATTATAGGAGCAAGGTAATCGAGGGATTTAAACCGGTTCTTTTGGATTAGGGCTTGCGTATTAACAGGTGTGTAAGCTAACACACTTTTTACTTAGTAATATGTTTAATAAACTTGATTGCCTATTAAAGCTTAACGATATGATAGATTGATATGATACCCTACGGGGTATGTGCACGGATCCGGGTAAGTCCGTTCCATTACAAGTTCTATTAAGGACATATGCTATTATGATTGTTGATGTATGTGATATGAGATGCAATATTAAAACATGTTAGCATGATTGTATGACTTCACACGATTTGCATTAGTATGAGATGTTAATGGGTGATATGAGAGGAGGGGAATATGATGTCCATGTCTTTGGGACACGGAGGTTTGGCACCTCCGGTGGTTTGGTACCACTGATTGATTATTGTGACTTTGGGTCACGGAGGTTTGGCACCTCGCGTCTCGCCCCAGTGGCTTAGCACCACATGGGTTGGCCCCACGGTTGATTTTACTGGGATTGACGCTAGTGATTTGGTATCACACGATGGGTTGGCCCCATCATTTGATTCGTGATGCGGTCACCGGTGATTTGGTATCACACTTGCGTCTTTGGGACACCAGAGGTTTGGCGCCTCATAGCGACTCGTCCCTGTGGTTTGACACCACCGTGGGTTGGCCCCACTTTTGAGATATGGGATTGTCGCCAGTGATTTGGTATCACACGTGGGTTGGCCCCGGATGGATTATTCGTGACTTTGGGTCACCAAAGTGGTTTGGCACCACATTTATGGATATCGTGACTTTGGGTCACCAGTGGTTTGGCACCACTAGTGGTTTGGTACCACACGGGGTAGAAAAGGAGTTACGGATGGTTAGGATCGGGTGCATTAATTGTGTTGCTTTGTTATGATGTGTGTTAGTATGTTGCATATCTGGGAGGGGATTTATGCTTTGAGTCTTGTGACTCACCTTCTCCCTTATCATTTCAGGTAACACTTAGATCGCGGACACGGAGCCGTGGTGGACTCGAGGTGCCCATGCCATGAATAAAAGTCAGATTTGCTCTGATTTTAAACTTGGTACTTTGCTTTATTTTTTTTTTCATTTGGATTTGTTGGGTTTGTAAAAGGCCTTTTTAAATTTTACTTTGGATGTTCATATGTTTAAATTTGATTTTAAATATGCCTTAACAAATAATTGGGTTAAAATTTGTTAAAACTTCGAAAGATAACGTTTTTCAAACTACAAAGCGAGATGTTTTAAACTTTACCATCGGGTATCATGCGGTAATTTAAAATGAATGCAACTCAAATGTTTTCCAATCTTGAGACTTTTCCACACTAAGTATAAGATGATTTTAATCAACTAAAAAGGATTACTCGGATTTCTAAATGATGTAAACTTGTTTTACTTGTGGGTTCAAGTAAGTTTTTCAAAATTCTCGGGTTTTCAAAAGCGCCATTGGTTTTAAAGCAATCATGCCCAAGTTTTCTACAAGTACAAATTATAGCAAAGAGTTTTCATCATCCTTTTTAGCCGTAAACCTAAACCTCTCAAATACATTTTCCCTGTAACATGCCAGATTCGATCGTGGTGTATTGACCGGGTTTAGGGTGTTACAATTGTGGTATCAGAGCCAAGTTCAAAGGCTCGGCTGTGGGCCCGAGGCCCAAAATGTTTTAAATTCTGGTTTGAAGTGTCTTTGGTTTTAAAGAATATGGTTTAAAAGGCATGACACCGAGTCTCCGGCACCAATTCGCCCAAGTAAGTACCCCTTACTATTGCTTGCGATTTTGATGTTGATGAAATGTGAGTGGATGACTAGCAATAGTGGATTACTTTAGAAACTGAAACTGATAGGACTCTGTGGACTTGCGAAAACAAAACTTCTTTAATAAGCAGTATTCATAAGACTTTGCTTTTAAACAGTGGAATAATTACTGATGCATAAAATTCTTTAAATTAGACAAGTAGAGATCTTAGTCATGAGCGCTAGGGGTGGACGTGGTCGTGGACATGGTCGAGGTAGGATGACAGTTTCTAAACCCGTAGGATCTGGTCAGGGATCAGAGAATGAGATACCGGTACCGCCACCACCTGGAGGTGGTGAGTTTCAAGATCAGACTGGGGATGACGCAGTGTCACAGGCGATGCTGCAAGTTCTGGAAAGGGTAGCTGGAGTAGGTGGAGGCGCAGGAGCTAAGAAATCTGTGCCTGAGCGACTTCAAGCAAACGGGGCTGAGGTATTCTGAGGTGTGTCTGGTGTGGCTCCCAGCACGGCGGAGTATTGGCTGGAAGCGACAGAGCGGATCATTGACGATCTGGACCTGACTGTGAAGAGAAATTAAAGGGGATAGTATCACTTCTTCGAGATGAGTTATACCAGTGGTGGCTCACGATTCGAGATAGTGCTGCAGCAGAAGACCTTACTTGGGATTATTTCAAGGCTGCATATCAGAAAAAGTACATTGGAGCCAGCTACATCGACGCACAGCGAAAAGCATTTTTGAGGTTGGTTCAGGGGAGTAAGTCTGTGTCAGAGTACGAGGCCGAGTTCTTGAGGCTGAGTCGGTATGCTAGGGGCATTGTGGCTACTGAACACGAGAGGTGTGTTCGTTTGAGGATGGTTTGAGAGATGAGTTAAGGTTCTTGATTGCTCCACAGCAGAGCGTGAGTTTCTTGTCTGGTTGAGAAGGCTAAGGTAGCGAAGGGGTTAAAGAGTCCGTAAGGCGTAACTTGGATAGGAACAGCAAAACGGAGTTTTGGATCTTCAGGCCGTCGGTAATCCTCGAAAAGTGCTAGAGCAGTGGGCGAATCGATCCGGTAGGGTCATTGTCGCTAATCGAGGGACCGCCACAGTGTAGCCGTTGTGGGAAAGCTCATTGGGGAGGATGTTGGACCGGTGGAAAAGGGTGCTTTGTGTGTGGCTCTCTGGATCACCGTGTGAGGGACTGTCCGTGTAAGTTGGCTAGGATTTAGTCCGAGAGTCAGGGCCGTACTCAGTTCAGGAATAATAGACCGCCACCGCAGAGGGGTCGTGGAAATGGAAGAGGAGGTAATGGTTCTGGTCGGGGCCGTGAAGCACCGCGAGAGGTGCGAAAGTAGTTCGAGGCCGACGGCTGGGCTAGTGTATCAATGAGGCCGAGAGGAGGGACGCCACCAAGGGCGTCACCGACATCGTTCTTAATCCTTGGTTCTCCATTTATTGCTTTGATTGATGTGGGTTCAACGCATTCATATGTTGCAAGTAGAATAGTGAAGACCATGGATTTAGACTCTGAGATATCTTCTAGGCAGATGACTGTAAGTAGCCCTCTAGGTCACTCTGTAGTTGTAGATAAGCTGTATAGAGATGTACCTCTGGAACTCCAAGGGGTAGTGTTTGTGGCTGATCTGATGGAACTGCCGTTTGGGGAGTTCGATTTGATTCTTAGAATGGACTGGTTGGTTAAGTACCAAGCGAGGTTGGATTGCGCGGCTAAGCGCATGGTTCTAAAGACGTCGAAGGGTGATGAAGTGGTTATGATAGGTAATAGGAGGGACTACCTATCCATTGTGGTATCTACTCTGAAGGCTGAGAAGATGGTCAGAAAGGGCTGTGAAGCATATGTGGTTCATGTGTATGCCTTGGAGGCTAAAGAGTCGATGTAGAGAAGGTTCGCATAGTTAGGGAATTTCTTGATGTGTTTCTGAGGAGCTTCGGGTTTGCCACCGGATCGTGGGGTAGAGTTCGGATAGATTTGTTACCAAACCGCGCCAGGTGTCTATTACTCCGTATAGGATGGCGCCAAAAGAGTTAGTAGAGCTTAAGGCTCGAGATCCGTGGAGTTGTTGGATCGAGGTTTTATCGAGCCAAGTGTTTCACCTTGGGGAGCGCCGGTACTCTTTGTCAAGAAGAAGGACGGTACTATGCGGATGTGTATAGACTACCGCCAATTGAATAAGCTGTCGATCAAAAACAAGTATCCGCTGCCACGGATAGATGACTTGTTTGATCAGCTGAAGGGTGCATCGGTATTCTCAAAGATCGATTTAAGGTCTAGGTATCACCAGTTAAAGGTGAAGGAGGCGGATATCTGTAAGATGGCGTTTCGTACTCGGTATGGGCACTATGAATTTTTGGTAATGCCGTTTGGGTTGACTAACGCGCCGACAGCATTTATGGATATGATGAATAGGGTGTTCCAGTTAGCTTTTGGATCGGTTAAATCGTGGTTTTTATTGACGACATCTTGGTGTATTCAAGGACCGAGGAGGAGCATGATGCGATTTCTGGGGTATTCTGATTTCGAGGAGAAACAATTTCTATGCGAAGTTTAGTAAATGCGAGTTCTGGCTTAGGGAGGTGACCTTTTTGGGGCATGTAGTGTCACCGAGGGAATTAGAGTTGATCCTCGGAAGATTGAGGCAGTTTTGGATTGGAAGCCGCCTAAGTCGAGAATCGAGATCCGGAGTTTTCTGGGCTTGGCAGGATACTACCGAAGATTTGTCAAAGGATTTTCGTTGATCGCAGCATTGATGACCAAATTGTTAAGAAAAGGGGTTCCGTTCATTTGGACTGAGAAGCAGCAGGAAAGTTTCGACAAGTTGAAGAAGATTTTGGTGAAGCTCGGTTCTAATTCAACTTTGAGGCGTGAAAGGAATTCACAAGATATTGTGATGCATCACATCTGAGTTTGGGTTGTGTCTTGATGCAAGAAGGAAGGTTGTGGCTTACGATCTCTCGGTGAGGCCACATGAAGTCAATTATCGACGACGATCTGGAGTTAGCGGCTGTAGTCTTCGCTTTGAAGATTTAGAGGCACTACTTGTACGGAGAGAGATCGATAGTCTACATAGATCACAAGAGTTTGAAGTACCTTTTGACTCAAAAGATTTGAAACTGAGGCAGTGCAGATAGATTGAATTGCTAAAGGACTACGACTGTTCGATTGAGTATCATCCGGGCAAGGCTAATGTGGTGGCAGACACATTGAGTCGTAAGGTTGTTGCAGACTTAAGAGCGATGTTTGCCCACTTGAGTTTGTATGACGACGAAAGTATTCTGGCAGAGCTGCAGGTTAAGCCTACATGGGTTAAGCAGATCAAGGAAAAACAGTGAATGGATAAGGTTTTGAGTGCGCAGAGGTCACAAGTACAGAATGGTGGTTTGGAGGGTTACAGTTTGTCTAGTGATAGAGTGTTGTGTTTCCAGGGGAGAGCTTGTATGCCGAGGGATATTGAATTAAAGCGAAGATTCTTCAGCCGCATATAGTAGCCCTACGTTATGCATCCCGGAGGCGATAAGATGTATCGGGATCTAAAAGAGCGATTTTGGTGGCCGGGTGCAAGAGGGAAGTGACAGAGTATGTAGGAAGTGTCGACATGTCAGAGTCAAGGCCGAACATCGATGCACGATCGAGGTTGCTTGACCATGAAGATTCCACAATGGAAGTGGGAAAGGATAACTATGGATTTCATCGGTGGATTACCTCTTCACGCCAAGCAAGAAGGATTGATTTGGGTAATTGTGGATCGTCGACTAAATCACTCACTTTATCCGGTGAGGGTGGATTACTCACTTCGAGAGGTTGGCAAAGTGTATGTGTCGGAGATAGTGAATTCGCACGGTATGCGATGATCGATCATATCGGATAGGGATCCCGATTACGCCAAGGTTTCGAAAGCGTTGCATCGTGCTCTGGGTACACGGTTGGATTTCAAAGACGGTATTTCACCCACGATCGATGGGCGATCGGAAAGGGTTATTCAGATCTTAGAGGATATCTGAGAGGTTGTGTTCTGGACTTCAGGGGTAGTTGGGAAGAGTTTCTACCATTAGCTGAGTTCGCCTACAATAATAGTTACTAAGCGAGCATCAAGATGGCACCATATGAGGCATTGTATGGTAGGAAGTGTCGCTCACCTACTTGCTAGACGGAGTTGGGTGAACGTCAGTTGTTGGGACCAGAGTTGGTTGCTAAGATCGAAGACAAGGTTAAGTTGATTCAGGCTCAATTGAAGGAAGTTTGGACCGGCAGAAGTCTTATGCCGATCTTAAGTGGAGAGATATATAATTTGCTGTGGGAGATCAAGTTTTTCTGAAGGTCTTGCCATGGAAGAAAGTGTTGTGGTTCGGAAGGAAAGGCAAGTTAAGTCCGAGGTTTATTGGGCCATATAAGGTACTGAGACGAGTGGGACCAGTAGCTTACCAGCTTGAGTTGCCAGCAGAGTTGAGTTAGATTCACGACGTATTCCACGTTTCGATGCTTAGGCAATATCGTTCAGATCCATCGCATGTCGTAGTAGTGGAAGAGATCGAGGTGAATCCGGATTTGACTATGGAGGAAGAACCTGTGCGGATTCTAGATCGGGATGTGAAGGTTCTGCGTAGGAAGTCTGTGCCTTTGGTAAAGGTACTATGGCGGAATCATGGCGTGGAAAAAGCTATGTGGGAACCCGAGGATATGATGAGACAACAATACCCGCAACTCTTCTGACCAGGTAATTTCGAGGTCGAAATTATTTTTAAGGGGGGTAGAACTGTAATATCCCGGGTTAGGGGCTATTTTTGTTATGGTTTTGTTTGCATGTGCTTGGTTCGCTATGTTGTTGTTTTTGATGTTTTGAGGGCTTGGGTGTAAGCCTAGTGTAAGCCGGAGTGGTAGGAAAAATTTTAGTTTTTAGGCTTAGGTGAGAGGAGCTGAGGAAGCTGGGGTTTAAAGGTTTTATTTGGTAAATGTTAGCATAAGAAAGGAGCTGATGGAGTGGCAGGATAGGCGCCACTTGAGGCTTGTGGGTGTGACGCCACTTGCAGGGAGGAGGTCCTGTGTTCAAGCTGCAGAATGCCCACATTTTTGCTTCCATTTTGACGGCATGGAGGGGAGAAGTTGTAGGCAGTTCAAACTCTACCTTGGACCAAGTCAATCACTTTGAATGGTGGGTCGAGAGTGATTTGTGGAGGTGGACTAGTTCAAACTAGTTTGAATGGGTGGTTGTGAGTGTTTGGGGAGTAGTGGCCGAATCTTGGGGAGCTTTTGGGGGGTGAGTGGCCGGTTTTGGTGTCGTAGGAGTGTGCCAAATTTCACCTTGGCATCTTGGTACATTTTCGGTCAAAAACAATTGGTAAGCCAAATTCTCCTTTTGTCAAAAAGCTAGCCAAAATTTCAAGTGTATTTCTTCATTTTTTCTCCTCAAACCAAAAGTCCAAGCATCTTCTCACCGAATTTTTGCACTTGTGCTTTCTACATTTTGTGTTTGTGGCCGACTGTTCTTTCCCTTTCTTCTTCTATCTTCATTCGTGTAAACCAAAGCACCCTCCCTCTATTCATCTTTTATTTTCTTTCTTTTTCAAAACTCCTTAGCCGATTGTCTTCATTTGTTTCTTCCCATTTCTCTTAAGCCGAAACCCTCTCAACTTGTCCCTTCAAACCTCCTTTTTCTTCTCTCAAACCCCATTGCCGTAGCTTCTATTTCTTCTCACCTCTACTCTCCCTTTCTTTCCACTCAAGCCATACATAAGTATGTCAAACACCTTGGCCGAATCCTTTTTCCTTCTTGTTTAAGTGTTGACCGACTCTTTCCTCTCTCCTAGTGGTTCTTGTGGCCGAATTTTGGGTGTGGTGTTGGTTCTCATCTCGTGTTTTGCAATCGTTTGAAGAAGGTAAGTGCTTGGCCGAATGGCCATTTCTCCCCTCTCTTATTATTTATTGATTTTGGGTTTGATTAAGGGCTGATTTCGGCATTTGTTGAAGGGAGTTAACCTTTTGTTTTGGTAACCGATTTCTTTATAGAGCCTTTGGATTTTGGGGGCAACCAAGTGAAGCAGTCAAACGAGGCCTTTATCTTAAGTTGATTGATTGGTAAGTGATGGTGAGATTTTGGTTCATGGTCTAATCGTTAGTTTCATTTAATCAAGTCTCCAATGGACTAACTGTTTACATTTTAGGGTGTGCCGATTGCTTAAGGAAGAGCCATTGTTGGTTTGGGTTTGGTAGTAAACCAAACCATTTGCAAGGTAACGGTTTAATGTTAACCCCTTTGGTTTAATGGTTTTGGCCAAATGGTCTAGGTGCTAATCTCGTGTTTGGCCGATTATAGGAGCAAGGTAATCGAGGGATTTAAATCGATTCTTTTGGATTAGGGCTTGCGATTATTGTGTGTGTAAGCTAACACACTTTTTACTTAGTAATATGTTTAATAAACACGATTGCCTATTAAAGCTTAACGATATGATAGATTGATATGATACCTACGGTATGTACACGGATCCCGTAAGTCCGTTCCATTACAAGTTCTATTAAGGACATATGCTATTATGATTGTTGATGTATGTGATATGAGATGCAATATTAAAACATGTTAGCATGATTGTATGACTTCACACGATTTGCATTAGTATGAGATGTTAATGGGTCATATGAGAGGAGGGGGAATATGATATCCGTGTCTTTGGGAAACCAGAGGTTTGGCACCTCCAGTGGTTTGGTACCACAGATTGATTATTGTGACTTTGGGTCACCAGAGGTTTGGCACCTCCGGGTCTCGTCCCAGTGGCTTAGCACCACAGTGGGTTGGCCACACGGTTGATTTTACGGGATTGATGCTAGTGATTTGGTATCACACGATGGGTTGGCCCCATCATTCGATTCGTGACTGCGGTCACCAGTGATTTGGTATCACACTTGTGTCTTTGGGACACTAGAGGTTTGGCACCTCATAGCAACTCGTCCCTGTGGTTTGACACCACCGTGGGTTGGCCCCACTTTTGAGATACGGGATTGTCGCCAGTGAGTTGGTATCACACGTGGGTTGGCCCCACAGATGGATTATTCATGACTTTGGGTCACCAGTTGTTTGGCACCACATTGATGGATATCGTGACTTTGGGTCACCAGTGGTTTGGCACCACCAGTGGTTTGGTACCACACGGGGTAGAAAAGGAGTTACGGATGGTTAAGATCGGGTGCATAAATTGTGTTGCTTTGTTATGATGTGTGTTAGTATGTTGCATATACCGGGAGGGCGATTTATGCACTGAGTCTTGCGACTCACCTTCTCCCTTATTATTTCAGGTAACACTTAGATCGCGGACACGGAGCCGGGGTGGACTCGAGGTGCCCATGCCATGAATAAAAGTCAGATTTGCACTGATTTTAAACTTGGTACTTTGCTTTATTTATTTTTTTTCATTTGGATTTGTTGGGTTTGTAAAAGGCCTTTTTAAATTTTACTTTGGATGTTCATATGTTTAAATTTGATTTTAAATATGCCTTAACAAATAATTGGGTTAAAATTTGCTAAAACTTGGAAAGATAACGTTTTTCAAACTACAAAGCGAGATGTTTTAAACTTTACTATCGGGTATCACGCGGTAATTTAAAATGAATGCAACTCAAATGTTTTCCAATCTTGAGACTTTTCCACACTAAGTACAAGATGATTTTAATCAACTAAAAAGGATTACTCGGATTTCTAAATGATGTAAACTTGTTTTACTTGTGGGTTCAAGTAAGTTTTTCAAAATTCTCGGGTTTTCAAAAGCGCCATTGGTTTTAAAGCAATCATGCCCAAGTTTTCTACAAGTACAAAATATAGCAAAGAGTTTTCATCAACCTTTTTAGCCGTAAACCTAAACCTCTCAAATACATTTTCCCTGTAACATACCAGATTCGGTCGTGGTGTACTGACCGGTTTGGGGTGTTACAAAGCATGTTTTAGGTCCCGATGACCTACAAAGGGGAAACTATGGTTGTAATCTTGATATACTTGATGAATTGTCTGATGAAGTTTCTGATCTGTCAAGTAATGCTTTAAACCCTAATCTAGCGATGGACACGGGATAGGGGTGTTATATATAGCCATGTGATATGGCTAGATAAAAAGATGCTTATGAATGAAGAGTCATGCTAAATGATGTTTGGTTTTGGTATGATTCCATGGTTATGAAATGGTCATATGAATGGTAAGCTTATTGACACATAGTTAGCATATTGTTGATGGTAAGTTGTGATGAGTTAGGTTTAGAAATGTTTGTGAATAAATTGAGTTAAATGACTTATAAGTTGGTGTGATTGTTGAACTCATAAGAGGTTAAAAATGATGAACATTTTGGTATGCTTTGGTTGCTTATGATGATTGGATTGATGCTTAATTGTGGTTGTAGGAATGACCCAAGTGTGGGTGGCATATTGGCCTTGGAAATGGCCTATATTTGCCCACATGGTTGAGTACACGGGTGTGTGGCTCAACCGTGTCCTTCGTGGTTGCAAAACAAAACAAGTCAGACTCGACCACGGGTAAGATACACAGGCGTGTGACTGGCCGTGTGGTGTAAGTCAGTGTCGACCACGGGTGAGGCACACGAGCGTGTCTTAGGCCGGGGGGACAAGTCAGTATGTATGCCCTGTTTTGGCACGACTTAGGCACATGAGCGTGTCTGAGGCCGTGGGAGGCACACGGTCTGCCCATACGGGCATGTGACCTCTGTAAATTTGAAAAATTTTTAAATTTCTAAAAATTTTTGTATGCGCTCAGTTTAGTCCCGACCCTATTCTAAAGCATGTTTAAGGTCTTGTAGACCCTCTCAAGGGACACTTTGATTTGATTCGTTAAATAATATTATGAAATGTGCGTAAAAGATCTGAATTGTCTGGTAATGCCTTTAACACTAAATCGGCAAGATTATGGGTTAGGGGTGTTACATTTGGTATCAGAGCTACAATTTAGTCAATTCTTGGACTAACGTAGCATTTGAGAGTCTAGCCATACATGCCATCCTGACGTGTAAAATGTGTTTTCGTATAGTAATGGATCCCAAAAGAGCTATAGCTAACGACGTTGAAAGCAATGCGCCTGCTCCCGCTCAAAGGGCTGTGCCATCTAATTCGAGACCAGCTACTAGCGGACAAGAGGGAGAAGCTAAACAAGCTTTCTTCCGAATGATGAGTGAGTGGTTCACCCAGTATGTAAGAGATAACCCTGCTATTTTGCAACTTTCGTCCCCGCTTAATCCCCCTCAGATTTTAGCTGTGCCTCTGGTCATGAACTTGAATCTGTTGAACAAGCCTCCTGTTGATAAGATTTGCAAGTATGAGGCTGAAGAATTTAGGGCCATTAGTGAAGACGATACCAAGAAATATTAATTTTGGCTTGAGAACACGATCCGGGTATTTGATGAAATGACATTGACTCCTGAAGAATGCATAAAATGTGTCGTTTCTTTGCTATGAGATGTAGCTTATCAGTGGTGGAAGATTCTAATTTCTGTTGTTCCAAAGGAACGGGTTACATGGGATTTCTTTCAGTCTGAATTCCGAAAGAAATATATCAGTAAGAGATTTATTGATCAGAAACAAAAATAATTCTTGCAATTGAAACAGGGTCACATGTCTATTACCGAGTATGAACGAGAGTTCGTGAGACTAAGTCAATATGCTTGAGAATGTGTATCAACCGAAGTAATAATGTGCAAAATATTTGAAGATGGCTTAAATAAAGATATTCGGTTACTTGTTGGGATTCTGGAAATAAAAGAGTTCGTAGTGCTTGTTGATCGAGTGTGCAAAGTTGAGGCACTCAGGAAAGACAAAAGAAAAGCTGAGTCTGAAGTTAGAGATGCAAGAAAGAGATTTTCGAGCAAATCATTTTAGTCTACTTCAAATAAATTTAGAGATGAGTATAGCCGTTCCAGAACTAATGTGGGACATTCGAATCTGAGAGATCGAGCTAGATCACAATAGAATACTAAAGCTCCAGCTACATCGATAGCTAGTGTGGGAAATGTCTGATCTGAATGATTTGAATGTAAGCATTGTGGTAAAAGATATCCTGGTAGTTGTAGATTGAATGATCGAGCTTGTTTTAGATGTGGATCGTTAGATCATTTCATCCGTGATTGCCCAGAGTCTGTTCTCTTGTTCAGAATCTGAGATCTGATAATGTTTTAGCGAGGGGTAGACCTTCCCAAAATACAAGAAATGTCAGTGGTAGTCAAAGAACTACGAAAGACTCAGTTGCGAGATCTGAAGCTAGAGCGCCTACCAGAGCATGTGCCATCCGAGCTCGTGAGGAAGCTTCATCTCTAGATGTTATAATGGGTACATTTACTCTTTATGATACTTCTATGATTGCATTTATACACCTAGGTTCTACTTATTCATATATATGCATGAACTTAGTATACAGTAAGACTTTGCCTGTAGAGTCTACTGAATTCGTTATTAGAGTATCGAATCCCTTAGGTAAAAGTGTTTTGGTTGATAAAGTATGCAAGAACTGTCTGTTGATGTGTCGAGATATTTGTTTTTCAGCTGATCTGATGCTATTACCTTTTGATGAGTTTGATATAATTTAGGGTATGGACTGGTTGACATTGCATGATGCTATTGTGAATTGTAAAAGAAAGACCATTGACATGAGAAGTCAGAATGATGAAATAGTTCGTTTTGAGTCTAATGAATTGAAAGGGTTACCTGCTGTGATATCTATGTTAAAAGCTCAGAATTATGTGAAAAAGGGTTATGAAGCTTATTTTACTTATGTAATTGACTCAAAAGTGTCAGAAAAGAAAGTTGAATTTGTGCCAGTTATTTCTGAATTCTCTGATGTATTTCCTAAAGAATTGTCCAAATTACCTCTGATACGTGAAGTTGAATTTGTATTGATTTATTGCCAGGAACGACTCTTATTTTGATAGCTCCGTATAGAATGGCACCAATAGAGTTGAAGAGTTAAGTCTCAATTGCAAGAGTTGAAATATAGAGGATTTGCAAGATCGAGTTTCTCACCTTGGGGTGCTCCTGTTCTGTTTGTGAAAAAGAAGGATGGCACGATGAGAATGTGCATTGATTATCGTCAGTTGAACAAGGTGACTATAAAGAACAAATCTCCTCTGCCCAAAATTGATGATTTATTTGATCAGCTTAAAGGAGCCACTATGTTTTCAAAGATAGATCTGAGATCGGGATGCTATCAGTTGCGAGTAAAAGATTCAGATATTCTGAAAACTACTTTCAGAATGAGGTATGGGGATTATGAATTTTTAGTTATGCCTTTTGGACTAACGAATGCTCCTACTATTTTTATAGATCTGGTGAACAAAATTTTCAAACCGTACTTAGATCAATTTGTTGTAGTGTTCATTGACGAAATCTTGATTTATTCACGTGATGAGATTGAACATGCTAAGCATCTGAAAATTGTTTTGCAAACTCTGCGGGATAAGCAATTATATGCAATGTTCAGTAAATGTGAATTTTGGTTGTGAGAAGTTAGTTTTCTGGGACATATTGTATCAGCCTCTGGAATACGAGTTGACCCGAGTAAAATTTCTGCTATTCTGGAATCGAAACTTTCGAAAAATGTGTCTGAAGTACATAGTTTTATGGGATTGGCTGGTTATTTTTGTCGGTTTGTAAAAGGATTCTCAATGATAGCTACTCTGTTGACTAGATTGCTTCAGAAACATGTTAGATTTGAATGGTCCGACAAATGTGAGAATAGCTTTGATCAGTTGAAAACTTTGTTGACTGAAGCTCCAATTTTGGTACAACCAGAATCGGGTAAAGAATTTGTGATTTACAATGATGCTTCATTGAATGGTCTGGGATGTGTTTTGATGCAGGAAGGTAAAGTTCTAGCTTATGCCTTAAGACAATTAAAGCCGCATAAAACAAATTATCTGACACACGATCTTGAACTAGCTGCAATTATTTTTGCATTAAAGATTTGGCGTCATTATCTTTTCAGTGAGAAGTGCCATGTGTTTTCAGATCATAAAAGTTTGAAGTACTTGATGACTCAGAAAGATTTGAATCTGCGACAGAGAAGATGGTTAGAACTGTTGAAAGATTACGATATTGTGATAGATTATCAACCGAGTAAGGAAAATGTTGTTGCTGACGCATTGAGATGGAAATCACTATTTGCGTTGTGTACTATGGATGCTTATTTGGACTTGTCTGATGATGGTTCAGTTTTGGAGGAATTGAAAGCGAAACAGATGTTCTTACAACAAATTTGTGATGCTCAGAAATTTGATAATGACTTGTTAGCAAAGCGAGTTCAATGTGATTTGAATTCTGATTTTGAATTTTGAGTTGATATTGATGATTGCTTAAGATTTAGAGATCGAATCTGTGTTTCGAGAAATCCAGAGTTATTACAGTTAATTATGAATGAAGCCCATAATAGTGGCTTACTTATTTATCCGGGTAGTACAAACATGTACCATGATTTGAGGCAACACTATTGGTGGTCTGATACGAAACGAGACATATCTGACTTTGTTTCGAAATGTTTAGTCTGTCAGCAAGTTAAAGCTGAACATCAGGTTGCATCTGGTTTATTATAATCGATTCTGATTCTTGAATGGAATTGGGATAGAGTGACGATGGACTTTGTTTCTGGATTGTCATTGACTCCAAGAAAGAAAGATGCAATTTGAGTTGTAGTCGTTAGATTGATGAAATCAGCTTATTTTATTCCGGTACGATCAAATTACTCACTTGATAAGTTAGCTGAGCTTTATATTTTTGATATTGTGAGATTGCACGGAGTTTCATTGTCTATAGTGTCTAACAAAGATCCGAGGTTTACTTTATGGTTCTAGAAGAAATTGCAAGAAGCCCTAGGTACTAAATTACATTTCAGTACGGCTTTTCACCTGCAAATGGATGGTCAATCCGAGCGAATCATTCAGATACTTGAAGATATGTTAAGATGTTGCATTCTTGAGTTTGATGGTATGTGGGAAAAATATCTACAATTGATTGAATTTGTATACAATGATAGTTTTCAGTCGAGCATTAAAATGGCACCTTATGAAGCTTTGTATGGACGCAAATGTAGAACACCCCTGTATTGGACTGAGCTCAGTGAAAACAAGATACACAGGGTCGATTTGATAAAAGACACTGAACAGAAAGTTAAAGTAATCCGCGATAGTCTGAAGCAGCGTCTGATCGTCAGAAGTCCTATGCAGACTTGAAAAGAAAAGATATTGAATTCGAATATGTGATAAAGTATTTTTAAAAGTATCTCTGCGGAAGAAAGTACTCAGATTCAGACATAAAGGCAAGTTGAGTCCGAGGTTCATCGGGCCGTATGAGATCATCAAACGAGTTGGGCCAGTTGCTTATAAGTGGTGCTGCCACCAGAACTAGAAAAGATTCATAATGTATTTCATGTGTCAATGCTTCGTTGGTACAGATCCGATCCAACACATGTGATTACTCCGCCTGAGATTGAAATCCGATGCGATATGACATATGAGGAAGAACCAATCCGTATCTTAGCTTGTGAATTGAAAGAATTGCGAAACAAGAAAATTCCGTTAGTTAATTACTGTGGCATCGACACGGAGTTGAAGAGGCTACGTGGAAGCCTGAAGATTTAATGAGACAACAATATCCTTAATATGAATATGTTTAATAGGTTAAATGTAAGATTTTGTGAGGCAAAATTGAACCTAAATTGTTGATGGACATTAGGGGAATTGTAACAATCCGGTTTAGACCCTAGTCGAAATAGTGGTTTCGGGACCTCAAATTTTAGTTAGAAAAATAATTTAATATTAGTTTAACATAGTGATTTTTGTTGAATTTGAGTTTGAGAAAATAATATTTTGAGGTCTAAATTGTATGTGGTTAAGCATGTGTTATAGTTTTGTGAAATAGGGACTAAAATGGCAAAATGTGAAAATGTGAGGGCTAATTTGTAAATTACCCAAAATATTGTTTTTGGATTGAAATTAATGATTTGGTGAATAAATGGGTTAATTTTGAATATGTATAGATCAAGAACCGAAGAAAACGGACTTAGATCGTGGAAAATCAAAAGTAATTGAGTAGTCGAGTTCGTTTCTATTTATTCGAATCTGAGGTAAGTCGATATACAAATAAATTTATATACATTGATATATGTATGTTCATATGAAAATTTATGATAGTGAATGTATATGAAATGAGGGGAATATGGAATCCGAGGTTGTATCGACAATGAATCAGTGTCCGAGAAGTCCCGTACGAACTTAGGAATAGAAAAGATTACATATGTCGTGACATAGGTGTCCGTTATGTGATATCGCGTAAGACCACATCTGGGACATTGGCATCGATATGAGACATTGCACAAGACCACGTTAGGGACGCTGGCATCAATTTGAGATTTACGTGTAAGACCATGTCTGGGACATTAGCATCGTACTGATCGTGTAAGACCCTGTCTTGGATAGTGGCATCGATATCTGGTTACATGTAAGACCACGTCTGGGACGTTAGCATTGTACGGCTATTACGAGCATTTTGAGTATCCTATTTGATTCCGAACGGTTCAACAGGCAAATTTGAGAAATGAAAATTCATGTGAAATGCATAAACGAATCAGGTATGTTTGAATCGTACACTGAACAAGTGTATGAAAGGAAAGTGTATATATGAACTTACCAAGATGAATATGTGTATGGAATTGATGAGATAATATGTGATTTATGTTTGAATGTGATATAAGCATAAGAGATATTTTGAGATGTGGAATGTTAGAAATCTATGGCTAAACAAATGAGCCTAAGAACATATTTTGAAATTGCAAATGAGAAGTATTATTAACATTGTATCAATGTTGTCATATGTGTTTTATGTTATGTTTATTTGTATATGACTTACTAAGCTTTTGAAAGCTTACTTTGTGTGTATTTGCTCTATTTTATAGATCGTCAAAGCTATTGAGGGCTCGGGAATCGTCGAGGATCATCATCACACTACTCAAATCTATTTTTGTACCTTTTAAAAGTGTATATAATAAGTATGTCATGTATAGGCTAGTCATTTTGATTTATGTTTAAGTTGTGTTTATAGCCATGTGATATGGCTAGATAAAATGGTGTTTAGGAATGAAGAGTCTTGCTAAATGATGTTTTGTTTTGGTATGATTCCATGGTTATGAAATGGTCATATGAATGGTAAGCTTATTTATACATAGTTAGCATATTATTGATGGTAAGTTCTGGATGAGTTAAGTTTAGAAATGTTTGTGAATAAATTGAGTTAAATGACTTATAAGTTGGTGTGATTGTTGAACTCGTAAGTGGTTATAAATTATGAACATTTTGGTATGTTTTGGTTACCTATGATGCTTAGATTGATGCTTAATTGTGGTAGTAGGAATGACTCAGGTGTGGGTGCCATTTTGGCCTTGCAAATGATCTATATTTGCCCACACGGTTGAGCACACGGGCGTGTGGCTCGACCATGTCCTTCATGGTTGCAAAACAAAACAAGTCAGACTCGACCATGAGCAAGATACACGGGCATGTGATTGGCCGTTTGGTGCAAGTCAGAGTTGACCATGGGTGAGGCACATGGGCATGTCTCAAGCCATAGGGACAAGTCAGTATGTATGCCCTGTCTTGACACAGCTTAGACACATGGGCGTGTCTGAGGCCGTGGGAGGCATATGGCCTGCCCACACAGGCATGTGACCTCTGTAACATTGAAAAATTTTTAAATTTTTGAGAATTTTTATATGTGTTCAGTTTAGTCCCGACCCTATTCTAAAGCATGTTTAAGGTATTGTAGACCCACTCAATGGACACTTTGATTTGATTCGTTGAATAATATTATGAAATGCCCGTAAAAGATCTGAATTGTCTGGTAACAGCTTTAACCCTAAATTGGCAGTGGTTACGGGTTAGGGGTGTTACAGTTTGATTTGTCAGGAAGTCAAAACTGAGCATCAAGTGCCTTTAGGTTTATCACAACCTATTATGGTTCCTGAATGGAAATGGGATAGAGTAACAATGTATTTCATATCAAGTTTAACCTTATATCTGAGAAAAAAGATGTGATCTGGGTTGTTATTGACAGATTGACAAAATTGACTCATTTCATTCCTGTACGTACGGTTTATTCACTTGATAAATTGACTGAGTTGTATATCTCAGAGATTGTTTGATTGCACGGAGTGCCACTATCTATTATTTCGAATGGAGATTCGAGGTTTACATTGAGATTTTGGAAGAAATTACAAGAAGATTTGGGTACTAAGCTGCATTTTAGCATTGCATTTCACCCGCAAATGGATGGTTCATCTGAATGAGTTAATCAAATAATTGAGGATATGTTGCTGAAACACCCCAAACCCGACCCACGAGCCTCGACCGGATCTGGTATGCTCCCTGAGTAAAACAGTTCAAAACTTGTTTGTCACTTTGGAAAATTTTGTGTGGTTTTGCAGAACACTTGATTTGTGTTGGGTTCAAATTGAAAACGGTGTTGTTCTTGAAGACTAGATTTTATTTAAACAGTATTTTTATTTGTACTTGAAATCAATAAGTTAAAGGTATTGCCGGGTTTTTAGAGTTTAACATTAAATTGAAAATCAATTGTGTTTGGGTGTCAAAACATTTAAAATTTATTTTTAAGAAAAGTTATTTAATCATTATTTAATAATAATATTATCATGATAAACCAAATTAACTGCATACTTAAAATAGTTAATAGTAATGGCCATATTACATCAAAGCGAAACCCGAAATAAATCCAAAATACTTAAATATAAAAATTCAAAATAAAACAAATGCTAAGCTGAGCATGGCCACCACTAAGCCCCTGCCGACTCGGTCCATTTACTGAGTGTCACCTGAAAAGATATCCCACAACGGGGTGAGTCAACGGACTCAATGTGTAACAACCCACACAATCTCCCAACGATTTAGGCGTAACAAATCATATATATAACAAATATAGGCAATGATGCAATCCCAAACCCAAACCTAAATAACCATCCTCTACACATCACCCATACCTGCCATCACACCGTGGGGATTACTAAATCGACCCTCCATCCGCTACACACCATCGAAGGTAGTCGCTGCAGACGACTTGCACATCACCCTTATAAATTGTGGCATAGCCACCAGATAATGTGACAAAGCCACCAGATAACATTTTGTGACATACGTCACCACATTCAGATTATGTGACATGAGTCACCAGATATTGTGGTAAAAACCACCAGATCACTTCCTTTTTTCATAATCACCCATATGACCCGTGTCATACAAATCATGCGGATATCATGCCATATGCCTTATTCATATTCGTAACCAATTTTCATATATGTCACATTCAATGTTTATTATACTATTAACAGATCTTTAGAGAATAACATACCTAAATATGTCGTACCATTGTATGGAACCTTTAGCCACATCTTTCATATTCGTATTAACACACATAGTTAATTAATACCGTAAATCTATTAGGAATTGGTGTAAGGCTACACACCTGGTTACTATCATGTTCACTGAATCCCAAAAATCTATCGAAACAGGTTGTACTCCTCCCTAAAAAATCATAGTTAGAATTGGCCAAACAATAATCACTAAATATGGCCTTGGCCGAATGTTCATGCCCTCTTACCTTGTGGATCTAAATCCCGAAATTGTTACTTGGCTATGAAGATGTCGAAATACCTATAAGCCTTATGTTAGATTCAGTCTTAACATTTATTAAACTAAAGCAGATGGCCTTCGATCTAAATCACACTTGCCTACCTTAAATCTCGAAATCCCGAATGATCTCCTCCTTGTAGTCAACAACAACCAAATCCCAAATTCCTTCTTCAAGTTTTCGGCCAAAGAAAGTAAAAAAGATTAGATTCCAACTTGCGGCTAATCTAAAAGAAAAAGAAGAAAATGAACAACAGTTGATCCATACCCTTACTGCTGAAATCGACTGCACCCTTGCTTGAACCCACAGAGATATTCAACCTTAACAAATGGGAATGAAAAGAGATGAGGTTCACAAAGGTTCGGCAGTGGTGGTGTTTTGATCTAAGAATTTCGACAATGAAGAACTTTTGGGAGGGAGAAATTAGCCTAAGTAGAATAGAAAGAAAAGATGAGAAGGAAAGATGGTAGATTCTGCTTACCTTAAACAAATGAGAAAAAGCAATTGACCCTAATGGTCTTGGGATGATTCGGCCAAGGTCTAAATGAAAGGAAAAGAGTGAATTTTGGTGAGATTTGATTATGAAAGAAAAAAGGGTTGAAAGTTTATGAGAGAGTGGAACAAATTTCGGCAAAAGAAAATGGCCAAAACGTCACTTTGATAGCCTTAAACTTTCAGCACATAGCCCCCTTACATGACCGAATGCCTCATCTCACTCCCCTCTCTTGAATTCGGGTAACACTCAAACACTAGCTTATCCTTGCTTTTCTCCTATTTTTCCTCTTCTTTACTCATTTAAAATAATTTGAATGAGTCAAGCATCATCCTTACCCTTAGCCGAAATTTTAAAAAGAAATTGACCACATCTAGAGCTCATCTCCTTAGTGTTTCAGTGCCGTCTAACTCCCCTCTAGCCTAACAAAAAAAAAAAACAACTCTAAAAGTGCTCCCCTTGCTGCTCGAACCTGAGCCCTTCTCCATTGCCTGAGGCGTCACTTACCAAGGCCCTAAGTGGTGCCTCCTTGCCACTTTAACAAGCCCATTTTTATGTCCAATTTCCTCTACATATTTTTTTAAGGCCTCCTTTGCCTAACTCCCCTTTTAAGACTTAAAACCTAAAATTTTTCTAAGGCATTCTCCTATATTCTAAAGTTCTCAAAATCTATAAAACACATTAAAAAACATATAGGCATGCTTCCACATATATTTAGGCAAAAATGCACAACCCCTAAATCCCGGATGTTACAGTTGCGTTGTTGCATTCTTGATTTTGAAGGTAACTGGGAGAAATATCTATCGCAAAAATTGAATTTGCTTATAATAATAGCTTCCAATCGAGTATAAAGATGGCACCGTACGAAGCTCTATATGGTCTTAAATGTCAAACACCATTGTACTGGGCTGAACTAAGTGAAAATAAGATTCACGGGGTTGATCTGATTAGAGAGACTAAAGAAAAAAGTGAAGGTAATTTGCGATAGTTTAAAAGTAGCTTCGGATTGATAGAAATCATACGCAGACTGGAAACGAAAAGAAATTGCGTTTCTGATCAGGGATAAAGTGTTTTTGAACATGTCACCGAGGAAAAAGATATTGCAGTTTGGTTGAAGAGGGAAGTTGAGTCCGAGATTTATCAGACTGTACAAGATTATCGAACGAATTGGGCCAGTTTCTTATCAACTATCTTTACCGTCTGAGTTAGAGAAAATACATAATGTGTTTCATGTGTCGGTGCTTCGACGTTACCAATCCGACACTTCACATGTCATTTCCCCAATTGAGGTTGAAATTCAGTCTGATATGTCGTATGCTAAAGAACTGATTCAAATTTTAGCCCGTGAGATCAAAGAGCTGAGAAATAAGGGAATCGCATTAGTGAAAGTATTATAGAATTGACACGGGGTTGAAGAAACTACATGGGAACCCAAGGATGCTATGATAAAATAATACCTGAACCTTTTCAATGGTAAGATTTTGGGGATGAAAATCCCTAAGGGAGGGAGAGTTGTAACAGTCCGGTTTTAGCTAAATCAAAACAGTGGTTTTGGAACCACAAAACCGATGTCAAAAAATTATTTTAATATTTTTTTTGGTGTTTATAGCGTGTTATTTGATATGTGTAAAAATTTAGTGAGCTAATTTCATCGTTTAATTGCTCAATTTGACAAAAAAGATTAAATCACGTAAAATGCAAAAGTTGCATTCTACTTTTTAAAAGTGTTTAATTGCTATAATTTATTAAATTAAAGGTCCTTAAGTTGTAATTAGACCATTATAATAATTGGTGGACAATTATGGGCAATGTTTAATTGATTTTTGTTTATTAATTAAAAGGGTAATATAGTAAATTGGTTAATAATTAAGATAAAATATGTTAACAAAAGAAAAAGCTTTCATTTTCTCTTTTCATCATCGAATTTCAAAGGAAAAGGAAAGGGTTTAAAGCTTTTAAATATTGGCACACTCCTAACTTGATTAAGATCAAGAAAGAAAGAATTCATATTTAGATCAGGGGAAAAGCAAGGTGGTTGAGTAGTTGACCCGATCCGTCAATTCCAAATACGAGATAAGTTCATATGCAATGAGCTTATTTATAATTGTATTTTATATGCTTTGATGTAGCATGAATTGTGATTATATGATTACAGACAAGTTCGAGAACGATTCGATAGTAATTCAAAATGATTCGACTATGATTTGGTATTGGAGAATCCCAGTTGAACCTTAGGAATAGTCTAGTAATTCAAAATGATACGACTATGAGTCGTCGGGAACATCATCGCACTATCAAACATCTAAGTTGGTACTTTTTAGTTGTGTAAATATGGTATATGGCATGTAGAGGCTAAATGTGGTATTTTGGTTATAATTATAGCCATGAGGTTTGGATTGTAAATGTATATGATATGGTTTTTATATTTATCCATGATTGATGGCTTATTTTGGCATGTTTGGTATGAATATGGTTATGGTTTATAATTGCTCAAATGATAAATTATTTTGTGAAGTATAAATGCTTGAGAAATGCCTTGATGAGGTATGATTTTAGATGTTGTGTTGATTATTTATAAGGAAGTTATGTATATGTGAATTGTGGTAAATGAACCATATTGATTGATATTGTTTTGGAATGTATATGGTTAAGTAATTGGTTGTAATAGCCAAATTTTTGGGGCTAGTCGAAACAGTGGATTCGAGACCACTGAACCGAGGTCGAGGAAATTTATTTTAATGTTATTTTATGTGCTGCAGCACAATTATATGGATGCATGAAAATTTTGGTGCTTTAATTTGAGTGATAGCATGCTTAATTGCGAAAAAGGACTAAATCGCATAAAGTGCGAAAGTTCTATTTTATAAGGTAGAGGTACCTAATAAATATAGAAGGTAATTTGGAGGATTTTAAAGTGAAATTAGGCCATTTACCTAGTTTTGGCCGGCCATGTGCATAGGGGAGACAAGAGCATTTAATTTTTGGTCAAAATTGGATGAGTTAGGTGAGAAAAGATGAATAAAATAAAAGGAAGAGAAAAACTATCATCTTTTACTATTAATTCATCTCTTTCTACAAAAAATTGAAGAGGAAATAGGGCATTTGTGAGTTCAAACTTTCAACCAAGCCATCTCTTTGCTAGTAAGTAATTTAGGTGGTTTTAATTGATGATTTTTGTGTTTTTGGAGTCCCCAAAGCTTAAGCTAGCTAATGAGGGGACTAATTTGAGATATGGTTGAAAGTCTAGGGACTTGCCATAAGAGTAATTAATTTATTAGCTGAGTTTTTATGGAAGGAAATGAATGTTAGGGAGGTGAGAAACAACTTCTATGAATGGTGTTAGCATGAAAACACCTAAATAGGGCTTGAATGCAAAGATTTAATTTATGTCATAAATGCATGAAATAGTTTGAATGGTGAGTAGTTGTAAGAGTAATAAATGTCCATATATGCTTGTTTGTTTAGAAAATGTGGTGAAAAATGATTCACGAGCTTAGGGGCAAAATCTTAATTTTGCCATGGTATAAGGGCAAAATGGTCATTTTGCCTAAGTGTAGATTTTGGTGCATTATGATCGTTAAATGTTTTAAATGAATGAATTTTATTATTATAGTTCAAGAAGAACGCGGGATTAACCTTGACCAGGAAAAAGGCAAGGTTACGGTGTAAACCGCAAATCAACACGTTTTGCACTGAGGTAAGTGTACGTGTAAATGATGCATTTTATATGCACATTATTGTTGTTAATTAGCGCATAGCATAATTTAGAACAAGTATGATTCAAATAGATAGAAAGTGGTAGTTATTGAATAACTCTAGTATGAATGATGGAATGGATATGTAAGTGTGTTATATCAAACCTTGATGGTGGGCTAAGTGCGATACCACCTTGTTGTTTAATTACGATGGGCTGTGTGCGATACCATCGTCTATTTATCTTTCGGTAGGCTGTGTGTGATACCACCAAAGCTAATCCTTTGGTGGGCTGTGTGCGATACCACCTTAACTAACCTTTTTGGTGGGCTATGTGCGATACCACCGTAGATAATCCTTTGGTGGGATATGTGCGATACCACCCTAATAAAGACTGATGGTGGGCTAAGTACGAAACCACAGAGTAATGTGACTATGAGTAATGTATTATGATATAGTGATGTGTTGTATTATGTGACCTTGTGATGCTAAGTGCAGGGGAACCGTTAATAAATGTATGCATTATGATTGTGATGTGGTTGGAATGTGTGAATGGAGAAAGTAAGTAAGCATGATCTTGAATGTAAATTGTTTCTTGCGTAGTAAATAATGCTATGAGTGTGTTTTAATACACGTTAAAATGTTATATTGTTTACATGTAAACTTACTAAGCTTTAAGCTTACTCCCCTTTCTTTCCCTTATTTTATAGAGTTCAAGAGCCAAGCTGGAATACGTTGATAACCAGGAGACTGCCTACACTATCTGCTCACTTCGGTATAATTAGACTTAGTGATTTTGTAAATGGCATATATAGGGGCTAAACTAGTTAAATTATTTTGTTGTTTTGACTAAAGGTGTATTGGCTCTTGCTAAGACATTTATTTTGTAAATTGCCATGAATGTTGGCTCATTTTACTATTTATGAAATTTCAAAGTCATCTATGGGAATTTGTATAAGAAATTATGAGATGTTTATTAGTATGTTGAATGGATTCATGTAGAGTAAGCTATAGGGGTGCAAGGAGCTTGGCAAACAGCCTTGCTCTTGTCCACATGGGTAGGCACACGGGTGTGTGTCTAGGCGTGTGTGACACACGATCAAGCCATGGGCGTGTGCCCAGGCTGTGTGAAGTCTGCACCTTGAAATTGGAATATGAATGGTCACACGGTTGAAGCACAGGCGTGCCCAGGCCGTGGGGATCTAGTCAGAGACGACCACGGACCAACCACATGGGCGAGTATCCAGGTCGTGTGACCCAAGTCAGTGTCTTCCACGGGTGTCAAACATGGGCATGTGACTAGGCTTAGAGATCATGTGTGTGTAGTCGAATTCACCACGGTTGTGAAGCATGGGCATGTGTGTATCTACACATGGGCGTGTCTAATTTTACACCGGCGTGTGAGTCCTGTATAAAAGAGAAAATTTTTGTAGAATTCGAAAAAAGTTTCGGTATAGTCTCAAGTGTTCTCGTGTGTATGAGTGAGGCCTCGTAAGCTAATAATGATGTTGTTAAGGTGTCAAGAGAGAGTAGTTGCATGGCCTAAGTGGCGGTCATGAGAATTTTATTAAAGTAACCCTTTAGCACGGTTCCGGTGTAGAACACGGGTAAGAGGTGTTACATTTAGTGGTATCAGAGCTATGGTTTAGTCAGTTCTAGGACTACCGTAGCATGTGTAGAATCTAGCTATACATGCCATAAGTGTATAATGATAGTGAAGTGGCTTCTGATGATTTTAAATTTGTTCTATATAGTATATGGACCCCGATCAATCGGCTATTATTGATGCAGCTAGTAATGCATCGGCTCCCCACAAGGGACCGCACCTTTGCAAAGTGGACCCGAGACTAAGGGTCAAGGAGAAAAGGCTTGAGAAGCCTTTCTCCAAATGATGAGTAACTGGTACACTGGGTACGCACGAGCAAACCCCAATGCTCAACCTCCTCCACCTCCTCCTATACCTCAGCCAGTTCTTGAGGCTTCCCAAGGTATAAAAGTAGTGAGGACAACTAAGCCCCTGGTAGACAGAATTCGGAAGCAAGGGGCTGAGGATTTTCGAGAGTGAGCTGAGTTCTGGCTGGAGAACTCAATGAGGGTTTTTGATGAACTCTCCTGTACACCCGAGGAGAGCTTGAAATGCGATGTATCTTTGTTTAGGGACTCGGCATACCATTGGTGGAAAACGTTGACATCAGTGGTTCCTAAAGAGAGGGTAACATGGGACTTCTTCTTGGAAGAGTTCCGAAAGAAGTATATAAGTCAACGTTTTGTAGACTAGAAATGAATTCCTTGAGTTAAAGCAAGGAAAAATGACTGTGGCAGAATATGAGCGCGAATTTGTTAGACTCAGCAAGTATGTGCAAGAATGTGTATCCACGGAAGCTACCTTATGCAAGAGATTTGAAAATGGGTTGAATGAAGACGTCAGACTTTTAGTCAGGATTCTAGAGCTAAAAGAATTTGTGATATTGGTGGACAGGGCTAGTAAGGCCGAAGAATTGAGTAAAGAAAAGAGGAAAGCCTTGAGTGAGGCTCGGGATGCGAGGAAGTGGCCAATGAGCAAATCATACCAAGCTCAATCGAAGAGGTCCAGGGAAGTGAACCCTCAGATGACTACATCAGCTAGGTTTTCGCAAAAAGAGCGAGGCAACACGTATTCGGGTTCAAGAGTTTTGGCCACCTCAATGGCAAGTGCGGGCAATCCAAGTCCAAACCAGAGTGCCCAAGTTGTGGCAGACATCACATTGGAGAGTGTTGGGGAAACAACCGAAATAGTTATATGTATGGATCCCCTGACCATTTCGTCCGAAACTATCCTGAAAGGGATGATAAGGAGAAGAAGTAAGAGATAAGATCAAGTAGTGCATCCTTTAGAGGTAGGCCACAAAATAACCCAGGAGGCGGAACTAGTGGTAGAGGTGTATCATGAGACACTACTGTGAGGTTAGAGAGTCGGGCGCCAGCAAGAACTTATACTATTCGTGCTCGAGAAGAGGCGTCATCACCGGATGTAATAACGAGTACATTATCACTTTATGACACCTCTGTTATTGCTTTGATTGATTCGGGATCAACTCATTCTTATATTTGTATGAGATTGACATCTAGCTTGAGTATGACTATTGAGTCTACTAAAATTGTGGTAAAAGTGTCAAACCCACTAAGTAAACAGGTGTTAGTTGAAATGGTGTGTAGAAACTGTCCATTGATAATTATGGGTCATTGTTTCCCGGCAAACCTTATGTTGTTGCCATTTGATGAATTTGATTTGATTCTTGGTATGGATTGGTTGACTGCCCATAGAGTTTTAGTAAATTGTGGTAGTAAATTTATTGAATTGAAATGTAAAAATAGGGATGTTTTTTGGGTTGAATCAGGTGAGTCAAATAGTTCACCAGCGATGATTTCTTCCATGATAGCTAAGAAATATTTGAGAAAAGGGTACGAATCTTATCTCGCTTTTGTATTAAAAACTCAAGAGTCTGAAGTAAAGATTGAAACAGTACCGGTTGCATGCGAGTATCTAGATGTATTCCAGGAAGAGTTGCCTGGATTACCTCTAATTAGAGAGGTTGAGTTTGGGATTGAGTTAGTTTCAGGAACGACACCTATTTCCATCGCTCCGTATAGGATGGCCCCGCTAGAGTTGAAAGAACTGAAAGTTCAGTTGCAAGAGTTGACGGATAAGGGTTTTAAAATATCAAGCTATTCACCATGGGGTGCTCCGGTACTATTTGTGAAAAAGAAAGATGGGTCGATGAGATTGTGTATAGGCTATAGACAGCTAAACAAAGTAACTGTGAAGAACAAATATCCTTTACCAAGGATAGATGATCTATTCGATCAACTAAAGCGAGCTACGGTGTTCTCCAAGATTGACCTGAGGTCCGGTTATTACCAGTTGAGGGTCAAGGAACAAGATGTGCCGAATACAACATTCAAGACGACGTATGGCCATTATGAGTTTTTGGTCGTGCTGTTCGGTTTAACAAATGCTCCTGCTATTTTTATGGACTTAATGAACCATGTTTTCCAACCGTATTTGGATAAGTTCGTGGTTGTCTTTATTGATGACATATTGGTTTACTCTAGAGACAAGAGTGATCATGCGGAGCATCTGAGGATTATCTTACAGGTTTTAAGGGACAAGCAGTTATATGCTAAATTTAGTAAGAGCAAATTTTGGCTTCGAGAAGTAGGATTTCTAGGATATATTGTGTCAGATGAAGGTATTAGGGTTGATCCGGGAAAGGTCTCCGCTATTGTGGTGTGGAAACTGCTGAGGTGACGGAAGTCAGAAGCTTTTTGGGCTTAGCGGGGTACTATAGGCGGTTTGTGAAGGGATTCTCTATGATTGCTACTCTGATGACGAAACTATTCCACGAGGATGTTAAGTTTGAATGGACTAAAAAATGCCAACAGAGTTTCGAGAGATTGAAAATGTTGTTGACAGAGGCACCAGTTTTGGTACAACTTGAGTCAGGAAAAGAGTTTGTTGTCTATAGTGACGCGTCATTAAATGGTCTTGGTTGTGTGTTGATGAAAGAGGGTAAGGTGGTCGCTTACGCCTCGAGACAGCTAAAACCACATAAGAAGAATTATCCGACTCATGACCTAGAATTGGCCGCAATTGTTTTCGTGTTAAAGGTTTTGCGACATTACTTATATGTTGAGAAGTACCGAATCTTCACGGATCATAAGAGTTTGAAGTACTTGATGGATCAAAAGGAATTGAATTTATGGCAACGACGATGGCTTGAATTATTGAAGGACTACGAGCTAGTGATCGATTACCACCCGGGGAAAGTGAATGTAGTTGCAAATGCTTTAAGTAGAAAATCCTTGTATGCTTTGAGAGCTATGAGCACGAGTTTATAATTGTATGATGATGGTGCTATACTGGCCGAGTTAAGAGCTAGACCACTATTTGTTCAACAAATATGTGAGGCTCAAAGAAATGATAGTGAAATACTAGCTAAAAGAGCTAAGTGTAATCATGAACTAATTCTGAATTTTGGGTGAGTTTGGATGGTTGCTTAATGTTCAATGATAGAATTTGTGTACCCAAAGATAGCGGGCTGATCCGAGATATTTTATAAGAAACACATAGTAGTTAATTGTCAGTACACACGGGCAGTACAAAAATGTACAATGATCTAAAGAAACTCTATTGGTGGCCGGGAATGAGAAGAGACATCTCAGAGTATGTAACAAAATGTCTGATTTGTCAACAAGTAAAAGTTAAGCATCAAGTGCCTTTAGGATTACTTCAACCAGTGATGTTCCCGAGTGGAAGTGGGATCGGATCACCATGGACTTCATGACGGGGTTGCCTTTGACTCCGAAAAAGAAAGATGATGTGTGGGTTATTGTTGATAGGTTGATGAAGTCGGCTCACTCTATACCTGTGTGTACTGATTATTTTCTGGATAAGTTAGCCAAATTGTATATTACAGAAGTGGTAAAATTGCATGGAGTGCCTATATCTATTATCTCAAATAGAGATCTGAGATTTACTTCGAGGTTTTGGAAGAAGTTCAAAGAGGCCTTAGGTACAAGGTTGAATTTTAGTACTGCATTCCATCCTCGAACTAACTAACAGTCTGAGAGAGTAATCAAAGTTCTTGAAGATATGCTCTGATGTTGTGTGTTAGAATTCGAAAGTAGTTGGGAAAGATACCTACCCTTGGTCGAATTCGCTTATAATAATAGTTATCAGTTGAGCATATGGATGGCACCGTATGAAGCCTTATATGGTCGTAAGTGTCGGACTCCCTTGTATTGGACCGAGTTGAGTGAGAAGCAAATTCATGGGGTTGATTTAGTTAAAGAGACTAAGGAGAAAGCGAAAGTTATTCGGGATAGTCTAAAAGTAGCTTTAGACCGAAAAAAGTCTTACGCAGACATGAAAAGAAAAGAAAAGAAATTGAGTATCAAGTGGGCAACAAGGTATTTCTAAAAGTGTCCCCGTGGAAAAAAATACCGAGATTTAGTCTAAAGGGTAAATTGAGTCCGAGATTCATAGAGCCGTATGAAATTACCAAAAGGATTGGGCCAATGGCATATCAGTTGGCTTTACCGGTAGAGTTAGAGAAAATTCACAACGTGTTCCATGTATCAATGCTAAAGCGTTATCGCTCTGATCCTTCGCATGTGATTCCTCCGATCGAAATTGAGATACGACCTGATATGACATGTGAGGAAGATCCGATTATAATCCTAGCTCGAGAAGTGAAACAGTTGAGGAATAAGGACATAGCCTTAGTAAAAGTGTTGTGGCAAAAATATGGTGTTGATCAGGCTACGTGGGAACCGGGGGAAGCCATGAGAGAACAATATCCAAACCTCTTTACCGGTAAAATTTTCGAGGGCAAAAATCCCTAAAGGGGGAGAGTTGTAACATCCCGATTTAGGGGCTAGTCGAAATAGTGGGTTTGAGACCACTGAACCGAGGTCGAGGAAAATCATTTTAATGTTATTTTATGTGTTGTAGCACAATTATATGGATGCATGAAAATTTTTGTGTTTTAATTTGAGTGATAGCATGCTTAATTGCGAAAAAGGACTAAATCGCATAAAGTGCAAAAGTTCTATTTTATAAGGTAGAGGTACCTAATAGCTATAGAAGGTAATTTGGAGGATTTTAAATTGAAATTAGGCCATTTACCTAGTGATGGCCGGCCATGTGCATAGGGGAGACAAGAGCATTTAATTTTTGGTCAAAATATGATGAGTTAGGTGAGAAAAGATGAATAAAATAAAGGGAAGAGAAAAACTATCATCTTTTACTATTTATTCATCTCTTTCTACCGAAAATTAAAGAGGAAATAAGGCATTTGGGAGTTCAAACTTTCAGCCATGCCATCTCTTTGCTAGTAAGTGATTTAGGTGGTTTTAATTGATGATTTTTGTATTTTTGGAGTCCCCAAAGCTTAAGCTAGCTAATGAGGGGACTAATTTGAGATATGGTTGAAAGTATAGGGACTTGACGTAAGAGTATTTATGTTGTTAGCTGAGTTTTTATGGAAGAAAATGAATGTTAGGGAGGTGAGAAACAACTTTTATGAATGGTGTTAGCATGAAAACACCTAAATAGGGCTTGAATGCAACGATTTAATTTGTGTCATAAATGTATGAAATAGATGGAATGATGAGTAGTTGTAACAGAAATAAATGTCCATCTATGCTTGTTTATTTAGAAAATGTGGTGAAAAATGATTCACGAGCTTAGGGGCAAAATCGGGCAAAATGGTCATTTTGCCTAAGTGTAGATTTTGGTGCATTATGATCGTAAAATGTTTTAAATGAATGAATTTTATTGTTATAGATCAAGAAGAACGCGGGATTAACCTTGACCGGGGAAAAGGCTAGGTTACAGAGTAAACCGTAAATCAACACGCTTTGCACTGAGGTAAGTTTACGTGTAAATGATGCATTTTATATGCACATTATTGTTGTTAATTAACGCATAGCATAATTTAGAACAAATATGATTCAAGTAGATAGAAAGTGGTAGTTATTGAATAACTCTAGTATGAATGATGGAATGGATATGTAAGTGTGTTATATTAAACCTTGATCGTGGGCTAAGTGCGATACCACCTTGTTGCTTAATTACGATGGGCTGTGTGTGATACCATCGTCTATTTATCTTTTGGTGGGCTATGTGCGATACCAACTTAACTAACCTTTTTGGTGGGCTGTGTGCGATACCACCGTAGCTAATCCTTTGGTGGGCTATGTGCGATACCACCCTAATAAAGACTGATGATGCGCTAAGTGTGAAACCACAGAGTAATGTGACTATGAGTAATGTATTATGATATAGTGACGCGTTGTATTATGTGACCTTGTGATGCTAAGTGCAAGGGAACCGTTAATAAATGTATGCATTATGCTTGTGATGTGGTTGGAATGTGTGAATAGAGGATATGAGTAAGCATGATCTTGAATGTAAATTGTTTCTTGTGTAGTAAATAATGATATGAGAGTGTTTTAATACGCGCTAAAATGTTATATTGTTTACAGGTAAACTTACTAAGCTTGAAGCTTACTCCCCTTTCTTTCCCTTGTTTTATAGAGTTCAAGAGCTGATCCAGAATACGTCGATAACCAGGATACCGCCCACACTATCTGCTGACTTCAGTATAATTAGACTTAGTGATTTTGTAAATGGCATGTATAGAGGCTAAACTAGTTAAACTATTTTGTTATTTTGACCAAAGGTGTATTGGCTCTTCCTAAGACATTTATTTCGTAAATTGCCATGAATGTTGGCTTATTTTACTATTTATGAAATTTCAAAGTCATCTGTGGTAATTCATATAGAGAAATTATGAGATGTTTATTAGTATGTTGAATGGATTCATGTAGAGTAAGCTATAGGGGTGCAAGGAGCTTGGCAAACAGCCTTGTTCTTGTCCACATGGGTAGGCACACAAGCGTGTGTCTAGGCCGTGTGTGACACACGATCAAGCCATGGCCGTGTGCCCAGGCCATGTGAAGTCTGCACCTTGAAATTGAAATATGAATGGTCACACGGTTGAAGCACACGGGCGTGCCCAAGCATGGGGATCTAGTCAGAGACGACCACGGACAAGCCACATGGGCGTGCGTCCAGGTCGTGTGACCCAAGTCAGTGTAGTCCACGGGTGTCAAACATGGGCATGTGACTAGGCTTAGAGATCATGTGTGTGTAGTCAGAATTCACCACGATTCTGAAGCATAGGCGTGTGTGTATCTACACACGGGATTGTCTAAGTTTACATGGGCATATGTGTCCTGTATAAAAGAGAAAATTTTTGTAGAATTTGATAAAAGTTCTAGTATAGTCTCTAGTTTTCTCGTGTGTATGAGTGAGGCCTTGTAAGCTAATAATGACGTTGTTAAGGTGTCAGGAGAGAGTAGCTGTATGGGCCTAAGTGGCGGTCATGAGAATTTTATTAAAGTAACGCTTGAACACAGTTTCGGCATAGAACACGGGTAAGGGGTGTTACATTGGTAGTGAATTAAGAATTGGAATAAATGAGAGTATAATGGTATGAAATGTGTATTTGGATGATGATTTTGGTTACCTAATTATATGATGAAATTGTACCATTTTGGTTGTTTAGGTAAGCATGAGTTGCGGTGGAAAATTGGCATTGCGAATGGCCTATTTTTGTCCACAAGGGCAGAGGCACGGGCGTTTGTCTCATTGTGTGTGACACACGGTCATGTTACATGACCGTGTGTCCCCTGGAATTGATATTAAATTGAAGTCAATTTACTCCACACGGTCTCACACACAGGCATGTGACTAGCCGTGTGGTACAAGTAAGTATACCCCCTAATTGGCACATGATCGAAGACACGCTCGTGTGCTAGGCCGTGTTGCATAAGTCAGTATACTCTCTAGTTTTCACATGGCCTGGCACACGGGCGTGCTTTCGGTCGTGTGGTGTAAGTCAATATGTATGCCTTGTTTCCACACGGCCTATGACATGGGCGTGTGTCTGAAGCCGTGTGAGGCACACGGCCTGTTCACAAAGGCGTGCGACCCCTATATTGATGAAAAATTTCTAAGTTATCCAGAATTTTCGTATGTTATCGATTTAGTCCCGAACCATTTTTAAAGCATGTCTAAAGCCTCATAGGCCCTAATAAGGGACAATGTGATTGTGTTGAATGGCATTTGATTATGAATGCATAAATGTATGGGTTATGTATGCTATATGGTGTATATTGATCGGTAATGCCTCATAACCTTAGTGTTGCATTTTCAGATTAAATCAAAGAAAAGAAATATTAAACCCAAATCAAAGTGGCTGTCACCCAAGACTCTGATCGACGAGGCTCCTTCGCTCCTTCACTCCTTTACTCCTTCATTTTGCTCTTTTGCTGATGGCTCTCCAAGGTGGCCGACCAAGGGCTCTTTAAGAGGTTTAATTACTAAAATCTCTATGAAGATATGATGCTAGGCGTGGGGAATGGAAAATGCTAAGAGAATTGAGAGAAAAGAGAGAATGATGAAGGGCGAGGGATGATGAGGGATGATGAATGAATGAATGAGGGGGTCTTATTTATAGGTGAGAAGAGGGGGATAGTTTGCTAAAAATAGGAGGTTCCATCTCTTCAAGCATCTTTAAAGGGAGGGCATCCATGAATTGAGGAAATTGAGCTGATTTTTGCTCAACTAAAGTGCCACAACAACCCAGGACTAAGACTCATTCAAGTGCAAATCATCAGGCAAATATCTAATTTATTCAACATTGCAAGGACCTTGTGCAATTAAACCAAAAAGTGGTTTATGTGGATAGCCAAGTGTAGCCGAAAGTTGGGTTGACTTGGTCTCCAATTTGGACAGTTTTGTAATCCAACAAAGCTATAGTCCTGTCCAAAATAAATCAATAAATTAAAGGAACAAAGAATAAAATTTATCCAATTTAAATAATTAATTATAGCCCAAATTATTAATGAAATATCTAAAATGAATATTTAAATATATGAGCAGGATCTGGTATGTTCCTAAAGTAAACCGATTTGCAAAATCACTTTCGATACTTAGAAAATTGTAAATTTTGGAAAAACTATTATTTTCTTAGAGTTGGGCTTAGTTGGGCTTAGATTGGAAACCCATTTATTTGATTTTGTAAGCCCATTTAATGAAATACATCCAATAAAGTTCTTAGTATGAAACTTAGCAATAAGCCAACATAAAGTATAATCCTTTGGGCCTTAAGGCCTTATTACATCAAGTAAAACCCGAAATAGAATAAAAGCAACTAAAAATAAAATTTAAGTCCAAACTAAATGAAATTTTCTGCATGTAGCATGGCCTCCTCTTGGTCCCCGGCCGGTCCGTCATTGCTCATCACACGAAAAATAATTCCCACAATGGGGTGAGTCAACAGACTCAATGTGCACACAATACTATCAATCAATAAATCAGGCATTCATGTTTAAATCATCAAGTCCATATAATAATGAAAATTATGATGCAACCCAAACCCAATCCTAATGGTCCATCCGCTACTCTCCACCGTACACGCCATTCACACAGTGGGGACTACTAAGTCAACCCTCCATCCGCTACTCTCCACGTTGTGTCATTAGACACTATAATCAAATTTAAGCGTTGTGTCATTTGACCTTTGTTGTAACGAAGTTACCAAATTTAGCAATGTGATAGTAGTCAACATTTTTCGTTGGTGAGACCGAAGTCAACACCTTCGTTGGTGAGACCGAAGTCAACACCTGTTCTCCCCCTTTCACATAAATCCCGAATGCCCCAAAACATATATATAGCATAACTTAATTTCATGTTCATATTCATATATTCGCATGTTATTAAATAACATTTTTTTCACAATCCTATCGGAGTAGGAAGCGTGCACAGGTACTTTTGCCACATTTGTGGTACATAGCCACATTCACATTATTATTCATGTCATATATTAAAATATTTAGCCATACAATATCGAAGGATAGTAAGGGTACACACCTTTTTAAGCAATAGGTTCCTTGATATCTCGAAAAGCCGATCTAATTTTTTAGATCTATTAATTCCTATATTCGACCCACCAAATAAATACATTAATAAACCTATTTTGGCTTAAAAGCGAAACCAAATCCTAGTAGGATTTGTAAGGAAAAACTTACCTTTGCCGATTTGGTGATTATATAAATCCGAAAGTTTGGTTTTCCTCTACTTGATATTCGACCAACCTTGTAGTTCAATATGGTTAGTTTTTGACTTTTCAAAAATTAAGGAATGGATTTAGATACTCACACAACCCTTAGTAGAATATTTTAGAGGCCTACCTTAGAGATTCCAAATCCGAAAGTTCCTTTTGTCTTGAATATCTGTCGAAATCCCTAAAGATCATAGGTTAGATTTGATCTAACTTTAATAAGTGGTAGTTGGCCTTTAGCAGAATGTGTCTTACCTTAATTTTCCTCGAATCGAAATCCGAAACTCCTCCTCGACATTGACCATAGACAAAAGAGGTTATTTTCTTAAGCTTTGATTTAAGCGATTTAAAGAACAAGAATCAATTGTTCTTACCTTGGATCCTTGATCTTTATGTTCAACGATTGTGGAAACCGAGATCCCTTGTATATTCGGCCATGATCAAAGAGAATAGGAATTTAGGCCTTTTACTTTGACAACTAGAAAGAAAGGAAATTGAATGGCTTAACTTACCTTGAAACCTTTAATCACTTGTTTCCTTGTCTTGGAGTTCTTGAGATCCGGCTATGGAGATCTAACAGAGATTTGGAAGAGAAAAGTTTTGACTAGGCAATGGCAAAGGGAGGAAAGAAAAGATGGAGTCCTTGCTTGGGGAATTTGGCAATGAGAGGGAGAAGAGAGCAAAATTTGGCAAAGAGAGTGAATGGGAGAAAAGTCTCTATTTTCCTCTTTTAAGCTGAAGCGCTAGACCAAGAGTCCAAAACTTGGCCACTACTCTCCCAAGTGATAATTTAATCTCTATTAATTATCACTTAATTAAATTAAAAGTCTTTAATCCATCCTTTAATTCCTCATTTATCTTAGAAGAATAAATCCTTTATTTATCACTTAATTTATGAGTTTTATTAAAATAAAACTCTCTCCTTTTAGCTACCAAGTCCGTCCACCCCTAGCCTTGGGAAGCAAAATTAAACCTTCAAAATTGCTTTCCAAGTGACTCGAACTCATGCCATTCCCATAAACCCTAAGTGACACCTCAGGCCACTTTTCCAAGCTCGATTGTATGACAAAATTCACCAACTTTTTCTTTTAAGGCCCTCTTGCCCTTATCTCCTATTTTGGGCTTTAAAATTTGTCATTCCGGCCTTATTTCTAAGTTTCCTAAAATTTTCGCGCGGCTCTGTAACTTGCCATTTTCCTTACATCTTCAGGTTTCCAAAATGTTTAGGTTTCCAAAATGTTTTAGGTTTCCAAAATGTTTAGGTTTCCAAAATGTTTAGGTTTCCAAAATGTTTAGGTTTCCAAAATGTTTAGGTTTCCAAAATGTCTAAGTTTCCAAAAATGTCTAAGTTTCCAAAAATGTCTAAGTTTCCAAAAATGTCCATTTCCATTTCCATTTTCATTTTTATTTCCATTTCCATGCATTTCTAGGTTTCCAAAAGTATCAAAAATTTATTCATAGTACTTGAAACTTATCATTTCATACAATTAAACTGGAAATGCATAGGCCCTATTCAGGATGTTACAGTTCTACCCCTTAAACAAAATTTCGTCCCGAAATTTCCTAACTAAAATAGTTGAGGGTATTCTTTGTCTCATCGCCTCTTCAGCTCCCATGAAGCTTCTTACGTTCCATGATTGCGCCATAGCACTTTGACTAGAGGCTGTCTTCTTTCGTAGTACTTTCACATCACGTTCCAAGATTGAATTGGTTCTTCCTCATAGGATAAGTCGGCCTTAGTTCCACTTCTTCAACCGGTACCACATGAGATGGATCCGATCGATAGCGACGTAGCATGGACACATGGAATCGTCGTGCATCTGCTTCAATTCGGTGGCAACTCTAGTTGGTATGCCATTGGCCCAACTTGCTTTAGTACTTGATAAGGCCCTATAAATCTTGGGCTTAGCTTCCCTTTTCGGCCAAACCTCATAACCTTCTTCCAAGGTGAGACTTTCAAGAACACTTGATCTCCCACTTCAAACTCTATTTCCTTTCGCTTAAGGTCTGCGTACGACTTTTGCCTATCAGAGGCTTCCTTCAACCGTGCCCGAATTAACTCAACCTTCTCTTCGGTTTCTGCCACCAACTCTGGACCCAAAACTCGGCGTTCTCTAACTCGGTCCAACAAGTAGGTGTTCTACACTTCCTTCCATACAATGCCTCGTATGGTGCCATCCGAATCTTTGGCTTGATAGCTATTGTTGTAGGCAAATTCAGCTAAAGGCAAGTAATCTTCCCAACTTCCTCGAAAATCCATTACGACCTCTCAACATATCCTCCAACACTTGTATAACTCGTTGATTTGCCCGTCGATTGTGGATGAAAAGTAGTGAAGTCTAGCTTAGTGCCTAAAGCTTGATGAAGTGCTTTCCAAAATCGAGGCGTAAACCTTGGGTCTCTATCGGAGATGATCGACATTGGTACACCATGTAACCTCACAATTTTCGCCACATACAACTTAGCCAACCGAAGAGAATAATCCATTACATTTGGGATAAAGTGTGCGGACTTGGTCAAGCGGTCCACAATCACCCATCTGAGTCCTTCTTAGTAGGCGTGAGGGAAGCCCACTAACGAAGTCCATGGTAATTCTTTCCCACTTCCATTGGGGAATCTCGATTGGTTGAAGCAATCTGATGGGACTTGGTGTTCAGCCTTAACTTGCGACCGTCAAACATTTCCCCACAAATTCGGTCACTTCTCGCTTGGTCGGACCACCAAAATTGTTCCCTTAGGTCTCTATCTGACTTGATGCCTCGGGATGCATTGCACAAGGGCTATTATCGCTTCCGAAGAATCCTTTGTCTCAACTCCTTATTCTTGACATCTGGACTTTACCCTTGTAGCACAATACTCCTTCATTGTTGACATCATAATCCTCTAATCCCCCTTTGTGCTTCTTTGCAACTTAATACTCAAGTCATCATCGATAGCTGTCCCTCCTTCACTTCCTTTAGCCATGTGGGCACGACTTGCAACTCGCATATGAGGCTTCCATCATCATCTGAGACTTATATGAGCGAACAAAGCCCGTAGATCCGATACAACCTTGAGCTTAGGGCATCGGCTACTCGTTCGCCTTGCGGATGATACTCTATTGAGCGATCGTAGTCCTTTAGCAATTCCACCCACCTTCGTTGCCTCAAGTTCAACTCCTTACGAGTTAATAAATACTTAAGGCTCTTGTGGTGCATGTAGATAACCGACCTTTCTCCATAAAGGTAGTGCCTCCAAACCTTAAGGCGAAAACCACATTGCTAGTTCTAAGTCATGAGTTGGGTAGTTAAGCTCATGAGGCCTTAGGCTGTAGTGGCGCATAAGCAACCACTTTGCCATCTTGCATTAGCACTGACCCTAACCCGTGTCTGAAGCATCACGATTACCTACAAATTCCTTTCACGCCTCAAATTTGAATTAACACTGGAGCCTCTGTCGGCACCTTCTTAAGCTTTTCAAAGCTCTCTTCTTGCTTATTAGTCCATTGAAGGTACTTCCTTTCTTAGTAACTTGGTTAAAAGCGCGGCTATTGGCGAGAATCCTTCCACGAACCTTACGTAATAGCTTTGCCAAGCCTAAGAAACTTGGATTTCAGCCACAGACCTAGGTGGTTTCCAATCCAACAACGCTTGATCTTCCTAGGGTCCCTCTTATTCCTTCTGCGGATACCACATGCCCTAAGAATGCCACCTCCTAAGCCAAAATTCGCACTTGCTGAATTTGGCATAAACTCTTCTCCTTAGCACTTCCAACACGACTCGGAGATGCTCATCATGCTCCTCCTCCGACTTTGAATACACCAAAATATCATCGATGAACACAACAACGAATCTATCCAAGTAGGGTTGGAAAATCCGATTCATCATGTCCATGAAGCAATTTGGGCGTTCGTTAACCAAGCGGCATCACCACAAACTCAAGTGACCATATCTTGTCCTAAAAGCGGTCTTATGGATATCGGCCTCCTTCACCTTCAGCGATGGTATCCCGTAGTAAATCGATCTTTGAAAACACTGCGGCTCCCTTCAAGTGATCGAACAAGTCCTCGATCCTTGGCAAGGGATACTTGTTCTTAATGGTCGACTTATTTAGCGGCGGTAGTCTATGCACACATCGCATAGTTCCGTCCTTCTTCTTCACAAATAAGACCGGTGCTCCCCACGGAGACACCTTTGGGTCGGATGAACCACAGTCCAACAGGTTCTTGTGTCGAGCCTTGAGCTCCACTAATTCCTTTGGTGCCATTCGGTATGGAGCGATTGACACAGGAGCTGTCCCTGGTAACAATTCAATCCCGAATTCCACCTCCCTATCTGGGGGTATTCCCGGTAACTCCTCTGGAAACACATCCACAAAGTCCCTTACCGTCCTAACTCCATTAACACCTTCCTCCTTTCCACCTATCGCACTTACAAAAGCTAAGAACGCTTTGCAACCTTTCTTAACCATCTTCTCAGCCTTCAGTGCCGAAACTACATTAGATAAATAGTTCCTCCTTTCTCCGATCATTATTACCACTTCATCTTCTGGGGTTCTTAGTTCCATACGTTTAGCCGCACAATCCAACACGGCTCGGTGTTCTACTAACCAATCCATTCCGAGTATAAGCTCAAACTCTCCGAAGGGTAACTCCATTAAGTCCGCTCGAAAGTTCACTCCACGAATCTCTGGGGTACATTAGAAAGATCTTGTCTACCACTATAGTTTGGCCTAATGGGCTTACTACAGTCATCTGCCTATCAGAGAGTTCAGAGTCTAGGCCTAGTGTTTTCACTACACTACTTGCAACATAGGAATGGGTCGAGCCCACATCAATCAAAGCAAAGTAGGGTTTGTCAAAAATAAAGAACGTACCGGTTATTACGTCCGGCGCGTCTCCATCTTCCCTTCGGCGAACCGCATAAACCAAACCCGGTTGTCTTGCATCAGTATTAGCATTAGTACCTCGACCCTGGGTGCCACGGCCTCTGCCTGTACCACTACCACGGTTACTCGAACCACGACCCCGTTGAGGCTGCTGTCCGCCTCTTCCGGTCTGGCTAACATTTTGAACTACCGGTCGGCTCTCGTCTGATTGTTTGGGGCAATCCTTAAACATATGGTCCTTGGACCCACACCTAAGACATGCTCCCATCTTTTTCCAACACTCCCCTTGATGCCTCTTTCCACAATACTCACAAGATCGAATCGCGCTTTGTACTAGCTTGTTGATTTTGTGGTCCATCAACGAGGCCTCTTGTAACCCTTTCACGATGACCCAAACCCTCTTTTGACCTTATTCTTATCCACAGTGCCTTAGTAGCATCCTTAATCCCTCGGCCACCTTGGCCTTTTCTACCAAAGCAGAGAATTCCGCTCACGATGCGGTGCTATTATGATCTTAAATCATCTCTCGGCCCGTCCTCAAAGCGGACACGGCGTTCATGTTCGATTGCCACTACCCTCGAGCATAGCGGCTCAACCTCGAAATTTCGCCTCATATTCATGACGGACTTACTCCTTGCACTAATCCTAGAAAAGCCTTCCTCTGCTCATCGTATACTGGTTCCCACATACTTCTTACGAAGGCCTCTTTAACAAATTCCCGGTCGATTTTCACATTCTACGGTACCATCACGAGCAGTCAACCACCATTGATCGCTTCATCGGCGTAACAATGCCACCATCCCTTCGACTTCTCCTCTGGAGTCAAATCAAGCTCATCCATTATCGCTCCGTTGCTTCCAACGATTTTCGGTGTCTTGGGTGCCACATTGGATACTCCTCGAAACATTTACGCTCCATTTGCTCGGGCCGTTCGGTCTCGACTTTCGATTTCCTCCATTTTACTGCTGGCCACCATTTCCAAAACTTCATGAGCGACTGCGACCGACCTCTTCCCGTCGAGCTCTTTGCTCAACATTAACGGTGGGGGTGGTGGTGGTGGTGGCATCTCATTGTCGGACCCTTGACCCGACCTAACGGGTTCAAACACGGTCATCCTTCCTCTTCCTCGACCACGGCGACCACGTCCTCTAGAGCTCATTTTCTAGCGTCGGGATCGGTTAAGAAATTTTATGGATTAGTTATTTGTTCCACTTACTTATCAGCGAAGGAGTTTTATGAAAAGGGATTTTAGAGTGGTTCTTTCGTATCATACAAACACAGTCTTTTCCATTCATTCATCCATCCATCAAACAAATATGAACTTAGTTCATTCGGAGAAAGCGTTGTAGTTTTTGTTGTTTGTTGTTGTTTTCCACTACCGGGGTATTTTCGTAATTTTGTCCTCTGAGGTATTTTCGTAATTTTTCGGAAGAAAAATGTTTCTTGGTGTTTTGTCAAAAATATTTTGAAGATTTGAAGTCTTGGTAATTTTGGAAAAATTTCAAAATTTGGGGGTATTTCGGTAATTTTCGACCTCAGGGGTATTTTGGTAATTTTTCACAAATCATGATAAATTTGGAAATTTTAATAAATTTGGGGTATTTCAAAAGTTGTAAAACTTTGAGGTTCTTTTAAAGTTGTTCCTTCAAAGATGGGGATGTTGCAAAATTTTGGAAATCGGGGTCATTTTGGTAATTTTGTAAGTTAGGGGCGATTTTGTAATTTTTTTTTCCAAAATCATGGTATTTGGTATTTTACAAATTAGGGTTTTTGAATGTCTATGGAATCATGAAATTTTGGTAAAGTTGTTGAGTAGTTGAACATTTTACAAACCGAGGCGTTTTGGTAATTTCTTGCTAAGGGCATTTTGTAATTTTTGCAAATCGAAATTTTTGAAAATGTTGTAAAATAAATTTTCTCAGATTTAAGAAAGTTTTAAAAGTTTGAAAAAAAAAAACTAGGGTTTGTTGTTTTGTTCTCTTTTTTTTTTTTAAAACATGGCTAGTTCCTTTCGGGTTTTAGTCATTATGTTTAGCCTATGATGAGCCCTCTTGGTCGGGGTGAACCAAAGCTACGCACCAGGCGGGATTCATGTGGAGAGGAGGTGAGTCACATGATTGCTTAAATACCAAGCTCCCAAAATTGTTCCTAGACATGCTTGAGAGGTTGCCACACCACTGAGCCCTCGAGTTATGGTGAGCCGAAGCTACGCACGGGTAGGATTCTGCGAAGAGGAGGTGAGTCACTAGGGCTGCTTAAATACCAAGCTCTTGGGATCCAATCCTAGACATGCGTACAAGGGTTACCACACCACTAGCTCAATGACTTAGCCATAGGTTGGTTTAGTGTATTAAGTCTTATGTATACGTGTTTGAGTAGACTAATCCTAGGGTTCAAGTTCCTATCATTCTATTCTCGTTCCATGCCTTTTCTACCCTTATATAAATCACGAGAATCACACATATAGTTAGGGTACTTACGGTGGAATTTGAATTGGAGACTTAGGGGCCATGCCAAAAGCACCTTATTTTTTCAAAGAAAATCATTTGGGCTCGCATTTGAAAAGCGTTTTGGGCTGAGCCCACAGGTAGAGAAGTTTAAAGCGGGCTCGATACCAAGCTGAAACACCCCACACCGGCCCACGAGCACTGAGCAGGATCTGGTATGTTCCTAAAGTAAACCGATTGCAAAATCACTTTCGATACTTAGAAAATTGTAAATTTTGGAAAAACTATTATTTTCAGTTGGGCTTAGATTGGAAACCCATTTATTTGATTTTGTAAGCCCATTTAATGAAATACATCCAATAAAGTTCTTAGTATGAAACTTAGCAATAAGCCAACATAAAGTATAATCCACTGGGCCTTAAGGCCTTATTACATCAAGTAAAACCCGAAATAGAATAAAAGCAACTAAAAATAAAATTTAAGTCCAAACTAAATGAAATTTTCTTCATGTAGCATGGCCTCCTCTTGGTCCACCGGCCCGGTCCGTCATTGCTCATCACCTGAAAAATAATTCCCACAATGGGGTGAGTCAACAGACTCAATGTGCACACAATACTATCAATCAATAAATCAGGCATTCATGTTTAAATCATCAAGTCCATATAATAATGAAAATTATGATGCAACCCAAACCCAATCCTAATGGTCCATCCGCTACTCTCCACCGTACACGCCATTCACAGTAGGGACTACTAAGTCAACCCTCCATCCGCTACTCTCCACGTTGTGTCATTAGACACTATAATCAAATTTAAGCGTTGTGTCATTTGACCTTTGTTGTAACCGAAGTTACCAAATTTAGCAATGTGGTAGTAGTCAACATTTTTAGTTAGTGAGACCAAAGTCAACACCTTCGTTGGTGAGACCAAAGTCAACACTGTTCTCCCCTTTCACATAAATCCCGAATGCCCCAAAACATATATATAGCATAACTTAATTTCATGTTCATATTAGTATATTAGCATGTTATTAAATAACATTTTTTCCACAATCCTATCGGAGTAGGAAGCGTGCACAGGTACTTTTGCCACATTTGTGGTACATAGCCACATTCACATTATTATTCATGTCATATATTAAAATATTTAGCCATACAATATCGAAGGATAGTAAGGGTACACACCTTTTTAAACAATAGGTTCCTTGATATCTCGAGAAGCCCGATCTAATTTTAGATCTATTAATTCCTATATTCGACCCACCAAATAAATACATTAATAAACCTATTTTGGCTTAAAGCGAAACCAAATCCTAGTAGGATTTGTAAGGAAAAACTTACCTTTGCCGATTTGGTGATTATATAAATCCGAAAGTTTGGTTTTCCTCTACTTGATATTCGACCAACCTTGTAGTTCAATATGGTTAGTTTTTGGCTTTTCAAAAATTAAGGAATGGATTTAGATACTCACACAACCCTTAGCGAATATTTTAGAGGCCTACCTTAGAGATTCCAAATCCGAAAGTTCCTTTTTGTCTTGAATATCTGTCGAAATCCCTAAAGATCATAGGTTAGATTTGATCTAACTTTAATAAGTGGTAGTTGGCCTTTAGCGAATGTGTCTTACCTTAATTTTCCTCGAATCGAAATCCGAAACTCCTCCTCGACATTGACCATAGACAAAAGAGGTTATTTTCTTAAGCTTTGATTTAAGCGATTTAAAAGAACAAGAATCAATTGTTCTTACCTTGGATCCTTGATCTTTATGTTCAACGATTGTGGAAACCGAGATCCCTTGTATATTCGGCCATGATCAAAGAGAATAGGAATTTAGGCCTTTTACTTTCGACAACTAGAAAGAAAGGAAATTGAATGGCTTAACTTACCTTGAAACCTTTAATCACTTGTTTCCTTGTCTTGGAGTTCTTGAGATCCGGCTATGGAGATCTAGCAAGAGATTTGGAAGAGAAAAGTTTTGACTAGGCAATGGCAAAGGGAGGGAAAGAAAAGATGGAGTCCTTGCTTGGGGAATTTGACAATGAGAGGGAGAAGAGAGCAAAATTTGACAAAGAGAGTGAATGGGAGAAAAGTCTCTATTTTCCTCTTTTAAGCTGAAGCTGCTAGACCAAGAGTCCAAAACTTGGCCACTACTCTCCCAAGTGATAATTTAATCTCTATTAATTATCACTTAATTAAATTAAAAGTCTTTAATCCATCCTTTAATTCCTCATTTATCTTAGAAGAATAAATCCTTTATTTATCACTTAATTTAACAGTTTTATTAAAATAAAACTCTCTCCTTTTAGCTACCAAGTCGTCCACCCCTAGCCTTGGGAAGCAAAATTAAACCTTCAAAATTGCTTTCCAAGTGACTCGAACTCATGCCATTCCATAAACCCTAAGTGACACCTCAGGCCACTTTTCCAAGCTCGATTGTATGACAAAATTCACCAACTTTTTCTTTTAAGGCCCTCTTGCCCTTATCTCCTATTTTGGGCTTTAAAATTTGTCATTCCGGCCTTATTTCTAAGTTTCCTAAAATTTTCATGACTCTGTAACTTGCCATTTTCCTTACATCTTGGGTTTCCAAAATGTTTAGGTTTCCAAAATGTTTAGGTTTCCAAAATGTTCAGGTTTCCAAAATGTTTAGGTTTCCAAAATGTTTAGGTTTCCAAAATGTTTAGGTTTCCAAAATGTTTAGGTTTCCAAAATGTCTAAGTTTCCAAAAATGTCTAAGTTTCCAAAAATGTCCATTTCCATTTCCATTTTCATTTTTATTTCCATTTCCATGTCCATTTCATCATTTTCCATTTCCATGCATTTCTAGGTTTCCAAAAGTATCAAAATTTATTCATAGTACTTGAAACTTGTCATTTCATACAATTAAAGATGGAAATGCATAGGCCCTGATTCAGGATGTTACAAATTGTTGAATTAATAAAAGTACATATGAAATTGTTGCAAAAAATGGGCTAAAGTGGAGGCTATGAATATTCAGATAGTGTGAAATTTCAATAAAAATGATTAATTTGCATGTTTTAGGCTCATAGACTAAATTGAATAAAAGTAAAACTTTAGGGGTAATTTTATAAAAATGTTAAAATACTAAATTGCATAAAAATACATTTTTTTTACTATCTAAATTAATAGATTGAATGAAATTATTAATTTAGATCAAGATCAGGTGGAAAAACAAGGAGAAAGTAAAATTACCAAAATGCCCCTATACTTTGAATGTCCTACCAGTGGCTGCGTTCCTGCATGTGTTGCAGATACTCCACAACTCGTGTGAGCATCATTGTGTAACTACGTTCTAACCTACAGCTCATGTGAGTAGGCCTATTTCACAGCTCGTTTGAGCACATATGTACAGGAAAGGACAGACTACGGTAATATGTTTAGCACACTTCGTGTGAGCTATTCCGCGTATCCAACGATGTTGTATTTGGTTCAACGAGTAGGAATTTACAAGGATATGGTAAGTGTTCTATATGAACCAAGACATGTATGTATTGTAACACCCCTAACCCATATCCATTGCTAGAGTAGGGTTACGAGGTATTACCAATCACTACACATCACTTAACATACAATGCTCATACATCTATGCATTCATACTCAAATACCATTCAACATCATCATATTGTCCCTTATAAGAGCCTACGAGGCCTTAAACATGCTTTAGGAGTGGTTCGGGACTAAACTAATAACTTATAAAAATTTTGGAAACTTAGAAGAGTTTCAAACATACAGGGTCACACGCCCGTGTGAATAGATTGTGTGCCTTTCATGGATTCAGACATGCCCGTGTCTCAGACCGTGTGAAAATAGGGCATACATACTGACTTGGGTCACAATGCCGACCACACGCTTGTGTGTCTAGGTCGTGTGCCCTTCAAAATGGCCACACACGCCCGTGTGCCAGGCCGTGTACTAGGCCGTGCCAAACCTATAGGGTATATTAACTTATGCAACACAGCCAAGTCACACGCCCGTGTGCTAGGCCATGTGCCATTTAGGGGGTATACTGACTTGTGACACACGGCCAATCACACGCCCATGTGTGAGGCCGTCTGGAGCATACTGACTTCAATTTAATTCCAACACCAGGGGACACACGGCTATGCAACATAATCGTGTGTCACACACGGCTGAGACACACGCTCGTGTCTCTGCCCGTGTAGACAAAAATAGGTCATTTGTAAAGCCATTTTTGCCACCCTATTTTTGCATGAATACATAAGCATAAATTGGAACATTTCACAACTCAATTGGCAGCCAATACATAACATTTCATTCCCATATTACTCTCATTTCAACATAGAATTCAAATGCCTAATAATCACATACACTTTCCATTCATATACTAACCATATATCAAAATAACATTTGCTTATTTCCATTTCATCAATTGCTAACCAAAACATATCATATTTGAGTACTTAATCACAACCAAAATAGTATGCCAAGTTAAGCCAAATCACATGGCTTCAAATTCTACCATAACATGTACCAAAATCAATATTTCAAGTAACCTTAACCATCATTCTTATAACTACCCTATACATGCCATATTTACAAATATCCATAATTTCAAAAGTACCAATTGACAACTGGGTAGTGTGATGCATAACTCTGACTTTATCCAAAATGAGCAAGCTATCGAACCTCTATAATACACGGAAGAGAAATAGAGTAAGCTTTATAGCTTAGTAAGCCTGTATAATTCAGAATTAAACATACCAATTGTAATATAATCAAGACTATAAATAAGGTAATCTCAACTCAATTACTGAATGCCTAACAAACGCATTTATCAACAAATTAGTCACATAAATACATGTAATCATCCATTATCTCAATCTCAATAATCAATACATTGTATCATACTATATTCGTATGTAACACCCCAAACCTAGCCTAGACGTTACGACCGGATCTTACGTGTTACATCGAAGCGTTGATTTGAAAACTGGTTTTCTCGATGGAAATTCTTGTCTAAAGTTTTTAATCCTTTTAAAACTAATTGCTATTGAAAACGTTGAGGTTGTAAAATGAAAACTTGTTAACCACTTATTAGTCATCTTATTTATTACAAGTTTATTAATCTAAATTAAACCATGGGAACTTTTCTAATTGTAATTCCTAGCATTTGAAATACGTGATTTTCTTTGGAAAATAGTTATTATTTTGAAAACCTGTTTTTCCTACTCTAGCAGGTAGAAATAAGGAGTTAAAACCAAATAAAAGTTAAACCTCAAATGGCCTTATTACATAATCAAACCCAAACATAAATTAAAAATATTTAAGACTCATGCAGAAAATCAGTATTCACGTGGCCACCTCCGGTCCTCATGACTCCAAATCGTTTAAGTGGGGATTACATGCTGATTATAAGAAAGGGTGAGTTTGCGAAAACTCAGTGTGTAATCCTCTATAAGTCAAATAATAATTAGTGCAAGCAGAAACAGACTGGGCCTAAGCCCTATAAAGTAACATATCAGTCTGGGCATTAACCCTATAAAGTAACAGTGTGGGTCTAAGCCCAAAATAATAAAAATATAGAACAGAGATGCAACCCAACCCAATCCAGCCAACACACCACCTGTACCAACCAACACACCATGTGGGGATCATGTCGACCCACCCAGCCAACACATCAATATCGCAGCATAGCTGTTAATAGTAACACAGCAAAGCTGCTAGCAACAATAAACGTGGGCTAGCCACTAAAATCAGAATACGTGGCGAAGCCACTAGAACAGTAAAAACGTGGCAGAGCCACTAGTACAGTTCTTCCTCCAAATCAGAATCCCAACCTCAATGCAGAATGTCGTGTCATAAATATTACATGTATGCAGTATGTTATATTCATAAATAGTCATATATATATCATACACACATCAACTAAACTACCACTAGGGTTATAATGGTCATTTCGTCGGTTAGGGGTAAAATGGTAATTTCATCCCTTAGGGGTATTTTAGTAATTTTAACCTACAAGGGTATTTCGGTAATTCTACCCCTACAAAGGTATTTCGGTAATTCTACCCTACAAGGGTATTTTGATAATTCTACCCTACGAGGGTATTTCAGTAATTTCACTCTTTAAGGGTATTTCAGTGATTTTACTTATTAGGGGTATTTTAGTCATTTTACTCATATGGGGTATTTCAGTCATTTTACTCATTAGGGGCCTCGGTACAGTTAATGACTTTTCTCAAGGCCTACAGTCTCCTCGAATGACTTGGATAACCTATATGGCCAAAACAGTGTAATTGGGCCCAAGGCCCATTACTCAGCTCAAGTGGGCCTGCACGCTCGTGTGGCCCGTTAGCCCAAATTTCATCACGGCTATAAGAACTTCGAAGCCCAGTCTATTATTATTCATTTACCGTGGATTTTACCCATGTGGGGCCCATAAGCCCATTGGGCTGACATGGCATATCTCGGCTCAATGAGGACCATTACGACCTAAGCCCACGAGAACGCTTGTGGCAGCCTCTACAGGCTAGCGCCCATGTTTAGGGGCTTGGTTCACTGCACGCACGATCACACGCTCGTGTGGCATCATACGCCATATTTTTGGCTTTTTTGCATTTTATTGATCTACAGTCATAGTAGTGTAAACAACACATACCTTCGGCTTTTCACTGATCATCGGTCACCGCATACAAATACACACCTGATTGCAATGACGAAGCGTGCGTATAATTTGGAGTCCACAACCTATAACCAACACAACACAAGGTTAACGCATACTCTTAATCCACCACCTTTATTTACTTAAACCACAACCACTGATCAAGGGTGACTTCCCCATCCTAACACGATTCGACAGATCAAAAGTTGTTAGAAGACAACCATGCATTTGGACCCCAAGAGAAAAATAAGGGAAAATCGAAGCTTGTTAATAGAGCCAAAGAATGAAATTATAAAGTGGTTGTAGTACCCCCTTACCAATACCAATAAACAAACGTATTTTGGTAGCAGTCAGTCAAGAAGATTCGACCCGAACCAATAAGACAGAGAGATTTGAGAGGGAGAGAGTATAAGAATTCAGCCTAACAGAGAAAGGAAAACGAAATCTAGAAAAAGAAGAAGAGATGGGGGTAAAATAGAAGAAGACTACCAATTCGGTAGAAAAAAAGTGTGGAGAAGAAAGAAAGGCCTCAAGGGAGCATTCGACACTTGGTATTTGTGTTTGGCAAAAGTGAATAATAGTTGAGAGAAAGAAAAAGTTGAAGAGAAAAAGACCCGAATGGTCAAAAATGCTCCACTAGACGTCACCAATAGAGTAAAACCCGAAACGTAAAAAAAAGGAAAAACCCAAAAACACTAGAAAAATTCGGCACCTTCTCCCTCTCACAATGTCGAAATGCACCAAATGGGTTCCCCTAGCCGAAATCCCCTATTCTAGCTTCCCTAATTCGGTTATGACTCCTTTACATCCCAACTCCTTCAACCTCTCCAGCGATTTGTCTTTGGTTTACTCCAAACCTACCATTCAAATCCATTCAAATTTGATGAACAAGTCTCCAACCACCTCTACAGAGTTTGAACCAAACTCTACTTCTCACGCCACAGAGACATAAAATAAAACGCCCTTATTGCATGCCATGGGATTCGATCCCACTCCCTCTTACATGCCCCAACACGCCACTTGCCACCACAACACAAGATCTCTTGTGTCACAAACCAAGCACACTTAATATATATGCCCCTTCAGCTAACATCCAGGTTTCCAAAAGAGCAAAAATCAAAATTTTTCCAAAGGACATACTTGAACCCATGCTTCCTAGAATCCCTAAAACACACCCAAAAGACTTAGCCATTAAAGCAACCAAGAAATTTGTCCAAACATGAAACATTAAAGACCCCATATTTTGGGGCATTACAATTCTACCCCTATAAGAGATTTTAGTCTCGAAATTTGCCTGGTCAGAAAAGATGGGGATATTGTTATTTCATCGCCTCCTCAGGGTCCCACGTGGCTTCCTCGGTACCGTTATTATGCCAAAGTACCTGGACCAAAGGAATAGATTTCCTTCTTAATACCTTAATATCATGATCCAATATCTACACTAGCTCTTCCTCAAAAGTAAGATCAGGTCTAACCTCAATCTCCTCTGCCAACACTATATGTAAGGGATCAGAGAGGTATCGCCTCAGCATGGAGACGTGGAACACATCATGTATCCTGTTTAACTCAAGAGGCAACTCGAGTTGATAGGCGACCGGTCCAACATGCTTTAATATTCAGTATGGTCCGACGAGTCTAGGGCTCAATTTGCCTTTCCGTCCAAATCTCAAAATCTCATTACTCTTTAAATCTACATACGACTTCTGCCTATCAGATGCTCCCTTTAATCAGTCTCGAATTAACCTTACTTTTTCTTCAGTTTTAGAAACTAACTCTAAGTCGTGAGTGGGGTAATTCACCTCATGAGGCTTAAGATGACGAGGCACGTATGCAACCACCTTACCCTCTTGTATCAACACACAACTTAATCCAATGTGTGACGCATCACTGTAGACAATGAATTCCTTCCCAGACTCTGGTTGTATTAACACAGGGGCTTCCGTTAGAACTTTTTAGTTTCTTAAAACTCTCTTGTTGCTTATCAGTCCAATTAAACGGAACCCCTTTAGCAGTAACTTAGTTAGAGGTGAAGCAATCAATGAAAACCCATCAACAAAACATCTATAACACCCAGCCAGACCCAGAAAGCTTCGAATCTCAGATACAGTCTTTGGTGGTTCCAATTCATTACTGCTTGAATTTTTCGAGGATCAACCCTAATCCCCTCGGCAGACACCATGTGACTCAAAAATGTCACTTCTCTCAACCATAACTCATACTTGTTGAACTTTGCGTATAGTTGCTTTTCCCCCAGAATATGCAAAAAAATTCAAAGATGTGCATTATGATCCTCCTCGGTTCTTGAATGCACCAGGATGTCGTCTATAAACACCACTACGAATCGATCCAACTAGGGCTGAAATCCTCGGTTCATCATATCCATGAAAGTGGTTGGTGCATTCGTCAACCCAAATGACATTACTAGAAACTCATAATGACGATAACGAGTCCTAAACGCTGTCTTATACACATCCGCCTCCTTAAATTTTAGCTGACAGTACCCAGATTGAATATCTATCTTGGAGAAAATCGAAGCTCCTCACAACTGGTCAAACAGATTATCTATCCTCGGTAAAGGGTACTTGTTCTTAATTATCAGTTTATTCAGTTGACGATAATCGATGAACATGCACATGGATCCATCTTTCTTCTTCACGAATAACACTGGTACTCCCATTGGGGACACACTCGGCTGGATGAATCCTCGTTCCAGTATTTCTTGAATTTGAGCCTTTAACTCCATTAGCTCCTTCAGTGCCATCTTATAAGGGGCGATGGACACCGGAGCTACTCCCGGTAGAATCTCAATACCGAATTCGACCTCACGGTTTGGAGGCAACCTAGGAAGCTCTTTAGTAAATACATCTGGAAACTCCTTAACAGTTCTGACATCTCTGACAGAAGGACCTTTAGAATCAGGATTACTGACATAAGCTAAAAACATTTCGCAACCCTTGCAAACCAGTTTCTCGGCCTTTAATGTTGTTAGACAAATAATCTCTTCGCTCCCCTAACACAACCACTTCCTCATCCTTAGAAGACTTCAACACCATACGCTTAGTAGCGCAGTCCAAATTTGCATGGTGTTTCACTAGCCAATCCATGCCCAATATCAGATCGAATTCAGCAAACAGCAATTCCATCAAATCCGCCAGAAAGATGACCCATTGGACCTCTAGGGGCATGTCTCTGAACAACTTATTCACTCTAATCGACTATCACAGTGGGCTTAACACAGTCATCTCACTATTAGTAATTTCAAACTGAAAACCCATCATCCCAGTCACAGTGCAAACGACATATGAGTGTGTAGACCCAATGTCAATTAAAGTAGTGTATGGTACATTAAAAATTAGGAGCGTACCAGTTATGACGTCCAGAGCATCGCCATCCTCAGCTATGAAAAGCATAGACCAAAGCTGACTGTCTTGCCTTGGTGTTACAAGCACCCCTGCCCAATGCTCCACATCTTCTTTCCAAACCATTTCCCTCTCTGGCCTGACTACAGCCTCTCGGTGGCTGTTGACTACCTCTCATTGGCTGAACAAGGCCCTGACCTGCAGCTTGCATTAGAATAGGCCTCTGAGTAGAGTTCTTGACCGATGGTCCATGGACCCACATCTGAAACACGCCCCCATTCGTTTCCAACACTCACCCTGGTGAGCTCTCCCACAATCTGCGCAAGGCTGTGGTCTAACCATAGTAACAGGAACTGCTCAAACTAGCCCATCAAATCTGGCCCTCTTTATAGGCCTTCGAGAAGAACTCGAGGGCCCTAAATCCCTTTTAAATCTACCTTTATGGCCTTCCAAAAGAACTCGAGGGCCCTGAATCCCTTTTAATTCTACCTTTATCTTTCTCGCGATTTAGATGCTTAGAGCGCTTCACACCCTCTACAATTTTTTCTTTCTCAACAAGGGTAGCAAAGTCTTGCTCCCTCTACAGAGCTATCAGCACATGTAACTCATTTCGAAGGCCATACTCAAACTGCACACAATATTCATACTCAGTTGCGACTATACCGAGAGCATAACGACTCAACCGTAAGAATTCTGTCTCATATACTGCTACTGTCTTATTCCCCTAGGTCAGGCTAAAAAATTCCTTTCTTCAGGCGTCCACATAACTTTCACCTACATACTTCCCTTGAAAGGCCATCTTGAAGAAATCCCACGTCAAATGGTTGGCCTGCGTACCCTCTCTTATAGTGAGCCACCACTAGTATGCCTCGTCTTATAGTAAGGACACTGCTCCCTTTAGCTTCTGTTCCACAGTACAGTCAAGGTCATCCATTATCCACTCGTAGCCTCTAACCAATATTCTGCCACGTTCAGGGCTATACCGAAAACACCTTTGAAGATTTCTAATCCATTAGATCGGAGTTGCTCAAAATTGACCTTCGACCCACTGATCCTGTACTCACCCGAGCAACCCTTTCAAGAACCCAAAACATTGCTTGGGATAGAGCATCATCCCCAACTGCTCTATCATGAGACCTTATCTTAGCTACTGGTGAGGCTGATGCCTCCCTAGCAGGCATGTAACTCGATGCTGAAGACCCAGCCCTAGTACCTCGGCCTCTACCACAACCTCGTGTACCCCTTCCGCGAGTACCTCTTGTGCTCATAATGATATAGCGTATTATCTATTTTAAAAATTTTATTAATTAGTTCATTGTTTCAGTAATTAACATATGTTTTATGACAATCAGAATTTAAAGTTTTTGTTTTGGCAGATCGAGATGTCTCACTACAATTTTCAGTCTTCTACAGTCTCAGTTTACCCTAACAAAGGAGTTTTAGCAAAGTACTACTATCTATAGTAGTTTCTCAGTATAACATTTCAATCTATAGTGGTAAACAGTGTTAGAGAAGTTACAGATTTGGCGTTGGAGACTCAGGGAGCCACACTTTCAATAACAACCTTTCAATTTTCTTTCTAAAACAAAAATTTAGACAATTTTAGAAAATTTTCAAGAACCCATTCCACAGCTGAGTTTTGCAACCTGGCTTTGATACCACTAAATGTAACACCCCAAACCTAGCCTAGACGTTACGACCGGATCTGAGTGTCACATCGAAGCGTTGATTTGAAAATTGTTCTTGTCGATGAAAATTCGTGTCTAAAATTTTAAATCCTTTTAAAACTAATTGCTATTGAAAAGTTGGGGTTGTAAAATCAAAACTTGTTAACCACTTATTAGCCATATTATTTATTACAAGTTTATTAATCTGAATTAAACCATGGGAGCTTTTCTAATTTTAAACCCTAGCATTTGATATGTGTGATTTTCTTTGGAAAACAATTATTATTTTGAAAATCTATTTTTCCTAATCTAGCAGTTAGAAATAAGGAGTTAAAACCAAATAAAAGTTAAACCTCAAATGGCCTTATTACATAATCAAACCCAAACATAAATTAAAAATATTTAAGACTCATGCAAAAATTCAGTATTCACGTGGCCACCTCCGGGTCCCTCATAGCTCCAAATCATTTAATGTTGGGGATTACTTGTACATTTAAAAGAAAGGGCAAGTTCGCGAAAACTCAGTGTGTAATCCCGTATCAGTCAAATAATAATTGGTGCAAGTATAAACAGACTAGGCCTAAGCCCTATACAGTAACAGATCAGTCTGAGCTTTAGTCCTATACAGTAACAGTGTGGGTCTAAGCCCAAAATAATAATAGTACAGAACATAGATGCAACCCAACCCAATCCAGCCAACACACCACCCGTACCAACCAACACACTATGTGGGGACCATGTCGACCCATCTAGCCAACACATCAATATCGCAGCATAGTTGCTAATACTAACGCAGCAAAGCTACTAGCAATACTAAACCACTAAAATCAGAATATGTGGCAAAGCCACTAAAGCAGTAAAAATGTGGCAGAGCCACTAGTACAATACTTCCTCCAAATCAGAATCCTAACCCCAATGTAGAATGTCGTGTCATAAATATTACGTGTATGCAGTATGTTATATTCATAAACAGTCATATAGATATCATACACACATCAACTAAACTACCACTAGGGGTATAATGGTCATTTCGTCAGTTAGGGGTAAAATAAAATTTCACCCGAGGGGTATTTTGGTAATTTTACCTTACAAGGGTATTTCAGTAATTCTACCCTACAAGGGTATTTTGATAATTCTACCATACGAGAGTATTTCAATAATTTCACTCTCTAGGGGTATTTCAGTAATTTTACTTATTAGGGGTATTTCAGTCATTTTACTCATTAGGGGTATTTCATTCATTTTACTCATTCGGGGTCTTGATACAATTAATGACCTTTCTAAAGCCCTACAGTCACCTCAAACGACTCGAATAACCTATATGGTCGAAACAGTGTAATTGGGCCCAAGTCCCATTACTCAGCTCAAGTGGGCCTACACGCTCGTGTAGCCCGTTCAGCCCAAATTCTTTCACGGCTATATGAACTTCGCATCCCTTACCGTGGATTTTACCCATTTGGGGCCCATGAGCCTACTGGGCCTACATGGCCTATCTCGGCCCAATGAGGCCCATTACGACCTAAGCCCACGAAAACACTCGTAGCGGCCTTTACAGACTATTGCCCATGTTTATGGGCTCGGTTCACCACACGCACGATTGCACACTCGTGTGGCATCATACGCCATATTTTTTGACTTTTCGGCATTTTGTCGATCTACAGTCATAGTAGTGTAAACAACACATACCTTTGACTTTTCAGCTGATCATCGATTAACACATACAAATACACACCTGATTGCAACGACGAAGTGTGCAAATAATCTGGAGTCCACTACCTATGACCAACACAACACAAGGTCAGCGCATACTCTTAATCCACTACCTTTATTTACTTAAACCACAACCATTCACCTTGCTAAAACTAACTCATACTAACACCTCCCTACTGATCAATGGCGATTTCCCCCTCCTTAACAGGATTTGACAGATCAAAAGTTGTTAGAAGACAACCATGCATTCAGCCCCCAAGAGAAAAGAAGGGAAAATTGAAGCTTGTTAATAGAGCCAAAAGAAATCTGACTAAGAATGAAATAATACAGTGGTTGTAGTACCCCCTTACCAATACCAATAAACAAACGTATTTCGGCATTAGTCAGTCAAGAAGATTCGGCCCTAACCAAGAAGACAAATATATTTGAGAGGGAGAGAGTTTGAGAATTCAAACTATCAGAGAAAGAAAAATGAAATATGGAAAAGAAGAACAGATGGGAGTAAAAGAGAAGAAGACTACCAATTCGGCAGAAAGAAAGTGTGGAGAAGAAAGAAAGGCCTTAAGGGAGAACTCGGTACTTGGTATTTGTGTTTGACAAAGGGAATAACAGTTGAAAGAAAGAAAAAGTTAAAGAGAGAAAGACCCGAATGGTAAAAAATGCTGCACGAGATGCCACCAAGAAAGTAAAACCCGAAACGTAAAAAAAAGGAAAAACCCAAAAACACCAGAAAAAATTTGGCACCTACTCCCTCTCACAATGCCGAAATGCACAAAATGGGTTCCCCTAGCCAAAATCCCCTATTCTAGCTTCCCCAATTCGGCTATGACTCTTTGATTTACTCCAAACCTCCCATTCAAATCCAATCAAATTTGATGAACAAGTCTTCAACCACCTCTACAAAGTTTGAACCAAACTCTACCTCTTACGCCACAGAGACATAAAATAAAACCCCCTTATTGCATGCCATGGGATTCAAACCCACTTCTTCTTACATGCCCCAACACGCCACTTGCCACCACAACACAAGATCTCTTGTGTCACAAACCAAGCACACTTAATATATATACCCTTTAAGCTAACATCAAGGTTTTGAAAAGAGAAAAAATCAAAATTTTTCCAAAGGGCATACTTGAACCTAGGCTTTCTAAAATCCCCAAAGCATATAGCCATTAAAACAACCAAGAAATTTTTCCAAACATGAAAAATTAAAGACCCCATATTCATATTCAATATTTCACTCTCAATCTTATAATCAATAATTCATTCAATAATATTACTCATCTGTATAAACAATATTTATGCCCGCTGAACCCATTAGAACTTCAAAGGATACTCGGGTGATATACATCAGTAATCCGTCAATTCATTATGATTTCCACTCTTTCGAGCTATGATCAGTAAGTTCCTCCTCACCTGATAGACAGTAAGCTCTATTGAGCTGAAACGGTAAGCTTTAACGAGCTGAAAATAGTAACCTCTTATGAGTTGATATATCCGTAAGCTCATACGAGCTGTGGTGAGTCCGTAACAAATGCAAGACCTTGACCAAAATGGTAACCCTTGTGACATGTCACTCGTATCCAACGAATTCATATTGTTCAAATGGGGCTCGGTAACCATCAGTCTATATCAAATAGGCATAAATATTCCCGGGTATATCAATATCAATTATATTCATACAGTTCAAATAATTACAAGTATTTAAAAGTTCGATTCTAATTATACAAACTTACCTCGTATTGCTCGGTTAGTAATTATCGGCTATTCATCCACTTTTCTTTTTCCTTGATCTAATTCTGAACTTGGCTTATCTTGATCTATATATCATAAATTTTAACACATTCAATATTCAATCTATTCAATTTAGTCCAAAACACATATTAGGGCTATTTTTCACATTTGCCCCTAAACTTTCACATTTTTATAATTTAGTCCTTATCACATAAAATTGCAAATTCATGTAATTTAGTACAATTTCTTGCTAGCCGAATATACTACATGTTACTAGCAGCCCCTATTTCAAATTTATTCACACTTTTACCCACATAATTTTACAATTCCACAAATTAACATCTTTTTGATATTTTTGTCAAAAATCACTTTACAAAACTAGTTTAACTATCAACAAATATTCATATTTCATCATTAAACATCAAAGAACTCATAGATTCAACAATTGCAACTCTCAAAATCATTCTCAAAATCGCTAACAATTTCAAAATTAAAGGTATAGGCTAGCTAGTATACGAAGCAACGATCTAAAAAACGTAAAAATCATTAAAAACGAGTCAAAATGACTTACCAATTTTGCTTTAAAATGACCGAACCCTAGAAACATTTCTATGGTTTCTTCTCCCTTGAATTTTTGATTAAAGAAGATGAGTATAAAGCCTTAATTTGTTTTTATTTTATTTAACATAAATTTATTAACATTTTTACTAAATTAACCTTAGTAATAGACATATATAAACACATAATGGATGTCCATAATTGTCCACTTACACTACCAATGGTATAATATCATCATAAAGACCTTTGGTTTAATAAATCATTGCAATTAAACACCTTTAACAAATAGAATGCAACTTTTTTATTTTATGCGATTAAGTCTTTTTTCTCAAATTAAACAATCAAATAGTAAAATTTCTTTACGAAACTTTCACATAATAGTTCTATCATGCTGTAAACTTCAAGAAAATAATAAAATAAATACTTTGGCCTCAGATTTGTGGTCTCAAAACCACTATTCTAATTTGACCTAAAAACGGGCTGTTACATGTATGAAAGACTTTGAAATAGTGAGCTACGTGGAAAATATGTTATGTTGAGATGGATGATAAATCCAATTGAATTATGCTCAAGTATAATGGTTATCCATGTTAAATTCATATGAATCATGTTTAAATGAACTAACATGTGTTGTTGATGTGCTTAAGTTTATTCCAAGCTTGTGGATATGATTGATGTTTATGATTATGCTTGTACTATACATATGAAACGGGTAAGAAAATGGAATGAAATGGTAAGTACATAATTAGGATGTAATATGATGTTATAAAGGTTTAATGTGATAAACAAGGTATTTATATGTGAGCAAATCACTTATGCTAAGAATGAATCTATATGTGTCATGGATAAATACACTGAATTGAGAATTAATAATGTTGTGTAGGCTTATGATAAGCATTTGGGGACGAAATGGAAAGTAAGTAAATAGAAAGATATATAATCATACAAAAAGGTTGATGCTTATATATTATATCTCTTGAAATCCTATCATGTTATGAATGATCAATATATATGCGACATTAATGAACTTACTCATTTGTGAATTGATGATTATGGTCTGATAAACCATGAGACATTGATATAGGTTGATATTTAACCTATAAATTTCATTATTGAACTGTAATATTATGCTTATGATTTATACGAGCTTACAAAGAATTCATTGCTTATGTGAGTATCTTTCTCTTACTTTACAGATTGTGGGAAGCTCAATCGGGTTGGAAGCTAGTTAGAGATCCATCACACTATCCATCGATTTTATCGATAGATTTTGATGCGTTGGTTGTGGTTATAATGGCACGTACAGGTGAACTTATGTCTAACGTTTAGTTAATGATATTGGCATGAAATGTTGCTTTGAATTTGTGAAACTTATGTTATCTTGATGCCTTGATGGTTGGTGTGCTTTTGCCACTTGATGCTTAGTGGTTAGTGTTTATAAGATTAAATTGATGTATGGTTTGTGGCCAAAGCGGTACGAGTTGGCATGGTTGGCAAATGATAATTTATGGCATGTTTTGATATAGAATTTAATCAAATCTATTTGGTTGAATAATGACCATTTGGACATTAATTTGGTATGTATATATGTTGGTTGTTGGAACCATTTGGAAACGGCTAGATTGGTAACATTTAAATGGTTTTGATACATGTGAGAAGTGGTCCAAATGGTAAGGTCATTTTGATACGTTTTTGATATGGAAACAAGTTAATTGAAAATGGTTAAATATGCACATGTATAGGTGTTTTGGTACTTGGTGAAATAGCCATTATGTTTTACTTGTAAATATGGTATTTTGGTTGATGAACTAATTGTCATGTTGGCATGTATATATCTATTTTTATGATTGATGATATTTTGGCATTTCTGTGCTTGTTGGCTAATGTTGAAATAGTTTAGTGATGATATGTTTTGAATGGCCAAATTGGTATATTTTTGTGTGAATTTTGGTATGTAATCATTGTGGTATGTTTGATAAGGAAATTAGATTAGAAGAATATGGATGGTTAATGGCTAAACAATGCAAAAGTTTAAACATGTTTGGTTGTTGTGATTGAGGTGCCTTTTGGGCATATTGGTTGTGTGAACAAATAACATAATGATCTAGCATGATTATGCATGTTTTAGGTACATTTTGAATGCTTGAATGTAAGTGTACATGGCTTGTATATGTGATCATTTTTTGGGTGAAAGGAATGGCTTGAAGATTGGCCTATTTCATGTCCACACGGCCTAAGACACGGGCGTATGTCTCAGTCGTGTGTGATACACGATCATGCGACATAGCCGTGTGTCCCCTGTAGGTTTTTAAAGGTGCATTTCGAGAGTTACATAGCCTAGCACACGGGCTTGTGGCTTCGCTGTGTGACCCAAGTCAAAGAGTTACACAGGCATGGACACGGGCTGGGACATGGTTGTGTGTCCCTATTTCAAATGTTAAATGGCCTAAGACACAGGTGTGTGTCTCAGTCGTGTGATCCCTGCAGTCTAAATTTTTTTCTAACCTTTTTCGCAATGTTTTAAATGTTTGCTATTTAGTCCCGAATCATTTCTGAAGTGCTTCTAAGGCCTCGAGGGCTCAAATAAGGGAATATATGCTTGTGTTTGATTGAGTTATGTTGTGTTTTATAAAATGATTGGAAATTAATGATTTGCGTTATGTTTTTATGGTAATGCACTATAACCCTATTTCGACGATGAATATGGTTTAGAAGTGTTACATCACTAACATATTATCACGATTTTTTGCCAATTATCGGATATTTGTCTCTCACTTGTACCAAATCACAATATTTAAAGATTTATAACTTAATAACAAAATTTCATATTAATACAAGTAAATCAACACATATTAAAAAATATATATAAATAATAACACACGCATATTTTATACTATGAACTTAGCTAGATTAGCTTTTGGTTGACTTAGAGGGACTAAGCCATGATTTTCTCTTTTCCTCGATTATTCTCCGTACAATTCAATTCTTGATCTATGTAATGGTTAAATTCAATATATCAATTTCAAATATACTATCAAACTTATTTCTATGCATATACCCTTAAATTTTTATTATTTAAACATTTTCCCTAAAGATTTTCATTTTTTCAATTTAGTCCCTAAACTCGAAATTCTAAATTTATCAAAATTTCACAATTTCCCATGCTAGCTGAATTTCTCCCTATACTATTACAATCCATATTCATTCAAATTTCACAATAATTCCACATCAACTTTAATATTTTATCAAATTAGTCCTCTAACTAAAATCTAACAAAAATCACTTCACAAACTAGTCTAAATCAAGAACTAAGACTACAAATTCATCATTTAACATCAAGAATAAATAAGATTCATTAATGGTAAAATTCAAAATCTTTAACAGTTTCAAAAATAAAGATATGGCTTAGCTGGACCTCAATACAACAATATTAAAAACATAAAAATTACAAAAAATGGACCCAAAACAGACTTACATGCAATAAACAACAATGGCAGAACCTCCAAGCTTCAACAATGGAGTTCTTTCTCTTCCAAGGTGGATTAGCGATTAGGAAGATGACAATATTTTATTTTATTTTTACTTAATTTTATTTCACTAATTACAACTTTACCCCTTTAATTTAACATGTATTTTTAACTAATTCAAGGTCCAAATCATCCATCTAACCTTACTATAGTTTAATTATCAAATAAGTCATTACTCATTTAATAAATAACTCATCTAATCATTATAATTCAATAAGATTAGATTTTGTGTCTTTACAAATTAGTCCTTTTATTTATTTAACTTATTAAACAAAAAAAATCGAACAGAACGTTCACATACCTAAATAATAACTCTCAAAATATTTAATAATATTTACGAGCTCATTTTCAGAAATGAGGTCCTAATACATCTTATTCTGAAATCATTCGACTTTCAGGACAACCACTTATACTAGCCATTTAAACAATTAACTAAAATTCATCAAATCAAAATCTATTATAAATTCTAATTGTCTCATACAAATTAAATATTAATTATTAAGGATATACTCATTGAATTTGTGGTCCCGAAACCACTATTTTTGACACTATTGAAAAACAGGCTGTTACAACTCTTCCCCTTTAGAAAATTTCATCCTTGAAATTTCTTACTAAAAAATAGGTTTAGGTACATTGATTTCATAGAATCTTCCATTTCCCATGTAGCTTCTTCTACTACACGTCGATGCCATAACAGTTTAACAAACGAAACACATTGATGTCCTAATTCATTTACTTCCGAGTTAAAATTCTAATCGGTTCTTCACTGTAAGTCAAATCGAGTTGTAATTCAATTTCATCCATAGACAACACATGTGACAGATCAGAATGATAGCATCAGAGCATTGAAATGTGACAACATTGTTGATTCTGTCAAGTTCCGGAGGTAATGCAAAATGATACGCCACGTATCCAATTCTTTCTAAAATTTCATACGACCCAATGAATCGTGGACTTAGCTTTCCCTTTTTGCCAAAATGACATACTTTTCTCTAGGGCAAGACTTTTCGAAACATTTTTTCAAAAACATAAAAATCTATGTCTTTACGTTTCAAATCGAAATAATATTTTTTATGATCGGATGTGTAACACCCCAAACCCGCCCATGCGTCATGACCGGATCTGACATGTCACATGAGAAAAGCATGTTAAATATTTTTTTTATTCGTACAAAAATAAGTATTATTTTATTATAATAAAGAAAAACAATTTAGATTTAAAATATTTGACCAAATTATTACTAATTTCAAATATTGATTGATAAATCGATAAATTTGAACTAATGATTTAACAAACCGACACTTTTGAAAAATATTGATGAAAATTTGAGAGAAAATTTACGGGTTATAAATATTTATATAAGTTTATCAAAAATCCATTTGTGTATCCATTTTAGAAAAATATTTATTTAAGTTTTAGAAAAATATCCCATTTAAAGTAATTTAAACTGAATATAAATACGTCAAACATAAAGCAAAATAAAAATAAACCAAAGGCCTTATTACAACATTTAACCCAAAATAATAAAGTAATAAAGTGAACGAAAAAGAAATCTCAAGTCCAAATAAAACTATTTCTGAAGTATGGCCTCCACCAAGTAATCCATGGCCCAAGTCCAAATCACTGAGCATTACCTGCAAGGGTTAAGGAAACGGGATCAGTTACTAGAACTCAATGTATAATCCCCTTACCGTCGGTCACTAGGCCTGAACCCATTTAGAAAAAACTTGGGCTTGAGCCCATAAAGCATAATCTTGGGCCGAAGCCCATTTACAAAACAGAACATATACATTTACATAAAAATAAACAATGTATGTAACCCAACCCATCCTAGTAATCCATCCGCTACACACCACCCGTACCATCCCATCACACCTGTGGGGATCAAGTCAACCCACCCGCCAAACACACCGAACATTTTGCCATTTATCACATATTTTGATCTGGCCAGAATCATATTGAATCATATTAGCAAACATTTTTTTTGTGGCAGTGCCACCGAAACTTCTCTTAATCATATTTTCCCATCCTATGCAAAATCAGGTAAATGCATCATACATAGCAAATCATGATATTTGCAAATATAAACAACAATAAATAATTCAGAGATTCATTACAAAAATTTGGCCCATTGTAACGTTTGCAAATTAGCCTATTAAGGACATATATCAAATCAGCCCATTTTGGTAATATATCAAATTGGCCAATTTTGGCAATATATCAAATCGGCCCATTTTGGCAATATATCAAATCGGCCAATTAAGACAATATATCAAATCGGCCCAATTTGGCAATATATAAAATCGGCCCATTTGGGGAATTTTTGTAATTTGACCCTTTAGGGTCATTTTTGTAGTTTTCACCATGTAAATACCGATGTTGTCAATTTTATCAAAATAGTGAACTTAGGCCAATATTCCCCAGTTTACACTATTTTACTATTTTAATCATAGCTACTTATTTCCAATATGATATCAATCTTAAACCCATGAAAAATGGTGTGAAATTACACACTTGATTACGGTAAGTACTAGTCCTTCTTGATCGTCGACACCTAAAATATCATATCACTCGATTAATAGACATACATTGTTTTATTAATCAAACTCTAAAATAATGATCTAGAGTGTTTACCCTTAGAATTGTGAACGACCACGATTTGTCGATTTTCCCCGAATGATGGTCCACAACCCGGTGGAAAATCTCGAACTGTCGATACCGCCATTTGCTTAAACTTAGGAGTGGGAATCGCAAATCCACTCTATTTGTGTTCACCACTCGCTTTCCCTTTCGATTTGATATCGCTTGCCTCCATTGAATAAAATCGTAGTCAAAACTATAATATTTTGATTTGAAACGATTTACTAAAGAAAAAGGTTTGGCTTACCACTATTTTCGTAAAAACAATGAGTGGATAGATCGAGCGTTTTAGTCCCCAAAAAATATGAAATCGATTAGTCCAACCACTATTTCGTTAACAACCAATCGAATATAGAATGATATCAAATAATTCATAAAGAACTCTTTACCTTATCAAGATTGAATCCGATTTCCACCGTTCGTCTTAAGGCTGGGAAGATACACGGCCACTAACTTAGAACACTACGAATAAAGTATTGATCACAACAAGAGAGTGATGAGGAGAGTGATGTTTCGATAAGAAACAAGGTATACCGAATAATGATGAACATTCAAATTCGGTTAGAAAGAAAAAGAAAAAGAAATAAAAAGAAAGATATATAAGGTAACTTACCGATTTGATTAAGAAGAGATTTTCCTACACGATAGGCAACAAAATGGTGAAGAAATAATATGATATTAGGTTCGGCTATAGAGAAAATCAAACAAGAAAATATGATCACAAGTGATGTCGATTAAAGAAGAAGAAGGAAAAAGATTTGTGAAATGGTCAAAAGAAAAAGAATGGATGGAGAAAAGTGCTTTGGGTAGTTTCGGCTATCAAAGGGGAAATGAGCAAAGGTGAGTGTTTCGGCCAAACAAAAGAAAAATAGTGCACAAATGTGCTAGGAGGTTTCGGCCAAAGAAAAAGTAACAAATGGATTTGAAAAGAAAACACAAATGGTCAAAGAGTAAAAAGTGTACCCCTCATGCACCAAAAACTAACAAAATGGTCTAAAATTAAAAGAGAAATTCAGCTATCCCCTCCCCCTAACAAAACCGTGAATAACATGCCAATAAGGTCAAAAAAATTTTGGCCAACAAGACTTTCCAAAACATTTCCCATGAAAAAGGCCACATGTCCCCTTATCTTGCCTTTTTCTTTTGATTCCTTTCCTTACCTTCACCCTTTCCTTGTTTCTTTAGCCATTATACCATAATTAAAAAGTCCACCCTTGCCTTAAATACTACCTTGGCCGACACTTAGGGAAAGAACACACAAAAAAATAGTCAAAACATTTGTACCAAGTGGGATTCAAACCTCTTCCCTCAAATACTTTCATGTGGAGCCATTTCCCCTTTACCATAAGCTCATATATGCTAGCAAATTACTCACCTATTTCCATAAGCCTTGATGCCACTTACTATATCTCCTTAATAGGCTAAAAAAAAATTTATTAAGGCCGAAACAAACCCTGAGCCTTCTCAGAACCCCTAAACATACACAATTAATAATCTTAACTAGCTTAATGCAAGAAATAGTGCAACACATAAAATTCTAGATTTTAGGATGTTACAATTCTACCTCCCTTAAAGAAAATTTTGTCCTCTAAATTTACCTGATTAAAAGAGGTGAGGGTATTGCTGTCGAAATGCATCCTCAGGGTCCCATGTAGCTTCCTCCGCTCCATGATTACGCCATAATACCTTGACTAACGATACCGACTCCCTTCTTAGTACCTTAACATCCCGATCTAAAATCTATACTAGCTCTTCTTCAAAAGACAAATCAAGTCTTATCTCAACTTCCTCTACCGGTACTATATGAGATGGATCCGATCGAGAACACCTTAACATTGAGACATGAAATACACTATATATCTGACTCAACTTCAAAGGTAACTCAAGCTGATAAGCTACTGGCCCAACACGTTTCAAAACACGGTATGGTCCGATAAACCTAGGGCTCAACTTGCACTTCCGTTCAAATCTAAAGATCTTCTTCCAAGGTGAGACCTTCAAAAACACCTGATCACCCACCGAAAACTCTATATCCTTACACTTCAGATCCGCGTACGACTTTTGTCTATCTGAAGCTTCCTTTAACCGTGCCCGAATTACCTTTACATTTTCCTCCATATATGATATCAGCTCAGGACCCAATAACTGTTGCTCCCCCAACTCAGTCCAACAAGTAGGAGTACGAAACCTACGACCATACAACGCCTCATAGGGTGCCATCCGGATATTGGATTGATAGCTGTTGTTATATGCAAACTCTGCCAACGGTAAGAAATCCTCCCAACTACCACTGAAGTCAACCACACAGCCCCTTAACATGTCTTCTAGAATCTAGATTACTCTCTCTAACTGACCGTCTAACTGTGGATGAAATGCCGTGCTGAAATTTAAACTTGTTCCCAAAGCTTCATGTAAAGCTTTCCAAAACCGTGATGAAACCTAGGGTCCCTGTCCGATATAATAGACACTGGTACCCCATGTAACCTCACGATCTCTGCTATATACAACTTGGCCAACTTCTGTAATGAGTAATCCGTTCGGACAGGTATAAAATGAGCAGTCTTTGTCAACTGATCCACTATTACCCAAATGGAATCTTTATTAGTAAGCGATAAGGGTAACCCACAAACAAAGTCTATCGTTATCCTTTCCCATTTCCATAATGGAATTTTCACCGGTTGTAGCAATCCCGACGGTAATTGATGTTTCGCCTTCACTTGCTGACATGTCAAGCACTTACTCACAAAATTAGTTACCTCCCATTTCAACCCTGGCCACCAATACTACTCACGGAGGTCTCGATACATCTTATTTCCCCCGGGGTGCATAGCATAAGGGCTACTATGCACCTCACACAGAATCATTTGTCTCAATTCCAAATCTTTGGGCATACAAATTCTTCCGCGGAAACACAATACTCCATCACTATTCAATCCAAAATCCCTTTTCACACCACCTTCCACTTGCTGAAGTAAAGAACCCAACCTTTCATCTAATAACTACTTTTCCTTAATCTGGCTTACCCACGCAGGCTTCACCTGAAGTTCAGCTAGCAGACTACCATCTTCATATAGGCTAAGGTGAGCGAACATCACTCTCAAATTTGATATCACCTTTTGACTTAACACATCAGCCACCACGTTAACCTTTCCAAGATGACACTCGATTGAGAAGTCATAATATTTCAACAGTTCTATACACCTTCGTTGTCTTAAATTCAACTCCTTCTGAGTAAGGAGGTACTTCAGACTCTTATGATCCGTGTAGATAATCAACTTATCACCGTACAGATAGTGTCTCCAAATCTTCAGATCAAACACCACTACAACTAACTCCAAATCATGAGTGGGATAGTTCACCTCATGCAGCCTTAATTGATGAGATGCATAAGCCACTACTTTTCCTCCTTGCATCAACACACATCCCAAGCGCGTGTGTGACGCATCACAATAAACAATAAACTCTATTCCAGCCTCAGGTTGAATCAATACCGACGCTTCTGTTAGAATCTTCTTCAATTTCTCAAAGCTCTCTTACTGTTGATCTAACCACACAAATGGTACTCTTTTACGCAATAGCTTAGTTAGGGGTGCAACAATCAACGAAAACCCCTCAACGAAATGCCTGTAATAACCAACCAACCCTAGAAAACTCTGAATTTCAGCCATGGACTTCGGTGGTTTCCAGTCCAACACAGCCTCGACCTTCTAGGGATTAACTCTAATTCCTTCGGCCGATACAATATGCCCCAAAAAGGTCACTTACCTCAGCCAAAATTCACACTTACTAAATTTGGCATAAAGTTGCTTCTCCCTTAATATCTGCAATACTACCCGCAGATGCAAATCATGCTCTACTTCATTCTTCGAGTACACCAAGATGTCATTTATGAACACCACCACAAACTGATCTAAATAGGGTTGGAAGACCCGATTCATCATGTCCATAAATGCAACTGGTGCATTAGTCAACCCAAACGACATCAGCAAGAACTCATAATACCCATAACGAGTTCGAAACGCAGTCTTATAAATATTCACCTCCTTAACCTTAAGCTGGTAATAACCCGATCTCAAATCTATCTTCGAGTAAATTGAAGCTCCTCGCAGTTAATCAAACAGATCATCGATTCTCGATAATGAATACCTATTTTTGATTGTCAACTTATTCAACTACCTATAATCGATGCACATACGCATCGACCCATCCTTCTTCTTGACGAATAGGATCGACTCTCGCCACGGTGATACACTTGGTCGAATGAATCCATGATCTAGCAACTCCTTAATTTCAGCCTTAAGCTCTACTAACTCATTCGGTGCCATTCTATAAGGAGCAATGGACACCGGAGCCGTTCCTGACAATAGCTCAATGCCAAACTCTACCTCTCGATCCGGAGGTAATCTTAGAAGTTCCTTGGGAAAGACATCTGAAAACTCTTTCACCATTCTAACACTTTCAACCGTAAATTCCTTGGCATCCAAAGCACTAATGAAGGTTAGGAATGCTCCACACCCCATTCGCACCAACTTTTCTGCCTTTAAAGCAGACACCACATTAGACAGGTAGTTTTTCTTTCACCTATCATCATTATTTCCTTATCCTCCGAAGTTCTTAGTAACATCTGTTTTGCAGCACAATCCAAGTTCGCGTGGTGTTTCACCAACCAGTCCATGCCCAAAATAAGGTCGAACTCGTCGAATGGCAGTTCCATCAAATCCGCCAAAAATATTTCCCCATGAATTTCTAAGGGCACATTCCTAAACAACTTATTTACTATCACTGACTCTCCTAGAGGACTAATTGCAGTTGTTTCTCTAGTAGTAATCTTGGATTTAATGTTCAGATTTCCAGATACAACACAAGCAATATACGAATGAGTGGATCTGATAACTATCAAATTAGTAATAGGTACTTCAGATATGAAGAACGTACTGGTTATTACATCAGGTGCATCGCCATCGTCTCGACGTGTGACCGCATAGACCAACCCTGGCTGTCTCGTCTCCACATTGCCCCTATTACCAGTACCTCTACCCGGAGCATCCTGACCTCGTCCTACGCCATTACCACCTCGACACGCCCACTGACCTCTTGGTGGTCATTGAGCGTCTCTAGTTGGCGTGCATCATATTCTGAACATCCGAGTCTAGCGATCTGTCAAGGGCAATCTCTAAGCCTATGGTCCTTGGAACCACTTTTGAAACAACCACCGATTCTCTTCCAACATTCACCTGGGTGTTGTTTTCTACAATCCGCACACGGCTATAATTGATTAGTAGCAGCTGGTACTCTAGCTCGAGCTAGCTCCTCATTCCTGGGCCTCTCCTGAAACCCTCTAGTAGGACCTGAGTACCTCGAGTCTCTCTTATTCCTGCCCTATCCCTGTCTCGGTGTTCCCCCTCTGAGTGTTTAACCTCTTCAGCTATCTTGGCCTTCTCCACCAGTATGGCAAAATTCCTCTCTTTTTGTGGAGCTATCAATACCGCAACTCATCACGCAACCCGTCCTCAAAACACACACAGCGTTCGTAGTCAGCCAGCACTATTCCTCGGGCATACTGACTCAGACGTAGAAATTTTACCTCGTATGTTGCCATAGTCTTACCTCCTTGGACTAGATTTAGGAATTCTTTCCTTCGACCATCTACATAGCTAGCCCCGACATACTTTCCCTGGAATGCCGTCTTAAAGAAATCCCAAGTAATACGATCGGCCTGAGTGCCTTCCCGAGTAGTGAGCCACCATTGATACTCCTCGTCTCTTAGCAATGACATAGCTCCTTTCAGTTTTTGCTCGGCGGTACAATCTAGATCGTCCATGATTCGCTCCACAGCCTCAAACCAGTACTCTGCTACATTTGGAGCCATACCCAAGATACCCCTAAAAACCTCAGCACCATTCGATCTAAGTCACTCTGAAATTGACCCACGTGCTGCTATCCCAGTTTTTGCCCTAGCAACCCTTGCCAGAACTCGTAAGATTGCTCTAAATATAGCGTTATCCTCTCTCATATGATCATGTGACCCATCTTCAGTCACAGGTGATGCAGGTGCGTCCATTTCAGGCATATGGCTCGACACCTAGACACAACTCTAGCGCCTCAGCCTGTACCACGACAACGTCTACCGCGTCCACGCCATCTTACTCTCATATTGATTAAGTCATTTTAATCTGATTACAAGTCTTATGGATTGGTATTTTATTCGATATTTATTAATAATATTTTATGGAGTATAAGAAGTAAAGTTGTTTTCGCAAACGCATCCTATAGTCTCAATCTCTGTAGTTTCAATAACTAAAACTAAAAGTTCTAGAGTATTCCTACAGTCATATCACAATAATCATAATCATACAATGATAACATATACTTGGCTTGGTTTCGGATACCCGTGGTGCCATACTTCCTTTAAAACATGCATTTTTAATTTAAAAATCAAACAGCTTTGGAAAACGTTTTTGAACCCAAACCACAGTCGAGTTTTGAAATTGGGCTCTGATACCATAAAATGTAACACTCCAAACCCGGCCCATGCATCATGACTGGATCTGACATGTCACATGAGAAAAGCAAGTTAAATCTTTTTTTTTATTCATACAAAAATAAGTATTATTTTATTATAATCAAGAAAAACAATTTAGATTTAAAATATTTGACCAAAATATTACTAATTTCAAAAATTGATTGATAAATCAATAAATTTGAAATAATGATTTAACAAATCGAGACTTTTGAAAATATTGATGAAAATTTGAGAGAAAATTTACGGGTTATAAATATTTATATAAGTTTATCAAAAATCCATTTGTGTATCCATTTTAGAAAAATCTTTATTTAAGTTTTTAGAAAAATATCCCATTTAAAGTAATTTGAACAGAATATAAATATGTCAAACATAAAGCAAAATAAAAATAAACTAGATGCCTTATTACAACATTTAACCCAAAATTGTAAAGTAATAAAGTGAACGAAAAAGAAATCTCAAGTCCAAATAAAACCGTTTCTGAAGTATGGCCTCCACCGAGTCATCCATGGCCCAAGTCCACATCATTGAGCATTACCTGCAAGGGTTAAGGAAATGGGGTGAGCTACTAGAACTCAGTGTATAATCCCCTTACCGTCAGTCACTGGGCCTAAACCCATTTAGCAAAAACATGGGCTTGAGCCCACAAAGCATAATCTTGGGCCAAAGCCCATTTACAAAACAGAACATATACATTTACATAAAAATAAACAATGTATGTAACCTAACCCATCCTAGTAATCCATCCGCTACACACCACCCGTACCATCCCATCACACCTATGGGGATCAAGTCAACCCACCCCGCCAAACACACCAATCACAGGCATTTCGCCATTTATAACATATTTTGATTTGGCTAGAATCATAGTGAATCATATTAGCAAACATTTTTTTTTTGTGGCAGTGCCACCGGAACTTCTCTTCATCATATTTTCCCATCCCATGCAAAATCATGTAAATGCATCATACATAGCAAATCATGATATTTACAAATATAAACAACAATAAATAATTCAGAGATTCACTACAAAAATTTGGCCCATTGTAACGTTTGCAAATCAGCCCATTAAGGCAATATATCAAATCGGCCCATTATAGCAATATATCAAATTGGCCCATTTTGGCAATATACCCATTAAAGCAATATATCAAATTGGCTCATTTTGGCAATATATCAAATTGGCCAATTAAGGAAATATATCAAAGCAGCCCATTTTGGTAATATATCAAATCGGCCCATTTGGGGCATTTTCGTAATTTGACCCTTTAGGGGCATTTTCGTAGTTTTCACCTTGTAAATATCGATTTTGTCAATTTTATCAAAATAGTAAACTTAGGCCAATTTTCCCCGGTTTATACCGTTTTACTATGTTAATCATAGTGACTTATTTCCAATATGATATCAATCTTAAACCAACAAAAAACAGTGTGAGATTACACACCTGATTACGGTAAGTACTAGTCCTTCTTGATCGTCGACACCTAAAATATCATATCACTCAATTAATCGACATACATGATTTTATTAATCAAACTCTAAAATAATGATCTAGAGTGTTTACCCTTAGAATTGTGAACGACCACGATTTGTTGATTCTCCCCGGATGATGGTCCACAACCCGGTGGAAAATCCCGAACCACCGATACCGCCCTTCACTTAAACTTAGGAGTGAGAATCGCAAATCCGCTCCTTTTGTGTTCACCACTTGCTTTCCCTTTCGATTTGATATCGCTTGCCTCTATTGAATAAAATCTTAGTCAAAACTATAATACTTTGATTTGAAACAATTTCCTAAAGAAAAAGGATCGGCTTACCACTATTTCCGTAGAAACAACGAGTGGACAGATTGAGCGTTTTAGTCCCCAAAAAAAATATGCAATAGGTTAGTCCAACCACTATTCCGTTAACAACCAATCGAATATAGAATGATATCAAATAATCCATAAAGAACTCTTTACCTTATCGAGATTGAATCTGATCTCCACCGTTCGTCTTAAGGCTAGGAAGATACACGGCCACTCACTTAGAACACTACGAATAAAGTATTGATCACAACATGAGAGTGATGAGGAGAGTGATGTTTCGATAAGAAAAATGGTAAACTAACCAAATAATGATGAACATTCATATTTGTAACACCTCAAACCTGACTTAAAAGTTAGGCCCGAATCTCGAATGTCACATTAAAGGCGCACTTCAAAATGATTTACTATTTAACCATTTAAGGCTCAAAAGCCCAAAATCTAATAGACTTATTAATCAAAGATAAAAAAAACCCATTTTATTATTTTAAGCATTTAGTAAACCAAGTTTGAACATAAGAGCTTACTTAGGTTTAATAATTAAATAAACATTTAATCTCAAAACCCAAATTAAATCCGAAGTCAAAATGGTGTACAAGGTCTTATTACGTCCACAAAAAATTAAGTAAATAAAACATGTATTTTGAAACAAATAAATGAAAATTCAAGCCTCTTGTAGTGTGGCCATCTCTGAGTCCTCTCCCACGTCGAGTCGTCCATTCGGGATAACCTGAAACATTAAATTAAAGGGGTGTGAGTTTACGAAAACTCAGTGTGCATAACCCTCATCAATAAGAACATGAATCACAACAGTTCAGGTCGAATCCCATTTCAGTAACGGTGGTAATTAGGCCTTAGCCCGTAAAAGCCTCAGTTGGGCCTTAACCCATAAATGTCACAAATCATATTTATCTGGGCTTGAGCCCATCTTAAATAAAACCACATATGCAATGCATTAATGCCCATACCAACCATGCACTCCGTCTCCTGTCCAACCCTGCACTCCTGTGGGGATTTAATCGACCCACCCATCCCTACACTCGTTATGTAGCACCGGCTGCGGCACTAACTTATCGGTGTAGCATAGCTGCTCGGTGGCTAAAAGCCTTCGGCGGATCCACAGTCGTAAAGCGACCATGGGATCCTATCTGCACTTTCACTTTCGAATAATCCCATCCCCATGCAACATAATAACACATGAATGCAACATACAATAATAATCATACGATAACAATCATAAATCACATACACAAGAATAAACATATAACATGTAGGCGTTTTCATCATTTTTGCCCTCTAGGGGCATATCGGTCATTTTACCCATCGAGGGTATTTCCATAATTTACCTGCCAAGGGTATTTTCATAATTTACCTACTAAGGGTATTTTTATAATTTACCTATCAAGGGTATTTTCGTAATTTACCTATCAAGGGTATTTTCATAATTTACCTACCAAGGGTATTTTCGTCATTTCACTACCCAGGGGTATTTCGGTAATTTTACAAATTAGGGGTATTCTGGTAATTTCACAAATCGATGGTATTTTGGTAATTTTACAAATTGGGGGTATTTCGATAATTTGCAAATCGAGGGTATTTCGATAATTTTACAAACTGGGGGTATTTCAGTAATTTCACAAATCGGGGATATTTTGGTAGTTTTACAAATATAAGGGTATTTGGTCCCTCTCGAATTTTAGTTATGAACTTTGGCCCATCAACAAGTCCTCGCGGCTAAAGTGAACGGACACTACGCACCAGGTAGGATTCTAGAAAAGAGGAGGTGGGCCACTAGGGCCGCTTAAATACCAAGCTTTCCCTGGATCCAATCCTAGACATGCGTATGCCGTTGCCACACCCTAACTTGACAACTTGTTCACAGACATGTTTAATTAGAAAAATTAAGTCTTATGGAATTTAAGAGTTGTTCAAACTAGACCTAACGTCCATAAACCCTAACATACATGTCTACGTCCCCATAAGCCTATCAAGCCCAAATCACTCACTTCCTATTAGGCCCAAATATCATCATATAGCCTATTAGGCCCAAAACAAATCCAATTCATGTATCATGCATGACTAATTCAATTCATATAACCAACCAAACCATTTCATTAAACTTAGCCTCGGGGCCCAACCGCCCATTTATACTTTTGACTTTGTCGATTTAGGTGTGTGTAGTGTGCGTACACACACGTAACCACGCAATGCAAACCCTTTAGCCACGAACCTACAATCGACATCACCTAACAATTAATCATAACTTAATATACACTTATCGAAAATCAAAACCTCACCGTAACCTTACCGTGCACCTCACGTTATAGTAGCCCTTCATTCGCAACTATTGGCGATTATCCTCTAGGTCTGCACCCAAACACCCACCAAGGTATATTAACTCTCCTCATAGAATGCTCTATATATAGCTAGCTTCTCACCTTCCTTCTTTGTATCTTTTCAATGTGGGATCCCTCCGTTAGCAGAGTTTAAATCCAACTCAAACTCTTCTCGTCCAATCCGCAAAATAAATACTCCCTTGCTTGTCATGAGATTCGAACCCAAGCTCCCTTGCACCCTTAATGATGCCTTGCCACCAGACCACTCACTTTCTTGTGTCTAAAATCATGCGCAACTAAATATAACCCTATGGAAAAATTCTAAAAATGCAAGAGCCATGTCTTGAACATTGGACCTCCTTCCTTCCTTTTGGCGTCACCCCCTTGCCTCTTATGTGGCGTCACTTTGCCACTACACCACACACTCCACTTGTGTCTTTTTTTTTTCCACATTTTATTCTTAAAGCCTACTACTAACTCTCAGGGTTTTATTCACCTAAACCTAAAATTTTCGTAAAGCCAAAGTTTGAACCTGGGACTTCATAGAAGCCCCCTAACCTTCCAAAATCACTCACCTAATAGGTCCAACTTGCACTAATGCCGTTCTCTTATTCTTAAAAATTTTAAATGCTCCCGTGTCCAAGGCCCATTGGGCCCCAATCCTACTAGGCCAAAATTTGGGATGTTACAATATTCGGTTAGAAAGAAAAAGAAAAAGAAATGAAAAAAAAGATATATAAGGTAACTTACCGATTCGATTAAGAAGAGATTTTCCTACACGATAGGGAACAAAATGGTGAAGAAATAAGATGATATTGGGTTCGACTATAGAGAAAATCAAACAAGAAAATATGATCACAAGTGATGTCGATTAAAGAACAAGAAGGAAAAAGATTTATGAAATGGTCAAAAGAAAAAGAATGGATGGAGAAAAGTGCTTTGGGTAGTTTCGGCTATCAAAGGGGAGATGAGCAAAGGTGAGTGTCTCGGCCAAACAAAAAAAAAATAGTGCACAAATGTGCTAGGAGGTTTTAGAAAAAGAAAAAGAAGCAGATGGATTTTAAAAGAAAACACAAATGGTCAAAGAGTAAAAAGTACCAAAAACTAACAAAATTGTCTAAAATTAAAAGATAAATTTGGCTATCCCCTCCCCCTAACAAAACCGTGAATAACATGCCAATAAGGTCAAAAAAATTTTGGCCAACAAGACTTTCCAAACATTTCCCATGAAAAAGGCCACATGTCCCCTTATCTTGCCTTTTTCTTTTGATTCCTTTTCCTTAGCTTCACCCTTTCCTTGTTTCTTTAGCCATCATACCATAATTTAAAAGTCCACCCTTACCTTAAATACTACCTTGGCTGACACTTAGGAAAGAACACACAAAAAAAAAAAGTCAAAGTATTTGTACCAAGTGGGATTCGAACCTCTTCCCTCAAAGACTTTCATGTGGCGCCATTTCCCCTTTACCATAAGCTCATATATGCTAGCAAATTACTCACCTATTTCCATAAGCCTTGATGCCACTTACTATCTTTACTTAATAGGCTAAAACACAAAATTTTTATTAAGGCCCAAACAAACCTCGAGCCTTCTCAGAACCCCTAAACATACACAATTAATCTTCTTAACTAGCTTAACGCAAGAAATAATACAACACATAAAATTCTAAATTTTAGGATGTTACAGGATGCAGCTTTCAAATTATCTCAGATAATTCTGACTTTTGCTTAATTTTCTAAACTAAATCAACCCCAACTAACTTTCTTTCATTTATGCCCGTATATAGCCTCGTACGGAGCCATTTTTATGCTTGGCTAATAGCTGTTATTATACACAAACCCAACTAACATCAAATATTTTTCCCAACTACCTTCAAACTCAATAATACAACAACGCAACATATCATCCAAAATTAGTATTATTCGTTCAGACTGACCATCTGTTTGCGGATGAAAAGTGGCACCAAGATTTAACTTGGAGCCCAAAGCATCGTTTAACTTACTCCAAAATCTAGAGGTAAACCTCGGATCATGATCGGATATGATAAAAAATGGTACGCCTAGCAATCTTACAATTTCTAAAACATATAATTCAACTAATTTCTAAAGTGAATAATCAGTTTGAACATGTATAAAATGAGCTAATTTCGTTAGTCTATCAATGATAACCCAGACCGAGTCTTTTCTTTTTGGAGTCAACGTTAACCCAAAACAAAATCCATAGTAACATGTTCCCACTTCCAGTTAGCAATCATCATAGGTTGTAGCAAACTTGATGAAACCTGATATTCAAATTTTACCTACTGACATATCAAACATCTGGACACAAATTCGGATATCTCATGTTTCATATTGGGCCACCAATAACTTTGTTTCAAATCATTGTACATTTTGTTACTTCAGGGGTGAATCAAGTAAATGTTATTGTGAGCTTCATTTAATAACTCTTGTTTTAACCTAGAATAATTCGATACACACAATCGATCCCGAAAATACAGACAACCATAAACTCTTATGTGAAAATAAGTCTTTTGACCACTTTTCACTAGTTTAAACCTTGAGTACAAATCTGAATCAACTTTCTAAAGTTATCGAATTTTTTATAAAAATACCAATTTCACTATTAACTCGCCAAAATAGAACCATCACATTCCAATGCCAAACTTGCATTCATAGCTTTCAAAGTAAACAAATATTTTTGGCTCAAAGCATTTGTGACAATATTAGCTTTCCCAGGATGATAATCAAATACTAAATCATAATCTTTTAGCAACTCAAACCATATACGCTGACGTAAACTCCATTCTTTCTGAGTCATCACGTATTTCAAGCTTTTATAATCAGTATAAATATGACATTTCTCACTGTATAGATACTATTGACAAAATTTCAAAGCAAACACAACTACTATCAACTCCAAATCATGAGTCGGATAGTTTTGATCGTGATGTTTCAACTAGCTCGTGGCATAAGCAATTACTTTTCCGCTCTACATCAGAACGCAACCCAAACCACAAAGGGACACATCACTATAAATGGTAAACTCTTTACCGATTTCAGGTTGAGTCAAAACTGGGGCTTCGGTTTACATATTCTTCAACTGATCAAAATTTTTTGGACATTTATCAAACTAAATAAAATTAACATCTTTTTACAACAGATTAGTCATCAGAGATGCTATAATAGAATTTTTTTTAACAAAACACCAATAATATAACACTAACCCCAAAAAGCTTCATACCTCAGAAACATTCTTTATAAATTTCGAGTCAACAATTGTTGATATTTTATTCGGATAAACACAGATACCATCAACAGAGGTTACGTGACCCAAAAATCCAATCTCCCATAACCAAAATTCATATTTACTTAATTTCACATAAAGTTTTTTTTTTCACGCAGAGTCTGTAATATTATTCTCAAATACTCGGGGTGATTGTCTCATTCAACGAGTAAATCAAAATATCATCTATAAACACCACAATGAAACGATCCAAATACGGATAAAACACCCGATTCATCAAATCCATGAAAGCAATAGGGGCGTTAGTCAGACCAACATTACTAAAAACTTATAATGGCCATAACGAGTTCTGAATGAGGTTTTTGGCACGTTCGGCTCTTTAAATTGCAACTAGTAATAACCAGACCACAGATCGATCTCCGAAAACACTATGGCTACTTTTAATTGTTCAAATAACTCATCGATTTGAGGCAATAGATATTTATTCCTTATCATAACTTGATTCAATTTCCAATAGTCTATGCACAATCTCATCGATCCATCTTTCTTTTTCACGAACAAAATTGGTGCACCCCAAGGTGACACACTCGACCAGATAAAGCCACGATCCAAAAATTCATATAACTTTGCTTTCAACTTCAATTCTTTGGGATCCATTCTGTATGGAGCTATCAAAATTGGAGTTTTCCCCGTACAAGTTTTATTACAAATTCAACTTCTCTAATCAGTGGTAACCCTAGTAACTCCTCGAGAAACTCGTCAACAAATTCTTTAACATTGGCACTTGATTAATTTTTGATTCTGACACCCATGAATCAAGAATGTAAGTAAGATACACCTCACAACCTTTTCTGATCAATTTCTAAGCTGACAACACTAAAATTGTATTTGTAGCATAACATGTTCCACAAGCTTTAACACAAACAAGTTCACCATCTTTACATTTCAAAGTAGTCTGCTTATGTTGACAATTTACTATTGCATCGTGTTCAGTTAGCCAATCCATACCCAAATGAGATCAAAATAATCAAATGGCAACAACATCAGATTGGCAGGAAAATACTAACCCTAGATTTTCAATGGACACAATCTACAAATTTTATTAACTAACACACAAACCCAACAAATTTGTGACTCTAACAGTCTAATCAGTTGACTCAACAGGTAAATTCTTTTTGTTTACTAATGTTGTGTATATATAAGAATAAGTTGACCCAGGGTTAATCAATGCATAAACATTAATACCAAAAAGGGAGAATGTACTAACAATAACATCTAGAGTAGAAGCTTCCTCGCAAGCTCTAATAGAATAGGCCCTAGCAAGTGCTCTTGCCCTTGACTGCTCTGTCGTATTAACAACTTTCCCTCATCCATTTGTACCACCTCCACTATTTCCTGGGATTCTACCTCTTTTTGCAGTAGTATCAAGTTTGGAAACTTAATTCCCTATGTCGATAAATTATTTTGGACAATTTCTGAGGAAATGGTTATTAGAACCACATTTAAAAAAAGTTCCCGACTTTAATCGACATTCACCAAAATGGCCTTTACCACAATGTTCACAAACATGTCTTTCAGTATTTAGAACACTTCCTACACTAGCAACCAATGAATTTACGGATTTCAAATTGCTTTATATGGGCTTATCTCTGCCTGTGAATCCTGAAGGAGTAATGAATCGACTAACATCATATTAAAATTTCTTTGATGAAGAAATCTGAATTGATTTGGATGACCCTCTTTTACTAAAATCTCGTGACTTCATATCTGATTGTCTTTTGTCTTTGCAAGTCTCTTCTATTTTTTTTTGTGCTCACTCTGACAATTCTCTAAACTCATGCAGTTTTAAAGCTCCCACCAATATTCGTATTTCATCATTTAATCCATCTTCAAAACGAATTCACATCTCTTCTTTTGATGATATGATGTTTCGAACATACTTATTCAAACGAACAAATTCCCATTCATACTTAGCTATTGATCGATTTCCTTGTTTCAGCTTAAGGAACACTTTTTGACTAACATATTTCTTTTTGAACTCTGCTCAAAAAAAACCCAATTAACCCGATCATTTGGAACCATAACAATCAATGTAAGCCACCATAAATATGCCTCATCTTTTACTAATGAAATAACAAATTTCAAATTGTCTTTTAGTGAAACATTAATTCTGTAAAAACTCTCTGTGTATTCTTACGTCAATACATAGCTCTGGATGGATCATCGTCAACTTTACCGCTAAATTCTTCAGCCCCACACTTTTGGATTTTATCTATAGGAAGACAATGAACCATTGCATGTACAGGGTTTTGAGGACACAAAGGTGTCAGAAAAGGCACAATCGGGGGTGGAGGTTGTGAAGCCGCAGGATTAGCTCTCATATAATCGTGAAACCACTAATTCATCATTTTGTAGAAAACATTTTTCATTTCACTATTGAACAATTGTACAACAGATACACTTTGACTTGCTTCCTAGTTGGAAGATTGAGCATTACTCTCAGATTTATTTACTTGGCATGATTTAATTCGACTGGCATCTTGTTTCTATAAGAAGAACAAAATGAGTATGGATCAAAAGCATTACACTATTGCAAGGTATATGTGGCATGCATATTCTGGACTCGATACACGCTATGGTAGTCTTAGAATTGACTAAACAGTAGCTTTGATATCACTAAATGTAACACCCCTAGCTCATCTTCGTTGTCAGGTTAGGGTTAGGGTTACATAGCATTACAGTACAATTCGGAACATTTAACTTAAAATAGAAACTATTAATTAAATTAAATACTAACACTCAAACACACATTACATGCATAGCATAAGTACACTTATGGGCCTTAAATTGAGCCTACAAGGCAATAAAATTAGTTTGGGAAAAATTTGGGACCATTTTGAAACAAAATAAAAAATTTAGGAAAATTTGGAACATTTTGAAAACAAGGGTCACATAGTCGTGTGGCCAAAGTCGTGTGATCAACCATGTACAATTCGAAGTATAGGACACATGACTGTGTCCCAACCCATTTGCCCGCCTATGTGGGTATTCGATATTGGGTCAAACGGCCGTGTCATACACCGTGTGTGTATTCAATGTTGGGTCACATGGCCGTGTAACTCTCTAACACCGTGTGGACTGCCCTTCACCTAAAATTCAATAAGACACATGGCTGTGTGAGGAGGCTGTATGTGGCACACAGCCGTGTGACAACCCGTGTGCAGCTAAAAGACTTTCTTTTCAATCCAAAATAAACATTTTCCTTGGACACCAAGCCATCATATTTCCAACCAAAATGTCCTATTCAAAAACACATTTAACTCACTTAAAAAATACCAAATCCATACAACTTAAGTGTCAAACTAATGTGTCCTCATTGGCACCGTAATTGTTATACATATACCATTAACGTAACACCTAAAGGTTACCATCATACATATGCTATTCAACTAACAATCATGTTCACAATTTGTCAAAAACCAAAACACATACCAAAAGCAAATAAAACATGTCCAACATCATAAAATACCTACCCAATTGACTATACCACATTTCTTACATCATTAAAGAGACCAAATAAAAATAATGCCTAAACAAAGGTACAAACATCCCATACCAAAATATTATCAACAAAACATAGTTTACCAATTCATAACCGTATACTCTTAATTACAATTCAACTAATATGTTAACCTTAACCACATCAAACCCTATATACATGCCACAACCAAAATGACCCAAAGACAAAAGCTACCGAAAAAGTCAGGATAGTGTGAGCATTAAAGTTGATCCGTCTGACTCGTTCTACAAAATATTAAATACAGACACCTGCGATTTTACACAAACCATTACTTCCCATCAAAATAACACCTTCAGACATTGTTTCGTAATTTGTAAACCAATCCCGATTGGGACTCATGTCGAAGGTGCAACCCGAATCAAGTATCCATTATTCGCTCACTTTAAAATTGTTGACAGAAGCGACTAGAAGTTCACCATCGCTGTAGTCTTCTACAACATCAACTTCACCAAAATTTTCTGGTTGTTTTTCCCTTTTGATTTGCAGCCTCCCTTTTAATCTTGTTCTGTAGCTTATAGCACTCAGATTTAATGTGCCCTTTCTTCTTGCAGAAGTTACAAGTTTTACCTCTGTTTGAAGACTTCGATCTACCCTTAGATTTACCGCGAGGATTCCATTCCTTTGTCCTTCCATGATCATCATCAGCATTCTAATCGTGTCTCCCACGAACAATGAGACACTCTCCCTGAGAGTCGGGTTTAATCACAAGATGCTTCATCTTATCATACGAGGTCAAAGAATCATAAACCTCATCAACTATGAGAGACTTGCGACTATATAAAATAGTGCCTCTGAAGGTTGTATAAGATAGGATCAACAAATAAACTAAAATCAACACTAGATCTTTCTTATCATACTGAACCTCCATGTCCTCCAAGTTTGAGAGAATTTCTTTAAACACTGTTGAGTGTTCGTGCACAGACGTACCTTCCTCCAAACGATGAGCATAAAGACATTGCTTCATATGCAACTTGCTGGTTAGAGTTTTCGACATACGTATTTTTTCTAGCCTCTTCCATAATGTAGCGGCGATCTTCTCCTTCATCACATCCTGTAAAATTTCGTTAGACAAATGCAGATGTAACTCTGTTAACGCCTTTTGATCCTTGGGCTTTTTCTCTTCCTCTGTCAATGTCGAAGGCATCTTATCTACCCCTAGCAGGGCTTCCTCAATATCCATCTGTGCAAGAACTACCTACATCTTTATCTGCCACAACGTAAATCTGGTGTTGCGATCCAATAGCAAAATTTCATACTTTAAATACACCATTACCATGATCGAGATGAAAAACTCAGAAGCTTGGATACCAATTTGTGAAAAATATAACGTCGGTAAGGACAATATATCACAAAGAAAAGAGAAATAAAAATTTAAAGAACACATAGATTTTACGTGGAAACCCTTTCGGGAAAAAACTACGGGCAGAGGAGAAGAAAATTCACTATGTCGAATTCGAATCCATTACAAGTGGAATAGACTATGTCTATTTATAGGCTTGTAAAGCCATATTCTAATAGGAGTGTAGTAAGATTGAAACACCTTATTCTAATCAATATCAAATAGATGGAGTTTAATAAGGTTTAAAAACCCTTATTTAAGATAAAATAAAAGAAGTGTAGTTCTATAGGGATTCTACTTTTATTTTATTTTACCATTGTATTTTATTTAGATAAGGATTCGGGTCACTTAATTCTAACATATATACATATATATATGCAAACATGTCATTATACTTAGATCCAACTCAAAAAGTAATTTAACATTTAAACATAGCATTTCATGTCCCATTGAACTATAGAAAATTGACTAAGAAACTCGAGTTTCCCCAAAACACACAAGATAGCATCGAAATTCTAACAGAGGCACTGAAGTTCAATACTCTACAAATGCGTGCCAATCGTATCCTAATTGTTTACTACGTTCAACTGGGCATTATACTTAAATTAAAGACATTAAAAATTACAGGCACTTCATAGTATCCATACACATTTTATAGATTCATAAAACTCATTTACGTAACATATTATCACAATTTTCACCAATTATCGAATATTTGTCTCTCACTTGTACCAAATCACATGTATTTAAAGATCTATAACATAATAACAAAATTTTGTATTGATACAATTAAATTAACACATATTAACACAATATATAAGTAATAACACATGTATATTTTATACTACAAACTTACCTAGATTATGTTTTCGATTGAGTTGTAGGGATTAATCCGATTTTCTCTTTTCCCAAATTATTCTTCGATGCGATTCAATTATTGATCTATATAATGATTAAATTCAATATATAAATTTCAAATATACATTCAAACTTATTTTTATGCATATACCCTTAATTTTCATTATTTACATGTTTTTCCTAAAGTTTTATATTTTTTCAATTTAGTAACTAAATCAAATTTAAAATTTATCAAAATTTCACAATTTCCCATGCTAGCCAAATTTCTTCCTATACTAGTACAACCATATTCATTCAAAATTCACAATTATTCCACATCAATTTTAATATTTTATGAAATTAGTCCTTTAACTAAAAACTAACAAAAATCACTTCACAAACTAGTCTAAATCAATAACCCATACTACAAATTAATCATTTAACATCAAGAATAACAAAGATTCATTAATGATAAAATCCAAAATCTTTAACAGTTTCAAAAATGAAGATACGAGTTAGCTAGACCTAGATGCAACAATTTCAAAAATATAAAAATCACAAGAAACGTACCCAAAATGGACTTACATGCAATATCCAACAAAGGTTGAACCTCCAAGCTTCAATAGTGGAGTTCTTTCTCTTCCAAGGTGGTTTAGCAATTAGTAAGATGACAATATTTTATTTTCTTTTTACTTAATTTTTATTTCACTAATTACAACTTTACCCCTTTAATTTAGCATGTATTTTTAACTAATTCAAGGTCCAAAACCATCCATCTAACCTTAATATGGTTTAATTATCAAATAATTCCTTCCTCATTTAATAAATAAGTCATCTAATCATTATAATTTAATACGATTAGATTTTTGTCTCTTACAAATTAGTATTTTTATTTAATTAACTAATTAAACAATAAAATTTTCGAACCAAACCTTCACATACCTAAATAATAACTCTTAATATATTTAATAATAATATTTACGAGTTTTGTTTGTAGAAACAAGGTCCCAATACATCTTTTCTGAAACCACTCAACTTTCGGGACAACCATTTTTTCTATCCATTTAAACAATTAACTAAAATTCATCAAATCAAAATATATTATAAATTATAATTGTCTAATATAAATTAAATATTAATTATTATGAATTTACTCGTCAGATTTATGGCCTCAAAACCACTATTTCTGACACCACTGAAAAATGGGTTGTTATAACTCCTGTATAACTTTAGGGGATACGTGGGTGCATCTATTCATGGATAGGGAAGTGGCGAATGACAATGGGCATGCCTCTGCTGGTGGCATGTTGTGTGATCATCATTGGAATTGGATTTTTGGTTTTACTCGTTATCTAGGATGAAATACTGTATTTGAGGTTGAATTATGGGGCATTTTAGATAGTCTTTGAATCCTACTCAGGAAAGGATTTAGAAGAGTAACAATCCAATCCGAAAATATGGTGGTCAGAGTCTTGAGGGATGAGGTTATAATGGATTTAGGAATCACATTACTTAGAAAGATTCAATGGATTATGAGAACTAAAAGGCAATGCTAGATTAGATACCTTCTTAGAGAGAACATTTTAATAGCTGATTACTTGGCTAAGTTGAGTTTAGCATGGAGGTCAAGTTTGCTGGTTTTTGATGATGCGCCAAATGAAGTTTTGAAGATTTTGCAACAAGGCAACAAGACAAAGCTAGTGAAGCTTTTGCTTAATTTAATCTGATGTAATTGTTTTATCGTATTTTTTTCACAAAAAAAAAAAAGAATAATAAATAATTCTCTTAAATTATCTAAATTTATTTCTCTTTAAATCATATGCAAATTTGGATACTAATATTTGAATAATGTGTGGATACTAGACAATTTTAGATTTGACTTATGATGTTTAAAAGTTATAAATATCACATAATTAACTTATCATCTCTTTTTATAATTATTTAATTAGGTGTTGTTTGATAAAATGAAATTTTAAGTTATAAATTTAAAATAAATTTAAGTTATAAAAAATAAGAGTTGAAAAAATTGAAGTTATAAAATTTTTTGGATATTATTTAAAATATTTGATAAATGTAAATTTTAAAATTTTAAAATAAACTATAAAAGGATAATATATTATTAAAAATATAAAATAATTATTTTTTACATTAAGTGATAAGTAGATCTTGATTTATTATTATTTGGATTATCTTGAGACAATCTTTTCAGTTAAGGAAATAGAATAAACTAATTATGTATTAATTCTTTGTGGTTTTGCTAATACTAACCAGTTGGGATGGCAATTGTAACAACCTTAGTCCACTCGATCATCGAGTCTGATATGGAGTGCCACAACTAAATCGGGTTCGTGTACAAGTTTAGAACTCTCTCTTTTTTAAAAAAAAAAAAATCAAATTGTATTACCTATTTATTTAAAAACCTTTACAATAAAGACAATAATTTTAAATGAAAGAATATTGTCTCAACTCCAAACTCTAAGGGAACTATATAGTTACAATATATTTGACCCCGAGATGAAGCCTCTAAAGGTAACCTCTTACTATGTGCATGACACTTTACTAATGGTGCTTATTCATCCGACACAGTCTAGCTTGGTCTCTCCTCAAGTTACTTATCCCACTAATATTGCAATCACAAGTCAAGACCTTTTGTAAGTTTGAATGAACATAGTGAGTTTCTTTACTGAATTACACGAAAATAGACCCAAGCTTATAGGGGAGTTCAAATAGAAAGAACCAAACACACTACTCCATGTTTCTTTTTAACGATCCCAGCTTTTCTGGGGTGTCGATGTAACATCCTAAATTTTTTGAGGTTATGCATTTAATGTGTATTGTGTGGGTATGTTATGCTCTGTGTGTTAAATTGGTGTGTTTGGAGGTCTAGGGAAGGCTCGGGGTTAAGCCGAAGCCTGGGCCAAAGTTTCAATTTTGGGCATTTAAGGGGAGAGCTAGCCGAGGTAGATTTTAAGTACTATAGTTTGGGTTTGATGTCACAAGAAGTGCTTTAGTAAAGTGGCAAGGAGGCGCCACTTGAGAGGCAGATGGGTGACACCTCAAGGAACAGTGAGGGAGCAGGTTCGATTCGCTCAAATTGTATTTTTGGGGAATACTTTTTGGCATCAATAAGGGGGTGATGGATTCGGTTAGGAACCTTGATGTATGGGTGTGGAATCATTCAAATATTTTGAATGATGGGCCATGAGAGAAAGGTGGGGTTTGACTTGTTCAAACTAATTCAAATAGGGGGATGAGAGTGATTGTAGGAGAAAAATAGGGGAGTGGGAGTGAAGGAAGAGAGTTGGCCAGTTGTGGGAGTATTGGGGTGTGTATTTCGGCAAAAAGGGGGGATTTAGCAACCGAACTAGTTTGGTGTGTTAAGCTTTTTCTTTTTAGTGCATTTTCCATTTGTTCCTCTTTCCTTCTTTTCAGCATTTCCCATTTTCTGTTCCTAGACCACTCATTTTTCTCTCATTTAGTTCTTCTTGTGAGTGTTGGCCGAGTCACCACTTAGTCTATTTCTTTCCTTTTCATTCGAATCTTCCTCAACATCCTGACTCCTCTATTTCTTCTTCTTCTTTCTGATCGAAACACTTCCTATATCCATCCAATTCTTTAACTTATTATACTCTGGCCGAATCTCCTTAGTTTTGTTTTTCTCTGTTCCTTGTTAGCCGAAATTCATTCTTGTTCTTATTGTTTCTTTTTCATTTTTATGTTATAATTCTTGGGAAGCCAGAATCTCTCTTTGCGTCAAGGTAGGCAACTTTTCCTATTAGATTGTTAGAAGCCGACTATAGTCTATTCACTCGCGAAGCTGTTAGTTCAGTAAGGAGTTTTCTCTTTTTTTTTTCTTTTTCCAAACATCATGTGACATCCTATATTGGGGGCTCTGCATTTGTGATGTGTTGTGTGTGTATGCCATGTTGTGTGTGTGTCTAGTGTGTTTAGAGCTTTCAGGAAGGCTTGAGGTTAAGCCTGAGCCTTGGTAGAAATTTTTATTTTTAGACTCTGCAGGGGAGAACTAGGTGAAGTGGGCCTTAACGGTACTTGAATGGGGAAGTTAACACAAAAATCTTGCTGGTAAAGTGGCAAGGAGGTGCCACTAAGGGCATAGGTAAGTGACGCCACAAGGAGGGTTTCAAGGGAGCAGGTTTGAATCCCATGTTAAGCAAAAGGAGTTTTTTTTTAATATATGCGCCTGAGGAGTGAGAGGTGGTTTTGGCTGGGACTCTGCAGGAGTGAGTATAGATTTAGTCAGAAGATAGGAAGATGAGGATAAGAGGAAAATGTGGGATAGGATAGAGGTGGAAGTGGTGGCCGAGTGTGGGACACAGAATGCAAGGAAGGAAACGGCTAGAAGTGGCTAAGGTTACGCCAAAATTCTTATTTGTTTTTGGCTAAGGGTGTGCCAAAATTTATTGTTTTCCTAAGAGCATAGCTTTTATTTTCTCTCCTCCTATTTTCGGTAATTAAGGGTTTATCTTTTTCTATTTTTTTGCCAAAATCGAAAAAACTCATAACTCTATTCTTATAAAGCCAAAAACGCCTAAGCCTCTTATCTGTTCATCTCTTCTTCAAATCTTTCTTAAAAGCCGAAAACTCTTAGATCTCATTTACCCTGTTTCAATCTTTTTCTTTGGCATTACCGAATCTTCTTGCAAGTGGTAGTCGAAATCTTCTGTAGAGGTAAGTGTGACTTGTACTATTATTTTTTTTTATAATTTTTTTGGGTTTTGGAGACCAAAGCTGAATGGCTAGTTAGTTGTTAAGGCCATCATTAGATTGATGTTTTTCACTGATCTCGTGTTCTTTTTGGGCGGCATTTCAGGATTTGAAGGAGATCTAATCGCCTAGGTTTCTAAGCCAGAAATCGTTAACGTTCGAACCATATTATTTCTTTCAAGATTTCAAGGTAAGGATTTCAATTCTCCGAAGTTGATCAATCGGTTTCCTTTCGTTGTTCATGTCTTAAACTAATGTTTCGTTAAGCGATCATCGTTTCAATGTAGTACCTTCTGACCAAGATCATTCATGGACTCGCATGTCAGCAAATCGAAGGAAGGGGTTAGATCTGTAGTCCCAACCCCAAAGTTTAAGAAACGCGCGGTGTCTCTTGTTGAGATTGGTCACCGGTTGTGGGCCGACTTCTGAGCAGAATAGTAGGCAGATAGCAGTAGTTTCGACTAGTGATAGTGTCGACATAGAGTGTGCCGTCGTGCGTATTATCAGGTGTGTAAACCTTCACACACTATATCGTTTCTTTGCATAGCCGGATGTATGTATGGCAAATTGATGTGTCATGAATAGCATGTTGCATTGTTAGGATTTGTATGTAGATAATGGGTATGGGTTTGATATGAAGGGGAAGTGCTTAATTGGTCACGTAGTGATCGGTGTCTTTGCCATGATATATGTACATATGTTCATACATTATTTTTGGTCACATTGTGATCGGTGGCCTTGCCACGATGTATATATATATTTGGTCACACAGTGATCGGTGGCTGTGCCACGAATTATTATTTGGTCACCTAGTGATCGTGTGTAATTAGCGACATGGTATGCGTGAAGGAGTGTAGCGGATGGAGGGTTGATTGTAGAAATTCCCACGGTGTGATTGGTTGGTACGGGTTGGTGTGTAGCGGATGGAAAAACTAGGTTTGGGGTGCGCTATTGTCATTTCATATGTTGTATGTTGATATGTGGGCTAAGGCCAATGTGTGACTATGGGCTTCATGCCGTATGTATAATGTGGAAAATTTACACATTGAGTCTTGTTTTCCTTAACTTTTCAGGTGAGCAGTAGCTTGTGGATGCAGAAGTGAGGCGGACTCGTTGAGGCCATAATTTTGATTTCTTTTTCTTTATAGTTTCGGCATTACTATAAGTTTATTTTTTAAATTTAGGCTTTTCGTTATGTAACAAGGCCTTTCAAGGTTGTACTTTAGTTTTTTTGTTTACTATTTATAGCAGACTCGACCCTCAACAGTTTAAATATTAAAGTAAAAATGGAGTTTCTTTAATCGAAACATCAATGTTTTCAAAAGACTACGTAATACTCAGAAAAAGTTTTATTCCAAATCACCGGTTTTTCTAAGATTTAATTAAGAATTAATTACACTTCACCCTATGACATTCCAGATTCGGTCGTAACGTATGGGCCGAGTTTAGGGTGTTACATTTTTGGTATCAGAGCCCAGTTGCAAAACTCAGACTGTGAAATGGGCCCAATGGTGTTTTATAGTTTGATGTGAGATTAAGAAAAATGTTTTGGGTTGAGATATGGCCTTCGAGTCTGGCGGCACTTGATCCATGCAGGTAAGTATTCTAACCCTTGATATGGTATGTATGTTGGGCTTGATGGGCTTTTTGGGGACATAAACAGGTATGCTAGGGTGTATGGACCTTAGGCCTAGTTAAATAACTCTTAAAATCCATAAAACTTAATTTCTCTAGTTAAACATGTCCATGAACAAGTCGTTGGGTTGGAGTGTGGCAACGGGCATATGCATGTCTAGGATTGGATCTAGGGAAAGCTTGGTATTTAAGCGGTCGTAGTGGCCCACCTCCTCTTCGCTAGAATCCTACCTGGTGCGTAGTGTTTGTTCACTTTAGCGAGAGGACTTGTTAATAGGCCAAAATTCATAACCAAAACCGAAAAGGACCAATACCCTATTTTTGTAAAATTACTCATATGCCCCTAATTCTGTAAAATACCTAGAATACCCTAGGTCTAATTACGAAATTACCAAAATACCTTTATTTTGTAAAATCATCAAGATACCCTATTTTGTGAAATTATAAAAATAGCCCTATAGGGTGAAATTATGAAAATACCCCTGGGTAGTGAAATGACGAAAATACCCTTGTGTGACGAAGGTAAGGTTATGGATGTCACCGTTGTGTTTGATTCAGTTATGTGATAATCTATTTGGAATGCGTATGGCTATTGAATGTATGTGATTTCTAGAACTAGGAGATACAGACTTGAGAGTGAACTCTGTAGATATAATCTCGAATTCGAAAGAACTACAATTGGAACTACTTTCCATAAGATTGTTCGTTATTAATCAGTGGAAGAAATTATTAATTCACAAAATTTTTAATCAGATAAATCGTGAACGTTAGAAATGAGCACTAGGGGGCGTGGTGTGCGTGGCTGAGGTAGAGGCAGGATTGCTGTGTCAGAACCAGTAGGGTCTGGTCATGAGTTAGGAAATGACATACCAGTGCCATCAGTTGTGGAGGCAGAGTATCAGGATCAAATAGGCGGAGACGATACGGTGTCTCAAGAGATGCTCTGAGTGTTGGAGAGAGTTGCGGGAGCAGGCATGGGTACGGGAGCTTAGAAATCTGTGCCAGAGTGACTTAGGGCTAATGGAGCGAAAATGTTTAGGGGAATTTTTGGTGTAGCTCCTAGTACAGCTGAGTATTGGATGGAAGCGGTGGAGCGTATAATGGATGATCTTGACTTTACAGAAGAGGAGAAGCTGAAAGGAGTGGTGTCTCTTCTTCGGGATGAAGCGTACTAATGGTGGCTTACGGTCAGGGATGGTGTGGTGGCTGACCGCATTACTTGAAAGTTCTTCAAGTCGGCATTCCAGAGTAAGTACATTGGATCAAGTTATGTGGATGCGCAACGTATGGCATTTCTAAATCTAATTCAAGAAAGTAAATCGGTAGCTGCTTATGAATCAAAATTTCTGCGCTTGAGTCGTTATGCCCGAAGGATAGATCCCACGAAACACGAGCATTGTGTTCAATTTGAGGATGGTTTGAGGGATGATTTGCATGTGTTGATAGCTCTAGAATGAGAGCGAGAATTTGCGGTTTTAGTGGAAAATGCTAAAATAGCCGAGGAAGGTAAGCGAACCAAAAAGTGAAATAATGATAGAGATAGGGATAGGAATAAGAGGAATGTTGGGATGTCGGGGTCAACGAGGCATTTCCAGAAAAGACCTAAGATGGATGGGTCGAGACAGGGTGTGAGATCTGGGGGTAATGGTCAACCTCAGAGGTGTGGTCGGTGTAATAAAATTCATTCAGGCGAATGTTGGGTAGGTGATAGGAAATATTTTAGGTGTGGGTCCTCGGATCATATGGTTAAGGACTGTCCACAGGATCGGGGTGGCGCAGAACTGGTAGGACAGACTAACGCTCAGCTTGGTAGAGGAGGTCCACAACCACAGAGAGGTCGCGGTCCAACCAGAGGGGGTAATGGTTATGGTCGGGGCCGTGGAATGCAAGGCAGAGGTGCAGGGAGCACCGATGTAAAACAGCTGGGGTTAGTCTATGCAGTAAGACGTCGAAAGGAAAGGGATGCACCGGATGTCATAACCGGTACGTTCTTGATTTTTGGTTTGCCTTTTTCTACATTATTTGATATTGGATCGACGCACTCTTATGTTGCTAGTATAGTCTCTAGAACTTTAAGTATAGACTTTGAGATTATCCCTAGGAGATGACTGTAATTAGCCCGTTAGGTCAGTCTATAGTGGTGAACAAATTGTATAGTGATGTACCTCTAGAAGTGCAAGGGGTAGTCTTTCCGGCAGATTTAATGGAACTGCTTTTTGGGGAGTTCGATCTAATCTTAGGTATGGACTGGTTAGTGAAGTATCAAGTGAATCTAGATTGTGTAGTTAAGCATATGGTACTAAAGACTAGTCAGGAGGATGAGGTGGTGGTAATAGGTGAACGGAGGAACTACTTGTCTAATGTAGTATCTGTTCTAAAGGCTAAAAGAATAATGAGAAAAGGGTGTAGGGCGTTCGTAGCTTTTGTTTGTGCTTTGGAAGGTCGGGATTCAACGGTGGAGAATGTTAGAATGGTGAGGGAGTTTTCTGACGTTTTCCTAGAAGAACTTCCTGGACTACCTCCGAATCGTGAGGTGGAATTTGGAATTGATCTTCTTCTAGGAACAGCACCAGTATCCATTGCACCATATAGAATGGCACCGAAGGAGTTGGTGGAATTGAAAGCCCAGATTTAGGAATTGTTGGATAGGGGTTTCATTCGGCCAAGTATAATGCCTTGGGGAGCGCCAGTGCTATTTGTCAAGAAGAAGGATGGATCAATGCGTATGTGCATTGACTACCGTCAGCTGAACAAGTTGACTATCAAGAACAAGTATCCATTGCCAAGGATTGATGACTTGTTCGATCAACTGAAATGGCATCAGTGTTCTCAAAGATAGATTTCAGATCAGGATACCATCAGCTTAAGGTCAAAGAATGGGATATTCATAAGATAGCTTTCAGGACCCATTATAGCCATTACGAGTTCTTGGTAATACCGTTTGGGTTGACTAACGCACCAGCGGTGTTTATGGATATGATGAACCTGGTGTTCCAACCCTATTTGGACTGATTCATGGTGGTATTTATAGATGATATCCTGGTGTATTTAAGGTCAGAGGAGGAGCATGATTTGCATCTATGAGTGGTACTACAAATCCTGAGGGAGAAGAAATTGTACGCAACATTCAGTAAGTGCGAATTTTGGTTAAGGAAGGTTAATTTTTTGGGACACGTTATATCAGCTGATTGGAAAGCACCCAGGTCTGTGACAGAAATTTGGTGTTTCCTGGGTCTTGCTGGTTATTACAGAAGTTTCCTTGAAGGATTTTTCTTGATTGCGGCACCTTTAACCAAGTTGTTGAGGAAGGGAGTACTTTTTGTGTGGGGTGACAAGCAATAGGAAAGTTTTGGAAAGTTGAAGAAGGTGTTGATGGAAGCTCTGGTGTTGATTCAATCGGAGGCTAGAAAGGAGTTTATGGTTTATTGTTAGTCTTCGCACACCGGGTTAGGATGCGTGTTGATGCAAGGCGGAAGAGTGGTTGCTTATGCGTCTCGGCAGTTAAGACCGCATGAGCTAAATTATCCCACGCATGATTTGGAGTTCGCGGTGGTGGTTTTTGCTTTAAAGATTTAGAGACACTATCTGTATGAGGAAAGGTTCGTCGTTTATATAGATCATAATAGCTTGAAATATCTCCTCATCCAAAACGAGTTGAATTTGAGGTAGAGGAGGTAGATTGAGCTACTAAAGGATTACGATTGTTTGATTGAATACCATCCAAGCAAAGCTAACATGGTGGCAGATGCGCTAAGCAGAAGGTGATCTCGAATTTGAGGGCGATGTTTGCTTATCTGAGCCTGTATGAAGATGGGAGTTTATTAGCTGAGCTTTAGGTAAAGTCGACATGGATAAATCAGATTAAAGAGAAGTAGTTGCAGGATGATGACTTGAGTGCCTGACTATCTCAAGTGCAACATGTTAAAGTAGGGGACTATAATCTGAATGATGACGGGGTTCTGTGTTTTTAGAAAAAGGTTTGTGTTTTGAGGAACGTGGAATTGAGGTGGATGATTCTTTAGGAAGCGCATAGTAGCCCATATGCTATGTATTCAGGAGAAAGTAAAATGTATCAGGATTTACGAGAATAATTTTGGTGGCCAGGTCTGAAGTGGGAGGTTACTGATATTGTAGGTAAATATTTGACATGTTAGCAGGCAAAGGCAGAGCATCAGTTGCCTTTGGGGTTGTTGCAGCCGGTGAAGATTCCGCAATGGAAATGGGAGAGAATCACTATGGTTTATTAGTGGGCTACCTCTTATGCCTACTAAGAAGGATTCGATATGGGTAGTCGTAGATCAATTGATGAAGTTCGCTCATTTTATACCAGTTCAGGTTGATTACTCTATACAAAGGTTGGCTAAGTTGTATATAGCGGAGATTGTGAGGTTGGATGGAGTACCTGTGTCCATTATCTCAGACAGGGATCCTAGGTTTAAGTGAAGATTTTGGAGGGTGTTACATCAAGCGTTTGGTACAAAGTTGGATTTTAGTACGGCGTTTCATCCACAGACGACAGACAGTTAGAAAGGGTGATACAGATTTTGGAAGACATGTTGAGAGGTTGTATTATCGATTTCAAAGGTAGCTGGGAAGAATTCCTACTATTGGCAGAATTCACATATAATAACAGCTACCAGTCCAGTATTCGAATGGAACCGTATAAGGCGTTGTACGGCCGAAAGTGTCGTACTCCTACATATTTGTAACACCCCAAACCCGGTCAATACACCACGACCGAATCGGTATGCTCTGAGGAAAAAGGTTTTGGGTGGTTTAGGTTTGAGTTTGAAAGTTGAGGAAACATTTCGCTAAAATTACGTATTTGAAGAAAAATTGAGTAGGTTTTGACTTAAATATTTATGTTGTATTTGAAAACCCAGAGAGCTTTGAAAATTTATCGGAAGTGTAGGTAAAACTACTTTATGTCGGATTGATTTTAAGTTGTTTCACATTGTTACTAAAGTACTTTGTCTTAGTAGAAAAATCCTATTTAGGCTAGAAAAACCATTTGAGTTCATTTTGTTCTAAGTTATAGTTTGATACCGATGGTATAGTTTAAAACATCGTTTTTTGAAATTTCAAAGCGTTGTCCTTCCAAGTTTTAGCATATTTTAACTCAAGTAGTTTGTTAAAGCATATTTTAAAAAACCTAACAATCGTAAACAAACATAATTTAAAGGCCATTTACAACCCAAATAAACCAAATAGTAATAATAAAACTTAAGTACCAAATTTCTTAAAAGTCAGAGCAAAGCTTTATTTCGGTATGGCATGAGCACCTCGAGTCCATCCGGCTCGTGTCAGCGTCTATGTGTCACTGAAATAGTCAAAGGAGAGGTGAGTCGAGTGACTCGGTGTGTAAATCCGCTCCGAAAACAACATGCTAACACACATCATACAAAGCAACATAATTAATGCAACCCGATCCTAACCATCCATATCGCCTTTTCTACCCGTGTGGTACCAAACCTTTGGTGGTGCCAAACCCTTGGTGACATATAGTCACAATGTGTTACCAAAACACTTTGGTGTCCCAAAGACACAATATCCGTCAATGTGGTGCCAAACCTTTGGTGTCCCAAAGACACAATTGTGCTACCAAAGCACTTGGTGACCAAGTCACAAATCGATGATGGGGCCAACCCATCGTGTGATACCAAATCACTAGCGGCGATCCCATATCTCAAGTGGGGCCAACCCACGGTGGTTAAACCACGAGGACAAGTCGCAATGAGGTGCCAAACCTCTGGTGACCCAAAGTCACAAAGTGTGCTACCAAAGCCTTGGTGCTCGTCGGACAAACTATCACTTTGCTCCCTCCACTCGTATCACCCATCAATATACCATCTTGACTCATGTACAATATGCAATCATGTAACTCATGCAACCATGTCCAACATTGCATCTCATAGCATATATATAGTATAGATCATCATATTCAAAGTATCCATAATAGGACTTGTAATAAAATAGACTTACGGATCCGTACATACCCCATTTGGGTATCAATTATCCATCATCTTGGTAACGTTTTTAACGAGCACACAGGTTTATTAATAACATTACTAGGTATCGGTGTGTTAGTTTACACACGGTAAATCTGAGTCTAGAAATCGACAAAAGCAATCTAAGTCCCTCGAGTACTAGCTTCTACAATCGGCCAAAACATAGGGTTAGACATCTACACATTCGGCTAACACCATTTAGACCAAAAGGGTTTGTGAAAGCCCTTACCTTTCACTGATTTGGTTTCCTACCAAATCCCGAACAAAAAGTGGTTCCCTTAGACAATCGCCCACTAATCAGCAGCAGAAGAAAGCGGCTCCTCTTGCTTGCTTTGAAACCTTTGATGTCCTATAATAGGAATTGGTTTATAAAAGATTAGCACCTTCCAACAATCACAATCGGCCATCAACGTAATAAGAATCGGCAAGGTGAGAAAAAGAAGAAATGGCCATTCGGCCTAGTACTTACCCACTACCAACGATTGGAAACCACACCCAACACCACCAAATATTGACCACCCAACACGGGAGAATGATTCGCTAACGAGTTTGGAAAAGACAAGCAAATAAAATAGATGAATGAAGGGGTCACTTTCGGTTTGATGAAGAGAACAAATGGATGATGTTTGACACAAAGCTTCAAGAAGAAAGAGAGGTGAAAGAGGAGAGGACATTGACTTCAAGAAAAGAGGAAAGAAAATCTGGATTCGACTCAAAATAATGAGAAACAAGGGCTGGTTTGGTTTAAATGAAATGGTATGGATCAAATGGGAAGATCGGCACAAGGGTTGTGGAAGCAAAAAGAAAGAAAAGAGAAGAGATGATCACGGTTTGGCTTTGCAAAATGGAAAGAAGAAGGAAAAAAAAAACAAGGTTTACTTTCGGCAATAAGGTGCTAGAGGTTTCGGTTTAACAAAGTTGGAAAAACAATAGAGGTGGGAGAGGCATTGACTTCTAAATGAAACAAAAGAAAAACAAATGAGAGCCCCAAGTGCATTCGGCAACACCCAAGCTTGGTTTTGGTTCCAAGAAAGAGAATATGGGCAAAAGAAAGAGAGTGCAAGTTTAGAGCAAGCTACAAGCATATGATGAAAACACACACACACATGCACAAAGGAGATTTGGCACTTCCCAAGCTCCCCAAACACTCCTCAAAACCGCCACACACTCCCTCTCCCCAAACTCTCACCAAACTGGCCAAATCTCCCCATACCTCCACTCCACACATTTCAAATGTGTTTACCAAGTCTTACTCCTACAATCACTCTCCACCTTACCTTTGAGCAGTTTGACTTAGTCCATGGTAGAATTCCACTTGCCTTCTACCTCTTCCTCCATGCCGTCCAAAATGGGTGACAAAATGGGAGCTCTACGACTTGAACTCTGGACCTCCCTCACTGAAGATGATGCCACACCCAAGGTCTAAGTGGCGCATGCCTTGCCACTTAGCTAGCTCCTCATTTGTGCTATAATTTCACTTAATTTAAATATAAACCCCAACACCTTACCTTCTATCCCCTAAAGCCCAAAGACAAGCATTTCACCACCTACCGGGCTCACACCTAGCCTACAACTAAATCAAGAAAACACCAAAACAACATCATAGCGACAATAAACATGCAACAATTGCGAAATAAATTAACCCCTTAACCCGGGATATTACAGTTCTACCCCTTAAAATAATTTCGACCTCGAAATTACAGTCGAGAAAGAGTTGTGGGTATTCTTTGTCTCATCATATCCTCGGGTTCCCACGTCGCTTCTTCCACGCCATGATTCCGCCTAAAGAACCTTAACGGAGGCCTGGACTTCTCTGCAGAACCTTCACATCCGATCCAAAATCTGACGGCTCTTCCTCTATGGACATATCCGGATTTACTTGATCTCTTCTCTGTTACTACATGTGATGGATCGAACGATATCGCCAAAGCATCGAAGCGTGGAACACGTCATGAATCGACTTAGCTCGGTGGCAACTCGGTGATCACGAAGCTGGTCCCACTCGTCTTAGTACCTTATACGGCCCAATAAACCTCGGACTAAGCTTGCCTTTCTTCCGAACCTTAACACTTTCTTCCACGGTGAGACCTTCAGAAAACTCGATCTCCACGACAAATTCAATATCTCTCCGTTTAAGATCGGCATAGGACTTACGCGGTCGAAGCTTCCTTGATCGAGCTGAATCAACAACCTTGTCTTGGTCTCGACAACCAACTCCGGCCCTAACAAGCGGCGTTCACTTAACTCTGTCCAACAAGTCGGTGAGCGACACTTCCTACCGTCTAGCGCCTCATAAGGTGCCATCTTAATGCTCGCTTGGTAGGCATTTGTTGTTGTGGCGAATTCGACTAACGGTAGATACTCCTCGGCTACCCACGAAGTCCAAAACACAACCTCGAAGCATATCCTCCAATATCTGTATAACCCTTTACGATTGCCCGTCGATCTGCGGATGAAATCTTTGTCTTGAAATCTAACAGTGTACCCGATTACGATGCAGCGCCTTCGAACCTTGGCGTGAATCGGGGTCCCTATCGAGATGATCGATCACGGCACCCGTGCGATCTCACAATCTCGACACGTCAACCGCCAACCTCGTAGTGAGTAATCCACCCTCACGGAATAAAGTGAGTGATTTAGTCACCGATCCACAATTACCCAAACCGAATCCTTCTTGCTCGGTGTAGCGGTAATCCAGCGAAATCCATAGTTATTCTTTCCCACTTCCTTTGTGGAATCTTCACTGGCTGAAGCAACCCAGACGGCAACTGATGCTCAGCCTTGACTTGCTGACATGTCAGACACTTCCCTACAAACTCTGTCACCTCCTTTTTCAAACCCGGCCACCAAAACTGTTCCCTGAGATCCTTATACATTTTGCTACCTCCAGGATGCATAGCGTAGGAGTGCTATGTGCATCTGAAGAATCTTGCCTCAATTGACATCTCTCGGCATACAAGCCTTCCCACGAAACACGAACCCCATCCTTTGGACAAGCTGTAACCCTTCAAACCATTATTACACTTTTGAGTCCTCTGCGCTCAAAACCTCATCTAACAAGCTGCTTTTCTCGATCCGCTCAACCCAAGTAGGCTTAACTGCAGTTACGCGAGAATACTCCGTCATCGTACAAACTCAAGTGGGCAAACAACGCTCTTAGATCCGAAACAACCTTACGGCTCAGCGCGTACGCCCTACGTTAGCCTTGCGGATGATACTAAATTGAGCAATCGTAGTCTTTCAATAGCTCAATCCATCGGCGCTGTCTCAGATTCAAGTCTTTCTGAGTCAGGAGGTACTTCAGACTCTTATGGTCCGTATAGACTACCGATCTTTCTCCGTACAAGTAATGCCTCCATATCTTTAAGGCAAATACTACAGCTGCTAACTCCAGATCGTGCGTAGGATAATTTACCTCATGTGGCCTCAGCTGTCGGGATGCGTAAGCCACAACCTTCCCTTCCTGCATCAGCACACAACCCAAGCCCGTATGTGATGCATCGCAGTACACTGTAAATTCCTTACCAGCCTCAGGTTGAATCAGAACCGGAGCTTCAGTCAAAATCTTCTTTAACTTATCGAAGCTCTCCTGCTGCTTCTCAGTCCAAACAAACGGAACTCCCTTTCTCAATAATTTGGTCATCGGTGCTGCAATTAACGAGAAACCCTCTACAAACCTTCGGTAGTATCCTGCCAACCCCAGAAAACTCCGAATCTCCGCTACTGACTTAGGCGGCTTCCAATCCAGAACGGCCTCTATCTTTCGAGGATCCACTCTAATCCCTCGGGTGACACTATATGCCCCAAGAATGTCACCTCCACAGAGCGAACTCGCATTCTTGAATTTACAAAAAATTTTTCTCCCTTAGAATCTGCAATACTATCCGCAAATGAGCATCATGCTCCTCCTCGATCCTTGAATATACCAAGATGTAAATCGATAAAACTACCACGAACTGATCTAAATCATGTTGGAACACCACATTCATCGAGATCCATGAAAAGCTGCCGGTCGTTAGTCAACCCGAGCGGCATAACCAAGAACTCAAAGTGCCCATACCGAGTGCGGAATGCCGTCTTCTGAGATATCCGCCTCTTTTACCTTCAATGGTGATACCGGACCTTAGGTCAATCTTGAGAAAATAGGCGCCCCTTGGTGATCAAACAAGTCATCTATCCGAAGCGGTGGATACTTGTTTTTGATCGTCGACTTATTCGGTTAGCGGTAGTCTATGCACATCCGCATAGTACCGTCCTTCTTCTTTACAAAAGTCGGCGCTCCCCATGGCGAAATACTTGGCTTTGATAAAACCTCGGTCCAACAACTCTGGATTTGAGCCTTAAGCTCCACTAATTCTTTAGGTGCCATCTTATGCGGAGCAATGGATACAGTGCGATTAAGATATGAGATCAATCCGAACTCTACCTCCGATCTGGTGGCAAACCGGAAGCTCCTCGAAACACATCCATAAATTTCATTGTCGAGCAGTCTCTGAAGACTCCTTAGCCTCCAAGGCATACATGCACCATATATGCTTTGACCTTTCGACCATTTTCTCGGCTTTGAGCGAGATACCAAGTTGGACGAGATAGTTTCTCCTATTACCGATCAGAACTACTTCATCACCCTCGGTGTGCTTTCGAGAACCATGCGCTTAGCCGCATGTGATCCAACTTCGCTGATACTTACCGGCCGGTCCATTCCGAGAATTAGATCGAACTCTCCGAATGGCGGTTCCATCGAATCGACCTCAAATACTACCCTTGGAGTTCTAGAGTGCGTCTCTATACGGTTTATCTACCACTCTGAGTGACCTAGAGGGCTTATTACGGTCATCGCCTAGAAGATATCTCGAGTCTAAATCCATTGTCTCTACTATACTATTGGCAACATAAGAGTGTAGACCCACATCAATTAAAAGCGGTATAAGGAGAACCAAAAATCAAAAAGCGTTCGGTGATGGCGTGGGTGCGTCGCCCTCTCGGCGCCTCGTAGCATATACCAAACAGTGCTGGCCTCGAACTACTGCACCTCTACCCGGTGCTCCACGGCCCCGACCAGAGCTGTTACCTCCTCTGCCATTACCTCGGCCCCTCTGCGGCGGTCCATTATTTCAGTATTGATTACGTACGATTCTCGGTAATTCTAGCTAACTTGCGGACAATCCCTCACTCGGTGGTCCGGTGAGCCACACTCAAAACAACCTCTACCATCGGTCCAACATCCTCCCAGTGAGCCTTCCCTAGCGGTTACAATGCGGCGGTCCACGTCTAGCAGCAACAACCCTACCGTGATTCGGCCCCTCGGTCTAGCCCTCTTCTGCGATTACCCGGCGACCGGAAGATCCAAAACTCCGTTTATGCGGTTTCTATCCATACTTTGCCTCACGATTCTTTAATGTCCTCGGCAACCTTCACCTTTTCCACGAGCGCAAATTCACGCTCCTGTTTGGCGCAATCAACAATCTTAACTTTCGTCTCACGAGGCCATCCTCAAAGCGAGCGCACCTTTCCTCTTGATAGCCACCATACCTGGCATACCAGGCTCGACCTCGAAGCTTCGGCCTCATACTCCGTCTGATTTGCTCCCTGGACTAACCTCGAAATGCTTTCCTCGCTCATTTATGTAATTAGCTCAAGCGTACTTCTTCGATAAGCGGCCGAAAATAATCCCATATCGGATCTTCAATTTGCGGTATTATCCACGGACCGTGAGCCACCATCGGTATGACTCATCTCGAGAAGTGATCGATCCCTTTAATTTTTCTTCTGCGATCGGTCTAGATCATCCATGATCCGTTACGTCGCTTCGACCGATACTCGGCGATGCTAGGAGCAACACGAGATACCGGAAGAATTCAGCCCCATTTGCCGAAATCGCTCGATGCCGATTTCCTAGCTCCTCACCCCACCTGCTCCGGCTACCCTCTCTAAAACCAGCGACATCGCTTTGCAATCTTGCATCATCGTGATGCTCTTGGAACTCACCACCTTGGTGGTGGCGGGCCAGTATCTCATTCTGAACCTGCCCGAACCTACGGGCTCGAAGCAGATCATCCTCTCGCGACCCGTCCACGACCACGTCCACCTCGGGTACTCATGACTAAATCTAAATCGAATTAAAGAATCTTATGTATCAGTCATTATTCCACTTGTGTTTAAAGCAAAGTTTTATGAATTTTAAAGAAGCTTTGTTTCGCGAGTCCTGAGTCCTATTAGTCTCGATCTCTAAAGTATCTTACTATTACTAGCCATTCAATCATATCAATATCACAACCAATAGTGCGGGTACTTACAGGCGAATCAGTGCGGTGACTCGGTGCCATGCCCTTCAACCCATACTTTAAAAATAGAATACTTGAAAATTATAGTTTTAAAACATTTTGGGCCTCGGGCCCACAAGTAAACTTTTGAACTTGGCTCGATACCACAAATGTAACACCCAAACCGGTCAATACACCACGAGAATACGGTATACTCTGAGGAAAAAGGTTTTGGGTGGTTTAGGTTTGAGTTTGAAAGTTGAGAAACATTTCGCTAAAATTTTGTATTTGAAGAAAAATTGAGTAGGTTTTGACTTAAATATTTATGTTGTATTTGAAAACCCAGAGCTTTGAAAATTTATCGGAAGTGTAGGTAAAACTACTTTATGTCGGATTGATTTTAAGTTGTTTCACATTATTACTAAAGTACTTTGTCTTAGTAGAAAAAATCCTATTTAGGCTAGAAAAACCATTTGAGTTCATTTTGTTCTAAGTTATAGTTTGATACCGATGGTATAGTTTAAAACATCGTTTTTGAAATTTCAAAACGTTGTCCTTCAAGTTTTAGCATATTTTAACTCAAGTAGTTTGTTAAAGCATATTTTAAAAAACCTAACAATCGTAAACAAACATAATTTAAAAGGCCATTTACAACCCAAATAAACCAAATAGTAATAATAAAACTTAAGTACCAAATTTCTTAAAAGTCCGAGCAAAGCTTTATTTCGGTATGGCATGAGCACCTCGAGTCCGTCCCGGCTCCGTGTCCGCGTCTATGTGTCACCTGAAATAGTCAAAGGAGAGGGTGAGTCGAGTGACTCAGTGTGTAAATCCCGCTCCCGAAAACAACATGCTAACACACATCATACAAAGCAACATAATTAATGCAACCCGATCCTAACCATCCATATCGCCTTTTCTACCCGTGTGGTACCAAACCCTTTGGTGGTGCCAAACCACTGGTGACATATAGTCACAATGTGTTACCAAAAACTTTGGTGTCCCAAAGACACAATATCCGTCAATGTGGTGCCAAACCCTTTGGTGTCCCAAAGACACAATTGTGCTACCAAAGCACGGTGACCAAGTCACAAATCGATGATGGGGCCAACCCATCGTGTGATACCAAATCACTAGAGACGATCCCATATCTCAAGTGGGGCCAACCCACGGTGGTTAAACCACGAGGGACAAGTCGCAATGAGGTGCCAAACCTCGGTGACCCAAAGTCACAAAGTGTGCTACCAAAAGCTTTGGTGCTCGTCGGACAAACTATCAACGCTCCCTCCACTCGTATCACCCATCAATATACCATCTTGACTCATGTACAATATGCAATCATGTAACTCATGCAACCATGTCCAACATTGCATCTCATAGCATATATATAGTATAGATCATCATATTCAAAGTATCCATAATAGGACTTGTAATAAAATAGACTTACCGGATCCGTACACATACCCCATTTGGGTATCAATTATCCATCATCTTTAGTAACGTTTTAACAGCACAGGTTTATTAATAACATTACTAGGTATCGGTGTGTTAGTTTACACACCGGTAAATCTGAGTCTAGAAATCGACAAAAGCAATCTAAGTCCTCGAGTACTAGCTTCTACAATCGGCCAAAACATAGGGTTAGACATCTACACATTCGCTAACACCATTTAGACCAAAAAGGGTTTGTCGAAAGCCCTTACCTTTCACTGATTTGGTTTCCTACCAAATCCAGAACAAAAGTGGTTCCCTTAGACAATCGGCCCACTAATCAATGAGCGGAAGAAAGCGGCTCCTCTTGCTTGCTTTGAAACCTTTGATGTCCTATAATAGGAATTGGTTTATAAAAGATTAGCACCTTCCAACAATCACTGTCGGCCATCAACGTAATAAGAATCGGCAAGGTGAGAAAAGAAGAGAAATGGCCATTGACCTAGTACTTACCCACTACCAACGATTGGAAACCACACCCAACACCACCAAATATTGACCACCCAACACGGGGAGAATGATTGACTAACGAGTTTGGAAAAGACAAGCAAATAAAATAGATGAATGAAGGGTCACTTTCGGTTTTGATGAAGAGAACAAATGGATGATGTTTGACACAAAGCTTCAAGAAGAAAGAGAGGTGAAAGAGGAGAGGACATTGACTTCAAGAAAGAGGAAAGAAAATCTGGATTGGCTCAAAATAATGAGAAACAAGGGCTGGTTTGGTTTAAATGAAATGGTATGGATCAAATGGGAAGATCGGCACAAGGGTTGTGGAAGCAAAAAGAAAGAAAAAGAAGAGATGATCACCGGTTTGACTTTGCAAAATGGAAAGAAGAAGGAAAAAAAACAAGGTTTACTTTCGGCAATAAGGTGCTAGAGGTTTCGGTTTAACAAAGTTGGAAAAACAATAGAGGGTGGGAGAGGCATTGACTTCTAAATGAAACAAAAGAAAAATAAATGAGAGCCCCAAGTGCATTCGGCAACACCCAAGCTTCGGGTTTCGGTTCCAAGAAGAGAATATGGGCAAAAGAAAGAGAGTGCAAGTTTGACAAGCTACAAGCATATGACCTGAAAAACACACACACACATGCACAAAGGAGATTTGGCACTTCCCAAGCTCCCCAAACACTCCTCAAAACCGCCACACACTCCCTCTCCCCAAACTCTCACCAAACCGCCAAATCTCCCCATACACTCCACTCCACACATTTCAAATGTGTTTACCAAATCTTACTCCTACAATCACTCTCCACCTTACCTTTGAGCGGTTTGACTTAGTCCATGGTAGAATTCCACTTGCCTTCTACCTCTTCCTCCATGCCGTCCAAAATGGGTGACAAAATGGGAGCTCTACGACTTGAACTGGACCTCCCTCACACGAAGATGACGCCACACCCAAGGTCTAAGTGGCGCATGCCTTGCCACTTAACTAGCTCCTCATTTGTGCTATAATTTCACTTAATTTAAATATAAACCCCAACACCTTACCTTCTATCCCCTAAAGCCCAAAGACAAGCATTTCACCACCTACCAGGGCTCACACCTAGCCTACAACTAAATCCAAAACACCAAAACAACATCATAGCGACAATAAACATGCAACAATTGCCAGAAATAAATTAACCCCTTAACCCGGGATATTACAATATTTGACGGAGTTGGGTGAACAACAGATTTTGGGTCCGGAACTAGTATTGGAAACGAAGAATAAGGTTGGGTTGATTTGGGCTAGGTTGAAGGAAGCGTCAGATAGGCAGAAGTCTTACGCTGACCTGAAGTGGAGGGACATAGAGTTTGTAGTGGGTGATCAGATTTTCTTGAATGTATCACCGTGAAAGAAAATTCTAAGGTTTGGACGGAAGGGTAAGCTAAGCCCTAGGTTCATCGGGCCTTATCGGGTGTTAAAGTGTGTAGAACCAGTTGCTTATCAGCTTGAGCTACCTTTGGAGCTGTGTAAGATCCATAATGTGTTCAATATTTCAATGCTACGACGTTACCGTTCAGACCCATCTCATGTGATACCGTTGGACGAACTCGAAGTAAAGCCTGATTTATCTTTTGAGGAGGAAAAATTTTAGATCTTGGAACTTGATGTTAAAGTTCTGCGAAGAAAATCAGTTCCTTTGGTTAAGGTTCTATGGCAAAATCACGGATCAGAGGAAGCTAAATGGGAGCTAGAGGATGTTATACGAAAGCAATACCCTCACCTCTTTTGACCAAGTAATTTTGGGGACGAAATTCTTTTAAGGGGGTAGAACTGTAACATCTTAGATTGGGGGCTCCGCATTTGTGATATGTTGTGTGTGTGTGTAGTGTGTTTAGAGCTTTAAGGAAGGCTTGAGGTTAAGCCTGAGCCTTGGTAGAAATTTTTTGTTTTTAGACTCTGCAAGGGAGAACTAGGTGAAGTGGGACTTAAGGGTACTTGAATGGGGAAGTTAACACAAAAATCTAGCTGGTAAAGTGGCAAGGAGGTGCCACGAAGGGCATAGGTAAGTGATGTCACAAGGAGGGTTTGATGGGAGCAGATTCGAATCCCATGTTAAGCAAAAGGAGAGTTTTTTTTTAATATATGCGCATGAGAAGTGAGAGGTGGTTTCGGCTGGGACTCTGCAGGAGTGAGTCTGGATTTAGTTAGAAGATAGGAAGATGAGGATAAGAGGAAAATGTGGGATAGGATAGAGGTGGAAAAGGTGGCCAAGTGTGGGACACTGAATGCAAGGAGGGAAACGGCTAGAAGTGGCTAAGGGTATGCCAAAATTCTCGTTTGTTTTTGACTAAGGGTGTGCCAAAATTCATTGTTTTCCTAAGAGCATAGCTTTTATTTTCTCTCTTCTTATTTTAAGCAATTAAGGGTTAATCTTCTTCTCTTTTTCTGCCAAAACCGAAAAAACTCCTAACTCTATTCTTCTATAGCTGAAAACGCCTAAGCCTCTTATCTGTTCATCTCTTCTTCAAATCTTTCTTAAAAGCCAAAAACTCTTAGATCTCATTTACCCGTTTCAATCTTCTTCTTTGGCATTACCGAGTCTTCTACAAGTGGTAGTGAAATCTTACGTAGAGGTAAGTGTAAACTTGTACTATTATTTTTTATAATTTTTTCACACGGAGACCAAAGCGGAATGGCTAGCTGGTTGCTAGGGCCATCATTAGATTGATGTTTTTCACTGATCTCATGGTCTTTTTAGGCGGCATTCAAGATTTAAAGGAGATCTAATCGCCTAGGTTTCTAAGCTAGAAATCGTTAACGTTTGAACCATTTTATTTCTTTCGGGATTTCAAGGTAAGGATTTCAATTCTCCCTAAGTTGATCAATCGGTTTCCTTTCATTGTTCGTGTCTTAAACTAATTTTTCGTTAAGCAATCATCATTTCAATATAGTACCTTCTGACCAAGATCATTCATGGACTCGCATGTCAACAAATCAAATGAAGGGGTTGGATCTGTAGTCCCAGCCCCAAAGTTCAAGAAACACGCGGTGTCTGTTGTTTAAGATTGGCCACCGGGTTGTGGGTCGACTTCTGAGCTGAATAGTAGGCAGATACCGGTAGTTTTGGCTAGTGATAGTGTCGACATGGGGAGTGTCGCCATGCATATTATCATGTATGTAAACCTTTACACACTATACTTTATTTGTACTAACGTTTGTATGGGATGAAAAGCCGAAAAAAGGGCTGTGTATACAGTCGTGATGCCCTTAGGGGTAAGGCTAGGATTGCCAAGTACGTGACCGTATAGTTTCTTTGCATAGCTGCATGTATGTATGGCAAATTGATGTGTTATGAATAGCATGTTGCATTGTTAGGATTTGTATGTAGATCATGGGTATAGGTTTGATATAAATGGGAAGTGCTTAATTGGTCACGTAGTGATCGGTGGCTTTGCCATGATATATATACATATGTTCATACATTATTTTTGGTCACATTGTGATCGGTGGCTTTGCCACGATGTATATATATTTTATTTGGTCACACAGTGTTCGATGGTTGTGCCACGAAATATTATTTGGTCACCTAGTAATCGTGTGTAATTGGCAGCATGACTGTAGTGATGGAGTGTAGTGGATGGAGGGTTGATTGTAGAAATCCCCACGGTGTGATTGGTTGGTAGGGGTTGTGTGTAGCGGATGGTAAAACTAGGTTTGGGTTGGGCTATTTGTATTTCATATGTTGTATGTTGATATGTGGGCTAAGGCCAATATGTGACTATGGGCTTCATGCCGTATGTATAATGTGGGAAATTTACACACTGAGTCTTGGTGACTCACCAATTTTCCTTAACTTTTCAGGTGAGCAGTAGCTCGTGAATGCAGGAGCCAATGCGGACTCGTGGAGGCCATAATTTTGATTTCTGTTCTTTCTAGTTTCGGCATTACTATAAGTTTCTTTTTTAAATTTGGGCTTTTCGTTATGTAATAAGGCCTTTCAAGGTAGTACTTGGGTTTTTTTGTTTACTGTTTATTGCAAACTCGACACCTCGGCAGTTTAAATATTAAAGTAAAAGTGGAGTTTCTTTAATCTAAACATCAATGTTTTCAAAATACCACGTAATACTCATAAAAAGTTTTCTTCCAAATCGCCGATTTTTCTAAGATTTAATTAAGACTTGATCACACTTCACCCTGTGACATACCAGATTCGATCGTAACGTATGGGCCGAGTTTAGGGTGTTACACATCATCCGTATTCTTATAGTCCAATTAAATCGAAGTGTTAACTTGAATTTTTGGTGCTATGGCCGGTTGTAGAGGGTGGTGGTTCTAACATCTTGTGGTCTTGCGATCTATCTTCAAAGGGATTTTCGTAAGTAAGGTTTGGCCAAACGGGTGGTAAGGATTCTGTATCTGCTTGTTTGGCCGAAAGACCACTCTTTTCGATCCATGTGGGAGAACCGACTCTAACATAAGTAATGTTTTAGGGACCCAAGCGATTTCTTAGGCCAATCAGTTGGCGTTCGACTTCAGTTAATTTAGGTAAGCGATTTCTTTAATATGAGTACTTATCCTTTTGCCCTACTTCATTGCGTTAACTTGAGTCTCTGATCAATATTGTCATGGATTCGAATGCCAGTAAATGGAAGGAGGGGGTTGGACCCATAGTCCCAGCCCCTAAGTTTAAGCGACGAGCGTTGTCGGCAGTTCGAGACTGGCTACAGAGTTGTGGGCCAGCTTTAGAAAGGGATAAGCAAATTGCTGTAATCCCATGCAAGTGAGGATATTAGCGAGATCGATAGTTTTGTTCTTCGGGTTTACAGGTGTGCAATTACCCCACCACTCCTTAACTCTATAAAACGTGTATATGTTATGTTTGAAAGCCAAAATTCATGGCAATGGTGATTGATTTACCCACATTGGGTAAAATTGAAACCCAGGTTAGTGTATTTTGTTTAAGATTTATAATTAATGTTGATAGCATGATCGTGTGTGTACACTAAAGTTTGCATGTATGACATCATATGATCTGTTCATTATACTATGTTGCATGTGCATGGGATCGGGATATTAATGATATGAAAGGGAAGTGTATATGGGTGACATTGTCACACTAAACGATGGCTCGGTCCCTTATTATCGTATCGGTGACTTGGTCACAGGGTTCTGGGTGGCTAGACCACGTTATATCGACTTTGAGCAGTGTGACTATCAGCATGACTACCAAAGAGGTGTGTAGAGGATGAAGGGTTGATTGTAGAAATCCCCACAGGTGTGTTGAGGATGGACATATGGAGTAGTGTGTATAGGATGGAATAATAGGCTGGGTTGGGTTATGATATTGATTACTTGGTTATGCTGTAATGATTGGGCTTCGGTCGATGGTGTTTTAGGGCTAAGGCCCACTGATGGATTACGTGGACTAATTGCACACTGAGTCTTATGACTCACTCTATTTGTTGAACAAATTGCAGGTGACTCTTAGCTACAAGGACGGGGCTGGAATGGATTTGAGGTGGCCATGCATGGGTTTATTCGACTAAAACTTTGCTTTACTCATCATTATATTATCTTTGGGGATTTTTGATTTGTAATAAGGCCATTTTTATTTTTTTTAAAGTATGGTTAATTATTAAGACGTTTACATTACAAATATGATAGACAAGGTGTTTTTTTGAGATAATAATAAAATGGGGGTTTCTTCAAATTAAGTCAATGATTTTTTAAAAGATAAAGGCAAACCTTGTGATTTCTAGAATGTCATGGTCTGTGTTTTCAAAATGCCACCTAAACACAAAGAATGGGCTAATTATAGTTTTACTAAACTTTTTCAAGTGCATTACCAAATCGAGAGTTTGAAAAGAGGAATAACTCAAGAAATTTTCTAAAGTCCACGTTTTTGTAAATTTTTCCTGAGTGACATGCCAGATCCAGTCGTAGTGTTTGGGCTAGATTTAGGGTGTTACAATTTGGTATCAGAGCCAGGTTTAAAAAGCTTGGCCTTGGGTTTTGGGTTCAAAATGTTTTCCAAATTTTGCATCTAAGATGATTTAAAAAATAAAATAAAATACATATGAACCTATTTTTCTGGAAGTGTGGCACCCGAGTCCCCGGACCAAGTCTGCCAGGTCAGTTTTCTGATTGTTAAGTGATTTGCATGAGGTAGTTATATGACATAGATTTAACGTTATGGACGATGGAATTGAGAAACTCTATTGTAAAGATGAAAACCTTTAGATATGCATGTGTCTTGCGGAAAAACTACTTATAATTCTATCCACATAAAACTACCCATTAATAAACAGTGGACAGAAATACTGATGCATAAAATTTGTAATCAAAAAAGACGGAGGGATAGATATGAGTGCTAGAGGGCGTGGACGTGTTGCACGCGGCCGTGGTAGAGGCCGGGGTGTTAAGGTTGAATTCCCGGAAGCAGGAAATGAGCCTGAAGGCGAAGCACCAGCATCACCTATGGCGGAAGCGAGATCGCAAGACAGAACTGGTGGAGATGCTGCCCTATCTCAAGCAATGCTGCGAGTGTTAGAGGGAGTGGCTGGGGCAAGCACTGGAACAGTAACTTGGAAGTCCATCCCTGAGCGACTCCGAGCTAATGGAGCTGAAATGTTTAGGTCTTTATCTGGGGTAGTTCCAAATGTGGCTGAGTATTGGCTAGAGACAGTCAAGAGGATTTTGGATGATTTGGATTGCACGGCAGAAGAGAAGCTGAAGGGCGCTGTGTCTCTACTTTGGGATGAGGCATATCAGTGGTGGCTCACCGTGAGAGAAGGTATTCTAGCGGACCGTGTTGATTGGGATTTCTATAAGACGATGTTTCAAGAGAAGTACATTGGGGCCAGTTATGTGGATGCTCAGAGGAAGGCATTCCTGAATTTAGTTCAAGGGGCTAAATCGGTAGCTGAGCATGAGGCAAAATTTTGTGGTTGAGCCGGTACGCCCGAGGAATAGTTCGACCGATTATGAGCATTGCGTACGGTTCGAAGATGGGTTACGAGACGAGTTGCGAGTGTTGATAGCTCTACAGTGGGAGTGGGATTTTGCTATCCTAGTGGAAAAGACTAAAATTGCCGAGGAGGTAAAACGAAATGAGAAGCAAAACAGGGACAGGGATAGAGACAGAAATAAGAGGAGTGATAGACTGTCAGGGTCATCTGGGGTTTCCAAAAGAGGCCTAAGGTTGATGGGTCGGGTCGTGTTGCAACGCCAGTTACTAATGGGCAATTTTGACAGTGTGCTCAGTATGGGAAGTCACACGCAGGAGAGTACTGGGGAAGAGATAGGGAATGTTTTAAGTGTGCGTCAAAAGATCATCGATCAGGAATTGTCCGCTAGAAATGACCAGGGCACGGATGGTAGGTTAGATGTATGTGCAGCCAGGAAAGGGTGGACAGCAGGGGCCGAGAGGTCGTGGTCCGAACAGAGGAGGGAATGGTTCTGGTTGGGGTCGTAGAGCACCGGGCAGGAATGCTAGAGGCAAGATAGCCTGGGTTAGTTTATGTAGCTAGACGCCAAGAAGAGGGTGATGCACCAGATGTTATAACGGGTACGTTTCTCATTTTTTGTTTACCCTTTATTGCATTAATAAATATTGGACCGACGCATTCTTATGTTGCTAGTGTGGTGTCTGGAACTTTGAACATGAATTCTGAAACTGCTTTTAGGGAGATGACTGTACTTAGCCCTTTAGGACAATCTGTAGTGGTAAACAAACTTTTTAGAAGTGTGCCTCTTGAATTACAAAGGTTGGCTTTCCCGTCTGATTTGATGGAACTACTATTCGGGGAGTTCGATTTGATCTTAGGCATGGATTGGTTGGTAAGATATTGTGCAAACTTGGATTGTGCTGCCAAGCGCATGGTGTTAAGGACTCCTAAGGATGAGAAAGTTTTAGTGATATGTGAAAGGAGAGACTACTTGTCCAATATAGTGTCTACTCTAAAGGCGGAAAGAATGGTGAGGAAAAGATGTGAGGCTTTCTTAACTTTGGTTAGTGCGTTGGATACAAAGGAAGTGACTGTGAGGGAGGTTAGAACAGTAAAGGAATTTGTGGATGTTTTTCCTGAAGAGCTTCCAGGTTTGCCTCCAGATCGTGAGGTGGAGTTTGGAATTGAGCTACTTCTAGGTATGGCTCCGGTGTCCATCGCTCCTTATAGGATGGCACGAAAAAACTGGTGGAAGTTAAATCTCAGATCCAAGAGTTGTTAGATCGTGATTTTATCCGACACAGTGTGTCTCCGTGGGAAGCGTCGGTGCTGTTTGTGAAGAAGAAAGACGGGTCCATGTGAATGTGAATGTGCATTGACTACTGTCAGTTGAATAAGTTGACGATTAAGAATAAGTACCCGATGCCGAGGATTGTTGATCTGTTTGACCAGCTCAAAGGGGCTTTGGTCTTTTCAAAGATAGATTTGAGGTTGAGATATCATCAGCTTAAGGTCAGGGAAGCAGATATTCATAAGACGGCTTTCCAGACTCACATGGCCATTATGAGTTCCTGGTAATGCCATTTGGGTTGACAAATGCACCAGCTGCGTTCATGGATATGATGAACTGGGTTTTTCAACCTTATTTGGATCGATTCGTGGTTGTGTTCATTGACAACATCCTAGTTTATTCTAAGATAGAAAAGAAGCACGATTTGCATCTTCGGGTAGTTCTGCAGATTTTTAGAGAGAAGCAGTTGTACGTCAAGTTTAGTAAGTGTGAGTTCTGGTTGAAGGAAGTTACTTTTTTGGGTCATGTGGTATCTGTAGAAGGGATTAGGGTTGATCCCAGAAAGATTGAAGCGGTGTTAGATTGGAAACCGCCTAAGTCTGTGGCAGAGATCCGAAGTTTCTTGGGTTGGCAGGTTACTACAGAAGGTTTTGGAGGGATTCTCCTTAATTACATCACCCTTAAATAAGCTGTTGAGGAAAGGGGTACCATTTGTTTGGTCTGACAAGCAGCAGGAAAGCTTTGAGAACCTGAAGAATTTTGACAGAGGCTTCGATATTGATTCAGCCTGAGGCTGGAAGAGAGTTAGTGGTTTATTGTGATGCTTCTCACACGGGGCTAGGATGTGTGTTAATGCGGGATGGAAAGGTTGTTGCGTATGCATCTCGGCAGTTAAGACCACATGAGATAAATTATCCCACACATGATTTGGAGTTGGCTGTGGTAGTTTTCACTCTGAAAATCTGGAGACATTATTTGTATGGAGAGAAGTCCGTTATCTATATCGACCACAAGAGTTTTAAATATCTTCTAACTTAGGAGTTAAATTTAAGGCAACAAAGGTGGATTGAGCTGTTAAAGGACTATGACTGCTCAATTGAATACCATCCGGGTAAAGCTAATGTGGTGGCAGATGCATTAAGTCAGAAGGTAATATCAGATTTAAGAGCGATGTTCGCCCATCTCAGTTTATATGATGACGAGATTTTATTAGCTGAACTTCGAGTGAAGCCTTCTTGGTTCAGTCAGATTAAAGAGAAGCAGTTATCGGATGATGTTTTGAGTGCTCGACTTTTGTAAGTACAGAATGGTGGGGTAGAAGATTATAATTTGAATGGTGATGGGGTTTTATGTTTCCGTGATAGAGTTTACATGTTGAAGGATATTGGGTTGAGGCAGATGATTCTTCAGGAAGCGCATAGTAGCCCCTACGCTATGAACCCTAGAGGGAATAAGATGTATCGGGATCTGTGTGAATAGTTCTGGTGGCCTGGATTGAAGTAGGAAGTTACGGAGTTTGTAGGAAAGTGTTTAACGTGTTAGCAGGTAAAAGCCGAGCACCAATTGCCTTTGGGGTTATTGCAGCCGGTGAAGATTTCACAATGTAAATGGGAGAGAACCACTATAGACTTTGTTAGTGGACTGCCTCTTACGCCTACTAAGAAAGATTCGATATGGGTGATTGTGGATCGGTTGACGAAGTCTGCTCATTTTATACCTGTTCGTGTTGACTATTCTCTTCAAAGGTTGGCTAAGCTGTACGTGGCAAAAATTGTGAGGTTGCATGGGCTACCATTATTAATCATATCAGATAGAGACCCTAGGTTTACGTCACGATTCTAGAGGGCACAGCATCAGGTATTGGGTACAAGATTGGACTTCAGCACGGATTTTCATCTGCAAACTGATGGTCAGTCTGAAAAAGTAATTCAGATCTTGGAGGATATGTTGAGAGGCTGCATCATCGATTTCAGGGGTAGTTGGGAAGAGTTTCTACCGTTGGCAGAATTTGCATACAACAATATTTACCAGTATAGTATTCAAATGGCGCATTATGAAGCGTTGTAGGGGCAGAGGTGTCGTACTCCTACCTGTTGGACAGAATTGGGTGAGCGACAAATGTTGGGTCCAGAATTGGTTATAGAGACAGAGGAGAAGGTTAAGTTAATTGAACTCGGTTGAAGGAAGCGTCCAACAGACAGAAATCATATGCAGACCTAAATCGAAAGGCGATAGAGTTTGCAGTGGGTGATCGGGTTTTCTTGAAAGTTTTTACGTGGAAAAAGGCAGCGAGGTTTGGTCGAAAGGGTAAGTTAAGTCCCAGTTTATCGGACCTTATCAGGTTTTGAAACGTGTGGGACCAGTGGCATATTAGCTTGAGTTGCCTTCAGAATGAAAGTGGATACATGATGTGTTCCATATCTCAATGTTGAGACGTTACAGTTCAGATCCATCTCACATTGTGCCCGTGGAGGAAATTGAAGTAAGGCTAGACTTGTCTTTCGAAGAAGAACCAGTGCAGATTTTAGAACAAGACGTTAAGGTGCTAAGAAGGAAATTGGTCTCGTCGGTTAAAGTTTTATGGCGAAATCACGGTATGGAAGAGGCAACGTGGGAACTTGAGGACGTTATACGCCAGCAGTACCCTCATCTCTTTTGACCAGGTAATTTCGAGGCCCAAATTTCTTTAAGGGGGTAGAACTGTAACATCCTAAAATTTTGAGGTTATGCATTTAATGTGTATTGTGTGGGTATGTTATGCTCTATGTGTTAAATTGGTGTGTTTGGGGGTGCAGGGAAGGCTCGGGGTTAAGCCGAAGCCTGGGCCAAAGTTTCAATTTTGGGCACTTTATGGGAGAGCTAGCTGAGGCAAGTTTTAAGTAATATACTTTGGGTTTGATGTCACAAGAAGTGTTTTAGTAAAGTGGCAAGGAGGCGCCACTTGAGAGGCAGATGGGTGACACCACAAGGAACAGTGAGGGAGCAGGTTCGAGTCATGCAAATTGTATTTTTGGGGAATACTTTTTGGCGCCAATAAGGGGGTGATGGATTCAGCTAGGAACCTTGATGTATGGGTGTGGAATCATTCAAATATTTTGAATGATGTGTCATGAGAGAAAGGTGGGGTTTGACTTGTTCAAACTAATTCAAATAGGGGATGAGAGTGATTGTAGGAGAAAAATAGGGGAGCGGGAGTGAAGGAAGAGAGTTGGTCGGTTGTGGGAGTATTGGGGCGTGTATTTCGGCAAAAGGGGGGATTTAGCAAGGGATTTTTAAGCACTTGGGGAAATAGGAGAGCAATCGAACTAGTTTGGTGTGTTAAGCTTTTTCTTTTGGTGCATTTTCCATTTGTTCCTCTTTTCTTCTTTTCGGCATTTCCCATTTTTTGTTCCTAGACCACTCCTTTTTCTCTCATTTAGTTTTTCTTGTGAGTGTTGGCCTAATCACCACTTACTCTATTTCTTTCCTTTTCAATTGAATCTTCCTCAACATTCTAACTCCTCCATTTCTTCTTTTTCTTTCTGATCGAAACACTTCCTACATCCATCCAATTCTTTAACTTATTATACTCTGGCTGAATCTCTTTAGTTTTGTTTTTCTCTGTTCATTGTTAGCCGAAATTCATTCTTGTTCTTATTGTTTCTTTTTCTTCTTTATGTTATAATTCTGGGGAAGCCAGATTCTTTCTTTGCGTCAAGGTAGGCAACTTTTCCTATCAGATTGTTAGAAGCCGACTATAGTCTCTTCACTCACGAAGCTGTTAATTCTGTAAGGAGTTTTCTCTTCATCTTCTTTTTCCATACATCATCCGTATTCTTCTAGTCTGATTAATTCGAAGTGTTAACTTGCATTTTTGGGGCTATGGCCGATTATAGAGGGTGGCGTTTCTAACATCTCGTGGTCGTGCGGTCTGTCTTCAAAGGGATTTTGGTAAGTAAGGTTTGGCCGAACGGGTGGTAAGGGATTCGTACCTGCTTGTTTGGCTGAAAGACCATTCTTTTCCATCCATGTAGGGGAACCGATTCTAACATAAGTAATGTTTTAGGGACCTAAGCGATTTATTAGGCCAATCAGTTGGCATTCGGCTTCTGTTAATTTAGGTAAGAGATTTCTTTAATATGAGTACTTATCCTTTCGCCCTCTTTCATTGCCTTAACTTGAGTCTCTGATCAAGATTGTCATGGATTCGAATGCCAGTCAAGGGAAGGAGGGGGTTGGACCCGTAGTCCCAGCCCTTAAGTTTAAGTGACGAGCGGTGTTGGCAGTTCGAGACTGGCGACCAGGTTGTGGGTCGGCTTCAGAAAGGGATAAGCAGATCGATGTGATCCCTGCAAGTGACGACATTATCGAGATCAATAGTTTAGTTCTTGAGTTTCAGGTGTGTAATTACCCCACCCCTCCTTAATTGTATAAAACATGTATATGTTATGTTTGAAAGCTAAAATTCTCGGCAATGGCGATTGAGTTACCCACATTGGGTAAAATCGAAACCAAGGTTTGTGTATTTTGATTAAGCTTTATAATTAATGTTGATAGCATGATCGTGTGTATACACTAAAGTTTGCATGTATGACATCATATGATTTGTTTATTAAACTATGTTGCATGTGCAAGGGATTCGAGATGTTAATGATATGAAGGGGAAGTGTATATCGATGACATTGTCACACTAAATGATGGCTCAGTGCCTCATTATCGTATCGGTGACTTGGTCACAGGGTTCTGGGTGGCTAGACCACGTTATATCGACTTTGAGAAATGTGACTGTCAGCATGACTGCCAAAGAGGTGTGTAGAGGATGGAGGGTTGATTGTAGAAATCCCCACAAGTGTGTTGAGAATTGACATATGGCGTGGTGTGTAGAGGATGGAATAATAGGCTGGGTTGGGTTATCATATTGATTACTTGGTTATGCTGTAATGATTGGGCTTCGGCCGATGGTGTTTGGGGCTAAGGCCCACTGATGGATTACGTGGACTAATTGCACACTGAGTCTTATGACGCACTTTATTTGTTAATCAAATTGCAGGTGACTCTTAGCTACATGGACGGGGCTGGAATGGATTCGAGGTGGCCATGCATGGGTTTATTCGACTTAAACTTTGCTTTACTCATCGTTATACTGTTTTTGGGGATTTTTTATTTGTAATAAGGCCATTTTCATTTTGTTTTAAATTATGGTTAACTATTAAGACGTTTACATTACAAATATGATAGACAATGCATTTTTTTTGAGATAATAATTCCTCAAATTAAGTCAACGATTTTATAAAAGTTAAAGGCAAACCTTGTGATTTCTAGAATTGCATAGTCTGTGTTTTCAAAATGCCAACTAAACACAAAGAATGGGCTAATTATAGTTTTACTAAACTTTTTTCAAGTGCATTACCAAATCGGGAGTTTGAAAAGAAGAATAACTCAAGAAATTTTCTAAAGTCCACGTTTTTGTAAATTTTTCCAGAGTGACATGCTAGATCCGGTCGTAGTGTTTGGGCTGGGTTTGGGGTGTTTGGGCTGGGTTTGGGGTGTTACAGTCAAACTTCTGTTCAACGTATGTCTATCTTTAATGGTGGAGTGATCAGTGGGCGATCTTTAGCTGGTCGGCTTATAACCCTTTGACGAGTTCTAGTTGATTTATCTTCCTTGTGGATCCCCACCCTCCTTTTCACAATTTTGCTTCTATATTATTTTTCCTCTCAATTCCTTTCATGCATTGTAACACCCCTCACCTGTATTCAACACCAGAATAAGGTTACAGAGCATTACCGGACTTACAACACATTTAAACATTCTTTTCTCATACATTTAATCAATACAGGCAATCATCATTCAATCTCAAACAATTTGTCCCTAATACGAGCCTATGAGGCCCTAAACATGTATTGGGAGTGGTTCGGGACTAAACCGATAACTCGAAAAAATTTTCAACGCTTAGAAAATTTTTCTCAAAATAGGGGACACACACCCATGTGACCAGGCCGTGTCTCTCACACGGCCACCAGACACGCCCATGTCACAGTCCGTGTGAACATTCGAAATGGAAGCACATGGTCGTGACCCAGCTCGTGTTCAACCTCGTGTCCAAACAAGTGAGCTTACTGACTTGGGTTACACGGCCAACCACATTCCGGTGTGTCTAGCCCGTGTGCCCTTCGAATTGGCCACACACGCTCGTCTGCCAGGCTGTGACAAACCTGTAGGGTATACTGACTTAGGCAACATGGCCATGTCACACGCTCGTGTGCTAGGCCGTGTCTAAATTATGAGGTATACTGACTTATGCCACACGGCCGATCACACACCTCGTGTGTGAGACCATGTGGAGCATACTGACTTCGTTTCAATTTCAACACCAGGGGACAGACTGTAGTGTAACATGACCGTGTGTCACACACGGTTTAGACACACACCCGCATCTCTGCCCGTGTGGACAAAAATAGGCTATTTACCAAGCCAATTTGCCGCCAAAATTTGTGCACACCTACACAATACAAATAGTACTCATTCATAGCATAAGTGGACATCCAATTCAACCACAATCAAGACTAAAACATACCATTTCAATTCCAACAACTAACATGTTTATTATCTCATGTTTTACTCATTCAAATCATACCAACTTCACATATTCAAAACATCTAATTAAACCTTTCTAAACATGTATCATCATGCACCAATTTCACAAGCACATAACTTCTCAATTATAAAACATTTGACATTTATAATTTCAACTATCAATAACATTGCAAAACCAACCTCAATCACATAACATAACCATATGCACACTTATATAGATACATAACCAAACTAACCAAGTTAAGCCAAGTCTCATGGCTATATATACAAACCAAAACATGACCATTTACAAGCCATCTCTAATGGCAAAAATCACTACCAAAATACACATCAAAATGACCATCATCCTATACATGCCATATGACCAAACCATAAGTTCAAAAGTACCAAAGTGATGGTTGGATAGTGTGACAGAGTCTCCGACGATCCCCGAATCCGAGCTAGTTTTGAAATCACTATAAAACATGAGAAAAATAAACAAAGTAAGCTTTATATATTAGTAAGCTCGTATGAAATAAACACAACTAATCATAAATACACAAATGATCAATTTGAACTTGTTAACTTGTAATTCATGAATACTAACAAACCTTCCACATGCTTAATCATATGCTTATATACAAACTTCATAACTTCTTCGATTTAAAGCTCGTATGGTTCATATACATACCTGTACCAATACATAACAAACCCATACCTAAACGAAATAATGTCAAACACTCAAATTCTCGCACACTAAGTGCTAATACATAGCCGAAGCTATCTCAATTTTGCACACTAAGTGTCATACATAGCCGAAGCTATCTCAGTCTCGCCGATTAAGTGCCATACATAGCTGAAGCTATATCAATCTCGCACACTAAATGCCATACATAGAAAAATTATTGTCAAACTTGTCTGTAGTCTCGTATACACAATTTATGCAGTATCAAAGCATTTAAAGCATAATTATAACAATGCTTATTACATACGAACTTACCACGTATGTGAAAACGACAAAAATAGGTTGATTAGTCGATAAGTTTAGTTTCCCCCCGATCTAGATCCGAATTCTACTTTTCTTAGTCTAAATATATTCAAAATTAACTCATTTAACTATCCCTCTATTCAATTTAGTCCAAAACACACATTTAATCATATTTACACTTTTACCCCTTAAATTTCACGACTTTTACAGTTTAGTCCTTATTACACAAAATCAAAAATTCATGAAATTTCTTTAATACCCATGATAGCCGAATTCCTATAAGGCCCTAGCAGCCCATATTTATCACTTTTTCATACATTTAACCACACATTTTCTCATTTTCACAAATAAATCTCTATTTTTCATTTTACTCTAAATCACTTTAAATAACTTCTATATCTAGCAACAAGCATTCAAAATCTATCATCAATCCTCAAAGAACACATATTCTCATCAATGGAAACTTTTAAAATCTTTAACAGTTTTGCAAAATAGTCCTTGGGCTAGCTAGTACTAGATGCAACGATCACAAAAACATAGAAATCATTAAAAACCGAGCAAAAACGAACTTACAATTTGATCTTGAGGTGGCCGAATGTTAAAATCCCAAATTTTGCTTCTTTTCTTCTTTAAAATAAGCAAGGTTGAAGATGAATAAAAGTTTATGGCTTTGTTTTATTATAATTTTACTTATTAATTATCATTTACCAATTTAACCTTAACTATAATTCATTAAAATCATATAATGCATGCCCATATTTGTACAATCACAATTAAAATGGTTTAATTAGAACATAAGGACCTTAAATTTAAGGTTCTATAGCTATTGGACACCGTTAGCTATTAAAACTCAAGTTTTACGCTTTACTCGATTTAGTCCTTTTTATCAAATTGACCATTCAAACGATAAAATTTCTTAACGAAATTTTCACACAATCCCTCAATCATGCTACTAAAATTAAAATAGTAATAAAATAAATTTTTTGACCTCATAATGTGGTCCCAAAACCACTATTCTAGTTTCACTAAAAATAGGTTATTACAACTATCCCCCTTTAGGGATTTTCGTCCCCGAAAATCTTACCAGTGAATAGGTTAGGGTACTGTTTTCTCATAGCTTCCTCAGGCTCCAACGTAGCCTCTTCGACTCTGTGACGTTTCCACAAGACTTTCACTAAAGCTATGCATTTATTTCTCAATTCTTTGATCTCTCAAGCCAAAATTCTGATCGGTTCTTCGTTGTATGTCATATCAGGCTGAATCTCAATCTATAACAGGGAAATCACGTTTGAGGGATCCGATCGATATTGATGCAACATCGACACATGAAAAGCATTATGTAACACCCCTTAGTCGTATTCGATACCGAAATAGGGTACGAGGCATTACTGGAACACATACAGTTGTAAACGTATTAAACCGAGTCATAAAATTTCATCCAAATTAAAACTCTTCAAATTTTTATCTTTGAGTCCCTAAATAGGGCTACGAGGCCTAATACATACTTTTGAAGTGGTACAGGACTAAATTGAAAACTTTGGAAAACATTAGAAAATTTCGTGAAAAATAGGGGCACATGCCTGTGTCCAAGGCCATGTCCTTCACACAGCCAAAATACATGGCTGTGTGTTAGGCCTGTGGCATTCCATATTTCTGAAAATCAAGTGCAAACTTCACATACCCTTGGTACATGGCCGTTTGGCAGCCCCTGTGGCCACAAGTAAGGCTATTTACCAAGCCCGTTGCCACCCCAAAACACTTATACATTTATACAAATTTATCATCACCAAACATGGTATTATTAAGCATTCAAACATCCACACTAAGACATCCACATGCCATTTATAAACCACATTCATCATACACATACACACTTAACCATTCACATGCAAGCTTACACAACCTTGAAATGCATCATCATAGACAAATAACATAACAAATATTAGCCACATTAAATGGCCTTATAGAACAATAACCATCAAATAGCATAAGCCAACATTCTAGGCCAACTCATAATAATATATACACATAATCAAGTCCCTATACATGCCATAGACTGAAAAATACTTGAAGATCACTGATACAATACCAATCAATAACTCGTTAGTGTGATAGAATCTCCGATGACCACCAATTCGAGCTAGTATCTGTGACACTATAAGAAAAAGGAAAGGAAGGGGGTAAGCATTATAGCTTAGCAGGTAGGTATGTAAATAATAAGTGATTTATTAACAGGCTTTTATAAATCTTCACAATATGTTCTCGAGATAATATAATCATAATTACACGTAGTTCCACCATTTACACATAGTTCCACCATTTACACATTGTTCCACTAAATTATTTATATCTTCAACTATAGAACTCTAATATCTAATAATTTTCCCTGAAACTATACTCATATATCTTCTTACCATAAAATTTTCAGAATTTTTGGTTTAGCCAATAAGTATAGTTTATTCTTTAAATTCACCCTTGTTTCGCTGTCTGATAATTCTGACCCCATTCACTAAAAATTAGTCATCTCCTCGTACGGGATTCGGATGATGTTCCCGTTTGTTTCTTTTGAAAAATATACTCATTAAGGATTTTGTGCATATAAATTATAACCCATAATTATTGTTTTAAAACTTTTAATTATTTTCCCCATTCAGAACAGGGGATTCTAAAATCATTCTAACTCTGTCTCACAAAAATTCAAATATCTCAAAATATGAAATTCTTTTGCTTATAACATTTCTTTTAGGTGAAAATAGACTCAATAAGCTTTAATTTCATATCTTATTTAACCTATAATTCGATTTTCAAAATTTTTGGTGATTTTTCAAAGTTATAAAACTGTTGCTATCTAAAACTATTTTATTGCTAATTTTTCTCTTTCATGATTTCTTTGTTTCAACTTCCATTTACACATACATAACACCAAAATATATCCATTACTAGCCATTTAAAAATATTTACATGCCATTCATTGGCCAATTTAACCTATACATCAATAACAAAAGTCCCACACATGATCATCAATAACATTTACCACATATTTATACATCATAAGCATAGACCTATAATCACAAGGTCATCACAAGATCATTCTTATATGTATAACTTGCTCGTTTATATTCTTACAAAATTTGATCACATACCGAGCACATTGCTCGTGAGTGTACACATATATATACCTGCAGTTAACCGTCGCATTTTCACATTCATTTGCACTTTAGTCATTTTCCCATTGAACACATCGGAATATTATTGGATACATCGGAAGCTTGCACATAAGTGCCACACTTGTAGCCAAAGCTACTTCACATCACTTTTCACATAGAGGCTCGTTCTCGAGCTATTTACTTTAACGGGTCTGCTCACACAAGCTATCGGTCATTTGTTACTACTCAGTGTTGCTCACACAAGCTGTTAGGTATCTGCAACACATGCCGGTATACTCATCCACTGGTAGAACTTAAGACCAACACCCGTTTCACATAGTCACAAACTCGGGTCTCCTCACTCAAGCTGTCAGTCATAACGAAACTACACGGTATTGCTTACACAAGCTGTTGAGTATCCGTATCACATGTGAGATAACTCAACCCCCGGTAGAACGTACGGACCAGCACCCAGATCACTTATTTCACTTAGATTTCACATAGGTTTCCAATGAACATGTCACTCGTATCCATATTTATTCCTAAGGTTCAACTGGGAAATTTCTCACTTGTTGATATTTTGTCAATTACATCAAATATTCAGCCACAAGTCATACCATTTAGCAAAATATGAAAATGTAAATAAATATAATGCATTATTGACATACAAACTTACCTCGGTAGCACAATCGGTGAAAAGGACTTATTCATCATATTCTTTGTTTTTCCCCGTTCTAAGTCTGAATCTCATTTTCCTTGATCTCTAACAACATGTTTAATTCATTTATTCATCCTACTACTCAAATTAGCCTAAATTCACATTTTGGAAAAATTACATTCTTGCCCCTAAACTTTGTCATATTTACACTTTTGCCCCTAGGCTCGTAAAAATAATTTTTATTCAATTTCCTTATATTTTAAGCCTAGACGAACCATTTTCATAAGCATAGAAGTCCATAATTTCCATTTATTCACACACTTACACACATTTTAAAACTTTTTACAAACTAGTCCTTTTTGACAATTTCACCGAAAATCACTTAGTAAAAGTCGTTTCTCTATCCATAAACACACATTTTTAAGCATTAAACACAAAAATACACACATATTCATCATGGTTCAAAACCCTAGACTTTAACCATATCTCAAATTAGTGGTAGAAATAGATAGATCTTTTTACGAGGATTTCAAAAACGTAAAAATCATTAAAAATGAGGCTAGAACAAACTTACAATCGAGCTTAGAAGCTTGAAAAACCCTAGCCATTGTTTCCCCTTGTGAAATTCGGCCATGGGGTTGAAGATGGACAAAAATTGGCTTTTAATTTTGTTTATTTAATCATTTGATCACTAAATGACCAAAATGCCCCTAACTTAAAAATATTCTATTTCACCTATTTCATGTCCATTTTTGTCCAAAAAATTAACCAATGGTATAATTACCATTTATGGACCTCCAATTTAAAATTTCATAACAATTAGACACCTCTAACATGCAGAACTCAACTTTTTCACTATTTACAATTTAGTCCTTTTGACTAAATAGAGTGCCCAAACGTCAAAATTCTCGAACAAAATCAGGCTGTTACGACTCTCCCCCTTATGGATTTTCATCCCCGAAAATCTTACCAGAAGAAATTGCTTTCAACTCTCATGAATTACTTCCACTAATTTCTCAGAATCACAAATCAAATCAACCTCGTATCTCTTTCTAGACACCTTTGAACTTTAACACCTCATGTCAGAGCATATCAACAAAGTTTTGAATTACTCTCTCAGACTTACCACCAATTTATAGGTGTATTACCATTCCAAGATGCAATTACGTATTCATAGTTTCCTGTAACTCTTTCCATAATTGGGATTTAGCCCTCGGATCTCAATCCGAAATAATGGAGACTGATACTTTGCATAATCGAATAATCTCAAAAGCATCTTACTCGGCTGGTTTGTTAAACAAGAAATCTTTGCACAAATGATCAATCACAATCCGATAACATCTGTGACTATATCTGCTTTACCAGAGATTAATCAATAACTACTCGCGATCTTTCAATAGCTCAAGTCTTTAACACTATCTTAACTTCAGATCTTCCTATGACATTCGATACTTTAATTCTTGAAATCAGGGAACATGTGACATTAACTGTATGAAAACAAGAATCATCACTTCACATTCTAGTAATAAAACACATTCCAATCCGTTCAATAGTACATCACTAAAAAATCATGAATTCATTACTCAATTGAAACTGAACTCAGAACCAGAGCTTCGGTTAATAGTATCTTCAACTGTTTTCAACTTTGCTAACATGCACAGACAATCCTAATTTTTTTTAAATGTGATAACCATATCATTCAGAATAGATTTAACTCATAAAAACATCATCAGATTAGAACAAATCTAATAGGTGTACCTCGGTATGATACTTTCTAGAATATCAATCCTTCATTCAAACTGTCCATCATTATACTCATGAATGCACAAATCCTATTACCATAACTGAGAATGCTTTAACTACATGTAACTCAAATCACATTTCAACTGACCAATTCACTTTGATAAGAACAACTAAGTTGATTTTGATTATCAAATAACAACATAAAAAAAATGCTCCTTTCTTCATGTTGTTAGGACAGTTCAAACATACAATCTTTCATAGTTCTATCAACATTCTAGTCACCGATATTTACTAACTGTATTAACTCAGACGAGACATAACATCTTGCTTGAACTCATTGATAACAATTAAAATTATCCGAGGGAAAGAAATTAGTATACAATTTGAACTTAACTGTCATAATCCACACTTTTGCCGATATCGACTTCAAGGATAAGCCATACTTGATAAGTTAAACAATAAGGATGATAAGAAAACTGAGATGATGAAACCCGAGATACAAGACCATACTGAATGTTTGAGAACACCACTCATATGAAATAAAAGAGATCTTAATGATTCCTTAGAGAAAACTAGAATAAAAAGAAACACTGTTCATACATTCCAAAGTGAATTGTAATAGAGATAATACATTTTCCATATAAATGTGAACAAGACATCAGCCAGAAGAAATAGAAGAACAGTTTCATATGAATTCACTATCAACATTTTATCTTAGACGTAACAGAATAGAATACCAATAGAAGATAGTGGAATGCCAATCATAGATCAATCAGACCAACGATACTTCTATCAGAAAATGTGAAATTACAAATGCCTTTGAGAATATATAAACACATAGAATACCCAAAAGAGATAGTCGTAAATTGCTCAACTGTAACTGTTATACTCAAACATCTTTACATTTCAAACATTATTCTTCTGACTAATTCTGTCCTTACTAATCTCATAATATTTCATTCATTAACAAAATCAACTTAGAAGAATTCCTGGTAAATACAATCTTTAGAAATCACACCTGAATGAGTATATTTAACTGAAATTAACTCCTTCTCTCGCTATGGCTTTGTGCATTCCAAATAATCTATAGAATAATTTGATATCTCTCTCATAACCGTCTTTGCTCGCTAAATCATTCCCATCTCTAATCACATCATTAATTATTCCACCACTGAACTCTTTAGTTTCCCCACTTGTGAGCTTAATCAATATAAATCTCGTGAACTTCATCTTATGACACTATACCGATAAGGGGGTAAAGATTGCAAAGCCATTAAAGTTTTGACTCTGATACACACACATACAATATAGCATTTAATACCAACACAATATCATGTACTTTGATTACACATCTCTAGGTTTCTACTAATCATGAACACATTTTCAAATATCTTAGTAACACACTCAACATTATCATATATAAATATAAACCAATCGCAATAAGATCATCTCAAAATAAATTTTTCATGTTATTCACTGCAAAAAGTCACTCAGATTTATAAAAATACAATGATTAATTGGAATGATAACATTTTATCCATATTCCTCAACTTATGGCTAATCTATTGTATCCACTAACACATATGTATCATCGCAAATCATAGAGAATCAGTTTAGGAAAATCAATATATTCACTAAGTTACATAAACTTACTTAACCCCTTTTAGCATTATCAATGATAGCTCGGTTGGAAAGCATCCTACTTTAACCAAAAAAAAATCTCATCGGAGTCGGGAGATATCACACTATCACAATTCACTTATGGCATGTATAGCTAGACTTACATATGCTATGTTAATAAGAGAATCGACTAAATTATAGCTCTGATACCACTAAATGTAACACCCCTTACCCGTATTCGACGCTCAAATAGGTTAAGAGGGGTAGAACTGTAACATCCTAAATTGGGGCCTTTGCATTTTATCTGTTTGCATGTAGATAGTATGGATGTCATGCTAGTTAGGCTATTTTAGGGTCTAGGCAGGAGTCAGGGGTAGGCCAAAGCCTTGGGGGAATTTGCATTTTGGGCTTTTAGATGGGGAAAGCTGATTAGAGTAGGTGTTAAGTGTGGTTAGTGGTACGTTTTGACGTAATATGGGCCTTGGTAAAGTGGTAAGGGACGTCACTTAGGTAAGTGACACCTTATGTAGGTGGGGAAGGCTTAGGTTCGAGCTGCAGGAACCTCCTTTTTTGTGTTTATTTTGACGCCATGATTAGAGAGTGTTGTGCTCAGGATGGACTCTATTGGATGAGGGTTAAAGAAGTCAATAGTTTTGAATGGGGGAGGAGAGGAGATTTAGGAGTTTGAAGTATTCAAACTCATTTGAATAGGTGGTCAGGAGGAAAATAAGGAGAAAAAGAAGGGATTGGAATGGGGGTATGTTAGCCGAATTTGGAAGAGTTGGAGAAGATGAGGGACTTTTGGTTTTTGGTGCTAGTTAGGGGGTGGCCGATTGTGATATAGGTCTTGGTGAGGTGTGGCTTTCGGCTAGTTGGAAAGCACTTAGGGCCTCACCCCTTTTATTTTCTTTTATGCCGAATTAAACCACTCCCACATCTCACATTTTGCATTTTGTTGTTTCTCTTCTTTTCTCTCAAAAGCCAAAGCCGAATTCTCTCTACTCTTTTCTCATCTTTTGACCATGACCGAAACCTCATCTTTTCTTGTCCTCGTTTTCTTTTAAGCACCATATCCACATCTATTGCTCATCTCTTATTCTTCTATCTTTTTTGAAAGCCGAAAACCCCTAACTCCATTATCATCTTCAACCTTTGTGCCTTAGCCGAATATCCCCATCCAAGGTTCTCAACTCTGACTTTCCTTCATGAACCGAATCCTAGTGGCCTACTCTTCTTCATTTATTTTCTTTTGAGTTGCTGAATTTCCACTTCTTTTGTGCTAGTGCCGAATCCTCTTGGGTGTAAGGTTTGTAACGATTACTTCCATTACGCATTATCTCTTTCGGGTTCTAGGAACCAAAGTCGAATGGCCATATGGCCATATGTTTGGGTGCTTGGCCGATTGTAGGTGGAAGTGTGTCGTATTCTTTTGATCTCCGGGATTCGATTGGCTGGTGGATTAAGTTTAACAGCTTCAAGAGTCGGTGGTCTAGGTAAGGGCCTTAGCCTTAAGTGTTAATTTCTTTTGATTCATTTTCTCTACTTTAATCTGGGTTATTGACTAAGGTGTTCATGGACTCAAATGATAGCCAATCGTTGGGAGGCTGGATCTATAAACCCAGCCCCTAGGTTCAAGAAGAGGGCTTTGTCTGCGGTTCGCGATTGGCCGCCTGGGTGTGGGCCAACTTCTGAGTAAAAGAATAGACAGTTAGTAGTAGTGCCTGTTAACGAGAGTGTTGATTTAGAGGGAATCGTATTACGTGTATCAGGTGTGTAATTACCACCAGTTACCTTGTTTATTTTAATTAAAGTGTATGAATCATATGTGGTAGCCGCAATAGTGGCTGTGGTGGTGTTGTTACCCACGTTGGGTAATCCAGTCAACCAGGTTAGTTTACTATCTACATCAAAGCTGAGGATAAATGGTTGTGGATGCATGTAAGCATGTTATATATATCAGGATGTGTTTATATTCTATCATGTTGCCATGTGTTCATATTCTATCATGTTGCCATTTACCATTTTATGCTGCATGTGCATGGGATTCGGGATATACTGATTTAAAGGGGAAGTGTATTTATATGTGGGTGACTCTGTCACGATTAATGATGGCTTTGAGCCTCATTATGGATTGATGATGACCTCGAGTCTCATCGTGGATATTGGTGATTTAATCACGTGGATTAGTGTCTAGACCACTTAAGTGGACTTTGAGAAGTGTGTCTATCAGCATAGACTACTACAGAGGTGTGTAGCAGATGGAAGGTTGATTGTAGAAATCCCCCGGTGTGTATGAGGATGGATGTACGGGTGGTGTGTAGCGGATGGATACTAGGTTGGGGTGGGTTAACATATTGCATCTTTATATGTGGTATATTGATTTGATGAGGATTTGGGGCCAAGCCCATTTGTGGAATGACGTGGAGTAATTGCACACTGAGTCCCAATGACTCACCCTGTTTTCCAAACACATTGCAGGTAAACCTTGCCTCGTTGGATTGGGGTTAGATCGGACTTGAGGTGGCGATGCAGGGTTTTGATTTCAATTTTTTTTAAAACGTTAATTGCTATTTTCTTTTAGGATATTTTCATTCTGTAATAAGGCCACTCCTAATTTGATAAACTTTGGGAATTTTTTTAAGTAGTTTTACTATTTCGTAATTGTTAAAGAAATTTTTTACTTTACATCCGATAATATTGAAACAGTAAAGAATGGGTTTTCAAAACTTGAGCAATGTAAAAAAAAAATAATAATGGTTTTCTACTTGTAACAATGAGGGTATTAAATTATATTTTTAACTCAACGGTTGAAATTTTCTCCAACTATAATCCCCTAATTTTAAAAACCCCCAATTCAAATAGACAGTTTTTATTTTACAATATTTTTCCTACCTTAGAAACAAGATTCCTTTTACACCTTTTTCCCTAGTAACATGTTAGATCCGGTCGTGATGTTGGGTCGAGTTCGGGGTGTTACAATTTTGGTATCAAAGCCTGGTTCAAAAGCTTGGCTTTGGGCTTTGGGTTCAAAACGTTTTCTTGAAAATGGTTTTAAAGCATTGTAGAATGAAATACATGTTCTTTCTTTTGCATGGCTCCTGCGTCTCCAGCCCAAGTCCGTCAGATAAGTACTCTAAATCTTGTTCTGATATGACATGGGGTTTGATAGACTTTATGGGCGTAGACTGGTAGGATAGTGATAATGGACCTTTGGGCTCGACTGAACAATTCTGCAAATTTCATAAGATTTAATTTCCCTAATTAAACATGTCTGTGAACAAGTTGCTAAGTTAAGGTGTGGTAACATGCATACGCATGCCTATGAATGGATCCAGGAAGAGCTCGGTACTTAAGCGATCCTAGTGACTCACCTCGTCTTTTCGAGAATCCTACCTGGTGCGTAGTATCTGTTCACCTTAGCCGCGAGGACATGTTGTTGGGCCAAAGTCATGACTAAAACCTGAAAGGGACTAGTACCCTAATTTTGGCAAAATTACTTATATGTCCCTGATTTTGTAAATTATCTAAAAACACCTTAGGTTGAGAAAATTTACCGAAACATCCTTGATTTTGTAAAATGACCAAAATACCCCTAGATTACAAAATTATCGAAATGTCCCTATTTTGAAAACCACCAAGAAACTTTGTTTTGAAAAAAAATTATTACAAAAATACTCCTAGGTAGTGAAATGACGAAAATATCTCTAGGTGATGAATGTGAGTTCATGGATGTTTACTTGTGTTTGATGTATGTATGTGATGCTCTGCTTGAGGTGGATTGAATGTGAACTCTGAAATTAGGAAATACAGACTTGAGAACTGAATGTAGTAAAAAGAATTCAAATTCGAAAGAACTACTGTTAAAATTCTTTTCCATAAAACTGTTCGTTGTTAAATAGTGGAAAGAGATGCTGATGCATAAAACAATCAGATTAAACCGTGAACACTAGTCATGAGCACTTGAGGACGTGGGCGTAATGTACATGGTTATGGTAGGGGTAGGGTGACTGTGTTGGAACCAGTAGGGTCTGGTTATGGGTCAGAGATTGAGGTACTGCTACTGCCTACTGTAGAAGTAGAGCTTCAGGGTCAAACGGATGAGACGATCACGATATCTCGAGCGATCTTGCAAGTTCTAGGCGTGTGGTAAGGGCAGCACGGGGACAAAGAACACGAAAGTCCATCCCTGAGTGACTCCGAGCTAATAGAGTCAAAATATTTAGAGGTATCTCGAAAGTTGCTCCAAATGTGGCTGAATATTGGCTGGAGGCGGTCGAGAGAATTATGGATGACTTGGACTGCACAGCTGAAGAGAAGCTAAAGGGCACGGTTTCTTTACTTCGAGATGAGGCCTACCAGTGGTGGCTCACTATCAGTGAGGGTACTCCGGTAGACCGAGTGGATTGGGATTTCTTTAAGATAATGTTTCAAGGGAAATATATCGGAGCCAGTTATGTGGTTGCACAGAGGAAGGCATTCTTGAATTTAGTTCAGGGGGTAAGTCAGTAGCCGAGTATGAGGCAAAATTTCTGAGGTTAAGCCAATTACACCCGGGGATTGTTGCAACCGACACGACTGTGTGAGATTTGAAGATGAAATTTGTGAGACGAGCTACGGGTGTTGATAGCTCCTCAGCAAGAGAGAGATTTTGCTGTGTTGGTGGAAAAAGCCAAGATAGCTAAAGAGGTTAAGCGAACTGAGAAGTAGAACAGGGATAAGGACAAAGGCAGGAATAAAAGGGCTTATGGACCGTCAAGGTCATCGAGAAGTTTTCAAAAAAGACATAGAGCAGATGGGCCTATTCGTGTTGCTACACCAGCTGCTGATGGGCAATTTCGACAGTGTGCTCATTGTGGGGGATCACATGCGAGGGAGAATGCTGGGGTAGAAATAAGGAGTGTTTTAAGTGTGGGTCAAAGGATCATCTGATTAAGAATTGTCCGCAAGATATGGCTAGGGCTCGAATGGTAGGTCAGGGGTATGTGCAGCCAAGAAGGGGTGGTCAACAGGTGTCAAGAGGTCGTGGGCCACTGGGAAGAGGATCGGGGAGTATTGAGGCAAGGCAGCCTGGGTTAGTGTACGCGGCCAGACGTCGTGAGGAGGGGGAGGCACTAGACGTGATAACGAGTACGTTTCTCATTTTTATGTTACCCTTTATTACACTGATTGATGTTGGGTCAACTCACTCTTACATTGCTAGTATAGTGTCTGAAACTTTGAGTATGAATCCTGAAACTATCTCTAGGGAGATGACTGTACTTAGTCCTTTAGGACAATCGGTAGTGGTGGACAAATTCTTTAGAGATGTGCCTCTAGAAGTCCAAGGGTCAGTTTTTCTAGCTAACTTGATGGAGCTACCATTTGGGGAATTTGACTTAATCCTAGGCATGGATTGGTTGGTAAGGTATCATGCGAATTTGGGCTGAGCTGCTAAGCGCTTGATGTTAAGGACTCCTGAGGATGAAGAAGTCTTGGTGATAGATGAGAGGGGAAACTATTTATCTAGCGTAGTGTCCGCTCTCAAGGCGAAAAGAATAGTGAAGAAAGGGTGCATGGCTTTCCTAATGTTGGTTAGTGCCTTAGATGCAAAGGAAGCGACCGTGGGAGTGGTTAGAACAGTGAAGGAGTTTGTGAATTTTTTTTGGAAGAGCTTCCAGGTTACTGCCAAATCGTGAGGTAGAGTTTAGAATCGAGCTTCTACCAGGTACGGCTCGATGTCTATCGCCCCTTATCGGATGGCACTGAAGGAGCTAGTGGAATTGAAAGCTCAAATCCAATAGCTATTGGATCGTGATTTTATTCGACCCAGTGTGTCTCCATGGGAGCACCGGTGTTGTTCGTAAAGAAGAAGGACAGATCTATGCGTATGTGCATAGATTACCGCCAGTTGAATAAGTTGACGATCAAGAATAAGTACCCGCTACCGAGGATAGATGACTTATTTGACCAGCTCAATGGGGCATCGGTCTTTTCAAAGATAGATCTGAGGTTCGGATATCACCAGCTTAAGGTAAAGGAAGTAGATATTCACAAGACGACTTTTCGGACTCACTACGGGCACTATGAATTCTTGGTAATGTCGTTTGGGTTGACAAGCGCACCAGTTAAGTTCATTGCTAAGATGAACCGGGTTTTCCAACCCGATCTGGACCAGTTTGTAGTGTGTTCAGAGACTACATCCTGGTGTACTCCAAGTCAGATGAGGAGCACAATGCACATCTTCGGGTAGTTTTACAGATTTTAAGGGAGAAGAGGATGTATGCAAAATTTAGCAAGTGTGAATTTTGGCTAGGGGAAGTTACTTTTTTGGGCTATGTGGTGTCGGCGGAAGGAAGAAGAATTGATCCTTGAAAGATCGAGGCGATGTTGGAATGGAAACCACCTAAGTCTGTGGCAGAAATTCAAAGTTTCTTGGGGTTGGTAGGATATTACAGAAGGTTTGTCGAGGGTTTTTCCTCAATTGTTACACCCTTGACTAAGTTGTTGAGGAAGGAGGTACCTTTTGTATGGTCGGACAAGTAGCAAGAGAGTTTCAAGAAGCTAAAAAGGATTTTGACAGAGGCTCTGGTATTAATTTAGCCTGAGGCTAGAAAGGATTTTACAGTGTTTTGTGATGCTTCTCACACGGGGTTAGGTTGTGTGCTGATGCAGGAAGGGAAGTTGTTACTTATGCATCTCGATAGTTAAGACCGTATGAGATTAACTACCCCACGCATGATCTGGAGTTGGCTGCGATGGTTTTCACTCTAAAGGTGTGGATACATTATTTGTATGGGGAGAAGTTTGTAATCTACACTGACCACAAGAGTCTGAAGTATCTGCTGACTCAGAAGGAGCTGAACTTGAGGCAGCGAAGGTGGGTGGAGTTATTAAAGAATTATGACTACTCAATTGAATGCCACACGGGGAAGGCAAATGTGGTGGTGGATGTGTTAAGCCAGAAGGTAGTAATAGATTTGAGAGTAATGTTCGCCCATCTTAGCTTGTATGACAATAGGATTTTGTTAGCTGAGCTTCGAGTGAAGCCAACATGGATAAGTCAAGTAAAAGAGAAACAGTTGATGGATGAGGTTCTAAGTGCTCGACTTCTGCAAGTACAGGAGGGTGGAATAGAGGATTACAGTGTGAACAGCGACGGGGTTTTGTGTTTCCGTGGAAAGGTATGCATGCCAAAGGATGTGGAGTAGAGGCAGATGATTCTTCTGGAATCGCATAGTAGCCCTTATGCTATGCATTCGGAAGGGAGTAAGATGTATCGAGATCTGCGAGAATAATTTTGGTGGCCTGGATTGAAGCCAGAAGTTACAGAATTTGTGGGGAAGTGTTTGACGTGTCAGCAGATTAAAGCTGAACACCAGGTACCTCCGAGGGTTGCTGCAACCAGTGAAGATTTCACAGTGGAAGTGGGAGAGAATCACGATGGAATTTGTTAACGGACTTCCTCTCACGCCTGCTAAGAAAGACTCAGTATGGGTGATCATAGATCGGTTGACAAAATCTGCTCATTTTATACTTGTTCATGTCGACTACTCTTTGCAGAGGTTGGCGAAGCTGTATGTGGCAGAAATTGTGAGGGTGCATGGGGTACCAGTGTCAATCATTTCAGATAGGGACCCTAGATTTACGTCGCAGTTCTGGAGGGTGTTGCATTAGGCTTTGGGCACCATGTTAGATTTTAGTATGGCATTTCATCCGCAGACAGACAGACAATCTGAAAGGGTAATTCAAGTCCTAGAAGATATGTTGAGGGCTTGCGTCATTGATTTCAGGGGTAGTTGGGAAGAATACTTACCTTTGGCAGAGTTCACCTACAACAACAGTTACCAAGTAAGTATTCGGATGGCACCATATGAAGCGCTTTATGGGCGAAAGTGTCGTACCCCTACGTGTTGGATAGAGTTGGGTAAACGTCAGTTGTTGGGTCCAGAGTTGGTTGCTAAAACAGAGGATAAGGTTAAGCTGGTTTGGACTCGTTAGAAGGAAGCTTCGGATAGGCCAAAATCTTATGCCGATCTTAAGCGAAAGGATTTAGAGTTTGCAGTGGGTGATAAGGTTTTCCTAAAGGTGTCACCATGGAAAAAAGTGCTGAGATTTGGTCGAAAGGGCAAGCTGAGCCCTAGGTTTATCGGGCCTTATAAGGTGTTGAAGCGCAGGGACCAAGAGCTTACCACTCGAGTTACCATCGAATTGAGCGGATCCATGGCGTATTCCATGTTTCCATGCTTAGACGCTATCGTTCAGATCCGTTTCATGTTGTGCCAGTGGAAGAGATTGAAGTGAGGCCAGATTTGTCTTTTGAAGAGGAACCAATGTAGATTCTGGATCGGGATATCAAAGTCTTGCGTAAGAAATCAGTTCCTTTGGTGAAGGTGTTATGGCAGAATCATGGAACAGAGGAAGCCACATGGGAGCCCGAGGACATGATGCAACGGCAATATCCTCAACTCTTTTGACCAGATAATTTCGGGGCTGAAATTATTTTTTTAAGAGGGGTAGAACTATAACATTCTAAATTGGGGCCTTTGCATTTTATCTGTTTGCATGTAGATAGTATGGATGTCATGCTAGTTAGGCTATTTTAGGGTCTAGGCAGGAGTCAAGGGTAGGCCAGAGCCTTGGGGGAATTTGTGTTTTGGGCTTTTAGAAGGGGGAAGCTGAATGTAGTAGGTGTTAAGTGTGGTTGGTGGTAGGTTTTGACGCAAGATGAGCCTTGGTAAAGTGGCAAGGATGTCACTTAAGGCTCAGGGAAGTGACGTCTTATGTAGGTGGGGAAGGCTTGGGTTCGAGCTGCGAGAACCTCCTTTTTGTCTGTTTATTTTAATGCCAAGATTAGGGAGTGTTGTGCTCAGGATGGACTCTGGTGGATGAAGGTTGAAGAAGTCAATAGTTTTGAATGGGGGGAGGAGAGGAGATTTAGGAGTTTGAAGTATTCAAACTCATTTGAATAGGTGATCAGGAGGAAAATAAGGAGAAAAAGAAGGGATTGGAGTGGGGTTGTGTTAGCCGAATTTGGAAGAGTTGGAGGAGAGGATGGACTTTCGATTTTGGGTGCTAGTTAGAGGGTGGCCGATTGTGGTATAGGCCTTGGTGAGGTGTGGCTTTCGGCTAGTTGGAAAGCACTTAGGGCCTTACCCCTTTTATTTTCTTTTATGCCAAATTGAACCACTCCCACATCTCACATTTTGCATTTTGTTGTTTCTCTTATTTTCTCTCAAAAGCCAAAGCCGAATTCTCTCTACTCTTTTCTCATCTTTTGACCATGGTCGAAACCTCTTCTTTTCTTGTCCTCATTTTCTTTTAAGCACCATAGCCGCATCTATTGCTCATCTCTTGTTCTTTTTTCCTTTTTTAAAGCTGAAAACCCCTAACTCCATTATCATCTTCAACCTTTGTGCCTTAGCCGAATATCCCCATCCAAGGTTCTCAACTCTGACTTTTCTTCATGAACCGAATCCTAGTGGCCGACTCTTCTTCATTTATTTTCTTTTGAGTTGCCAAATTTCCACTTCTTCCGTGCTGGTGTCGAATCCCTTTGGGTGTAAGGTTAGTAACGATTACTTCCATTGCGCGTTATATCTTTCGAGTTCTAGGGAACCAAAGCTGAATGGCCATATGGCCTTATGTTTGGGTGCTTGGCCTATTGTAGGTGGAAGTGCGTCGCATTCTTTTGATCTCCAGGATTTAGTTGGCTGGTGGATTAAGTTTAAGAGCTTCGAGAGTCGGTGGCCTAGGTAAAGGCCTTAGCCTTAAGCGTTAATTTCTTTTGATTTGTTTTCTCTGCTTTAATCTGGGTTAGTGACTAAGGTGTTCATGGACTCAAATGATAGCCAATCGTTGGGAGGGGTTGGATCTGTGAACCCAGCCCCTAAGTTCAAGAAGATGGCTGTGTCTATGGTTCGCGATTGGCCGCCTGGGTGTGGGCTAGCTTCTGAGCAAAAGTATCGACAGATAGCAGTAGTGCTAGTTAACGAGAGTGTCGACGTAGAGGGAATCGTATTACGTGTTATCAGGTGTGTAATTACCACACTGTTACATTCTTTGTTTTAATTAAAATGTATGAATCATATGTGGTAGCCGCAATAGTGGCCGTGGTGGTGTTGTTACCCACGTTGGGTAATCTGGTAAACCAGGTTAGTTTACTATCTACATCGAAGCTGAGGATAAATGGTTGTGGATGCATGTAAGCTTGTTATATATATATATATATATATCAGGATGCATTCATATTCTATCATGTTGCCATTTACCATTTTATGTTGCATGTGCATGGGATTCAGGATATACTGATTTAAAGGGAAGTGCATTTATATGTGGGTGACTCTGTCACGATTAATGATGGCCTTAAGCCTCATTGTGGATTGATGATGACCTCGAGTCTCATCGTGGATATTGGTGATTTAATCACGTGGATTAGTTGCTAGACCACTTAAGTGGACTTTGAGCAGTGTGTTTGTCAGCATAGGCTGCCAAAGAGGTGTGTAGTGTAATATCCGGAAATTAGGGCTTGTGCATTATTGCTTAATTGTATGAAGTAGCATGCCTATGTGTGTGGTGAATATGTTTTATGAAATTTGAGAACTTTAGAGTGTAGATGAATGCCTTAAAAATATTGTATTTTAAGCCTTAAAGGGGGAGCTAGGCAAATAAGGCCTTAAGAGAAATTGTGAGGAATTTATACACAAGTTAAGCCTTGGTAAAGTGGCAAGGGACGCCACCTAGGGTCTTTGTGGAGTTTGCGTCAAAGGAGCCTGGAGGAGGAGGTTCGAGTTGTAGAGGAGTACAGGAGCTTTTATTTTTGCGTCAAGGAGGAGAGGAGTTGGGCGACAATTGGACTTCAAAAGATGAGGATAAGCCTGGTTTTTCTTTTAAAATTAATTTGGGATGAATGGATGAAGATTGGACTCATTCAAACTTTTTGAATGAGAGGTAGAGAGGGAAAATAGGAGAAAATTTGGGGATTGGAGAGGGGGATGAGAAGTGGCTAGCCAGGGGACTCTTCGGTTGGCAAAATTTGGTCATCTAGATGGGATAAGTGCCAAAATTATTTTCTTTCATCTTTAGTCTTTGCTTAGAAATTGTTAGTCAAGGAAATTCTCTCTTTTCTCTCTTTTCTTGGAAGCGTAAACCGAATATTGAAGTGACCATTTGAGCACTTTGTGCATTTTAGGCCATTGTCGAATTCTCCTAAGTCTCTTCCATTCTTCTTTTCTTTCTTACAACTTTGACTCCATACTTGTTCTTTTGATAGCCGGATATTTCACCTTTATTTGAGGGCCATAGCCAAACCTTATAGCCTCATTCTTTACTCTTTCTCTCTTCACCATTAAAGTACCGAAACACCATCTCTACCTTGAAGCCGAATCTCAATCTTAGTGTGGGCCGATTCTTTGTTAAAGCTGAAGGGACCTATTATTAAGGTAAGGTTGCGGCAACTCCTCTTCGTTTGAGATTTATGTCATGGCCGAATGACCCTTTGATTCTTTAAAATGTGTTAAGGCCGATTGTAGGGGGAGGTACAGCCTAACGCAGGAGATCTTTCGGGAAGTTGGTCATTATTGGTAAGCAGCATAGTGGTAAGTATTTCTCTCCTAGCAATCGGTTTTGGGTTCCTTTCTTCATGGGTGTCGGAATCAAGTCTTTAAACATTGGTCTAAGGTTGGCCAAATGTTCTTTAAGGCCATAGTAATGTGTTCCTTTGTGTGTAGCCGAGAGAAGGAAGCATTAAGGATTCTTTCGGGATTCAAATCATCAAGGGATTTTGACAACTTAAGGAGCAAGTGATTGTTTGGGATTTCTAATCTAAGGTAAGCAAATAAGATCTTAGGTCGAAGGCCATTTTATTGTGAATAAATGTTCGAATTTGATCTAACATATGCCCATAGTGATTTCGACAGATACCACAACCAAGTAGAACTTTTTGGGATTTAAGATTCACTAGGTAAGTAAATATGATATTCGGCCAAGGTCATGATTAGTGATTTGGATATGTTTCTTAATTGTTCAAAAGCCGAAACTAAGCAGTTAGGTGATCTAGTGTTAGCCGATTGCCAGGGGGAACACTACGAAGTTTTGGGATTTGATTAGTAATCAAATTGGCAGCAAGGTAAGGATTTAAGTTGTGATAATCCATCGGGATTTGATTATTTAGCCGAATGGCTTCTTGCTAAATGCTAAGTGTTGGCCGAATGTAGGAACTAAGGATCTAGAGTATTAGATCGGGATTTCAGTGAACTCGTTAAGTAAACCAGGTGTGTAACCCTACACTATTCTCAATAGATTTATGGTACTAATATTCTGTATATGTTAATGAAAATCTGGAAAAAGTGGCTAAAGGTACCATATAATGGTACAGAGTACTCAGGTACGTAACCTTAACATTATGTTAACCAATGTTGTGAACATTTGGAATATGGCACATATGTGAATATTGATATGAATGCGGGATAAGACATATAGCATGTTATTTGCATGATTTGTATGACATAGGGCATATGGGTGATTATGAAAAGGGAAGTGATCCGGTGGTTTATACCACAATATCCGGTGACTCATGTCACATAATCGAATGTGGTGACTTATGTCACATATTATCATCTGGTGACTTTGTCACAATTATCCGTGGCTATGCCACGAATTTATAAAGGCGATGTGCAAGTCATCTGCAATGAACGCCTTCGATGATGTGTAGCGGATGGAGGGTCGACTTAGTAGTCCCACGGTGTGATGGTTGGTACGGTGATGTGTAGCGGATGGTTATCTAAGTTTGGGTTCGAGTTTGCATCATTGACTATATATGTTTTATATGTATGATTTGACATGCCTAAATGTATTGAGAGTATGTGTGATGGTTACACATTGAGTGCATTGACTCACCCGTGCTGGGATATCTTTTCGTGTGACACTCAAGAATGGGCCGGGGGCGGGGAGCTCGATGGTGGCCATGCTCACTCATAATTATTCTATTTTCATTATTTTTCTTTTAATTTATTAAAGTATTTCAGATTTATTTTGGGGTTTTGCTTTGATGTAATTATGGCCATTACTATTAACTATTTTAAGTAAGCGTTTAAAATTAGTTTATTATGATAAGGTTATTATTAAATTGAGACTAAATAATTTTTCTTAAAAATGTAAACAAATATTTAAATGTTTTGACACATGAGCAACACCGTTTTCAATTTGAACCCAACACCAAATCAAATGTTCTTCAAAAACACACAATTTTTTCCAAAGTAGCAAACAAGAATTGAACTGATTTACTCAAGGAACATACCAGATCCGGTCAAGGCTCATGGGTCGGGTTTGGGGTGTTTCAGTTTGGTATCAGAGCCCGGTTCAAAACTCGGCCTTAAGGGCTTTTTGGGCCCAAAAGGTTTTCTTTCTTTTGAAATTGGATTTTATAAGAAATTGAGCAGGTTTTCTGGCATGGCACCTGAGTCTCTGGCCAGAAGTCCACCAGGTAAGTACCCCTAGCTATTGTATGATTTATTGTATGGTTTGTATGTGGGAATAACGGGAACGTAGATTAGTATATTAAGCTATTGAACCCTAGGATTAGCTTTCTCCAACACAGAATTACATAAAACGCTGAAGCCTAATTAAACAAACCTATGACTGAGTCGTTGAGTTTAAGGTGTGGCAACCAATGTGCGCATGTCTAGGATTGGATTCAGGGGGAGCTTGGTATTTAAGTAGTCCTAGTGACTCACCTCCTCACTTTCGAATCCTACAGTGCGAGTGACGGTTCACCCTAACCAAGAGGACTCGACCACAAGCTAAACCCAATAATTAAAACCCGAAAGAGACCGTCACCCTGTTTTGTGAAATTCTAAAGTCGAACCATGATTATAAAAATTTCAAAGTACCCTTAATTTAAAAAAATGAATGACCAAAATACCATTGATTTGCAAATTGACCAAATTACCCCTAACCGGAACAAATGAACAAAATACCCTAAGAATGGAAAGTTACTAAAATGCCCTCGAATTAAAAATATTCAAAATACCTTTATTTCGTTAAAATCACTTGGAACCACATTTTACGAAAATTACTGAAATGCCCCTAGTTTGAAAAATTACAAAAATACCCTCAGTGTGTAAATTACCATTTTACCCTTGAAATTTTCTTACCAAGTATTTCAATTTTGAAAAAAAATATATATACCAAAAATCTCTACCTTGTGAAATTTTCAAATACCCTAATTTAGAAAATTACCAAAATACCCCTATAGGATAAAATTACGGAAATACCTCTAGGTAGTGGAAAACAACAAACAATGACAACTACAACATTTTTCTGTAATGAACGTAAGTTCATGAATGTGATTGAATGAATGAATTGAGACTGTATGTGTATGAAATCGAAAGAACTACTCCTTAGAATTATTGAACATAAGACTGTTCGCGATAAATCAGTGAAACAAAAGCTAATCCATAAAATTCTTTAATCAAATAAACGCGATTCTAAGTATGAACTCTAGGGGCGGGTCGTAATGTGCGTGGTAGTGGTAGAGGCCGAATGACCCGTGTCGAGCCCGTTAGGTCGGGACAAGGGTCCGAAAATGAAATGCCACCACCACCACCACCGATGTGGAATATTAGGATCGACGGGAAGATGCGATATCACGAGCGATCTTTGCGAGTTCTAGAAAGGGTGGCTAGAGCCGGTGGAGGCATGGGAGCTCGGAAGTCGGTACCTGAGCGACTTTGAGCTAATGGAGTTGAATTTTTCCATGGAATATCTGGTGTGGCACCCAATACGGCTGAGTATTGGTTTGAGGCGACGAGTGGATTATGGACGATTTGGACCTGACTGCCGAGGAGAAACTGAAAGGGGTAGTGTCGCTACTCCGTGATGAGCCATACCAATCGTGGCTCACAGTTTGGGATGGTGCTGCCGCTGATGATCTTACTTGGGAATATTTTAAGGCAGCATATCAGAAGAAATACATTGGACCTAGTTATGTGGATGCGCAGAGGAAGGCATTTTTGAGGCTGGTTCAAGGAAATAAGTCCGTAGTGGAATACGAGGCAGAATTTCTAAGGTTGAGCCGGTATGCCCAGGGAATAGTGGCTACGGAGCATGAACGGTGTGTCTGATTTTATGACGGACTAAGGGATGACCTAAGATTACTGATTGCTCCACAGTAAGAGCGGGAGTTTACCGTGTTGGTGGAGAAGGCTAAGGTAGCTGAAGGGATTAAGGACTCGGTGAGACAGAATACGGATCGAAATAGGCAAAAGAGAGGTTTTGGATTGTCAGGGTCATTAGGGAATGTGCAAAAGAGGCCTAGAAGTGATGGGCCACGAGGTCAGCAGGCTGATGCTGGAGGACAATACCGTACATGTGCTCAATGTGGAAAGATGCATCTAGGACAGTGTTCGAAGAAGACAGGGGGATGCTTTAAGTGTAGGTCCAAGGACCACATGATTACGGACTATCCTATGAGAACAGAAGGGGGCCGATTAGTAAGTCAAGGTCTTATCAGGCTAGAAGAGGAGGATAGCAGCCACCGCGGGGTCATGGTTCGGCTGGCAGAGGTAATGGTTTTGGTAGAGGACGAGGAACACCAGCAGAGGTGTTGGTAATACAGAGGCAAGACAGCCGGGTTTGGTATATGCAGTTCACTGGAGGGAGGATGAAGACGTATCGGACATCATAATTGGTACATTCCTTATGGCTGACAAGCCTTATTTTGCTCTAATTGATGTTGGTTATACCCACTCTTATATTGCATGTAGAGTAGTTGAAACACTAGGCATAGCCTCTAAACTGTCTAATAGAAAGATGACTGTAGTAAGCCCTTTAGGTCAAACTGTAGTAGTGAATATGATATTTCGGAGTGTACCTCTAGAGCTTTAGGGAGTGGTATCTCCTGCCGACTCGATGGAACTCCCTTCGGAGAATTTGATCTTATCCTTGGCATGGATTGGCTAGTGGAACATCGGGCTGTATTGGATTACGCAGCTAAGCGAATGGAGTTAAGGACACTAAAGGATAAGGCGATAGTTATGATAAGGGAAAGAAAAAACTACTTGTCTAATGTAGTTTCTGCTTTAAAGGCTAATAAGATGGTTCGAAAAGGGTGTGAGGCAATTTTTATCTTTGTTAGTGCATTGGATGTAAAGGAAGGGGGAGTTATTGGGGTTAGAACAGTAAGAGAATTTGTGGATGTTTTTCCAGAGGAGATACCTAGAATACCCCTGGATAGGGAAGTGGAGTTCAGAATTAACTTACTGTCGGGTACAGCTCCTGTGTCAATTGCCCCATACAGAATGGCACCAAAGGAGTTGGTTGAGCTCAAGGCTCAGATTCAAGAGCTACTAGACCGTGGGTTTATTCGACCCAGTGTGTCTCTATGGGGAGCACCGATCTTGTTTGTGAAGAAGAAAGATGAAACTATGCGCATGTGCATAGATTATCGTCAGTTGAATAAGCTGATCATCAAGAACAAGTACCCTTTGCCAAGAATAGATGACTTGTTCGATCAGCTTAAGTGGGCCGCGGTATTCTCAAAGATAGATTTAAGGTCAGGATATCATCAGCTTAAGGTAAAGGAGGCTGATATCCATAAGACAGCTTTCTGGACAAGGTACGGGCATTATGAGTTCTTGGTAATGTCGTTCAGATTGACAAACGCCCCAGCCGCGTTCATGGACATGATGAACCGAGTTTTTCAACCCTATCTGGACTGGTTCGTTGTTGTGTTTATAGACGATACTTTAGTGTATTCGAAGTCTGAGGAAGAACATGATGAGCACCTCCGAGTTGTGTTGCAAGTGTCAAGGAAGGAAAAGCTATATGCCAAGTTCAGCAAGTGTGAATTTTGGCTAAAGGATGTTACATTCTTAGGACATGTGGTGCCTGCAGAAGGGATAATGGTGGATCCTCGAAAGATTGAGGCAGTGTTGGATTGGAAACCCCTTAATTCTATGGCAGAAGTTTGTAGTTTCTTGGGATTGGCAGGCTATTATAGAAGGTTCTAGAAAGGTTCTCGTCGATCACAGCACCTTTGACAAAGTTACTAAGGAAGGAAGTACCTTTTGTATGGACTGATAAGCAACAGGAGAGCTTTGAGAAGCTTAAGAGTGTCTTGACTAAAGCTCCAGTTTTAATTCAGCTTGAGGCAGGGAAGGATTTTGTGGTATATTGTGATGCTTTCCATACAGGATTGGGAGATGTCCTTATGCAAGACGGGAAGGTAGTTGCTTATGCGTCTCGATAATTAAGGCCACATGAGGTTAACTACCCGATGCACGATTTGGAATTGGCAGCAGTGGTCTTTGCTCTTAAAGTGTGGAGGCACTACTTATATGGAGAAAAGTCAATGATCTACACGGACCACAAGAGTCTGAAGTATTTACTGACTCAGAAAGAGTTGAACCTGAGACAGCGAAGGTGGGTGGAGTTATTGAAGGACTATGATTGCTCTATAGAGTATCACTCGGGCAAGGAGAATGTGGTGGCAGATGCCCTAAGTCAGAAAGTAGTGACGGAGTTAAGGGCAATATTCGCACATTAAAGCCTCTATGATGATGGAAGTTTGCTGGAAGAGTTGCAGGTCAAGCCATCATGGCTGAATGAGGTGAAAGAGGGACAGTTGGCTGATGATGATTTAAGGGCTAGGCTACGACAAGTGTAGATTAGGGAGTTGAAGGATTATGGTATTAATGGCGATGGAGTATTGTGTTTCAAGGGTAAGGTCTGTATGCCAAAGAACGAGGAGTTAAGGCAGCGAATTCTTCAGGAATCGCATAGTAACCCTTATGCTATGCATCTTGGAGGTAGTGAGTTGTACAGAGACCTAAGAGAACAGTTTTGGTGGCCTGGTCTTAAGCGGGAAGTTACGAAATTTGTTGGCAAGTGCTTGACGTGTCAGCAAGTCAAGGCTGAACACCAAGTTCCGTCAAGGTTACTTTAGCCAATACCAATTCCGTAGTGGAAGTGGGAGAGAATCACCATGGACTTCGTTAGTGGGCTTCCCCTTAGCCTACTAAGAAGGACTCGGTATGGGTGATAGTGGATTGATTGATGAAGTCTGCACACTTCATTCCAGTGAGGGTTGATTATTCTTTGCAGAGGTTAGCGAAGTTGTATGTGGTAGAAGTAGTGAGGTTGCATGGAGTACCGGTATTAATTATTTCAGATAGGGACCCAAGGTTTACGTCTCGATTTTGGAAAGCGTTACATCAAGCTTTGGGCACCAGATTGGACTTCAGTATGGCATTTCATCCGCAGTCAGACGGTCAATCTGAACGAGTGATCCAAGTGTTAGAGGATATGTTGAGGAGCTGTGTGATAGACTTCAGAGGAAGTTGGGAAGAATATTTGCCTTTAGCAGAATTTGCATATAATAACAGCTATCAAGCCAGTATTCGGATGGCACCGTATGAAGCACTGTATGGACGGAAGTGTTGCACTCCTACATGTTGGACGGAATTAGGGGAACGTCAAGTGTTGGGTCCAGAGATTGTGGCAGAATCTGAGGAAAAGGTTAAGGTAATTCGGGCATGGTTAAAGGAGGCATTTGACAGGTAGAAGTCGTATGCAGATCTCAAACGGAAGGACATAGAATTTGCTGTGGGAGATCAAGTGTTTCTCAAAGTTTCGCCTTGGAAAAAGGTAATGAGATTTGGTCGCAAAGGGAAGTTAAGCCCAAGGTTTATAGGACCTTATCGGGTATTAAAGCGAGTTGGACCAGTGGCATACCAGTTAGAGTTGCCACCAGAGTTGAAGCAGATGCACGATGTATTCCATGCCTCGATGTTACATCGTTATCGCTCAGATCCATCTCATATAATACCGTTGAGGAGGTGGAGCTGAGACCAGATCTTTCCTATGAGGAAGAGCCGATCCAGATTCTGGAACGAGATGTAAAGGTGCTTCGGAGGAAGTCGGTCCTTCTGGTCAAAGTATTATGGCGTAATCATGGATTGGAAGAAGCTTCGTGGGAGCCTAAAGAAGCAATGCGACAGCAATACCCCCACCTATTCTAGCCAGGTAATTTCAACGTCAAAATTATTTTATGGAGGGTAGAACTGTAATATCCGTGAATTAGGGCTTGTGCATTATTGCTTAATTGTATGAAGTAGCATGCCTATGTGTGTGGTGAATATGTTTTATGAAATTTGAGAACTTTAGAGTGTAGATGAATGCCTTAGAAATATTGTATTTTAAGCCTTAAAGGGGGAGCTAGGCAAATAAGGCCTTAAAAGAAATTGTGCGGGAATTTAGACACAAGTTAAGCCTTGGTAAAGTGGTAAGGGATGCCACCTAGGGTGCTGTGGAGTTTGCGTCAAAGGGAGCTTCAGGAGGGAGGAAGTTTGAGTTGCAGAGGAGCACATGGGAGCTTTTATTTTTGCGTTCAGGAGGAGAGGAGTTGGGCGGCAATTGGACTTCAAAAAGATGAGGATAAGCCTGGTTTTTCTTTTAAAATTAATTTGAAATGAATGGATGAAGGTTGGACTCATTCAAACTTTTTGAATGAGAGGCAGAGAGGGAAAATAGGAGAAATTTTTAGGATTGGAGAGGGGGATGAGAAGTGGCCGGCCAAGGGACACTTTGGTTGGCAAAATTCGGTCATGTAGAGGGGATAAGTGCCAAAATTATTTTCTTTCCTCTTTAGTGCTGCTTGCCGAAATTGTTAGTCAAGGAAATTCCTCTCTTTTTCTCTCTTTTCTTGGAAGTAGAAACTGAATATTGAAGTGACCACTTGAGCACTTTGTGCATTTTAGGCCATTGCCGAATTCTCCTAAGTCTCTTCCATTCTTCTTTTCTTTCTAACAACTTTGACTCTATACTTGTTCTTTTGATAGCCGGATATTTCACATTTATTTGAGGGCCATAGCCAAACCTTATAGCCTCATTCTTTACTCTTTGTCTCTTCACCATTAAAGTGCCAAAACACCATCTCTACCTTGAAGCCGAATCTCAATCTTAGTGTGGGCCGATTCTTTGTTAAAGCCGAAGGGACCTATTATTAAGGTAAGGTTGTGGCAACTCCTCTTCATTTGGGATTTATATCATGGCCGAATGGCCCTTTGATTCTTTAAAATGTGTTAAGGCCGATTGTAGGGGAGGTACAGGCTAACGCAGGAGATATTTTGGGAAGTTGGTCATTATTGGTAAGCAGCATAGTGGTAGGTATTTCTCTCCTAGCAATCAGTTATGGGTTCCTTTCTTCATGGGTGTGCCAGAATCAAGTGTTTAAACCTTGGTCTAAGGTTGGTCGAATGTTCTTTAAGGCCATAGTAATGTGTTCTTTTGTGTGTAGCCGAGGGAAGGAAGCATTAAGGATTCTTTCGGGATTCGAATCATCAAGGGATTTGGACAACTTTAGGAGCAAGTGACCGTTTCAGGATTTCTAATCTAAGGTAAGCAAATAAGATCTTAGGCCGAAGGCCATTTTATTGTGAATAAATGTTAGAATTGGATCTAACATATTCCCATAGTGATTTCGACAGATACCACAACCAAGTAGCACTTTTCGGGATTTAAGATTCAGAAGGTAACTAAATATGAAATTCGACCAAGGTCATGATTAGTGATTCGGATATGTTTCTTAATTGTTCAAAAGCCGAAACAAACCAGTTAGGTGATCTAGTGTTAGCCGATTGCCAAGGGGGAACACTACGAAGTTTCAGGATTTGATTAGTAATCAAATCGGCAGCAAGGTAAGAATTTAAGTTGTGATAATCCATCGGGATTTGATTATTTAGCCGAATGGCTTCTTGCTAAATGCTAAGTGTTGGCTGAATGTAGGAACTAAGGATCTAGAGTATTAGATCGGGATTTCAGTGAACTCGTTAAGTAAACCAGATGTGTAGCCCTACACTATTCTCAATAGATTTATGGTACTAATATTCTATATATATTAATGAAAATCTGGAAAATGTGGCTAAAGGTACCATATAATGGTACAGAGTACTCAGGTACGTAACCTTAACATTATGTTAACCAATGTTGTGAATATTTGGAATATGGCACATATGTGAATATTGATATGATTGCGGGATAAGACATATAGCATGTTATTTGCATGAATTGTATGACATGGGGCATATGGGTGATTATGAAAAGGGAAGTGATCCGGTGGTTTATACTGTAATATCCGTGACTCATGTCACATAATCTGAATGTGGTGACTTATGTCACATATTATCATCTGGTGACTTTGTCACAATTGTCTGATGGCTATGCCACGAATTTATAAGGGCGATGTGCAAGTCGTCTGCAGTGACTACCTTCGATGATGTGTAGCGGATGAAGGGTCGACTTAGTAGTCCCCACGGTGTGATGGTTGGTACGGGTGATGTGTAGCGGATGGTTATCTAGGTTTGGGTTCGGGTTTGCATCATTGACTATATATGTTTTATATGTATGATTTGGCATGCCTAAATTGACTGAAAGTATGTGTTATTGTTACACATTGAGTCTATTGACTCACCCCGTTGTGGGATATCTTTTCAGCAGACACTCGGTAATGGACCGGGTCGGCAGGAGCTCAGTGGTGGCCATGCTCAGCTCAGAATTATTCTATTTTCTTTGTTTTTCTTTTATTTTATTTAAGTATTTCAGATTTATTTTGGGGTTTTGCTTTGATGTAATTATGGCCATTACTATTAACTTTTTTAAGTAAGCGTTTAAAATTGGTTTATTATGATAAGGTTATTATTAAATTGAGGCTAAATAATTTTTCTTAAAAATGTAAACAAATATTTAAATGTTTTTACACATGAGCAACACAGTTTTCAATTTGAACCCAACACCAAATCAAATGTTCTTCAAAAACACACAATTTTTTCCAAAGTAGCAAACAAGAATTGAACTGATTTACTCAAGGAACATACCAGATTCAGTCAAGGCTCATGGGCCGGGTTTGGGGTGTTTCATGTAGCGGATGGAGGGTGGATTGTAGAAATCCCCCGGTGTGTATGAGGATGGATGTACGGGTGGTGTGTAGCGGATGGATACTAGGTTGGGGTGGGTTAACATATTGCATCTTTATATGTGGTATATTGATTTGATGAGGATTTGGACTCAAGCTCGTTTGTGGAATGACGTGGAATAATTGCACACTGAGTCCCAATGACTCACCTTGCTTTCCAAACACATTGCAGGTAAACCTTGACTCGTTGGACTGGGGTTGGATCGGACTCGAGATGGCCATACAGGGTTTTGATTTCCATTTTTTTTAAAACGTTAATTGCTATTTTCTGTTGGGATATTTTCATTCTGTAATAAGGCCACTCCTAATTTGATAAACTTTGGGAAATTTTTTTAAATAGTTTTACTATGTCGTAACTGTTAAGGAAATGTTTTACTTTACATCCGATAATATTGAAACAGTAAAGAATGGGTTTTCAAAACTTGAGCAATGTAAAAAAAAAAATGGTTTTCTACTTGTAACAATGAAGGTATTAAATTATATTTTTAACTCAATGGTTGAAATTTTCTCCAACTACAATCCCCTAATTTTAAAAAACCCCAATTCAAATAGACAGTTTTTATTTTACAATATTTTTCCTACCTTAGAAACAAGATTCCTTTTACACCTTTTTCCCTGATAACATGTCAGATTCTGTCGTGATGTTGGGTCAGGTTTGGGGTGTTACATTAGCAGAACACATACACTTGTAAACGTATTAAACCGAGTCATAAAATTTCATCCAAATTAAAACTTTTCAAAAAATTTCTTCAGTCCCTAAATAGGGCCTACGAGGCCCAATACATACTTTGGAAGTGGTCCGGGACTAAACTGAGAACTTTGGAAAATAGTAGAAAGTTTCTTGAAAAACAAGGGCACACGCCAGTGTCCAAGGCCATGTCCTGCACACAGCCGAGATACACGCCCGTGTGTTAGGCCGTGTGGCATTTCGAATTTCTGAAAATTAAATGTAGACTTCACACAGCCTTGGCACATGGCCATGTGGCTACCCGTGTGGCCACAAGTAAGGCTATTTACCAAGCCCTTTGCCACCCCAAAACACTTATACATTTATACAAATTTATCATCACATAACATGGTATTATTAAGCATTCAAACATCCACACTAAGACATCCACATACCATTTACAAACCACATTCATCCTGTATAATCACACATACACACTTAACCATTCACATGCAATCTAACATGTCCTTGAAATGCATCATCATAGACTTATAACATAACAAATATTAGCCACATTAAATGGCCTTATACAATAATAACCATCAAATAACATAGGCCAACATTCTAGGCCAACTCATAATAACATATATGATCGTGTCAGTCGAGTCTTAAAAATTTATAAAAAGAATGATCGAACCTGAAAACTAACTAAGACAACGATGGAGGCAAGCACACCTATCGAATAGTAGTATAGCTAGCAGCAAGACTAGATTGTCGAACCCAAAGGAACCAAAAGTACTAATATTAACTCTCTTTCTATTATTTAGCATACGAATTAAGGGAATTTTTATTTAATCTAAATTTAACTAATTAACTAAGCTAAAGATGCTAAGACAAAGAAGAAATTTAGGGAAGGACTTGAGGGAAAACCAATTGATTTAGACGATACCTGAGGAAGAATCCACCTAGACTTCACTTGTTATCTAACTCTAAACCAGACGATTTATTCTCTTGACTTGATCCGTAGGATTCCCTAATTTATATTAATACCTCTCTCGAGGATACTAATGTAACACCCTGAATTTGGGCCTAGTAGGATTAGGCCCATTGGCCTTGGCCATGGGAGCGTTTTAAAATTTTTGGGATTATGAGAACGGCATTATTTTAAGTTTGACCTATTAGGTGGGTGATTTTCTAAGGTTAGGGGGCTTCTATGAGTTCCCAGGATCAAACTTGGGCTTTAGGAAAATTTTGGTTTTAGGTGAATAAAACCCTGGGAGATAGTAGGTAGGCCTTAAGAATAAAATGTGGGAAGAAATGATACAAAAAGGAGCTTGTGGTGTAGTGGCTATGTGAAGCCACTTAGGGAGCAAGGGAGTGACGCCACAAAGAAGTAAGGGGTCTAAGGTTCAAGCCTTTTCGCTGTCATTTCATTTTGATATATTTTTAAGTGAACTTGGACTTTGGCCCATAGATTTATATTTAGTTGCGCATGATGTTAGACACAAGGAAGCGAGTGGTCTAGTGGCAAGGAGTCATTAAGGGTGCAAGAGAGCCTGGGTTCGAATCTCATGACAAGAAGGGGAGTATTTATTTTGCGGATTGGGCTGCCAGAGTTTAAGTTGGATTTAAACTCTACTGACGGAGGGTTCCCACATTGAAAAGATAACAAGAGGGAAGGTGAGAAGCTGGCTATAAATGGAGCTGTCTTTGAGGAGAGGAAGCATCCTTTGTTGGCTTTTGGGCATTGGAGCATTCAGACCGCAGATTAGCTTCAGACTCCTATCAGGTGTGTATTCTCTCTACACTAGCTGTAGAGCGGCAAATGCCGAAATGCCAGTCACATGGCGATGGTAGTCACACGAGCGTGTGAGCGCACGTGTGGGAGCTTCAACTCGATAGTTGAGGCCAGCTTGAGTGTTCTTATGCGTTTAGGCTGTTTGGGCCACGATGGGCTGAAAGGGGCTAAGTGGGCCTTATGGGCCCGTGGGCCCATATGAATAAAAGTGTATGATTGTGTAGTAGATAGTGAACTAGACTATGGGGATCTCGTATCTGTGGCTAGATTTGGGCTAAGCGGGCCACACGAGCATGTTGGTCCATGTGGGCCGAATAAGTGGTCTCGGGCCCATTTACACCGTTATGACCATTTAGGTTATCTGAGTCGCTCGAGGCGGCAGTAGGCCTTTGGAAAGGCAGTTAAATGCAAAATTACCAAAGTACCCTCAATGGGTAAATTATCGAAATACCCCTAGTTGTAAAATTATCGAAACACCCCATGGTTTACGAAATTACAAAATACCCTTACTTTGCTAACTTACCGAAATACCCCTGGTTTGTAAAATTATCGAAATACCCCTAGTTTACGAAATTACCGAAACACCCCATGGTTTACAAAATTATCGAAATACCCCTGGTTTGTAAAATTACTGAAATAGCCCTAGTTTACAAAATTATCGAAACACCCCATGGTTTGTGAAATTACCGAAATATCCCTGGTTTGTAAAATTACTAAAATAACCCTAGTTTACAAAATTACCGAAATACCCCTGATTTGTTAAATTATCGAAATACCCCTAGTTTACAAAATTATCGAAATACCCTTAGTTTGTAAAATTACCAAAGTACCCTCGTAGGTAAAATGACCGATATACCCTTGAAGTGCAAAATGACAAAATGCCCCTACATGTTATATGGTTATTACTGTACGTGATTTGTGATTATTAGGGTATGTTTATTATCATATGATGCATTCATGTGTTATTATGCTACATGGGGATGGGTTTATTAATACGGAGGAAGTGCTAATAGGATCTCACGGTCGCTTGACAATTGTGGATCCACCAAAAGCTTTTTAGCCATCGAGTAGGCATGTTGCACCGATAAGTTAGTGCCACAACTGGTGCTACATAAGTAGTGTACGGATGGGTGGGTCGATTAAATCCCCACAGGAGTGCACAGTTGGACAGGAGACGGAGTGCGGGTTGGTATGGGCATTAATACATTGCATATATGGATTTTAATATTTAGATGGGCTTAGGCCTAGGTTTTTATGATATGTGACATATGATATGGGTTAATGCCCAACCGAGGCTATTTTGGGCTAAGGCCCAATTGCCACCATTATTGTAATGAGCTTCGGCTCGGATTGTTGTGATGTATGTTTTTACTGATGAGGGTTGTACACACTGAGTTTTAACAAACTCACCCCCTCTTTTTAATTTTTCCAAGTAACCCTCAGTAGGCAGTTTGACATATTGGAGGATTAAGAGGTGGCCACACTATGAGGAGTTTTGGATTTTAGTATTCTACTTTACTTTATTAAATCATTTTTTAGTGGGTTGTAATAAGGTCTCTCTTAAATTCTGGTATAGTTTGGTATTTTTTGTTTATTATGTTTTAATCTACTCAACATTGAATCGCGGTTTTCTAAAACAATATCTGTTTTCAAAACACTACATTTTCGTAACCAACTTGTAAATATCACGTTTTATAAGTCAGTTGTTTTAAATTAAGCTTCCGCAACGAAAAAGGTTTTGAAGGTAATGACTTCTTAATAAACATCGATTATTAATAACAATCGCAAATTGGGACTTTAGTTTTTAAATATCAAGAGGGGTTTTCAATGAAAATGCGGTTTTCAAAAAAAACACCTCAATTGACGGGCCAAATTCGGGCCTAACTTCTAGGTTGAGTTTAGGGTGTTATACTTTTTTGGTATTAGAGCCTGGTTACAAAACTCGAGCTATGAAATGGGCTTTAGTTTCTATTTTAAATATGTTTACAAATGATTTTAAAATGGTTTTGGAGGATTTTTGTGTGGCGCACCGAGTCTCCATCGTCGAACCAAGTAAGTTCTCCTATCTGTTTTAAACTGTTATATTGTAGGTAGAAACTGGTATGTACTTTATCTGTAATGTGCTATTTACTTAGGTTGCAATTAGGATCAGAGTGTGCAGCGAGAGCGTAGTGTGCTAGGTTAGGGTGTGCGACGTTTTTGCTAGTTGGAAATTTCATGGACGAAATTTCTTTAAAGGGGGTATATTTGTAACACCTTAAATTTGGGCCTAGTAGGATTGTGCCCATTGGCCTTGGCCATGAGAGCGTTTTAAATTTTTTGGGATTATGAGAATGGCATTATTTCAAGTTTGACCTATTAGGTAGGTGATTTTGAAAGGTTAAGGGGCTTCTATGAGGTCCCAGGATCAAACTTGGGCTTTAGGAAAATTTTTGTTTTAGGTGAATAAAACCTTGGGAGATAGTAGGTAGGCGTTAAGAATAAAATGTGGGAAGAAATGACACAAAAAGGAGCTTGTGGTGTAGTGGCTAAGTGACACCACTTAGGGAGCAAGGGAGTGACGCCACAAGGAAGTAAGGGGTCCAAGGTTCAAGCCTTGGCACTGGCATTTCATTTTGATTTATTTTTAAGTGAACTTGGACTTTGGCCCATAGATTTATATTTAGTTGCGCATAATGTTAGACACAAGGAAGCGAGTGGTCTAGTGGCAAGGGGTCATTAAGGGTGCAAGGGAGCCTCGGTTCAAATATCATGACAAGAAGGGGAGTATTTATTTTGCGGATTGGGCGGCCAGAGTTAGAGTTGGATTTAAACTCTACCGACGGAGGGATACCATATCGAAAAGATAGCAAGAGGGTAGGTGAGAAGCTAGCTATAAATGGAGCTATCTACGAGGAAAGGAAGCATATCTTGGTTGGCGCTTGGGCATAGGAGCATTCGTAGTGCAGATTAGCCTCAGACTCTTATCAGGTGTGTATTCTCTCTACTCTAGTTGTAGAGTGGCAAATGCCAAAATGCCAATCACACGGCGATGGTAGCCACACGAGCGTGCGAGGGCACGTGTGGGAGCTTCGACGTGATAGTTGAGGCCAGCTTGAGTGTTCTTGTGCGTTTAAGCTATTTGGGCCACGATGGGCCGAAAGGGGCCAAGTGGGCCTAATGGGCCCATGGGCCCATATGAACAAATTGTGTGATTGTGTAGTAGATAGTGAACTAGACTATGGGAATCTCATATCTGTGGCTAGATTTGGACTAAGTGGGCCACACGAGCATGTGGGCCCATGTGGGTCGAATATGGGGCCTTGGGTCCATTTACACTGTTATGACCATTTAGGTTATCTGAGTCACTCGGCGAGAGCAGGCCTTTGGAAAGGCTATTAAATGCGAAATTACCAAAGTACCCTCGATGGGTAAATTACTGATATACCCCTTTTTATGAAATTACCGAAGCACCCCATGGTTTGTGAAATCACTAAAATACCCCTAGTTTGCAAAATTACCGAAATACCCCTAGTTTGTAAAATTACCAAAATACCCTTAGTTTTTGAAATTACCGAAACACCCCATGGTTTGTAAAATTACCGAAATACCCTTGGTTTGTAAAATTATCGAAATACCCCTGGTTTGTAAAATTACCGAAACACCCCATGGTTTGCAAAATTATCGAAATACCCCTAGTTTACAAAATTACCAAAATACCCCTGGTTTGCAAAATTACCAAAGTACCCTTGATGGGTAAAATGATCGATATGCCCCTAAAGTGCAAAATAACGAAAATGCCTTTACATGTTATATGGTTATTATTGTATGTGATTGTGATTATTATGGTATGTTTATTATCGTATGATGCATTCATGTGTTATTATGCTACATGGGGATGGGTTTATTAATATAGAGGAAATGCTAATAGGATCGCATGGTCGCTTGACGACTATGGATCCACTGAAGGCTTTTTAGCCACCGAGCAGCCATGCTACACTGATAAGTTAGTGCCACAACTAGTGCTACATAAGGAGTGTATTGATGGGTGGGTCAATTAAATCCCCACAGGAGTGCACGATTGGACAGGAGACGGAGTGCAGGGTTAGTATGGGCATTAATGCATTGCATATATGGATTTTAATATTGTGATGGGATTAGGCCCAAATATTTATGATATGTGACATATGATATGGGTTAAGGCCCAACCAAGGCTATTTTGGGCTAAGGCCCAATTGCCACCATTATTGTAATAAGCTTCGGCCCGGATTGTTGTGATGCATGTTTTTACTGATGAGGGTTGTACACTGAGTTTTAACAAACTCACCCCCTCTTTTTAATTTTTCCAAGTAAACCTCAGTAGGCGGTTCGACATATTGGAGGACTCAGAGGTGGCCACATTATGAGCAGTTTTGGATTTTAGTATTCTATTTTACTTTATTAAATCATTTTTTTAGTGGGTTGTAATAAGGTCTCTCTTAAATTCTGGTATAGTTTGGTATTTTTTATTTATTATGTTTTAATCTACTCAACATTGAATCGCAGTTTTCCAAAACACTATTTGTTTTCAAAACACTACATTTTCACAACCAAATTATAAATATCACTTTTTATAAGTCAATTGTTTTAAATTAAGCTTCCGCAATGAAAAAGGTTTTGAAGGGTTTTCAATCAAAACGCGATTTACAAAAAAAAGTGGGACTTTAGTTTTTGAATATCAAGAGGGGTTTTCAATAAAAACGCAATTTTTGAAAAAACACCTCAATGTGACACGCCAGATTCAGGCCTAACTTCTAGGTCGAGTTTGGGGTGTTACAACTAACGTCTAACACTAGGTTTATTAATTAAAATCTCTTTGTAATTAAAACCCCTAGAATTTCATTAACTCGATCTATGGACTCCCATATTAGGTTTGACCCTAATCTAACAGATTTTTGTCACCCTATCTCTAGGCGCACGAGCAACTCTGCTTAACTATGCTAGATCTACTCTTAGACAGGGTCTCTTTCTCCTATGCCTAAGCACATCACACTTGAATCAATGTCCAGTAAATAACAAAACAAGAATTAAGAACACATATCTAAGAACAAATTAAGTATTTATCATACAGCTTAGATAACAATAATAAGATCCGTCTTAGGTTTCATCCCCCTTAAGTATCTGAGGGTTAGTTCATAATTGTAAAATAAAACATCTCAGAAGAAAAGATAAAACAAAACATAAGAAAACCCTAAAACCCCTTGAAGGAATTGAAGGAGAGATCCTCAATCTTGAGTATTATTCCGGCTTCTTGAGATGAATCAACTGGCTTTCTTCGAGTAAATCCCTGAATTTAACTGCTCTTGCTCGGCTCTTTGGCCTAGCTGAACACCCCCTAAAGGTTGGCCTCCAGGGTCTTTATATAGGCTTTTGGAATATGTTTCTTTGTCTCTAAGTACCCTAATCTAACTAGAATTCTTCTTATCTGTAGAAGAGACACGCCCATGGCACAAGTCCGTGTAATTCGTGGCCAAGCCGTGGTCGAACCTGTTGATGAGGCACGGCCATGTTTTTCGAGGTCCAGGCCGTGGTCGACTCTTCTTGCGAGGCACAGCCATGTGGTCTTGGGCCCAGGCCGTGTGGATTTTGTAGTTTTGCCCATTTTCTCTATTTTTGGCTCGTTATTCGTTCTTTTCATCCTCCGGTGCTTTTCTGAGTATAAAACATTAAAATAAATAATTAGGAGCACCTATTTCCATAATTAAAGGGATAAATCATCCAAAAACATGCTAAATGTGGGATTAAAATATGTTACTATTACGATTTATCAAATACCCCCACACTTAAGCTTTTGCTTGTCCTCAAGCAAAATTTTCAACTCACAATTAAAATGAACTTCCTCAATTCATAATATTCATCGATAATGTTTCATCATAATTCATAGATAATTTATACATGGATAATTCAACTCTAAGAGTCCTAAAGATTCAAACAATCAAAGTCATGAGTTTTTAGCATGAAAATATTAGTGTTTTCCCCTTATCTAAATAATTACCTTTAATTCAAAATCGATAAAAAGTTGACATCCTCACTAAAGATTCACTCAAATCACTCAGGTGTTTAAGGTTCAAAAATTAAGCACTCAAAAGTCGAACATGAAAAGTTATTACCATAGGACTGCTTGAAAATCAAATCTCCACCACTGTAAAATGAGATGATACGCAAATCAAAAGGTCTTTAAAAAAGGTTGTAACGGGGCTCGGTTAAAGGTGTGGATACAGGCTAAATTAAAAGGGTTTGAATCGAGATTGAATTGACAGTCACCTAACTAGAAAAATGACTATAACCTGAATAATTACATTAACTAAAACCTTGTATTACTAATAATACGAGCTTCTTCTTCAAGATGTTGAAATTAAACGTATAGGCTCGCTTTAATCATATAACTAATAATAAATATAATTTGATTTTATTTCTTTTTATTTTTTAAGAATAAAACTTTAACAACTGAAATAATCTATTTAGGTAACTAATCAAAACAAATTTTGATAGAAGGGTAGTAAAAAGGAATGGTGATAACAAATACGAGATGAGTTTCGGGTTAATATTAGTGGGTTGAGTCAATAAAAGGGTTAGTGGATTAAGTGGGTTAAATCCTAAGTGCCTTAATCATCTCTGTATATCAAATCAATAGTGTGGTCTCGACATGTATAATCGAAGCAAGTTCTAGAATAACAAATCACTGTTGACACATTCATAAGCAATAAAGTGAGCAGGAAAAGAATGTATGCTCTAAAAGGCTCAAAATCTCACAAAAACTGTAGGTATTTTGATGTCAACCTCGTAAATTTCAAATTTCAAGGTAACAATTTAGATTCAGGTAGACAACCTAACATAATTTTTTTTTTGAAAAGAGACTCATCATGCTTGATTCTCTAGTATCTTAAAGTTTAAATCATCATTTCACAATTATCAATGACTTGATCTAAAACATATTAATAAAAATCATGAATTAACAGGAATTTCATTCTAATTAGTGATATGAGAAAACTACTTTAAGACAGAATATTATTCAAGGATTTAAGAATAATACAAAAAGTTAGGTAGTTTTTCTAATAAACTTTCACCCCCCACACTTAAGATGTACATTGCCCTCAATGTACAAAGATAGATAATAATCATAAAATAAGAGAATCAAAAGTGAGGGAGAGAGGTGAAACTTCCTAAATTTTTGGATGAGATCCTTGAGTTGGTAGTGGTCGTGGTGTGGCGGCCGCTGACATTCTCTGCGCTAGATGAAGAAATTGGGTAACTTGTGAAGAATTAGCCAGGAAATAGTAAAAATAATTCAAAATATACTAATTATATATTTAAAGAAAATACAAATAGAAAGAAAAAGTGTATAAAGGGAAATAAGACTAAAAGAATTGATTACCGGACCGAAATGTCCTTATTGGTAGATGGTTCATGAGGTGAGTGTGATTTCTAAGGCCATGGTGTGTGATTCCCTAGTAGCCTTTAGAACCTAAAACCAATAAACTAAAATGAAATAAACTAAATTAAGCATAAAAAAGTCAAAGAGGAGGAAAATAAAAAAGAAAAGAATAGAAAAATAAAAGTTAAATGGTCTCGAAGACGAGTGGCTTGTCAAGTTAATGAAGTGGCTGGCATGAACTTATGTTGATTGGTCTCGCAGTGGGAGAGATGACTTGGATCTTTTCATTTCTTCGACATTGTTGGAGTGTAGATTGAGTCTTTTATGTAGTGAAGAAGGAAGAGAGTGAAGATGGAGGGGAGTGGAGAGTGGATAGGGAATGGGTGGGAAGGGAAGAGGGGTGTTTTAAATAGAGATTTTCATCTCTGGTACATCCCCATGCCCGTGTATCGTGGGCGTGTTGTGTCACACGACCATATCGCAGGACCATGTGGTGGTTCAATTGCTTTTCCCACGCCTAGTTTTTTTAAGTTGCCACACCTATGTTGGTTCATCAGTGTCAGCCACAGCCATGGTGTTAGGTGAGTCCGTGATTCAGATATATTTTTCTCGTCCAGTCTCGTACTATCTCTACCATGTCAGTACGAAAATTCGTAGCATCCACAAGGCCACGACCACGACCACGGCCGTGTGTAAGGCCGTGTGATGTAAAGATCTGTGCTTCATTAACTTGGTCAGTCTGTGGTTAGGTGCTAAAAGAAGAAGAAATGAAAATAAATAGGGTTAGTGCTCGGGTTGCCTCTCGAGAAGCACTTGTTTAAAGTCTTAAGCTAGACTTACATCTCATTCATACCTTCGCGGTGGTTTAAGGAGTGAAAAATCCTTTTTAATGCTATCATCATATAATTTGAGTCAAGTGGAGTTTACTATAAAGTTACCGAAAGTAGAATTACTTACCTCGACTGTTCCGTAAGGGAAAACATTAAGTACCGTAAAAGGGATCTCTTCGTTTGTCTTCAGGTTTGATGTGGCAATTCGCGGGTCTGTTCTATCTAATAGTACTTGATCTCCTATTTTGAAGTGATTTGATGTTCCTTTAAGTTCTTCTAAGGGTTCCTTCGGTTTTAATTCGTGTGGGTTTGATTCCTCCTTGAATTGTATCTCCCACTCATTTAGTTCATCAGTTTAAAGTCGTCGTTCCTCATGAGATATTTCCTTATTGGTAAGAGCTGTAGGATCTGGCTTTGTAGTGTAATTCCGTGGTGCTTCCTGAAAATAAATTTTAACTGAATGCTTATCAAGGGAATTTACGTCCTCGCCTTTCCCAATCGATGTCCTAGTTGAGTCGAGAGCTTGAAGACTGATTGATTCATCACCTACACGAAGTATCAGTTCACCTGTGCTAACATCAATTTTAGATCTGGTAGTTGTTAGAAAAGGTCTTCCTAAAATTAAGGGGATACTATTGTGTTCATCCATATCTAAAACAACGAAGTCTATGGGGAAAATGAATTTGTCAACTTTAACTCTTCAATTATACCCTTAACGATGCGAATAGTCTTATCATCTAGATGAATACTCATCCTAGTTTTCTTGGGTTTCCCTAGACCTAGGTGTTTAAACATTTTAAATGGCATAACATTGATACTCGCCCCTAAATCAGCTAAAGCATCCTGAACAGATAAATACCAATTAAACATGGAATTTTAAAGCTCCTTGGATCTTTTAATTTTTGCGGTAGTCTATTCTATAACATTGCCAAGCATACTGCGTTTAGTTCCACATGCGACTCCTAGTCTAACTTTCGCTTGTGTGTTAAGAGCTCTTTTAAAAATTTCTTTGAATCTGGCATCTGCGAAGGACCTTCAAGAAGGTAAGTTAATATGTAATTTCTTTAAGAGTTTAAAGAACTTACTAAACTATTCTTCTGTGTTGTCCTCCTTCATCGTATTGGGGTAAGGTATACGAGGTTTGTATTCTTTAATTACCGATTTTGGCTTTTCTTGGCTTCCCTCAATCTTACCTTCACTTACCACAGGTTCTTGACTTGGCTCAAAATTAGATTCTACTAACCTTTCACTATCATGAGCGATTATGGCTTAAATTTGCTTCTTGGGACTAGTCTTAGTGTTACTTTGCAAGCTACCTAGTGGTCGTTCTGAGATCAGCTTTGCGAGTTGCCCTAACTAGTTCTCGATTCCTTTAATCGATGCTTGTTGATTTTTAGGTGTTGTCTCAGTGTTTTGAAATCGAGTTTCAGACACTGCTATGAATTTTGTCAGCATCTCTTCAAGGTTCGGCTTCTTTTCCTATGGGTAGGGCTGTTGTTAGAAGTTTGGAGGGGGTGGTTGTTGTCTCTGATTACCTTGACCACCCCACGAGAAATTGGGATGGTTCCTCCAACCTGGATTATAAGTATTACTATAGGGGTTATTTTGAGGTCTAAAATTATTACCCGTATAGTTTAATTATTCGTTTTCCATGCCTGGATTATGGGTGGGTACTCAGGGTTCGCCATTCCTCCTAGATTTGAGTCACATTTCATAACTGGATGTACCTGCAAAGAACCACACAAACCATTAATATTTTTATTTATCATCTCTACCTGATTTGATAGCATGGTGACTGCATCGAGATTGAAAACTTCGGCTGCTTTGGATGGCTTTGCCCTTGTAACTTGCATCGATAGTTATTCAGTGACATCTCCTCTATGAATTCATAAGCCGCTTCAGAAGTTTTGTTATTTAAGGTTCTGCCTGCTACTGAGTCAATTAACTACCGGGTTTCGGGGTTCACTCCATTGTAAAAAGTTTGGACCTATAACCACAAGGGTAGACCATGGTGTGGGCACCTTCTCAACAGATCCTTGTATCTCTCCCATGCATCGTATAATGTTTTTAAATCCATATAGTTTGAGGAGCATGATGATCGGCCACCTCCTGATGTATTGGATTATTCCCATCCATCCTTTCGGTGGTATTCATTTCGTCCTCTTGCTCTTATCATATGTAATCTAAGTCTCGCCTTATTTCTCCATAATTTCTACGTACGGTTGCTTCGATATCACTGTCGTAAAGTAATGGTCCTGTTGGGTTTCTTCTAGTCATAAACTAGAAGTACCTGCTAGGAAAAGAGAAAAATAAAAATAAATTTAGCAAAGTAAAAATAAAATTCAATTGTAGTAAAATAAAATATAATATGGCTAAAATAATAAAAATTGAGCATTCTTAATATTTCCGTTTCACACACTTACACACATTTTACAAGTTTTTACAACCTAGTCTTTTTGGCAACTTCACCGAAAATCACTTAGTAAAAGTCATTTCTCTAACCATAAACATGCTTTTCTACCATTAAACACAAAAATACACACATATTCATCATGGATCAAAACCCTAGACTTTAACCATATCTCAAATTAGTGGTAGAAATAGATAGATCTTATTACGAGGATTTTAAAAACGTAAATATCATTAAAAACGGGGCTAGAATGGGCTTACAATCGAGCTTGGAAGCTTGAAAAATCCTAGCCATGGTTTTCCCTTGTGAAATTCAGCCATGGGGTTGAAGTTGGAAAAAAATTGGCTTTTAATTTTGTTTATTTAATCTTTTAATCACTAATTAACTAAAATGCCCCTAACTTAAAAATATTTCTATTTCACCTATTTCATGTCCATTTTTATCCAAAAAAATTAACTAATGGTCTAATTACCATTTAAGGACCTCCAATTTAAAATTTCATAACAATTGGACACCTCTAACATGTGGAGCTCAACTTTTGCATTATTTACAATTTAGTCCTTTTGACTAAATTGAGTGCCCAAACGTCGAAATTCTCGAACAAAATTTTCTAAACTTCGTTCAGGGAAGTAAGTCGCTGGCTGAATATAAGGCGAAATTCTTGCATCTAAGCCGGTATGCTTGTGGTATTGTGTCCACAGATCATGAGCGATGCGTCCGATTTGAAGATGGTCTAAAGGATGAGTTGCGAGTATTGATAGCTCCGCAACGGGAAAGGGAATTTGCTATTTTGGTTGAGAAGGGTAAGATAGCCGAAGAGGCAAAGCAATCTAAAAGTCAAAATCAGAATAAGGATAAAGGTAGGAATAAAATAAGTTTTGAACTGTCAAGATCTACCGGGGATTTTCAGAAGAGGCCTAGATTGGATGGGCCGGGTCGAACTGCGAGGCCTGTTGTTGCTGATCAGCCACAACAATATGTTACGTATGGGAAGTTTCATTCAGGGGAGTGCTGGGCAAGAAGTAATAGATGCTATAGATGTGGATCAGTGGATCATCACGTAAGCGATTGTCCACAAGAGCTCAACACAACGCAGCCAGTAGGTCAGAATTATGTTCAGCCTGGTAGAGGTGGACAGCAGCCCTAGAGTGATCATGGTTCGGTCAAAGGAGGAAATGGTTTTGGTCGGGGGCGTAGAGCACTGGGCAGAGGTGCTAGAAACACAGATGCAAGACAGCTGGGTTTGGTCTATGCAGCTAGACGCCATGATGAGGGCGATGCACCTGACATCATAACTGGTACATTCCTTATTTTTGATTTGCCTTCTACTGCACTAATTGATATTGGGTCAACACATTCCTATGTTGCTAGTACAATGTCTGAAACTCTGAACATAGACTCTGAGATTGCTTCTAGGGAGATGACTATACTTAGCCCTTTAGGACAATTTGTAGTGGTGAACAAACTCTTCAAGAGTTTGCCTCTAGAAGTACAAGGGATGGTTTTCCCAGTTGATTTGATGGAACTGCCATTCGGCAAGTTCGATTTGATCTTAAGTATAGACTGGTTAGTAAGATATCGAGCAAACTTGGATTTTGCTACTAAGCGCATGGTGTTAAGGACTTCTAAAGATGATGAGGTAGTGGTGATAGGTGAAATAAAGAACTACTTGTCTAATGTAGTGTCTACTTTAAAGGCCAAAAGGATGGTGCGAAAAGGGTGTGAAGCATTCTTAGCTTTCATTAGTACTCTGGAAGCCAAGGAGTTGGCTGTAAAGGATGTTAGAACGGTGAAGGAATTCTCTGATGTTTTCCTAGAAGAGCTTTCAGGGTTACCTTCGGATCGCGAGGTAGAGTTCGGTATTGATCTTCTTCCGAGGACAGCTTTAGTGTTTATTACCCCATATAGAATGGCGCCAAAGGAGTTGGTGGAACTAAAAGCCCAAATTCAGGAACTGTTGGACCGGGGTTTTATCTGCCCCAGTGTATCACCTTGGGGAGCACCGGTGTTATTTGTTGAGAAGAAAGACGGGTCGATGCGGATGTGCATTGACTATAGACAACTGAACAAGTTGACGATTAAGAATAAGTACCCGTTGTCCAAGATTGACGATCTATTCGATCAGTTGTGAGGCGCTTCGGTCTTTTCAAAGATAGACTTGAGGTCAAGTTACCTCCAGCTAAAGGTTAAGGAGGCAGATATTCATAAGACAGCTTTTTGAACCCGTTATGGTCATTACGAGTTCTTGATGATGTCGTTCGAGTTGAGGAATGCACTAGCTACGTTTATGGACATGATGAACCGAGTATTCCAACCTTATCTATATCGGTTTGTTGTGGTGTTCATAGATGATATTTTGGTTTACTCAAGTTCGGAAGAGGAACATGATTCGCATCTTCGGGTGGTTCTACAGATTTTAAGAGAAAAGTAGTTGTACGCCAAATTCAGTAAGTGTGAATTTTGGTTAAGGAAAGTTACCTTTCAATGACATGTTGTGTCAGCTGAGGGAATTAGGGTTAATCCTCAAAAAATTAAGGCCGTGTTGGATTGGAAACCACCTAATTCTATGGCAGAGATTCAGAGTTTTCTTGGGTTAACCGAGTTCTACAGAAGGTTTGTTGAGGGATTCTCGTTAATAGTTGCACCGTTAACCAAGCTATTATAGAAAGGGGTACCATTTTTCTTGTATGATAAGCAACAGGAAAGTTTTGAGAAGCTGAAGAGGATCTTGACTAAGGCTCCAGTGTTAATTCAGCCTGAGGCTGGGAAGGAGTTTGTCGTTTACTACGATACATCCCACACAGGGTTAGGATGTGCATTGATGCAAGAAGGGAAGGTGGTAGCTTATGCGTCTCGGCAGTTGAGACCGCATGAAGTGAATTATCCCACTCATGATCTGGAGTTAGCTATGGTAGTGTTCGCTTTGAAGATTTGGAGACACTATCTGTATGGGGAGAAGTCCATTATCTACACGGATCATAAGAGCCTGAAATACCTTCTCACCCAAAAGGAGTTGAATTTAAGGCAGCGAAGGTGGATTGAATTGTTAAAGGACTATGATTGTTCAATTGAGTACCACCCGGGTAAAACTAACGTAGTGGCAGACGCGTTGAGTCATAAGGTGATATCGGACTTGAGGGCAATGTTTCTCCATCTCAGCTTGTATGATGATGGAAATGTGCTGGCAAAACTTCAAGTGAAGCCTACTTGGGTTAGTCAGATAAAGGAGAAGAAATTATCTGATGAATTGCTAAGTCCTAAATTTTAGCTAGTGGCAAGTGATGAGATAGCAAATTGTAGTGTGAACAGTGATGGGGTATTGTGCTTTCGAGAAAAGCCTTGTATGCCAAAGGATTTCGAATTGAGACGAAAGATTCTATAGGAAGTGCATAGTAGCCCATACGCTAGGCATCCTGGAGGAAGTAAGCTGTATCAGGATCTGCGAGAACAATGTTAAGGCGCTACTGTTCGGATCCATTTCACATAATACCGGTAGAGGAAATCGAGGTAAGACTTGACTTATCTTTTGAAGAGGAACCAATTCAGATATTAGATCGAGACATTAAAGTGTTACTAGGGAAGACGATTCCATTGGTTAAATTATTATGGCGAAATCGTGATTCAGAGGAAGCCATGTGGGAGCCAAAGGATGTGATGCGATAGCAATACCGTCACCTCTTTTGACCAGGTGAATTTCAAGGCTGAAATTTTCTTTAAGGGGGTAGAATTGTAACATCCTGGAATTAGGGGTGCTGCATTATTGTATGTTGCTGTGTGTTTGGCATGTTTTGTTTGTTAATTTGGTGTGTTTAGGGGTCCCGGGAAGGCTCGGGGTTAAGCTTGTGTCTTTGAGAAAATTCTATTTTTAGGCATTTTAGAGGGGGAGCTAGTAGAGCCAGGTCTTAAGTATAAATACTTGAGTTTGATGACACAAGAAGAGAGGTGGTAAAGTGGCAAGGATATGCCACTTAGAGTGTAGGGAAGTGGCATCACAAAGGAGAAGCAGCGGGGAGGAGGTTCGAATCCCATAAGCCTCACTTTGAAGCTTTACTTTTTAGCCTGGGAATATAAGGTGGTGGCTTGTGGCTGGACTCCCCAAGGTTGTTAAATGAATGAGTCAAGACTTCAAATGAATGGCCATGAGGTGATGGTGGGATTTGAACGGGTCAACAAAGTTTGAATGAGTGAAGAGGAGTGAAAGGGGGAGAAATTCGGGGGATTTCAAGTTAGTGGAGTGATGGTTGGTTGTGGGAGACTTGAAGAGGGGGAGAAATTGGTTTAGTGCAAAGCTAAAGGTGTGTACCAAAATTCTTAAGGCTGGTGGCACTTAGCTTTTCTTTTTGTGTTGTTAAATCAGTCATAAGGGTGTGATATAGTGCCGTTTGTGCAAGTGACATTTTGGGTGAGAAGTTAAGTTGAAATCATCCATAGAACATTGTTTTTCTTCTTTTCACTTTGGGTCATTAGGATTCATCTTCTTTTGTTTACCAAAGAAAATCGTGGCACCTTTTTCAACTATTTTTCTCTCACCATTCTTTTCTCTTTATATACTCCTATAGCTGAAACCTCCATCTCCTTTCTTTTGCATCACCTTTCTCTTTGAATTGCAGGTGTTGGCCGAACCTTGCCATTTCACCATTGTCATCCTCCCTTATCGATTAACTTCCTTTTTCTTCTCTTTGCTACTCCTTCTTTCAAAGCCGAAACCCTTCTTTTCATCTTTTTTTTTTTCTTGCGCTTCATTTTCTTTTCTCCACTTTAGCTGAAATCTCCTTTTTGATCACTTCCTATCTTGTTCTATCATTTTGTTCCTAGGTCAAATCCTCCTTGTTCATCTTCTGCAGGTGGTTCCATCACCCAAACCGAATCCCCTTTGTTATCTCTCTTAAAACTGATCCCTCACTTGTGTGACTATCTTTGTCGAATTTGGTTCTTTCCATCATTTTGCTTGTGCCGAATCTCCTTATATGTCACTCAGTTTCTTTGCTAGCCGAATATCAAGAAACTGGGTGCTAGGAATTCTAGGCTGCTGAGAGTCTATATGTTTGGTTCTATTGGTCAAGGTAAGATATTTTATTTTTAATTTCTTTTTCATTTCCTTTGATTTTTTCAACAAGCCGACCATTCACTTTTCCATAACTCGTTCCTTTGTTCATCATGGCTAGTAGTCGAATATCAGGAAGAGAAGTGCTGAGGCTTGTCTTGTTGCCGAGAGATCTTTTACAACCAGTCCTGTTTGTTTGCTTTAGTAGCAAGGTAAGGAGTTACCCTCTGATTCTATTCGACTAGTCACTCTTTGTTGTTCGCTGCTATAGTTTGATATAGTTGTTAGTAACTGTTGTTTCTGTTATAGTACTGTATTGATCAAGTCTATTTCATGGATACAAGAATTAGTCAAGCTCAGAAGGGGAGCATATCTGTAATCCCTGCACCTAAATTCAAAAGGTGAGCTATATCGGTGGTTCGAGACTTTTCGTCATGATGTGGTAGAGAGCCGACGTCTGCCTGGGATAGGCAAATAGCCGACATTCCTGTTAGTGAAAGCGTCGACATAGAAAGCCTAGTGTTACGTGTTATTAGGTGTGTATTACCCACACATTTCTTTATTGTTTACATTATTAACCGGGAAGGCTGAAAGCTAAATTAACTATGTTGTTAGTCAAAATACCCTTGCGGGTAAGGTTGGAGACATCGGGTAAGTTCTCGATGACGATATTTCTGATTATATGCATGCATGTATGTTTGTTGTTATGCATGAATGATATAGTTATTTGTTACACATGGTGATCATGGTTGCATTGATATTTTGGCACGATGTAAAGAGCATGGGCTCGGGATTGAATGAAAGGAGAAGGGAGAATTAGTGACTATTGTCACGAGTGGTCTAAGTACCATGGTGGTTGAAACCACGAATGTTCTAATCAGTGACTTATCTCGGTGGTCAAGTATCACAGTGGGTTGGCCCCACGTAAGCGTAAATTTATCAGAGATCGTCATGGTGGTCGAAGACCACAGTGGGTTTGCCCCACGATTATATGATTTAGTGACTTTGTCATTAGTAACTATTGTCACGAGTGGTCTGGGACCATGGTTGTCATGAACCACAACGGCATAATACCACAAGTGCTTGGATGGAGAACTAGTTTGGGTTGGGCTGCATTGCATACATGAGATATGTGCCATATTGATTGGGCTAAGGCCAGTTTGTGTTATACGTTGATTTACACACTGAGTCTTGGTGACTCACCCCTCTGTTAAATGTTGCAGATAATTAGTAGATCGCGGGTTTTAGAGCCGGGGCAGACTCGAGGTGGCCATGCATTGCTATTTCTCTCATAAATTTCATTACTTTATTTTGAACATAGTTAATTTTGGGATTTTATTATGTAATAAGGCCGCTTTAACTTAAATTTGGGTTGGTTCCAAGTGCCGATTTTAATTATGTTATAAACTATCATGAATGGGGATTTCTTAAAAACGTAAATCAAGGTTTTCCAAATGTTAAGAAACGGATCACATGAGGTAAGTAATTGAAACTTTGAATTTTTCTTAAAACTACTAATAATATTATTATTTCTTTTTTCTCTCCAAAAGTCACATTACTCAACCCTATTTTCAACAAAATTTTCTAAGTATGGTTTCATGAAAATAACCTGGTTTCAGTACCTAATTAACTCAATAAGAAGATGGTAAGATACGTATAACTCAATCGAATTTTAGTTAGCCTTAGCTTGGACTCACTAAACAAAACGATTTTCTCAGATTACGATATTCCATTAAACGTTTTTCAAAACTACCTATCCCGTAACATACCAGATTTGGTCGTAACGTATAGACTGGGTTTGAGGTGTTACAGATTTGTTGTTGTGTTTATTGATGACATTCTGATATATTCATGTGATGAGACACAACATGCTAAACATTTAAGAATTGTGTTACAAACTTTGCATAAGAAGCAATTGTATGCAAAGTTTAGCAAATGTGAGTTTTGGCTACGTGGAGTTGGTTTTCTGGGGCATATTGTACCAGCTGCGGGAATACGAGTTGAGCCGAGTAAGATCTCAACCATTTTAGAATGGAAGCCTCCGAGAAATGTGTCTGAAGTCCGTAGTTTTCTAGGATTAGCGGGATATTATAGGGATTTCGTGAAAGGCTTCTCGATGATTGTGACTCCGTTAACGAGGTTGCTACGGGAAGATGTTAAATTCGAGTGGTCAGAACAATGCCAATAGAGTGTTGAGCAGTTGAAAGCATTGTTGATAGAGGCACCAATATTAGTTTAACCTGAATCGGGTAAAGAGTTTATAGTTTATAGTAATGCATAATGGTTTGGGCTGTGTATTGATGCAAAAAGGCAAAGTCATTGCTTATGCTTCGAGATAGTTAAAGCTGCATGAAAAGAACTATCCAATGCATGATTTTGAGTTAGCTACAATTGTATTTGCATTGAAGATTTGGTGTTATTACTTATTTGATGAGAAATGTCATATTTATACTGATCACAAGAGTTTGAAGTACTTGATGACTCAGAAAGAATTGAATTTACGACAGATAAGAGGGTTAGAATTATTGAAAGATTATGAGCTTGTGATAGATTATCATCCGAGTAAAGCTAATATTGTTGCTGGTACTTTTAGGCGAAAGTCTTTATGTGCATTGCAAGCTATGAGTACTCAGATAGATCTACTTGATGATAGTTCAGTTTTGGCTGAGTTGAAAGTGAAGCCAATGTCCGTACGTCAAATATGTGATGCTTAGAAAGTTGATAATGATATTCTAGAGAAACGAGCTCAGTGTGATTCAAACTTTGATTCAAAATTTCGAGTTGATAGTGATGATTGTTTGTGATTTAGAGATCAGATTTCTGTTCCGAATAATTCAGAGTTGATACAGTTGATTTTAAACGAAGCTCACAGTAGTCGTTCGACTGTTCACTCGGAGAGTACAAAAATGTATAATGATTTGAAACAGTTTTATTGGTGGTATGGTATGAAAAGAGACATCTCTAACTTTGTGTCGAAATGTTTAGTTTGTTAGCAAATTAAAGCTGAACATCAAGTTCCATCTGGTTTGTTACAACCGATTATGATTCTTAAATGGAAATGAGAGAGAATCTCGATGGACTTTGTGTCGAGATTGCCTTTATCTCTGGGAAAGAAAGATGCAATCTGGGTGATAGTTGACATATTGACGAAATCAGCTTATTTTGTTCCAGTGAGAATAGATTATTCACTTGATAAATTGGATGAATTGTATATTGCGGAAATGTGAGGGGTGCCACTATCTATTGTGTTTGACCGATACCCAAGATTTACCTCCCGATTTTGGAATAAATTGCAAGAGGAGGCTCGAAGTGCATTTTAGTACTGCATTTCATCCGCAAACAGATGGACAACCCGAGCGGATCATTCAAGTTCTTGAGGATATGTTGAGATGCTACATTCTCGAGTTTGAAAGTACATGGGAAAAGCATGTACCATATATTGAATTAGCATACAATAACATTTTTTAGTCTAGTATTAGAATGGCACCGTATGAGGCTCTTTATGGTAGAAAATGTCGAACTCCATTGTATTGGACTGAACTGAGTGAGAACAAGATTGACGGGGTTGATTTGATAAATGAGACTTAACAAAAAGTGAAAGTGATTCGTGACAGTTTGAAAGCGGATTCAGATCATCAGAAATCCTATTCATATTTAAAATGAAAAGATATTAAATTCGAAGTTGGTGACAAAGTGTTTTTGAAGGTGTCTCCATGGAAGAAGATACTTCAATTTGGCCGAAAAGGCAAGCTAAGTCTGATGTTTATCGGGCCGTATGAGATCATCGAATTGAATTGGACCAGTTGCTTATAAGTTGTTGTTGTCACTTGAATAAGAAAAAATTCATAATGTATTCCATGTATCGATGCTTCGAAGATACAGATCTAATCTGTCGCATGTAATTGCTCCTTCTGAGGTTGAAATTCAGTCAGATTTGTTGTATAGTGAAGAACCAATCCGAATTCTGGCACGTGAGAATAAAGAGTTAAGAAACAAATGAATATCGTTGGTGAAAGTATTATGGAATAAATACGGAGTTGAAGAGGCTACGTGGGAGCCTGAAGATGCTATGAGAGAGCAATATTCAAACCTATTTACTGGTAAGATTTTCAAGGACAAAAATCCCTAAAGGGTAGAGTTGTAACAGCCTGATTTAGACCCTAGTAGGAACAGTGATTTTGGGACCACAAATTTGAGGTTGAAAAAATATTTTAATAGTATTTTTGGTGTTTATAATATGTGAATTAGCATGTGTGAAAGTTTAGTACGAAAATTTTATCGTTTGTGTGTTTAATTTGAGAAAAGGACATAATCGCATAAAATGCAAAAGTTGTGTGCTGATTGTTAAAAAGCCTATTTGGCATGGTTTATTAAAATGTGAGTCCTTATGATTTTAATATGTCAATATTAAGTTGATGGACAATTATGTCCATAGCTTAAATGTTTAATTATTAAGGTTTCATTAAGGGCAAAAGTGGAAATGAATAATTAATATGTTTATAATAAAAGAAACATGAAAAAAAATAAATGATTATCATCTTGGTAGTGCCGAAAATACAAAAGAAATAAAAGGAAAAAAGCTTTGGACATTCGGCTATGGATGTTCTTTGATTCAAGGTATGTTTTGCTTCGTTTTTGATAATTTTTATGTTTTTGAGATCGTTGCTTCGTGCTCAACAAAACCCATGTAACAGTCTGGATTTGACCCTAACCAGAACGATGGTTTTGGGACCACGAATCTGAGTCTAAAATATATTTAATTATTATATTTTGTGTTTATTATATGTGAATTAATGTGTGTGAAAGTTTCGTAGAAAAATTTGATCGTTTGTGTGTTCAATTTAACAAAAAGGATTAAATCGCGTAAAGTGTAAAAGTTGCATACCACGTTGTAAAGTGGTAGAATGATGATGGCTTTTAATATGAAGTATTAAATGGATAAATAGCCCATTTTAATGGTAGTGGTGTATATGTCAAAAATACCCTTACATGTATATGTTAACCTTATATTATAAAAAGGGCATTATGGTACATTAGTTTAAATTCTAATTATATCTTAAATAAAACATAAAATATAGCTTGGTTCTTCATTTCTTCAACACTGAATATGAGAAAAAAGAATAAGGGAGAGGGTTTGTTCATTCAGCCAACATGCAAGCTTAATTCGGGTATGTATTTTAGTTAGTTTTTGATAATTTTTACGTTTTTGATCGTTGCTTCGTATGCTATCCTACCCATTCTAAAATTTTTGAGATTAGTGTGTATATGAAATTCAACCATTGATGTGTTCTTGAGGTTTTTGATGTTTGATGATTTTAAATTAAAGCTATGTTAAAGATTAGTATGTTTTGTATTAGAAATTTTAGTGAATTTGAGTATTTTGGGCTAAATTACAAAAATGAAATTTTGAGGGGACTAAAATGCAAAATAAATGAAATAAATGGACTTGTGTGGTCCTTGTGAGCATTCGGCCCTAAGGTGTTGTAGTGAAATTTTGTGTATTTTCTGTTTTGTACAAATAGGACTAAATTGTAAAAATGTGAAACCCTAGGGGTAAAATGGTATTTTCCAATTTATGTGTTTAGGGACTAAATTGAAATGAAATGTACTTGAATGAGCTGAATTTTAATGTGTTTAGATCAAGAACAAAGAAAAACAGATTTGGATCGGAGAAAGACAAAGGTTATCGAATAGCTGGTCTACGCGGTCCGTCGACAGTCGAGGTAAATCCTTAAGCAAATTTATGCCAAAGAATTATTTACGAAAGTAGTATATGATAAAATTTGGAATTTAAGGCATGAAAATATATGTTGGCCGAATGTGGGGTATGAAATTGTAGTAAATTTGTTTGTTGAATGTAATTTGAATAATTATGTTCGGTTTAATATGTGATTGTAAAATAATGTATATGAGATGGTTGTGATTTTAGCACTAAGTAATGTGTATGGGAATGTTGATTGTGTTGATATTCGGGCTTTAAGCCTAGCAGGTCTAGTATCGGTGACTTATTTCAGGCTTTATGCCTAGCAGGCCTTGTGCCGGTGTTATTTATCAGGCTTTATGCCTAGCAGGCCTCGTGCCGGTGTTATTTATCAGGCTTATGCCTAGCAGGCCTCGTGCTGGTGTTATTTATCGGGCTTTATGCCTAGCAGGCCTTGTGTCGGTGATACATCTCGGGCTTTGATGCCTAGCAGGCTTGATGCCAGTGATGCATTTTAAATGGAGAAACCATAAATTATTCGAGGTGAAACATAGTCAATGTATCGAGTTAAAAGCTCAGGTAAGCATATGTCCTTTTATATTTACCGGGAGTAAGGTAAGTTGTGTTTAACACTACTTGAGTTTGGATAATACGATAAGAATGGTGTTATGTGTAATTGAGCTTACGATCGATGTGTATGAATATTATATGATAGAATTTGAGCTTCAATGTACTATTTTGGGAGATTCAGTTACAAATAGAAATGTTAAAAGTGATAAGATTTTGAGTGTGATAACATAGTTGATATGAATGTTGTACTTACATGATTTGGAGCATGTGATTCATGTAATATATTTACTTTGTATTTCGATGAGATACAAGTTTATGGTAATGAAGTGCAATTACTTAGGTTAATGAACTGTTAGTATTCGGCCCGGTATAAATTCGCATATTGAAATGTTATATTCAATGTCATAGGTTTAAAGATTAATATGTTTAAGTGTTTGAATGTTGTATTATCATTTGCTTGAGACTTACTAAGCTAGTAATCTTACTCTGTATGTGTTTGCTTTACTGTTTTATAGATTGTTGATCCAGCTATAGGCTCAAAGGATCGTCAAAGAAGTCGACCACACTATCACCCCTTTTTGGTACTTAAGTTTAATTTTTGAATCAAAGGCATGTATAGGTTGAATTAGGTTTAATTGAATGATGTTCGGTCTTGTATTTATATATATATATAGCCTTGCAAAAATGGCTATTTCTTTTGTTAAACTTTACTTATGTGTTAGGTATAATGGCATGTCCAATTGTTAATGATTAAGTCTAATAGTTATGTTCGGTAATGATACTGGGTATGTTCATGTTACTATTTTGCATGGTTGTGAAGGTTTTAGCTAGTATATGTATTCAGCCATTGTATGTATATATAATAGGTATGGTTTGGTTTTGTGGTTCATGGCATTTTGAGTCTAAATAATGCTTTGATAGTGCATATTCGATTAAATTATATATATATTCAAGTTGTATAATATTTCATTGTTTATATGTACAACTGTTTGATGTATATATATATATATATATATATATATACATATGCATGTTCTTACAATGGTGAATTGCTAGCATATTTAATTTTATGGATTCGTGTATAATGGTAAGTAATAAGGTATTACATGACATATTTGTGTATGATTTGTATGCGAAAATGATATATGTTAAATAGGAAATTACAACCATTACATGTATATGGAATGTATTGAAATTTCATTTGATCAAAGTGTAAATAACCATTTAGTTTTATTTGGTGTTTAAGTGATCATAGATTGAATGGTATTTTGATACATGATTTAGTAACGTGGTAAAGTTATGCATAATGTATATATATTCGGCCATATTGAACTTAGGATATGTTCGGCCATAGCGTATTAATAATAAGGTTGCATGTGCATTTGGTCAATGAGTAGGTATGTTTTGGCTGACTATATATTTATGTGGTGCGAGTACTTATATATACATACATATTTGTTTGTTTTTGCATAGTTGCTAGTAGATGAGTAAAATATGGTTATAAAAGAAATTTGTATGGTATTACATTTGCTAGCCAAATTGAATATGGAACATATGGATAAGAGTATACATGTACTTGAATAGTTAATTGAAAAAATTAAAATGCATATAGTTTTAATGACTGTTATAATTTGATTTATCGTATTATTGTTTTGAAAATATAGTACTTGCTTATGATTATTAAACCATACATCGATACATACATTGTTATAAAGAAAAGTGTTTAAGTTTTTGATAAGTAACACCTTATGACCCTAATTCGACGACGGATACGGGTTAGGGGTGTTACATTTGATTGGTATCAGAGCTTACGGTTTAGTTGATTTTAGGACTACCGTAGCGCATGTGAGTCTAGCTATACATGCGTTTGTTATATATTTGATAGTGTGGTGACTTTTGACATTTCAAACTGTGATTTATAAAGTAAATGGATTCCGATCCTAGCAGAGCCGTAGCGGTTGATGTAGAGAGTAGTAATACCGTCACAAGATGTAAATCGGCCAGAGACTCGACCGTTTTGGTAGCTATAAGGGGGGCTAAACAAGCCTTCTACCAGATGATGAATGAGTGGTTTACCCAATTTATTCAGACTAACCCGGCTGTACAACAACCTCCACCCCCGAATAATCGAACTCCGGTACCTTCAGCACCTCCGATGATAGATCCGATAAGATCTAGTAGGCCTCCTGTTGATAAAATCAGAAAATATGGGGCCGAAGAATTTAAAGATAATAATGATGATGATGTAGAGCGGGCTGAGATGTGGCTTGATAACACTATTCGGGTACTTGATGAGCTATCCTGCACTCCAGATGAATGCCTGAAATGTGTTATATCTTTACTTCGGGACACTACATATCACTGGTGGAATACACTAGTATCAGTGGTTTCGAAAGAAAAAGTGATTTGGGATTTCTTCCAGATCGAGTTTCGTAAGAAATACATTAGCCAAAGGTTCATCAATCAGAAAAGGAAAGAATTCCTGGAACTAAAATAGGGCCGCATGACTGTAACTGAATATGAGCAAAAATTTGTCAGATTGAGCCAATTTGCTCGAGAGTGTGTGTCTATGGAAGCTATTATGTGTAAAAGATTTTAAGATGGTCTGAATGAAGACATAAAGTTGCTTGTAGGCATTCTTGAAATCAAAGAGTTCGTAGTACTTGTCGAACGAGCTTACAAAGCTGAAGAACTTGTAAAAGAGAAAAGAAAAGCTGAGATGGAAGCTAGAGACACTCGTAAAAGATCATCAAGTAAGACTTTCCATTCAGCACCTAAGAAGTTTAAAGATGATTTTGGCCGAGCAATGTGTCAGTGCGAGGCAGACCACCTAGGCATTCAAGAAATGTTAGTGGCAGTCAGAAGGGGACTAAAGACACTACAGTTAGATCGGAGGCTCGTGTACCAGCTAGAGCATATGCTATTCGTGCCAGAGAGGATACTTTTTCCCCAGATGTTATCACTGGTACTTTCACTCTTTATGATACTACTGTGATTGCATTGATTGATCCTGGTTTGACTCATTCATATGTGTGTGAAACCCTAGTATCCAGTAAGACTCTGCCTATTGAGTCTACTGAGTTTGTGATCCGTGTGTTCAACCCCTTGGGTCGATGTGCACTTGTTGATAAAGTGTGTAAAGGTTGCCCGTTGATGATTCAGGATTCCTACATTCCAGCTGATTTAATGTTGTTGCCTTTTGACGAGTTCAATATAATTTTGGGAATGGACTGGTTAACTTTGCACAATGCTGTGGTAAATTGTGAAAGAAAGATTATTGATTTGAGATGTCAGAACGGTGAGATCATCCGGGTTGAATCTTATGATTTGAATGGGTTACCTATAGTAATATCCTCGATGCTAGCCCCAAAGTATGTGAGAAAGGGATGTGAAGCTTACCTAGCTTATGTGTTGGATAATAAAGTGTCCAAAAATAGATTGAATCTGTACCAGTTGTGTGTGAATACCTAGATTTGTTCCCAAAGGATTATCGGGTTTACCTCCAATACGAGAGATTGAGTTTGGCATTGAATTAACGGGATGACTCCGATTTTGATAGCTCTGCATCGGATGGCACCTATTGAGTTGAAAGAGTTGAAATCACAGTTGCAAGAATTGACAGATAGAGGCTTTGCACGCTCGAGTTTTTCTCTCTGGGGTGTGCCAGTTCTATTTGTGAAAAAAAAAGAAAGATAGGACTATGCGAACGTGTATTGATTATCGGTAGTTAAATAAAGTGACAATAAAGAATAGATACTCGTCACCTCGAATTGATGATTTGTTTGACCAGTTGAAAGGGGCTTCAGTGTTTTCAAAAATAGATCTGACATTGGGTTATTACTAGTTGCGAGTCAGAGATTCCGATGTGCCTAAGATTGCATTTCGAATGAGGTACGAACATTTTGAGTTTCTGGTTATGCCTTTTGGACTTACTAATGCACCTTCTATTTTTATGGATTTGATGAATTGGGTCTTCAGATAGTATTTGGATCAGTTTGTAGTAATGTTTATTAATGATATATTGATCTACTCCAAAGATGAAACTGAACATGCCGAGCATTTGAGATTAGTGCTACAAACTTTGTGAAATCAATAGTTGTATGCAAAGTTTAGTATGTGTGAATTCTGGATGAATGAGGTCAGCTTCTTGGGACATGTTGTTTCAGCGTCAGGTATCCGGATTGATCCGAACAAAATATCAGCTATACTTGATTGGAATCCACCAAAGAATGTTTCGAGTTTCAAGCTCGGAACTTGCGGGATATTACAGACGATTTGTGAAAGGTTTTTCCATGATAGCTACACCTTTGACAAAGCTACTACAGAAAGATGTCAAATTTGAGTGGACGGAAAAGTGTCATAAAAGTTTTGATCAGTTGAAAGCCCTTTTGATCGAAGCTTGAATGTTAATTTAGCCTGAATCGGGTAAAGAATTTGTTGTGTATAGTGATTTTTTTTGAATGGTTTGGGTTGTGTTTTAATGCAGGAAGGTAAGGTAGTAGCTTATGCTTCAAGACAGTTGAAGCCTCATGAAAGAAATTATCTGACTCATGATCTGGAATTAGCAGCCATCATTTTCGCATTGAAAATTTTGGCGTCATTATTTTTTCAGTGAAAAATGTCATGTTTATTCGAACCACAAAAGTTTGAAATATCTGATAACACAGAAAGACCTGGACTTGAGACAACGTAGATGGTTAGAACTACTGAAAGATTATGAATTGGTAATTGATTACCATCCGGGAAAAGCTAACGTTGTTGCTGATGCCTTAAGTCGAAAATCATTATTTTCTCTTCGTGTGTTGAATGCATACATGGTTATATCTGGTGATGGTTCGATCATAGCCGAGCTGAAGGCAAAACTGTTGTTTATTCAACAAATTTGTGAGGCACAGAAATTTGACAAAGATATGATTGCAAATCGAGTTCAGTGTGAAAGTAATGTAGAGTCAGAGTTTCGAATTGATGAAAATGATTGTTTGAACTTCAAAGGCCGAATATGTGTTTCGAGAAATGTTGATTTGATTAAAGAGACTGAACAGAAAGTGGCTGTGATCAGAGATACTTTGAAAGCTACCTCGGATCGATAAAAGTCCTATGCTAATTTAAAACATAAAGATGTTGAGTTTCAAGTCAGAGATCAAGTGTTTTTGAAAGTTACCCGTGGAAGAAAGTACTTCGGTTTGGTCGGAAATGCAAACTAAGTCTGAGATTTATAGGATCGTATTAAACCATTGAACGTATCGGGCCTGTTGCTTATAGGTTGAAGTTGCCTTCTAAATTAGAAAAGATACACAATGTGTTTCATGTTTCGATGCTCCGTAGATACTGATCAGATCCATCACATGTGATTTCTCCGTCTGAAATTGAAATCTGATCCGATATGACGTACGAGGAGGAACCGGTTTGTATTTTAGCCCAGGAAATGAAAGAGTTGAGAACAAGAAAATACCGTTAGTGAAAGTGCTATGGAATCGTCACAGAGTTGAAGATGCTATGTGGGAGCCTGAGGATTCAATGAGACAACAATATCCGACTTTGTTTAACGGTAAGATTTTCGAGGACAAAAATCCCTAAGGGGAGAGTTGTAACAGTCCAAATTTGACCCTAATCAAAACGGTGGTTTCGGGACCACGAATTCGAGTCTAAAATATATTTAAATATTATATTTTGTGTTTATTATATGTGAATTAATGTGTGTGAAAGTTTCGTAGAAAAATTTGATCGTTTGTGTGTTCAATTTAACAAAAAGGATTAAATCGCGTAAAGTGTAAAAGTTGCATACCATAGTGTAAAGTGCTAGAATGATGATGGCTTTTTAATATGAAGTATTAAATGGATAAATAGCCCATTTTTAATGGTAGTGGGCTGCATATGTCAAAAATACCCTTATATGTATATGTTAACCTTATAATATAAAAAGGGTATTATGGTACAATAGTTTATATTCTAATTATATCTTAAATAAAACATAAAATATAGCTTGGTTCTTCATTTCTTCAACACCGAATATAAGGAAAAAGAATAAGGGAGAGGGTTTGTTCATTCGGCCAACATTCAAGCTTAATTCGGGAATGTATTTTAGTCGGTTTTTGATAATTTTTACGTTTTTGTAATCATTGCTTCGTATACTATCCAACCCATGCTAAAATTTTTGAGATTAGTGTGTATATGAAATTCGACCATTCATGTGTTCTTGAGGTTTTTGATGTTTGATGATTTTAAATTAAAGCTATGTTAAAGATTAGTATGTTTTGCATTAGAAATTTTAGTGAATTGGAGTATTTTGGGCTAAATTGAAAAAATGAAATTTTGAGGGGACTAAAATGCAAAATAAATGAAAGAAATGGACTTGCATGGTCCTTGTGAACATTCGGCCCCAAGGTGTTGTAGTGAAATTTTGTGTATTTTGTGTTTTGTACAAATAGGACTAAATTGTAAAAATGTGAAACCCTCAGGGTAAAATGGTAATTTTCCCATTTATGTGTTTAGAGACTAAATTAAAATGAAATGTACTTGAATGACCTGAATGTTAATGTGTTTAGATCAAGAACAAAGAAAAATGGATTTGGATCGGAGAAAGACGAAGGTTATCGAATAGCCGGTCTACGTGGTCCGTCGACAGTAGAGGTAAGTCCTTAAGCAAATTTATACCAAAGAATTATTTACGAAAGTAGTATATGATAAAATTTGGAATTTAAGGCATGAAATATATGTTTGCGGAATGTGGGGTATGAAATTGTAGTAAATTTGTTTGTTGAATGTAATTTGAATAATTATGTTCGGTTTAATATGTGATTGTAAAATAAAGTATATGAGATGGTTGTGATTTTAGCACTAAGTAATATGTATGGGAATGTTGATTGTGTTGATATTCAGGCTTTAAGCATAGCAGGTCTGGTGCCGGTGACTTATTTTAGGCTTTATGCATAGTAAGCCTCGTGCTGGTGTTATTTTTTGGGCTTTATGCCTAGCAGGCCTCGTGCTAATGTTATTTATCAGAATTTATACCTAGCAGGCCTCGTGCCGGTGTTATTTATTGGGCTTTATGCCTTGCAGGCCTCGTGTCGATGTTATTTATCGGGCTTTATGCCTAGCAGGCCTTGTGCCGGTGATACATATCGGGCTTTGATGCCTAGCAGGCTTGATGTCAGTGATGCATTTTAAATGGAGAAACCATAAATTATTCGAGGTGAAACATAGTCAATGTATCGAGTTAAAAGCTCAAGTAAGCATAAGTCATTTTATATTTACCGGTAGTAAGGTAAGTTGTGTTTAATACTACTTGAGTTGGGATAATACGATAAGAATGGTGTTATGTTTAATTGAGCTTATGATCGATGTGTATGAATATTATATGATAGAAATTGAGCTTAAATGTACTATTTTGGGAGATTCGGTTACAAATAGAAATGTTAAAAGTGATAAGTTTTTGAGTGTGATAACATAGTTGATATAAATGTTATACTTACATGATTTGGACCATGTGATTTATGTAATATATTTACTTTGTATTTCGATGAGATATAGGTTTATGGTAATGAAGAAATTACTTAGGTTAATGAACAGTTAGTATTCGGCCCGGTATAAATTCACATATTGAAATGTTATATTCAATGTCATAGGTTTAAAGATCAAAATGTTTAAGTGTTTGAATGTTGTATTAACATTTGCTTGAGACTTACTAAGCTAGTAAGCTTACTCTGTATTTGTTTACTTTACTGTTTTATAGATTGTTGATTCAGCTACAGGCTCAAAGGATCGTCGAAGAAGTCGACCACACTATCACCCCTTTTTGGTACTTAAGTTTAATTTTTGAATCAAAGGCATGTATAGGTTGAATTACGGTTTAATTAAATGATGTTCGGTCTTGTATTTATATATATATAGGCTTGCAAAAATGGCTATTTCTTTTGTTAAACTTTACTTATGTGTTAGGTATAATGGCATGTCCAATTGTTAATGTTTAAGTCTAATAGTTATGTTCGATAATGATATTTGGTATGTTTATGTTATTATTTTGCATGGTTGTGAAGGTTTTAGCTAGTATATGTATTCGGCCATTGTATGTATATATAATAGGTATGGTTTGGTTTTGTGGTTCATGGCATTTTGAGTTTAAATAATGCTTTGATAGTGCATATTCGATTAGATTATATATATTCAAGATGTATAATATTTCATTTTTATATGTACAACCATTTGGTATATATGCATTTATATATATATATATATGTATGCATGTTTTACAATGGTGAATTACTAGCATATTTAATTATATGGATTCGTGTATAATGGTAAGTAATAAGGTATTACATGACATATTTGTGTATGATTTGTATGCGAAAATGATATATGTTAAATAGGAAATTGCAACCATTACATGTATATGGAATGTATTGAAATTTCGTTTGATCAAAGTGTAAATAACCATTTAGTTTTATTTTGTTTAAGTGATCAGAGAGTGAATGGTATTTTGATACATGATTTAGTAACGTGGTAAAGTTATGCAAAATGTATATATATTCGGCCATATTGAACTTATGATATGTTCGGCCATAGTGTATTAATAATATGGTTGCATGTGCATTTGGTCAATGAGTAGGTATGTTTTGGCTGACTATATATTTATGTGGTGCGATTACTTATATATACATACATATTTGTTTGTTTTTGGATAGTTGCTAGTAGATGAGTAAAATATGGTTATAAAAGAAATTTTTATGGTATTACATTTGCTAGCCAAATTGAATATGGAACATATGGATAAGAGTATACATGTACTTGAATAGTTAATTCGAAAAAAAATTAACATGCATATAGTTTTAGTGACTGTTATAATTTGATTTATCGTATTATGGTTTTGAAAATACAGTACTTGCTTATGATTATTAAACCATACATCGATACATACATTGTTATAAAACAAAGTGTTTAAGTTTTTGATAAGTAACACCTTGTGACACTAATTCGGCGACGAATACAGGTTAGGGGTGTTACAACCCATGCTTAAATTTTTTGAATTGATGATGAATTTGAAATGTGCTATGGATGAATTAATGATCTTAGTGAAGTTTGGTGATGAATTATGAAACTTAGGTGAAAGATTAATATATTTTATCTTTGAATTTTTGGTGAAATTGAGTAATTTGGGATTAATTGTGAAAATGAGAAACAGGAGGGCTAAAATGTGAAATAAATGAAATGTGTGGACTTGTATGAACATAGAGAGAATTCGGCTAGGCATGGGTGAAGTGAATTTTTGTGTATTTGATGATTTTATGAATTAGAAACTAAAGTGTTGAAATGTGAAAATATGAGGGCTATTTTGTAATATGTCCTAAGTATGTGTGTTTGGACTAAATTGAATGAATTGGTAATTAAATGAGTTAATTTGAATATGTATAGACCAAAAAAGGAGAGATTCAGATCAGGATCGAGGCAAATACAAAGTACTCAATTGATCGGCTAGTTTTGATATTTCGACGTCTGAGGAAAGTTTGGATATAATACCATTTGTTAAACTATATCTATGTGATGTGAATTGAATGGATGTATAGGTATTGAATTAGAAATGTTATATATGAGATTGTGAAATGTGACACTAAGTGTGCGAAATTGAAATCGAGATAGAATTGAATAGCACTGTGTGTGCGAGATAATAAAAGCTATGGCTTTACAAATTGGCACTGTGTGTGCGATACTGAATTGAGTTCTATGTATGTTGAGGCTCTAAGTGTGCGATGAAAAATAAGCTTCGGCTATGAAATTGGCACTAAGTGTGCGATTAAAATTAATGAAAACCAAAGATTGATCGAAAATGCAACATGGAGCATGAATTAGTATGGTTGGTGAATAACTATGTGTTGGCTAAGGTATGTATTGAATCTTTGTGGTTGAAGTACTTGTGTATAGAATTATAAATGGTTGAGTGAGTATTTAGCTATGGATGGTATGGTATGGTTATTTGAAAAATGATCTAAGTGATGGATTTGTTGTATAGTATATTGCAGTTGATAATTTGAATGTATTATGTTAGAACTTACTAAGCTTTTGAGCTTACTGTGTGATGTGTTTTCTCTATTTTACAGTGTCAATAAAGCTAGCTCGGATCTGGGAATTGTCAGGTGACTCAATCACACTATCGGCATATCTATTTTGGTACTTTTGAGATATGTATATAGTTGGTATATGGCATGTATAGGCTAGAAGTAATGATATGTTTTGAAATGTTTGATATATGCTAAGTGAGATGGTTTGGAAATTGAATGATGTTGATGCATATTTGTAGGTTGTAAAAATGATGAATGAGGTACTAATGAGTGAGAATGAAAATGGTATGTTTTATGCTTGAGTTGGTTGATGAGAATGATGGATAAAATAAAAACTTGTAGTATGAATTACATGATGCTTGACTATGTGATTTGAGTTGTGAAGATGATGTTTTGGATGGATTTGTTTAAGTAGGAATTGGGTATGGAAATAGATGATATAAGTGATGATTAATTGGTGCATATATTAGTATGAATTGGTTACCAATTAAGGTATAAATGTTTGAGATTTGAAGCTTGTAGGTTTTTCAAAGTGTGGAAGGAAAATTTAGCCTTGAAAATGGCCTACAATTGCCTACACGGTTGAGCACATGGGCGTGTGGCTCAACCATGTTGTTTAATACTTCTATGTGAAACAAGTCAGGCTCGAGCACGAACTGAACACATGGGCGTGTGACTGGCCGTGTGGTGCAAGTCAGGCTCGACCACGGGTGAGGCACTCAGGCGTGTCTCAGCCAGTATGGTCAAGTTAGTAGGTATGCCCTGTTTTACCACGACTTGGACACATGGGCGTGTCCGAGGCCATGTGAGGCACACGGCCTGCCCACATGAGCGTGTGACCTCTGTAACATAGAAAAATGTTTGAATTTTAGAAATTTTTGTAAGTGTTCGGTTTAGTCCCGGCTCTATTCTAAAGCATGTTTAAGGTCTCGATGACCTCACTAAGGGACTATATGATTATGCTTGAATATGATTGAATGATAATTGACTAGGTGTCGCGAAATGGATATGAAATGTTTCAATTGTTCAGTAATGCCTCTTAACCCTATTTCGGTGATGGTTTCAGGTTAGAGGTATTAAAATTTGTGTGTTCATCCACCAAAAACAAGAATAGAAAAAAAAGGTTTGAAGCTTTGTGATATTCAGCCATTGATGTTCTTTGATTAAGGTATGAATTTTGCCTAGTTTTTGATAATTTCTACATTTTTATAATCGTTGCTTTGAGTACTACAAAACCCATGTCTTAATTTTTAAATTTGATGAAGAATTTGAAATGTACCATTGATGAATGCTTAAGTTTTGTGATGTTAGTTGATGAAATATGAAATATATGTGTTAGATTAACATGTTTTGTCCTTAGATTATTGGTGAATTTGAGTAATTTGGATTAAATTTTGAAAATAATATTTTGAGGGACTAAAATGTGAAATAAATTAAATGTACATATTTTTATGATCATGATGAAAATTCGACTAAGCATGGGTACAAGGGAATTTTGTGTATTTGGTGATTTTGTGAAATAGGGACTTAAATGTCAAAATGTCAAAATGTGAGGGCTAATTTGTGAAATGCCCTAAATGTGTGTTTTTGGATTGAATTGAATGATTTGGTGAATAAAAGAGTTAAATTTGAATATTTATAGATTAAGAACCAAAGAAAACAAATTTAGACCGAGGTAAGTCAAAAGTGATCGAGTAGTCAAATCCGTTCGTTTATTCTGAATACGAGGTAAGTCTATATAGAAATAAATGTATTTGAATTGATTTTTTTATGTTCATATGAATTTGAATTGTGATGAATGATTACAGAAGGTACATACAAGAAATCCGAGAAAGTATCGACAGTGTCTTAATGTCTGAAAAGTCCCGTACGAACCTTCAGAATAGATAGGATTCATATGTCATGATATAGGGATTCTAATATGTGATGTCGTGTAAGACCACGTCTGGGACGTTGGAATCGATTTTGAGATTTACGTGTAAGACCATGTCTTGGACATTGGCATCGTATTTGATTTGTGTAAGACCCTGTCTGGGATAGTGGCATCGGTATTTTATTACATGTAAGACCACGTCTGGGACATTGGCATTGTATGAGTATTCCGAGTTATCCGAGTATCCTATTTGATTCCGAATGGTTCAACGAGCAATTTCGAAAAACAAAAGACTATGTGAAATGTGTAATCGATTTAGGTATGTTGGAAATGAATACTATGTTTGAGTATGAAAGGTGAGTAAATGTGAATTTGCTCAAGTGAGATATGTTGAAGTTCTTGTGATTGAAATGGTTATAAATGTTTTATATGCTAAATTTATATGTCTATGGCTTACTAAGCTTTTGAAAGCTTACTCTATGTGTGTTTGCATTGTTTTATAGATCATTAAAGCTACGGAAGGCTCGGGGATCTTAAGGGATCATCACCACACTATCAAACTCTATTTTGGTACCTTTTGAATGTATATATATTAAGTATGGCATGTATAGTCTAGTTGAAATGGTTATGTTTTGAAAAGCGTAAAGATAGCCATGTGATATGGCTAGATAATGGATATGATGTGAATGAGTAGTTCATGCTATATGATGCATAGTTTGGTATGGATTGATGGCTAATGGTTGGACTAATGAAATGGTCAAATTTATGACAAGTTTTATGATGAAAAGTTGGCATATTATTGATGAAAGGTTTTCACATTGATTTGGTAAGTTTGTGAATGGATTTTGCTTAGATATGTTTCTGATTAGATTGAGATAAATGGTACATAAGTTGGTGTATTTGATATGCTCTTGAATGGTTAGAAAATATGGTCATTTTGATATGTTTTGGTTGCTTTTGATGCTTTGAATGATGCTTAATTGTGCTTGTATGTATTCCAGTATGGGTGGTAATTTGGCATTGTAAATGACCTATATTTGCCCACACGATTGAGCATATGGGCATGTGGTTCGACTGTGTCATTCGTGGTTGTATTTCAAAAACAAATCAGTTTCGACCACGGGCTAGACACACGGACGTGTGACTGGCCGTGCGATGCAAGTCGGTGTCGACCATGGGTTAGGAACATGGGCGTGTCTGAAGCCGTGTGACGCACACGGCCTGGCCGCACGAGCGTGTGACCTCTGTAGCTTTGATAAATGTTAAATTTTCAAAAATTTTTGTATGAGCTCTGATTAGTCCCGACCCCTTTCTAATTCATATTTAAGATCTCGTTGACCTATTTAAGGGACACTTTGATTTGATTTGTTAAATTATGATGTGAAATGTTCGTAAAAGATCCGAATTGTTCGGTAATGCCTTTAACCCTAGATCGACGATGGTTATGGGTGTTATAACTACACCGAATTACGACAGATCAAAAGAAAACTTTTTTTAATAGATGCACCTAAACATGTCCTTAGTGTAATTGGTAATGAACAAATCAATTGAATTACTAATATGTTATCTATCAAGTCCAAGTAGGGAGATGCATTGTCTTGTGTATCGAAGCAAATGACTCCCAAAAGATAGAGACATATATGTCACTAACAATATTGACAGTACATCGGACAAGACCTAAGAAAAATATTTCATGAATCCATTTATGGATTTATTCATTTGTGAAATTTATAGTGTGACATACCTAAATCCTAAGTGGATGTCGGACTATGTATGCATGACTCGTACACTTTTATGTAAGTAAAAGCCTGAGTTCAAATAAATAAGTAACTGAAAGCTGGTGCGTTAGGTGTACGAGTTTGGTAGTATGTAGTGTCATTCAAAACAATATAATTTGCAGCCCAAAACATTGGTAAATGATATCCTCTCATTGGCATTACATGGTTGATGAAAAGTAAATGTGGCCATGGGTTGCCCGTCTTTGTGATGGATGACTTAATCACTATATTATAGTGTTTAACTTTTCATGACAAAAAAATGCAATGGTTACCATGAGATAAATCAAGATCATATTAGGAGAGCGTATATTATCCCAAAGAGATCAAAGATATCCTATGAGGATAACACACTTATGACAAGGTTATTGGACAAGTACTGAGTAGCTATTTTCGTAATGTTATGTCGTTGGGTAGTGCTCAGTCACAATACTATAGTGGAATGACTTCGTCACTAAAAATGTTTATAATTAATAGGAAAAAAACCAGAACTTAATTAGAAATCATTTGATCCTCAATTACATTTTTCCAATCGATCCCTCTACTAGCTTGTTGAAACTAGAAATGAATTGTGTGTTTGAATACAAATAAACGAAATGAATAGAAAAAGAGAAATGTGAAACATTTAGTAATGATTATGATTTTCTTCGAAGTGGAGAAATGAAATCATTTGGAAATGAAAGTAGGTTTCCAAAAAATGGAAATAAAAATTGAAATGGAAATTTGCAACCCTATATAGAATTACTTAAAAAGATGGAAGAATGAGTTTATATTTTTGGACTGTTGTGAAGCCCAAAAATGAAAGTAAACCATTCAGATATAGTGTAGATGTTGAGTTGTGACATATTGAACGAATATTCTTGAAATTTTACCAAGGTTAAAATCGTCAAAATTTTACCGAAGTTAAAATTGTAAAAAATATTACTAAGGTAAATTTTGGATGAGAAAATTAATTAATATGTAAATATTAAATTTTATTTTGGGAAATAGAAAAACTGAATTGGGTGGAACCATATTATAGAGTACCGAGTCAAAAAAGCCCAGTAAATACTTGTAATTTGGCCCACTGTGAGAGAGGTTCGAAACCCCTTATGAAGGACGTGGGACAGTGACACCCTAGTATCATTAAATAAGGTTTACAGCCCCTATAACCTAGATAAACTAGGATATTGCTTTTCTAGTGGAAAAAAATTTCTACAACTCTACAAGGGTTTACCTTCTGTTCCTATAAATAGATGACACTGGTAGAGCTACTTACACACAACTTTGAGAGATTGTTATTTTGCCAAAAAATATAGAGAATTTATTCTCAATGGTTACATATATACTTTTCCAGAATAACAATTCTACCATTTCTATTAAAGAACAGATAAATTTTGTTTTCAGCCTAAAAGGAGAAATTTTTTTCTAATTCTGTATTTCAATTCAATTGGTTCGAGCCCATGCACGAAGCACACTCGAAGTAGTCTGTAACAGCTCAATTTCGGTGAAATCATAACAATGGTCTCGGGACCAGAAACCTGAGCCGAAAAATAAAATTTATTTTTATTTTATTATATGATCCATATTGTACTAGAAATGTCATGTGAAAATTTTGAAAAGAAAATTTTACTGATTATGTGCTTAATTACGAGAAAGACCAAATCGAATAAAATGCAAAAGTTGGATTCTAGTAGCTAGAAGGATCAAAGAGATATGGAATTCAGAACTTAAGATCCTTATATGGTAATTAGACCATTAAGAAAAGTATGTAGATTTTTCTTGGTGACTCATCTAAGGAAATATAGAAAAAAGGGTAAGGATTAAATTGAAAAGTGAAAATTTTAATTAATTAAAAGATGATAAAATAGGGATCATCTTATTTTCTCATCTTCTTCCCCAAAATAAAACATTGAAACCCTAGGAGAGAGAGAAAAATTTTCATGGCCAAATTAGGTAAGTTTCTGTAACACCCTTTACCCGTGTTCGACACCAGGACCGAATACAAGGCATTACCATGCTTGACCTTGCTTGAACATGCAATAACGGGCTATAAAATTTCATTCCAACATAAAACTTTTCTCTCTTCATAATAACATACATATCATGGGCCTACGAGGCCTTAAACATACATCCGAAGAGTTTAGGAGTTCAACTGGAAACTTTTACACTCTTTGAAATTTTTTTCCTAAACAGGGGTCACACATCAGTGTGACTTGGGACACGCCCTTGTGGGCAGGCCATGTGGTTTTGAACCTATAGGGGTTTTCACACGGCCAGACACACACCCGTGTCAATGGCCCGTGTCCTTCACATGGCCTAGACACGCTCTTGTCCTCACCGGTGTGTGAAAACTATGGGTATTCTATTTATGACATCAGCAACCCCTTAAGAAAAACACGGCCTAGGCACACGCCTGTGTGCTGGCCCATGTGACGATTTGAATTCTCACAATTAAAATGTAGGGGACACACGACCTATCAACACACCCATAGGGGTTGATCGTATGTCACACACGGCCTAGACACACGCCCGTGTGTCTACCCGTGTGGACACTTAGAGGCTATTTTCCAAGCCTTTTTGCCACCCTGAAACATCAACTCATTCATTTCATCACAAGTAGCACATATCATAACAATGTTTAACTACTAAGAATCCTTAAATTATCATTCATTCCATCTGTATTTTACTCAATTACTTGCATAAACATTCATTTAATTAAAATCATCAACTTTATAACATATACTTGACAATATAGGCCAATTCAACATGGCCATTTACAAAATGAGTGTAGAACATTAATAGCCAACCCTTTGGCCTTCAAATCATGACATGACACAAAATGATTAAGTTCCTATACATGCCATACTCAAAATGAATTAACTTTACTATACCAAAAGAACAGTTGATACTGTGACCCGAGCTCCGACGTACTATGATCCCCGAGCTAACTTGGCAAAACTACAATGAAAAAGGGAAAAGAGAGGGGTAAGCGTATAGCTTATTAAGTTTGCTTGAAATTCTTAAACAACATAATTGCTCACATTAAATTCCCCATCTATTGAAACAATGGAAACATAAGTCTCAAAAGCTTAAGCATACTCATCTATGCTTACTCATACTTATTCTTACCCATCTCGTGTCACATTATAGGTTTATAACTTGTATTTTCTCATGGTACCTGTATCACATATCACATAACTTAGCACATATACTATCATGAGCATAAACTCAAATATTCATCAATCTTAATTATGAAAGAAGCTCAAGGTTATCAAAAAATAGATTTGGCTCTATACCATTTTGCATGTCTAGCTACTTTACCCATGAAATAATCAGAATATCGTTGGATATTAAAACTCATCATGCATAGATTTTGATGCCAACACAATATCCCAGATATGGTCTTACATGGGATCACCTATTAATGCCGATGGCATATTCCAGATATGGTCATACACAGGATCTTATAGCTCGATGTCGAAGCCATGTCCCTGACATTGTCTTATACGAAATCTTCCTTTGGTGCCGAGGCCATATCCCTGACATGGTCCTACACGGGACCTTCTTTATTCAATGCCATGGTATAAGTATCCTCATTATTCCAAATCTTTATCCGGGATTTCACTTAGCTTATTTTCACCATTTCTTCATTGAGGCTATGTCACTCAATTTTCATAGCTATATCATACATTGTCATAATATTATGTAGTTTCAAATATCAAAACATTATGAAACTTTTAAATTCATACAAACTTACCTCGATTCTAAAAATGTGTATCGATTTGCTATTGCCTCGATTCGATCTGGGTTTCGTGTTTCTTAATCTATAATAATAATTTCACTTGTTAATACACACATTGATTAAATCGACTCGTAATTCATGTTTTGGCAAAATTATGATTTTGCCCCTAAACTTTTTCATAGTTACACTTTTGCCCCTAGGCTCGTAAAGTGATTTTCATTTAACTTTATTGTATTGCAAGCCTAGCCAAATTATATTCTCAACAATAGCAACTTTCAATTCTACTATTTCACACATATTTGACCATTTTTATAACTTTTACAATTTAGTCCTTTTCATGTATTTTTCATGAAAATCACTTAGGAAAAGATGTTTATCCTTCATCAAACTTTCATATTCTTCCATAAAACATCAAAATACGTGCATGTCATACATGGGTAAATTTTTGAACATACAGCCTAGCTCAAAATATAGCTAGAAATAGCTAAACCGAGCTACAAGGGCCTCAAAAATCTGAAGAACATTAAAAACGGGGCTAGGATGCACTTACTAGCAAGCTTGAAAGTTGAAGAAACCCTAGCTATGACTCCTTGCAAATTTCGGCACTAGAGGAATAAGATGAACAATATTTTGGCTTATTTTTCCCTTTTAATTTTGTTATTTACCAAATGACAAAAATGCCCTTAATGATCCTTTCTTGAGATTTTTCCTTCCCATGTCCATTTTTGTCCATCATCAAATATAATGGTCTAATTGCTAAATAAGGACCTCTAGAAATTTTTATAATTCTATTTCATACTTAAATCTTCTAGAATCTCATATTTTCTAATATTTGCAATATAGTCCTAATGGACAATTTAATCACTAATTAATAAAATTTCTTCATGAGATTTTTACACAATCATCAAATCACCTCATAAACCTCATAATATCCTTTAAACACATTTTTCTAATTTAGATTTGTGGTCTCGCACCACTATTCCAACTAGGCCTTAAGTCGGGCTGTTACAATTCTCCCCTTAGGGATTTTCATCCCCAAAAATCTTACCAGTAAAAGGGTTTGGGTATTGGTTCCTCATAGCCTCCTCGGGCTCCCACATAGCCTCTTCTGCCCCATGTCTCTACTATAAGACTTTCATGATAGTTATACTTTTATTCCTTACTTGCTTAACTTCCTGGGCTAAAATCTTTACCAATTCTTCACCATATGTCAAATCAGATGAATCTCAACCTCTGTCGACATAACTACATGTGAAGGGTCTGATCGGCATCGACGCAACATAGGCACATGAAATACATCATGAATCTTTTCTAACTCCCACGGCAAAGCCAATCGATAGGCTACCAGCCCAATCCTCTCGGTGATCTCATATGGTCTAATAAAACGCAGACTCAATTTGCCTTTCTGGCCAAATCTAAGAACTTTCTATCATGGTGACACTTTCAAGAATACTCTATCACTGACTTGATACTCGATCTGTTTCCTTTTCAAATTCGAGTAAGATTTCTATCTGTCAAAAGCAGCCTTTAAACAATCTCAAATCACCTTTACCTTCTATTCAGTTTCTCTAACAAAATCAACCCCGCAGGTCTGGTTTTCCTTAAGTTCAGTCCAACATAAAGGTGTTTGGCACTTACGCCCATACAAAGCCTCATAAGGCACCATTTTCAAACTTGTTTAAAATTATTATTGTAGGAAATTTCCACCAATGGTAAGTATTTTTCCCGACTGTCCTGAAACTCTAGAACATAACACATGAGCATATCTTCGAGAACTTGTATCAACCTCTCCGAATGGCCATCGGTTTGGGGGGAGAAAAGCCCTACTTAAATTCAACTTTGTGCCCAAGTCCTCTTGCAACTTTTTCCAAAACTTGGACCTAAATCTCGGATCTCTATCTGATATAATAGATAAAGGCACTCCATGAAGTCTTACAATCTCTGAGATATACAAGTTTCCTAACTTATCCTGTGAATAATCGACATGCACCGGTATGAAATGGGCTGACTTCGTAAGTCTATCAACTACACCCCACACAGCATCTTTTTTGCTCAATGTCAACGGCAACCATGTTACAAAGTCCATGGTAATTCGGTCCCACTTTCACTCGGGCACCATAATAGGTTGAAGCAAACCTTAGGGTACTTGGTGTTTGGCCTTTACTTGCTGACAAATCAAGCATCTTGAAATAAACTCGAAAATATCTTTCTTCATACTCGACCACCAATACCATTTTTTCAAATCATTATACATCTTAGTGCTACCCGGATGTACAGATAAGCATCTAATATGTGCCTCATGCAAAACTTTATGAATGAGCTTACTATTTCTTGGTACATAGACTCTATTTCTTAACATCAAACACCCATCTAAATCAATCTGGAAGTCAGACTCAACACCCGACTCGCATTGATCTTTTTTGGCTTGCAATTCGCTGTCATCTTTCTGTACCTCATAAATCTCTTGGAGGAACATCTATCTAGCCCTTAACTCAGCTAGAATAGATCCATCATCAGAAAAATTCACTCGTGTATTCATAGCCCTCAAAGAAAATAGGGATTTCTTACTCAAAGCATCGGTGACTACATTCCCCTTTCCTGGGTGGTAGTCAATGACCAACTCATAATCTTTTATTAGCTCTAGCCATCTTCGTTGTCTAAAGTTGAATTCCTTTTGATTCATCAAATACTTTAAAATTTTGTGATCGGTGAAAATCTGACATCTTTCTCTACACAAATAGTGTCTCCAAATCTTAAGATCAAAAACAATGGTAGCCAACACTAAATCATGCGTCGGATAGTTCTTCTCGTGTGACTTTAACTGTCTGGAGGTGTATGCTATCACTTTGCCTTCTTGCATAAGTACACAACCTAATTCATTTAAGGATGCATTGCTGTAGATAAAAAAATCATTTCCCGATTTAGGTTGTACTGGAACTAGAGCCTCTGTCAACATTGCCTTTAATTTTTCAAAACTCTATTGGCACTTTTCCATCCATTCAAACTTTACTTTTTTCTATAATGGTTTCTTCATTGGAGTCGCTATCATAGAAAACCACTTAACGAACCGCCTATAATATAAAAGCTTCTAACCTCAGATATATTTTTCAGCGATTTCCAATCAACAATCGCTAAAATCTTACTTGGGTCACTTGGACTCTATCTCTCGAGACAATGTGTCCCAAAAATCCAACTTCTTTGAGCCAAAACTCACTTTTACTGAACTTGGCATACAACTGATTTTCTCAAACATTGTCCTCAAGATCTAGGCATGCTCGTGCTCATCATGGGAATAAATGAATATATCATCAATAAAACAACCACAAACTTATCTAAATATGACCGAAAATGCGGTTCATTAAATCCATAAACACCGCAGGGGCATTTTTTAAATAGAAAGGCATGAATTAAAATTCATAGTGCCCATACCTCATTCGAAAAAGCCATCTTAGGCACTTCTAAGTCTTTTACTCTGAACTGGTAGTATCCCGAGCTGAAGTCTATCATGAAAAACACAGTGGCACCCTTCAATTGATCAAACAAATTATCGATCCTTGGCAATGGGTACTTGTTCTTCACTATTAATTTATTAAGCTGTCGGTAATCTATGCACAATCTCATAGAGCCATCTTTCTTTTTCACAAATAGCACTAGAGCATCCCATGGAGAGCAACTCGGTCTTGTAAAAACTTTGTCTGTTAGCTCTTGCAACTGTGCCTTCAATTCCTCCAACTTAGTTGGAGCCATTCTGTAAGGAACAACCGATATCAGTACAGTATTAGGAGCTAACTCGATACCAAATTCAACCTCTCTAGCTGGAGGCAATCCTGGCAATTCTTCAGGAAAAACATCTAGATACTCACATACTATTGCTACTTATTCAATCTTTAACTCGGTTTCTTTGGCATTCATCACAAAAGCAAGATACGCCTCATACCCTTTTCTTACATACCCCAGGGCTGACATGTGAGAGAACACTACCGGCAACCTGTCTTGTTCATCTGATCCAACACGAAGAGTGTCCCATTTTACATCTCAATTTAATATATTTCTTTCCACAATTTATTGTCACACCATGAATAGTTAACTAATCCATACCAAGAATTTTATTGAATTCATCAAATGGAAATAGCGTGAGATTTGCCTTAAAATAATGACCTCTAATCATCAATAGACAATCTTTACATACCTTATCAACTAGCACACTTTTGCCCCAAGGATTAGACACCTGTATCACAAGTTCTGTAGACTCTACGGGTATACTCATTTTAGATGCTAATTTGATACAAATATATGAATGGGTAGACCTCAGATCTATTAAAGCAATAACTTTAGTATAATGGAGAGAAATGTACCCGTAATCACATTAGGAGATGATGCCTCTTCACCAGCGTGAATGGCATAGGTCCTCACAGGCGCTCTAACCTCAGATCTCATAGCTTGCTCTCTGGGTGTATTCTTACTACTTGTTCCACTTCCCATATTTCTATGTGGTCTTCCTCTAGCAGTGCCTCCCGGTCTTGAATCTTGAGGCTTCTCTTTCTCACACACCTCAAGGAAATTTCTAATAAAATGATATAGAGACCCACACCTGAAATAGGCCTTTTCATTTGCTTGACATTCGCTGGTATGACACTTGCCACACTGTGGGCACTCTGGTCTACTCGGCCGGGCGTTTCCAACACTAGCAACTGATGTGGTCTAGACTTTAGACCCTGAGTAATGCTTGCTATACTTTTTTTTTAAAAACCTGGCTGAAGTAGCTGATCGGGTAGAAAACTCTCTCGACTTCTTGGACGAGAACTGAAATGACTTACTCAATTGTATCTTTCTTGAGTCATGAGACTCTATCTCAACTTTTCTTTTCTCTTTCACAAATTCCTCAGCTTTACAAGCCCGATCCACTAACACAACAAATTCCTTTAACTCAAGGACACCAACAAACAATTTAATGTCTTCAATTAGTCCATCCTCAAACCTTTTCTACATGATAGCCTCAATAGATACACACTCTCAAGCGTATTTGCTAAGCCTTACAAACTCACGCTCGTACTTAGTTACTGTCATTCTACCTTGTGTTAATTCCAAGAATTCCTTTCTTTACTGATCAATAAACCTCTGACTAATGTACTTCTTCCAGAACTCTTCTTGGAAAAACTCTAATGTAATCCTTTCTCTTGGTACCACCGACACAAGGGTGTTCCACCATTGATAAGCAGAATCTCTTAGAAGGAAGAGTACACATTTCATGCACTCTTTAGGTGTGCACTCTAACTCGTCAAATACCCTAATGGTATTTTCAAGTCAAAATTCAGTTCTTTCCAGGACATCATCTTTACTAGCCCGAAATTCCTCAACTCTTTATTTTTGGATTCTATCGATTGGAGGCTTTTCTCTTCTTACCACTTCTACCACTTGGGGAGCTACATAGGTAGGTTGAGGAATGGGTGAGGGTGGAAGAGGTTGAGCATTAGGATTTGCTCGAATGCACTCGGATTACAAATTACTCATCATATGGAGAAAGATTTATCAGGTCTCTTCTCCCTGACCCAAAGTCTCGGGTCTACTCTCCCCTTGCACAGTCCCTTGGCGGGAGCTGGTGCATTACTTGCAGCATCACCGGTTGTAGCTCGGTCAGGATCAGGATCAATTGACTATATAAAAACACAATTCAAATCGTCAAGAGTCGTCACTCTATCATTACACAAGTACTTTTACATATGGCATGTATGACTAGACTCATGCTTATGCTAAGTTAGTCTGAGAATCGACTAAATCGTAGCTCTGATACCACTAAATGTAACACCCCTTACCCGTGTCTGAAACTGAGACTGGATACGAGGCATTACCATGCTTGACCTTGCATGAACATGTAATAACGAGCTATAAAATTTCATTCCAACTTAAAAATTTTCTTTCTTAATAATAACATACATATCATGGGCCTAAGAGGCCTTAAACATACATCCGAAAGGTTTCAGAGTTCAACCAAAAACTTTTACACTATTTGAAAATTTTTGCCTAAACAGGGGTCACACACCCGTGTGACTTGGGACACGCACATGTGGGCAGGCCGTGTGGTCTCACACACCCATGTCCCTAGCCCATGTAGAATTGATTTTTATTTCAAACTTACAGGGGTTTTCACACGGCCGGACAAACGCCCGTGTCAATGGCCTGTGTGTGAAAATTATGGGTATTCTGTTTATGACGTCAGCAACCCCTCAAGAAGTACACTGCCTAGGCACACGCCCGTGTGCTGGCCCGTGTGACTATTTAAATTCTCACAATTAAAATGCAGGGGACACACAGCCTATCAACACACCCACAGGGGTTGACCGTGTGTCACACACAGCCTAGACACATGCCCGTGCGTCTACCCGTGTGGACACTTTGAGGCTACTTTCCAAGCCTTTTTGCCATCCTGAAACATAAACTCATTCATTTCATCACAAGTAGCACATATCATAACAATGTTTAACTACTAAGAATCCTTAAGTTATCATTCATTCCACCTGGATTTTACTCAATTACTTATATATACATTCATTTCATTAAACTCATCAACTTTATAACATATGCTTGACAATATTGGCCAATTCACCATTGCCATTTACAAAATGAGTGTAGAACATTAATAGCCAACCCTTTTGCCTTCAAACATGACATGACACAAAATGATTAAGTTCCTATACATGTCATACTCAAAATGAATTAACTTTACTATACCAAAAGAATAGTTGATAGTGTGATCCGAGCTCTGATGTACTATGATCCCCGAGCTAACTTGGCAAAACTACAAGGAAAAAGGGAAAAGAGAGGGGTAAGCGTATAGCTTAGTAAGTTTGCATGAAATTCTAAAACAACATAATTAAATCCCTTCATATATTGAAACAATGGCGACATAAATCTCAAAAGCTTAAGCATACCCATCTATGCTTACTTATAGTTATTCTTACCCATCTTGTGTCAAATTATGGGTTTATAACTTGTATTTTCTCATAACTTAGCACATATACTATCATGAGCTTAAACTCAAATCTTCATCAATCTTAATTATGAAAGAAGCTCAAGGTCATCCAAAAATAGTTTTGGCTCTATACCATTTTACATGGCTAGCTACTTTGCCCATGAACTAATCAGATTATCGTAGGATATTCAAACTCATCATGTATAAATTTTAATGCCAACGCCATATCCCAGATATGGTCTTACACATGATCTTATAGCTCCATGTCGAAGCCATGTCCCTGACATGGCCTTATACGAAATCATACACAGATGTTAATGCCATGTCCCATGTAACACCCTAAATTAGGGGTTGTTGAAAATTTAATTAATTTCCCATGTATGCGCATGTAGAAATAAATATTTTGATTTCTAAGCATATTTAGGGTCTAGAAATAACCCCGAATTAGGTTGGATTTGGAATTAAAAATCTTTTTTATAAAGTACTTAAAAGAAGGGAGCTAGGTGAGAAAGGGGTTAAGGGAAAATTTGGGCAAATTATGACACAAAGAATAGGCTTGGCACAAGTGGCTAGGTGCGCCTAAGGGGGTTGCTAGGGAGGAGGTTCGAGCCTCGACAGTAACAAGGGGGAAATGTTTTTTTTTTCCTTGTGAGCTTTTTGGGCGTTAGGGCTAGGAAGGCTTTATAATTAAATGAAGGAGGTTTGTGGCATGAAAGATAGGTTCGGTGGAGCGGCTTGGGGCGTGGCTTAAGGGACTTGGTATAAGGTCTCGGGTTCGAGACACAATGGGACGCAAGGAGCATTTTATTTTGGGGCTTTTTGGCGTTAAGAAGACTAGAAAGAAGGCCTTATAATTAAATGGTAGGGTAAATTGACATGAAAGTCAATTGGGAGAGTTGGTCAGGGGCGCTTAAGGGGGTTGCGGCAGTGGGTCTTGGTTTCGAACCCCAGCAGCAGCAAATTGTATTTTTATTTTTTTTTAGGCTGGCGAGTGGAGAGGGGAGTGATGGCTGCAATTTGGACTCTTCAAGTGATAAGATTGAGCTTATTTTTTTCTCATATTCGGTTGGAAGAGGGGGAGTTATTAGTGGTTTATTTGCTTTTGAATTGTTGAAGGAGATTAAGAGATTAATTGGAAGATAAATCATGCATTATCTTTGATAATTCAAAGCTGGAATTATCACCTAAAAGGGAGAGTGTTTGCCGAATTTTGGACTCCTTGGGGGCTGTCCATATTTGATTTTGTTATAGCAAAGAAGTGTAAAAAAATTCCAGCAAATTCTTTTCTTCTTTCTCTCTTTCATTGTGCTGCCGAATGTCCCTCAATCTCCCATCTATCTCTTCTCTACTTTTACAAGCCGAAATCTCCATTGATCCCCTACCTCTTTTCCTTCTCCTTTTTCTTCCTCCATTAGCCGAACCTACCCTCCTCCTTCACTAAAATTCCAGCCCTTCCAATTGTGCTTAGGCTGAATCTCACATCCCCAGTAAGGTGCTGCCGATTTTCATAGTGTGGTAATGGATTCTCTTGTGTTAAATCTTTGTTCTTGTTATGGCTAGCCGAAATCCGACATTTATTGATGGTGTGGTTAACTATTTCTCTTCTTAGGAACCGATTTCCCATAAGGTACTCCGGGATTTTGATGTACTCAATCCAACCCTCTAGCAATCGATTTTGGTAAGTGATGGTAGGGCTTATACATCATTCGGCCAAGGGCCATCTATTAAAAAGTCTATTGTTAAATGTCGAAACTAATGAGTCCCATGATTTAGGGACTAATTAAGGCTTCGGGATTTGTTTGGAAATCAAATCCGTTCAAGGTAAGAACTTTTGGTATTGAGTAGATATGGCCGAATAAGCCTTTGGTATTAACACTGACAATTGGCTGAATGTAGGGTCAAGTTCTAGCATTGTAGATCGGCTTTTCGGGATCTAGGAATTTCGATAGTAATAGGTGTGTAAAAACTCACTACACACTTTATTAATTTACATGACTTAATTGTTTGGTTGTGATTAGCTTGTGGCATAATCATGGTTTCCGGGTAAGTCCCATAACTTGTGATTTTTTTTGATATACGATTTGCATGCCATCACATGATATTAAATGCTATGACATGAAATATGATAATTGATGTATAAGCATGTGATGGTGGGGTTGATGAGAGGAGGGGGATGATTTATGGACTGTCGTAAGTGGTTTTGACCACAAGATGGGTTGGCCCCATCAGATTATTTGTGACCTATGGTCATCAGTGGTTTTGACCACATCGATTGATTATTTGTGACTAAGTCCCAGTGGTTTGGTACCACTAGTGGTTTTGACCACACTTGATATATTGTGACTCTATGGCCATCAGTGGTTTTGACCACACGATGGGTTGGCCCCATCATTTGATTCGTGACTCTAAGTCATCAGTGGTTTTGACCACCAGTGGTTTTGACCACACGGGGTAGTTAAGGAGTATGGATGGTTAGGTTGGGTTGCATGTGCATGTTTATTAATGACTTGTGTATGAGTTGCTTTACCGGGTGGGGGATTACACACTGAGTCTTGGTGACTCACCCCCTTTCCTTTAACATTTTACAGATGAGTAGATCGCGGAGATGGAGCCGGAGAGGACTCAAGGCGGCCATGCTTGTCGAAGGATTTAAATTTATTTTATTAAAGTTATTATTATTTATTTTCTAAGTTTTCATTTTGTGTTTGTAATAAGGCCGATAATTATTGTTGGATGTTTATTTTATTGCTTTATTTTACTCATGTTATATTACAAATGGAATTTTATAAAAATTAATTGAACCGGTTAAAAGTAAATTTTCAAACTTAATAAATTTCTACGGGTTTTCAAAAGATGTTACTATCGGGCAACAAAAATTCACCACGTCAATCATGGTTTTGAAAGTTCCTTAAATTTTAAATAATCAAACAATTTCAAAAGGTTGAACAACCCAACTATAGTTTTAAAAAGCCCAACTGAGTTTTCAAACACTGTTTTAATCCCTTGGCCATATTTTAACAAGTTTTCACCAGACTCTCAAAAAGAATTCAAATTATTTTACTCCGTGACATACCAAATCCGGTAAGGACTCATGGGCCGAGTTTGGGGTGTTACATTTTTGGTATCAGAGCCCGGTTCAAAACTCGGCTGTGGGGGGCCCAAGGCCCAAAATGTTTGGGTTTTGTTAGTAGGCCTTATTGAAATGTTTTGGAAAGTGATTCTAGTTTGAACAGCATGGCACCGAGTCTCCAGCACCTATCCGCCCAGGTAAGTATTTCTATCCATTTTTGTGAATTCTTTTGATGAGGGGTAGAAGGGTGAAATGGGAACGTAGACTACTAGAGTAGAACTGTTGAACCCTAGGGCTAGTATATCTCAACTATACATAAGATTTAATAATTACCTAAACAAACCATGTAAGTTGTCACTAAGCAAAAGATGTGGCAATCGTTATACGCATGTCTAGGATTAGATTCGGTGGGGGCCTGGTATTTAAGCAGTCCTCGTGACTCACCTCCTACTCACTTGAATCCTACCTGGTGCGTAGTAACGGTTCATCCTAGCTGAGATGACGTGCTCACAGGCTAAACTCGATAACTAAAACCCAAAAGGGACTAGCCGTTTTGATTTTTGGAAATAATCAAAACTTTATCTTTTAAAAAAATGACCAAAATACCCCTGGCTTGTAAACTACCAAAATACCCTCCATATGAAAAATTTTCAAATGGAAATTTTTGAAATATCCTTCTTTTGTGAAATCACTTGGAACTAAATTTTTGAAAATCATTTTATGAAAATATCTTGACTAGGTGAAATTACTAAAATACCCTTAGGGGTAAAATTTATGAAAACGCCCTTAATTTATGATATTCCCAAAATACCCATAGTTACAATCAAAATTTCCATTATAAACAAAGTGCTCAAAAGCCTTACTTTGCAAAATATCAAAAACATCATGATTTTAGAAAATTACAAAATTGCCCTAACCTACAAAATTACCAGAATACCCTTGATTTTCAAAATTTTGTAACATCACTATCTTAGAAAATGCAATTCTCAAAAAGGAACCATCAAAGTTTTAAAAACTTTTGAAATATCCCTGATTCCTTAAAATTTTACAAATTTACCCTAATTTGTAAAAAATTACCAAAATGCCCCTGAGTTTCAAAATTTCTGAAAAACCCCCGGATTTCAAAATTTTTCAAAATACCCGAGAATTTAAGAGTTCCAAAATAAATTATGACAAAATCATCTGAAATCTTTTATTTTTGAAAAAATTATCACAAAAATACCCCTGTAGGACAAATTACGGAAATACCCCCGGGTAGTGGAAAAATGATCACCATGAAAACTACAACGTCTCTTTGAATGAATGAATGGAAAAACTGTGTGCATGTATGATTACGAAAGAACCACTCCTAAACTCTTATCATAAAATTCCTTCGCGGATAATCTAGTGAAACAAGTACTAATACATAAAATTCTTAAATAGATAAACGCATTCGTTAGAATGAGTTCAAGGGGTCGTGGACGCCCGCCACGTGGTAGTGGTAGGGTAGGATGACCTTATGCGAGCCAGCAAGGTCCGGTCACGGTGCGAAATGAGATGCCGATCATCGGCAAAGAAAAACCTAATTTCAAGATCAGATGGGTGGTAATGATGTCGTATCTCAAGCTATGTTACGGGTATTGGAACGGGTTACTAAGGCAGGTGCGGGTGCAGGAGCTCATAAATCTATGGTTGAACAACTCCGGGCTAACGAAACTGAGGTGTTTAGAGGAGTTTCCAGAGTGGCACCTAGTGCGGTGGAGTATTGGTTGGAATCCACTGAAAGGATTATGGGTAATTTGGATTTCACAGCTGAGGAGAAATTGAAGGGCATAATATCTTTACTTCGGGATGAGTCATATCAGTGGTGGCTCACTGTAAGGGATGGAACGATGGCAGAAAATATTACTTGGGAATTCTTCAGGGATGCCTACCAGAAGAAGTATATTGGAACCAGTTACATGGATGCACAGCGAAAGGCTTTCCTGAACCTGGTTCAGGGAAATAAGTCAGTGGCGAAATATGAGGCTGAATTTCTTCGGTTAAGTAGATATGCTCGTGGTATTGTGGGTACCGGGCATGAGCGCTGTGTTAGATTCGAGGATGGATTGAGAGATGAGTTGAGAATGATGATAGCTCCATAATAGAAACGAGAGTTCACTGTCTTAGTAGAGAAATCGAAAGTTGTTGAAGGGGTAAGACAATCGGTTAGACGAAACAAAGATCGGAGTTGGAATAAGAGGAGCTCGGAACCTTCAAGGTTCTCGGGTAATGAGCAGAAGAGGACGAGGTTTGATGGGTCAGATCAAACTGCTAGGCCTGCTACTATTGCTAATCCTCAATGGCCGCCACGGTGTGCTCGGTGTGGCATGTCTCACACGGGGGAATGTTGGAATGGTAATCGGGGATGCTTCGAGTGTGGGTCCTTGGAGCATCGAGTCAGAGACTGTCTGAAAAAGGAAGCTAGACTAAGATCAGAAGGTCAGGATCGTGCACCAAACAGGAGGGATAACCAACAGCCACAGAGGGGTCGAGGTGCAGTTAGGGGCAATGGAAATGGTAACGGGCATGGCCGAGGTGCTGAAGGTGCAGAGGTGAGGCAACCAAGGTTGGTTTATGCAATTGGCCGTCGTGAGGAGGAAGATGTGCCAGATGTGACAACGGGTATGCTCCTTATTTCTGGAATACCCTTAATTGCTTGATTATTGTAGAGTTTTCTTGTTTTGTTAAGGAAGTGCCTGAAACCTTGGTTGTGAATTTAGAGATGGTGCTTAGGAAGTAAGATAGTTTTATTAAGATCAGAGTGCGCAGCCTAAGCGTAGTACGATGAGTTAAGATGTACGACTATTCATTAGTAAGTAATTTTGAGGACGAAATTATTTTTAAGAAGGGTAGAACTGTAACACCCTAAATTAGGGGTTGTTGAAAATTTAATTAATTTCCCATGTATGTGCATGTAGAAATAAATATTTTGATTTCTAAGCATATTTAGGGTCTATAAATAACCCCGAATTAGGTCGGATTTGGAACTAAAAATCTTTTTTATAAAGTACTTAAAAGAAGGGAGCTAGGTGAGAAAGGGTTAAGGGAAATTTGGACTAATTATGACACAAAGAATAGGCTTGGCACAAGTGGCTTGGTGCGCCTAAGGGGTTGCTAGGGAGGAGGTTCGAGCCTCAGCGATAAGGGGAAATGTTTTTTTCCTTGTGGGCTTTTTGGGCGTTAGGGCTAGGAAGGCTTTATAATTAAATGAAGGAGGTTTGTGGCATGAAAGATAGGTTCGGTGGAGTTGCTTGGGGCGTGGCTTAAGGGCCTTGGTATAAGGTCTCGGGTTCGAGACACAAGGGACGCAAGGAGCATTTTATTTTGGGGCTTTTTGGCATTAAGAAGACTAGGAAGAAGGCCTTATAATTAAATGGTGGGGTAAATTGACATGAAAGTCAATTGAGAGAGTTGGTCAGGGGCGCTTAAGGAGACTGTGGCAGTGGGTCTTGGTTTCAAACCCCAGTAGCAGCAAATTGGGTTTTTATTTGTTTTAGGCTGGCGAGTGGAGAGGGGAGTGATGGCTGCAATTTGGACTCTTCAAGTGATAAGATTGAGCTGATTTTTTTGCTCATATTCAGCTGGAAGAGGGGGAGTTATTAGTGGTTTATTTGCTTTTGAATTGTTGAAGGAGATTAAGAGATTAATTGGAAGATAAATCATGCATTATTTTTGATAATTCAAAGCTGGAATTATCACCTAAAAGGGAGAGTGTTTGCCAAAATTTAGACTCCTTGGGGGCTGTCCATATTTGATTTTGTTACAGCAAAGAAGTGTCAAAAAATTCCAGCAAATTCTTTCTTCTTTCTCTCTTTCACTGTGCTGCCGAATCTCCCTCAATCTCCCATCTATCTCTTCTCTTCTTTTACAAGCCAAAATCTCCATTGATCCCCTACCTCTTTTCCTTCTCCTTTTTCTTCCTCCATTAGCCGAACCTACCCTCCTCCTTCACTAAAATTCCAGCCCTTCCAATTGTGCTTAGGCTGAATCTCACATCCCCAATAAGGTGCTACCGATTTTCATAGTGTGGTAATGGATTCTCTTGTGTTAAATCTTTGTTCTTGTTATGGCTAGCTGAAATCCGGCATTTATTGATGGTGTGGTTAACTATTTCTCTTCTTAGGAACCGATTTCCCATAAGGTACTCCGAGATTTTGATGTACTCATTCCAACCTCTAGCAATCGGTTTTGGTAAGTGATGGTAGGGCTTATACATCATTCGGCCAAGGGACATCTATTAAAAATTCTATTGTTAAATGCCGAAACTAATGAGTGCCATGATTTAGGGACTAATTAAGGCTTCGGGATTTGTTTGGAAATCAAATTCGTTCAAGGTAAGAACTTTTGGTATTGAGTAGATATGGCTGAATAGGCCTTTGGTATTAACACTGACAATTGGCCGAATGTAGGGTCAAGTTAGAGCATCGTAGATCGACTTTTTGGGAGCTAGGAATTTCGATAGTAACAGGTGTGTAAAAACTCACTACACACTTTATTAATTTACATGACTTAATTGTTTGCCTTTAATCTTTTGGTTGTGATTAGCTTGTGGCATAATCATGGTTTCCGGGTAAGTCCCCTAACTTGTGATTTTTTTTTTGATATACGGTTTGCATGCCATCACATGATATTAAATGCTATGACATGAAATATGATAATTGATGTATAAGCATGTGATGGTAGGGTTGATGAGAGGAGGGGGATGATTTATGGACTGTCGTCAGTGGTTTTGACCACAAGATGGGTTGGCCCCATGAGATTATTTGTGACTTATGGTCATCAGTGGTTTTGACCACATCGATTGATTATTTGCGACTAAGTCCTAGTGGTTTGGTACCATCAGTGGTTTTGACCACACTTGATATATTGTGACTCTATGGTCATCAGTGGTTTTGACCACATGATGGGTTGGCCCCATCATTTGATTTGTGACTCTAAGTCATCAGTGGTTTTGACCACACGGGGTAGTTAAGGAGTATGGATGGTTAGGTTGGGTTGCATGTGCATGTTTATTAATGACTTGTGTATGAGTTGCTTTACCGGGTGGGGGATTACACACTGAGTCTTGGTGACTCACCCCCTTTCCCTTAACATTTTGCAGATGATTAGATCGTGGAGATGGAGCCGGAGAGGACTCGAGGTGGCCATGCTTGTCGAAGGATTTAAATTCATTTTATTAAAGTTATTATTATTTATTTCCTAAGTTTTCATTTTGGGTTTGTAATAAGGCCGATAATTATTGTTGGATGTTTATTTTATTGCTTTATTTTACTCATGTTTTATTATAAATGGAATTTTATAAAATTAATTGAACCGGTTAAAAGTAACTTTTCAAACTTAATAAATTTCTACGGGTTTTCAAAAGATGTTACAATCGGGTAACAAAAATTCACCACGTCAATCATGATTTTGAAAGTTCCTTAAATTTTAAATAATCAAACAATTTCAAAGGGTTAAACAACCCAACTATATTTTTAAAAAGCCCAACTGAGTTTTCAAACACCGTTTTAATCCCTTAGCCATATTTTAACAAGTTTTCACCAGACTCTCAAAAAGAATTCAAATTATTTTACTCCGTGACATACCAGATCCGATTAGGACTCATGGGCCGAGTTTGGGGTGTTACATCCCAGACATGGCCTTATATAAAATTATCCTTTGGTGACGAGGCCATATCCCTGACATGGTCTTACATGGACCTTCTTCATTCAATGCTATGACATGAGTATCCTCATTATCTCGAATCTTTATCCGGGATTTCACTTTCACCATTTCTTCATCGAAGCTATGTCGCTTGATTTTCATAGCTATATCATACATTGTCATAATATTAAGTAGTTTCAAATATCGGAACATTATGAAACTTTAAATTCATACAAAATTACCTTGACTCTCAAAATGTGTATCGATGCTCGATTTAGTCCTTGATTTTTTTCTTGCCTCGGTTCGGTTTGGGCTTCGTGTTTCTTAATCTATAATAATAATTTCACTTGTTAAATACACACATTGACTAAACCGACTCGTAATTCATGTTTTGGCCCTAGGCTTGTAAAGTGATTTTCACTTAACTTTCTTATATTTCAAGCCTAGCCAAATCATATTCTCAACTATAGCAACTTTCAATTTCTACTTTTTCACACATATTCGACCATTTTTATAACTTTTACAATTTAGTTATTTTTATGTATTTTTCATGAAAATCATTTAGGAAAAGATGTTTGTCCTTCATCAAACTTTCATATTCTTCCATAAAACATCAAAATACAAGCATGTCATAAATGGATAAATTTTCGAACATACCCCCTAGCTCAAAATATAGCTAGAAATAGCTAAACCGGGCTACGGGGGTCTCAAAAATACGAAGAACATTAAAAATGGGGCTAGGATGCCCTTACTATCAAGCTTGAATGTTGAAGAAACCCTAGGTATGGCTCCTTGCAAATTTTGGCACTAGAGGAAGAAGATGGACAAGATTTTGGCTTGTTTTTCCCTTTTAATTCTTTTATTTACCAAATGACAAAAATGCCCTTAATGATCCTTTCTTGAGATTTTTCCTTCCCATGTCCATTTTTGTCCATCATCAAATATAATGGTCTAATTGCTAAATAAGGACCTCTAGAAATTTTTATAATTCTATTTCATACTTAAATTTTCTAGAATCTCATATTTTCTAATCTTTGCAATTTAGTCCTAATGGACAATTTAATCACTAATTAAAAAAATTTCTTCATGAGATATTTACACAATCATGAAATCACCTCATAAACCTCAGAATATCATTTAAACACATTTTTCTACTTCAAATTTATTGTCTCGCACCAGTATTCTAACTAGGCCTTAAGTCGGGCTGTTACATTTTCCTTGTCCTATTTTTAGTAATTATGATACTTTTTTTGAATCAGGATAACTTATTCTCTCTATTTTGGGGATTAATTTGAAAAATTATCAATGTATAAAAATGGCTCATGGATGTATATGCTAAAAATTTGAAGTTTATGGTAGAAAATGAAAGATTATTTATAGATAAACAACTTTTACAATGTGTTTTTTGATGAAAACATGATTTAGGGACTAAAATGAAAAGTTATAAAATTTGATGAAAAATTTTGAAATTTTATAAATACATGTGCTGTAAATTTTGTAATGGGGCTTTGGTTAGGCTTGGAATAGGGATTAATTTGCACATGTTTCATTTTTCTGATCCTAGGGACGAAAATGAAATTTATAGAAAAATTAAGGGCAATATGGTAATTTTTCCTAGGATGAAAATTTAGTCCACTTGAATGTGAAATATGTTAAATTAATGTTAAATTTACTTGTATAGATCTGGATAGACCAAATTCAAAGTTAGAATGAAGAAAAAGAGGAGAATGTTAGATTAGTAGATGTTTGTACACGAACCTTTGTCGGGGTAAGTTCGTGTAACTAAACTGTGTTTATTTACATGCTTGCATTGATTGTGTTTATGTGAATTGTATAAATGTCATAAAAATGTGAATGAATTTCATATCCAATCAAGCCTGATAAATAAAAATGTCCAATTTAAATGATAATGCTCGATAGATGAAAAAGGGTAAATGATGAAAATGTTACCTTTATGCTTGGAATGTGATCATTTGAATTATATGGGTGTTATAGGTGCATGAAATAATCACATACCAAAAAATGCTTGAAAATGTTAAATCTCGGTTGAATAAATGGAAAATAGATGGATACGTAATTTCTCAAAATGAATGAGGTCTTGCATTTGTTGCGGACGAGATTTAGTCCCGGACGGGTAATCCTGATAAAAGTCCTCTCGAGCACATGTTATGGATTGGATTTAGCCTAAACGGGTAATCAAGAGCGAGCTCCTTAGAGCATATGTCGTAAAAAGGGATTTAGCCTGAACTGGTAATCCTGTTGAATACATGTGTGGCTCAAAAGTGTACTATTTGAAATAGTACCTTATGGGTACCATTGAATATGAATTGATGAATCCTGACTTGTATGCCTCGAGTGTACTACTTGTGTATCCCATCGATAATTTAAATAAATTCAACAAGAAAAGTTCTTACAAAGGAAATATGAATTTAAGACAAATTGACATAGAATGATATATATATATATGATACGAAAATATGATGTGAAGAGAACATTGCATGAAATACAAGAAAATGATGATACATGACAAGAGATGTATGAAAGTATGAAAATATGATATTTGTACGTGGAAGTTATTAGATGAAAATGTTCATCCTTGGTTATAAACTTGTACACTTTGACTGTACCACTACTCATGTGGCATTGATATTACGAGTATTATGAATAAAGTTCTGATACAAAATAATCTGAACTCGAGATGAGCTATATGAAAATATACTTGAGCTATAACAATGTGATTTATACATGTTGTGGAAAGCATATATGTGCATGGAAACTTGATTGTTGTTGAGCTCGTACTTATTTTTGATGTTATTATGGAATATATGACTAACAAGGGCAATGAGGATATGTGTAGGGCTTGAGGTCAAATTAAATGATTATGCCTTGCATAGTTACCTCAAAATGGATGAATGGTAAGTTAAGTACCATGTTATACGAACTTACAAAGCATTTTATGCTTACCCCATTTTATTTTTCCTTTTTTTTAGAGTAAATCGAAAGCTCGACGGTGATCACTTACACTATCCATCGGCCCATGTTGGTACAATATGGTAAATCAATTACGGTTGTACTGGCATGTATAGGATGTGTTTTTCATATTGGCATGTAAATAGAAATGATGCTTGTAATCTAGTTATTGGAATGGCTAGTAATGGTTGCTTTGATATACTTGTAATGTTAAGCTATGGTAACCATATGTATAAGTTAAGTAGTTGATCAAATCATGTTTAACACGTGAATTAAACCAAGGTAGGATAGTAAACATGTATGCATGCAATGAAAGACCATGTTGAATGATGAAATTTGCTTATTTGAATGCTTAGAATGGTTCGATTATACTTGATATGTTTTCGTGCATGAAAATTGTAAATTTGGGTGACAAATGAGCCTAGAAAATGGCTTTATTTTGTCCACACGAATAGACACACGGGCGTGTATCTAGACCGTGTGTGATGCATGGCCTGGTAACACGGGCATGTGGTTAGGCCGTGTGTCCCCTATACCTTGAATTCGAGAAAATAAAATGCTCAAAATTAAGCATACGGACATTGACACGGGTGTGTGTCTCAGTCGTATGGGTTACATGGCCTTTAACATGGTCATGTGCCTTGGCCGTATGAAACCTACACCTAATTCAAAATAAGTTAAGTAACCACAGGGCCTAGTAGACGGGCGTGTGGCATGGCCGTGTGGTGCAAGTTAGAGAGCACCCTAAATCGGACACGGCATGTAACACGGACGTGTCCCAGGGTCACACTGGTGTGTCCCTTGGACCACACAGGCGTGTGAGCCTTCTACCTTTGAAATTTTCTGAAATGTCATGAAAAATTGTTAAAGTTTCTGATTAAGTCCTGAATCGATTCTAATGCTCGTATTGGGCCTCGAGGATCCATTTAAGAGACATTATGAATGACCTTGGTGAATAAATAGTAACTTACTTGAATTAATCGATAAATATTTTGAATGTTTTGGTAATGCTCTAAAACCCTATTTTGGCGATAGGTGTTACATTTAGTGCTATCAGAGCTATGGTTTAGTCGGTTCTCTACTGAATGTAGCATATGTGGAGTCTAGAAATACATGACATTATATAATCAGTGATAGTGTGATATCTCCCGACTCTGATGAAAATTATTTTACAAATAGACAGAGATGCTTTCCAATCGAGCTAATTCCGATGACTCTGAAAGAGATACTTAACTATCTGAGTAAAATGTTACTGATGATGAAACATAATTCGAAAATGTATGGATAGATGTTTTATAGTACATGAGAATGATAAATGTTATGTTATATGAGTATATACATAAAAGATAAATTTTGAGGCATACGATCTCTACCCCTTACCAGTACAGTTTTATAAAATAAAATTCAGAAGATTTATATGGATTAAATTTATGAGTGTGATACTAAAGAGTTCAATGGCTGAATGATTAATGATGTAGTTAGAACTGAGAATGGGTTAGTAAATAAAGATGGGTTCTAAAGAGAGATATCAGATTTTTCTAAAAACTGTTTAGTATATACAATGTCTATTGAAGAAAGAAGTTATTTATGAGAAAATGATTGATTCAGATATGGTATCTATTGAATGGGCTAATTGAAAATTTTCTTCTAAATAAGCTTCGCGAGTGAACTAAATGATGTGAGATTATTGATGACTATATATATCAGTAGAATGTGATGAAATTGTAAAAATATTAAACAGAGTTGTTATAATCGGGTATATATTACATCAATCCCTTCTGGGTATTTTATATGGGTATTCTATATGTTTTTCTATTCCCAAATACATATGAAATTATGCATGTACAGATGCAATATTTGTCATATTAAAAGGCTAGTAAATCATGATAAATGAAATTGCCAAAAGCCTGGTTGATTCATGTGTAGTATTTCTCTATTTTACTTTGGTTGCTAATTCATCATGATTGATATAAGATTTGATGATAAGGTTCATATGATGTTATTTTCTACTTCTACTGATTGAAGCCCTAAATTACGAATATGCAAAATTATATTATCCTTGTCACAGTTGTTTCTACTGAGTATGTGTGATATTGCTCTTCTGAATTTTCTCCGAGATGTCATCAATCTCTTTATTATTCAAGCATGGTTTATTTGTGAAAGATATTCATTGGCCAGTGGTAATTATACTTATTACCGATATGAATACAGACTTGATCATGGGAGTTTGGTGATAGAGATCACAGATTATAAAAACTGTATTACTGTATTGGTTATTATTTGGGCCACTTTCGTTCCTCCCTCATCTAATTTTAGGTACACTATTGAGATTGAAGTGTTGCTTTATCTATACGGTTGAAATGTCGGTCATGATATAACACTATGGTTTTGAATCTATTTGATGGTTCTGGGTTTGGAAAAATTCAAAGCTTCAATGTTAACAATTTAAATAGCTACATTGATGATATAGTTATTACAGAAAAAATGAAAGTTTGAATGGACCGATAAATATTAATAAAGTTTTAACCAGTTGGAAGCTATGTTGACCGAAGTATTAATTCTGGTTCAACCTAAATAGAGTAAGGAATTTCTTATTATAGTGATGTATTATTGAATGGAATTAGACTGTGTTTTGATGCAGTAAGGAAAAGTAATAGCTTGTACTTTTAAACAGTTAAAAACCACATGGAAAGAATTACTCGATACATGATCTAGAACCGACATCTATTGTTTTTGTATTGAAATTTGATAACATTTCTTGTTTGGTGAAAAATGTTGTATATTCGCGAGCTATAAAAGTTTGAAGTATCTGATGTCGCTAAAAGATTTGAATCTGAGATGGCGTATATGGTCTGAAATATTGAAATATTATGATTTGATAATTGTATATCACTTAGAAAGAATGAAGGTGGTTACAGATGTTCAGATTAAAAAATCTCTGTATATTTTGCAAGCCATGGATATTGAATATGATTGTCTGATAATAACTTAATTTTAGCTGAGAATAGAGCTAAACTGATGTCTCTACAACAGATCAGTGAAACTTAGAAAAGTGATAATGAGTTGTGAGTTAAATGAGTACAGTGTGAACAAAAAATTTCTAAATCAGCATTACAGAATAGATTTGGTAAATGTCTGTTAATCAGAGACATTATTTGTGGACTGAAGAAATTAGAGCTTGTACTGGAAATTTTACTTGAATTATCACAGTGGTACTATGCCTGTTTATCAAGAGAATGATGAAATGCATAATAATTTGAAAAGAATGTATTAGTAGTTCGGAATGAAAGGTGGTATTTCTAAATCTATATTTAAATGCTGGATGTATCAACAAGATGGAGATGATACTTTCAAGATGGTTATAATCAATGAAAATACTGAAATGGAAATTGGACATAGTTACTATGAATTTTATATCAAGATTCTCCCTGTCTATGAAAAGAGAGATACTATTTGAGTAATTGTCGATTGTTTGGTGAAGCCTGCACATACCATCCTAGTATGAGTGGATTTCCCACTTTATATATTGCTTGAATGATTTTTTTTTTTTGAGATCATTAGATTATATGATGTACCAGCTTTTGTTATTTCTGATAAAGATCTACAGTTCATATTTTGATTCTGAAACAAGTTACAAGAAACTATGGGTACATGGTTACATTTTAGTACGGTATTTCATCCTCAGATGGATGATCAATCTGAACATATGATTCAGATTTTGGCAGATATGCTTCGATGTTGTGTACTTGAATTTGAAGGTAACTGAGAAAAGTATTTGTCTTGGGTTGAAATTACTTATAACGGTTAACAGTCATAAATAACATTATACTGTACAAGGCTTTATATGATCACAAATGCAAAACTTCGGTGTTTTGGATGGAGCTCAGTGAGAAAAGATACATGCGATAGTTTTGATTCGTTGAACCCAAAGAGCGATGAAAGGGACCTGAGATAGTTTAAAAGCAATATTTGATGGTCAGGAATCTGAAATGGATCTAAAATGAAAAGAAATAGAGTTTTTGATGGTGACAAAGTATTTCTGTGGTTTATTAGGTCATAAAGAATATTGAAAAGAATTGGACCGATTTTGTATTGATTGGTATTATTATTAGAGTTCTACAGAATTCATAATGTTTTTATGAGTATATGTGTTATGATAGAATCGATCGGACCCATCATCTGTTCTTGATTTGATAAATATTAAGTTCAACTTGGCATGACTTACAATGAGTGATTGGTTGAAATTCTAGCATGTGAAGTGAAAGAAACGAAAAGTATAAAGGTATCATTAGTGAAAGTTCTTGGACAATGATATGAAATAGAGAAAGCTATTTTGGAACCGGATAGGAACATGAGAAAGTAATTATTGAATCTTCTTAGTGGTAAAATTTTGAGGACGAAAATTCCTTAAGGGGGAGTTGTAACAGCCCAATTTCAGTGTAATCGGAACAATGGTCTCGGGACCACAAATTCGAGCTAAAAAATAAAATTTATTTTTATTTTATTATATGATCCATATTATACTAGAAATTTCGTGTGAAAATTTTGAAAAGAAAATTTGACCGGTTGTGTGCTTAATTATGAAAAGGACTAAATTGCATAAAATGCAAAAGTTGGATTCTAGTAGCTAGAAGGATCAAATAGCTATGGAATTCCAAAGTTAAGGTACTTATATGGTAATTATATCATTAAGAAAAGTATGTAGGTTTTTCTTGGCGACTCATCCATAGAAATATAGAAAAAGGGTAAGGATTAAATTGAAGGTGAAAATTTTAATTAATTAAAAGATGATAAAATAAATATCATCTTATTTTCTCACCTTTTTCCCCAAAATAAAACATGGAAACCCTAAGAGAGAGAGAATAAACTTTCATGGCCAAATTGGGTAAGTTTCCTTTTCCCGTTTTTAGTAATTTTGATATTTTGGGAATCAGGATAGCTTAATGTCTCTATTTGGGGATTAATTTGAAAAGTTATCAAATTATGAAAATGGGTAATGGATGTATATGCTGAAAATTAGATATTTATGGTAGAAAATGAAAGATTATTGATAGATAAACAACTATTACAAAGAGATTTTTGATGAAAACATGATTTAGGGACTAAAATGAAAAGTTGTAAAATTTAACAAAAAATTATGAAATTTTATGAATACATGTGCTTTAAGTTTTTAATGGGGCTTTGATTAGGCTTGGAATAGGGAGTAATTTGCACAAGTTTCATTTTTCGATCTTAGGGACGAAAATGGAATTTATGAAAAAGTTAGGGCCAAAATTATAATTTTTCTTAGGATGAAATTTGAGTCCACTTGAATGCGAAATATGGTAAATTAATGTTAATTTTACTCGTATAGATCCAGATAGACCAAATTTGGAGTTAGAATGAGGAAAAAGAGAAAAATGTCAGATTAGTAGATGTTTGTAGACGAACCTTTGTCGAGGTAAGCTCGTGTAACTAAAATGTATTTATTTACATGCTTGCATCGATTGTGTTTATGTGAATTGTATAAATGTCATAAAAAATGTGAATGAATTTCATATACGATCAAGCCTGATAAATAAAAATGTCTAATTTAAATGATAATGCCCGATAGATGAAAAAGGGTAAACGATGAAAATGTTACCTTTATGCTTGGAATGTGATCATTTGAATTATATGGGTGTTATAGGTGTATGAAATAATCACATATCAGAAAATTCTTGAAAATGCTAAATCCCGGTTGAATAAATGGAAAATCGATGGATACGTGATTTCTAGAAATTAATGAGGTCTTGCATTTGTTGTGGACAGGATTTAGCCCAGACGGGTAATCTAGATCGGGCTCCTTAGAGCATATGTCGTAAAAAGGGATTTAGTCTGAACTGGTAATCCCATTGAATAAACGTGTAGCTCGAAAGCATATTCTTTGAAATAGTACTGTAATAGTCTGGTTTAGACCCTACTCGAAATAGTGTTTTGAGACTACAAATCTGAGTCAAAAAAATATTTTAATATTATTTTATGTGTTCTTAGTATGTGAATTGACATGTGTGAAATTTCCTTGATCAAATTTGATCATTTCTGTACTTAATTTGCAAAAAGGACTTAATTGCATAAAATTGTTAAAGTGACTTGTTATTTGTCAAAGTGCTTAATTGCTTTGATTTATTAAAGATGGAATCCTTATATTGTAATTTAGCCATTAAACTATGGGATGGATGGTTATAGACTTTAATTATATGGTTTTCTTATTAATTCATTAAGGCTAATATAGTAATTTATGTATTAATATGTTTTATAATAAAAATAAAAGTATGAAAATTGGCATTATGTTCATCTTTCCACCGAAAATACAAAATAAAAAGGAAGAAAAAAAGAATAACTAGGTTTGGCATTGGTTTTGGCTAGATTAAGGCATGTTTTGCTTTGGGTTTTCATAATTTTTACGTTTTGTGAGATCGTTGCTATGAAACCTATCATACCCATGTCTCAATTTCTGAATTTGATGATGATTTTGTGTTTTTGTCATTGTTGAAAGCTTGATGAATCTTATGTGTGATGATAGAAAATAAATATAGTTGTTAGATTAATATGTTTTGAATTTGAATTTTTGATGAAATTGAGTAATTTGGGCTAAATTATGAAAATAATAAATTGAGGGACTAAAATGTGAAATAAATGAAATGTGTGGACTTATATGAGCTTAGTGAACATTCGGCCACGCTATAGTGTGGCCAAATTTTGAATATTTTGTATTTTGTGAAATAGGGACTAATTGTGAAAATTTTGACATGTTAGAGGCAAAAGTGTGATTTGCCCATTTATGTGTTTTTGGATGAATATTGATTGAATATGTGATTTAATAAGTTTAATTTATACTAATTTAGATCAAGAAAAGAGGAAATCAGAATTGGATCGAGGAAAATCTAAAGTTGTTGAATAGTGGTTCTAGTTCGTCTGTCTTTGCCAAGGTAAGTTCATAAGTAAATAAATGTCGTTAAATTTGATTCTATATATATATTTTATTTGTACAGAATTGAATTATTACTTGTAAATATATGTGAATGCCGAATTGGTAAAAGTGTGGAAGAATTTTCTACAAGCTTGAATCAATCAAATTACAATGTCTAAATGTCCCGTACGAACCATAGGAATAGATAGGATACATGTGTAATGACATAGGATTCCGATATGTCATTTCGTGTAAGACTACGTCTGGAACGTTGGCATCGACTTGTGTTTATGTGTAAGACCATGTCTAGGACATTGGCATTGTATTTAATTCGTGTAAGACACTGTCTGGGACAATGGCATCGATATGTGATTACATGTAAGACCAAGTATGGGACGTTGGCATTGTACGAGCTTTCTGACTATCTGAGTATCCTTACTAATTTTGAATGGTTCAACGGGCATTATCGAGTTAAGATCGAATGTGGAAATGAACTAAAAGGTTCAGGTATGTGCTATGGCATATGATTATGAAGTAAGGTAATTATTTGTTTGAGATGATAAGAATTAGACATGGAAAAAGAGAAATTTATATGTGTATATAGTTTAAGTGCATTCACTATTGATGCTATAATGCTATTATCTATGTAATAATTTTTGAGTTAGCAAGCATAGTAAATATACATTTAGTTAAGGTTTGCTTGATTTGTCTAGTTGATATAAATGTGAATGTTATTTGATCATTATTTGCTTATGACTTAATAAGCAAGGAAAGCTTACTCTCTCTGTGTGTGTGTTTGTTCATTGTTTTTATAGATTATCAAGCTAAAGGAAGCTCGAAAATCATCAAAGATCATCACCACACCATTGAACTATATTTTGGTATCTTTTGAAAATGTATATATTGACGTATGGCATGTATAGGCTAGAGAATTTTGATTATGTTTTAAGATTTGTAAATATAGCCATGTGATATGGCTTGCTAATGAATGTTTTTATGGATGAGTTTAGTCCATGCTTTTTGATGCATATGTTGGAATGATTTGATGTACTTATGAATGGCTAAATGAAATGGTCTATATAGGTAAGCTCATGGTTGATTTGGGAAATTGATATGATTAGAAACGCTATGAATTGAAATTATTTTAGATGAATTATTAATCATATGTTTTGATGTGAAATCTATGCTTTGAATTGGAATGTTTGAGTTGGGTTTGTATATGGAAATGAACGATGTTGTTAAGAGTTAAATTGTGCATGTTTTGGTATGTTTTGGATGCCTTTGGGATATGAATTTAGATTTGTTTGATGCTTGTAGGTTTGACCCAAATTTTGGGTTGAAAATTGGCCTTGCAAACAGCCTATATTTGCCCACATGGTTGAGCACACGGGCGTGTGTCTCGACCGTGTCTCTCATAGTTGCATTTTGAAATAAGTCAGGAAGCCACACTGGCTGGACACACAAGTTTGTGATTGGCCGTGCAAGAAAGTCAGTAGCCTCCATAAATTTCACACGGCCTGGCACACAGGCGTGTCTTATGGCCGTGTGGACAAGTCAGTATGTATGCCTTGTGTTGCCACAACCTAGACACACGGGTGTGTCTAATGTCGTGTGAGGCACAAGGCCTACCCTCATGGGCGTATGACCTTTGTAACTTTTAAAAATATTTAATTTTTGAAAAATTTTGTATATGCTCAGCTTAGTCCTGGCCCCTTTTCAATGCATGTTTAAGGTCTCGTAGACCTTCTAAAGGGACTCTATGTGTATATTTCTCTATAGAATGTTTGTGAATGTTAGATGTTAGTGAAATGTATATCATATGTTTCGATATGTCTGGTAATGCCCCTTAACCTTTGCCCGGTGATAGATACGAGTTAGGGTTGTTACATTTATTGGTATAAGATCTACGGTTTAGTCGATTCTCGGACTAAGTAGCGCGTGTGAGTCTAGCTATACGTGCCATATTATTATACTATGATGGTGTGATGATTCCAAACAATTGAAATGTGTTTTCGTATAGTAAATGAATCCCGATCGAGCCGTAGCTAATAATGTGGAAAGTAATGTGCCTGCTCCTGCTTAGGGGGCAGCGCTAGCTGATTCTAGGTCAATTTCAGGTAGTCGTGAGAGTGAGGCTAAACAAGCCTTCTATCAGATGATGAATGATTGGTTCACATAGTACATTCGTACAAATTCGGCTGTTCAACAACCTCCACCCCAACCTAATCCTCCTCCGATACCTGTAATACCTCAAGTACTTGATCCGATGAGATTACATAAGCCCCCTATTGATAAAATTAGAAAATACAGGGCTAAAGAATTTAGAGCCACTGTTGATGATGATGCTGAGCGAACGAAATTCTGGCTCGATAATAATATTCGTATGTTTGATGATCTATCCTGTACACCTGATGAGTGTATTAAAAGTGCTGCATCATTGCTTCGAGATTTCGTGTATCATTAGTGGAATACATTGATATACGTACTTTCAAGGGAACGTGTTACCTGGGAGTTCTTTCAGATTGAATTCCTTAAGAAATACATCAGTCAGAGATTCATCGATCAAAAATGCAAGGATTTCCTTGAGTTCAAACAAGGTCGTATGACCGTAACAGAATATGAGCAGGAATTTTTGAAACATAGCAGATATGCCCAGGAGTTTGTTTCGACAGAGGCAATTATGTCTAAAATATTTGAAAATGTTAGATTTTCAATAAAAATTTGTATGTTCTCGATTTAGTCCCGACCCCTTCTTAATGCATGTTTAAGGTCTCGTAGGCCCATTTAAGGGACTTTATATTTATGATTTGCTATGTTATGATGATGTGGTATTTATGTTTGAGAAATATTTGTAAATTTTTTGTTATATTCGGTAATGCCTCTTAACCCTATTTTGGCAATGGTTACGGGTTAGGGGTGTTACATTTTATTGGTATCAGAGCTACAGTTTAGTCGATTCTTGGACTAACGTAGTGTGTGAGAGTTTAGCTATATATGCCATATATATATCTGCAATAGTGTGATGATTCTTGACAGTTAAAAATGTGTTTTATATAGTAAATGGATCTCGATCGATCAGTTGCTGATGATGTTGAGTGTAATGTGTCTGCTCCCGTTCAAGGGAAAGCACTGGCTGAATCTATGTCGATTACTCGTAGCCATATGGGAGAGGCAAAACAAGCATTCTTCCAAATGATGAGAGAGTGGTTTACGAAGTTCGTTCGAGCGAATCTGGCTGCTCAACAACCTCCACCCTCTCAAGTTCCTGTAGTGCCACAAGTTTTAGATCTGATCTGATTGAGTAAACCTCCTGTGGATAAAATTTGAAAGTACAGGGCTGAAGAGTTTAGGGCCACAATTGATGATGATGCTGAGCGAGCTGAATTTTGGCTTGAGAATACCGAAAGAGTGTTTGATGAATGTGATGTTTCATTCTTGAGAGAAATGGCATATCATTCGTGGAAAATATTGATATCTGTACTTTTGAGAGAAAGAATCACTTGGGATTTATTTCAAGCCAAATTCTAAAGAAATATAAAAGTTAACGATTTATAGACCAGAAACGTAAAGACTTCCTAGAACTGAAACATGGCCGTATGCCTGTTACGGAATACAAACGAGAATTTGTAAGATTGAGTCAGTATGTGCGGGAATGTGTTTCGATAGAAACTATTATGTGTAAACGATTCATCAAAGGATTAAATGAAGACATTAAACTTCTGGTCGAAATTCTTGATTTGAATGAATTTGTAGTATTGGTTGAAAGAGCCTGCAAAGCCGATGAGCTTAGTAAAGAAAAGAAGAAAGCAGATTCAGAAGCTAAAGATGAAAGAAAAAGGTCAAAGAGCAAGTTGTATCATTCTTCGTCAAAGAGATTCACAGATGCAAACAATCACTCAAATGTTTCGTTTGAACATTCAAGTAAAGATCGTGTGAAATAGAATACTGGTCCAAAGACTGAAACTCAAATGGAATCAAGTGTTGGAAGTGTCAGAAGCAATAAGCCTGAGTGTAGACAGTACGGGAGACGTCATATTGAGAATGCTGGGGGAAGTATAATAATAGAGCTTGCTATAAATGTGGATCACGAGATCATTTTATTCGAGATTACCCAGAGTTAGTTGAGAAAGATAATTTTTAGAGTGCGAGACCGAGTAACACTATAGCTAGGGGTAGACTGCCCATAAACATCAGAAATGTGAGTGGTAGTGAAAGAGGAACATCAGAGATAGCTATGAGATCTGAGGCGAGAGCACCTGCTAGAGCCTATTCTATTCGCGCTCACGAATAAGCGTCATCTCTAGACGTTATAACTGCTACTTTTACTCTTTTCGACACTGATGTGATTGCACTGATAGATCCAAGATCTACTCATTCATATGTGTGTGTGAACTTAGTATCTAGTAAAACTCTACCTGTTAAATCTACTGAGTTTGTAATTAGAGTACCAAACCCCTTAGACAAGTGGTTTTGGTTGATAAAGTGTGCAAGAATTACTCGTTGATGTTTCGAGATATTAGTTTTCTTCCAAATCTGATGTTGCTACCCTTTGATGAATTTGATATAATTTTGGGTATGGATTGGTTAACTTTGCATAATGCTATTGTGAATTGCAAACAGAAGAGTATTGATTAAAGAAGCCAGAATGGTGAGATAGTTCTAATTGAATCCAGTGATTTGAATGGGCTACCGGCTGTAATATCTTTGATGAAAGATTTGAATTATGTGAAAAAAGGGATGCGAAGCTTATCTTGTATATGTGATAGATACAAAAAATGACAAAAAAGAAAGTTGAATCTGTGCCTGTGGTTTGTGAGTTCACTGATGTGTTTTCTGAAGAACTACTGGGATTACGTCTGATACGAGAGGTCAAGTTTGGTATTGACTTAGTGCCGGGGACGACTCCTATCTCAATAGATCTGTATAGAATAGCACAAACAGAATTGAAAGAGTTAAAGTCTCAGTTGCAAGAACTAATCGATAGATGATTTCTACGATCGAGTTTCTCACCTTGGGGTGCTCCCGTTCTATTTGTGAAAAAGAAAGATGGCGCGATGAGAATGTACATTGATTACCATCAATTAAATAAAGTGAATATTAAGAACAAATATCCTCTGCCCAGAATTGATAATTTGTTTGATCAGCTAAAAGAAGCCACCGTGTTTTAAAAGATAGATCTGAGATTGGGACATTATCAGTTCTGAGTAAAAGATTCAGACATTCCAAAAACTGCATTTGGAACGAGGTGAGGGCATTATAAATTTTTACTTATGTCTTTCAGACTAACGAATGCTCATGTAGTATTTATAGATTTGATGAACCGGATATTCAGATCATATTTGGATCGATTTTTCGTTATGTTTATTGACGATATTTTGATTTATTCTTGTGATGAGACGCAACATGCTGAGTATTTGATAATTGTGTTACAGACTCTGTGTGAGAAGAAATTGTATGCAAAGTTTAGTAAATGTGAGTTATGGTTGCGAGAGGTTGGTTTTCTGGGACATATAGTGTCAACTGTGGAAATACGAGTTGATCCGAGCAAGATTTCAGCAATTCTAGACTGGAAACCTCCGAGAAATGTGTTTGAAGTCCATAGTTTTTTGGGACTAGCGGGATATTATAGACGGTTTGTGAAAGGCTTCTCGAAGATTGCAACTCCGTTGATGAAATTGCTATAGAAGGATGTTAAATTTGAGTGGTCAGAAAAGTGTCATGAGTTTTGAATAGTTGAAAGTATTATTGACAGAAGCACTAGTGTTAGTTCAACCTAAATCGGGTAAAGAGTTCATAGTTTACAGTGATGCATCATTGAATGGTTTAGGTTGTTTGTTGATGCAAAAGGGCAAAGTTATAGCCTATGCTTCGAGATAGTTAAAATCGCATGAAAAGAACTACCCAACGCATGATCTTGAATTAGCAACTATTGTATTTGCATTGAAGATTAGGCGTCACTACTTATTTGGTGAGAAGTGTCACATTTATATTGATCATAAGAGTTTGAAATATTTGATGACTCAGAAAGAACTAAATTTGAGACAGCGGAGATGGTTAGAATTACTAAAAGACTATGAATTAGTAATTGATTATCATCCGTGAGAAGTTAATGCTGTTACTGATGCTCTAGGCCGAAAGTGTTTATTTGCTTTACGAGCAATGAGTACTCAAATAGGTCTGTGTGATGATGGTTCGATTTTGGCTAAGTTAAAAGTGAGACCAATATTTATACGTCAGATTTGTGATGCCCAAAAAATTGATGCTGATATGATGGCAAAACGAGCTCAATGTGGTTTGAATTCTGATTTAGGATTTCAAGTTGATAATGATGGTTGTTTGAGATTCCGAGATCAGATTTGTATACCGAGAAATTCAGAGTTGATTCAGTTGATTTTGAATGCGGCTCATAATAGTTGTTTGTCTGTTTATCTTGGAAGTACAAAAATGTACAATAGTTTAAAATAGTTTTATTGGTGGCATGATATGAAATGAGATATCTCAGAGTTTGTTTCGAGATGTTTAGTTTGTTAGCAAGTCAAAGCTGAACACTAGGTTCCATCTGGTTTGTTACAACCGATAATGATTCCTAAATGGAAATGGGAGAGAATCACGATGGATTGTGTGTCGGGTTGCCTTTATATTAGAGAAAGAAATATGCAATCTGGGTGATAGTTGACAGATTAACGAAATCAGCTCATTTTATTCTGGTGAGAACAGATTATTCGCTTGATAAGTTAGTTGAATTGTATATTTTGAAATTGTGAGATTGCACGGGGTACCATTATCCATTGTGTCAGATAGAGATCTGAGGTTTACTTCGTAGTTTTGGAAGAAACTGCTTGATGCTTCAGGTACGAAGCTGCATTTTAGTATTGCATTTCATCCACAAACGAATGGTCAATCCGAGCGGATCATTCAGATTCTCGAGGATATATTGAGATGTTGTATTCTTGAGTTTGAAATTACATGGGAAAAACATCTGTCATTGATTGAATTCGCGTATAATAATAGTTTCGAATCAAGCATTAAAATGGCACCATATGAGTTTCTTTGCAGTCGTAAATGTCGAGCTCTATTGTATTGGACTGAGCTTAGCGAGAATAAGATTCACGGGGTTCATTTGATTAAATAAACTAAGTAGAAAGTGAAAGTGATTCATGACAGTCTGAAAGCCGCATCGATTGTCAGAAGTCTTATGCAGATTTGAAATGAAAAGATATTGAATTTGAGATCGATGACAAAGTGTTTTTAAAAGTATTTTCGTGAAGAAAATAATTCGTCTCTGCAGAAAAGGCAAATTGAGTCCGAGATTCATTGGGCCGTATGAGATTATTGAACGTATCGGGCCGATTGCTTATAGATTGTTATTGCCACCTGAGCTAGAGAGGATTCATAATGTATTTCACATGTCGATGCTTAAACGATACAGATCTGATCCATCACATGTGATTTCCCCTACTGAAGTTGAGATTCAGTCTGATCTATCGTATAATGAAGAACTGATTCGAATCCTGGCATGTGAGATCAAAGAGTTGAGAAAGAAGAAAATTTCTTTAGTGAAACTGTTGTGGCAAAAACATGGAGTTGAAGAGGCGACGTGGGAGCCTGAAGATTTAATGAGAGAGAAAATTTTAAATCTATTCACTGGTAAGATTTTAGGGGATGAAAATCCCTAATGGGGGAGAGTTGTAACAGCCTAGTTTAGACCCTAGTCAGAATAGTGGTTTTGAGACCACAAATCCGAGGTCAAAAAAATAATTTAATATTATTTTTGTGTTTATAGAATTTGATAAAGTTTGTGTGAAAGTTCTGTGTGAAAATTTTATCATTTGTGTGCCGAATTGTGAAAAAGGATTTAATCGCATAAAATGCAAAAGTTGTGTGCTAATTGTTAGAATGCTTAATTGCTATGTCTTATTAAATGAAAGGTCCTTATGTTGTTATTAAACCATTAATAGATTTGATGGACATAAATGGACATATATTTGATGATTAAATGGTTTAATGACTAACGGTAAAATAGTAAAACAGGAATTAATGTATAATAAATAAAACAAAACATAAATTAAAGGCTATTATCATCTTGTTCTTGCCGAAAATATCATGGAAAAAGAAAAAGAAAAAGAAAGCTAGGTTCGACTATGGTATTTCTTTGATTAAGGTATGTTTTTGTTTTGGTTTTTAATAATTTCTACATTTTTGTGATCGTTGCTTAGAATACTATCAAACCCATGCATTAATTTTAGAATTTGATGATGATTTTGAGATATGCCATTGATGAATATGTGAACTTTGTGTTAGTTGATGATGAAATATGAAAGATATGTGATAGATTAACATATTTTGTCTTTGAATTTTTGATGAATTTTACTATTTTGGGCTAAATTGTGAAAATGAGAAATTAAGGTACTAAAATGTGAAATAAATGAAATATGTGGGCTTATATGAGCTAGGGGAAAATTCATCTAGGCATGTGTGTAATGAAATTATATGTATTTTGTGATTTTATGAAATAGGGACTAAAATGTTAAAATGTGCAAATGTGAGGGCTATTTTTTAAAATGCTCAAAATATGTGTTTTTGGATTGAATTGAATGATTTGGTGAAGGGATGAGCTAAATTTGAATATGTATAGATAAAGAAAGGAGAAATTCGGACTTAGATCGAGGCAAGAATAAAGTGCTCGATTGATTGGTTTGAATAGTGTTTCCACGTCCGAGGTAAGTTCGTGAAAAATACGAATTATTAAAGTTATGTTCACATATTATAAAATGAATGGAAATGTGGTTTTTGAAATAGTAATGTGAATGAATGGGTTTGAAGAGATGTGGCACTAAGTGTGCATATATAGGATCGATACAGTTGTGAACGACACTATGTGTGCGAAATAAAGAAAACATCGACTATATTAATTGGCACTGTGTGTGCGGTACCGAGTCAAATTCAATTTAATGTAAAGGCACTAAGTGTGCAATGATATTAAAGCTTCGGATAAGAAATTGGCATTAAGTGTGCAACTAAATTTAATGGTTAAAGAAGACCGAACAAATTGTGGTATTGAGCATTGAGTAGCAAAAGTGGTCGCTAATTAAATGATGGTACAGGTATGTATGGAACCTATGTGGTTGATTATATTGTATATGGGATAAATGGATGATTATGTGAGTATTGAATATGGATGAGATTATGTATTATTGTGAATTACACCATGTGACAGTTAATATTGTTTATTGAATTTGAATTGTTGAGTTAAATGTGTTATATTACGAACTTACTAAGCTTTAAAGCTGATTGTGTGAAGTCTTCTTTGTTTTACAGTGTCATTAAAGCTAGCTCGGATCCAGGGATCGTCGGCGACACAATGACACTATGGGCCATCTATTTTGGTACTTTTGGAAGTTGTATATTTAGTATATGGCATGTATATGCTAGTGAATATGGTATGTTTTGAGATATGTAGATCTAGCCATGTGATATGGCTTAATAGTTTGATGATTTCGGTTTATGTTTTGGGACATGTAAAAAGGGTGGTTAGTATGTGTATATGTAACTTTGTGTGAATGATCTTATGGTATGTTTCGGTAATATGGAGGTAGTATGTTTCTTGCTTAAATTTGGTAAGGATTAAATGATGAATGGATGATATGATTTTGAAGTGAAGTTGATACTTTGGATTAGAAATGTTGAGTTGAATTTGTATAGGGAAATGAATGATGATGTTAAGAGGTTAAGTTGTGAATAATTTGGCATGTTTTGGATGTATTTGAGATATGAAATTGGTATGTCTTGATTCTTGTAGGAGTGACCCAAAATTTTGGTGGCAACATGGCCTTTCAAATGGCCTATATTTGCCACACGGTTGAACACACGGGCATATGGCTCGACCATGTCTCTTAAGTTTGTAATTCGACCCAAGTCAATCTCACACACGGGTCAGACACACAGGCGTGTGACAGGCCGTGTGAATTAAGTCAGTGTTGCCCACAGGTCAAGCACACAAGCGTGTTTTCGGCCGTGTGGACAAGTCAGTATGTATGCACTGTTTTACCACGGCTTGGACACACAGGTGTGTCTGAGGTCGTGTGAGGCACACAGCCTACCCACACGGGAGTATGACCTCTTTAACTTTGAAAATGTTTGATTTTCAAAAAAAATTTGTTTGTGCTCAGTTTAGTTCCGACCCTTTTTAATGCATGTTTAAGGTCTCGTAGACCTATTTAAGGGACTTTATATTTATGATTTGCTATGTTATGATGATGAGGTATTTAGGTTTGAAAAATGATTGTAAATGTTTCGTTATGTCCGGTAATGCCTCTTAACCCTATTTCGACGACGGTTACAGATTAGGGGTGTTACAACACGGGCTTGTCTTGTGGCCATGTGGATAAGTCAGTATGTATGTGTTGTTCTGCCATGGCCTAGACACACGGGTGCGTCTAATGCCATGTGAGGCACACGGCCTACCCACACGAGTGTGTGACCTCTGTAACTTTGAAAATTGTTTAATTTTTGAAAAATTTTGTATGTTCTCTGTTTAGTCCCGACCCCTTTCCAATGCATGTTTAAGGTCTCGTAGACCTTCTAAAGAGACTTTATGTGTATATTTCACTATGGAATGTTTGTGAATGTTAGATGTTAGTGAAATGTACGTGATATGTTCTGATATGACAAGTAATGCATGTTAACCTTCGTTTGGTGATGGATATGGGTTAGGGGTGTTACAAGTACCTTATGGGTACCATTGAATATGAATTCACGAATCCTAACTTGTACGCCTCGAGTGTACTACCTGTGTATCCTTTGATAATTTAAATAAATTCAATGGGCATGGTTCTAACAAGGGCAAATATGAATTTAAGACAAATTGACATAGAATGATATATATATATGATACAGAAATATGATGTGAAGAGAATATTACATGAAATACATGAAAATGATGATACATGACAATAGATGTATAAAAGTATGAAAAGATGATATTTATACATGGAAGTTATTAGATGAAAATGTTCATCCTTGGTTATAAACTTATAAACTTTGAATGTACCACTATTCATGTGACATTGATATTACGAGTTTTATGAATAAAGTTCTGATACGAAATAATCTGAATCGAGATGAGCTATATGAAAACATACTTGATCTATAACAATGTGATTTATACATGTTGTGGAAAGCATATATGTGCATGGAAACTTGATTGTTGTTGAGCTCATACTTGTTTTTGATGCTATTATGGAATATATGACTAACAATGGCAATGAGGATATGTGTAGCTCTTCAGGTCAAATTAAGTGATAATGCCTTACATAGTTACCTCAAAATAGGATGAATGGTAAGTTAAATACCATGTTATACAAACTTACTAAGCATTTTATGCTTACCCCGTTTTATTTTCCCTTGTCTTAGAGTAAATCGGAAGCTCGTTGTAACACCCCATACCTGAGTCTAAGGCATTGACCGGATACGAGACATTACTATACTAGAACTTGCTTAATCAAGAAATTATGGGCCATAAAATTTTGTTCCCGATTAACAACCTTTCTCTCTCAAACAATTCATACATCTCATTGGCCTACGAGGCCTTAAACTCATGTTCAAAAACTTTTGGAACTTAATCGAAAAAAACACTTTCTTGGAAGCAGGGGTCACACGCCCATGTGATTTAGGGAATGCCTGTGTACCCCTAGACATGCCCATGTCCTCCAACCGTGGGGAGTTACTGACTATACTCACACGGCCTTGACACACCCGTGTCATCCATCCTGTACTACACACGGCCCAAACAAACAGCCGTGGGATTCACCCATGGTCTATTCTGACTCAAAATACAAAGGTACAGGGTGCACACGGCCTAGACACACGCCCGTGTATCCATCCGTGTGGGCACTTAGAGGCTATATACCAAGCCTTTTTTCCACCCCACATTTCATACACCAATATACTAATTCAATAAAGTCTCAAACCATCAACTAAAACACATGAATTTATTCATTTGATTTATGTAAATAAAGTATTACTTTCATACAATTACAATAACTTAGCCGTCATCAATGGCTATACACATTTAAACTATAAACCCCTTTTTGGTCAACACAATTTGGCACATTAACAATAACTTAATCAACGCTAAATTCTAGCCCTATACATGCCATGACTAATAAGGACTTGATACCTCATACCGAGTGTCTGTTCGATAGTGTGAAAACATCTCCAGTGGCCTCCAACCCGAGCTAGCTAAAATAACCTATAAAAGCTGAAAAAAAAAAGAGGAGTAAGCATTAATGCTTAGTAAGTTCATATGCATAATCTGATTATTATTGATATTCACTAAATATAGATAACCACAAAGTATTATACTGAGTTTTTCCTTTTAACTTATGGCTACTTACTCAACCGCTCTTAAAGCCTACTCATTCTATCTCTTACTTCATTCTTACCACGCCACAAGCCAATTGCTCATTTAATGAGTACACAATCATGCAATGATCACCACAAAATCATATAAAACAACACATCAAGCATTTTCAAAAAGTCTCTCATACTATTAATCTCTCGGTGGTTACGCACTTAGCCCACTATTGAATCTCTTATTGGGTGGTATCGCACATAGCCCACCAATCATTTATAACTATGGTGATTTAGCACTTAGCTCACCAATCATTTATAAGCGATGGTATCGCACACAGCCCATCGATTACTAACTAATTAGGTGGTAACGCACATACCCCACCGATAGTAATATAGTTGATGCTATCACACACAGCCCATCAAGTAATAATATATCAGGTGGTAACACACACAGCCCACCGATATTATGCATTCACAAATATCTATCCTCATATATTTCTCTAATTCAAATGTTCATTCGTAAACATCATCACTCACTATCATCCTTACTTCACTTTCTACGATTCTCATTTGTACTCACACGGTGCATTAACAATTCTATCTCATACACTAAGGTGTATTGACTACACTTATCCCCTTAGTGGTCCATCATACACTGAATTCATCCCCAACTGTTAAATAACACTATTAAGTCTCATAGACTTATTGTCACATTGACATCATACTTCTGTTAGGGTAATACATGAATTAACATATCAATGCCATGTCCCCGGCAAGGTCTTATACGAAGTATCACATCGTTGCCATGTCCTTGACATGGTCTTATTTAATATCTCTCACCGAAGCCATAGTCCAATATGGTCTTACACGAAACCTTAACTATCAGCATTTCATACTATTTACGTTTCTTACCATTCTTAGGTTCAACTCTCTTAACAACTCATCAAAAGACATTTCAAAAATTCATTGAATAATTATACATTCCATACAACATTGGAATATTAAAATAACTCATACGTAATTACAACATTTGCACATGAACTTACCTCGATGTCGAAAAGGCCGAAAGGGACCTTTTTGTCCATATTTCTCTTTTCACCCGTTCTAGGTAATTACAACATTTTCTTTGATTTTTAGGGAAAATGAGTTGCTAAAATTTTCAAGCTTTCAAAGCCCTCCCTTTGCTAGTATTTTCGGTTGACGAAGAAAACAAAATGAAAAGATGATAGCCTTGGCTTATTTCATCTTATTTTATTCATTTTGTCAACTAATATCACTACCTTTTGACCAAAATAAAAGCTCTTGTCCCCTACGCATGCTATGGCTGGCCAACTCACTTAAAAAAGGCCAAATCGCACATTTGGGACCCCTAATTAATAATCCATAGCTATTTGGCACATCTAGCAAATAAAATAGAACTTTCTCGCTGCAATTTAGTCCTTTTCACAATTTAGCTAGAAATTGCTAAAATTAAGGCACTAAAATTTTCATGCACCCTTATAAACATGTTATAACACATAAATAACATGAAAATAATTTTCTCTATCCTCAATTTAGTGAATTTTGAGATCACTGTTTCGACTAGCCCTTAAATTAGACTGTTACACTCGTTGGGTTAGAAGCTCGGCAGAGATCACTCACACTATCCATCGGCCCATGTCGGTACAATACGGTAAATAAATTACAATTATAATGACATGTATAGGATATGTTGGCCATATTGGCATGTAAATATAAATGATGCTTGTAATCTAGTCATTGGAATGGCTAGTAATGTTTATTTTGATATACTAGTAATGTTATGCTATGGTAACCATATGTATATGTTAAGTAGTTGATCAAATCATGTTTAGCACATGAATTGAACCAAGGTAGGAGAGTAAACATGTATGCATGCAATGATAGGTCGTGTTGAATGATGAAATTTGCGTCTTTGAATGCTTAGAGTGGTTGGATTGTAATTTGTATGTTTTGGTGAAGGAAAATGGTAAATTTGGGTGATAAATGAGGCTAGGAAATGGTTTTATTTTGTCCACACGGGCGTGTGTCTAGACCGTGTGTGACACACGGCCTGGTAACATGGGCATGTGGTTAGGCCGTGTGTCCCTTACACCTTAAATTAGAGAAAACAGAATGATCAGAATTGAGTACACAGGCAGAGACACGGGCTTGTGTCTTGCCCATGTGAAACCCGCACCTAATTCGAAAGAAATTAATTAACCACAAGGCCTAGGACACGGGCATATGGCATGGCTGTGTGGCCAAGTCAGTGAGCACCCTAAATCAAACACGACCTATAAGATGGGCGTGTCCCAGGGTCACACCGGCGTTTCCCTTGGACCACACGGGTGTGTGAGCCCTATACCTTGGAAATTTTTTGAAATGTCAGGAAAAATTCTTAGAGTTTTCGATTAAGTTATGACTCGATTCTAATGCTCGTATTGGGCCTTGAGGGTCCATTTAAGGGACAATATGAATGACATTAGTGAATGAATAGTAACTTGCTTGAATTAATCGATAAATGTTCTAAATGTTTTAATAATGCTCTGAAACCCTGTTCTGGCGACAAATATGGGTTAGGGGTGTTACAAGTTCGTGGTACCAGAATAGCAAAGAAGATCGTTTGGCAAAAAGTGAAAAAAATCAAGGATCCGCTAATTTGAAAACACAGGTACAATATCAATCTAAAGTTTCTTGCTACAAATATCAAAAATCGGGGTGGATTTCAAAATTTTAATTTTCTACTGTGCAAGAAAATCATTTTCAATCAGATTTTTTCCAAAAGTATAAATATCTCAACATCAAGGTTCGCTCCTAGTGCAGCTTGCACATTCTAAGTCTTTGCAGTGTAAGGCTCATTAAATTTTGCAAATTAAAATTTAATAAGGGTTCGCGAGCAGTAGTTCTCCAACCACTGGGGTTCACAAGTAGCACATTTTGACAGCACTGTCACTTTGTAGCAACATTGGTGAACTCTATATAGTTGTCAATTTTGCATATATCATTCTATTGTTTATGGTAACATTATCTTAGAAATTGATTACTTAAGTTTGAGGTTGTAATTTAAAAGAGCATTAATAAAACTTGGACTATATTCATATATTAAAATTTCATATGTATTTATAAGGTATTATCGATTCACAAATAAAATCATACAGGAAAACATTATAAAACATTAAATAACTAAGTCCTAGGACAATTGGCGAAGTCAATAGAAAGATATCTCTAAGCCCAAGAAAAATCCCGCAATTCCTTTATATCCAGAGTTCGCTTGTACTCCCTTTCTAGTGCTTATGCTTTACCTGGATCACTTGCCTAACTTCTACTCATAATGCAATCTAGCTATCTGTAGTGTTTAGAAAAGAGTGTGTGAGCTCTTGTGAACTCAATGAATATACAAGAAAGAATAACCACCTAGCACGCGCAAAACATACATTAAACAAAAACTTTGGCAAGGTCACTAAATTGTTAATTGGGTTCGCCATTTACGTGAATTCTGGTTCACAGATACTGTAATAGCTCAAATTTTAGCGATGTAAAAAATAGTGGTTCGAGACCACCAAATCCAACAAATAAATTCGTAGATTATATTATTTAATATTTATGAGCCAAATGTAGCTTTTAAAAGATTTTTGAAATAGTAAATTGTGTTTTATAAAGAATTATTTGGTCAAGAATTTGAAAAAAAGAGGTATCGAGATCTCGGTGTTATAAACAGAGCCATAAATATTTTTATGAATACTTACGGAGTGTCAATAAGGTAGTATTAAAATTTTGTTAGAAAGCTTTGATGTTCGGGTGGTTAATTAAATAAAAAGGACTAAATTGAAAAATGTGTAAAAGTTGCTAGAAGGATTAAATAGCTCAATTTTCAAATGAGGAAGGACCTAAAGTGCAAATAAGCCCAAAGGAGATATTTTTGGCGGCAATAGCTGAGAAAAAAATCAGGAAATGGGTCAAATAAGGGCAAAATTAGAAAATTGCCAAAATTAGTTAAATAAAAATGGGACCAAATTGGAATATCTAGAATTCTCATCATTTTTCTTCATATTCATCAACTGAAAAATAGCCATGGAAGAGGGTTCAAGCTGGTTTTCATACTCTAGCTTCATGTAAGTTTAATTCTTGCTTTCTCCTGGAAATTTCTAAGTTTTTGGACTTTTACTATTGGGTCCAACTTACTATGTCATTAGTTTTTGATTCCATGGCTAATTTTTAAAGTTTCTATGGGTGAGTGCTAGAAGCATATGATGAATAAACATAGAATTGAAGCTTTAATTTTGATATATGATGATTTTATCAAGTAAAATTGATGGAAATTGACTTTAGGACCTAATAGTGAAAGAGTTTTAAATTAAGGTCTAGTGCTAAAGTTTTGATTTCCAAGGCTTATGAAGTATTTTAAAATGATAGAATAAAATATTAATTGAAAAAATACCTCAATTGAGGGGTTAATTGAGCAAGGACTGAATTGTATGAATTATAAAATTTGGGGTAAAATGAAAATCAACATTTTGCACTAAAACAATTTTGGATAGTAGCAGTAGTCTAAATTTAATAAATCACCAAAAATTTTAGAAACCGGATTAGAGAATGAATAAAATATGAAATTAAATATTATTGAGTCTAGTTTCTTATAGAAGAAACGATGTAAGAAATGAAATTGTGAGTCTTGATATATAATAAATTTTGTGAAAAAAGGTCAAAATGATTTCAGGCTCCTCTGTTCTGACTTTAGAAAATCATCACAAATTGGAGGAAAATAATTAGGGGATTATATTTATATGTTTAAAATCCTAAACAAGTCTATTTTCAATAAAAACAAACATAAACATCATCCAAATATCGTACAAGGAAATAGTTAATTTTTAGTGAAGAAGGGTTGGAACTGTCAAACAGCAGAGCATGGGTGATTTTAAGGAATAAACTTTACTTATTGGCTAAACCAAAAATTATGAAAATTTTTTGGTAAGAAGATATGTGAGTCTAGTTTTAGGGAAAATTAGCATATTTTCATTCGGAGTTCTTTAGCTCAATATAAAAATAATTTAGTTACTATGATATGGAAGGATAACTTGAATATCCATGTAAGTAAATAGTGAAAATTATAGATAATGTTACTTACAAGTGTGTTATTTATACTAAGAATGTGAATGGGGAGGAGGAGGAGGAAAAATATATGAATGATGTGTATAAATTGATCACATGCCCGATTATAATCGATAAATGTTAAATTAGAAATGATATAATGTTTTATTTCAATATTTACTATGAAATTGTGATTATTGTTATGATATAAAAATTGAATTTGTAAGTTTGTATGTAAATAATACATTGTTTCTATTTATGCTTTAATATTTTGTTATATTATATGAGATAAGGTTGAATATGGAGTAATTATTTGATGTAAATTATGAATTGTGATTGATTATGGATGAATTGGTAAAATGTTGAAAAGTGAGAATTCACGGTTGAACCTTCGGAATAGAAAATATACGAATGAGGTAGCTAGGTCACATGTGTGGTACTAAGTGTAGGCCACTATGTGTACACGAGAGCTACGAGATGGTTTTAGGTCATGTGTGTAGTACTAAGTGAAGGCTACTATGTGTACCAGATGGATAAGTCGCATGTGTGGTGCTAAATGCAGGCTACTATGCGTACCCGATAGCTTTGATCACATGTGTGGTACTAAGTGCAGGCCACTATGTGTAAATGATGGTTTTGGTCACATGTGTAGTACTAAGTGTAGGCTACTATGTGCACCAGATAGCTTTGGCTACAAGGGTGGTACTATGTGCAGGCCACCGTGTATCTATTATTATTCCAATGAGTTCAACGGGAAATTGACTAAGTGAAAATACATGTGATCATGTAACGACTAAGTGCAATTCAATATGACTATGTGATGAATAAGTGATTCGTCAATTTAAGTTGTGATTGGCAGGAAGAGTTAGTAAGTTGCATGTTTATGAATTGTTACACATATTTGTTTGAAAGACGAGAAAATGATGGTACTTGATACATGGAAATATGATACTGTGATATATAAAAACATGGAATATGCTTGATAAATGTGTTTATTCATAATTATAGAACTGTACACCTCAAGTGTACTATTTGTGTAAAGATGATGTTTAAATGATTTGATGAGTAGAACTCAAATATAAAGTAGTTAGAAACCAAGACAATTTGTTATGAAAATGTATATGAAATACGAGATGTATGATTATTATATGTGATATGAATACATAATGTGAAAAAGTATAGGTATAAGAAGAATTCAATAAGAATCGAGCCTATATACGTTTCTTGTTATTTATATGAAGTGTACGACTAACAAATGGTAATAAGTATAAGGCTTGGTTGAATATATTAAATTGGTTCTTGACTGTATTAAAATATTGGTAAAGATAAAGGATCAAGTGAGTGAGAAACATGGCTTGGAAAATAGCCTAATTTTCATCCACATAGGGCGTGTGTCTAGGCCGCGTGTGACAAGCGATCTATGCCATGGGCATATGGTCCTGCTGTATGTCCCAGTCACACGGGCGTGTGACCTATATATGCGTGAAAAATTTAAAAGGTGCGAAAAATTTTCCTGAGGATCCGGTTTAGTCTTGACCCAATCTTAATGCATGATTTGTACCTCAAAGGTCCGTTAAAGGAACATTTATAATTAGTCTCGGTATTTTAATGGGATTTCAAATTATATGTAAGTGTTTTGTACTCATTGGTAATGCCTCGTAACCCTATTCCGGCGATGGATACGGCTTGAGGCGTTACAGATACTCATTGTCAATTAGTTTAAAGTAGTGGCACTGAGTGTGCGGTTATTGGTTGCCTTATGTGCATGATATGTTTTGGTATGTGTTGCTTATAGGTTTGACCTTAAGTGAGTGGCATGTTGGCCTTGCAAAAATGGCCTATAATGCCACATGGTTGGGGCACACGGGCGTGCCTCAGACCTTGGGTAAATTAGCAGAATATGGCTTAAATTTTACAGGGTCTTAGCATGGGTGTGCCTTCAGGTCGTGGGAGAAATTGCAGTATATGATCTAGTAGTACACGACCTTAGCACACGGGCGTGCATAGTGGCCGTGTTAATTTTGGCATTATGTAACCACGGGAAGATGACACGGTGTATCATGTAGCCATGGGAGAGGCACGGCCTACCCCCACGGGCGTGTCTCCCCTGTATTTTAGAAAAGTCTCAAATTTTTCATGAAATTTTATGTGTTTCGGTTTAGTCCTGACTCAGTTTCTAAGCATGCTTATGGTCTTGATAGCTCGTTTAAGGGACACTATGATTGTATATGAATGTGTTTGATGATGATTGACTTTGTGTCGTGAATATGATGTGAAATGATCCTATTATTCGGTAATGCCTCTAAACCCTATTCCAGTGATGGTCTAGAGTTAAGGGTGTTACAATTTTATTGGTATCAGAGCTACGATTTAGTCGATTCTCAGACTAACGTAGCATGTGTGAGTCTAGCTATACATGCCATATTGTAAAATTGCGATAGTGTGATGAAATTAGACAGTTGCTAATAATGTAGAGAATAATGTGCCTACTCCGGTCAAGGGACAGCTCCGGCCACATCAAGGCCAAATGATAGTGGTGAGGAAAGTGAGGCTAAGCAAGCCTTCTTCCGTATGATGAGTGAATGGTTTTTAAAATTTGTTAGAACAAATCCGACTGCTCCACAACCTCCACCCCCACAAGTACCCATTGTACCACAAGTTATATATCTGATCAGATTGAATAAACCTCCTGTGGATAAGATTCGCAAGTATGGTGCCGAAGAGTTTAAGGACACAGTTGATGACGATACTGAGCTATCCGAGTTTTGGCTTGAAAATACAATCAGAGTATTTGATGAGATGTCGTTGAACCTTGAAGAGTGCATTAAGTGTGCAGTTTCCCTGTTGAGAGACACGTCTTGCAATTGGTGGAAAACATTGATAACTGAAGTTTTGAGAGAGAGAATAACTTTGGATTTCTTTCAATCTGAGTTTAGAAAGAAGTATATCAGTCAACACTTTATTGATCAGAAACGTAAGGAGTTTTTAGAGCTGAAACAGGGTCATTTGTCTGTTACTAAGTATGAGCCGAAATTCGTAAGATTGAGTCAATATGCAAGAGAATGTGTTTCGACTGAAGCTACTATGTGTAAACATTTTATAGAGGGATTGAATGAAGACATTAAGTTGTTGGTTGGAATACTGGATATAAATGAATTTGTTGTATTAGTTGAAAGAGCATGCAAAGCAGAGGAGTATGGTAAAGAAAAGAAGAAACCTGATTCTAAGGCTCATGATGAAAGAAAGAGATCTATGAATAAGTTCTCTCAATCTTCAGCAAAGAGAGATAAAGATGCAAGCAATCATTCAAATGCATCGTTTGGACATCCAAATTGAGATCATTTGAGACAGACTACTAGTTTACGAATTCAAGCTCCAAATGAAACAAGTGTTGGCAGTCTTAAGAGTAACAAGCCCGAATGTAGACAATGTGGGAGACGGCATGTGGGAGAGTGCTGGGGCAAGTATAACAATAGAGCATGCTATAAATGTGGATCTCGAGGCCATTTTATCTAAGATTGCCGAAAGATGGTCAAAAAAAATGTTTAGAATGAAAGACCGAGTAACATGGCAGCTAGGGGAAGACCACCCAGAAACACCAGAATTCTGAGTGAAAGCCAGAGAGGAACAACTGATACAACTGTGCGGTCAGAAGCGAGAGCACCTGCCCGAGCCTATGCTATACGTGTACGAGAGGAAGCATCATCTCTAGACGTGATCACTGGTACTTTCACTTTATTTGATACTGATGTCATTGCATTGATAGATCCTAGATCAACTTATTCTTATGTGTGTATGAATTAAGTATCGAATAAGACTCTACCTGTTGAGTCTACTGAATTTGTGATTAGAGTATCGAACCCCTTAGGCAAGTGTGTTTTGGTGGATAAGGTGTGCAAGAATTGCCCGTTGATGTTTCGTAATTTATGTTTCCCGGTCAATTTGATGTTGCTACCATTTTATGAATTTGACATAATTCTTGGAATGGACTAGCTTACTTTGCATAATGCCATCATGAATTGTAGGAGAAAGAATGTTGAAATGAAGAGTCAGAATGGTGAGATAGTTCGAATTGAGTCTAGTGATATGAAAAGACTACCAGCTATTGTATCGGTGATGAGAGCTATGAACTATGTGAGAAAACGTTGTGAAGCTTATTTGGCGCATGTGATTGATACAAAGGTGTTAGGAAAGAAAATTGAATCTGTGCCTGTGATATGTGAGTTTCCAAATGTGTTTCCAGAAGAGTTACCGGGGTTACCTCTAACTAAAGAAGTCAAATTTGGTATTGAGTTAGTGCCGGGAACTGCTCCTATTTTGATATCTCCATATAGAATGGTACCAATGGAATTGAAAGAGTTGAAATCTCAGTTGCAAGAATTGACCGACAGAGGATTTCCACGACCTAGTTTTTCACCCTGGGGAGCTCCTGTATTATTTGTGAAAAAGAAAGATGGAACTATGAGAATGTGTATTGATTATCGATAATTGAACAAAGTGACGATAAAGAACAAATATCTGTTACCTCGGATCGATGACTTGTTTGATCAGTTGAGAGGAGCTACAGTATTCTCTAAGATAGATTTGAGATCGGGCTACTATCAGTTGGGAGTTAAAGAATCTGATGTGCCAAAAACTGCATTCAGAACGAGGTATGGACATTATCAATTCTTAGTGATGCCTTTTGGACTAACAAATGCCCCTGCAGTGTTTATGGATTTGAGGATTTGAATATTGAGACCATATTTGGATCACTTCGTGGTAGTGTTCATCGATGATATTTTTATTTATTCAAGTGATGAGATGCAACATGCCGAGCATTTGAGAATCATGCTACAAACTCTGCATGAGAAATAGTTGTATGCAAAGTTTAGCAAGTGAATTTTTGTTGCCTGAGGTCAATTTTCTGGGGCATATCGTATCCGCTACTAGGTTATGAGTCGATCTGCATAAAATCTCTGCTATTTTGGAATGGAAGCCTTCGAGAAATGTGTCTAAAGTCTGTAGTTTTTTGGGACTAGCGGGATATTATAGACGATTTGTGAAAGGCTTCTCGATGATTGCAACTCCTTTGATAAAGTTGTTACAGAACGATATTAGATTCAAGTGGTCAGAAAAGTGTCAACAGAGTTTTGAGCAGTTGAAATTATTGTTAACCGAAGCACCAGTGTTGTTTCAACCCGAATCAGGAAAAAAATTCATAGTTTACAGTGATACATCATTGAATGGTTTGGGCTGTGTACTGACACAAGAAGGAAAAGTCATCGTTTATGCTTCGAGACAGTTAAAACAGCATGAAAAGAATTATCCAACACATGGTCTTGAATTGGCTGCGATTGTATTTGCATTGAAGATTTGGCGTCACTATTTATTCGGTGAAAAATGTCATATTTATACTGATCATAAGAGTTTAAAGAATTTGATGACTCAGAAAGATTTGAACTTGCGACAGAGAAGATGGTTAGAGTTGTTGAAAGATTATGAACTTGTGATAGATTACCACCAGGGCAAAGCTAATGTTGTAGCCGATGCTTTGAGTCAGAAATTGTTATATATCTTATGAGCTATGGGTAATCAGATGGATCTGTGTGATGATGATGCGGTTGTAGCTGAATTGAAAGTAAAACCGTTGTTTATATAGCAGATATGTGAGACTCAGAAGATTGATAATGAGTTGTTAGTAAAAAGGGTTCAATGTAATTCGGATGCGAAATTAGAATTTTGAGTTGATAGTAATGATTGTTTGAGATTCAGAGATCAGATTTGTGTTCCGAGAAATTCAGAGTTGATTCAAATAATTTTGACTAAAGCTCACAATAGTCATTTAACTTTACATCTGGGGACCACGAAAATGCATAATGATTTGAAATAGCTCTATTGGTGGCATGATATGAAGAGAGATATTTCTGACTTTGTGTCGAAATGTTTAGTTTGTCAGCAAGTTAAGGTTGAACATCAGGTTTCGTCCGGTTTATTGCAACCGATTATGATTCCTGAGTGGAAATGGGAGAGGATCACGATGGACGTTGTGTCGGGTTTGCCCTTATCTCTGAGCAAGAAATATGCAATCTGGGTGATAGTTGATAGATTGACGAAATCAACTCATTTCATTCCGGTGAGAACCAATTATTCTTTAGATAAATTGGCTGAATTGTATATCGATAAGATCATGAGATTGCACGGAGTGCCGTTATCTATAGTGTCTGACAAAGATCTGATATTTTCCTCACGATTTTGGAAGAAATTGCAAGATGCTTTAGGCACGAAATTACATTTCAGTACTGCTTTTCATCCACAAACGGATGGTCAATCCGAACAAATTATTTAGATTCTTGAAGATATGCTAAGATGTTGTATACTCAAATTTGAAAGCACATGGGAAGGGCATCTATCATTGATTGAGTTTGTGTATAACAACAATTTTCAATCTAGTATCAAAATGGCACCATGTGAGTCTCTTTACGGTCAAAAGTGTCAAACTCCATTGTATTGAACCGAGCTGAGTGAGAACAAGATTCACGGGGTTGATCTTATAAAAGAGATTGGGCAGAAAGTGAAAGTGATTCGTGACAGTTTGGAAGCAGCCTCAGATCGTCAAAAGTCTTATGCAGATTTGAAACGAAAGGATATTGAATTCGAGGTTGGTGATAAAGTGTTTTTGAAAGTGTCTCCGTGGAAGAAAATACTTCGATTTGGCCGAAAGGGCAAGCTGAGTCCAAGATTCATCGGACCGTATGAGATTATTGAACGAGTTAGGCCAGTTGCTTATATATTGAGATTACCATCAGAGTTGGAAAGGATCCATAACGTGTTTCATGTGTCAATGCTTCGACGATATCGATCAAACCCGAATGATGTAATTGCACCTACTGAGGTTGAGATTCAGTCAGATTTGCCGTATAGTGAAGAACCGATCCGAATTTTGGCACGAGAGGCTAAAAAGTTGAGAAATAAGAAAATTTCTCTAGTGAAAGTATTATGGCACAAACACAGAATTGAAGAAGCTACGTGGGAGCCTGAGAACTTTATGAGAGAGCAACATCCACAACTATTCACTGGTAAGATTTTTGGGGACGAAAATCCCTAAGGGGGAAAGAGTTGTAACAGCCCGGTTTAGACCCTAGTCGGAACAATGGTTTCGAGACCACAAATTTGAGGTCAGAATACTAATTTAATAGTATTTTCTATGTGAATAGTATGCAACATGGTCTGTGTGAAAGTTCTGTGTGATGATTTGATCGTTTTAGTGTCGGATTAAGAGAAAGGACTTAATCGCGTAAAGAGTAAAAGCTATGTGCAGATTTATAAGTATCTAAATGTTGATGTCTTTTAAATATGGAGACCTTATGATGCAATTAAACCAAGTTTTAAGATAGTGGGTGGCAATGGACAACTATAACCTTGGTGATTATATGTTTTAATTACTAATTGAAAGGATAAAATAGTAAATAGTTAAATAATATGTGTTTAATGAAATCAAAGCATGAAAATGGTCAATCTTGTTCATCTTGGTGCCGAAAATAGCAAAGAAAATAAAAGAAAAAGAAAGCTAGGGGTTCGGCTATTGTTAAGCAAAAATTTAGGTATGTTTTAGCTCAGTTTTTGATAATTTCTACGTTACTATAATCGTTACTTCGTGCTTTAGATAGCCCATATTGTAATTTTGTGAATTGATGATGTTTTTGTGATGAGCCATTGATGAATGCTTGAGCTATGTGCTAGATGATAGTGAAATATAAAGACTTGGTGTTGGATTAACATGTTTTGTCTTTGAATTTTTGATGAAATTGAGTAAATTGGGCTAAATTGAGAAAAGTGTAAATTGAGTGACTAAAATGTGAAATATATGAAATGTGTGGACTCTTATGAGACTAAGGATAATTCGGCCTAAGCATAGTGTAATGAAATTTTAAGTATTTAATGATTTTGTGAGATAGGGACTAAAGTGTCAAAATATAAAAATGTGAGGGCTATTATGTAAAATACCCTAAATATGTGTATTTGGACTAAAATGAATGAATTTATGATTGAATGGATTAAATTTGAATGTGTATAGACCAAGAGAGGAGAGGTTTGGATCGAGATCGAGGTAAAGATAAAGTGTTCGATTAATCGACCGTATCGATTATTCGACGTTCGAGGTAAGTTCGGATATCATACATGTATTTGAGTTATGTTTTATAAATATGAAATGAATATGTTTATGTGTATGAAAATGAGTTGCTATGTGCATGATTCTAGTTGATGGCACTAAGTGTGCGAAATTGAAATCCAAAAGAAATGAATGGCACTGTGTGTGTGATGATATAAAAGCTTTGGCTTATTGAATTGGCACTATGTGTGCGATGATATGAAAGCTTCAGCTTGTTGAATTGGCACTGTGTGTGTGCGACACCGAGATGAGTCGGTTAAAAGAATAGGCACTAAGTGTGCGATAACAATTATACTTCGAATAAGTATGTGGCACTGAGTGTGCGGTTATTTTGAACGAATATCAAATGATGATCGACATGTAATATCGAGCATTGAGTAGCTTGGAGGAAGAATAACTAAGTGTTAGCTAAGGTAAGTAATTAACCTTTGTGGTTGATGAGTTGTAAACAAGCTATGTTCGAATGAATGAGTATTTTAGATATGAATGAGATGTTATGAATATGAGATAATTAATCTATGTGATGCTTAATACTTACATTAGTTTGGTTTGTTGAGATATAGTATTGTATATCGAACATACTAAGCTTTGGAAAGCTTACTATGTGATTTGTTTCTCTCCTTTGCAGTGTCAATAAAGCTAGCTCGGATCTGGGATCGTCAGCTTTTCAATCACACTATCGGCATTCTGTTTTGGTACTTTTGAAAAGATGTATTTAGTAAGAATATGGCATGTATAGGCTAGTAAATTGAATTATGTTTGAGATTGTAATGAGCCATTAAGTGTGGCTAGATGTGTGATAGGTTTGGCATGAATGAATGTGATATGTGTGATGCATCTTTTGGCATGATTTGTGGATTGATCAATTTGCTGTTAAGTGGTAACTCTTAGTTGATAAATGCTAATAGGGGTTAGTGAAATTAGGAATGAATTATGCTTGTGATAGAATAAGTTTTGGTATTGAATTTGTTATGGTTGGAATGAGAAATGAACATATAGATTAGATAGCCATATTGGTAAGTTATTGGTTGCCTTATGTGCATGATATGTTTTGGTATGTGTTGCTTATAGGTTTGACCTTAAGTTAGTGGCATGTTGGCCTTGCAAAAATGACCTATAATGCCACATGGTTGGGGCACACGTGCGTGCCTCAGACCGTAGGTAAATTGGCAGAATGTGGCTTAAATTGTACACGGTCTTGGCACTGCGTGCCTTAAGGTCATGCGAGAAATGACAGTATATGATCTAGTAGTACACAACCTTAGCACACGGGCGTGCTTGGTGGCCGTGTTGATTTTGGCAGTATGTAACCACGGTGAGATCACACGGGTGTGTCATGTAGCCGTGGGAGAGGCACGGCCTACCCCCACGGGCGTGTCTCCCCTGTATTTTAGAAAGTTTCAAATTTTTCATGAAATTTTATATGTGTTTCGATTTAGTCCCGACTCGGTTTATTAGCATGCTTAGGGTCTTGATGACTCGTTTAAGGGACACTATGATTGTATATGAATGTGTTTGATGATGATTGACTTTGTGTCATGAATGTGATGTGAAATGCTCCTATTGTTCGGTAATGCCTCTAAACCCTATTCCGGTGACAGTCTCGGGTTAGAGGTGTTACATCCCCTTAGAGATCCATCATACACTGAATTCATCTCCAACTGTTAAATAACACTATTAAGTCCCATACATTGATTGTCACATTGACATCATACCCCTGTTAGGGTCTTACATGAATCAACATATCGATGCCATGTCCGCGACAAGGTATTATACGAAGTATCACATTGTTGCCATGTCCTTGACATGGTCTTATTTAATATCTCTCATCGAAGACATATTCCAATATGGTCCTACACAGAACCTTAACTATCAGCATTTCATACTATTTACGTTTCTTACCATTCTTAGGGTCAATTCTCTTAACAACACATCAAAATACATTTCAAATATTAATTGAATAATTATACATTCCATACAACATTGGAATATTAAAATAACTCATACGTAATTACAACATTTGTACATGAACTTACCTCGATGTCAAAAGGGCCGAAAAGGACCTTTTTACCAACATTTCTCTTTTCACCGTTCTAGGTCCAAAACTCGTTTTCTTTGATTTCTAGGGAAAATGAGTGCTGAAATTTTCAAGCTTTCAAAGCCCTCCTTTTGCAGCTATTTTCGGTTGAAAAAGAAAACAAAATGAAAGGATGATAGCCTCGGCTTATTTCATCTTATTTTATTCATTTTGTCAACTAATATCACCAACTTTTGACCAAAATAAATGCTCCTGTCCCCTATGCATGCTATGGCCAGCCAACTCAATTAAAGAAGGCCAAATTGCCCATTTGGGACCCCCAATTAATAACCCATATCTATTTGGCACGTCTAGCAAATAAAATAGAACTTTCGCACTTTATGCGATTTAGCCCTTTTTTCACAATTTAGCTAGAAATTGCTAAAATTAAGGCATCAAAATTTTCATGCACCCTTATAAACATGTTATAACACATAAATAACATGAAAATAATTTTCCCTATCCTCGGTTTAGTGAATTCTGAGATCACTGTTCTGACTAGCCCCTAAATTGGACTGTTGCAATTCTCCCCCTTAGGGATTTTTGTCCCCGAAAATCTTTTCAGGTGAAGCTGCTATTATCATTCTTAAAACGTTTCCATCAACTATTCCAAATTACAAATAAACTTGTCCTCAAGTTTCTCTCACCAACAACCTTTAAGCTATAGTACGCATGGTCGAAGCACAACTTGAGACTTAAATTACTCCCCCTCCCGGGCATATATTCAACAGTCTACTAATTAGGAACTATGTACATGTCCAGAATGATCATTCAAATATGTATCGCATAATTCATTATAATTCAGATGACATCCACCCTTTGGGAATCAAGTTAATCCAAATTTGAAATCTATTGTGTGCTTTGGAAACTCAGCTCTTGGTGGCCGACTACTTCTGACCATAAACTCAATCATATCGTAAAATGTACTCTATTGTTAAAACATTTATGTACCTAACTGTACTTCTTTATTCATGCATAAGTAGATATGCTACTACTAAACCTCATACCAAAATTTCTGTATAAGTTCTGGATTCACCATCATTCCAAATTTTGTCTTAATTAAGAAATATCAATAACGGAAATATTATCCAACCTAGATTTTCACTACATTGAATAAACTCATTCAGAGCTTATTTAAAAATACAATTTACTAACTCACTTCTGAACCCTTTTTGTTCTAAAAAGAAGACTCGCTCTAGTCATTAACCTCGTTGAAACCAGGATATTACCAACTAAGATCAACTGAGTAACTATCATGCATTGCTTAACAGGGATCTTTTATTTAAACACCTGTACTATGTCTACTGTTTGAGAAGTATTACGATAACTATACCCACCATGGTAATAGCTCAAGTCGTTTCCACTATCTCATTTTCATAAGATACTCTAACTCATAAAAAAATCCAGAAAATAAACATCGATTTTTCCTATAGGTCATTACAACACATTAAACTCTCAACACAGACGCAAAATTGATCGTCTCTAGATCACCAATCTAACAACTCCTTTTTCAATTCGATCGAACTCAAGATCTAGAACTTTCAACTAATAGTTCCTTCTATAGCTTTCAACTCAATCATCATGGTTGAATATTTTGATAAGTATATCTTTGTATCATGCTCCTTGTTCACGTTCACACAAAATTTTATTTTCTTTACTGATTCATGCGCAAATATATATAGAACTTGGATCATATCCCAATACATTAATCTACTCTCTTCTCCACACCGATAACATATTTCAAGCACACTCTTATCTGAGTTTCTCTTGCAATGCTAATTTAAAACCTTTACTATCTTCATTTCTCACGATAGCAGGGACATCTTGATCTAATTCATTAACTTTATTCGGCTTGTCCCAAAACTCATCACACAATGTGAAACTCATGGTTCCACAATCAGCTAACATTCTCGCATGATCTCGATAAACATACATCTCAGGCTTTCTACTCACTTGAGTCAAATAGCCTGGGATAACTTTCTCTTTGTTCTTAACATTGCATAATCAATACAATCGGCATAGTATTCAGACATACTTACTTACAATTGCCTTTATTAAGCACATATCATGCCACACTCTATACCCATTTGCTTGCGACTCGTTCACGAGTGCCTGTTTTTACACATTCACATGACTTTAGTACAATTCTCATTTCTACCTCTAAACTCATCTATCTGTCCCATTGATCACTAGGGAGAGTTAAAGAGGCATATTCATCGTCATTCATGTAGGTGTGAATCCAATGCCACATCCCTGAGGTGGTATTATATGGACTTCCACATCAACTATCGATGCCATATTTTGAACATGGTCTTACACAATTCTCCTATTCCTTACCAAGGCCATATCCCGGATATGGTCTTATACGGGACCTTAACTATTTCATAACTCACTGATAACCTTTTCCTTTTTGTCCTCTAGGACTTCATCCTCATGTTCAGCAACAATTACTCTATCTAGTAGAGTATTATGTATTAATGTGATACAAGGCATTCTGAATTGTGCTATCATAAATATTGTATTATTCACACATATCAACATACTTTGATATGGCAAACATAATCTCAACTTCATCATTCATAACATGCGTAATACTCTTAGTCATCTATAACTAGCATAACTTAATAACAAATTTACTCAATTGACTTTGCAGCTTTCTCATTCAATCTTCACTCTTTTCCCCGATGGATTACTCTGCATGACCGAGGATACTGAATCTCATCTCACATTTATTTCAGTGCCAATGCTATATCCTAAGTATAGTCTTACATGGGATCTCTTAACTCGTCCTCGACGCCATGTCTTAACATGGACTTACCTGGTATCTTTGCCTGTTTGCCGATACCATGCCTTAGCCTGGTCTTATACGGACTCTCTCGTCTCATGTGAGTGATTGAGCATCCTAAGTAATTCAACTTCAATTGAGACTTTATCCTACTCATGTTCTACATTAACATCTACTCAAGTACTCAACATTTCACTCTAATTTCTCTTACTATTACTAATCAATTAAAGAATGTCTTATTGGTTTGAGTACGTCGTTTACTTGATTGCTATAGTCCAACTATGGTCTTACTCATATCACAACATCATAGCCCAGCTATTACTTTACATGTCATCACAATGCCATAGCCTCGCTATGGTTTTATATGAAATCTCATATCAATACCAATGCCATGTCCCAGACATGGGCTTATATGGGATCACATGTATCGCCATGGTCCAACCATGGTCATATTCATCATAAAATCATTGAACGACTGTACTCATCCTATGCATTCTACTTAGTCAAACTTCCCAGTTTAACTCTCACACCATAACATGCGTGGTCTCACACAGGGTCACGAAATAAAACATTATACATCATTTACTTTAGCAGTCTCACATGAGTTTCAACTATGTGGACATATTGATCATACATCATTCAAACAATCGTACATACACATATACCCCATTCCCACCTAACCCAATAGGTTGAGTATATAACACCTTATGCACATCCAGCCAATACAGATAAGCTTATCACTTTATAACTCTCATTTCATGCATTATCACACACATGTCAAATACTTCTATTCATACCTCTTCGAATCTCATCAATGCATAAGAGCATTTCAATTACACATTATCACTTACAACATTATTGGATTTATCTCAGTTGGGAACCATCCCTGTCTTAAAAAAACAATTTCGTTAGAGCCGGGAGACATCACACTATCACAGCCCACCTATGGCATGTATAGCTAGACTCTTACTTTAACTAGGTTAGTTCGAGAACCAAATAAACCATGCTTTGATACCATTAAATGTAACATCCCATACCCGAGTTCGAGGCATAGATCGAATACGAGACATTACTATACTGGAACTTGCTTAATCAAGAAATTACGAGCCATAAAATTTTGTTCCCGATTAAGAACCTTTCTCTCTCAAACAATTCATACATCTCATGGGCCTACGAGGCCTTAAACTCATGTTCGGAAACTTCTGGAACTTAATCGAAAAAAACCTTTCTTGGATGTAGGGGTCACATGCCCATGTGGTTTGGGGCACGCCTGCGTGTACCCCTAGACACACCCATGTCCTCCAACCGTGGGGGGTTACTGACTATACTCACACGGCCTTGACACGCCTGTGTCTTATACCCGTATGGAGTTACTGACTATACTTACACGGCCTTGACACGCCTGTGTCATCTGTCTATGTACTACACATGGCTCAAACGAACGACCGTGGGATTCACCCATGGTCTATTCTAACTCAAAATACAAAGGTACAGGGTGCACATGGCCTAGACACACGCCCGTGTGTCTATCCGTGTGGGCACTTAGAGGCTATATACCAAGCCTTTTTTCACCCCACATTTCATACACCAATATACTAATTCATTAAAGTCACAAATCATCAACTAAAACACATGAATTTATTCATTTGATTCATAAAAATAAATTATTACTTCCATACAATTACAACAACTTAGCCGTCATCAATGGCTATACACATTTAAACTATAAACCCCTTTTTGGTCAACACAATTTGGCACATTAACAATAACTTAATCAACCCTAAATTCTAGCCCTATATGTGCCATGGCTTATAAGGACTTGATACCTTATACCGATTTTCTGTTCGATAGTGTGAAAACATCTCCAGCGGCCTCCAACCTGAGCTAGCTAAAGTAACATATAAAAGATGAAAAAAAAGAGGAGTAAGCATTAATGCTTAGTAAGTTCATATGCATAATCTGATCATTATTGATATTCACTGAATATAGATAACCACAAAGTATTATACCGAGTTTTTCCCTTTAACCTATGGCTACTTACTCAACCACTCTTAAAGCCTACTCATTCTATCTCGTACCACATTCTTACCACGCCACAAGCCAATTGCTCGTTTAATTAGTACACAATCCTGCACTGATCACCACAAGATCATAGAAAATAGCACATCAAGCATTTTCAATAAGTCTCTCATACTATTAATCTCTCGGTGGTTACGCACTTAGCCCACCATTGAATCTCTTATAGGGTGGCATCACACACAGCCCACCAATCATTTATAACTATGGTGATGTAATATCCCGGGTTAGGGGTTATTTTATATTGGCTTTGCTGCATGTGCTTGATGTGTTATGTTGTTATTTCGATGTTGTTGGGGCTTAGTTATAAGCTAGGTGCAAGCTCGAGTGGTAGGAGAAATTTTAGTTTTTGGGCTTTAGGTGATAGGAGCTGAAGGAGCTGGGGTGGACTCGTGGAGGCCATACATATGTTTACTCGTAAATTCATTTCTTTTATTTGGACTTACTTTTATTTGGGTTTTGTTATGTAATAAGGCCTTGGTATTTTATTTGGTTTTAGCGTTTAAATTGGTTATCGCTTATTATTAAATGTTTAATGTGGGATTTTCCTAAAATATTAATAAACTGCTTTCTTATTCAAAATTACTTCAACTCAATTTTCACAACAAATACAATTTTTACAAACTAATAACAACTTTGTAAAATGGGCATTAAATGAATCGGTTTATATACAAACCACTAAACGTGGAGTTTCAAAAGAATACGAACCTTTTAACGAACATACAATTTTTAAACATTCCTTTCATGTGACATGCCAGATCCGGTCGTAACGTTTAGGCCAGGTTTGGGGTGTTACAGGTGATTTCGCACTTAGCTCCCAAATCATTTATAAGCGATGGTATTGCACACAGCCCATCGATTACTAACTAATGAGGTGGTAACGCACACAGCCCACCGATAGTGATATAGTTGATGTTATCGCACACAACTCATCAAGTAATAATATATCAGCTGGTAACACACACAGCCCACCGATATTATGCATTCACAAATATATATCCTCATACATTTCTCTAATTCAAATGTTCATCCGTAAACATCATCACTCGCTATCATCCTTACTTAACTTTCTACGATTCTCATTCATACTCACACGGTGCATTAACAATTCTCTCACATACACTAAGGTGTATTGACTACACTTATCCCCTTAGAGGTCCATCATACACTGAATTCACCTTCAACTATTAAATAACACTATTAAGTCCATACACTTATTGTCAGATTGACATCATACCCCTGTTAGGGTAATACATGAATTAACATAACGATGCCATGTCCCCGACAAGGTCTTATATGAAGTATCACATCGTTGCCATATCCTTGACATGGTCTTATTTAATATCTCTCACTGAAGCAATATTCCAATATGGTCTTATACGGAACCTTAACTATCAGCATTTCATACTATTTACGTTTCTTACCATTCTTAGGTTCAATTCTCTTAACAACTCCTCAAAAGACATTTCAAACATTCTTTGAATAATTATACATTCCGTACAACATTGGAATATTAAAATAACTTATACGTAATTACAACATTTGTACACGAACTTACCTAGATGTCGAAAGGGCTGAAAGGGACCTTTTTGTCCACATTTCTCTTTTCACCCATTCTAGGTTTAAAACTCATTTTCTTTGATTTGTAGGGAAAATGAGTTGCTGAAATTTTCAAGCTTTCAAAGCCCTCTCTTTGTTGGTATTTTCGGTTGAAGAAGAAAACAAAATGAAAAGATGATAGCCTTGGATTATTTCATTTTATTGTATTCATTTTGTCAAGTAATATCACCAACTTTTGACCAAAATAAATGCTCTTGTCCCCTATGCATGCCATGGCCGGCCAACTCACTTAAATAAGGCCAAATTGCACATTTGGGACCCCTAATTAATAATCCATATCTATTTGGCACATCTAGCAAATAAAATAGAACTTTCGCACTGCAATTTAGTCCTTTTTCACAATTTAGCTAGAAATTGCTAAAATTAAGGCACCAAAATTTTCATGCACCCTTATAAACATGTTATAACACATACATAACATGAAAATAATTTTCTCTATCCTCAGTTTAGTGAATTCTGAGATCACTGTTCTGACTAGCCCTTAAATTGGACTGTTACACTTGTTGGATTAGAAGCTCGGCGGAGATCACTCACACTATCCATCGGCCCATGTCGATACTATACGGTAAATAAATTACAGTTGTAATGACATGTATAGGATATGTTGGCCATATTGGCATGTAAATATAAATGATACTTGTAATATAGTCATTGGAATGGTTAGTAATGTTTATTTTGATATATTAGTAATGTTATGCTATGGTAACCATATATATATGTTAAGTAGTTGATCAAATCATGTTTAACACATGAATTGAACCAAGGTAGGATAGTAAACATGTATGCATGCAATGATAGGCCATGTCGAATGATGAAATTTTCTTATTTGAATACGTAGAATGGTTGGATTGTAATTGGTATGTTTTGGTGAAGGAAAATTGTAAATTTGGGTTACAAATGAGGCTTGGAAATGGCTTTATTTTGTCCACACAAGCGTGTGTCTAGACCGTGTTTGACACACGACCTGGTAACATGGGCATGTGGTTAGGCCGTGTGTCCTCAAAACCTTAAATTAGAGAAAACAGAATGATGAGAATTGAGCGCACAAGCAGAGACACGGGCATGTGTCTTGGCCGTGTAAAACTCGCACCTAATTCGAAAGAAATTAATTAACCACAGAGCCTAGCGCACAGACATATAGCATGGCCGTGTGGCGCAAGTCAGAGAGCACCCTAAATCAAACACGACCTATAAGACAGACGTGTCCCAGGGTCACACCGGTGTTTCCCTTGGACCACACGGGTGTGTGAGCCTTATACCTTAGAAATTTTTTGAAATATCACGAAAAATTCTTAGAGTTTCTGATTAAGTCCCGACTCAATTCTAATGCTCGTATTGGGCCTTGAGGGTCCATTTAAGGGACATTATGAATGATCTCAGTGAATGAATAGTAACTTTCTTGAATTAATCGATAAATGTTCTGAATGTTCTAATAATGCTCTGAAACCCTATTCTAGAGACAGATACGGATTAGGGGTGTTACAAGTTTGTGGTACCAGAATAGCATAGAAGATCGTTTGGCTAAAAGCAAAAAAAATCAAGGATCCACTCATCCAAAAACACAGGTACAATTTCCATCTAAAGTTTCATGCTACAAATATCAAAAAGCGGGTTGGATTTCAAAATTTTAATTTTCTACTGTGCAAGAAGATCCTTTTCAATCCAGATTTTTTCCAAAAGGATAAATATCTCAACATCAAGGTTCGCTCCTAGTGTAGCTTGCACATTCTAAGTCTTTGCAATGTAAGGCTCATTAAATAGGGTAAGGCTCATGAACTATTCTTATGTGTATAAATACTATGAACTGGGTTTGCAGGGTTCCTTCTATTTTGCAAATCAAAATTTATTAAGGGTTCGCGAGCAGTAGTTCTCCAATCATTGGGGTTCACAAGTAGCACAGTTTGACAGCACTGTCACTTTGTAGCAACATTGTGAACTCTATATAGTTGTCAATTTTGAATATATCATGCTATTGCTTATGGTAAACATTATGTTAGAAATTGATTACTTAAGTTTGAGGTTGTAATTTAAAAGAACATTAATAAAACTTGGACTATATTCATATATTAAAATTTCATATGTATTTATAAGGTATTATCGATTCACAAATAAAATCATACAGGAAAACATAAGAAAACATAAAATAACTAAGTCCTGGGACAATTAGCGAAGTCAATAGAAAGATATCTCTAAGGCCAAGAAAAATCCCACAATTCCTTTATGTCCAGAGTTCGCTTGTACTTCCTTTCTAGTGCTTATGCTTTACCTGGATCACTTGCCTAACTTCTACTCATCATGCAATCTAGCTATCTGTAGTGTTTAGAAAAGAGTGTGTGAGCTCTTGTGAACTCAATGAATATTCAAGAAAGAATAACTACCTAGCACGCGCAAAACATACATTAAACAAAAACTTTGGCAAGGTCACTAAATTGTTAATTGGGTTCGCCATTTACGTGAATTCTGGTTCGCAGATACTGTAATAGGCCAAACTTCTGTGATGTAAAAAATAGTGGTTAGAGACCACCAAATTCCGACAAATAAATTCGTAGATTATATTATTTAATATTTATGAGCCAAATGTAGCTTTTAAAAGATTTTTGAAATAGTAAATTGTGTTTTATAAATAATTATTTGGTCAAGAAATTGAAAAAAAGAGGTATCGAGATCTCGGTGTTATAAATAGAGCCATAAATATTTTTATGAATACTTACGGAGTGTCAATAAGGTAGTATTAAAATTTTGTTAGAAAATTTTGATGTTCCAGTGGTTAATTAAATAAAAAGGACTAAATTAAAAAATGTGTAAAAGTTGCTAGAAGGATTAAATAGCTCAATTGTCAAATGAGGAAGGACCTAAAGTGCAAATAAGCGCAAAGGAGATATTTTGGGCGGCAATAGCTGAGAAAAAATAAGGAAATGGGTGAAATAAGGGTAAAATTGGAAAATTGCCAAAATTAGTTAAATAAAAATGGCACCAAATTGGAATATCTAGAATTCTCATCATTTTTCTTCATATTCATCAATTGAAAAATAGCCATGGAAGAGGGTTCAAGCTGCTTTCATACTCTAGCTTCATGTAAGTTTAATTCTTGCTTTCTCCTTGAAATTTCTAAGTTTTTGGACTTTTACTATTGGGTCCAACTTACTATGTCATTAGTTTTTGATTCCATGGCTAATTTTTAAAGTTTCTATGGATGAGTGCTAGAAGCATATGATGAATAAATATAGAATTGAAGCTTTAATTTTGATATATGATGATTTTATCAAGTAAAATTGATGGAAATTGACTTTAGGACCTAATAGTGAAAGAGTTTTGAATTAAGGTCTATTGCTAAAGCTTTGATTTCCAAGGGTTATGAAGTATTTTAAAATGGTAGAATAAAATATTAATTGAAAAAAAATACCTCAGTTGCGGGGTTAATTAAGCAAGGACTGAATTGTCTGAATTGTAAAATTTGGGGCAAAATGAAAATCAACATTTTGCACTAAAACAGTTTTGGACAGTAGCAGTAGTCTAAATTTAAAAAATCACCAAAAATTTAGAAATTGAATTAGAAAATGAATAAAATGTAAAATTAAATCTTATTGAGTCCAGTTTCTTATAGAAGAAACAGTGTAAGAAATGAAATTGTGAATCATGAGATATAATAAATTTTGTAAAATAAGGTCAAAATGATTCCGGGTTCCTCTATTCTGACTTTAGAAAATTATCTCAAATTGGAGGAAAATAATTAGGAGATTAAATTTATATGTTTAAAATCCTAAAAGAGTCTATTTTCAATAAAAACAAACATAAACATCATCCAAATCTCGTACAAGGAAATAATTAATTTTTAGTGAAGAAGGGTCGGAACTGTAAGACAGCAGAAAATGGGTGACTTTAAAGAATAAACTTTACTTATTGGCTAAACCAAAAATTATGAAGATTTTATGGTAAGAAGATATGTGAGTCTAGTGTTAGGGAAAATTATCATATTTTAATTTGGAGTTCTTTAGATCAATATAAAAATAATTTAGTGACTGTGATACAAATGGATAACTTGAATATCCATATAAGTAAATAGTGAAAATTATAGATAATGTTACTTACAAGTGTGTTATTTATATTAAGGATGTGCATGGGGATGAGGAGGAGGAAAATATATGAATGACTTGTGTATAAATTGATCACATGGCTGATTATAATCGATAAATGTTAAATTAGAAATGATATAATGTTTTATTTGAATATTTACTATGAAATTGTGATTATCGTTATGATATATAAATTTAGTTTTAAGTTTGTATGTAAATAATACATTGTTTTTATTTATGTTTTAATATTTTGTTATATTATATGAGATAAGGTTGAATATGGAGTAATTATTTGATGTAAATTATGAATTGTGATTGATTATGGATGAATTGGTAAAATGTTGAAAAGTAAGAATTCCCGGTTGAACCTTCGGAATAGAAAAGATACGAATGAGCTAGCTAGGTCACATGTGTGGTACTGAGTGTAGGCCACTATGTGTACACGAGAGCTACGAGATGGGTTTTAGGTCACGTGTGTAGTACTAAGTGCAGGCTACTATGTGTACCAGACAGATAGGTCGCATGTGTAGTACTAAGTGCAGGCTACTATGCGTACCTGATAGCTTCGATCACATGTGTGGTACTAAGTGCAGACCACTATGTGTAAATGATGGTTTTGGTCACATGTGTAGTACTAAGTGCAAGCTACTATGTGCACCAGATAGCTTCGGCTACAAGGGTGGTACTATGTGTAGGCCATCGTGTATCTGTTATTATTCCAATGAGTTCAACGAGAAATTGACTAAGTGAAAATACATGTGATCATGTAACGACTAAGTGTAATTCAATATGACTATGCGATGAATAAGTGATTTGTCAATTTAAGTTGTGATTGGCAGGAAGAGTTAGTGAGTTGCATATTTATGAATTGTTACACATATTTGTTTGAAAGACGAGGAAATGATGGTACTTGATACATGGAAATATGAGACTGTGATATATAAAAACATGGAATATGTTTGATAAATGTGTTTATTCATAATTATAAAACTGTACACCTCAAGTGTACTATTTGTGTAAAGATGATGTTTAAATGATTTGATGAGTAGAACTCAAATATAAAGTAGTTAGAAACCAAGACAAATTGTTATGAAAATGTATATGAAATACGGATGTATGATTATTATATGTGATATGAATACATAATGTGAAAAGTATAGGTATAAGTAGAATTCAATAAGAATCGAGTCTATATACGTTTCTTGTTATTTATATGAAGTGTACGACTAACAAATGGTAATAAGTATAAGGCTTGGTTGAAATATTAAATTGGTTCTTGACTGTATTAAAATGTTGGTAAAGATAAAGGTTCAAGTGAGTGAGAAATATGGCTTGGAAAATAGCCTAATTTTCGTCCACGTAGGTAGACACGGGGGTGTGTCTAGGCCACGTGTGACAAGCGATCTATGCCATGGGCGTATGGTCCTACTGTGTGTCCCAGTCACACGGGCATGTGACCCTTATATGTGAGAAAAATTTAAAAGGCGCGAAAAATTTTCCTGAGGATCCGGTTTAGTCTTGACCCGATCTTAATGCATGATTTGGACCTCAAAGGTCCGTTAAAGGAACATTTATAATTAGTCTCAGTATTTTAAAGGGATTTCAAATTATCTGTAAGTATTTTGTACTCCATGGTAATGCCTCGTAACCCTATTCCGGTGACGGATACGGCTTGGGGGCATTACAGAACTCATTGTTAGTTAGTTTAAAGTAGTAAAATATAATATTTAAGAAAAACACAAATTATTCACATGTTCTTTTCCTGTTGGATAAGAAGATCTCCTTATAACACCTCACTTTGACTCAAAGACACTAACACGTCCCATAAGTGTAGCATAAAGCCACGCACTCTCCAAACACACCAACATGTCCAATTGAATGGAGCTTAGCTTGACATTCCCTTATCTCTCCAAATTGTCCCAGGGCCTTTCGCCCAAAACACAAAACATAAAGTTGAGCAATCACAATCCTATGGAATGCCATTATATCCAACACTTTCAGAAGATTATAGTGTTAAAACATTTACTTAAACATAGAGCTTGCAATTCATGAAGACCTCGCATATCACTATTCATAAAAACAAATATTTAACATATTCATAAAACAGAGTTTAAAAAAGACTTAAACTCTGAACTTAGGTTAAACCCTAAGCTCCTAATTAACATTATGGTTCACACATACATGTTGTGATCCTTGAATCCTCACCAATTTGCTAAAAGTTCTAAACAAGCTTCGCTTCTCCTTTGGTATTGCTTGTAGATGGTTTTGTTAGGTTCACAATATAAACATACACAAGTCACTAATAGACAAAGCACATTAAAACTCATACATAAACACAAGCGAGCTTAGGTTCGCACATAGTAATCTCTTGGCAAACCTGGTCCCTTTTATTGTGAACCTTCTTAAGTGTTCTAAAGAAATAGAGTTTTACCTTAACTTCTAGGAGCTAAATTATGGATTCCTGATTTAGTAAAAGCTTAACAACAAGAGAAAGAAGCAATTGATGAAGAATTTTGAGAGAATTTTTTTTTCGTTTAAAAGAATATGAAATTTTCAAATGAAAAGAGCTTAATTTAGTGGCACTAGGTGTTTTGATGTTCTTAGGATACCCTAGTAATAGTAGAAGTAAGAAAGAGTTACATGCGTGGATGGTGTTATGAAGATAAAATTAAGTTGGCTTCCGAATTTTGGTATAATTAGCCATTGAATCTTAGCCTAAAATAGTGTTTATAGCTAATCAAGCCCATTGGCAAACACCAACTCGCCAGACCGGCAACCCCAGTTTGTCAGGCCCACTAGTAATCATAGTTCGCTAAATCCACTGGCAAACCATCTCGATGCCGATGCCATATCCCAAATATAGTGTAACAGCCCGACTTAGGGCCTAGTCGGAATAATGGTGCGAGACCACAAATTTGAATAAGAAATATATGTTTAAATGATTTTATAAGGCTTAAGAATTTTATTAATTAGTGGACAAATTGTCCATTAGGACTAAATTGCAAGGATTAGAAAATATGAGATTCTAGAATGTTTAAATATGAAATAGAATTATAAAAATTATTAGAGGTCCTTATTTAGCAATTACACCATTATATGTTGAGATGGACAAAAATGGACCTAGGAATGAAAAATCCTAAGAAATAATTATTAAGGGCATTTTTGTCATTCGGTAAATTAAAGGATTAAAAGGGAAAAGAAGTCAAAATTAGTGTTCATCTTCTCCATGCTAGCCGAAAATTTCAAGGGCACCATTGCTCGGGTTTCTTCATCTTCCAAGCTTGATAGTAAGTGTATCCTAGCCCCGTTTTTAATGTTCTTTGTATTTTTGAGATCCTTGTAGCTCAATTTAGCTATTTCTAGCGATATTTGAAACACCCCAAACCCGGCCCAAAAAGCCTGACCAGATTTGATATGATCCTCGAGTAAAACTTTAACAAAATTCTCATTGTTTAAGAAAAACTTGATGATTTTTTGAATAAAACAGATTAACTTAAAGATCGGGTTGAAAATTAATTGTAAAGTAATTTCACATCTTCTTAAAACATTATTTTAAGAGAAATTAATAAGTTAAAGAAAAACCAAATTTTTATGAAAATTCTATATATTATTGAAAACCATATATACATATATATATATATATGTATGTATTAGTGTCAAAAATAGTTTAAATTATTTATCAAAGATCATTTAGTTACTTAATTAATAATTGTTTATGATGAATAAAAATAAATCCAAACATAAAAATTAAAAACAGTTCATAGTGGCCTTATTACATAAAATAGCAAAAACCCATAATAAAGTCTAAGAAGTAAAATTTAATAAGTTTAAATTGGAAAATCTCCAAAATACTTGATATGAGCATTGGCCACCACAGAGTCCTTGCTGACCCGATCCATCGCACTACGAATCATCTAAAAAGTTATCCCACAAAAGGGGTGAGTCATAAACTCAATGTGTAACACATACATTAAAAAGCCCATTTGATCATATTCCTTAAAGCCTAATAAGTACACATATAGCCATAGGCCCATTTAAGTCATTTTTAGCCCAAAAGCCTATTTTCATAGCAGGTTATATAATAATCATTTAAAATCATACGAATATACACATATAATGAAATGCAAACCCTACCACCTAATATCCATCCGCTACACACCACCGTACCAACCAAACACACCGTAGGGATTACTAAATCGACCCTCCATCCGCTACACACCATCGAAGGCGCTTACATACCAACATGCACATAGCCCTTATAATTTTGTGGCAAGGCCACAGACAAAATTGTGACCAAGTCACCAGATTTCAAATATGTGACCGTAGTCACCAGATTCACAAATGTATTTGAAGTCACGGATTTCAAATATGTGACCGAAGTCACCGGATATTGTGGTAAAACCACCAAAATACTTCCCCTTTATCACATTCACCCATATGCCCATGCACATACATATTATTCATTTTTCATGCCATTTACCCCAAAATCATAACAAAATCATACTTATCTCATAATTATGCATATAGCAAAATTAACAGAATATTTGGGGTAAACATACCTGAATATCGTATACCACTGAATGGTATCCACAATCATTATCAAACATATTGTCATATAATCACATTTAATACATAGATCTATGAGATTTTATTGTAAGGTTACACACCTTATGACTATGAGAATGATACCTTCCCGCTCGTCAACGCCTAGTTAATTATCACTCTTGGTTAGAATATACTATTACTAACAAAATTATACTTATTGACGAGAGATCTAAATCCTTACCCTCAGATTCTCGAACAACCGTTATTTGTGGTTTTTCTCCGCTAGATGGATCAAAAACCGCTGATATCCCACCAACGTAAAGTGGTTCTATTGTACGTACTACTTCAAATAACCGATCTTCGTTAGTAGAGGGTCCACAACCCGACGAAAAATCTCTTATCTCCGATACAGCCCTTCGTTTGAAGTTTGATGGTAAAACAGTGCCTCCTCTCTTCCAAACACTCCGTACTTCTCTTTTCTTACCTATCTTGTTAGTCTCAAAGCACCCCTAAATAAAGTTGATTAGTGATCCATTCTAAAAGGATTGATACGATCGAAATTAATAATCCTTACCTTGGATGATTTCGAAAGATCACTTCTTAAAAGTTGGCTTCAACAAAGATCCTTAAAAATCCCTTCCAAGGATTCGGCCTAGGAGAGAAAAATAAGAGGATTTATGTTTTCTAAATCAACTATAGTAAAAAGAAATAAAGAAAACAATTGACAAAACCTTACTTGATCACTTTGAATATTCGGCCTTGAACAAAAGAAGAGAAAAAAAATGATGATTCAGCTTGCACAAAAAGAAAAGAGAAAAAGATAGTGATTTATGGCAAAAATGGTTTCAGTTTTCAATAAAAGAAAAGAAGAAAAGGAATTCAATATGGAAGATGATTCGGTTGACCAAAAAGATGAAAAGAGTGTTGATTTTGGTGTTGGTAGAAAATAGTTTCGGTTGAGAGAAGGAAGAAAGAAAAATGAAATTGAAAGAAGAGAGAAAAAGAAGATGAAGAAAAGATGATGATGAAGATGATTTCAAAAGAAAAGAGATAGGTTTAGAGACCTATGCACATTCGGCCAAGAGGAAGCAATTGAAGAAGAAAATAGTTCTTTGCACTTTGGTAGTTTCGACAATGAGGGAAAAAGAAAAGAAGAAATGTTTTTCCAAACTTTTGATGCTTATGACTAAAGAAGACCAAAATTTGAGAGAAAATGTATTTTAACCAAAATGGTCAAAATGAAAGCCAAAACAAAGAGAAATTTTTACCTAAACTCAATAACAAATTTGGCTAGGAGAAAAACTTTTGGAGAAATGAGAGAAAATGCACAAAAATGCTAGAGTTTTTGGCCAACTATCACCCCCTAACCCAAGTCAAAATCGGCCAACTAGCTTGCCAACATTATCCCCCTTTTTCCTCCATGTTTCTTCCCCATCAACCCTTAAATTGCTATCACAATTAACTATCCCTTTAGCCCTAAATCGACTAGATTCATGGTCAAATGACCATGAAAAAGTTTCCAAGACAAAGTCCTTACTTCAAGCCTTTTGTCCCCCTCATCTTATCATCCTTTCATGATTCCATACCATAAGTTTTAGCTTACCTTTTTCATATGGTCAAATAACCAAAATTAAAAAGATGCTCATCCATTCTAGAAGAGTCTTGGCCGACACTATAGGAAGGAAACAAAATAAAATCCTCCCAATTGCTAGCTAGGGATTGAACCTCTCCCTCAAGCACTCATCCATGCATCCTAACCACCTTGCCAATTACTCATCTTATGCTTAACACCTCTTGTCATTATTTCTTAAAGCCTATCATGCTTAGCTCCATCTTAATTATTAAAATTTAATAAATCACTAATCATTCACTTAATTAATGAAGTTCAAAATAAACTTCCAAAACATACTCAATCATAATTAAGCATGCAACATCATCAATTAAGTAAAGATGCATAACCCCTAATTATCAGGATGTTACAGTTCTACCCCTTTAAAATAATTTCGTCCTCGAAATTACCTGGTTGGAACAAGTGAGGGTATTGCTATCGTATCGCTTCCTCCGGCTCCCACGAAGCTTCTTCTGATCCATGATTACGCCATAATACTTTGACGAGAGGCCGACTTTCTCCGTAAAACCTTTACATCCCGCCTCGAATTTGAATTGGCTCCTCTTCATAAGACAAATCGGTCTTAATTCCACCAAACTCAAGCGGCACTACATGAGATGGATCCGATAGGTAATGGCATAACATTGAAACATGGAACACACCGTGCATTTGCTTCAATTCCGAAGGTAATTCTAACAGATATGCCACAGGTCCGACCCGCTTCAAAACGCGATAAGGTCCAATGAACCTAGGACTTAATTTCCCTTTGTGACCAAATCTCATCACCTTTTTCCAAGGTGAAACCTTCAAGAATACTTGATCTCCCACAGCAAACTCTATTTCCTTCCGCTTAAGATCTGCGTACGACTTTTGCCTGTCAGATGCTTCTTTTAATCGAGCCCAGATTACCTTAACCTTTTCTTCGGATTCAGCCACTATTTCTGGACCCAAAATCGGCGTTCCCTAATTACATCCAACACGTAGGAGTGCGACACTTTCGTCCATATAGTGCTTCATACGGTGCCATCCGTATACTGGCTTGGTAACTGTTGTTGTACGCAAATTCTGCTAACGGTAAGAACTCTTCCCAACTTCCCCTGAAATCCATCACACAACCCCTTAACATATCTTCTAAGATTTGGATTACTCGTTCAGACCGTCGTCCGACCGTGGATGAAATGCCGCATCTTGAAGTCCAATCGGTGCCCAAAGCCCGATGCAATGCTTTCCAAAAGCGAGGCGTAAACCTCGGATCCTATCCAAATAATTGACACCGGCACTCCATGCAATCTCACAATCTCACCACATATAACTTTGCCAATTTACGCAAAGAGTAATCAACCCGAATCGGGATAAAATGTGTAGATTTCATCAATCGATCCACTATCACCCATCTGAGTCTTTCTTAGTAGGCGTAACAGAAGCCCACTAATAAAGTCCATGGTGATTCTCTCCCACTTCCATGTGGAATTTTTATCGGTGAAGCAATCCGAAGGTACTTGATGTTCAAACCTTGACTTCTTGACACGTTAAGCACTTTCCTACAAATTCTGTAACTTCTCGTTTAAGACCAGGCCACCAAAACTGATCTCGCAAATCTCGGTATAACTTACTTCCTCCAGGATGCATAACATAGGGGCTACCATGCGACTCCTGAAGAATCTTTTGCCTCAACTCCTGATCCCTCGGCATACAGACTTTACCTTTGAAACACAATAACCCATCACTGTTAATACCAAAATCTTCTAATTCTCCACTCTGCACCTGCCGAAGTTTTGCACTCAGATCATCGTCTATCAATTGCCTCTCTTTCACTTGACTCAACCATGTCGGCTTAACTTGAAGTTCTGCCAACAAGCTTCCGTCATCGTAAAGACTAAGATGTGAAAACATCGCCCTTAAATCTGACACCACTTTCTGACTTAGAGTGTCTACCACCACATTCGCCTTGCCCGGGTGGTACTCGATAGAACAGTCATAATCTTTCAACAACTCTATCCACCTCCGCTGCCTCAAATTCAGTTCTTTCTGAGTCAGTAAATATTTCAGAATTTTGTGGTCCGTGTATATCACTGACTTCTCCCCGTATAGATAATGTCTCCAAACTTTAAGAGCAAAGACTACTGCTGCCAACTCCAAGTCATGCGTCGGGTAATTAACCTCGTGTGGTCTCAACTGCCGAGACGCATACGTAACTACCTTCCCGTCTTGCATCAGAACACATCCTAATCCCGTGTGAGAAGCATCACAATACACAACAAAATCCTTTCCTGCCTCAGGCTGAATCAAAACCGGAGCTTCAGTCAAAACCTTCTTGAGCTTCTCAAAACTCTCTTGTTGCTTATCAGCCCACATAAAAGATACTTCCTTTCTCAACAATTTCATTAAAGGTGCAGCTATAGAAGAAAATCCTTCAATAAATCTTCTGTAGTATCCTGCTAATCCTAAGAAACTGCGAACTTTCATTACGGACTTAGGTGGTTTCCAATCTAACACAGCCTCAATCTTCCGAGGATCCACCCTTATCCCTTCTGCAGACACCACATGGCCTAAAAATGCAACCATTTTCAGCCAAAATTCACACTTGCTAAATTTGGCATACAGCTTCTTCTCCCTTAAAACTCGTAACACAATCCGAAGATGCTCATCATGTTCTACCTCGGACTTAGAATACACCAAGATGTCATCTATGAACACGACGATGAACTGATCCAAGTAGGGCTAGAAAATCTGATTCATCATATCCATGAACGCAGCTGGGGCGTTCGTCAATCCGAATGGCATTACCAGAAATTCATAATGCCCATATCTGGTTCGGAAAGTCGTCTTATGGATATCCGCTTCTTTCACTTTAAGCGATGATACCCGACCTTAGATCAATCTTTGAGAATACTGCAGACTCCTTAAGTCGATCGAACAAGTCATCGATCCTCGGCAAAGGATACTTGTTCTTGATGGTCACTTATTCAAGCGCCGATGAGTCTATACACATCCTCATCGATCCGTCCTTCTTCTTCACAAATAGGACCGGTGCTCCCCATGGAGACACACTAGGTCGGATAAATCCACGATCAAGCAATTCACGAATCGAGCCTTAAGCTCAACTAATTCCTTGGTGCCATTCTATATGGAGCAATAAAAGCGTAAATCGTTCGGGCAATAAATCAATCCCGAATTCTACCTCACGATCCGGGGGCAAACCTGGAAGTTCTTCCAGAAAAACATCTACAAATTCATTCACAGTCCTGACTTCATTAACAGTTGCCTCCTTAGCCTCCAAGGCACTCACCACCATCAGGAAGGCTGCACATCCCTTTCTAACCATCTTTTCTACCTTAAGAGCGGATACTACATTAGATAAGTAGTTTCATCTCTCGCCCATCACTACAACTTCTTTGTCATCAAAAGTTCTTAAGGACATTCGTTTAGCAGCACAATCCACATTTGCACGATACTTCACAAGCCAGTCCATGCCTAAGATCAGGTCGAATTCTCGAATGGCAACTCCATTAAATCAGCCGGAAACTACGTCCCTTGAACTTCTAAAGGTACTTCATTAAAAAGTTTATCTATTACTACTGTCTGTCCTAAAAGACTAAGTACAGTCATCTTCCTAGGTACAGTCTCAGAAGTCACATGCAAAGTTTCAGATACTTCACTAGCAATATAGGAATGAGTTGACCCTATATCTATAAAAGCAATAAAGGGCAACCCAGAAATCAGAAACGTACCCGTAATAACATCAGGTGTGTCACTATCCTCTCTGTGACGAACTGCATATACCAGACCTGGCTGTCTCGCCTCGGAGCTACCACTGCCTCTGCCTAAAGTTCCACGACCTCTACTAGAGCCATTACCCCTTCCATTTGGACCACGGCCCCTTATCGGCTACTGTTCACCTCTGCCAGCCTGATTAACCCCCTCACTTGCTGGGCGGTTCTTGTCTGAATTCTTCGGGCAATCCTTGATTATATGATCCTTCGACCAGCACTTGAAACATCCCCTGGTCTTTTTCCAACACTCTCCCGGGTGCATCTGCCCACATTGAGTACAAGCACGTTGTTGTCCACCCGTAGCAGTCTGCTAACCTTGCGGTCCTTCATTTCTTGGTTTCTTTTGGAAATTCCTGGATGACCCTGAAGGTCCAAAGCTTCTCTTATTCTTATTCTGGCCTCTGTCCCGGTTCTGTCTTTTAGTCCGCTTAACCTCTTCAGCTATTCTTGCTCTTTCTACTAAGATTGCAAAGTCTCTTTCCCGGTGCGGAGCAATCATCACTCTCAGTTCATCTCTAAGTCCATCTTCAAATCTGACACACCATTCATATTCAGTAGCTACTATCCCTCTGGCATAACGGCTAAGTCATAAAAACTCTGCTTCATATTCAGCTATCGACTTGTTTCCTTGCACCAAATTCAGAAATGTCTTCCTCTGGGAATCGATGTAGCTAGCTCTAACGTATTTTCCTTCGAATTTAATTTTAAAATACCCCCAATCCAGTCAATCCACAGGGGTACTCTCCTTAATAGTGAGCCACCACTGGTAGGCCTCATCATAGAGTAGTGAAATAGCACCTTTCAGCTTTTCTTCAGCAGTGCAGTCTAAATTGTCCATGATCCTTTCGACTGCCTCCAACCAGTATTCAGCTACATTTGGAGCTACTCCAGATACTCCCCTGAAAACCTCAGATCCATTCGATCTTAGTCTCTCAGCTACTGACTTTCGAGACCCATTTCCAAAATTAGCTTCTGCTACTCATTCTAAAACTCGCAGCACAGCTTGTGATACTGCGTCACCTCCTTCATTTTGCTCTTGAAAATCCACCCTAACAGCCGGTGGCGGAGCTTCATTCTCAGAACCTTGACCAGATCTAATTGGTTCCAACATAGCCATTCTTCCCCTTCCACGTCCACGACGACCACGTCCCCTAGAACTCATGTCTACTACGCGTTTTATCTGTTTTTACAAAAAAGTCTTATGTATTAGAGTCTTTTCACTTCTTATTAAAAGAAAGTTTTATGTAACAGATATTTAGTGGTTTTTCCGTAGTAGTACACAAACACCTAGGGTCCATGTCTCTAAAGTATAGTTTCCTTAAGCTTATCATACATGCATATCACTTATCAATAAAGATACATACCTGATGGATCTGGGCCGAGAACTCAAGTGCCATGCTCTTATAAAATCATTTTAACTTAAGAAATTTTTTTTTCAAAAAGTCATTTGGGCCAACTTTTGAAAACGTTGTGGGCTTCAAAACCCAAGGCCGAGAGTTTAAAACTGGGCTCTGATACCAAGTTGAAACATCCCAAACCCGGCCCAAAAAGCCTGAACGGATTTGATATGTTCCTCGAGTAAAACTTTAACAAAATTATCATTGTTTAAGAAAAACTTGATGATTTTTGAATAAAACAGATTAACTTAAAGATCGGGTTGAAATTTAATTGTAAAGTAATTTCACATCTTCTTAAAACATTATTTTTAAGAGAAATTAATAAGTTAAAGAAAAACCAAATTTTATGAAAATTCTATTTATTATTGAAAACCATATATACATATATATATGTATTAGTGTCAAAAAAGTTTAAATTATTTATCAAAAATCATTTAGTTACTTAATTAATAATTGTTTATTGCGAATAAAAATAAATCCAAACATAAAAATTAAAAATAGTTCATAGTGGCCTTATTACATAAAATAGCAAAAACCCATAATAAAGTCTAAGAAGTAAAATTTAATAAGTTTAAATTGGAAAATCTCCAAAATACTTGATATGAGCATTGGCCACCACAGAGTCCTTGCTAACCCGATTCATCGCACTACGAATCATCTGAAAAGTTATCCCACAAAAGGGGTGAGTCATAAACTCAATGTGTAACACATACATTAAAAAGCCCATTTGATCATATGCCTTAAAGCCCAATAAGTACACATATAGCCATAGGCCCATTTAAGTCATTTTTAGCCCAAAAGCCCATTTCCATAGTAGGTTATATAATAATCATTTAAAATCATATGAATATACACATATAATGAAATGCAAACCCGGCCCACCTAATATCCATCAACTACACACCACCCGTACCAACCAAATACACCGTGGGGATTACTAAATCGACCCTCCATCCGCTACACACCATCGAAGGCAGTTGCTGCAGTAAACATGCACATCGCCCTTATAATTTTGTGGCAAGGCCACCAGACAAAATTGTGACCGAAGTCACCGGATTTCAAATATGTGACCGTAGTCACCAGATTCACATATGTGACCGAAGTCACCGGATTTCAAATATGTGACTGAAGTCACCGGATATTGTGGTAAAACCACCAAAATACTTCCCCTTTATCACATTCACCCATATGCCCATGCACATACATATTATTCATTTTTCATGCCATTTACCCCAAAATCATAACAAAATCATACTTATCTCATAATTATGCATATAGCAAAATTAACAGAATATTTGGGGTAAACATACCTGAATATCGTATACCACTGAATGGTATCCACAATCATTATCAAACATATTGTCATATAATCACATTTAATACATAGATCTATGAGATTTTATTGTAAGGTTACACACCTTATGACTGTGAGAATGATACCTTCCCGCTCGTCAACACCTAGTTAATTATCACACTTGGTTAGAATATTCTATTACTAATCAAATTATACTTATTGACGATAGATCTAAATCCTTACCTCAATTCTCGAACAATCGTTATTTGTGGTTTTCTCCGCTAGATGGATCAAAACCACCGATATCCCACCAACGTAAAGTGGTTCGGTTATACGTACTACTTCAAATAACCGATCTTCGTTAGCGGAGGGTCCACAACCCGGTGGAAAATCTCTTATCGCCGATCTGACCCTTCGTTTGAAGTTCGATGGTAAACAAGTGCCTCCTCTCTTCTAAACACTCCGATCGCTCTTTTCTTACCTATCTTGTTAGTCTCAAAACACCCTAAATAAAGTTGATTAATGATCCATTCTAAAAGGATTGATACGATCGAAATTAATAATCCTTACCTTGGATGATTTGAAAGATCACTTCTTAAAAGTTGGCTTCAACAAAGATCCTTAAAAATCCTTCCAAGGATTCGCCTAGGAGAGAAAAATAAGAGGATTTATGTTTTCTAAATCAACTATAGTAAAAAGAAATAAAGAAAACAATTGACAAAACCTTACTTGATCACTTTGAATATTCGCCTTGAAAAAAAAGAAGAAAAAATGATGATTCGCTTGCACAAAAGAAAAGAGAAAAGATAGTGATTTATGGCTAAAATGGTTTGGTTTTCAATAAAAGAAAAAAAGAAAAGGAATTCAATATGGAAGATGATTTGGTTGACAAAAGAGATGAAAAGAGTGTTGATTTTGGTGTTGGTATAAAATAGTTTCGGTTGAGAGAATGAAGAAAGAAAAATGAAATTGAAAGAAGAGAGAAAGAGAAGATGAAGAAAAGATGATGATGAAGATGATTTCAAAAGAAAAGAGATAGGTTTAGAGACCTATGCACATTCGACCAATAGGAAGAAATTGAAGAAGAAAATAGTTCTTTGCACTTTGGTAGTTTCGGCAATGAGGGAAAAAGAAAAGAAGAAATGTTTTTCCAAACTTTTGATGCTTATGACTAAAGAAGACCACAATTTGAGAGAAAATGTATTTTAACCAAAATGGTCAAAATGAAAGCCAAAACAAAGAGAAATTTTTACCTAAACTCAATAACAAATTCGGCTAGGAGAAAAACTTTTGGAGAAATGAGAGAAAATGCACAAAAATGCTAGAGTTTTTGGCCAACTATCACCCCCTAACCCAAGACAAAATCGGCCAACTAGCTTGCCAACATTATCCCCCTTTTTCCTCCATGTTTCTTCCCCATCAACCCTTAATTGCTATCACAATTAACTATCCCTTTTAGCCCCTAAAACCGACTAGATTCATGGTCAAATGACCATGAAAAAGTTTCTAAGACAAAGTCCTTACTTAAAGCCTTTTGTCCCCCTCATCTTATCATCCTTTCATGATTCCATACCATAAGTTTTAGCTTACCTTTTTCATATGGTCAAATAACCAAAATTAAAAAGATGCTCATCCATTCTAGAAGAGTCTTGGCCGACACTATAGGGAAGGAAACAAAAATAAAATCCTCCCAATTGCTAGCTAGGGGATTCAAACCTCTCCCCTCAGGCACTCATCCATGCATCCTAACCACCTTGCCAATTACTCATCTTATGCTTAACACCTCTTGTCATTATTTCTTAAAGCCTATCATGCTTAGCTACATCTTAATTATTAAAAATTTAATAAATCACTAATCATTTACTTAATTAATGAAGTTCAAAAATAAACTTCCAAAACATACTCAATCATAATTAAGCATGCAACATCATCAATTAAGTAAAGATGCATAACCCCTAATTATCAGGATGTTACAATATTTTGAGATAGGGATTATATTCAAAAATTTACCCATGTATAACATGCATGTATTTTTATGTTTTATGTAAGAATATGAAAGTTTTATGTATGATTAACATCTTTTTCTAAGTGATTTTTCATGAAAAATGCATAAAAGCGCCAAATTGTAAAAGTTGTAGAAATGGTCATACATGAGTGAAATAGTGGAAATTGAATGTTGTTATAGTTGAGAATACTGTTTAACTAGGCTTGAAATGCAATAAAGTTGAATAATAAACATTTTACAAGCTTAGAGGCAAAAATGTAAATTTTGCCAAAGTATGAAATATGAGTAAATTTAGTCAATGTATGTAACATCTCGAATTAGGGGCTAGTCGGAACAGTAGTTTCGAGACCAAAAATCTGATGTTGATAAATTTATTTTATTTATATTTTTATGGTTTACAATTTCAAGGAATGATTTCGTGAAAATCTCATTCGAAAATTTTGACGTTTGGGCACTCAATTTAGTCAAAAGGACTAAATTGTAAAAAGTGCAAAAGTTGAGTTCTACATGTTAGAGGTGTTATGAAATTTTAAATTGGAGGTCCTTAAATGATAATTAGACCATTGGTTAAGTTGGTGGACAAAAATGGACATGGATGGGTATGTTTCAAAAGAATTTTTAAGGGGCATTTTGGTAATTTAGTGAATTAAATGAATTAAAAACAAAAATTAAATGCCAAATATGTCCATCTTCTTCATTAGGATGAAATTACAAGGGTTATCCATAGCTAGGGTTTGTTTCTAGCTTCCAAGCTCCATAGTAAGTGATTCCAAGCCCCGTTTTTAATGTTCTTTACGTTTTTGGAGTCTCGATAACTTGATTTAGCTTATTCTAGCAATAATTTAACCTAGGGTTCATATTTGGAAAAATACACATAGGTGAAATGTGTTTATTTTGATTTTTTATGATAGAATATGAAGCCTAAAATAATGTTAAACAACTTTACTAAATGAGTTTTCGTGAAAAGGAGTAAAACAACATAATCGGTAAAAATACCTAATGTTCATAAGTACATGTTAGAGTGAGAATTTGATGTTACCATAGAAGGGAAAAATGATCATCATGTCATAAAACATAATAAAAATGAATAAATTTTAATTTACGAGCCTAGGGGTAAAAGTGTAATTTTTGAAAAGTTTAGGGGCAAAATTGTAATTTTTCCAAAGTTTGAGTTAGGGACTGTTTTGAGTAATACATTAATTAAATAAGTGAAATGTGATGTCTTAGACCCTAAAAAATGAGATTTGGTCCTAGAACGAGAGGAAAATAAAAAATCAGAAAAGTTGGTAAAATGACCATTTTGGTATCGAGGTAAGTTCATATGTTTAATAAGCATTTAATTATGCATATTTTAATGATAAATTGATATTTTGGACATAAATACTGTAGTATTGAGTTTTCAGATATAATGATTAATGTTCGATAATAATTCGATATTGGAAAGAGAACTTGTATAATTTATATGTGAGACCATATTTTGTATTATGGCTTTGTATGATAACAAGAAAGTATTGACTAGCATAGTTTGATGAGAATAAGTTAAGTTGATGATATCATGATATTGAGAATGTAAGTTTGTATGTAAATAATACATCGTTTTTATTTATGTTTTAATATTTTGTTATATTATATGAGATATGGTTGAATATGGAGCAATTATTTGATGTAAATTATGAATTGTGATTGATTATGGATGAATTGGTAAAATGTTGAAAAGTGAGAATTCCCGGTTGAACCTTCGGAACAGAAAAGATACGAATGAGGTAGCTTGATCACATGTGTGGTACTAAGTGTAGGCCACTATGTGTACAAGAGAGCTACAAGATGGTTTTAGGTCACGTGTGTAGTATTAAGTGCAGGCTACTACGTGTACCAGACGGATAAGTCTTATGTGTAGTACAAAGTGCAGGCTACTATGCGTACCCAATATCTTCGATCACATGTGTGGTACTAAGTGTAGGCCACTATGTGTAAGTGATGATTTTGGTCACATGTGTAGTACTAAGTGCAGGCTACTATGTGCACCAGATAGCTTTGGCTACAAGGGTTGTACAATGTGCACGCCACCATGTATCTGTTATTATTCCGATGAGTTCAACGAAAAATTGACTAAGTGAAAATACATGTGATCATGTAACAACTAAGTGTAATTGAATATGATTATGTGATGAATAAGTGCAGGTATATGTGTGAAAATTTATGAACAATGTACTCGATATTTGATCGAACCTTTGGAAAGATGAAATCTGAAATTATGAAAGAGTAAATTTAGCAACAAATAGTTTTGGACAGCAGCAGTTGAGTGACTTTGAAAAATCACCAAAAATGGTGGAAATCGAATTAGAGGTTGAATAATATATGAAATTAAAGATGAATGAGTCTATTTTCATATAAAGGAAATGCAACAAAGAAAGTATCTGTATATTTTGATATATTTAAATGTTTGTGAGACTGGTTCAGAATGATTACGTGATCCCCTGTTCTACATTGGAAAAATCATTAAAAATTGTAAAAAAATATTATTGAATATAATGTATATGCCTGAAATATTGAATGAGTCTAGTTTAAAATTAACTAAACAAGAAGGTCATTTGAACTCTGTACGAGGAGAAAATTGATTCGTAGTGAAGAGAGGTCAGAATGGTCGAATAGTGAAACAGAGGAAAATTTTAATGATTAAACTGTACTAATTGAAAAGACCAAAAATTCTATAATTTTTATGGTGTGAAGATATGTGAGTCTATTTTTAGGGAAAATTAGAGGTTTGTAATTTGGATCTCTATAGTTCAAGAAATAAATAATTTAGTGACAGCGATTCAAGTAGACAGATTAATGTGAAAATGAGTAATAAGGTATAAGCATGTGATTTAATGATTGTATCAATTTGAGAACTTGTTGTCGCTACAAATGAGTAAGTTGAGAAAGTAAGAACTTATCATTATTTATGAAAGTTATGACAGCTTAGTAGTAAGCTAAATTCATTTCTAATGCTTATTATTTTTACATGTGAGCTTACTAAGCTTTATAAGCTTACCCCCTTTTATTTCCCATGTTTTAGAGTCCTATTAAACAAGCTCGGGCTAAAGGTTGTCGAAGATCGCTTCACACTATCAAGCTATATATCGGTATTTTTATTTATAAATGATTTAAGTTATGGCATGTATAGGGGCTTGACTAAGTCATTTTGTATATGTGTTAATTAATTTGGTCAAATGTATTGTTAAGTCCAGTAACACCTCGTACCCAGTTCTAGCGTAGTATACGGGTAAGGGGTGTTACAATGTAAGTATTAAACAAGTTAAATTGTTATTATATATTAAGAAACACGAAGCGTAGACCAAAACCGAGGTAAGAACAAAGTGGTGGACTAAATTGCACATTAACACATGTTTTGGAGTGTCGAGGTAAGCTTGTAAGAACTCATGGTTACATATGCTTTTATGATCAAATTACTTGCTACGTTGTATAATGTACAATATTTCCATAAAGTTGATTAACAATGTCTAATAAGGAAAAACCAATGAGAACAAGTAAGCGAAAGTCCCTGTTGAATATTCAGAATAACGAGGACATATGTGTCATAACATGAGATTAGGAAAGCCCGTGTAAGACCATATTTGGGATATGGTGTCGGCAACCAAGGAATGTAGGTCTCGTATAAGACCATATCTGGGATATGGCATCGAAACCGAAAGTATATCTTGTGTAAGACCATATCTGGGTCATGGCATCAACATCGAATAAGGAAGGTCTCGTGTAATACCATATCTGGGACTGGCATCGATACCATTTAAGGAAGGTCTCATGTAAGACCCTGTCTGGGACATGGCATCAACTCCATTTAAGGAAAGTCTCATGTAAAATAATGTCTGGGACATGGCATCAACACCATACAAGGAAGGTCCCGTGTAAGACCATGTCTGGGACATGGCTTACGCATTGAGTTAATATATTCCGCGTTAGACAATATCTGGGATATGGCATTGGCATCATGAGACGATCCCATGTAAGACCATTTTTGGCGTATGGCATTGGCATTGAGACAAATATTTGATGAGATTGAGTATACTTTGATATTTCGAGTAATTCAATAGGCAAAAAAGCCAAGTACGGAAGAGGTAATAAGAAAGCTAAGCAGGTAAAGATAGTAATAAACTAAGTTATTCAAGGTTGATAAAGAGTTTATTTAATTTAAGAAAGATGATGAGATGAGCTCATGTTTACATTAGTGAAAGTGTTAATCTATGTGAATAAGTGATACAGGTACCATGATTAAAAATACAAGCATGAAATTATTATGTAAAACGTGATGAGTAAGAGTAAGTATGAGTAAGTAAGTTCAAGCACTTGAGATTTATGTTGTTCTTGTTCATGATGGATGAGTATATTATGAACAATATGTTGTTATATGAATTTCATGCAAACTTACTAAGCTATATGCTTACTCCTCTCTTTTCTTTCTTCCTTGTAGTATCACCATGCTAGCTCAGGGACCAAAGGCACCGGAGTTTGGATCACACTATCAATCATTATTTTGGTATAGCCAAGTTGTTTTATTTTAAGCATTGCATGTATAGTGATTATGCCATTTTGAGTTATATCATATTGGGAGCCAAAGGGTTGGCTATTATGATTAATATCCTTTTTTTATATGGCCAAAAAGATTGGCCAATATTTGTTAAGTTTTGTATATTAATGATGATGAGTTTTTATGAATTCTATAAGTGATGTTTTAAGAATTATTCATAATACAAGAATGCTACACTATGTCTTCCTTAAGTTGATATAAATGAGATCATGTTTTAGGGTGGCAATCGGCTTGGAAAATAGCCTCTAAGTGTCCACATGGGTAGACACACGAGCGTGTGTCTAGGCCGTGTGTAACACACGCAAGCCCCATGGGTGTGTTAATAGGCCGTGTGTCCCCTGCACTAATTTGCGAGAATACGATTCGTCACACTAGCAAGCACACGGGTGTGTGTCTTGGGCGTGCGCTAGTTAGGGATTGATGATGTCATAAATAGAGAGCTCCACGGGCAGAAGACACGTGCGTGTCTAGGTCATGTGAAGGACACGGGTTATAGACACGGGTTTGTGTTCAGCCGTGTTAAATAAGCCGGTGTCGACCACGGGTGAATAACATGGGCATGTCTCAAGGGCGAACGGGCCTGTCCCTTGGACAATACGGGCGACTGGGCCCTGTTTAGGCAAAAATTTTCAAAAAGAGTAAAAGTTTCCGATTAAACTCTAGAATCTTTCGGAAGTAAGTTTAAGGCCTCGCAGGCCCAAGATATTTTTGTTATGATTAAGAAGGAAATGTTTTAAGATGGAACGAAATTTTATAGCCTGAAAATGCATGTCCATGTAAGGTTCAGTACAGTAATGCCTCGTATCCAGTCCTGGCATCGATCATGGGTATGAGGTGTTACATTTAGTGGTATCAAAGCTACGATTTAGTTGATTCTCAGACTAACGTAGCATCCGTTCGTGTCTAGCTATACATGCCATACATAAGAGTATTTATATAATGATCGTATGACGACTCTTGACGATTTAAATTGTGTTTTCATCTGGTAAATGGATCCCGAAAGAGCTGTGGCGGATGATGTAGAAAGTATTGTACTGGCTCCCACTGAAGGGACGGTGCCGAATGAGAATGAGAATAGACCCACTACGGTAAGTGAGAGAGGAGAAAAAAAGGTAGGGAAGCCTTCCTTCACATGATGAATGCATGGTATACGGAGTTTGTTTGCACAAACCCAAATGCATCACCCTCCACCCCCGCCTATTCCTCAACCTACCCCTGTATACCCTCAAGTGGTAGAAGTGATAAGAAGAGAAATGCCTCTAGTAGACAGAATTCAGAAGCAAGGAGCTGAGGAATTTTGGGCTAGTAAAGATGATGATCCAGAAAGGGCAAAGTTCTGGCTTGAAAATACAATCAGAGTTTTTGACGAGTTATCGTGCACACCTGAGGAGTGCATGAAATGTGTAGTCTCTCTCTTAAGAGATTTTGCTTATCAGTGGTGGAACACCATCGTGTTGGTTGTACCAATGGAAAGGATCACATGGGAGTTTTTCCAAGAAGAATTTAGGAAGAAGTATATTAGTCAGAAGTTCATCGACCAGAAAAGGAAGGAATTCTTCGAATTGAAGCAAGGTAAGATGATAGTGGCTGAATACGAGCATGAATTTTTGAGGCTCAGCAAATGCGCTCTAGAGTGTGTATCCACAAAAGCTATTATGTGTAAGAGATTTGAGGACGAACTAAATGAAGACATTAAGTTGTTTATTGGTGTTCTCGAGTTGAAGGAATTTGTTTTGTTAGTGGACCGGGCTTGTAAAGCTGAAGAATTTGTTAAATAGAAAAGAAAAGCTGAGATAGAGTCTCGTTACTCAAGAAAGAGACAGTGGGGTAAGTCATTTCAGTCCTCGTCCAAGAAGTTGAGAGATTTTCCTACCCAATTAGCTACTTCAGCCGAGTTTTCAAGTAGAAGTAAGAATAAACAGTACGCGTGGAATAAGGCTCAAATCACCTCAGTCGCCAGTGCAAGGAATATTCAATCTAATAGACTAAAATGCCCATAGTGCGGCAGCCGTCACTTCGGTGAGTTTCATGCGCATGAGAGTGCTTGTTTTAAGTGCGGTTTCCAAGATCACTTTATCATAGAATGTCCCGAAATGGTTGAAAAATAGTGGTTCAGAGTGCAAGATCAAGAAGCACTATTAGAGGAAAGCAACAAAGGAACTCAAGAAGTGGGCGAGTAGTAAGGGAACACCCCAAGAGTAGGCTGCAAGATCTGAGGGTAGAGCACCTGTAAAGACTTACACCATTCACGTTCGCAAATAGGCATCATCTCCCGATGTAATTACGGGTACATTTTCTCTTCATGACACTAATGTTGTTGATTTAATTGATCCGGAGTCTACCCATTCATATATTTGCATGAAATTTGCATCAAGCATGAGCATGCCTGTTGAGTCTACAGAATTTGTGATAAAAGTGTCTAATCCACTAGGCAAAAGTGTATTAGTAGATAAAGTATGCAAAGATTTCCCATTGATGATTTGTGGTCATTATTTTAAGGCAAGCCTCATGCTATTGCCATTTAATAAATTCGACATTATTCTCGGTATGGATTGGTTAACCACTCAAGATGTGACAATAAATTTTGGAAAGAAATATATTGTGCTAAGATGTGAAAATGGAGACACTCTTCGTGTTGAATCAGATGAACAATACAGATCGTCGGTAGTGATCTCTCAGATGTTGGCACAGAAGTATGTAAGAAAAGGGTATGAGGCGTATCTTGCCTTTGTAATGAATTCCAAAGAAACCGAGTTAAAGATTGAACCAGTACCGATACTATGTGAGTACCCAGATGTATTTCCTAAATAATTTCCAGGATTGCCTCTGGTTAGAGAGGTTGAATTTGGTATCGAGTTAGCTTCCGGTACTGTACCGATTTCGATTGCTCCTTACAAGATGGCTCCAACCAAGTTGAAGAAATTGAAGGCACAGTTACAAGAGTTGACGGACAAAGGTTTTGCTAGACCGAGTTGCTTTCCATAGGGGGCTCGGTATTATTTGTGAAAAAAAAAAAGATGGCTCCATGAGATTGTGCATAGATTACCGACAGCTTAATAAAGTAACAGTGAAGAACAAGTACCCATTGCCAAGGATTGACGATTTGTTTGATCAATTGAAGGGAGCCACTGTGTTCTCTAAGATAGACTTGAGGTCGGGATACTATTAGTTGAGAGTAAAAGACTCAGATGGGCCAAAGACTACATTTCAGACAAAGTATGGGCACTTTAAATTTTTAGTCATGCCTTTTGGTTTAACTAATGCCCCGGCGGTGTTTATGGATCTAATGAACTGCATATTTTGGCCATCCCTAGACAAGTTTGTGGTTGTTTTTATTGATGATATATTGATATATTCCTGAGACAAGCCTGAGCATGCTGAGCACTTAAGGACAGTTTTACAGATTCTACAAGAAAATCAATTGTACGCCAAGTTTAGTAAAAGTGAATTTAGGCTCAAGGACGTTGGATTTTTGGGACACATTGTTACAAGAGATAGAGTCTGAGTTGACCCAAGTAAGATCTCAACCATTGTTGATTGGAAATCCCCGAAAAATGCATCTAATGTTAGAAGTTTTCTGGGCTTAGCTAGCTACTATAGGCAGTTCATCAAGGGGTTTTCCATGATAGTGACTCCAATGATGAAACTGTTACAAGAAAATGTAAAGTTTGAATGGACAGAAAAGTGCCAACAAAGTTTTGAAAAACTAAATGCAATGTTGATAGAGGCTCCAGTTTTAGTAAAACCTGAGTCAAGAAAAAAAATTTGAGATTAACAGAGATGCATCATTAAATGGATTTGGCTGTGTACTTATGCAAGAAGGAAATGTGATATCATATGCCTCTAGACAGCTAAAACCACGTGAGAAGAATTAACCGACGCATAATTTAGAGTTGCCTGCTATTGTTTTTGCATTGAAGGTTTGGAGACACCATTTGTATAGTGAAAAATGTTGGATATTCACTGATCATAAAAGTTTAAAGTATTTGATGACTCAAAAAGAATTGAATTTAAGGCAACGGAGATGGTTAGAGTTGATAAAAGATTATGAGTTGGTCACTGATTACCATCCAGGGAAGGCAAACGTAGTCGCCGATGCTTTAAGTAGAAAATCCTTATTTGCTTTGAGGGCTACGAATACAAAAATGACTTTGTTCGATGATGGTTCCATTCTAGCTGAGTTGAGGGCTATCTCCAAGAGATCTATGAGGCCTAGAAAGGTGACAGTGAATTGCAAGCCAAAAGAGTGCAATGTGAGTCTGGTGTTGAGTTTGACTTTAGGATCAATTCAAATGGATGTTTGATGTTCAGAGATAGAGTTTGTGTACCGAGAAATGATGAGCTCATTCGTAAAGTTTTGAATGAGACACATAGCAAATGCTTATCTGTACATCCGGGTAGCACCAAGATGTATAATGATTTGAAGAAACGGTACTGGTGGCCGAGTATGAAGAAAGATATTTCTGAGTTTATTTTAAGATGATTGATTTGTCAGCAAGTAAAGGCTGAACACCAAGTACCTTTGAGTTTGCTTCAACCTATCATGGTGCCCGAGTGGAAGTGGGACCGAGTTACCATGGATTTTATAATGGGTTTACCGTTGACATCGAGCAAGAAAGATGTTGTATGGGTTGTAGTTGATAGACTTACTAAGTTAGCCCATTTCATACCTGTACGAGTTGACTACTCACATGACAAGTTGGCAAACTTATACATTTCAGAGATAGTAAGGCTTCATGGAGTGCCTTTAACAATTATATCGGATAGAGATCCTAGATTTACGTTCAGATTTTGGAAGAAGTTGCAAGAAGCCCTGGGCACAAAGTTGAGTTTTAGTACGGCTTTTCACCCCCAAACTGATGGACAGTTGGAGAGGGTAATACGAGTACTTGAAGATATGCTACTGTGTTGTATTCTTAAGTTTTAGGGAAGCTGGGAGAAATATTTACCTCTGGTGTAATTCACTTATAATAATAGTTTTTGGTCGAGTTTAAAAATGGTGCCTTATAAGGATTTATATGGGCGTAAATGCCGAACGCCTTTATATTGGATTGAGCTTAAGAAAAACCAGATTTACGGGGTTGACACGTGATTAGAGATTGTTTAAAAGCTACTTCTGATCGACCAAAATCCTACTCGAATTTAAAAGAAAAGAGATTGAGTATCAAGTCGGTGATAGAGTATTCTTGAAAGTGTCACCATAGAGAAAAGTTCTTAGATTCAGACAGAAAGGCAAATTGAGTCCGTATTTTATTGGACCTATGAGATCACCGAGAGGATAGGGTCGGTAGCCTATCGATTGGCTTTACCGTATGAGTTAGAAAAGATTCATCATGTATTTCATGTGTCTATGTTGCGATGCTACCGATCAGACCCCTCGTATGTGAATGCATTGACAGGGGTTGATATACAACCCGACATAACTTATGCTGAGGAACCAGTTAATATTCTAGCTCGAGGAGTCAAACAATTAAGAAATAAAAGTATAGGTCTTATGAAAGTCTTATGGCAGAGACATGGGGTAGAAGAGGCTACGTGGGAGCTCGAGGAGGCTATGAGGAATCAGTACCCAAACTTTTTTGCCAGTAAGATTTTCGGGGACAAAAAATCCCTAAGGGGGGAGAATTGTAACAGCCCGACTTAGGGCCTCGTTGGAATAGTCGTGTGAGACCACAAATCCAAAAAATAAATATGTGTTTAAATGATTTTACAAGGCTTATGAGGTATTTGCATGATTGTGTGAAAATTTCATGATGGAATTTTATTAATTAGTGAACAAATTGTCGATTAGGACTAAATTGCAAGAATTAGAAAATATGAGATTCTAGAGGTTTAAGTATGAAATAGAATTATAAAAATTATTAGAGGTCCTTATTTAGCAATTAGGCCATTATATGTTGAGATGGACAAAAATGGACATAGGAAGTAAAAATCTCAAGAAATAATCATTAAGGGCATTTTTGTCATTTGGTAAATTAAAGAATTAAAAGGGAAAATAAGTTAAAATTAGTGTTCATCTTCTCCATGCTAGCCAAAAATTTCAAGGGCACCATAGCTAGGGTTTCTTCATCTTCCAAGCTTGATAGTAAGTGTATCCTAGCCCCGTTTTTAATGTTCTTTGTATTTTTTGAGGTCCTCGAAAGTCGGTTTAGCTATTTCTAGCTATATTTTGAGCTAGAGATTATGTTAAAAAATTTACCCATGTATGACTTGCATGTATTTTGATGTTTTATGTAAGAATATGAAAGTTTGATGTATGATAAATATCTTTTTCTAACTGAGCATAAAAGGACCAAATTGTAAAAGTTGTAGAAATGGTCATACATGAGTGAAATAGTGGAAATTGAATGTTGTTATAGTTGAGAACATTATTCGGCTAGGCTTGAAATGCAAGAAAGTTGAATAAAAATCATTTTACGAGCCTACGGGCAAAAGAGTAATTTTGATAAATTTTAAGGGCAAAAATGTAAATTTTGCCAAAGTATGAAATTTGAGTAAATTTAGTCAATGTAATTATTAAACAAGTTAAATTGTTATTATTGATCAAGAAACACAAAGCCTGGACTGAAACCGAGGAAAGAACAAAGTGGTGGACTAAATTGCACATCAACACATATTTTAGAGTACCGAGGTAAGTTTGTATGAACTCATGGTTACATATGCTTTTATGATCAAATTACTTGCTATGTTGTATAAGGTACAATATTTCCATAAAGTTGATTAACAATGTCTAATAAGGAAAAAACCAATGAGAACAAGTAAGTGAAAGTCCCGGTTGAAGATTTAGAATAATGAGGATACCTGTGTCATGACATGAGATAAGGAAAGCCCGTGTAAGACCATATCAGGGATATGGCATCCGCACCCAAGGAATGTAGGTCTCGTGTAAGACCATATCTGGGATATTGATAGCTGAAACTAGAGCTTTAAAATTTATAAAGAGAATGATCAAACTTGGAAACTAACTCTGACAACGACTTAAGGCAAGTGTACCTATCGAACAGTAGTACAGCTTAGGCAAGATTGGATTGTCGAACCCAACGGAACTAAAAGTACTAATACTAACTTTCTTTTTATTATTTAGCCTAAAATATGGAGTTATTGGTTGATTTCATTTAATTTATCGACTACTAAGCTAAAGACACAAAGACAAAAAGAACGAATTGGGAAATAACTTGAAGAAAACTCAATTGATCACGATGATACCCTCAGGAAGAATCCACCTAGACGTCACTTGTTATTTAACACTAAACCATACAATTTATTCACTTACTTTGATCCGTAAGACTCCCTAACGTATATTAAACCCTCTCTCGAGGCGAATAACGTCTAACCCTAAGTTAATTAGTGGAACTCTCGTTCTCTCTCCTAGAATAGCAGTAAATCGATTTATGGACTCCTATATTAGGTTTCACCCTAATTCGGCAAAATCTCGCCACCCTATCTCTAGGCGTGTGATCAACTCCGCTTAACTATGCTAGATCTACTCTGAAGCAGGGTCTATTCCTCATCCACCTAAGCGCATCAGATTTGGATTAAGCATGCATAATTAAGAACAAACTAAGTATTTGTCATATAATTCAGAAATCAATAACAAGATTCATCTAGGCTTTATCTCCTTTAGGTATCTGAAGGGTTTAGTTCATAACGAATAAAGAAAACATCTCGAGAGAAAAGATAAAACAAAACATAAGAAATCCCTAAAACCCCCCATAGGAATTGAAGGAGAAATTCATCGTCTTGAGTAGAATTCTGGCTTCTTGAGTTGGATCCACTGGCTATCTTCGAGTGATTCCCACAAGTCTGACCTTTCTGGCTCGGCTCCTTGGCCTAGCTCACCGCCTAACGCCCCTTTTTGGGATACACTTAGGGTGTTTATATAGACTTTAGAATGCTTTACTTGGCCACTAAGTGTCCTCATTTAAGTCTTCTTCTTACTCGGTATTTGAATAGGCTTTGGAATATGTTTCTTTGGCTTGAAGTATCCAAATTTGAGTGAAATTGATCTGTCCCACGGTAGGGGCACGACCATGTTACACGCCCGTGTAAATCATTTTCAGGCCGTGTCTCGATCCTGTCGATTGGGGCACGGCCGTGTAAATCGTGGCATGGCCGTGTCTTAGTTAATTATCGAGGCACGGTCGTATGGCTTGAATTCTAGGCTGTTTCGATTTCCTTTATGGCCGAAATTGGCCCATTTTAAGCCCGTTTCTTGTTCTTTTCGTTCGTGGGTGCTTTCCTGAGTATAAACATGAAAAGAAAGGATTAAAAGCACCTTTTTACATAAATCAAGGGCTAAATCATCCAAAAGCATAGTAAATATGGGGTTAAATTATGTTGCTTTTACGTTTTATCAAATACCCTCACACTTAAGCTTTTGCTTGTCCTCAAGCAAAATTCTCAACTTATAATTAAAATAAACTTTCCATAATTCACAATTCCTATCAATAATGCCTCATCATAATTCAAAGATAATTTATACATGCATAATTTAACTCAAAGACTCCTAAAGGTTCAAACAATTCTAAGTTGTATGGTTTGTAGCATAAAAACATAGGCGTCTCCCTTTATCTTAATAATTACCTTTAATTCAAAACTGATAAGGATTGACATCCTCACTAAAGATTCACTCGAAGCAGTCGAAGTGTTTAAGGTTCAAGAGAAAGCACTCATAAGTCGAACCTGAAAAGTTAATCCCATAGGCTTACATGAAAATCAAATCTCCACCACTGTAATATGAGATGATACACAAATCAAAAGGTCTTTGGTAGGGTTGTAACGAGGCTTTGGTTAAAGGTGTGGATAAAGGCTGAATTAGAAGGTTAAAAATCGAGATTGACCTGATAAATTACCTACTAAGAATAATGAACTAGAAACTAAATGATTGCTTTGAAACTAGTAATACTACTATTGATAATACTTCTAATACGAGCTCTTCTTCAACAATTGGAATTTAAACGCATAAGCTCCTTTAATCTACTACTTGAATATACTTTGGGTTTTTTTTTTTTTTTTAAGAATGAACTAAGTAAATACATAATAAAGAAAGAACTTCATCAACTGAAATAAACTAATTTAGTAACTTACCAATTCAATTCTCGATAGAAGGGTAGTAAAAAAAGAATGGTAATAACAAATACAAAGGGTTTTGGGTTAAAATTTAGCGGGTAAATCAATAAAAGGGTTGTTAGGAACAAATGGGTTCACTAAGGGTTAATTTGTGAATGTAGGCTTTTTAGTGGAGTGAATGGGTTAAAACCTAGGTGCCTTTATCATCTCAATATATCAAATCATTAATGTGGTCTCGATATGTATAATCTGGGCAAGTTCTAGAATAACAATTCAGTGTTGACACACTCATAATCAATAAAGTGAGAATGAAAAAGAATACATGCTCTATAAGGCTCAAATCTCAAAAAATTATGGGTATTTTACATCAATCTTGTAAATTTCAAACTTCAAGATAATATTCAAATTTAGTTCAACAAATTAGAAAATTTTTATTTATTCTTGAAAATAGACTTCTCATGCTTGATTCTCTAGTTTTCTTCAAGTATAAATCATCAATGCACAATTATCAATGACTTACTCAAAAACATATCAATAAAATCATAAATCATCGAAATTTCATCCTAATTAGTAATATGAGAAAATTTCTTAGAACAAGACTAAAATTCAGGATTGTAGAATAATGGAAAAGTTAGGTACTTTTACCCCCCACACTAAAGATGTACATTGCCCTTAATGTACAAAGATAGTTAAATAATTATGTAATAAAAGAGAAGGGAGAAGTAACACTTCCTGAATTGTGGATGATTCCAGGAGTTGGCGGAGTTCGTGGTAGAAAGTAGGTGGAAGCGGTGGTGGCATTTTCTATCGGCTTGATGGGGTGTCTACCGATGATCTTTGTGCTAGATAAAGAAATTGGGTAGCATGCAAAGATATAGCCAAGAAATCTAAAGCAATATCAATAATATACTAATAGTATAATTAAAGACAAAGAAAATAAAGAGAAGGAGACTAAGAAGAAAACTGAAATTGAAAGAAAAGACTAATGGACTATGGAGTCCTTATTGTTGGATGGTTCGCGAGGTGGGTGTGACCTCTAAGGCTATGGTGCATGATTCCCAAGTAGCCGTTAGAACCAAAAACCTAGAAACTAATAACATTTAAAATATATTAAGCAAAAGAGAATAATAGATAAGTAGGATAAAGGGGAAAATAAACATAATGAAAAATTTAAATGGTCTAAGAGACCCTTGGCTTGGTGTTTGGATGAAGCGGCCGGCATGAACTTATTTGTTGGGGTCTCCTTTGAGGAGACAATGCTTACCTTCTTATGCTTCTTCGGCATGATTCTAGTGTAGCTCAAGAGTCTGGGCACCTTTTCTAAGGAAAGAAAGAAAAAGAAGGAATAAAGAATGAGGGGAGAAGGAGAAGGGTTGTGGGGTTTAAATAGGATTTTAATTCTGGCACGTTCCCACGCCCGTGGACCAAGGGTGTGTTGACTTACATGACCTCATCGTACGGCCATGTGTCTAGGCGTGTTTGCTCACCCACGCCCGTTTTCCAGATACCGCGCCCATTCCTTAAAAGGTAGTGTGTTGGCACAATTGGGTAGCAAGGGCGTGTTTGTCCCATCTGGTAAGTCAGTAACTTCACATGGTGGTGGAGCACGGTCGTGCCAATCTATCGGTGCCTGTGGTGGAGTGGTTGGATCCGTGACATCAAAAAGTGGTTGGGATTTGATTCGCACGGCCTCTGCTATGTCAGTATGGGAATTCTGGTGGTCCATACGTCTACAGACATGGTCATGTTTAAGGTCGTGTGTCCTAGAAATCTATACTTTTTGGTTAAGCTACAAAAAGAAAGAGAAATAGAAGAAAATAAAATGAAAACAAATGTAAAAAGAAGTAAGGTTAGTGCTCGAGTTTTCTCCCAAGAAGCGCTTGTTTATAGTCTTAAGCTAGACTTTTCCTTGTACTGAATCAGGGAGATTTAAAGGTTTTAATATCTTCCCTCTTGCTTAAAGTTCTATTTTCTTAACAAAGTTGAAGTTGATAAGTGTTTACCTCAAAAGTGTCCAATGATAGGTTGCTTCCCTCGACTATTTCGTGTGGGAAGATATGGTGTACCATAAGAAGGGTTTATTCCTTTGCCTTCAGGTCTGTTGTGATTGTGCCAGATCTGCTTTATCTAACGGTACCTGGTCTCCTATTTTAAAGTGATTGGATGTTCCTACGAGCTCTTCTGGAGGTTCCTCTTGTTTCACTTTGTGCGGTTCCGGTTCTTCTTTGTCGGTTTGGGATCTGTGAGTCATCTTAGGGTTGTGTCTTTATGGTGTTTCCTACAGTAAAGGCTGAATAATTTGTTTATCATCTGTATTGACCTTCTTACCTTCATCGATTGTTGTCTTGGCCGAGTCAAGAGCTTGAAGATTGATTGATTCATCACCTATACAAAGTATGAGTTCTCCTGTGGCAACATCAATTTTAGTCTTGGCAGTTGCTAGAAGAGGTCTTCCTAAAATTAAGGTGATTGTATTATCCTTATCCATATCTAAGACAAAAAAATATAGTAGGAAAAGAAATTTATCGATTTTGACAAGAACATCTTTGATAATGCCCCGAGGAATTCTAACAGTTTTATCAGCTAATTGTGTACTCATCCTAGTTTTTTTGGGCTTCCCTAGACCTAGACATTTAAATAATTATACGGCATGATATTTATGCTTGCCCCTAAATCAGCTAGCGCATTATCAATAGCTAAACTACCAATTAAACATTGAATTGTAAAACTCCCTGGATCTTTTAGCTTCCGTGGTAGTCTATTTTGTAACATTGCTGAGCATGCTGTATTCAATTCCACATGGTGCACTTCGTCTAATTTGCGTTTGTTAGTCAAGAGCTGTTTTAAAAATTCCTCGAGTTTGGCATTTGAAAAAGAGCATCGAGAAAAGGTAAGTTAATATGTAATTTCTTTAAAAGTTACCAAACTGTTTCTCTGAATCGTCTCTTTTCATCGCTTCGAGATAAGGTATGCGAGGTTGGTACTATTTGATTACTGGTTTTGGCTTTTCTTGTGTTACCTCTATATTACCTTTGTCTTCCTTGTTTTCTTGTATTGGATTAAGTTCATCTAACCCCTTACTGTCATGAGTTGAGATGACTTGGATTTGCTCCTTCGGGTTAATCTCTGTGTTACTTGGCAGACGTCTTTGCGGTCGTTCTGACATTAGCTTTGCGAGTTGTTCGACCGCATTAGTAGCTTCCTTGACTGACTTAGTAAGTTCCTCGATTCGGTTCTCATTGCTTTTAATTATTTTCTCAGTATCTTTGAAATGATTTTCTGTGTTTGCCATGAATTTTGTCAGCATCTCTTCGAGGTTTGGCTTCTTCTCTTGCGGATATGGCTGATTTTGGAAGTTTTGAGAAGGCTTTTGTCTTTGATTTCCTTAATTTCCTTGGCCCCCCATGAAAAATTGGGGTTGTTCCTCCAACCTAGATTGTAAGTATTACTATAAGGATTATTATTGGATCTGAAATTATTACCTATATAGTTCATCTGTTCGCTCTCTGCGTCCGGTTGGTATGGTGAGTACTAAGGATTCACCACAATTCTACTTGTGTTGCACTGCATGACTGGATGTACCTACGAAGAACACAAACTATCAAGATTTTTATTCATCATCTCTACCTGTGTTGATAGCATGGTCACTGCATCATGGTTGTAAACTCTAGCTGATTTTGTCGATTTTGTCCTTGTAACTTGTCCCTGATGGTTTTTTAGTGACATCTCTTTAATGAACTCGTAGGCTGCCTCAAGAGTACTGTTGTTCAGGGTTCCACCAGCGGCTGAATCGATTACTTGCCTCGTTGAGGGATTTACACCATTATAGAAAGTTTGGACTTGTAACCATAAGGGTAGACCATAGTGTGGACACCTTCTCAAGAGATCCTTATATCTTTTCCATGCGTTGTATAATGTCTCTAAATCCATCTGCACAAAAGAAGAGATATCATTTTGTAATTTGGCCATTTTGGCTGGTGGAAAATATTTTAATAAAAATTTTTCGGTCACTTGATCCCATTTAGTAATTGACCCTCGTGGTAACGAGTACAACTACTGTTTGGCTTTATTTCTTAACAAAAAGGGAAACAACCGAAGACGAATGGCATCATCAGAAATGCCATTTATTTTGAAAGTATCACATCACTCTAAAAAAATAGCTATATGAGTGTTCGGGTCTTTGTCCTGCAAACCATCAAATTGAACAAATTGTTGAATCATTTCTATTATGTTAGGCTTTAATTCAAAATTATTAGCAACTATAGCAGGCCTAACAATACTAGATTTAGCTCCTGTTAAATGAGGTTTAGCATAATCATACATAGTATGCGGAGCATTGTTTTCTTCCAAATAACTTGGCGGGTTATTCTCGTCCATCCCTTCAGTAGGATTGGATTCGCCTTGTTGGTAATTTAGGGCTCGCCTTATTTCTCTGTGATTACTTAGATGCGGTAGCCTCAATATCACTATCGTATTCTAGAGGCCCTATCGGGTTCCTTCTAGTCATAAACTAGAGGTACCTATGAAGAAAAGAAAGATAGAAAAATTTAGTAAAAACAATAAATAAATTACGCGAAATAAAACTAAAATTAAGGTGAAAAAAAAGCTAAAGTAAAAAAAAAATAGAGCTTTCGTAATATTTTAGTCCCCCGGCAACAACGCCAAAAACTTGATCGCTGAAATTAGAGCTTTAAAATTTATACAGAGAATGATTGAACCTGGAAATTAACTCTGACAATGACTTAATGCAAGTGTACCTATAGAACAGCAGTATAGCTTAGGCAAGACCGGATTGTCGAACCCAACGGATCTAAAAGTACTAATACTAACTTTCTTTTTATTATTTAACCTAAAATATGGAGTGATTAGTTGATTTAATTTAATTTATCGACTACTAAGCTAAAGACACAAAGAAAAAAAGAATGAATTGGGAAATAACTTGAAGAAAACTCAATTGATCATGATAATACCCTCAGGAAGAATCCACCTAGACTTCACTTGTTATTTAACACTGAACCATATGATTTATTCACTTAGTTTGATCTGTAAGACTCTCTAACGTATATTAGACCCTCTCTTGAGGCAAATAACGTCTAACCCTAGGTTAATTAGTGGAACTCTCGTTCTCTTATAATAACCCCCTAGAATACCAGTAAATCGATCTATGGACTCACATATTAGGTTTCACCCTAATTCGACAAAATCTCGTCACCCTATCTATAGGCGTGCAATCAACTCCGCTTAACTATGCTAGATCTACTCTGAAGCAGGGTCTATTCCTCCTCCACCTAAGCGCATAAAATTTGGATTAAGCACGCATAGTTAAGAACAAACTAAGTATTTATCTTATAATTCAGAAATCAATAACAAGATTCATCTAGGTTTCATCTCTTTTAGGTATCTGAAGGGTTTAGTTCATAACGAATAAAGAAAACATCTCAAGAGAAAAGATAAAACAAAACATAAGAAATCCCTAAAACCCCCTAAAGGAATTGAAGGAGAAATCCACCGTCTTGAGTAGAATTTTGGCTTCTTAAGATGGATCCACTGGCTATCTTCGAGTGATTCCCACAAGTCTGACCTTTTTGGCTCAGCTTTTTGGTCGAGCTCACCGCCTAACGCCCCCTTTCGAGATACACATAGCGTGTTTATATAAACTTTAGAATGCTTTACTTGGCCCTTAAGTGTCCTCATTTAAGTCTACTTCTTATTCGGTATCTAAATAGGCTTTGGAATATGTTTCTTTGGCTCGAAGTATCCAAATCCGAGTGAAATTGCTCTTTCCCGTGATGAGAGCATCGCTATGGTACACATCCGTAAATCGTTTCGGGTTGTGTCTCAATTACATCGATTAGGGCACGGCCGTAAATTGTGGCATGGTCGTGTCTTAGTTAATTGTTGAGGCATGACTGTGTGGCTTGAAGTCCAAGCTGTGTCGATTTCCTTTACGGCCCAAATTGGCCCGTTTTAAGCTCGTTTCTTGTTCTTTTCATCCGTGGGTGCTTTCCTGAGTATAAACATGAAAATAAAGGATTAAAAGAATCTTTTTACATAAAAAAAAAAGTGCTAAATCATCCAAAATCATACTAAATATGGGGTTAAAATATGTTGCTTTTACGTTTTATCAGATATGGCATCGGCACCGAACGTAGATCCTGTGTAAGACCATGTCTGGGACATGGCATTAGCATCAAAAAGGAAGGTCTTGTGTAAGACCATGTTTGGGACATGGCATCGAAACCATTTAAGGAAGGTCTTGTGTAAGACCATGTATGGGACATGGTATCAACACCATACAAGGAAGGTCCCGTTTAAGACCATGTCTAGGACATGGCTTCAGCATCGAGTTAAGAGATTTCGTGTTAGGCCATATTTGGGATATGGAATCCCAATCATGAGATGATCCCATGTAAGACCATATCTAGAATATGGCACTGGCATTAAGACAAATGTTTGATGAGATTGAGTATCCTCTTATAATTCAACGGTCAAAAAAGCCAAGTACGAAAGAGGTGATAAGAAAGTTAAGCAGGTAAAGATAGTAATAAACTAAATTATTCAAGGTTGATAAAGAGTTTATCTTTAAGAAATGTGATGAGATGAGCTCATGTTTACTTTAGCGAAAGTGCTAATCTATGTGACTAAGTGATACATGTACCATGATTAAAAATACAAGCATGAAATTATTATGTAGAACGTGATGAGTAAGAGTAAGTATGAGTAAGTAAGTTCAAGCACTTGAGATTTATGTTGTTATGGTTCATGATGGATGAGTATATTATGAACAATATGTTGCTATATGAATTTCATGCATACTTACTAAGTTATATGCTTACTCCTCTCTTTTCTTTCTTCCTTGTAGTATCGCCAAGCTAGCTCGGAGACCAAAGACGTTGGAGCTCGGATCACACTATCAATCATTATTTTGGTATAGCCAAGTTGTTTTATTTTAAGCATGGCATGTATAGGGATTATTTCATTTTGAGTTATATCATATTGGGAGCCAAAGGGTTGGCTATTAACATTAATATTCTTTTTGTATATGGCCAAAGAAATTGGCCAATATTTGTTATGTTTTATATATTAATGATGATGAGTTTTATGAATTCTATAAGTTATGTTTTAAGAATTATTCATAATACAAGAATGCTACACTATGTATTGCTTGGGGTAGACACACGGAGTGTGTTTAGGCCGTGTGTGACACATGGCCAGCCCATGGGTGTGTTAATAGGTCGTGTGTCCCCTGCACTAATTTGCGAGAATACGACTTGTCACATGAGCCAGGACACGAGTGTGTGTCTTGGCCATGTTCTAATTAGGGATTGATGACGTCATAAACAGAGAGCTCCAAGGGCAGGAGACATGGGCGTGTCTAGGCCATGTAAAGGACATGAGTTATAGACACGGGCGTGTGTTCAGGCGTGTGAAATAATTCAGTGTTGACCACAGGTGAAGAACACGGGCATGATTCAGGGGCATACAGGTGTGTCCCTTGGACTACACAGGCGTTGTGGGCCCTGTCTAGGCAAAAATTTTCAAAAAGAGTAAAAGTTTCTAATTAAACTCTGGAATCTTCTGGAAGTAAGTTTAAGGCCTCGTAGGCCCGAGATATTTTTGTTATGAATATGAAGGGAAAGTTTTAAGATTGAACAAAATTTTATAGCCTAATAATGCATGTCCAAGTAAGGTTAAGTACAGTAATGCCGCGTATCCATTCCCAGCGTCGGTCATGGGTCTGAGGTGCGACATATGGTCTTATACGGGATCTCGTATCAATATCAATGTCATATCCCAGATATGGTCTTATACGATTTTCATATTCGATGCCGATGCCATATCCCAGATATGGTCTTATATGGGATCTCAATTCAGATCCGAGGCCATGTCCCAGACATGGTCTTATACGGGACCATACCAATCTCATGTCCTGATGATGATATCCTCTCACTTCTTAAAGTCCATTCGAGACTTCAACATCATAAATTTTCATCATTTTCTCATTTAGCATCATTTGTCAATTTCATAGAAATAGTATACATCATCACGAATATCAAACATTTTAAAACTTAATAACATGATGTTGAATTTATTACACACAAACTTACATCGGTACCAAAATTTTGCAATCTAATTCGAAACCCTGCCTTTTCCTCGATCAAGGTTAATTCATCGTTTTTCTTGATCTATAATAACAAATTAGCTCATTTAATTATCACATTAATAAATAATTTCAATAATTTCTACTTTGGCCAAAATTACTATTTTGCCCTTATACTTTGGCAAAATTGCGATTTTTACCCTAGGCTCATAAATCTCAACAAATTTCCTCATTTGACAAGCCTAGATGAGCATTTATTTCTCTTATAACAACTCACAATACCAATCATTTCATGCATTTACTACCCAATTTACAACCTTTACAAAAAGGTCATTTTAGGTGTTTTCATGGAAACACTGATAAACCGTAAAAGTAACATATTTTAGGCTCACAGTTAGTACGCTTTTGGATGGTTTAGACCTTGTTTTATGTAAAAAGGTGCTTTCAATCCTTTCTTTCCATGTTTTTACTCAGGAAAGCACCCGGGATAAAAAGAACAAGAAAGGGGCTTAAAATGGGCCAATTTGGGCCAAAGAGGAAATCGACACGGCCTGGACTTCAAGCCACACAGCCGTGCCTTGACAATTAACTAAGAAATGACCATGCCACAATTTACGTGGCCGTGCCCCAATCGACAGAATCAAGACATGGCCCAACTACGATTTACACTGGCGTGTTCCCTGGCCTTGCCTCTACCGCGGGAGAGAGCAATTTCACTCAGATTTGGATACTTTGAGGAAAAGAAACACATTCGAAAGCCTATTCAAACATCGAGTATGAAGTATAGTTGAATTGGGACACTTAGAGGCCAAGTAAAGCATTCTAAATGTCTATATAAGCACCCTATGTGTAACTTGAAAAGGGCGTCAAAGCTAGGCCAGGGAGCCATGCCGAGAAGGTCAGATTGAGGGAATTACTCGAAAATAGCCGCTGATCCATCTCAAGAAGCCAGAATTCTACTCAAGATAGCGGATCTCCCTTTAAATTCCTTCAGGGGGTTTTAGGGATTTCTTATGTTTTGTTTTACATTTTCTCTTGAGATGTTTTCGTTATTCATTATGAACTAAACCCCTCAGATACTTGAAGGGGATGAAACCTAGATGAATCTTGTTATTGATTTCTGAATTATATGATAAATACTTAGTTTGTTCTTAATTATGCATGCTTAATCCAATCTGATGTGCTTATGTGGAGGAGGAATAGACCCTGCTTAAGAGTAGATCTAGTATAATTAAGCAGAGTTGATCGCACGCCTAGAGATAGGGTGACGAGATTTTGCCGGATTAGGATGAAAGCTAATATGGGAATCCATAGATCGATTTATTGCTGTTCTAGGGGGTTATTAGAAGAGAATGAGAGTTCCACTAATTAACCTAGGGTTAGACGTTATTTGCCTCGAGAGAGGGTTTAATATACGTTAGGGAGCCTTACGGATCAAACTAAGTGAATAAATCATATGGTTCAGTGTTAAGTAACAAGTGAAGTCTAGGTGGATTCTTCTTGAGGGTATCGTCGTGATCAATTGAGTTTTATTCAAGTTATTTTCCAAGTTGTTCTTTTTGCCTTTGTGTCTTTAGCTTAGCAGTCGTTAAATTAGATTAAATCAATCAATCACTCCATATTTTAGGCTAAATAATAAGAAGAAAGTGAGTATTAGTACTTTTAGTTCCTTTGGGTTCGACAATCTGGTCTTGCCTAAGTTATACTACTGTTCGATAGGTACACTTGCCTATAATCATTGTCAGAGTTAGTTTCCAGGTTTGATCATGTTCTTTATAAATTTTAAAGCTCTGATTTCAGTGATCAAGTTTTTGGCGCCATTGCCGGGGAACTAAAATATTAAGAAAACTATATTTTTATTACTTTAGCCATTTTTTATTTGAAATTTTGCAATTTATTTTATTTTACTTACTAAATTTTCTTTCTTTCTTTTCCTAGCAGGTACCTCTAGTTTATGACTAGGAGGAACCCGGGAGGACCACTAGTATACGATAGTTATATTGAAGCTACTGCTCAGAAAAACCGCAGAGAAATCAGGCGAGCCCTAAATTACACAGAGGAAGACCAAGAAGACAGATCCAATCCTACTGAAGGGATGGACGAGAATTGTAACACCCCCAGCCCGAAACCGTCGCCGAAATAGGATTAAGGGGTATTACTGATCAATTAGAACATTTAACCTCTAAATGTCGACACAAAGTCAATCAGCATCAAACACATTCATATACAATCATAGTGTCCCTTAAACGAGTCATCAACACCCTAAGCATGCTTATAAACGAGTCAGGACTAAACCAAAACACATATAAGATTTCGTAAAAAATTGAAACTTTTCTAGAGTACAGGGGAGGCACGTGTCCTGCCTCTCCCACAGCTACATGACACACCCGTGTGACCTCCCCGTGGTTACATACTACCAAAATCAACACGGCTAACAAGCACACCCGTGTGCTAAGGCCGTGTCTTAAAAGGTCATATACTGCTATTTCTCGTACGACCTGTAGGCACGCCCGTGCAATGGCCGTGTACTATTAAGGCTAGCTACTGACTTGTGCACCACAGTTAGCTGACACCCCCATGTCGAGGCCGTGTGCAGTTTAAGCCACATTCTGCCAATTTACCCACTGTCTGAGGCACGGCCATGTGACATTATAGGCCATTTTTTGCAAGGCCAACATGCCACCAACTTAGGGTCAAACCTACAAGCCAATCAACCAAACATCTCATGCACATATTGCCATCTAAAAGCATACCAATTTAGCAATTCAAAACATGCAATCGGTACCAACTCTAATCATACCCAATTCAATACCAATACTTATTATATCACAAGCATAATTCATTCCCAATCTCACTACCCCTACTAGCATTTATCAACACAAAGTTACCACTCAATAGCAAATTTATCAATCTACAAATCATGCCAAAAGATGCATCATATATACCACATTCATTCATGCCAAACCTATCACATATCTAGCCACATCTAATGGCTAATTACAAATCTCAAACTTGTTTCAATTAACTAGCCTATACATTCCATATTCCCGCTATATACATCTTTTCAAAAGTACAAAATAGAATACCGATAGTGTGATTTAGAAGCTGATGATCCCAGATCCGAGCTTGCTTTACTGACACTCGAAGGCAGAGAAATAAATCACACAGTAAGCTTTCCAAAGCTTATTAAGTTTGATATACAATAAAATTATCATATCAAATTAAATCAATGCATAAATAAACAATCCTTGGATCTATTATCTTATATTCGTGCCTTCTCATCCATAGCTACAATGCTCATTTCCTCGATCAAAGCTTAATTTTACTCATCATCCACAAAGGTTTAATACGTACCTTAACCACACAAAGCTATTAAATCTCCAAGCTATTCAATGCTCGATATTAATTGTCGATCATTCTTTAATTTAATCGAATACTCAGTGCCACGTACATATCCGACGCATAATTGTTATCGCACACATAGTGCTTATTCTTTTAACAAACTCATATCGGTATCGCACACACAGTGCCACAGCAATAATCCAAAGCTTTCATAACATCACACTCACAGTGCCACAGCAATAATCCAAAGCTTTCATAACATCACACACTCAGTGCCACAGCAATAAACCGAAGCTTTCATCACGTCGCACACACAGTGCCATTCATTTCTATCTCGATTTCACTTTCGCACACTTGTTGCCATCAAATTAAAACCGTGCACATAGCAACTCAATTTCATATACATAAACATATTCATTTCATATCGATAAAACATATGTCAAATACATGCATTATATCTGAACTTACCTCAGACGTCGAAATACCGAAATGGTCGATTTAATCGAGCACTTTGTCTTCGCCCCGATCTCGATCCTGATCCGAACCTCTCCGTTCCTGGTCTATACACATTTAAATTCAATCCATTCAATCATCAATTTAATCATTTTAGTCCAAACACACATATTTAGGGCATTTTACAAATTAGCCCTCACATTTTCACATTTCGACACTTTAGTCCCTATCTCACAAAATCATCAAATTCACCAAATTCCACCTAGCACAAGCTTAGCCGAATTTTACTAATGTCCATACAAACCCACACATTTCATTTATTTCACATTTTAGTCCCTCAATATACACTTTTCACAATTTAGCCCAAAATTCTCAATTTCATCAAAAATCCAAAGATAAAATATGATAATCCAACACTAAGTCTTCATATTTTACCAATTAACATCACAAAGCTCAATATATCAACAATGGCATAACTCACAAACATCATCAATTTACAAAATTGAGACATGGGCTTGATAGTAGAAGAAGAAACGATTATAAAAACATAGAAATTATCAAAAACCGAAACCAACCCATACCTTAATTTAGTTCAAACTTAGCTGAAACCTTGCTTAGGTTTTATTCTCTTTCTTTTTCTCCAAATTCGGCACTAAGAAGATGATAACCATCATATTTTCATTTGTTTTCTTTTACTATCATAATATTATTCTATTTACCCAAATTATCACACAGAATTTTCACACAGACTATGTCACATATTATTCACACAGATAATAATATTAAAATATTTTTATGACCTAGGATTTGTGGTCTCGAACCACTGTTCCAACTAAGGTCCAAACCGGGCTATTACAACTCTCCCCCTTATGGATTTTCGTCCCCAAAATTCTTACCAGTGAATAGTTGTAGATGTTGCTCTCTCATAATGTTCTCAGGCTCCCACGTAGCCTTGTCAATTTCGTGTTTGTGCCACAATACTTTCACTAGAGAAATCTTCTTATTTCTCAATTCTTTGGTCTCTCATGCCAAAATTCGGATCAGTTATTCACTATACAACAAGTCTGGCTGAATCTCAACCTCAGTAGGAGCAATCACATGAGATGGATCTGATCCGTACCGTCGAATCATTGACCATTCGTTTGCGGATGAAAAGCAGTACTGGAATGCAATTTTGTGCCTAAAGCATCTTGCAATTTCTTCCAAAATCGTAAGGTAAATCTTGAATCTATGTCGAACACTATAAATAATGGTACACCGTGAAATCTCACAATCTTATCGATATACAATTCAGCCAACTTATCTAAAGAATAATTGATTCTCACCGGAATGAAATGGGCTGATTTCATCAACCTATCAACTATTACCCAGATCGCATCTTTATTGCTCGGAGATAAAGGTAATCCCGACACAAAGTCCATCGTAATTCTCTCTCATTTCTAGTCAGGAATCATAATCGGTTGTAATAACCCTACGAAACTAGATGTTCAGCCTTAACTTGCTGACAAATTAAACATTTCGGCACAAAGTCAGAAATATCTCTCTTCATACCATGCCACCAATAGAACTGTTTCAACTCATTATACACTTTCATACTCCCCGGATGTACAGTGAAATGATTATTGTGAGCTTCAGTCAAAATAATTTGAATCAGCTCTAAATTTCTCGGAACACAAATTCGATCTCTGAATCTCAAACAATCATTATTATCAATTCAAAATTCTGATTCCGCATTCGAATTACATTGAACTCTTTTTGCTAATAACTCATTATCAATTTTCTGAGCAACACAAATTTGCTGTACAAACATCGGCTTAACTATCAGTTCAGCTACCACCACATCATCATCACACAGATCCATCTAATTACTCATAGCTCGCAAATGATATAAGAATTTTTGACACAAAGCATCAGCTACAATATTAGCTTTACCCGGGTGGTAATCTATCACAAGTTCATAATCTTTCAACAACTCTAACCATCTTCTCTGTTGCAAGTTCAAATCTTTCTGAGTCATCAAATACTTTAAACTCTTATGGTCAGTATAAATATGACATTTTTCACTGAAAAATAGTGACGCCAAATCTTAAATGCAAATATAATCGCAGCCAATTCAAGATCATGCGTTGGATAATTCTTTTCATGTGGTTTTAACTGTCCCAAAGCATAGGCGATGACTTTTCCTTCTTGCATCAGCACACACGCCAAACCATTCAACGATGCATCTCTATAAACTATAAACTCTTTGCCTGATTTAGGTTGAATCAACACTGGTGCTTCTATTAACAACACTTTCAACTGCTCAAAACTCTGTTGACACGTTTCTGACCACTCGAATCTAACTTCCTTTTGCAACAACTTTGTCAATGGAGTTGCAATCATCAAGAAGCCTTTCACAAACCGTCTATAATATCCTGCTAGTCCTAGAAAACTATGGACTTCAGACACATTTCTCGGAGGCTTCCATTCCAAAATAGAAGAGATTTTATGCGGATCGACTTGTATCCCAGCAGCGGATACAATATGCCCTAGAAAACTGACCTCATGCAACCAAACACTTTCTAAACTTTGCATACAACTGTTTCTCATGCAGAGTTTGTAGCACGATTCTCAAATCCTCGGCATGCTGCGTCTCATCACGCGAATAGATCATAATATCATCAATAAACACCACCACGAAGCGATCCAAATACGGTCTGAATATCCGATTCATCAAATCCATAAACACTGCAGGGGAATTTGTTAGTCCAAAATGCATCACTAAGAATTCATAATGTCCATACTTTATTCTGAAGGCGTTTTTGGCAAATCAGATTCTTTAACTCTCGACTGACAGTAGCCCGATCTCAAATATATCTTAGAAATACTGTACCTCCTCTCAGCTGATCAAGTAAATCATCGATCCGAGGTAACGTATATTTATTCTTTATCGTCACTTTGTTCAATTGTCGATAATGTGTACACATTCTCATAGTTCCATCTTTCTTTTTCACAAATAATACAGGAGCTCCCCAGGGTGAAAAACTTGGTCGTGCAAATCTTCTGTCGGTCAACTCTTGCAACTGTGAGTTCAACACTTTCAATTCTGTTGGTGCCATTCTGTATGGAGCTATCAAAATAGGAGCAGTTCCCAGCACCAACTCAATACCAAATTCAACTTCTCTAATCGGAGGTAACCCTTGGAAACACATATGGAAACTCACATATCACAGGCACAGATTCAACTTTCCTTTCTGACACTTTTGTATCAATCACGTACGCCAAATAAGCTTCACAGCCCTTTCTCATATATTTCATAGCTTTCATCGCAGATACAACAGCTGGTAATCCTTTCATATCACTAGACTCAATTCGAACTATCTCACCATTCTGACTCTTCAATTCAACATTCTTTCACTTACAATTGACAATGACATTATGTAAAGTAAGCCAGTCCATTCCCAGAATTATGTCAAATTCATCAAATGGTAGCAACATCAAATTGACCGGGAAACATAAATCACGAAACATCAATGGGCAATTCTTGCACATCTTATCCACCAAAACACACTTGCCTAAGGGGTTTGATACTCTAATAAAAAATTCAGTAGACTCAACAGGTAGAGTCTTATTTGATACTAAGTCCATATACACATAAGAATGAGTCGATCCTGGATCTATCAATGCAATGACATCAGTATCAAATAAAATGAATGTACCGGTGATGACATCTGGAGATGATGCTTCCTCTCATGCATGAATAGCATAGGCTCGGGTAGGTGCTCTAGCTTCTGACCTTGCAACTGTATCAGTCGTTCCTCTCTGGGTTTCATTCACATTTCTGATGCTCCTGGGTGGTCTACTTCTGGCCGCCACATTACTTGGTCTTTCGTTCTGAACATTTTCTTCTTCAACTATCTTTGGGCAATCTCGTATAAAATGATCTCGGGATCCACACTTATAGCATGTTCTATTGTTATACCTGCCCCAGCATTCTCCCACATGTCGTCTCCCATATTGTTTACACTCAGGCTTGTTGTTCTTAACACTGCCCACACTCGACTCATTCGGAGCTTGAATTCGTAAACCAGTACTCTGTCTCGAACAATCTCTATTAGGATGACCAAACAAAGCATTTGAACGATTACTGGCATCTCTATATCTCTTTGAAGAAGGTTGAGAAAATTTATTCATCGATCTATTTCTTTCATCTCGAGCCTCAAAATCGGCTTTCTTCTTTTCTTTACTGAGTTCCCCAGCTATGCATGCTTTCTCCACAAGTACAATAGATACATTTATATCCAGTATCCCAACCAATAATTTTTTGTCTTCATTCAATCCCTTTCGAAACGTTTGGACAAAGTAGCTTCAGTAGAAACACACTCTCTAGCATATTGACTCAATCGCATGAATTCTCGTTCATACTCAACAACAGACAAACGGCCTTATTTCAGCTCTAAAAACTCCTTACGTTTTTGATTAATGAAGTGTTGGTTGATATACTTCTTTCTAAACTCGACTTGAAAGAAATCCCAAGTGATTCTCTCTCTGGGAACCATATATATCAATGTTTTCCACCAATTATAAGCTGTGTCTCTCAACAAGGAAACTACACACTTAATTCACTCATCAAGGTTCAGCAACATCTCATCAAATACTCGAAGGGTATTCTCGAGCCAAAACTCAGCTCGCTCAGCATCATCATCAGCTGTGGCCCTAAACTCTTCAGCCCCATACTTGCGAATCTAGTCTCCATGTGGTTTATTCAATCTGATCGGATCTACAACTTGTGGCACAATAGGTACTTGCGGGGGTGGAAGTTGTGGAGCAGTTTGATTTGTTCTAACAAATTCTGAAAACCATTCACTCATCATATGGAAGAAGGCTTGCTTAGCCTCACCTTCCTCACAACTATCATTTGGCCCTGATGTGGCCAGCGTTGTCCCTTGAGTGGAAGCAGGCGCATTACTCTCTACATCGTCAGCAACTGCTCGATCAGGATCTATTACAATATTAAAACACATTTCAACGGTCAAATTTCATCACACTATCGTTATTTCATAATATGGCATGTATAGCTAGACTCACACGCACTACATTAGTCTGAGAATCGACTAAATCGTAGCTCTGATACCGATAAAATTGTAACAGCCCTAACCCGAAACCGTCGTTGGAATATGATTAAGGGGTATTACTGATCAATCAGAACATTTAACCTCTAAATATCGACACAAAGTAAATCATCATCAAACACATTCATATACAATCATAGTGTCCCTTAAATGAGTCATCAAGACCCTAAGCATGCTTATAAATTGACTCGGGAATAAACCAAAATACATATAAAATTTTGTGAAAAATTGAAACCTTTCTAGAATACAGGGGAGGCACGCCTGTGGGGGTAGGACGTGCCTCTCCCACGGCTACATGACACACCCGAATGACCTCCCCTTAGTTGCATACTAATAAAATCAACACGGCTAACAAGCATGCCCGTGTGCTAAGGCCGTGTCCTAAAAGGTCATATACTGCTATTTCTCGCACGACCTGCAGGCACGCCTGTGCCATGGCCGTGTACTATTAAGGCCAACTGCTGACTTGTGCACCACAGTTAGATGACACCCCCGTGTCGAGGCCGTATGCAGTTTAAGCCACATTCTTCCAATTTACCCACGGTCTAAGGCACGCCCGTGTGCCCCAATCGTGTGACATTATAGGCCATTTTTGCAAGGCCAACATGCCACCCACTTAGGGTCAAACCTACAAGCCAATCAACCAAACATCTCATGCACATATTGCCATCTAGAAGCATACCAATTTAGCAATTCAAAACATGCAATCAATACCAACTCTAATCATACCCAATTCAATACCAATACTTATTCTATCACAAGCATAATTCATTCCCAATCTCACTATCCCTACTAGCATTTATCAACACAAAGTTACCACTCAATAGCAAATTTATCAATATACAAATCATGCCAAAAGATGCATCATATATACCATATTCATTCATGCCAAACCTATCACATATCTAGCCACATCTAATGGCTAATTACAAATCTCAAACTTGATTCAATTAACTAGCCTATACATGCCATATTCCCGCCATATACATCTTTTCAAAAGTACCAAAATAGAATGCCGATAGTGTGATTGAGAAGCTGACGATCCCAGATCTGAGCTAGCTTTACTGACACTGCAAGAAAGAGAAACAAATGACACAGTAAGCTTTCCAAAGCTTAGTAAGTTCGATAAACAATACAATTATCATATCAAATTAAATCAATGCATAAATAAACAATCACTTAGATCTATTATCTCTTATTCATGCCTTCTCATCCATTGCTACAATGCTCATTTCCTCAATCAAAGCTTAATTTTACTCATCAACCACAAAGGTATAATACGTACCTTAAACATACAAAGCTATTAAATCTCCAATCTATTCAATGCTTGATATTATTTGTTGGTCATTCTTTAATTTAATCGCACACTCAGTGCCACATACATATCCGATGCATAATTGTTATCGCACACATAGTGCCTATTCTTTTAACCAACTCATATCGACATCGCACACATAGTGCCACATCAATAATCGAAAGCTTTCATAACATCGCACACACAGTGCCAAAATAATAATCCAAATCTTTCATAACATCGTACAAACAGTGCCACAGCAACAAACCGAAGCTTTCATCACATCGCACACACAGTGCCATTCTTTTCTATCTCGATTTCACTTTCGCACACTTAGTGCCATCAAATTAAAATCATGCACATAGAAACTCACTTTCATATACATAAACATATTCAGTTCATATCGATAAAACATATCTCAAATACATGTATTATATCTGAACTTACCTTGGACGTCGAAATACCAAAACGATCGATTTAATCAAGCACTTTGTCTTTGCCTCGATCTCGATCCGAACCTCTCTGTTCTTGGTCTATACACATTTAAATTCAATCCATTCAATCATCAATTTAATCATTTTAGTCCAAACACACATATTTAGGGCATTTTAGAAATTAGCCCTCATATTTTCACATTTTGACACTTTAGTCCCTATCTCATAAAATCATCAAATTCACCAAATTCCACCTAGCACAAGCTTAGCCTAATTTTACTAATGTACATACAAACCCACACATTTCATTTATTTCACATTTTAGTCCCTCAATATACACTTTTCACAATTTAGCCCAAAATACTCAATTTCATCAAAAATCCAAAGATAAAATATTATAATCCAACACTAAGTCTTCATATTTTACAAATTAACATCACAAAGCTCAATATATCAACAATGGCATAACTCACAAATATCATCAATTTACAAAATTGAGACATGGGCTTGGTAGTAGAAGAAGCAACGATTATAAAAACATAGAAATTATCAAAAATTGAAACTGAGCCATACCTTAATTTAGTTCAAACTTAGCCGAAACCTTGCTTAGGTTTTCTTCTCTTTCTTTTTCTCTAAATTCAGCACTAAAAAGATGAAAACCATCATCTTTTCATTTGTTTTCTTTTACTATCATAATATTAGTCTATTTACCAAATTAGCCTTATTACTAAATATATAACTATCATATAATGTAAGGTTATTCTTGACCATTGTCATCCACTATCTCATTAATGGCTTAATTGCCAAATAAGGCCTCCCCTTTTAATAGCCAACAACATCTAAGTGCTCACAAATCAGCACACAGCATTGTACTCTCTATGCAGTTAAGTCCTTTCTCTCAATACGACAGACAAACGACCAAATTATCACACAGAATTTTCACACAGACTATGTCACATATTTTTCACACAGATAACAATATTAAAATATTTTTATGACCTTGTATTTGTTGTCTCAAACAACTGTTCCGATTAAGGTCCAAATCGGGTTGTTACAAGAATAACCCACACCGCCTGATGTGTGAGAAAATAATGCTCCACGCACCATGTTTGACTACGTTAAACCACATTTAATAAGAGCGAAATCTAGTATTATTAGGCCTTCTACAACTGCTAATAATTTTGAATTAAAGCCTAACACAATACAAATGATTCACTAGTTTGTTCAATTTGATGGTTTGTAGGATGAAGACCCAAATACTCATATAGCTAATTTTTTGGAGTTCTGTGATACCTTTAGGATAAATGGCATTTCTGGTGATGCCATACGTCTTCAGTTATTCCCTTTTCATTGAGAAGTAAAGCCAAACAGTGGTTAAACTCGTTACCACGAGGGTCAACCACTACGTGGGAGTAGATGACCAAAAATTTTTTATTAAAATATTTTCCACCGACCAAAACGGCCAAATTACAGAATGATATCTTTTCTTTTGTGCGTAATGTCCCACCTAGTGCGTAGTGTCCCATCACTTTAGCCGCGAGGACTTGTTGATGGGCCAAAGTTCATAGCTAAAACCCGAAAGGGACCAAATACCCTATTTTTGTAAAATTACTAACATACCCTTAGTTTTGTGAAAATTACCAAAATACCCTTGGTTTGTGGAAATTACAGAAATACCATTGGTTTGTGAAAATTATCGAAATACCCCTGGTTTGCAAAACTACTAAAATACCATTGCTTTACGAAAGTACCAAAAAAACCCCTATTTTGTAAAATCACCAAGATGCCCTATTTTGTGAGATTAGAAAAATACCCCTATAGGGTAGTATTATGAAAATACCCTTGGGTAGTGAAATGACGAAAATACCCTTGTGTGACGAAGGTGAGTTTATGGATGTTACTCGTATGTTTCACGCATTTATGTGATACTCTGCTTGGGATGCATATGGATGTTGAATGTATGTGGTTTCTAGAACTAGGAGATATAGACTTGAGACTGAACCTTGTAGATATAATTTTGAATTCGAAAGAACTACTATTGAAACTACTTTCCATGAGATTGTTCATTATTAATTAGTGAAAGAGATTATTAATCCATAAAACTTCTAATTAGATAAAAGCGAATTGGTAGTATGAGTACAAGGGGACGAGGACGTCCTGCATGTGGCCGTGCTGAGGGCAGGATGGTTGTGTCAGAACCAGTAGGATCTGGCCATGGGTCAGGAGATGAGATGCCAGTTCCACCAGCTGCGGAGCCAAAATTTCAAGACCAGACGGCTGGAGATGATGCAGTATCTCAGGCAATTTTATGAGTTTTAGAGAGAGTTTCTAGGGCAGGCATGGGTATGGGAGCTCAGAAATCTGTGTCGAAGCGACTTAGAGCCAATGGGACAGAAATGTTTAGGGGAATTTCTGGTATAGCCCCGAGTACTGCTAAGTATTGGTTAGAGGCGATTGAGTGCATAATGGATGATCTTTATTTCATGGAAGAGGAAAAATTGAAAGGGGTTGTATCTCTCCTATGGGACGAAGCGTATCAATGGTGGCTTACGGTTAAGGATGGTTCGGTGGCTGACCATATCACTTGGGATTTATTCAGAATGATGTTTCAGAGTAAATACATCAGGTCGGGTTATGTGAATGCGTAGCGCAGAGCATTTCTAAATCTGGTTTAGGGAAGTAGGTCGGTGGCTATGTATGAAGCGGATTTCTTACGCCTTACCATTATGGCCGAGAGATAGTGGCCACAGACCATGAACGTTGTGTTCAATTTGAAGACGGTCTGAGGGATGATCTTCGTGTATTGATAGCCCCACAGCGGGAGAGGGAATTTGTTATTCTTGTGGAAAAAGCTAAGATAGCTGAGGAGGTAAAGCAGATAGAAAAATTGAATCGGGATAGAGATAGGGGTGGAAGTAAGAGGAATTTTGATCGTCAAGGGCAGCTGGGCGTACTCAGAAAAGACCTAGGTCAGATGGGCTGAGTCGGAGTGAGAGACCTGCTGCTGCTAGCCAGACACAGAGGTGTGATCGATGTGGTAAGTTCCATTTAGGTGAGTGTTGGTCGAGCAATAGGAAGTTTTTCAGGTGTGGATCTAGGAACCATCAGATTAGAGACTATCCACAGCCACGAGACGGGGCAGGGCTTACAGGTCAGGGGAATGCTCAGCCGGGTAGAGGAGGTTAGTAGCCGTAGAGAGGTCGTGGTCCAGCCAGGGGTGGTGACGGTTCTAGTCGGGGCCGTGGAGCACCGGTGAGGGGTGAAACACTTGAGGCAAGATAGCGTGGTTAGTCTATCTTTGCCACCATCGAGAGGAGGCCGACACACCGGATGTCATAATCGGTACGTTTTTAACTTTTGGATTGCCTTACACTGCATTGATTGATATTGGGTTGACGCATTCATATGTTGCTAGTAGGGTGTCTAGAACTTTAAGCGTAGATTCTGAGATTTCCTCTAGGGAGATGACTGTAATTAGCCCGTTAGGACACTCTGTGGTGGTAAATAAACTTTATCAGGAGGTACCTTTAGAAGTTTAGGGAATAGTTTTCTGGTGATCGATGGAATTACCGTTCGAGGAGTTTGATTTAATCTCGTGCATGGGTGGTGGTGAGGTATCAAGCTAATGTAGATTGTACGATAGCGTATAGTGTTAAAAACTCCCGAGGGTGGCAAAGTGTTGGTGATGGGTGAAAGGGGGAGCTGTTTGTCGAATGTGGTGACTGCCTTAAGAGCAGAAAGGATGGTGAGGAAAGGATGCGAGGCAATTCTAATGTTTGTTCGGGCTCTAGAAGCCAAGGAACTAACTCAGGGATGTTAGGACGGTGAAGGAATTTCTTGATGTTTTCCCAAAAGTGCTTCTGAAATTACCTCCAGACCGTGAAGTGGAGTTTGGTATTGATCTTTTTTCGGGAAGAGCGCCAGTATCTAATTCCCCGTATAGAATGGTGTCGAAGGAATTGGTGGAGCTAAAAGCGCAGATACAAGAGTTGCTGGATAGAGGGTTTATTCGACCAAGTGTGTCGCCTTGGGGAGCGCCGGCGTTATTCGTTAAGAAGAAGGATGGATCAATGCGTATGTGCATTGACTATCACCAGTTAAATAAGTTGACAATCAAGAACAAATACCCGCTGCCGAGGATCGACGACTTGTGCGATCAGTTGAAGGGGGCTTCAGTCTTTTCAAAGATAGATCTGAAGTTAGGGTACCATCAGCTTAGGGTCAAAGAGACAGATATTCATAAGATGGCTTTGAGAACTCGCTATGGTCACTACGAATATATGGTGATACAATTTGGATTGACCAATGCACCAACAGCGTTTATGGACATGATGAACCGAGCGTTCCAACCCTACTTGGATCGATTTATCGTGGTTTTATAGATGACATCCTGGTTTATTCAATATCAGAGGAGGAGCATGATTCACACCTTCGAGAGAAGCAGCTTTATGCCAAATTTAGTAAGTGCGAATTTTGGCTAAGGGAAGTTACTTTTCAAGGCCACGTTGTGTCAGCAGAGGGGATTAGGGTTGACCCTCGAAAAATTGAAGCGGTGTTAGATTGGAAGCCGCCTAAGTCTGTAGCGAAAATCCAGAGTTTTCTTGGTCTGGCCGGGTATTACAGAAGGTTTGTTGAAGGATTTTCGTTGATTACGGCACCGTTGACTAAGTTACTACGAAAAGGGGTTCCATTTGTTTGGTCTGATAAGTAGTAAAAAAGTTTCGAGAGGTTAAAAAAGATATTGACGGAGGCTCTGATGTTGATACAGCCAGAGGCTGAAAAGGAGTTTGTGATTTTCTATGATGCTTCACACACGGGGCTAGGATGCGTATTGATGCAAGGTGGAAAGGTTGTTGTGTATGTGTCTCGGCATTTAAGACTACACGAATCAAATTATCCCACCCATGATGTGGAATTGGTGACAGTGGTTTTTGCTTTGATGATCTGAAGACATTATTTGTACGAGGAGAAATCTATCATTTATACCGATCATAAGAGCTTAAAATACCTTTTGACCCAGGAGGAGTTAAATCTAAGGCAAAGGAGGTGGATCGAGTTGTTAAAGGATTATGACTGCTCGATCGAGTATCATCAGGGTAGAGCTAACGTAGTGGTGGATGCTCTAAGTCATAGAGTAATCTCTAACTTAAGAGCAATGTTTCTCACCTCAGTTTATACGATGATGGGAGTTTAATAGCTTAACTTCACATGAAACCCTCTTGGGTCGGTCAGGTTAAGGAGAAGTAGCAGACCGATGAGTTGCTAAAGGAGAAGTTTCGGGTAGGATCAAGTGATGTGCCAATAGAATTCGGTATGAATGAGGAAGGGCTATTATGTTTTCGAGAAAGAATTTGCATGCCGAAAGATCCTGAGTTGAGGTGGAAGATTTTGCTAGAAGCACATGGTAGTCCATACGCTATGCACCCTGGAGGGAGTAAGATGTATCGGGATTTGCGAGAACAGTTCTGGTGGCCAGGCTTGAAGCGAGAGGTGACCGAATTTGTGAGTAAGTGTTTGACCTATCAGCAGGTAAAGGCGGAGCATCAGTTACCATCAGGGATGTTGCAGTCGATAAAGATTCTACAGTGGAAATGGAAAAGAATCACAATGGACTTTATTAGTGGGCTACCTCTCACGCCTACTAAGAAAGATTCGGTTTGGGTGATTGTTGATCGCTTGACGAAGTCTGGTCATTTCATACCCATACGTGTCAATTACTCTCTGTAGAGATTGGCTAGGTTATATATAGCGGAGGTAGTGAGGCTACATGGAGTACCGGTATCAATCATATCGGACAGGGACCCGAGGTTCACGTCGCGATTTTGAAAGGCGTTGCATCAAGCGTTGGGTACGAAACTAGATTTTAGTACAGCATTTCATCCTCAGGCTGATGGTCAGTCTGAGAGGGTAATTCAGATCTTAGAGGATATGTTGAGAGGTTGTGTCATTGATTTCAGGGGTAGTTGGGAATAGTTTTTACCGTTGGCGAAGTTTGCTTAAAACAATAGCTACCAGTCTAGTATTCAGATGGCGCCCTATGAAGCATTGTACAGGCGGAGGTGTCGTACATCTACCTGTTAGACAGAGTTAGGGGAACGTCAAATTTTGGGGCCAGAATTGGTTACCGAGACAGATGAGAAGGTTGAGTTAATTCGGGCTCGATTAAAGGAAGCATCGGACAGACAAAATTCCTACGGTGATTTGAAGCGTAAGGACATAGAGTTTGCAGTAGGTGATAGGGTGTTCTTAAAGGTGTCACCGTGGAAGAAAATACTAAGGTTTGGATGAAAAGGTAAATTAAGTCCCAGATTCATCGGACCTTATTGGATGTTGAAACAAGTGGGACCGGTAGCCTATCAGCTTGAGCTACCTTTAAAATTAAGTCAAATTCACAATGTATTTCATGTCTCTATGTTAAGACGCTATCGTTCGGATACATCTCATGTGGTGCCTGCGGAAGAAATTGAAGTGAGACCTTACCTATCCTTTGAAGAGGAACTAGTGTAAATCTTAGATCATGATGTCAAGGTATTGCGTAGGAAGGCAGTTCTATTGGTTAAGGTTTTATGGTGGAATCACGGCTCTAAGGAGGCTACGTGGGAACCAGAGGAAGCAATACGGCAGCAGGACCTGTATCTATTCTGACCAGGTAATTTCGAGGCTAAAATTTCTTTAAGGGGTGTAGAACTGCCACATCCTGAATTTGTGGGGCGTTGCATTTAATGTGCTGTGATGTGTGGTTGTGCTTAATATGCTAGTTAGAGTGTTTTAGGGGTCCAGAATGGGCTTGGAGTTGGGCCGAGGCCTTAGCAAATATTTGTTGTTGGGCACTCCAGTGGAGAGCCAGCAGGGTTAGGACTTAAAAGATATAATTTGTGCTTTAAGACACAAAATGGGATTGTAGCCCAGTGGAAGGTGGCATCACATAAGGGTTGTAACACCCCTAACCCATATCCATCGCCAAATTAGGGTTACTGGTGATACCATGTAATTTTAGACTTCAGTTCAATCAATTTGTTCTTAGTAGATCATCTTTGTTATGTAATCTAATCTTAAACACACAATTCGCACATATCTATATACATATCACATACTTGTTACATTAATCCAAGTCATATACGATATAATCTTCGATGAACATAAAATGACCATATAATGTATATTACTACAATATCACGTAACAATATAGATTTCATACGCCACATTTATCAAAATGATCCTGATCTATGAAATATATAAACAACTAAATTATTCGTACTAATTAACCAAATGAGTATACTTCGAATGTCAATGTATAATACTTTCTATTAAAACCCAATTTCATATGGCATAAAACTAACCGAATATATACAACTTATTACACATCACATACATACTTATGTATTTGGCCGAATATACCAGGTCTTATTTATAACATTTCATGTTCATTACTTAGCACAAACCGAGCTTGGTAGTTTCATGCAAACAATCAATTTAAGCAATCTCACAAGCCAAATATACATAAAAATGTATACATCATACTTATCAACATTTTCTATAGTCGACTATGAACTTAAACTCCTTTAAACATGTCAACTACCTTTGCAATTATCACCTACTGAATACACATACATGCATTACTCAATGTAATTTATACTTCGTAAATCAACTAAAGTTGACACACATACATAAATTCCGAATGATGCTCTACTAACATATCCCTACCTTGAATTATACATGCAAAGGTTAACATAAATGCCAAAACACCTGACTAATTTAACACAAACATTAACAGTATAAGCAAGAATTCAAATGGAACTCATAATCTATAAGCTTGGAATAAAAAAACAACCTATAGCCAAATCGTTGAAACCAAACACTTCAATCACATAGTCAAGAGTAAATAGAACCTAACATATAATAAATGTTTAAGCCATTTTCACATGGCTATTATATATATATATATATATATACAAAACATCATTCAAACACTTAGCTAGCCTATACATGCCTTTAATTCAAAAATAACTAGTTTAAAGTACCAAAAAGGGATGATAGTGTGGTTGACTTCACCGATGATCCTCCGAGCCCGTAGCTTGGCCAAGATCTATAAAATAAATCATTTAACACATAGAGTAAGCTTACTAGCTTAGTAAGTCCTATGCAAACTTATTAAAACAATCAATTAACCAAGCATTATAGAAAGCCATTTCATAACATTGAATAAACAAAGCTTAATTTGTAAATGCATTATAGCTTAATATTCTACCTCATTTAATCTTTCTACTTCCATTTACTCACCAAGTCACACCTTTTCCAATTGTATATATATAACTCAATTCATACATATTCATATACCTTTACAAATACCTTTAACCACTTATGCTTATAATTATTTTTGTACGAATACTTACTTATTTCATGATTATCTACAACCAAATTCATCATAGTATATATATATACATCAAATTACATCCATCTTATGTATATCACTTTCTTTTGCTATTTCATTTACTTATCATCATGGCATATAATCATAACATTAAAGTATGCTTAATACATACCTTATAGCCTAACTCATAAGTTTCTTTCATAAACTTAAACTTGCATAATTGTTTCATAACTTTTCCATTTCATAACTAAAGTTCGGGAATTGAAAACTCACCAGCATATAACAAGCTGTGCACTAATTCGAATCCCATACATCGGCACCTTTCCTGCTAGACTTGAAGTCTGAGATTTAAAACACCGGCATTTAGCTTGCTAGGCATCAAGCCCGATATATTCACCGGCACAAGGCCTGCTAGGCATTTAGCTTGAAATAGATCACTGGCACAAGGCCTGCTAGGCTTTAAGCCCAATGTAACTCACCGGCACAAGGCTTGCTAGGCTCGAAGCCCGAATATCAACATTATTAACCATTCATTTCACATTACTTTGTGCTAAATTCACAACATTTCGTATACTTCGTATTTCTTCCGCATATCAACCGAACTTAATTATATATATTACTATAAACAAAATAAAGTCAATCCAATAATACATAATACCACATTTGGCCATCACATAAATTTATACTCGAAGTTATTAAATATTATCATTTAATATGTTCACAATTAATGCTTTAACGTATACTTGCTTAAGGACTTACCTCGATTATCAACAGCAACTTAAGTCGACTATTCGACAACCTTCATCTTTCCCCGATCCAAATCCGTTTTTCTTTTTTCTTGATCTAAACATATCAAAAATAAACTCATTCAAGTACATTTCATTTCAATTTAGTTCCAAAGCACAAAAATGGGTAAATTACCATTTTACCCCTAATGTTTCACACTTTTACAATTTAGTCCTATTTTCATAAAACACAAAATACACAAAATTTCTCAATACTACTCAAGGGCCAAATATGCATAGGGACTATACAAGTCCATTTCTTACATTTATTTTGCAAATAAGCCTGTCTAAAAATTTATTTTTACAAATTCGCCCTAAATACTCAATTTCACCAAAACTTCCAATACAAAACATACTAATCTTTAACATATCTTTAATATAAAATCATAAAACATCAAAAACCACAAGAAAATAACAATGGCCGAACATCAAGCATGCTTATTTTTAAAACTTATAACATGGGTCAGCTACTGTTCGAAGCAACGATCTCAAAAACGTAAAAATTAACAAAAACCGAAATCAAACTAACCTTGAATTTAAGATTCTAAATGCCAAAAATCAAAAGGATTCAAACCCTTCTTATTTCTCAATATTTGGCCAAGCAAAATAAAAGATGATAATGGCCATACTTTTATGTTTTATTTAACATATATTATGACATTTAATCATTTACTATTATAACCTTATTATATAAAATTATATAATATAAAACTTAATGTTAATCTTGTCATATGCCACCCACTAACTTAAAAATGGTCTATTTACCCATTTAATACCTCATATTAAAAAGCCATCCTCAATTAAGCACTTTCCACTATAGAATGCAAATTTTACACTTTATGCGATTTAGCCCTTTTTATTAAATTGAACACACAAACGGTTAAATTTTTCTACGAAACTTTCACACACATTAAATCACATATAATAAGCATAAAATATATCATTTAAATATATTTCAAACTTAAATTCGTGGTCCCAAAACCACCGTTTCGATTAGGGTCAAATTCGGACTGTTACAACTCTCCCCCCTTAAGGATTTTCGTCCCCGAAAATCTTACCGTTAAACAAAGTTAGATATTGTTGACTCATTGAATCCTGAGGCTCCCATGTAGCCTCTTCAATTCTGTGCTGATTCCATAATATTTTCACTAATGGAATTCTCTTGTTCCTCAACTCTTTCATTTCCCGAGCTAAAATACGGATCGGTTCTTCCTCATACGTCATATCGGATCGGATTTCAATCTCTGACGGAGCGATCACATTTGACGGATCTGATCTATATCTATGAAGCATCGAAACGTGAAATACGTTGTGTATCTTTTCTAATTCAGAGGGCAACTTCAATCTATAAGCAACAGGCCCAATACATTCAATGATCTCGTACCGTCCAATGAACCTCGGACTTAGTTTGCCTTTTTGACCAAATCAGAGTACCTTCTTCCACGGAGAAACTTTCAAGAATACCCGATCTCCGATCTGAAACTCAATGTCTTTGCGCTTCGAATCAGCATAGGACTTTTGATGATCCGAGGCAACTTTTAAACTATCTCTGATTATAGCCACTTTCTATCCTGCCTCTTTAATCAAATCAACCCCTTGTATCTTGTTCTCACTGAGCTCAGTTTAGTATAACAGTGTACGACACTTGCGGCCATATAGAGCTTTGTAAGGTGCCATTTTGATACTCGATTGAAAATTATTTTTATAAGCAAATTCAATCAATGGTAAGTATCTTTCCCACGTACCTTCAAACTCAAGAACGCAACATCTCAACATGTCCTCAAGTATCTGAATGGTTCGTTCGGACTGACCATCTATTTGCGGATGGAAGGCTATACTAAAGTGGAGTTTAGTACCTAAAGCATCTTGAAACTTCTTCCAAAATGGCGACGTGGATCTTGGGTCTCTGTCTAAAACAATAGAAATCGGCACACCATGTAACCTCACAATCTGTGATACATATAATTCAGTAAGTTTATCAAGTGAATAGTCTGTACGAACTGGCACAAAGTGAGCTGATTTGGTCAGTCTATCTACTATAACCTAGACTGCATCTCTCTTGCTTAGTGTCATAGGCAAACCGGATACAAAATCCATAGTAATTCTATCCCATTTTCATTTAGGTATCATGATCGGCTAAAGTAATCCAGAAGGAACCTGATGCTCAGCTTTTACTTGCTGACATATTAAACACTTCGAAACAAAATTAGATATATCCCTTTTCTGCCAAGCCACCAATGAGTTTCAAATCATTATACTCGGATGCTCGATAATCTATGAGCCTCGTTCGAATCATCTGAATCAAATTTACATTGTTCGGAACACACATTCGGCCTTTAAAGCTCAAACAATCATTTTCATCAATTTGAAACTCTGACTTTGCATCATTTTCACACTAAACTCATCTAGAAATTATATCTTTTACAATTTTCTATGCATCACAAATTTGTTAAATAAGCAACGGTCTCGCCTTTAACTCAGCTATTATCAAACCATCACCAGACATAACCATATGTGTGTTCAACGCACGAAGAGTAAACAATGATTTCTGACTTAAGGCATCTGCAACAATGTTAGCTTTTCCCGTATGGTAGTCAATCACCAATTCATAGAATTTCATTAGTTCTAACCACCTGCGTTGTCTCAACTTCAAGTCTTTCTGAGTCATCAAATACTTCAGACTTTTGTGATCCGAATAAACGTGACATTTCTCACCAAACAAGTAATGACGCCAAATTTTCAACGCGTACAATAGTTGCTAATTTCAAATCGTCAGTCGAGTAATTTCTTTCATGAGGCTTCAATTGTCTCGAAGCGTAGGCTATGACTTTGCCTTCCTGCATCAAATCACAACCCAAACCATTCAAAGAAGCATCACTATAAACAACAAATTCTTTACTCGATTCCGGCTGAACTAACACTGGAGCTTTGGTCAAAAGAGCTTTCAACTGATCGAAACTTTTTCGACACTTTTTCGACCATTCAAATCTAACATCCTTCTATAATAGCTTTGTTAACGTGGTAGCTATTATAGAAAATCTTCACAAATCTTACGTAATAGCCAAGAAGTCCCAAAAAGCTCGAATTTGAAAACATTCTTTGGTGGCTTCCAATCAAGTATAGGCGATATTTTATTGAATCAACCCGAATACGACCTTTGAAACAACATGTCCCAAAAGTGACTTCATTCATCCGAACTCACACTTATCGAACTTTGCATACAACTGCCGATCTCATGATCAGTAGCACTAATCTCAAATGCTTAGCATGTTCGGTTTCATCTTTAGAGTATATCAGTATATCATCAATAAACACTACTACAAATCGGTCCAAATACTGTCTAAAAATTTGATTCATCAAATCCATAAACAGGTGCATTAGTAAGTCCAAAAGGCATAACCAGAAACTCAAAATGTCCGTACCTCATTCGGAACGCAATCTTTGGCACGTCGAAATCTCTGACTCGTAACTGATAATAATCCGATCTCAGATCTATCTTTGAGAACACTGATGCTCCTTTCAACTTGTCAAATAAGTCATCAATTCGAGGCAACGGGCATTTATTCTTTATTGTCACTTTATTCAACTGCCAATAATCAATACACATTCGCATAGTCCCATCTTTCTTTTTCACAAATAGAACTGGCGCATCCAGGGAGGAAAACCCGGGCGTGCAAAGCCTCTATCTGTCCACTCTTGCAACTGTGCTTTCAACTCTTTCAACTCAGCGATACGGGGCCATTGAAATCGGAGTTGTCTCCGGTACTAATTCAATATCGAACTCAATCTCTCTTACTGGTGGTAAACCCGATAATTCTTCAGGAAACACATCTGAGTAATCACAAACAACTGGTATAGATTCGATCTGTTTTTCAGACGCCTTATTATCCAGCACATAAGCCAAATAAGCTTCACACCCCTTTCTCATATACTTTTGGGCTAACATCGAGGATATTGCTGTAGGCAATCCGCTCAAATCATTAGATTCAACCCGGATGACTTCACCATTCTGACTTCTCAAATCAATATTTTTTCTTTTGCAATTCACCACGGCATCATGCAAACTTAACCAATCCATTTCCAAAATTATATCGAACTCGTCAAAAGGCAACAACATTAAATTAGGTAGAAAGCAGGAGTCCCGAATCATCAACGGGAAACCTTTACACACTTTATCAACAAGTACATATCGACCCAATGGGTTGGACACACGAATCACAAACTCAGTAGACTCAACAGGTAAAGTCGTACTGGCCACAATAGTTTCACACACATATGAATGAGTCAAACCAGGATCAATCAATGCAATTACAGTAGTATCATATAGTGTGAGAATACTGGTAATAACATTTGGGGAAGAAGCATCCTCTCTGGCACGTATAGCATAAGCTCTTGCTGGTGCTCGAGCCTCTGATCGAACTACAGTGTCCCTCGTTCCTCTCTGACTACCACCTACACTCCGTGCATGTCTGGGTGGTCTACCTCGTGCTGACACGTTGCTAGGTTTAGTGTTTTGAGTCACATTTTGCTCGGCTAGTATCGGGCACTCTCAAATAAAATGGTCCGACGATCCACATTTAAAGCAGGACCGATCACAAAATCTACAACTCCCGGAATGCCATTTACTACAATGCTTGCATTCAACTCGATTCTACTGAACATTACCAACACTTGCCATTGAAGTGGCTCGAGAACTCACTGGAGGTCGATCTCGTCTAGATAGGTCTGAAGTAGGTTTATGTCGGTCGAAGTCATCTTTGAACTTCTTAGGTGCTGAATGGAAAGTCTTTATTGATTATCTTTTACGAGTGTCTCTAGCTTCTATTTTAGCCTTTCTTTTCTCTTTTTCGTGCTCTTCAGCTTTACAAGCTCGCTCGACCAGTACCACAAACTCTTTGATCTCAAGAATGCCCACAAGCAACTTTATGTCTTCATTCAGACTGTCTTCAAATCTTTTGCACATAATGGCTTCAGTTGATACACACTCTCGGGCATATTGGCTCAATGTGACAAACTTCCGCTCATATTCCATCACAGTCATACGACCCTGTTTTAGTTCCAGAAATTCTTTTCATTTCTAATCAATGAATCTCTGACTGATATATTTCTTACAGAACTCGATCTAGAAGAAATCCCAAGTCACTTTTTGTTTCGGAACCAGTGATACTAGAGTATTCCACCAATGATATGCAGTGTCTCAAAGTAGAGATATAGCACACTTCAAGCATTCATCTGGAGTACAGGATAACTCATCAAGTACCCGAATAGTGTTATCGAGCCACATCTCAGCTCGCTCTACATCATCATCATTAGCTTTGAATTCTTTAGCCCTATGTTTCCTGATTTTATCAACAGGAGGCCTACTAGATCTCATCGGATCTATCATCGGAGGTGCAGAAGGTATCGAAATTGGATTATTCAGTGGTGGAGGTTGTTGTACAGCCGGGTTAGTCTGAATAAACTGGGTAAACCATTCATTCCTTATCTGGTAGAAGACTTGTTTAGCCTCCCCCTCATGGCTACCAGAAACTAGTCGAGAGTCTACCGGCACTGATCCGTGTACACGATCAGGCACTACACTCTCTACATCATCTGCTACGGCTCTATCCGGATCAAAATCCATTTACTATGGAAAACATAATTTGAAATGTCAGAAGTCACCACAATATCAAATGTACAATAAAGGCATGTATACCTAGACTCACACGTGCTACGGTAGTCCTAGAACCGACTAAATCATAAGCTCTGATACCAATCAAATGTAACACCCCTAACCCATATCCGTCGCCGGATTAGGGTTACGGATATTACCATGTAATTTCAAACTTCAATTCAATCAATTTATTCTTAGTAGATCATCTTTGTTAAGTAATCTAATCATAAAAACACATTTCACACACATATATATATATTATCACAAACTTGTTACATTAATCCAAGTCATATATGATATAATCATCGATGAACATAAAATGACCATATAATGTATATTACTACAATATCACATAACAATATAGATTTTATACGCCACATTTATCAAAATGATCTTGATCTATGAAATATATAAACAACTAAATTATTCGTACTAATTAACCAAATGAGTATACTTTGAATGTCAATGTATAATACTTTCTATTAAAACCCAATTTCATATGGCATAAATCTAACCGAATATATACAACTTATTACACATCATATACATACTTATGTATTTGGCCGAATATACCAGGTCTTATTTATAACATTTCATGTTCATTACTTAGCATAAACCGAGCTTGGTAGTTTCATGCAAACAATCAAATTAAGCAATCTCACAAGCCAAATATACATAAAAATGTATACATCATACTTATCCACATTTTCTATATTCGACTATGAAATTAAACTCCTTTAAACATGTCAACTACCTTTGTAATTATCACCTAAGCTTGGCTGAATACACATACATGCATTACTCAATGTAATTCATACTTCGTAAATCAACTAAAGTTGACACACATACATAAATTCTGAATGATGCTCTACTAACATATCCCTACCTTGAATTATACCTGCAAAGATGAACATAAATGCCGAAACAACTGACTAATTTAACACAAACATTAACAGTACAAGCAAGAATTCAAATGGAAATCATAATCTATAAGCTTGAAATAAAGAAACAACCTATAGCCAATTCGTTGAAACCAAACACTTCAATAATATAGTCAAGAGTAAATAGAACCAAACATATAATAAATTTTTAAGCCATTTTCGCATGGCTATTATATATATATACAAAATATCATTCCAACTCTTAGCTAGCCTATACATGCCTTTAATTCAAAAATAACTAGTTTAAAGTACCAAAAAGGGATGATGGTGTGGTTGACTTCACCAACGATCCTCCGAGCCCGTAGCTTGACCAAAATCTATAAAACAAATCATTTAACACGTAGAGTAAGCTTACTAGCTTAGTAAGTCCTATGCAAACCTATTAAAACAATCAATTAACCAAGCATTACAGACAGCCATTTCATAACATTGAATAAACATGGCTTAATTTGTAAATGCATTATAGCCAAGCATTACAGAAAGCCAAAAATCATTAGTTTTCCAAACTCTATCTCCTTTGGGATTTCAAGGTAAGGGGTTCTCTTTAGATTTTTGTTAGGTTTGATTATCGTGTTCGAGACCTTAACCCTATGTTATGGATTAAAAACCACATGTTATGATGGTAGCAACTGATAAGGTTTTTTAATGGAATCAAATATTGATTAGGCGAAGGAGAGGGTTAGGCCCATAAACCCAAACCATAAGTTCAAGAAGCATTTGGTGTCTGTCGTCAGAGATTGGCCACCAGGTTGTGGATCGACTTCAGAACAAAGTCGTAGGCAGTTAGCAATCGTGGCCATCGATTGTGTCGATACGTAAAGTATCACCTTATCGATGTCGGTGTGTAGATCTTTATCACATAAGTTTTTCTGTATTATACATGATATGGGCTGAAAAGCGAGAAAAGGCTCTGTGGACAGTCGAATAACCGGTAGGGGTTAGGCTAGGGATGCCAGGTACGTAAACATAGCAAATTCTCTATATTTATCGATGTATGTGATAACCTGTTATCTTGTAGATAGTATACTTTCTTGTTTTTGAATGTATGTATGCATGGAATGGGGTTGATATGATGAAGGGGAAGAGCATGCTTAATAGGTCACGTAGTGATCGCTAGTTAAACCATGATATGTTATGAGGTCACATGGTGATCGGTGGCTCTGCCACATTTGATTTTAAGGTCACATAGTGATCGACATTATAACTGACAGCACGACTATCAAGATGGCATGTAGTGGTTAGTGGGTTGATTGTAGAAAACCCCACGGTGAGATGGCTGGTATGGGTTGGTGTGTAGAGGATGGAATTTTAGGTTGGATTGGGTCATTCAGCATGTACCTGTTCTATTGTCGTTTTGTATGGGCCAGGGCCTAGAATGTGTTTATGGGCCTCAGGCTGCTTATGTGATCCAAGGAGTTACACACCGAGTCTTGGTGACTCACCCTTTATTTTCTTAACCTTTCAGGTGAGCAGTAGATCGTGGATATGAGAGTCAAGGCGGACTTGGGGGGCCATAAAGTATTTTATTTAAGTTAACTTATTTCTGGTTTCCCTTTGTTTTCTTTTTATTATTTTTTTTGGGTTTATTTTTTGTTAGCATGTAATAAGGCCTCTTAGCTTAAATTTTCGGTTTACCGTTGTTCATGTTCATGGATTATAAACTTATACTTTCAAAGACTTAATTATAAAGAGAAATGAAAATGGACTTTTCAAACACGTTCGACGCAAAAGCTAAGGTTTCCTTAAAAAAAAACCATATTTAATGACTATCTGGTTAACACGAACTGAGTTTTCCAAAGCCAACAGGAAAAGTTTTCAACATAACGCACTACCTGAAAGTTTTTTTTTTTTCAAATCTATGCTTTCATTAAAGTAAACATAGAACTTGAACTTTAACATTCAACCCGTAGCATGCTAGATTCGGTCGTAGCATTTGGGCCGGGTTTGGGGTGTTACACTCCCCCGGATGATGTCTGCCATACTACGGGCACTTCGACCTACTTGGTCGAGCGTTGCCAACACTAGCAACCGAAGTGGTCTGAACTTTATATCTCGAGTACGGTTTACCCTTACTTCTATTCAAAAACCCAGCCAAGTGGCCGATCGGGTAGTAAACTCTCTTGATTTCTTGGATGAGGATTGAATTGATTTGCCCAACTATCTCTTCCTCGAGTCACGAAACTCGATTTCAGCTCTTCTTTTCTCTTTGACCAGTTCTTCGGCCTTACAAGCTATATCCACTAACACAAAAAATTCTTTTAGTTCTACGACACCAACATATAAACGGACATCCTTATTTAACCCGTCTTCAAACCTTTTTGAACATAATGGCTTCTGTCGATACGCACTCCCGAGCGTATTTACTAAGTCTTACAAACTCATGCTCATAATCGGTCACTGTCATTCGACCTTGCTTTAGCTCTAAGAATTCCTTTCTTTTCTGGTCAATGAACCGTTGACTAATATACTTCTTCGAAAACTCTTCTTGGAAGAATTCCTAGTTAACTTTCTCCCTTGGTACAACCAACACAAGGGTGTTCCACCACTGGTAGGCCGAATCTCTCAAGAGAGATACCACACACTTTATGCACTCTTCAAGTGTGCATGGCAACATCGAATACCTTGATGGTATTCTCAAGCCAGAATTATGCCCACTCCGGATCATCATCTTTAATAACTCAAAATTCTTCAGCTCCTTGCTTCGGATTCTATCAACTGGAGGCTTTTCTCTTCTTACTACCTCTACCACTTAGGGAACTACAGGGGTATGCTGAGGAATAGGTGGGGGTGGATGAGGTTCAACATTAGGATTTGCTCGAATAAAATTAGTGTACTAGTTTCTCATCATGTGGAGAAAGGCTTCTCGAGCCTTTTCTACCTGACCCAAAGTCTCGGGTCATCTTTTTACTGGCGTGGTCCTTTGCATGAGAGCTGGCGCATTACTTCTAGGATCATCAGCCGCAGCTCGGTCGGGATCCATATACTATATAAAAATACAATTTAAATCGTCAGAAGTCGTCACACTATCATTATGTAAATACTCATACGTATGACATGTATAGCTAGACTCATACTTACGCTACGTTAGTCCAAGAATCAACTAAACCATAGCTCTAATACCACTAAATGTAACACCACTTACCCGTATTCGGCACCTGAATCGGGTACGAGGCATTACCATACTTGCTCAAACATAAAACGTCGATCCATAAAATTTCATTTCAAATTAAAACTTTTAATTCAAGACCTTAATTTCCTTGTTATAGGTCCACAAGACCCCATACTTGAACTCGAAATGATTCGGGACCAAACAGAAAACTTTTAAACACTTAAAAAATATTGACACAAAACAGGGCCACACGCCCATGTGAAGAGGGACACGCTCGTGTGGGCAGGCCATGTAATCACACATGCCCATGTCTTCAGTCCGTGTGGATTTTTTGTTTCATTTCAAACCTACAAGAGTTTTCACATGGCCTGGCACACACTTGTGTCCATAGCCCGTGTCGCTTACACGACCATGACACACACGTGTCATTACCCATGTTTGAAAACCTTGACATTCTGTTTATGACATCATCATATCAATAAGGTCACACAGCCAAGGCACACACCCATGTTCTTAGACCATGTGTTGAATTAAATTCTAAATTTCAGGTGTAGACTTCACATAGCCAGGGCACATGCCCATGTCTTAGGCCGTGTCTCTCACACGGTTGAGACACACAGCCGTTTCTCAGCCCGTGTGTTTACTACTAGGCATACTAACTTACTAACCTAGCATGCAGGGATACACATGGCCTATCAACACGCCTATGGGGCTGGTCGTGTGTCACACACGACCTAGACACACGTCCGTGTGTCTACTCGTGTGGACAATTGTAGGGCTATCTACCAAGCCAATTGCCACCCTAAAAAATAACCACACTTATACCAATTCAATACAACATACATCATGACCGTAAGGCACTTCTAAGAACCTAAAATCAAGACATCCACACAAGCATGCACTTCATGAACTTCATCATCATTAAATATATAAACTTGTCAAGTATTGGCCAATTTCCAATAATCATTTACAAAATGAATTGGATAACATTAATAGCCACACATTGGCTAACCAATATGACATAACACAAAATAACCAAGTTCCTATACATGCCATACTCAAAATTAATCAAACTATGCTATATCAAAGAGAAGTTGATAATGTGATTCTGAACTCCCATGTCCCATAATCCCTAGTTAGCTTGGCAATACTACAAGGAAAAGGGAAATTGGACAGGTAAGCATGAAGCTTAGTAAGTTTGCATGAAATAAATAGCAGCATAAAGGCTCATAATGTCATCCATCCATTCCATGGAATAAAGCAAAACACAAAGTCTCAAGCACATTGCCTTAACTTACTCATGCTTACTCTCACCAATTACATGTCACATATCGTAAACATTTCTTGTGAATTACTCACATGTACCTGTATCACTTCATCACATAGGTTTAGTACTAATTTCATCTCTATTATAAGTTTACTATCAATCTCATTGATTCACTTGGAATACTTGAGGGTACACAATCATCATCATTCACATAAATACGACGCCAATGCCATATCCCAGATATAGTCTTACATAGGGTCACATCTCGATGCCGATGCCATATCTCAGGTATGGTCTTATACGGGATCTCAAATCGATATCGATGCCATATCCCAGATATGGTCTTATACAATTTTCACATTCGATGCTGATGCGATATCCCAGATATGGTCTTATACGAGATCTCAATTCGGTGCTGAGGCCATGTCCCAAACATGGTCTTATATGGGAGTTTACCAACCTCATGTTTTGATTATGGTATCCTCTTACCTCTTAAGGTCCAACCGGGACTTTAACATCATAAAGTTTCATCATTATCTCATTGAACATCAATACTCATTTTCATAGAAATATTATACATCTTCACGAATATCAAACATTTTAAACCATACTAGCATGATGTTGAATTTATTACACACAAACTTACCTCGGTACCAAAATAGGCTAATTTGCCGATCTAATCCAAAACCTTGCCTTTTCCTCGATCAAGGTTAATTCTTCATTCTTCTTGATCTATAATAGCAAATTAGCTCATTTCAATACCACACTAATCAATACAATTCAATAATCATACTTTGGCAAAATTATAATTTTGCCTTTAGACTTTACAAAATGATGATTTTACCCCTAGGCTTGTAATTCGATTCTAATCAAATTTCCTCCTTTAACAAGCCTAGATGAACATTTATTACTCTTATAGCAACTTCTAATACTCATTATTTCACACAATTACCACTTATTTTACAACCTTTACAAAAAAGTCCTTTTAAGTGTTTTCATGGAAATACCATTCACAAAAGTTGTTTATTAAACAACTAAGACTCATATTCTTTCATAAAAAATCATCAAAAAAACATAAGCACTCTCATGGAAAATTTCTAAACTTTCAACCATTTTGCAAAATAGTCCCCTCTTTAGCTAGCCTAAACTTTAGGGGTTCCAAAAGTACAATTATATTCAAGAAAGACCACTAAAATCACTTACTTGCAAGGAGAAAAGCTTGGCTGTAATTTTTGAGTTCGCAACCCCTATTTTGCTGCTAATTTTTGGTGGAGAAGAAGAGAGGAAAGATGACATCTTTTCCTTTCTTTATTTTATTTTATTTCCTCAATTTAGTCCACCTAATCTAACAATTTTGATCAAAATTTGACATTGTTTGTCCCCTATGGCTGACCACCCAATTTCTAAGGGTCTAATTGCACATTAAGTGCCTCCAATTAAAATTCTATGGGTTTTAGTCACCTTTAGCTCGTAAAATAGAGCTTTCGTACTTTATGCGATTTAGTCCTTTTTTGTAATTAAGCATGCAATCGCTAAAATTAAAACACCAAAATTTTCATACACCTATATAATAATGCTATAAAACATAAAGTAATATTAAAATAATTTTCTTCAACCTCAAATTACTGGTTCTAAAACCACTATTTTTACTAGCCCTTAAATCGGGCTGTTACAATTAAACATGCATTACACATACATACCAAATCTTGAAATAAATATCATTCACAATCAATCACATTGTCCCTAATACAAGCCTACGAGGGCCAAATCATGCATTATAATTTGTTCGGGACTAAACCGATAACTCATGAAATTTTTGGAAAACTTAGAAACTTCTTCAAAATGTAGGGGACACACGCCTGTGTCACCCGGCCTTGTGTCTCACACAGCCAAAGACACGCCCATTTCAGAGTTTGTGTGGACATTCAAAATGGGATCACATGGCCGTATCCTAGCCCGTGTCTAACCCCGTGTAACTCTCTGACTTGGGTCACACGGCCGACACACACACCCATGTGACTAGCCCATGTGCCCTTCAAAATGGTCACACACACCTGTATGCTAGGGCGTATGCTAGGCCGTGCCAAAACTGTAAGGTATACTAACTTATGCCACACGACCAATTCACACGCCCGTTTACTGGGTCATGTGGAGCATACTGATTTGATTTCTACTTAAACACCAGGGGACACAAGACTATGTCACCTGATAGCGTGTCACACATGGTTGAGACACACTCCCGTGTCTCTACCTGTGTGGACAAAAATAGGCTATTTACCAAGTTGTTTTTCTTACCCAAACTTTCAATCACTTAGACAAACCAAATGGCATATAACATGGCATAGATAGGCATTCCAAACAATCTCAACCAAGCCTAATTTACACTAATTCCATACCATCAAGCACAAGAAACATAAATATCACAATAAGCCATTCAATTCATACCAATTTTACATTCTCAAATCACCTAAATGGTCAATTTTAATTATGCACTATCTAGCCCAAAACACAAGCATGCCATATCTCCAAATTTCAACCACATAAAAAATGACCATTTGCACATATATATACATCACCAAGTATACCAAAATAAGCCAAAATACATGGCTAAACACATAACCAAGCATTCATCAAATACAAGGCAAGTCAAATGGCTAAATCCATTACCAAACCATATACCAAAATGACCATAACTCCTATACATGCCATATAACCAAACACATAAGTTCAAAAGTACCAAAGTGATAGCTTGATAGTGTGATGAGGTGTAACAGCCCCGTTTGGACCTTAGTCGAAACAATGGTTCGAGACCACAAATTTGAGGTCGTAAAAATATTTTAATATCTGTGTGAATAATATGTGACATAGTCTATGTGAAAAATCTGTGTGATAATTTGGTCGTTTGTGAGTTGAATTGAGAGAAAGGACTTAATTGCATAGAGAGTAAAATGTTGTATGCTGATTTCTAATTCCTTAGATGTTGTTTGATTTTAAAAGAGGAGGCCTTATTTGGCCATTAAGCCATTAATGAGATAGTGGATGACAATGGTCAAGAATAACCTTACATTATTTGATAGTTATATATTTAGTAATAAGGCTAATTTGGTAAATAGACTAATATTATGATAGTAAAAGAAAACAAATGAAAAGATGATGGTCATCATCTTCTTAGTGCTGAATTTGGAAAAAAGAAAGAGAAGAAAACCTAAGCAAGGTTTCGGCTAAGTTTGAACTAAATTATGGTATGGTTTTGTTTTGATTTTTGATAATTTCTACGTTTTTATAATTGTTGCATCTTCTACGATCAAGCCCATGTCTCAGTTTTGTAAATTTATGATGTTTGTGAGTTATGCCATTGTTGATATATTGAGCTTTGTGATGTTAATTGGTAAAATATGAAGACTTAGTGTTGGATTAACATATTTTATCTATGGATTTTTGATGAAATTGAGCATTTTGGGCTAAATTGTGAAAAGTGTATATTGAGGGACTAAAATGTGAAATAAATGAAATGTGTGGGTTTGTATGGACATTAGTAAAATTTGGCTAAGCTTGTGCTAGGTGGAATTTGGTGAATTTGATTATTTTCTGAGATAGGGACTAAATTGTAGAAATGTGAAAATGTGAGGGCTAATTTGTGAAGTGCCCTAAATATGTGTGTTTGATCTAAAATGATTAAATTTATGATTGAATGGGTTGAATTTAAATGTGTATAGACTAAGAACAGAGAGGTTTGGATTGAGATCGAGGCAAAGACAAAGTGCTCGATTAAATCGACCGTTTCGGTATTTCGACATTCGAGGTAAGTTCGGATATAATACATATATTTGAGATATGTTTTATCGATATGAAATGAATATGTTTATGTATATGAAAGTGAGTTGCTATGTGCACGATTTTAATTTGATGGCACTAACTGTGCGAAAGTGAAGTCGAGATAGAAATGAATGGCACTGTGTGTGCGATGTGATGAAAGCTTCAGTTTATTACTATTGTACTGTGTGTGCGATGTTATGAAATATTAGAATTATTAATGTGGCACTATATGTGCGATGTTATGAAAGCTTTGGATTATTTCTGTGGCACTGTGTGTTCGATACCAATATGAGTTGGTTAAAAGAGTATGCACTAAGTGTGCGATAACAATTATGTGTCAGATATGTATGTGGCACTGAGTGTGCGATTAAATTAAAGAATGATCGGCAAATAATATCGAGCATTGAATAGCTTGGAGATTTAATAGCTTTGTGTGGTTAAGGTACGTATTAAACCTTTGTGGTTGATGAGTAAAATTAAGCTTTGATTGAGGAAATGAGCTTTGTAGCTATGGATGAGAAGGCACGAATATGAGATAATAGATCTAAGTGATTGTTTATTTATGCATTGATTTAATTTGATATGATAATTGTATTATATATCGAACTTACTAAGCTTTGGAAAACTTCTGTGTGATTTGTTTCTCTACCTTGCGGTGTCAGTAAAGCTAGCTCGGATCTGGGATCATAAGCTTCTCAAACACACATCGACATTCTATTTTGGTACTTTTGAAAAGATGTATATAGTGGGAATATGGCATGTATAGGCTAGTTAATTGAATCAAGTTTGAGATTTGTAATTAGCCATGAGATGTGGCTAGATATGTGATAGGTTTGGCATGAATGAATGTGGTATATATGATGCATCTTTTGGCATGATTTGTAGATTGGTAAATTTGCTATTGAGTGGTAACTTTGTGTTGATAAATGCTAGTAGGGGTAGTGAGATTGGGAATGAATTATGCTTGTGATAGAATAAGTATTGGTATTAAATTGGGTATGATTAGTGTTGGTATTGATTACATGTTTTGAATTGCTAAATTGGTATTCTTTTAGATTGCAATATGTGCATGAGATGTTTGGTTGATTGGCTTGTAGGTTTGACCCTAAGTGGGTGGCATGTTGGCCTTGCAAAAATGGCCTATAATGTTCGGATATAATACATATATTTGAGAATGCCCTTCGAGTATTTAATGAGATGTCACTGAACCCTGATGAGTGCATTTAGTGTATTGTTTCCTTGTTGAGAGACACGGGCTATAATTGGTGGAAAACATTGATATCTGTAGTTTCGAGAGAGTGAATCACCTGAGATTTCTTTCAAGTCGAGTTTAGAAAGAAGTATATCAACCAACGCTTCATTGATCAGAAACGTAAGGAGTTTTTAGAGCTGAAACAAGACCGTTTGTCTGTTGTTGAGTATGAACGAGAATTCGTGCGATTGAGTCAATATGCTAGAGAGTGTGTTTCTCTTGATGCTAATATGTGCAAATGTTTTGTAGAGGGATTGAATGAAGACATAAAGTTGTTGGTTGGGATATTGGATATAAATATTTGTTGTACTTGTGGAAAGAGCATGCAAAGCTGAGGAACTCAGTAAAGAAAAGAAGAAAGCCGATTCTGAGGCTTGAGATGAAAGAAAGAGATCGATGAATAAATTTTCTCAGCCTTCTTCAAAGAGATATAGAGATGCCAGCAACCGTTCAAATGCTTCGTTTGGTCATCCTAATAGAGATCGTTCAAGACAGAGTACTGGTTTACGAATTCAAGCTCTGAATGAGTCAAGTGTGGGCAATGTTAAGAACAACAAGTCCGAGTGTAAACAATGTGGGAGACGACATGTGGGAGAATGCTGGGGTAGGTATAACAATTGAACATGCTATAAGTGTGGATCCTAAGATCATTTTATTTGAGATTGCCCAAAGATAGTTGAAAAAGAAAATGTTCAAAATGAAAGACCAAGTAATGTGGCGGCCAGAAGTAGACCATCTAGGAGCATCAAAAATGCGAATGAAACCCAGAGAGGAACTACCGATCAAATTGTAAGGACAAAAGCAAGAGCACCTGCCCGAGCCTATGCTATCATTACGAGAGAAAGCATCATCTCCAGACATCATCACCGGTACTTTCACTTTATTTGATACTGATGTCATTGCATTGGTAGATCCAAGATCAACTCATTCTTATGTGTGTATGGACTTAGTATCAAATAAGACTCTACCTATTGAGTCTATTGAATTTGTGATGAGAGTATCGAGTGTGTTTTGGTGGATAAGGTGTGTAAGAATTGCCCGTTGATGTTTCGTGATTTATGTTTCCTGGTCAATTTGATGTTGCTACCATTTGATGAATTTGACATAATTCTGGGAATGGACTGGCTTACTTTGCATAATGCCATTGTGAATTATAAGAGAAAGAATGTTGAATTGAAGAGACAGAATGGTGAGATAGTTTGAATTGGGTCTAGTGATATGAAAGGATTACCAACTGTTGTATCTGCGATGAAAGCTATGAACTATGTGAGAAAGGGCTATGAAGCTTATTTGGCGTACGTGATTGATACAAAAGTGTCAGAAAGGAAAGTTGAATCTGTGCCTGTGATATGTGAGTTTCCAGATGTGTTTCCAGAAGAGTTGCCGGGGTTACCTCCAATTAGAGAAGTTGAATTTGGTATTGAGTTAGTGTCGAGAACTGCTCCTATTTCGATAGCTCCATACAGAATGGCACCAATAGAATTGAAAGAGTTGAAATCTCAATTGCAAGAATTGACCGACAGAGGATTTGCACGACCGAGTTTTTCATCCTGGGGAACTCATGTATTATTTTTGAAAAAGAAAGATGGAACTATGAGAATGTGTATTGATTATCGAAAATTGAATAAAGTGACGATAAAGAACAAATATCTGTTACCTCGGATCGATGATTTATTTGATAACCTGAAAGGAGCTACAGTATTTCAAAGATAGATTTGAGATCGGGCTACTATCAGTCGAGAGTTAAAGAATCCGATGTGCCAAAAATTGCCTTCAAAACGAGGTACGGACATTATGAATTCTTAGTGATGCCTTTTGGACTAACAAATGCCCCTGCAAAGTTTATGGTTTTGATGAATTGGATATTCAGACCGTATTTAGATCACTTCATGGTGGTGTTCATTGATGATATTTTGATCTCTTTGCGTGATGAGAGGCAGCATGCCGAGAATTTAAGAATCGCGCTGCAAACTTTGCGTGAGAATCAGTTGTATGCAAAGTTTAGCAAGTGTGAATTTTGGTTGTATGAGGTCAGTTTTCTAGGGCATATTGTATCTGCTGCTGGGATACGAGTCAATCCGCATAAAATCTCTGCTATTGTGGAATGGAAGCCTCCGAGAAATGTGTCTGAAGCCATAGTTTTCTAGGATTAGCGGGATATTATAAACGATTTGTGAAAGGCTTCTCGATGATTGTAACTCCATTGACAAAGTTGTTGCACAAGGATGTTAGATTCGAGTGGTTGGAAAAGTGTCAACAGAGTTTTGAACAGTTGAAAGTGTTGTTAACAAAAGCACCAGTGTTGATTCAACCTGAATTAGGAAAATAGTTTATAGTTTATAGTGATGCATTGTTGAATGGTTTGGGCTATGTGCTGATGCAAGAAGGAAAAGTCATCGCGTATGCTTCAAGACAGTTAAAACCACATGAAAAGAATTATCCAACGCATGATCTTGAATTGGCTGCGATTGTATTTGCATTGAGGATTTGGTGTCACTATTTATTCGGTGAAAAATGTCATATTTATACTGATCATAAGAGTTTAAAGTATTTGATGACTCAGAAAGATTTGAACTTGATACAGAGAAGATGTTAGAGTTGTTGAAAGATTATGAACTTGTGATAGATTACCACCCGGGTAAAGCTAAGGTTGTAGCTGATGCTTTGAGTCAGAAATCATTATATCCTTTGTGAGCTATGAGTAATCAGATGGATCTATGTGATGATGATGTGGTGGTAGCTGAATTGAAAGTTAAGCCGATGTTTGTACAGCAGATATGTGATGCTTAGATAATTGATAATGAGTTATTAGCAAAAAGAGTTCAATGTAATTCGAATGCGAAATCGTAATTTCAAATTGATAATAATGATTGTTTGATATTCAGAGATCGAATTTTTGTTTGGAGAAATTTAGAGCTAATTCAAATGATTTTGACTGAAGCTCACAATATCATTTGACTGTACATTCGGGGAGTACAAAAATGTATAATAATTTGAAACAGTGCTATTGGTGGCATGGTATGAAGAGAGATATTTCTGACTTTGTGTCAAAATGTTTAATTTGTCAGCAAGTCAAGGCTGAACATCAAGTTCTGTCCGGGTTATTACAACTGATTATGCTTTCTAAGTGGAAATGGGAGAAAATTATGATAGACTTTGTGTCGGGATTACCTTTATCTCCAAGCAAGGAAGATGTGATATGGGTAATAGTTGATAGATTGATGAGATCAGCTCATTTCGTTTCAGTGAAGAACCGATCTGAATTTTGGCGCGAGAGACCAAAGAATTGAGTAATAAGAAAATTTCTCTAGTGAAAGTATTGTGGCACAAACACGGAATTGATGAGGCTACGTGGAAGCGTGAGAATGTTATGAGAGAGCAACATCCACAACTATTCATTGGTAAGATTTTCGGGGATGAAAATCCCTAAGGGGGAGAGTTGTAACAGCCCGGTTTGGACCTTAGTCGGATAAGTGGTTCGAGACCACAAATCTGAGGTCGTAAAAATATTTTAATATTATTATCTGTGTGAATAATATGTGACATAGTCTGTGTGAAAATTCTGTGTGATAATTTTGTCGTTTGTGTGTCGAATTGAGAGAAAGGACGTAATTGGATAGAGAGTAAAATGCTGTGTGCTAATTTCTGAGTACTTAGATGTTGTTTGCTGTTAAAAGAAGAGGCCTTATTTGGCAATTAAGCCATTAATGAGATAGTGGATGACAATGGTCAAGAATAACCTTACATTATATGATAGTTATATATTTATTAATAAGGCTAATTTGGTAAATAGACTAATATTATGATAGTAAAAGAAAACAAATGAAAACATGATGGTCATCATCTTCTTAGTGTCGAATTTAGAGAAAAAGAAAGAGAAGAAAACCTAAGCATGGTTTCGGCTAAGTTTGAACTAAATTAAGGTATGGTTTGGTTTTGTTTTTTGATAATTTGAACGTTTCTATAATCGTTGCTTCTTCTACTATCAAGCCCGTGTCTCAATTTTATAAATTGATGATGTTTGTGAGTTATGCCATTGTTGATATATTGAGCTTTGTGATGTTAATTGGTAAAATATGAAGACTTAGTGTTGGATTTACATATTTTATCTTTGGATTTTTGATGAAATTGAGCATTTTGGGCTAAATTGTGAAAAGTGTATATTGAAGGACTAAACTATGAAATAAATGAAATGTGTGGGTTTGTATGGACATTAGTAAAATTTGGCTAAGCTTGTGCTAGGTGGAATTTGGTGAATTTGATGATTTTGTGAGATAGGGACTAAAGTGTCAGAATGTGAAAATATGAGGGCTAATTTGTAAAATGCCCTAAATATGTGTGTTTGGACTAAAATGATTAAATTGATGATTGAATGGATTGAATTTAAATGTGTATAGACCAAGAACGGAGTGGTTTGGATCAAGATCGAGGCAAAGACAAAGTGCTCGATTAAATCGACCATTTCGGTATTTCGACGTCCGAGGTAAGTTCAGATATAATACATGTATTTGAAATATGTTTTATCGATATGAAATGAATATGTTTATGTATATGAAAGTGAGTTGCTATGTGCATGATTTTAATTTGATGGCACTAACCATGCGAAAGTGAAATCGAGATAGAAATGAATGGCACTGTGTATGCGATGTGATGAAAGCTTCGGTTTAATGTTGTGGCACTGTGTGTGCGATGTTATGAAAGCTTTGGATTATTGCTATGGCACTGTGTGTGCGATGTTATGAAAGCTTTGGATTATTGCTATGGCACTGTGTGTGCGATACCGATATGATTTGGTTAAAAGAATAGGCAATAAGTGTGCGATAACAATTATGCGTCGGATATGTATGTGGCATTGAGTGTGCGATTAAATTAAAGAATGATAGGTAAATAATATCGAGCATTGAATAGCTTGGAGATTTAATAGCTTTGTGTGGTTAAGGTACGTATTAAACCTTTGTGGTTGATGAGTAAAATTAAGCTTTGATTGAGGAAATGAGCATTGTAGTTATGGATGAGAAGGCACGAATATGAGATAATAGACCTAAGTGATTGTTTATTTATGTATTGATTTAATTTGATATGATAATTGTATTGTATATCGAACTTGCGAAGCTTTGGAAATCTTACTGTGTGATTTGTTTCTCTGCCTTGCAGTGTCAGTAAAGCTAGCTCGGATCTGGGATCGTCAGCTTCTCAATCACACTATTGGCATTCTATTTTGGTACTTTTGAAAATATGTATATAGCCGGAATATGGCATGTATAGGCTAGTTAATTGAATCAAGTTTGAGATTTGTAATTAGCCATGATATGTGGATAGATATGTGATAGGTTTGGCATGAATGAATGTGGTATATATGATTCATCTTTTGGCATGATTTGTAGATTGATAAATTTGCTATTTAGTGGTAACTTTGTGTTGATAAATACTAGTAGGGGTAGTGAGATTGGGAACGAATTATGATTGTGATAGAATAGGTATTGGTATTGAATTGGGTATGATTAGAGTTGGTATTGATTGCATGTTTTGAATTGCTAAATTGGTATGCTTTTAGATGGCAATATGTGCACGAGATGTTTGGTTGATTGGCTTGTAGGTTTGACCCTATGTGGGTGGCATGTTGGCCTTGCAAAAATGGCCTATAATGCCACACGGTTGGGGCACACGGGCGTGCCTCAGACCGTGGGTAAATTGGCAGAATGTGGCTTAAACTGCACACGGCCTCGACACGGGGGTGTCATCTAATCGTGGTGCACAAGTCAGTAGTTGGCCATAATAGTACACGGCCATGGCATGGGCGTGCCTACAAGTCGTGCGAGAAATGGCAGTATTTGACCTATTAGGACACGGACTTAGCACACGGGCATGCTTGTTAGCCGTGTTGATTTTGGTAGTATGTAACCACAGGGAGGTCACACGGGTGTGTCATGTAGCTGTGGGAGAGGCACGGCCTACCCCCACGGGCGTGCCTCCCCTGTATTCTAGAAAAGTTTCAATTTTTCGCGAAATTTTATATGTGTTTTGGTTTAGTCCCGACTAGGTTTATAAGCATACTTAGGGTCTTGATGACTCGTTTATGGGACACTATGATTGTATATGAATGTGCTTGATGATGATTGACTTTGTGTCGACATTTAGAGGTTAAATATTCTGATTGATCAGTAACACCCATTAATCCTATTCTGGCAACGATTCCGGGTTAGGGGTGTTACAATTTTATTGGTATCAGAGCTACGATTTAGTCGATTCTCGGACTAATGTAGCACGTGTGAGTCTAGCTATACATGCCATATTGTGAAATTACGATAGTGTGATGAAATCTAATAGTTGAAATGTGTTTTAATATAGTAATGGATCCCGATCGAGCAGTTGCTGATGACATAGAGAGTAATGCACCTGGTCTCGCTCAAAGGATAGTGCCGACCACATCAAGGCCAAATGATAGTGGTGAGGAAGCTGAGGCTAAGCAAGCCTACTTCCGTATGATAAGTGAATGGTTTTCAGAATTTGTTAGAAAAAATCCGACTGCTCCACAACCTCTACCCCCGCAAGTACCTGTTGTGCCATAAGTTGTAGATCCAATCAGATTGAATAAACCATCTGTAGACAAGATTTGCAAGTATGGGGCCGAAGAGTTTAGGGCCACAGCTTATGATGGTGCTGAGCGAGCTGAGTTTTGTCTCGAGAATACCCTTCGAGTATTTGATGAGATGTCACTGAACCCTGATGAGTGCATTAAGTGTGTTGTTTCCTTGTTGAGAGACACAGCTTATAATTGGTGGAAAACATTGATATCTATCGTTCCAAGAGAGAGAATCACCTGGGATTTCTTTCAAGTCGAGTGTAGAAAGAAGTATATCAACCAACGCTTCATTTATCAGAAACGTATGGAGTTTTTAGAGCTAAAATAAGGCCGTTTGTCTGTTGTTGAGTCTGAACGAGAATTCATGCGATTGAGTCAATATGCTAGATAGTGTGTTTCTACTGAAGTTACTATGTGAAAATGTTTCGTAGAAGGATTGAATGAAGACATAAAGTTGTTGGTTGGGATATTGGATATAAATGAATTTGTTGTACTTGTGGAGAGAGCATGCAAAGCTGAGGAACTCAGTAAAGAAAAGAAGAAAGCCGATTCTGAGGCTCGAGATGAAAGAAAGAGATCGATGAATAAATTTTCTCAGCCTTCTTCAAAGAGATATAGTGTAACACCCTTAACCCCTGTCCATCGCCGGATTGGGTTGTAAGGCATTACCGAACAAGACACAAGTAGCCATAAATAATTACTGCTCAAATAGTCTCATCCGAAAACAAATTAAACAACACGAATATGCTTAGATAATAACATCCAAAAATTTTATCCATTTAATGAAATTCACAAATAACTCATCAATATAATTACCAATGAATCTTGTCCACTTGATCTTTTAAACCACATTACACAAATATATACATGCTTGTAATGACTTTTCTTAAAAATAGATGGAAATCACTAAATATAAACATACGTATGCATAGTTGCATGGTATCTTGTTCAATCATATTCAAATAAACAAATTAAACTCTTCTCAAGAAATTACATCTCAATTTATTTATAAGAACATAACCGAATATGCAAATTTCGTTATAATACTTTCTTCTCAATTCATGTTTCATTTAATCACTTCACAGTAAATCCTCATCAATCATTAAACGAAACACATTTGAATATGATACTAATCATTTCCTAACTTCAACCTTATTGTTTCAAATTACATAAATATAACCAACTATTACATAATGAACTTTCCATTCATGATTTACCAAAACATCTATAATAGAACCACATTTGTCAACCACCTCAACATTTTAGTCATGTAACACCCCAAACCCTGCCCAAAACACCACGGCCGAATTCGGAACGTTACGGGGAAAAAGGTTGGAAATGGTTTAGTTTTATGGGTTTTAAAATCTACAACAGAAGTTTTGTTTAAAGAAGGATTCCCGTTCAAATTTAGTAATAAAGCTTTCGAGCTGCACGTGTTAAAATCACTATCCATTTATATGAAATTTTTTTAGAAACCCGGAGGTTCATAAGTAATCTATACTTTGAAAATCCATTTAAATTCGAAAGTGTTGCAAGATTTTTAGAGTTTCTTTATACTTAATCATCGATAGCAAATCGAACTTAAAACTTAAAATCAAACCAAAGTATTTAAGGTGGCCTTATTACAGCAAAATACCCCAAAAAGTAATTGAAATTTATAAAGTACTTTAGAAAAAACAAAAACGGCTTGTGCATGGCCACCTCGACTCCTCCTCAGCCCGGTCCAAAGTATCACATACTACCTGCATTGGTTGAAAAACAGGGTGAGTCATTTTGACTCAGTGTGCAATTATTCCACATGTTTCCATAAATGGGCTTTGCCCACAACCACACCAATCCACATACCACACATGATTATGCAAAATGGTAACCCAACCCAACCTAGTATCCAACTGCTACACACCCCCGTATATCCTGCCACCACACACCAGGGGATTACTAAATCGACCCTCCATCCGCTACACACCTCTTTGGCAATCATGCTGCGGAAAGTCCATTTCATGGGCTAGCCACTGGTCCATGTGATTAAATCACAATATCCTTAGTGTGACTCGAGGTCATCACCAATCCACGATGAAGCACGAAGCTAACATCAATCCACGATGAGGCACATAGCCAACACCAATCCACGATGAGGCACATAGCCAACATCGAACCACGATGTAGCTCAAGGCTAACATCAATCCACGTACATAAATGTACACCCTTTCCTTCATTAAACATATATATGCCATCCCCATGCACATACAATATATATGATGAAATGACAATATAATCGTTATGAACATATCACCATGCATACATAACATGCTTACCAAGTTACACAAATATCCATCCAAAATTTTAATACGAGAAAATTACTAACCTGGTTACCAGATCACCCAATATGGGCAGCCACACCACCACACCCGTTATTTTCGGCTACCACACATATCACATACATTTAATTAATTATAAACAGAGAAAAGTGTAATAACTACATACCTGATAACCCGTAAAATCACGCCCTCTACGTCGACGCTATCCCTAACCGACAGTATCGCTATTTGCCTACGATCCTATTTTGATGCTTGCCTACACCCCGGAGGCCAATCCCTTACCGCAGAAACTGACCGCTTCTTGTATTTAGGGGTAGAGACTACGTGTCCGACCCCTTTCTCCCCTTGGATGGTATTTAATTCCATGAAATAATGTCTTGGTCAAAAGACCCAGTTAACACGTTAAATCAAATCTAAACGGAACCCAAATAATATCTTAATTGAGTAATCTTACCAAAGTCGACCCCAAATCCCCAGAATTCCTACTTGATCTTGAAGATTGATGAAACCCCTACATAAGTTATGTTAGAAACGACTCTAACACATATGAACACATGGAATGGCCTTCGGCCTAAAGATACACCCTGCTTACCTCGATCGTTCAAATCCCAAAAGATTTTTACTCCCTTAACGTTAGCCCAATTGAGATCCTGAAACTAGCCCTCTATGGATTCGGCCACACATGAGAACAAGGTTAGATTTTTGTTTTGGCAACTAAAGAAGGAAAAGAGAGAGATCTAAAATAAAAGAGAATTCCTTACCACGATAACTAGAAACTGCATTTGAGAGAAAAGAGATGAACAGCAATACCACTTCAAGAGATATTCTAACATGAGAATAACCACAACGAAAGAAAAGAGGTAACCGAGATAGCTTAGAAGGTTCTGCCACAAATCCCAAATGGAAAAAGTTCATTCGGCTTTTTAGAAGAGAGGTAATAGATGAAAAAAAAAAGAGAAGAGGTTTGAAATTTATGGTGTTTCTGCTGTGATTCCACAATTGATAGATACTTTTGGTCACCAAGAGAAAAAAAATATGAGGAGCTATTCGGCTTTTGCAAAAAGTAGTGGATGTTCAAAGTTGTTGAAATGAAAAAGAAAGGAGAAGGAAATATGGTTTGGCTTTTGATCATATGAAGAGAAAAGAAAGAATGCTCCTAAAATGACTACTAAAATTCGGCACTCCCAACACTAAACACCCAAAACCAAAAATACCACCTCCTAGTACCCCAAAATCGACCAACTCTCCTTCTCCCTTCAAATCCCCCTTTTCTCTCCTCAATTCCCTCTCCTTCACCCGTTCAAATGAGTTTGACTCATTCAAACCTTCCACTCCACTCTCCACCACACATTCAAAAACCTTGACCAAGTCTTCCCCAGAGTTTGCTTGTCGTCCAACACTCCCCCCTTCTTGACGTAAAACTCTTAAAAACAAAGCTCCCATTTGCTGCCGGCGTGATTTGAACCTCTCCCCCCTTGGCACTCCTTGTGACGCAACACTCCCCCTAGCACCTAGTCGTTACTCCTGCCACTCTACCACTTCCTTTATTATGTCATAAACCCCATATAAAATCTCTTAAGGCCTGATGCTACTAACTCTCTCTTAAAAGCCTTGAACCCAAAATTTTCACTAAGGTTTCTACCTAACCCCAAGGTTTCTCGAGGCCCCCAAACACACTCAAACAGCATACAAAGCATACTAACATGCAGATATTAATTTAATTGCATGACCCCTAAATCCCGGATATTACAAGTCAAGTCATATGAATATCCAACATACATGAGATATACAATAAGATATATTTACAAGGTGAGCTAAATACTTGATCTTATGCTTGACATGTATAACATAAATCAATCATGCTACTTTCACACACACAATCTCATTATGAAATACACTACCATGGTGCTTAAATGCCATGGCCGAAAGCAATAAAGACCAAAATACCATAATTCAGCCATTAAATTAAAAGAAACATTAAAACACAATCAACATCTCATTATATAACTAAGTCGCATATACATATTAGTATACCTGAACTTCATATCATATTCTTTTAACTATCCATTACAACTAATCAGAACATACTTGCCATATCCATCATATACATACATCAACTCATACACCACATTATTTATGAAATATAGCAATCATATACTACATAAAATTAAGTCATAATCAAATTGATATAACCAAACACATTAAACACTCAATCACGAACTCATAAAGCCAAGTCTAATTCTAATGATCCAAGTGAAGCCATTTTTGCATGGCTAATATATACAAGAACCAATTCATAGCTCAAAACCTAGTCTAGCCTATACATGCCTTTAGTTTAAAATCCAAACTCAAAAGTACCAAAATAGGTTGATATTGTGGATGACTTTGAAGATGATTCCCTGAGCTCTTAGTTTGACCAAAATCTATAAAACAGAACGATGAACACACGGAGTAAGCTAATTTAGCTTAGTAAGTCTTAAGCAATCGTATTATAAGAATTGGACATTCTAACATATTAAAACAATCAAGTAAAAACATTGAATAAAATAGCTTAACTCGAAAGTCATTCAAAACCGAATGTTTTTACCTCAATTAACATAACACTTATCATTTCCTTAACATTAGTATACAACTTACCAACTCAGCCTCAAATTCAAAATATAAAACATCCTTTCTTTATAATATAATCATAATACATATACATGAAACTCAATAAGTTCACACACATAAATATTCGAACAAGTAAAGGGCCGTGTACATCCGAATTACCTCTTTAATTACATAACACATGTTCATTTAAACTCTCATAAATCCAAGCATCTAATATCAATATTTCAAAGCGTAGTACTTAAATGATCTACTAATGTCGAATGCTTAAGCTCATTTAGCTTAACCATCATCACTATTTTACCTTTAGACTTCAATTTATAATCTCATCATATAGTTCACATATAGATTAAATACTTTTTCCAACTACTCATATTTTTGATACACATAATTCAATAGGATCACATATATATGTATATACAATAAGTATATGCTTTACGCTTAGTAATTTCACATAAAAGGAAATATATCACACACATATATATATAACCATTTGACATTCCATACATTTGTATACATGGTATCAAAATAATCCCAATATGTCACGTAAACATAAGCATAAGGCTGAATATACAGGATCATTTAATATCATTCATATCAATATACTTATACGAATACCTTTAATCACTTTATGATTTCATATAACCAATTTCCTCATGGCATAGTTTATACAAAATTTGCATCAATCAATTGTATATCACATTTCCTTCACCAATTCTTTTACTTATCTTCATCACATATATATATGTATAATACATGAATATGTATAGCACACACCTTGTAGCCGAATTAACAAATTCATTTTCAAATGCTTAGGCTCACTTGATTTATTTCATGGCTTCACTAGTATAAAATCTAAGCTTGGAGTTTCAACTCACTGGTATAAAACCTGCTAGGCATTTGCCCGAATCTCACATACCAGCACTACACCTGCTAGACTCAAGGTCCAAAGTTCGACTATCGGCATTTAGCCTGCTAGGCAATAAGCTCGATATAATTCACCGGCACGAGGCCTGCTAGGCATTAAGCCCGATAAAGATCAATGGACAAGGCCTTCTAGGCTCAAGTTCGATATAAATCACTGGCACAAGGCCCGCTAGACAAGAAGCTCGATAATCTTTCACCCAAGACAAGGCCTGCTAGGCTCGAAGCCCAAACATTCATATTATTGAGTCATCTAATTCACATCACATACTATCAATATCACATATATTACATATAATTCAATATCACTTTCACATAACAACCGAGCATACCTATTACAATTACTTTCAACAATTAAAACTCAATCCAATATCATATCCCTACATTTGGCCATTTGATATATTTATGCTTAAAATATTCAAATTTCATCATTTATTATATTCACAAATAATTCTTTGACTTATAATTGCTTAAGGACTTACCTCGACTGTCGACGGACAGCGTATACCGACTATTCGATAATCCTCGCCTTTCCCGATCCAAATACGTTTTTCTTTATTCTTGATCATGAATGTTAGCTCACAAGTGCAAGATTTTGGAAGCTTAAAAACCTATCTTTCTTCTTTATACATTCGGCTTTCATGCATAAAAAAAGATGATATGCTTTTCTTTTGTTTTATTAACATATATTATGGCATTTAATCATTTACTTATATAACCTTATTATATAAAATTATATAATATAAAACTTAAGGTTAATCTTGTCATATGCCACCCACTAACTTAAAAGTGGGCTATTTACCCATTTAGTACCTCATATTAAAAAGCCATTATCACTTTAGCACTTTTCACTATAGTATGCAACTTTTACACTTTACGCGATTAAGTCCTTTTTGTCAAATTAAACACTCAAACGATAAAATTTTCTTACGAAACTTTCACACACATTAATACAGATATAACAAACACCGAAAATAATATCTAAAAATTTTTCAGAGTCAGATTCGTGGCCTCAAAACCACTTTTTCGATTATGGTCAAATTCAGACTGTTACAACTCCCCCTTAGGGATTTTCGTCCTCGAAAATCTTTTCACTGAACAATTTCAGATATTGTTGCCTTCATAAATCTTCAGGCTACCACTCTTATTTCTCAACTCCTTTACTTCACGAGTAAGACACAGATCGGCCTTTCTTCATATGCCATACTAGATCGGATTTCTATTTCAGATGGGCCTATTACATGTGACGGGTCGGATCGGTATCTACAAAACATTTAAACATGAAATACTTTATTGTCGATCTCCATTTCTATATCTTTTCGTTTCAAGTCTGCGTAGGACTACTAAAGATCAGATGCTGCTTTCAAACAATCTCGGATCAATTTCACTTCCTGCTCAGATCCTTTATCAAATCAACCCCGTAACCTCACAATCTCAAGAATATAAAACTTTTCCAATCTCTCAAGTGAGAAATCAGGCCTAACCAGAAAAAAACTGGCAGATTTAGTTAATCTGTCAATTACGACCCATATTGCATCTTTCGTTATCTGAGTCAAGGTCAATCAGAAACAAAGTCCATTGTTACTCTATTTCATTTCCACTCAGAAACCAAGATCGGATGTAGCGATCCATACGAAACTTGATGTTCAGCTTTCACTTGTTGACAGCTAAACATTCCAAACCAAAGTCAGAAATGTCTTGTTTTATACCAGACCACCATTCAAATCATGGTGCATTTTACTACTTCCCAGGTGAACAGATAAACCTCTATTATGTGTTTCATTCAAAATCAATTGAATCAATCCTGGATTTTCTCGGAACATAGATAATATCCCGATATTTCAAACAATCATCCATAATTAAAAATTCAGATTCAAATTTCGTTTTCCATCGGTCTCATTTCGCTAGCAATTCATTATCGGAATTTTGAGCTTCATATATCTGTTGTAAAAACATCGGTTTTGCTCTCAATTATTCTATTATAAAATTATCATCAGACAAATCTAACTGAGTATTCAAAGCCTATAATGCAACAATGACTTTCTACTCAGCCCATTAGCCACAACCTTTGTTTTACCCGGATGATAATCTAACACTAGCTCATAATCTTTCAATATCTCAAGCCATCTTTTCTGATGCAGGTTCAAATCTTTTTGAGTCATCAAATATTTTAAACTTTTGTGATCTGAATAGACATGAGATTTCTCTCTGAACAAGTAATGACGCCAAATCTTCATCGTGAATATAATAGCTGCTAGCTCCAAATCATGTGTCGGGTAATTTTTTTCATGCGGCTTCAATTGTCTCGAAGCATAGGCTACGACTTTGTCTTCCTGCATCAAAACACAACCCACAAAGAAACATCACTAAAAATAATAAATTCATTACCCGATTCAGACTGAACTAACACTGGAGCTTCAGTCAAAAGGGCTTTCAACTGATCAAAACTTTTCTAACACTTTTTCGACCATTCAAATTTGACATCTTTCTAAAGTAGTCTAGTCAACGGAGTAACTATCATTGAAAAACCTTTTATAATCATGCGGTAATAACGAGCTAAGCCTAGAAAACTATGAAATATAGACACATTTTTTAGAGGTTTCCAACTCAAAATAGTAGAAATCTTACTCAGATCTACTCGGATTCTAAAGGCTGACACAATATGTCTCAGAAAACTAACTTCATACAATCAAAATTCATATTCGCTAAATTTCACATATAATTGTTTTTCTCTCAAAGTTTGCAACAAAATTCTCAAAGGTTCAGTATGCTCCTTTTCATCATGTGAATAAATCAAAATGTCATCTACAATCACCACAACAAATCAATAATAAATTTAGCTTCATGAATCAGAGGCAAACCTGGTTACTCTACAGGAAACATATTAGAAAATTCATAAACAATAGACACTGATTCAATTTTCTTCTTAGATACTTTCGAATCAATCACGTAGGCAAAATATGCCTCGTAACCCTTTTTCACTTAAATTTGAGCTTTCATAATAGATATTATAGTAGGCAATCCACTCAGATCATCAGACTCTATCCGTATTTTCTTATCCCTCGGACATCTCAAATTTATAGTCTTTCTTTTGCAATTCACAACAGCATCAGGCATAAACAACCAATCCCTTCCCAAAATAATATCGAATTCATCAAACAGTAAAAGCATCAACTCAGTGGGAAACAAATATCTCGAAACATTAACGGACAATTCTTGCATACTTTATCAACCAGAACACTTTTACCAAGGAGTTTGTTACTTTTATAGCAAATTCAGAAGATTTTACAGTCAAAGTCCTGCTGAATACTAAATTCATGCATACATATGAATGCGTAGAACCAGGGTCTATCAAAGCAATCATAAAAATATCATAAATAATAAATGTACCAGTTATGACATCATGTGATGAGGCATCCTCTAGAGCTCGAATAGCCTACGCTCTGACTGGTACTCTGGTTTCAGATATGACAATATTGTCTCCTAACAAAGATATGGCACACTTTAAACATTCATCTGGAGTACAAGATAGCTCGTCAAACACGCAGATAGTATTATCAAACCACAACCCAGCCCGCTCAGCATCATTATCATCATCATTAGTTTTAAACGCTTCGATCCCATGTTTTCCTAATTTTATCAATAGGAGGCCTGCTAAATCTCATCGGGTCTATCATTAGAGGTACCGTAGGTATCGAAGATGGATTATTCAAGGGTGGAGGTTATTGCACAGTCGGGTTAGTCTAGATATTGAGTAAACCATTTGTTAATCATCTAGTAGAAGGCTTGCCTAGCCTCCTCCTCATGGATACTCGAAATAGGTCGAGAGTCTACCGGCGCTGACCCATGTGCAAGATCATGTGCTACGCTCTCAACATCATCAGCTACGGCTCTATTGGGATCCATTTACAATATAAAATCACAATTCAGATGTCAGAAGTCACCACACTATCACATTATAATTTAAGGCATGTATAGCTAGACTCACACGTGATACGGTAGTCCTAGAATCGACTAAACCATAAGCTCTGATACCAATCAAATATAATACCCTTAACCCCTGTCCGTCGCTAGATTGGTTTGTAAAGCATTACCAAACAAAACACAAGTAGCCATAAACAATTACTGCTCACATAGTCTCATCTGAAAACAAATTAAACAACACAAATATGCTTAGAAAATAACATCCCAAAATTTTATCCCTTTAATGACATTTACAATTAACTCATCAATAAAATTACCAATGAATACTGTCCACTTGATCTTTTAAACCACATTAGATGAATATACACATGCTTGTAATGGCTTTTCTTAAAAACAAATGGAAATCACTAAATATAAACATACATATGTATAGTTGCATGGTATCTTGTTCAATCATATTCAAACAAATAAATTAAAATCATCTCAAGAAATTATGTCTCAATTTATTTATAAGAACATAACCGAATATGCAAATTTCATTATAATACTATCTTCTCAATTCATGTTTCATTTAATCACTTCACAGTAAATCCTCATCAATCATTAATCCAAACAAATTCGAATATGGTACTAATCATTTCCTAACTTCAACCTTATTGTTTCAAATTACATAAATATAACCAACTATTCCATAATGAACTTTCCATTCATGATTTCTCAAAACATCCATAATAGAACCACATTTGTCAACCACCTCAACATTTCAGTCAAGTCATATGAATATCCAACACACACGTGATATACAATAAGATATATTTCTAAGGTGAGCTAAATACTTGATCCTATGCTTGCCATGTATAACATAAATCAATCATGCTCTTCACACACACACAATCTCATTGTGAAATACACTACCATGGTGCTTAAATGCCATGGCCGAAAGCAATAAAGACCGAAATACCATAATCCAATAGTTAAATTAAAAGAAACATTAAAACACAATCAACATCTCATTATATACCTAAGTCGCATATAGATATTAGTATACCGAACTTCATATCATATTCTTTTAACTATCCATTACAACTAATCGAACATACTTCCCATATCCATCATATACATATATCAACTCATACACCACATTATTTACGAAATATAGCAATCATATACTATATAAAATTAAGTCATAATCAAATTGATATAACCAAACACATTAAACACTCAATCACGAGCTCAAAAATCCAAGTCTAATTCTAATGATCCAAGTGAAGCCATTTTCCCATGGCTAATATATACAAGAACCAATTCATAGCTCAAAACTTAGTCTAGCCTATACATGCCTTTAGTTTAAAATCCAAACTCAAAAGTACCAAAATAGGTTGATAGTGTGGATGACTTTGACGACGATCCCCTGAGCTCTTAGTTTGATCAAAATCTATAAAACAGTACGATGAACACACGAAGGAAGCTAATTTAGCTTAGTAAGTCTTAAGCAATTATAATACACCAATTGGTCATTCTAACATATTAAAACAGTCAAGTAAGAAAATTTAATAAAATAGCTTAACTCGAAAGTCCTTCAAAATCGAATTCTTTTACCTTATTTAACATAACACTTATCATTTCCTTAACATTAGTATACAACTTACCAACTCAGCCTCAAATTCAAAATATAAAACATCCTTTCTTTATAATATAATCATAAGACATATACGTGAAACTCAATAAGTTCACATAAATATTCGAACAAGTAAAGGGCCGTGTACATCCGAATCACCTCTTTAATTACATGACACATGTTCATTTAAACTCTCATAAATCCAAGAATCTAATATCAATATTTCAAGGCTTAGTACTTAAATGATCTACTAATGTTGAATGCTTAAGCTCATTTAGCTTAACCATCATCACTATTTTACCTTTAGACTTCAATTTATAATCTCATCATATAGTTCACATATAGATTAAATACTCTTTTCCAACTACTCATATTTTCGATACACATAATTCAATAGGATCACATATATATGTATATACAATAAGTATATGCTTTACACTTTGTAATTTCACATAAAAGTAAATATATTCACTATATATATAACCATTTCATTTGACATTTCATACATTCGTATACATGGTATCAAAATAATCCCAATATGTCACGTAAACATAAGCATAAGGTGAATATAAAGGATCATTTAGTATCATTCATATAAATATACTTATACGAATACCTTTAATCACTTTATGCTTTCATATAACCAATTTCCTCATGGCATAGTTTATATACAATTTGCATCTACCAATTCTATATCACATTTCTTTCACTTAATTGTTTTACTTATCATCATCACATATATATGTATAATACATGAATATGTATAGCACATACCTTGTAGCCGAATTAACAAATTCATTTTCAAATGCTTTGGCTCACTTGATTCATTTCATGGCTTTCCTAGTACATAATCTAAGCTTGGAATTTCAACTCACTGGTATAAAACCTGCTAGGCATTTGCCCGAATCTCACATACTGGCACTAGACCTGCTAGACTCAAGGTCCAAAGTTCGAACACTGGCATTTAGCCTGCTAGCCAATAAGCCCGATATAATTCACCAACACGAGGCCTGCTAGGCATTAAGCCCGATAAAGATCACCGGCACAAGGCCTGCTAGGCTCAAAGCCCGATATAAATCACCGGTACAAGGCCTGCTAGGCAATAAGCCTGATAATCTTTCACTGGCACAAGGCCTGATAGGCTCGAAGCCCGAACATTCATATTACTGAGTCATCTCATTCACATCACATACTATAAATATCACCTATATTTCATATAATTCAATATCGCTTTCACATAACAACCGAGCATATCTATTACACATTACTTTCAACAATTAAAACTCAATGCATTATCATATCCCTATATTCGGCCATTTGATATATTTATGCTTAAAATATTCAAATTTCATTATTTATTATATTCACAAATAATTCTCGACTTATATTTGCTCAAGGACTTACCTCGATTGTCGATGGACAACGTATACCACTATTCGATAATCTTTGCCTTTCCGATCCAAATCTATTTTTCTTTATTATTGATCTTGAATTTTAGCTCAAAAGTGCCGATTTTGGAAGCTTAAAACCTATCTTTATTCTTTATACATTCAATTTTCATTCATAAAAAAGATGATATGCTTTTTCTTTTATTTTATTAACATATATTATGGCATTTAATCATTTACTTATATAACCTTATTATATAAAATTATATAATATAAAACTTAAGGTTAATCTTGTCATATGCCACCCACTAACTTAAAAATGGGCTATTTACCCATTTAGTACGTCATATTAAAAAGCCATTATCACTTTAGCACTTTTCACTATAGTATGCAACTTTTACACTTTACACGATTGAGTCTTTTTTTGTCAAATTAAACACTCAAACGATAAAATTTTCTTACGAAACATTCACACACATTAATAGACATATAAAAAACACCAAAAATAATATCTAAAAATTTTTTGGAGTCAGATTCATTGTCTCAAAACCACCTTTCTGATTAGGGTCAAATTTGGACTGTTATATATAAAGATGCCAGCAATCGTTCAAATGCTTCGTTTGGTCATCCTAATAGAGAACGTTCAAGAAAGAGTACTGGTTTATGAATTCAAGCTCCGAATGAGTCAAGTGTGGGCAGTGTTAAGAACAACAAGCCCGAATGTAAACAATGTGGGAGAATGCAGGGGCAGGTATGACAATAGAACATGCTATAAGTGTGGATCCTAAGATCATTTTATTCAAGATTTCCCAAAGATAGTTAAAGAAGAAAATGTTCAGAACGAAAGACCAAGTATTGTGGCGGCCAGAAGTAGACCACCCAGGAGTATCAGAAATGTGAATAAAACCCAGAGAGGAATGACCGATACAGCTATAAGGTCAAAAGTAAGAGCATCTACCCGAGCCTATGCTATACGTGCACGAGAGGAAGCATCATCCCTAGACGTCATCACTGGTACTTTCACTTTATTTGATACTGATGTCATTGCATTGATAGATCCAAGATTGACTCATTCTTATGTGTGTATGGACTTAGTATCAAATAAGACTCTACCTATTGAGTCTACTAAATTTGTGATTAGAGTATCGAACCCCTTAGGCAAGTGTGTTTCGATGGATAAGGTGTGCGAGAATTACCCGTTAATGTTTTGTGATTTATGTTTCCCGATCAATTTGATGTTGCTACCATTTGATGAATTTGACATAATTCTGGGAATGGACTGGCTTACTTTGCATAATTCCATTGTGAATTGTAAGAGAAAGAATGTTGAATTGAAGAGTCAGAATGGTGAGATAGTTCTAATTGAGTCTAGTGATATGAAAGGATTACCAACTGTTGTATCTACGATGAAAGCTATGAACTATGTGAGAAAGGGCTATGAAGCTTATTTAGTGTACATGATTGATACAAAAGTGTCGGATATGAAAGTTGAACCTGTGCCTGTGATATGTGAGTTTCCAGATGTGTTTCTAGAAGAGTTACCGAGGTTACCTCTAATTAGAGAAGTTGAATTTGGTAATGAGTTAGTGTCGGGAACTGCTCCTATTTCGATAGCTCTATATAGAATGGCACCAACAGAATTGAAAGAGTTGAAATCTCAGTTGCAAGAATTAACCGACAGAGGATTTGCACGACCGAGTTTTTCACCCTGTGGAGCTCTTATATTATTTTTAAAAAATAAAGATGGAACTATGAAAATGTGTATTGTAACACCCTAAATTAGGGGTTGTTTGTAATTTAGCTAATCTCCCATGTGTGTGCTTAAAGAATAAATATTATGATTTATTTGGCGTGTTCTAGGGTCTAGAATTAAACCCGAAGTTACGCTCGACCTAGTGTTAAATTTTTTTTAGTACCTAAAAGGGGAGCTAGGTGAGATAGGGCTTAAATAAAATTTGAGCTAATTATGGCACTAAGAGCGCCTTGGTAAAGTGGCTCCCATTCACCACTTAAGGGCTGGAAGTAACGCCAGCAAGGGCCTGGGTTCAAGGCACAGCAGCAGCAAGTGGCATTTTATTTTTGGTTTTTGCGTGAGATAAGGGCTGTGAAGGAGGCCTTAAAAGAGGTTTTGGGGGATTATATCACAAATGGCGCATTGGCAAATTGGCTGGGACGTTGGCTGCAGATTATGGTTTCAGGGAGGTCGCAGGTTCGAATGGCAGCAGCAGCAGTTTGCGTTTTTATTTTATTTTAGAGTGATGGGCTTAAGTAGGGAGGCTTTAAAAATAAATGTTGTGGTGTTATGACATGAAAGTCTAATGGGAGAAGTGGCTAAGGATGTTGGAAGAGAGGGCTACAGCAGTGAGGTTCTAGGTTCGAACCAAGGGAGCTGCAAAGGGTGTTTTTTTTATTCTTCAATGCTGGCGTGAAAAGGGAGTTGGCCTGCACATGGGATCTTCAATTGGAAGATAAGGATAAGCTTAAGCATTTTTTTTGAATTAGAATTCGGCTGGAGTGGGGGATAAGCATTAGTTTATTTTTTTATTTTGAAGAGGTGATAATGGATTAAATGGGATATTAGCAGGGGATAATTGATGTCTTTGTTTTTATTCATTTGAATATGTGGCAAGGAGTTAAAATAGGACTTTTATTTGGGAGTTGATTAAAAGATAAGGTTGGCCGAATGGGGACTCTCCAGCTTGGGGAAATTTTCGGCTTTGAAGTTATAAGGTGAGAGTGCCGAATTTCTTCAATTGGTTTCCTTCTCTTTTTCTTTTGCTATTAGCCGAATTTCCCAACCTCTTCCATCTTTGATTTTTCTTTTATTTTTTCCATTCTCTCAAAACCTTAGCCGAAACTCCTATTCCACTTTTTCTTCAACCTCTCTTTTTCCACTCAAACCGAATCTTAAGCAACCAAAGTCGATTTTCACTCTTTTCTTTTTGATTGCATTAGCCGAATCTACTCCCTTGGTGTGTCGATTTTCCTTCTCCTATTTGGTGTAGTTTGGCTGAATATTAGAAAAAGGTGGAGGCTTTTCTTAAATCGATTGGAAAGGTAGGCTGAATCTATTTCTTTCTTTTCCCATTCTCTGTCGACTTGGATGTTGGTAAGAGCTAATTTCGGCAATTGTTGTTAAGGGTGCTAATCACATGTTGAAATCGATTTGTCATAGGGCCTTCGGGATTTGGAAGCGAGCAAGTGTGTCCATCATCTTTGATCAATCGGTTTTGGGGTAAGGTGGTAAGGATCTATTTTTATTTTAGTATTCGATTAAGCCGAAGGCTACTAATTTTGGATAAGTACCAATTGTAAGGAAGTGAAACCGATTCACACTTGGAGTGTGTTGGCTAGTGTTCAAAAGCATTTGGGTAAGGCTTCAGATTCAAGCAAAGAACCCTTTGGATTGTTTTGGTTTGGCCGAATGGCCTTGGTACTAATTATTGGTAATGGTAGAATATAGGGCAAGGAGGGCTAGTGTGGCGATTTGGTTCCTCGGGACTTTGGACTATCTTTGGTGACAGTGTGTACATACACACTTATAAACAAATTAATAACCTGCTAAATACATGTTGTATGCTAAACTCGATTTGTGTAGATACGGATTTAATACCATGAATGGTATAGGCAAGGATTCGTAAGTTCTTGTTGATTATGAGTTATTTTATGATGCTTTTGGGAAGCATGATATATCCGGTATGTGCAAAGTGAATACATGACCGATAATAAACCCAGATGTGATATTAAGTAAACATGGTTAGCATGATTCTATTGAATGCATCTTATAAATATGTGGGTTGTTGGGAGGAGGGGGAAGTGATATTTGTGTCTACGGACACCAGAGGTTTGGCACCTCCAGTGATTCGGTATCACAATTGTGACTTTAAGTCACCAGTGGTTTGGCACCACCAGTGGTTTGGTACCACACGGGTAGAGAAAGGCGTTTGGATGGCTAGGTTGGGTGCATGACTTAATGCATGTTAATTTGTTATAAATTGTGTATGATGTGGTATTAAATCGGGGAAGGGTTACATATCGAGTCTTGGTGACTCACCTTCTCTTTTAACATTTTTCGTGTGACTCAGACCATGGATGAGGAGCCCGAGGGACTCGAGGTGGCCATGCAAAGGAAATGTGGATTAAATAAACTTTGAACATTATTTTATATTATTGTTGGTTTTCATTTTTTTAAGTTGTAATAAGGCCTACTAAGGATTTTATTCTTTTATCCGATATGTTTGGATAGGTTGTAAACTACTTAATAATTTCAAAATGGTTACACATGTTTTCTTAAAATTTAAACATAAATTGTTTTATCGCACTATCGGGCACATTGAACTCTATAAACAACCCAACTTAATAAATATTTCTAAACAACACTAAGTATGGTTTTAACAAGAGACTTGAAAACACGAGGTTTTCGACAAAACTTAAATTGGTTTTAAAAAAGATTTCAAAATGTTTTCTCAGTAGCAAACCAAATTCTATTCGTAATGTTTGGGCGGAGTTTGGGGTGTTACATGTATTGATTATTGACAATTTAACAAAGTGACGATAAAGAACAAATATTTGTTACCTCGGATTGATGATTTGTTTGATCAGCTGAGAGGAGCTAAGTATTTCTAAGATAGATTTGAGATCAGACATTATGAATTCTTAGTGATGCCTTTTTGGACTAACAAATGCCCCTGTAGTGTTTATGGATTTGATGAATTGGATATTCAGACTGTATTTGGATCGCTTCATGGTGGTGTTTATTGATGATATTTTGATCTATTCGCGTGATGAGACGCAGCATGTCGAGAATTTGAGAATCGTGCTACAAACTCTGCGTGAGAAACAGTTGTATGCAAAGTTTAGCAAGTGTGAATTTTAGTTGCATGAGGTTAGTTTTCTAGGGCATATTGTATCCGTTACTGGGATACGAGTCGATCCGCATAAAATCTCTACTATTTTGGAATGAAAGCCTCCGAGAAATGTGTCTGAAGCTGTAGTTTTCTAGGATTAGCAGGATATTATAGACAATTTGTGAAAGGCTTCCCGATGATTGCAACTCCATTGACAAAGTTGTTGTAAAAGGATGTTAGATTCGAGTGGTCAGAAAAGTGTCAACAGTGTTTTGAACAGTTGAAAGTGTTGATGCAAGAAGGAAAAGTCATCGCTTATGCTTCGAGACAGTTAAAATCGCATGAAAAGAATTATCCAATGCATGATCTTGAATTGGCTATGATTGTATTTGCATTGAAGATTTAGCGTCACTATTTATTCGGTGAAAAATGTCATATTTATATTGTAAGAGTTTAAAGTATTTGACGACCCAAAAAGATTTGAACTTGCAACAGAGTAGATGGTTAGAGTTGTTGAAAGATTATGAACTTGTGATAGATTACCACCCGGGTAAAGCTAATGTTGTAGCTGATGCTTTGAGTCGAAAACCGTTATATCCTTTGTGAGCTATGAGTAATCAGATGGATCTATGTGATGATGATGTGGTAGTAGCTGAATTGAAAGTTAAGCTGATGTTTGTACAGCGGATATGTGATGCTTAGAAAATTGATAATGAGTTTTTAGCAAAAAGAGTTCAATGTAATTCGAATGCGAAATTAGAATTTCAAATTGATAATAATGATTGTTTGAGATTCAGAGATTGAATTTGTGTTTGGAGAAATTTAGAGCTGATTCAAACAATTTTTACTGAAGCTTACAATAGTCATTTGACTATATATCCGGGGGGTACGCAAATGTATAATGATTTGAAATAGTGCTATTGGTGGCATGGTATGAAGAGAGATATTTTTGACTTTGTGTTCGAAATGTTTAATTTGTCAGCAAGTTAAGGCTGAACATCAAGTTTCGTCCGGGTTATTACAACCGATTATGATTCTTAAGTGGAAATGGGAGAGAATTACATTTGACTTTGTGTCGGGATTACCTTTATTTCCGAGAAAGAAAGATGCGATCTGGGTAATAGTTGATATATTGACGAAATTAGCTCATTTCGTTCCGGTGAAGAAACGATCCGAATTTTGGCGCGAGAGACAAAAGAATTAAGAAATAAAAAAATTTCTCTAGTGAAAGTATTGTGGCACAAACACGAAATTGATGAGGCTACGTGGAAGCCAGAGAACATTATAATAGAGTAACATCCATAACTATTCACTGGTAAGATTTTCAGGGACGAAAATCCCTGAGGGGGGAGAGTTGTAATAGCCCGGTTTGGACCTTAGTCGGAACAGTGGTTTGAGAGCACAAATCTAAGGTCGTAAAAATATTTTAATATTATTACCTGTGTCAATAATATGTGACATAGTCTGTGTGAAAATTCTGTGTGATAATTTGGTCGTTTGTGTGTCGAATTGAGAGAAAGGACTTAATTGCATAGAGAGTAAAATGCTTTGTGTTGATTTGTGAGTACTTAGATGTTGCTTGCTTTTAAAAGAGGAGGCCTTATTTGGAAATTAAGCCATTAATGAGATAGTCGATGACAATGGTCAAGAATAACCTTACATTATATGATAGTTATATATTTTGTGATAAGGTTAATTTGGTAAATAGACTAATATTATGATAGTAAAAGAAAACAAATCAAAAGATGATGGTTATCATCTTCTTAGTGCCGAATTTGGAGAAAAAAAAGAGAAGAAAACCTAAGCAAGGTTTCGACTATGTTTGCGCTAAATTAAAGTATGGTTTGGTTTCAGTTTTTGATAATTTCTACAATTTTATAATCGTTGCTTCTTCTACTATCAAGCCCATGTCTCAATTTTGTAAATTGATGATGTTTGTGAGTTATGCTATTGTTGATATATTGAGCTTTGTGATGTTAATTGGTAAAATATGAAGACTTAGTGTTGGATTAACATGTTTTATCTTTGGATTTTTGATGAAATTGAGCATTTTGAGCTAAATTGTGAAAAGTGTATATTGAGGGACTAAAATGTGGAATAAATGAAATGTGTGGGTTTGTATGGACATTAGTAAAATCCAGCTAAGCTTGTGCTAGGTTGAATTTGGTGAATTTGATGATTTTGTGAGATAGGGACTAAAGTGTCAAAATGTGAAAATATGAGGGCTAATTTGTAAAATGCCCTAAATTTGTGTGTTTGGACTAAAATGATTAAATTGATGATTGAATGGATTGAATTTAAATATGTATAGACTAAGAACGGAGAGGTTCAGATCGAGATCAAGGCAAAGACAAAGTGCTCGATCAAATTGACCGTTTCGGTATTTCGACGTCCGAGGTAAGTTCGGATATAATACATGTATTTGATATATGTTTTATCGATATGAAATGAATATGTTTATGTATATGAAAGTGAGTTGCTATGTGCATGATTTTAATTTGATGGCACTAGCTGTGCGAAAGTGAAATTGAGATAGAAATGAATGGCACTGTGTGTGAGATGTGATGAAAGCTTCAGTTTAATGCTGTGGAACTGTGTGTTCGATGTTATGAAAGCTTTGGATTATTGCTGTGGCACTGTGTGTGCGATGTTATGAAAGCTTTGGATTATTGTTGTGGCACTGTGTGTGCGATACCGATATAATTTGGTTAAAAGAATAGGCACTAACTGTGCGATAACAATTATGCGTCGGATATGTATGTGGCACTGAGTGTGTGATTAAATTAAAGAATGATCGGTAAATAATATCGAGCATTGAATAGCTTGGAAATTTAATAGCTTTGTGTGGTTAAGGTACGTATTAAACCTTTGTGGTTGATGAGTAAAATTAAGCTTTGATTGAGGAAATGAGCATTGTAGTTATGGATGAGAAGGCACGAATATGAGATAATAGATCTAAGTGATTGTTTATTTATGCATTGATTTAATTTGATATGATAATATTGTATATCAAACTTACTGAGCTTTGGAAAGCTTACTGTGTGATTTGCTTCTTTGCCTTGCAGTGTCCGTAAAGCTAGCTCGGACCTGGGATCGTCAGCTTCTCAATCACACTATTTGCATTTTATTTTGGTACTTTCGAAAATATGTATATAGCCGGAATATGGCATGTATAGGCTAGTTAATTGAATCAAGTTTGAGATTTGTATTTAGCCATGAGATGTGGCTAGATATGTGATAGGCTTGGCATGAATGAATTCGGTATATATGATGCATCTTTTGGCATGATTTGTAGATTGATAAATTTGCTATTTAGTGGTAACTTTGTGTTGATAAATGCTAGTAGGGGTAGTGAGATTGGGAATGAATTATGCTTCTGATAGAATAAATATTGGTATCGAATTGGGTATGATTAGAGTTGGTATTGATTGCATGTTTTGAATTGCCCAATTGGTATGCTTTTAGATGGCAATATGTTCATGAGATGTTTGGTTGATTGGCTTGTAGGTTTGACCCTAAGTGGGTGGCATGTTGGCCTTGCAAAAATGGCTTATAATGTCACACGGTTGGGGTACACGGGTGTGCCTCTGACCGTGGGTAAATTGGCATAATGTGGCTTAAACTACACACGGGCCCGACACGGGGGTGTCATCTAACCATGGTGCACAAGTCAGTAGTTGGCCTTAATAGTACACGGCCATGGTACGGGCGTGCCTATAGGTCATGCGAGAAATGGCAGTATATGACCTTTCAGGACACGGCCTTAGCACACGGGGGTGCTTGTTAGCCGAGTTAATTTTGGCAGTATGTAACAACGGGGAGGTCACACGGGTGTGTCATGTAGCCGTGGGAGAGGCACGGCCTACCCCCACGGGCATGACTCCCCTGTAATCTAGAAAAGTTTGAATTATTCATAAAATTTTATGTGTTTTTGATTTAGTCCCGACTCGATTTATAAGCATGCTTAGGGTCTTGATGACTCATTTATGGGACACTATGATTGTATATGAATGTGTTTGATAATGATTGGCTTTGTGTCGACATTTAGAGGTTAAATGTTCTAATTGATCAGTAATACCCCCTAATCCTATTCTGGTAAGGATTTTGGGTTAGGGGTGTTACAATTTTATTGGTGTTAGAGCTACGGTGTAGTCGATTCTCGGACTAATGTAGCGCGTGTGAGTCTAGCTATACATGCCATATTGTGAAATTGTGATAGTGTGATCAAATCTGACAGTTGAAATGTGTTTTAATATAGTAATGGATCCCGATCGAGCAGTTACTGATGACGTAGAGAGTAATGTGCCTACTCTCACTCAAGGGACTGCGCCGGCCACATTAAGGCCAAATGATAGTGGTGAGGAAGGTGAGGCTAAGCAAGTCTTCTTCCGTATGATGAGTGAATGGTTTTTGGAATTTGTTTGAGCAAATTCGACTGCTCCATTAACCTCCATCAGTAACACCCCAAACCCGGCCCACAAGTCCGAACGGATTTGGTATGTCTTCATGAAAATGTTTGAAAAACCTTTTGACTTTAGAATAAAACTTGAAAATTTTGTTAACTTTTGAAAACTATGTCCATTAAAATTATTGGATGGTATAAGCTTATTGAAAATTTCGAATTAAAAAAACATTATTATAAGTTGTTACAATATAAATCATTTGTGAAAATATTTCTAGGAATAATATAAACTTCAACAATCATGAATAGAATACTTTAAATAAAAGTGGCCCTTATTACATCGAATAAATTCCCAAAATAATCGATAATATAAAAAAATCATTAATAATCAACTAAAACTAGTAAAACATCTCTCGCATGAAAATCGCTTCGCATGGCCACCTTTGTATCCACTCCAACCCGGTCCATTAATCACGAATCACTGCGATGTGTTTTAAAAGTTGGGTGAGTCACATGACTCGATGTGTAATTAACCACTGAATTCCACCCACATGCTAACCACATAATAATCCGTGCATCAGATATCATATATCATGTTCAGATCATATCACATTCTGGGTTTTGCCCATACTCATAACATTTATCAAGTAACCGGGTAATTAACCACATACCCTTCACATACTGGGCTTAGCCCATTTTTCATTTTAAGTCCACAATCACATGTATTCACATACCACAATTATGCAATAATGAAACCCGACCCAAGCCTAAGGTCCATCCTCTACACACCCCCTTATCCAGCCTACCACACACCAGGGGATTATTAAATCGCCCTCTCCTTTTAACTCCACAAAGGCATTCAAGCCATCCACGTGCAATTAAGCACAAAATCCACAACGCGACCTCAGTCAGCGCCAACCCACGATGTAGCCGTAGCTAACACCAAAATCACGATGGGACACATAGTCTCTCATCAATCCACGATATGGCACATAGCCTATATCTATCACGATGAGGCACACAGCTACTCATCAACCACGTACTCGAAGTACACCCGTACCTTCTTTCATAGCCCACCCATGCACATGCAACATGAAATACAGTCATGACAATGCATGCACATGTTTATTCATAATCATAGGCATACTCACATATACAAATCAATGGTCACATCTCAACAGGTTCGGAACTAACATGATCATCGTCATACCCTTTAAGGGTATCAAAATCGCACTTATCACTGCATTTGTTAGTAAACACATTACATATGCAAACATAAATCCCGGAAACAGTAGGCTAGTTACACACCTTATAACCTGAAGCTCTAGACCCTCGATCCCGACACTATTGCTAAGCGAGACTACGACTATTTTCCTAATCTGCTGCTCAGACGCTGGCCCACACCCTGATGGCCAATCTCGAACCGCTGAGACAGCTCTTTTCTTAAACTTCGGGATAGGGACTTTCCCTTGTCCTTCTAGACTGATATTGGCCTCCATCAAAACGCTTAATCAGAACACTTTGTTAATTGACAAGTACGAGATCTTAAATGAAAAAGAACCATAACTTAACATCCTTACCGAAAGATCTTAAATCCCGAAGGCTTGCTTACATCTGTCGACTAGCCCCTAAACCTTACTTATCGAAATCCCAAAAAATTGCACTTGCCCTTGAACTGTCGTAATACCTGCTACACAACTATTAGAATTGGCTACTACTAAAAAAATATGAGTATAGCCCCCTTGGCCGAATACTTACCACCACCTTACCTTGATGAGTAGTCGAATTCAAACAGCCCCAAGTGCTCCCTCACGCTGGCTTAACACTAGATCCATTCGGCTAACAAGGATTCGGGCCACACTAGAATTAAGATTTGGCTTCAAAGACTTGCAAAATAGCAGAGAGGATGAAAGACTGAAAGGTTCAGCAATAGGGATCAAAAGGAATATTTCGGCTTTAGCAGGCAAATAGAAAAAAGAAAAAGAGAAGAGACCACCCTTGCTTCAACTTTTGGCCAACAATAAATAAAAGGAAGAAGAGGGTTCGGCCAAAGTAGACAAGTGGAAAGGAAGGACGTTATTGGTGTTGGTAGAGCATGGAAAGAAAATAAATGATGAAGGTTTAGAAACAAAGAGCTAAAAGTCGGCTAAATGAAGAGCACTCCTCCATTTATAGAATTCGACCATTACCTAAAATTCCTCTTGGCCACCAATTTAAAATTATTCAAAAAAAAAAACAAATCAATTGCAACCATTATCTCCTATTAAAAATTCGGCACACATGGAAGGAAGAAAACTAAATTTTCAGCAGCTCTCTCTCCTTAAAAGCTTCAAGGCCGAATGGCACACCCCCAAGAGTCCTACAATTTGCCACCATTTAATCCCTATTAAAATTCTTATTTTATCCTATACATTATCTCCTTATCGCAATCAAAATAAACCATTAACAACTCCTATTTACTAATTTAAACTAAATAAAATAATCCTACAATTATCCTACCACTGTCTAAAATAATTAAAATAACCCAACCCTTATCACTTACCTTCCAAATTAATTCTAAAAGGACTAAACAACAAAGACTTAATCTTTATCCATTGAAGCTCCCATGTGCCATCCACCTTCACACCACCTCTTCACGTCAGCAGCAAAAGAAAACCCCAACTGCAGCCTCCATGGTTCGAACACAGGACTTGGTGGAACAAGCTCCCAAGCAATGCCCCAGGCCATTCTGCCAAAGCGTTATTTGTGTCCTAAATGCGCCACCAAATTCTTTTAAGCCTTCTATGTCTTTAACGCCAGCCTGCAAAAATAAAACACCCTTGTTGTCGCCTGGACTCGAACCCATGCCCTCACTAGTGCTACCTCCAGCCCTTAAGCAGTGCATGGAGCCACTTTGCCAACTGGAATTTCATGTCCATTAACCTGGCCATTTATTTTTAAGGCATACCTGGCCCAGTTCCCCTAATTGATGCAAAATAAAACCAAAATGCTGCCTTTGCAGCTCGAACTTGAGACCCCTAAGCACCATGAGGCGTCACATTCCCCATGCTCTAAGTGGCGCCCTTAAGCCACTTTACCAAACCATTGCTTGCGTCTTAATCTTCCAATTTTTCTCTTAAGGCCTCCAAAGCCAAGCTCCCCTTCATAACACAAAAATCAAAAAATCCCTAAGTCATCCCTTGCCTTCTAAGGTTCTCCAAACCCCTAAAAATTCCTCTAACTTGACCATAAGCCTGCTAAACACTCGGGTTATGCTCCAAATGCATAACCCCTAAACCAGGGTGTTACATCCACCCCCGCAAGTACCTATTGTGCCACAAGTTATAGATCCGATCAGATTGAATAAACTGCCTGTAGACAAGATTCGCAAGTATGGGGCCGAAGAGTTTAGGGCCACAGCTTATGATGATGCTAAGCGAGCTGGGTTTTGGCTCAAAAATACCCTTCGAGTATTTGATGAGATGTCGGTGAACCCTAATGAGTGCATTAAGTGTGTTGTTTCCTTGTTGAGAGACACGACATATAATTGGTGGAAAACATTGATATCTGTGGTTCCGAGAGAGAGAATCACCTAGGATTTCTTTCAAGTCGAGTTTAGAAAAAAGTATATCAACCAACGCTTCGTTGATCAGAAATGTAAAGAGTTTTTAGAGCTAAAATAAGGCCGTTTGTCTGTTGTTGAGTATGAATGAGAATTTGTGCGATTGAGTCAATATGCTAGAGAGTGTGTTTCTACTGAAGCTACTATGTGCAAACGTTTGGTAGAGGGATTGGATGAAGATATAAAGTTGTTGGTTGGGATATTGGATATAAATGAATTTGTTGTACTTGTGGAGAAAGCATGCAAAACTGAGGAACTCAGTAAAGAAAAGAAGAATGTCGATTTTGAGGCTCGAGATGAAAGAAAGAGATCGATGAATAATTTTTTCATACTTCTTTAGAGAGATATAGAGATGCCAGCAATCATTCAAATGCTTCGTTTGGTCATCCTAATAGAGATCGTTCAAGACAGAGTACTGGTTTACGAATTCATGCTCGAATGAGTCAAGTGTGGGCAGTGTTAAGAACAACAAGCCCGAGTGTAAACAATGTGGGAGACAACATGTGGGAGAATGCTGGGGCAGGTATATCAATTGAACATGCTAAAAGTGTGGATCCTAAGATCATTTTATTCGAGATTGCCCAAAGATAGTTGAAGAAGAAAATGTTTGAACGAAAGACCAAGTAATGTGGCGGCCAGAAGTAGACCACCCAGGAGCATCAGAATTATGAATGAAACCCAGAGAGGAACGATTGATATAGCTGTAAGGATAAAAGCAAGAGCACCGGCCTGAGCCTATGCTATACGTGCACGAAAGGAAGCATCATCTCCAGACGTCATCACCGGTACTTTCACTTTATTTGATACTGATGTCATTGCATTGATAGATCCAAGATCGTCTCATTCTTTTGTGTGTATGGACTTAGTTCAAATAAGACTCTTCCTGTTGAGTCTACTGAATTTGTGATTAGAGCATCGAACCCCTTAGGCAAGTGTGTTTTGGTGGATAAGGTGTGCAAGAATTGCCCGTTGATGTTTCATGATTTATGTTTCCCGGTCAATTTGTTGTTGCTACCATTTGATGAATTTGACATAATTTTGGGAATGGACTTGCTTACTTTGCATAATACCATTGTGAATTGTAAGAGAAATAATGTTGAATTGAAGAGTCATAATGGTGAGATAGTTCGAATTGAGTCTAGTGATATAAAAGGATTACCAGTTGTTGTATCTGCGATAAAGATATGAACTATGTGAGAAAGGGCTATGAAGCTTATTTTGCGTACGTGATTGATACAAAAGTGTTGGGAAGAAAAGTTGAATCTGTGCCTGTGATATGTGAGTTTCCAGATGTGTTTCCAGAAGAGTTACTGGGGTCACCTCTGAATAGAGAAGTTGAATTTGGTATTGAGTTAGTGTCAGAAACTGCTCCTATTTCGATAGCTCCATACAGAATGGCACCAACAGAATTGAAAAAGTTGAAATCTCTGTTGCAAGAATTGACTGATAGAGGATTTACACGACTGAGCTTTTCACCCTGGGAGCTCCTGTATTATTTTTGAAAAAGAAAGATTGAACTATGAGAATGTGTATTGACTATCGACAATTAAACAAAGTGACGATAAAGAACAAATATCTGTTACCTCGGATCGATGATTTGTTTGATCAGCTGAGAGGAGCTACAGTATTTCTAAGATAGATTTGAGATCGCTACTATCAGTTGAGAGTTAAAGAATCTGATATACCGAAAACTACTTCAGAACGAGGTACGGACATTTTGAATTCTTAGTGATGCCTTTTGACTAACAAATGCCCCTACAGTGTTTATGGGTTTGATGAATTGGATATTCAGACCATATTTGGATCGCTTCATGGTGGTGTTCATTGATGATATTTTGACCTATTCGTGATGAGACGCAGCATGCCGAGAATTTGAGAATCTTGCTACAAACTCTGCGTGAGAAACAGTTGTATGCAAAGTTTAGCAAGTGTGAGTTTTGGTTGCATGAGGTCAGTTTTTTGGAGCATATTGTATCCGCTGCTGGGATATGAGTAGATCTGAATAAAATCTCTGCTATTTTGGAATGGAAGCCTCCGAGAAATGTGTCTGAAGCCATAGTTTTCAAGGATTAGCAGGATATTATGGATGACTTGTGAAAGGCTTCTCGATGATTGCAACTCTATTGAAAAAGTTGTTGCAAAAGGATGTTAGATTTGAGTGGTCAGAACAGTGTCAATAGAGTTTTGAACAGTTGAGAGTGTTGTTAACAAGGCACCAGTGTTGATTAAACCTGAATCAGGAAAAGAGTTTATAGTTTATAGTGATGCATCATTGAATGGTTTGGGCTGTGTGCTGATGCAAGAAGGAAAAGTCATCACTTATGCTTCGAGACAGATAAAACCGCATGAAAAGAATTATCCAACGCATGATCATAAATTGGCTGCGATTGTATTTGCATTGAAGATTTGGCATCACTGTAACACCCCAAACCCGGCCTAAACGTTACGACCGGATCTGGCATGTCACATGAAAGGAATGTCTAAAAACTGTGCGTTCGTTAAAAAGTTTGTGTTCTTTATAGTTGTTGTGAAAAATCGAGTTTAAGTAATTTTGTATAAGAAACGGTTTATTATCTTTTTAGGAAAATCCCATATTGAACATTTAATAATAAGCAGTAACCAAATTGAAAGCTGAAACCGAGTAAAATACCCAAGGCCTTATTACATAACAAAAACCCAAATAAAAATAAGTCTAAATAAAAGAATTGAATTCTGAGTAAACATATGTATGGCCTCATGAGTCCACCTCGACTCCCAAATCCGCGATCTAATGATTACCGCAAAATTTAACTAAGGAGTGAGTCATCGAGACTCGCAGTGTAAATCCCATCCAACGGATGTTAAACCCTACACAATTTCATATGAAAATATGCATGTCATGCAACCCAAAACCTAACCATCAAAACTCCCGATTCTACCCGTGTGGTACCAAACCTTTGGAGGTGCCAAACCATTGGTGACCCAAAGTCACTGATATCAATAATGATGTGGTGCCAAACCACTGGTGACCCAAAGTCACGAATAATCCATATGTGGGGCCAACCCACGTTGTGATGCCAAATCACTGGTGACAATCTCGTTTTATCAAATGTGGGGCCAACCCACTGTAGTGCTAAGCCATTGGGACTAGTCGCTATGAGGTGCCAAACCTCTGGTGACCCAAAGTCACGAATAACATATGTGGTACCAAACCACTGGTGGTGCCAACCCACTGGTGACCCAAAGTCACAGATATCAATCTTCCCCCTCCTATCATCATACCCGTGCAATATGACATAATAATTCGTGTATGCAGTATGTCATGTATGCTAGACATATATCAAATATAAGTACAACATGAATTACCATCATAATCAGATAGACATAAAACAACATAATCATGCTAATCAACCTCTAAGGGTATAACCATAATTTTAGCTACCAAGGGTATTTTCGTAATTTACCCACCAAGGGTATTTTTGTAATTTACCCACCAAGGGTATTTTCGTAACTTACCCACCAAGGGTATTTTCGTAATTTACCTTTCGGGGTATTTTGGTAATTCACCCACTAAGGGTATTTTCATGGCCATGCATTAAACACATTCGGTTTTACATGGACTTTGTTTTGGGTATTATTTTAAATTTTGATTTTATTTGGGTTTGTAATAAGGCCTTTAAATTATGTTTTTGGATTATTTTGCATGCTTTAGGTATATCTTCAAATATGACAAAGTAAATTACTTGTTTTGTTTTAACAACCTGATGACCAAAGTTTTCCAAAATTTACCTCGTTTTGAGTTTTCCAATCGTTACCATCGGGTAACAGCATTCATGAAATGATAACAAAGATACTTTAGACGATTTCCAAACTCAGGGTTCATCTCAATTTCAAATGCACACGATTTTTAAATAATTAAAAATAATATATTCGGGTTATAACAAACATGGACGTTTTCTATCAAACTGAATGGCAAATGAGTTTTCAAACCGTTTTCCTCTGTAACATGCCAGATTCAGTCATGGTGAGTTGACCAGGTTTGGGGTGTTACAATTTTGGTATCAGAGCCAAGATCAAAGGCTCAGCTGTGGGCCTGGGGCCCAAAATGTTTTAAAGTGTGGTTCTAAAGTGTTCTTATTTGGAAATATATGGTTTGAGAAGCATGGCACCGAGTCTCCAACACCAATTCGCCCAGGTAAGTAGTTCTGAATGTTGTGTGAATTATATGTGGGGAAATGTGTATTTCGGGATCGTAGATTTGTAGAATAGGAATTATTGAACCCTAGGAATAGCTTACTCCAACACAAATTACATAAGACTTAATGATCCACTAAACAAACATGTGAGTACATCCACGAGCTAGCGGTGTGGCAAACTGCAGCGCATGTCTAGGAGTGGATTAGGGGAGCTTGGTATTTAAGCGATCTAGTGACTCACCTCCTCTTCACCCGAATCCTACACAGTGCGTAGTGATGCTTCATTCTAGCTGAGACGACTTATTCACAGGCTAAATTTAATAACTAAAACCCGAAAGGGACCAGCCATTTTGTTTCGAAACACATTAAACCTTAGTTTTGAAATTACCACAGTACCCCTGATTTGGAAAAAGACCAAAATATCCATGATTTGATAAATGACCAAATTACCCCTAACTTGCAAAATTACCAAAATACCCTCAGTATTGAAAGTTGCCGAAGTACCCTCGAAGCAAAAATTTTCAAAACACCCTTATTTTGTAAAATCACCTTAAACAATATTTAAAAAAAAAAGAAAAAAGTATTTTACGAAAATACCCCTAGTTCATGAAATTACCAAAATACCATTGATTTCTAGAATTTTTTTTGAAATATCTACGATTTGTAAAGGTTTTCGAATTAACCTTATTTTATTACTAAAATACTCCGATAGGTTAAATTACGAAAGTACCCCTGGGTAGTGAAATGACGAGAATACCCCTACACGTGGAATGAGGGTAGGAAATTGAAATGAACACTTTGTGATGACCGAAAGAACCACTGCCAAATTACTTCACATAAAACTTATTCGTGGGTAATCAGTGAAATAGAAGCTAATTCAAAAAAAATCTCTAAAACAGATAAATCGCGACTATAGACATGAGTACTAGGGGACGTGGTCGGAATGTGCGAGGACACGGTAGAGGCGGAATGATCGTATCGGAACCTGTTAGGTCTGGTCAAGGGTCCGAGAATGAGATACCACCACCACCAGCTGTTGGTGTTGAGTATCAAGATCAAACGGGAGGATGCAGGTTGTTGCGGCGATCTTTGCGAGTCTTGAAAAGAATGGTGGAAGCGGTGGGGTACGAGAGCTCAGAAATCCGTATCTGAGTGACTTTGAGCCAATGGAGCCGAGGTGTTTCGAGGTGTTTTGGTGTGGATCCCAATACGGCTGAGTATTGGTTAGAGGCGACGGAGCGAATTATGGATGACTTGGATCTGACTACTGAGGAAAAACTGAAAGGGATAGTGTCGCTGCTCCGGGATGAGTCATACCCGTGGTGGCTCACGGTTAGGGATAGTGCAGCAGCAGATGATCTCACTTGGGATTATTTCAAAGTAGCATATCAGAAGAAGTATGTAGGGACCAGTTATATTAATGCGCAGAGGAAGGCATTTCTGAGGCTGGTTCAAGGGAGTAAGTCTGTATCGGAGTACGAGGCAGAATTTTTAAGGTTGAGCCGGTATGATAGGGGCATCGTGGCTACAGAACATGAACGATGTGTCAAGTTTAAGGATGGGTTGAGAGATGAGCTGAGATTGCTTATCGCTCCACAGTAGGAGCGAGAGTTTGCAGTGCAGGTGGAAAAGGCTAAGGTAGCTGAAGGGGTAAAGGAGTCTGTAATATAGAATCTGGATAGGAATAGACACAATAGAGGTTTTGGATCATCAGGGTCGGCCGATAATCTATAGAAAAGGGCTAGACAGAGTGGGCTGAATCAATCTGAAGGCCCATCGCTACTAATCAAGGACCGGTAGCAGGTAATCGATGTGGGAAATCTCATTGGGGAGGATGTTGGAGTGGTGGAAAGGGATGTTTTGAGTGTGGTTCACTAGATCATCGTGTGAGGGACTGTCCACGTAAGTTAGCGAGATTCGGTCGAGGTCGTGGTCGTGCTCGATTCGAAATGAGAGACCACCACCGCAAAAGGGTCGTCGTACTGGTAGAGGAGGTAATGGCTCTGGTAGAGGGTGTGGAGCACTAGGCAGAGGTGCAGACAACACTGAAGTAAGACAGCCTGGGTTGGTATATGCAGCGAGACGTCGAGAGGAGGGCGACGGACCAGACGTCATAATCGGTACGTTCTTAATCTTTGGATTACCGTATATTGCTTTGATTATTGTGGGTTCGACGCATTCGTATGTTGCTAGTAGCATAGTAGAGACCATGAACCTAGACTTTGAAACTACTTCTAGGGAGATGGTAGTAATTAGCCCTCTAGGTCACTCTGTAGAAGTAAATAAGCTGTATAGGGATGTACCCCTGAAACTCCAAGGGGTAGCATTTGTAGCTGATCTGATGGAACTACCGTTTGGGGAGTTCGATCTAATTCTTGGGATGGATTGGCTGGTGAAGTACCAGGCTAGTTTGGATTGCACGGCTAAGCGAATGGTTTTGATAACAGCTGAGTGTGAAGAAGTGGTGATGATAGGTAATAGAAGAGATTATCTATCCAACAGGGTATCTGCGTTGAAAGCTGAGAAGATGCTCAGGAAGGGTTGTGAGGCGATTTTGGTTTGTGTATGTGCTCTGGAGGCTAAGGAGTCTGCTGTTGGGAATGTTCAAACAGTAAAGATTTTGCTGACATATTTCCAGAGGAACTTCTACGTCTACCTCCGGATCAGGAAGTTGAATTTGGTATAGATTTGTTACCCGGAACTATGCCAGTGTCTATTGCCCTGTATAGAATGGCGCCGAAGGAATTAGTAGAGCTGAAGGCTCAAATTCAGAAGTTGTTGGACCGAGGTTTTATTCGGCCAAGTGTTTCACCTTGGGGAGCACCGGTACTCTTTGTCAAAAAGAAAGATGGTACAATGGGGATGTGTATAGACTATCGCCATTGAACAAGTCGACGATCAAAAACAAGTATCCGATTCTTGAGGATAGATGACTTGTTCGATCGACAAGAGGGCATCAATTTTCCCAAAGATTGATTTAAGGTCTGGGTATCATCAGCTAAAGGTGAAAGAGGCTGATATCCACAAGACGGCATTTCGTACTCGGTATGGGCATTATGGGTTTCTAGTGATACCGTTCGGGTTAAACAATGCACCAGCGACATTCATGGACTTGATGAATCGGGTGTTTCAGCAGTACTTGGACCAATTTGTCGTAGTATTTATAGACGACATATTGGTATACTCAATGACTGAGGAGGACCATGATACGCACCTGCGGGTGGTTTTGCAAATTCTGAGGGAGAAGCAGCTATTCGCCAAGTTTAGTAAGTGCGAGTTCTGGCTTAGGGAAGTGACTTTCTTAGGTCACGTAGTGTCCGCTGAAGGGATTAGAGTGGACCTTTGTAAGATTGAGGCAGTGTTGGATTGGAAACCGCCTAGGTCAGTTACAGAAATTTAGAGTTTCCTAGGTCTGGCAGGGTATTACAGGAGATTTGTGGAAGGATTTTCTCTGATCGCGGCACCGTTAACCAAGCTATTGAGTAAGGGAGTTCCATTTGTGTGGTCAGAGAAACAGCAAGAAAGTTTCGACAAGTTGAGGAAGATTTTGACGGAAGCTTCGGTTCTGGTACAACCTGAAGCAGGGAAGGTATTCACGGTCTATTGTGATGCATCACATACTGGCTTGGGACGTGTGCTGATGCAGGAAGGGAAAGTAGTGGCGTACATGTCTCGACAGCTGAGACCGCATGAGGGTAACTACCCGACGCATGACTTAGAGTTGGCTGCAGTGGTTTTTGCCTTGAAGATTTGGAGGCATTATCTATACGGAGAAAAGTTGATAGTCTACACAGACCACAAGAGTCTGAAGTATCTTTTGACGCAGAAGGATTTAAATTTGAGACAACGAAGGTTGATTGAGTTGTTGAAAGACTACGACTGCTCGATTGAGTATCATCCGGGCAAGGCTAACGTGGTGGCAGACGCGTTGAGCCATAAGGTGGTAGCGTACTTAAGATCGATGTTTGCTCGTCTTAGCTTGTATGACGATGGGAGTCTTTTGGCAGAATTATAGGTTGAGCCGACTTGGGTTGAGCAGATCAAGGAGAAACAGTTAGGGGATGAGGGCTTGAATGCTCGGAGGTTACAAGTTCAGAATAGTGGTTTAGAGGATTAAAGCTTGTCCAGTAATGGAGTATTGTGTTTCAAGGAGAGTGTGTATGCCAAAGGATGTTGAGTTAAGGCGGAGGATTCTTCATGGCCTTTTATAGCAGCCCATCGCTATGTATCGTGGAGGTAGCAAGATGTACCAAGTTTTGGAAGCGATCGTGGTGGCCGAAATTTGAGCGGAAGTGACTGAGTTTGTGGTAAGTGTCTGACGTGTCAGCAGGTCAAAGCTGAGCACCAGCTACCGTCAGGTTTGCTTCAGACGGTAAAGATTCCTCAATGGAAGTGGAAAAGGATTACCATGGACTTTGTCAGTGGGCTACCCCATACGCCTAGCAAGAAAGACTCAGTCAGGGTGATTGTGGATCATTTAACTAAGTCAGCTCATTTTATACCAGTGAGGGTTGACTATCCGCTTCAGAAGTTAGCTAAGCTGTATGTGGCCGAGATAGTAAGGTTGCATGGTGTGTCAGTATCAATTATCTCGGATAGGGATCCAAGGTTCATGTCGGGGTTCTGGAGAGCTCTGCATTAGGCTTTGGGAACGAGGTTGGATTTTAGCACAGCTTTTCACCCGCAATCTAACGGGCAGTCGAAAAGGGTTATACAAATTTTAGAGGATATCAGGAGGGTTGTGTTATGGACTTCAGAGGCAGCTGGGAAGAATTTCTACCATTAGCTGAGTTCGCATACAATAATAGTTATCAGGCAAGCATTAAGATGGCACCATATGAGGTGTTATATGGTAGGAAGTGTCGCACACCTACATGCTGGACGGAGTTGGGTGAGCGTTAGATATTGGGACCAGAGTTCGTTGTAGAGACTTGAGGCTAAGGTTAAGTTGATTCAGGCTCGTCTGAAGGAAGCTTCGGACAGGCAAAAGTCATATGCTGATCTTAAGCAGAGAGATATAGAGTTCGTCGTGGGTGATAAGGTCTTTTTAAAGGTCTGCATACGGAAGAAAGTGTTGAGATTTGGAAGGAAAGGCAAGTTAAGTCCAAGATTTATTGGGCCGTATAAGGTGTTGAAACGAGCGAGACCAGTAGCTTATCAGTTCGAGTTGCCAGTAGAGCTGAGTCAGATTCACGATGTGTTCCATGTCTCTATGCTCAGGTGCTATCATTCAGATCCATCGTATGTCGTAGCAGTGGAGGAAATAGAGGTGAGTTTAGATTTGACTATAAAAGAGGAACCTGTCCAGATCTTGGATCGAGATGTGAAGGTTTTGTGCAAGAATTTGGTTCTATTAGTGAAGGTGTTATGGTGGAATCATGGCATGGAAGAAGCTACGTGGGAACCAGATGATGTGATGAGACAGCAATACCCTCAACTCTTTTGACCAGGTAATTTCGAGGCCAAAATTATTTTTTAAGGGGGTAGAACTGTAACATCCTTAAATAGGGGTTATTGTGTTTGAACTTCTTTGCATGTGTGTGGTTGTTGCTTGAAGTGCTCTAGAGGCTAGTTATAAGCCAAAGGTAAGCCCGAGCTGTAGGAAAAATTTTGTTTTTAAGTGTTAGTTAAGGGGGCTGAAGGAGCTAGGGGTTAAGTATATTTCGTGGGGAAGTTAAACATGAGAAATACCTTGGTGAAGTGGCAAAGGAGGCGCCACTAAGGTGTCTAGAGGATGACGCCACAAGCGGTGGGAGAACTTCAGTTCGAGCGTGAAATTCCATTTACCGCTACCATTTTGACGCCAAGGGGGGAGGAGTTGTGCTTAGGACAAACTCTGTCAGATAAGATGGAGAAGAGGGGATTTAGGAGTTTGATTAATTCAAACTCATTTGAATGGTTGGCTAGGAGTGATTCAGGGAGTTTTGCCGAAATCTGAACTCTTGATGGAAGAGGAGTAAACGGTTGGGAAGCTGAGTAAGGGGGTGCTGAAATTCCTTAGTTAGCTAGGTGATATTTTCGGCAAGCTTGGAAGGCTCTCATTCTTTGTTTTGTGTCAAAACCGAAACCACCATAGGCTCTTGTCATTTTACCCCTCTAAAACATCTAGCCGAACCTACACAAGGACCATTTGGAAACTCTCTTTTTCTCCTTTGAAACCAAAACCTCATTTGACATTTTCTTTGCTCTTCTCTTTTTCGATAATTTAAGAGCTTGGCCGAATCTCCTTCTCTCTCTCTCTCTCTCTCTCTCTTTCTCTCAAAGCCGAAAGCAATTCTATTCCCTTCTATCTCTTTCTTTTCTCTTCATTCTCTCTTGTACCGAATCTCCTTTGTTGCCCTCCACCATTGTCGAAAGTTCTCAAGCTCTTCCTTCCTCACTGTCTGAATATCAATCAAGCCTTGAACTTCTTTTGTCTCTTCTTCAATCGGTTTTCAAAAGGGTAAGTGGTCTTAGTCGAAACTCTATTCTCACTTCCTCTTTTTCTCTGTCGACATGTGTAGACAAAAGCCAAATTTTGGCGTTTGTCTTGGCTTTTAATCAACCATGCGATTGGTTTCTTGTAAGATCTCCAGGATTTTGAAGCTATAGATCTAAGCCCTCTATTCTCTGTCAATCAAATTTGGTAAGTCAGTGGTAAGGGTTATGCCGATTTAATCTTTCCATTAGATGTTTGAAATGCCGAAGGCTATTGAGACTAAGTTGTGATGATTGGCCGATTGTAGGGGGAGGAGCAGTCTCACATATCTTGTGTTGGTATTAGCATTGGTAAGGCAGAAAGGTAAGGATTGTGTTAGTTATGCGTTATCACATCCTTCAGGATTTATGGGTATAGTCGAATGGACTTTGGTAATAACCTAAGTGTTGGCCGAATGTAGGATCAAGGGTATCTAGTGCAGTAGATCGGGTCTTCGAAATTCAGTGGTTGCATTAGTAACATGTGTGTAACTTACACACTTTATAACCTAGTAAATATGTTAATAACCTAAATGTGATAAAAGCCGAAAACTGTATAGATCTTGACATGATACCTTGATGGGTATGAGCAAGGATTCGGGTAAGTCCATTTCGATATGATTTTGTTATATGTGATGCTTGAAACTATGGCCTATGTTCCAATCGATAAATGTTATTATTAAAGCATGTTGGCATGATTTGTACATGTATTGCATTGTAATAGGTGTAATGAGAGGAGGGGGAATATTTGATATCCGTGTCTTTGGGACACCAGTGGTTTGGTACCACAGTTGATTTCGTGACTTTGGGTCACCAGAGGTTTGGCACCTCATAGCGACTCGTCCCAGTGGCTTAGCACCACAGTGGGTTGGCACCACATTTGATATTACGGGATTGTTGCCAGTGATTTGGTATCATAACGTGGGTTGGCCCCAAAGATGGATTAATCGTGACTTTGGGCCATCAGTGGTTTGGCACCACATTATTATTGGATATCGTGACTTTGGGCCAGCAGTGGTTTGGCACCACCAGTGGTTTGGTACCACACGGGGTAGAAACGGAGTTATGGATGGCTAGGTTTGGGTGCATGATATATTGCTTGGTTATGACTTGTGTGTAAGCATGTTGCATTAGCCGGGAGAGGGATTATGCACTGAGTCTTGGTGACTCACCTTCTCCATTATCTTTTCAGGTGATTCGTAGATCGTGGATGAGGAGCCGGATGGACTCGAGGTGGCCATGCATTAAACACATTTGGTTTTACATGACTTTGTTTTGGGTATTATTTTAAATTTCGGATTTTATTTGGGTTTGTAATAAGGCCTTTAAATTATGTTTTTGGATTATTTTGCATGCTTTAGATACATCTTCAAATATGACAAAGTAAATTACTTGTTTTGTTTTAACAACCTGATAACCAAAGTTTTCCAAAATTTACCTCGTTTCGAGTTTTCCAATCATTACCATCGCAATGTGATATTCATGAAATGATAACAAAGATACTTTAGATGATTTCCAAACTCAGGGTTCTTCTCAATTTCAAATGCACACGGTTTCTAAATAATTAAAAATAATACATTTGGGTTCTAACAAACATGGACATTTTCTATCAAACTGAACGGCAAATGAGTTTTCAAACCGTTTTCCTCTGTAACATGCCAGATTCAGTCATGGTGAGTTGATCGGGTTTGGGGTGTTACATACAAAATTTTCTAAAAATCAAACATTCTTCAAAGCTAAAGAGGTCACACGCTCGTGTGGGTAGGCCGTGTTTGGACACGTCCGTCTATCCAACCCGTGGCAAAATAGGGCATATATACTGACTTGTCCACATAGCCTGAGACACGCCCATGTGCCTTACCCGTGGTCGACACTGAATTCCACCACACGGCCTGTTACACGCCCGTGTGTCTAGCCTGTATGTGAGCCTGACTTGTTTTGAATTACAAACTCGAAAGACACAGTCAAGTCAAACTCCCATGTGGGCAATTATAGGCCATTTACAAAGATAATCTGTCACCCACACTTATGATCACCTATAAGCAACAAACCAAAACAATTTATACCTCAAATGGCAACCAAAACATACCAATATATGCACCAATTAATCATCAACCACACCATTTATTTCCATACTCAAATTAAACTCAAATAAATCCATCTAAAATATGAATTTCACATCTCAAATCTCATAATCTATCCATCATTCATTCCTTACCAATTCTAGCATGAAACATACCATTTCTGTCTTACTAATTTATGCAATAATGATCACTAAAATAGAACACACACAAACACTTATAAGTCATTCTTTTCATATGTTCAAAACATATACCAAAACATCAAACTATCAAGCCAAATCACATGGCAAGACTTATACACTTCAAAACATGCCATAATCACTAGCCTATACATGCCATATACCAAATATATGCAACTTCCAAAAGTACCTAAATAGATAACCGATAGTGTGATTGAGTCGCTGACAATCCTCAGATCTAAGCTAGCTTTAAATACACTGTAAAACAGAGAAACAATTCACACAGTAAGCTCAAAAGCTTAGAAAGTTCGTCATATAATACATTTAGCTCAATTATTCAAATCAATTTATAAAATAAAACATCACATAGATTAAATCACAAGAATGTACAATATCATCTATATCCAATATTCACATAATCATCCATTCATCTATTTCCAAATTCATCAAATACTTTTATTTTTTTCTTCTTTCTTTCTTTGTTTTTCTTTCTTTCTTTGCTTTTCTTTTCTTTTCACTTTTCTCACTAATTTTTCTAACGTTTTTCCCTTTCCCTTCTCCGTACTATTTTTTTCCATTTTTTTCCTATCAATTTTTGTTCGCACTCTTTTCTTCTTCTTGCTACATTATAAAATTTTGTTGTTCGCAGTACGATTCTGGTAAGTGGGGTTTCACTTGGTGGTAGGTTTTGGTTTCTGTAAGCTATTGGGTTAATCCTTTTTGTAGTAATGTAATAATGTAGTTAGAGGATTGAATTTCTGTGAAATATCGTGTAGGAGAAGGGTCCGAAGCAGAGGGTGTCACTCCAACGGTCTGAACAAGGTTAGTAGAGGTTTTCGTCGGCAGTAAGTTGGGTTTATGGTCAAATTTTTGTTGATGAATTCATTATTAATATTCTTAAAACGGTGTTCAATATTGTGTTTTTAGGTTTCGAAGGTCTCAGGATTATTTTTCGTAAAAAATGAACCAGGTGTGTATCAAAAACACGAGAAATTAAAGTTCGACGAAAAATAAATAAGGGGCCTGTCAATGCCACACGGGCGTGTGCTCGGCCGTGTGCAACACACGGCATGTGACAGCTAAGTGCGTGGCCGTGTAGGCTGCACGGGCTAGGTTGAATTGGGCATGTGGCCCTACATGGGCATGACATACGGGCGCGTGGGTAATGGGCTAGGCCGTGTGGGCCACACGGGTCAGGCCTATTTGGACGTGTGGGCCTAAAGTTTTGAAATTTTTCCTAGGGTCGCATGAGTCACTCCGATCAACTATGGGCCTTCCGTAGGGTTAGTAAGGGCTAACCAAACCCTAATACATGTAGTCTGTTATCCTGATAGACTAATCTAAGTAGGAAAATTTGATATGTGTGTCTGATTATTCTGTATAAGCATGTATGATATCGGCACTTGACATACGAAACATGTTATTTATGTATATATGTTATTTGATATCTGTATCTGTATATGGGGTGGGATTCATATATGTGGAGGAAGTGTTCTGTACGGTGACCTTTCGCCTATTTTTTTGATAGCTTGGTTGCATCTATTTCTGCTATGTGGCTTATGGAGACTGTTTGGTGTGTAAGGATGGTTGGGTGTTTTATACCCCACATGGTGTGATGGGATGGTCAGAGAAGGTGTATAAATAATGGGGGTAGGACTCTGTATATTTGTTCTGATTATCTGATTCTAATATCATTTTCTATTAAGACTTAAAACTGTATCTATATTTGTTCTGCATATGGGTTTCTACATATATTTGCATGACTATCTCTATTAGGTTACACACTAACTTTCCATCAACTCACATTTGTTTGTATGTTCTGTTCAAGTAATCCTCAAGCACAGGTGGATCGATGCGACGGAGTCTCAACGGTAACCACTAGTTGACGAACTAGTTTATTTAAAAGCTTTATTTTAATTCTAAATTATTTTAAGTGTTTGTAATTTTTGGGACTCTTTGGACTGCTTGGTTTTAAATTTTCTTTTGATTGTGTTTAGACTTTAATACTGTAAATTTTGGCAACATCACGGTTTTGCGCAAACAAATGATTTTCTGAAAACACAAACTCAATTTTTCACTCTGGCAAAATCAAACTTCTACTGCAAAATAAGTTTTTTGAAAGAGCAAAATAACAATGTTTTCATAACGAGAATAACAATACGTTTGATCAAATGTGGATTCTTCTTACCAACAATTAAATACGAGAAATTTGACATAACAAGATTGATTTCAAAACCTCTTCTTCGTAACACATCCGAATTAGGCCATAACATTTAGGCCGAGTTTGGGGTGTTACATTTAGTAGTAGCAGAACTAGGTTGCAAAACTTGGGTTGTGAATTTTGGGTTCAAAATTTGATTTGCAAAAGAAATGGTTTACAAACAAGTTTGTTTTTATAAGTGAAGTATGTGGTACACCGAGTCCCCGATGCCGATCCTATAAGTACTTCTAAACTTAGAAATATTGTAGTTAGAGAACTCCAAGTTGTCTAAAACTATGCTGATTTAGTTAGAAACTGAGACTTTTGAAATAATTCTGAAACTTCTGATAAAAATTTGAAGCATAAAACATTTGCTAATAAACACTGAAACTGATGCATAAAATTTTGTAATGTAGATAAAACTTGAAAAACGATAAGCGCTCGTGGAACTCGTGGTTGTGGTATTCATGGGCACGGTGGGCGCCCTAGAGGGGCTCAAGCTGAGTCTTCTTATTTGGTCAATATGCCAAATCTGGATACGAGTAAGACATTGGTTTCACTTGCTATGTGACTAGGTCACAAAGCTGCTTGACTGGGGACGACGCATTGTCCTAGGCCATTTTCAGAGTTTTGGAGAGGGTCATTGGACCTCATTCTAGATTTAGGGGATGTGGGTCGATAACTGAATGAATCCAGTCCAATGGAGCTGAACTATTTAGGGGCGCCACTAGAGTCATCCTTACTATGATCGAGTATTGGTTGGAGGCCACAGAGAGGGTAATGAATGGCATCTATTGCAGTCCTAAGTAGAAACTGAATGATGCAATTTCTTTGCTTCACGATGAGGTATATTAGTGGTGGTTATCGGTTGAGGAGGGTACCCAATCAGATAATTTTAATTGGGATTATTTTAAGACTACCTTTCAGAGGAAGTATGGGGGAGCGAGTTGTGTGGATGCTCACAGACGTGAGTTCATAAATCTCACACAAGGCGATAGGACTATGGCCAAGTATAAGGCCGAGTTTCTAGGACTAAGTCACTATGCTTGAGGCATCGTGACATCTGAGTCTGAGAAATATGTCTACTTTGAGGATGGTTTGAGAGACAGTCTAAGGGTATTGATAGCCCCACAGAAGAAGCAAGAGTTTGTTGTTTTAGTAGATAATGCAAAGATCGCCGAAGAGGTTAAGCGCGTGGAATGCCATAACTGAGATCGTGAGAGTTGTAAGAATAAGAGGGATTCAGAGCCCTCTAGTTTTGTTCTAAGGCCTAAGAAATGAGTCAAACCTGATAGACCTTCTAGAGTGGGAGTTCTAGTAGCTTTTATTGGAGTTTAGTTGTGCAGCGATTGTGGTAGGCGCCATTCAGGCGAGCGCTGAAGGAAATTAAAGGATTTTTTTCATTATAGGTCATTAGAGCATTGGATTAGAGAGTGTCCACATCGTTCTGATCAGATGCAAGCTATAGGATCGGGTTTTGTTCAGCCTCAAAAAGTAGTACAGTAGCCACCTAGAGGCTGTGGTCTGGCTAGGGGTTGTAATGGTATGGGTTGAGGACAGAAAGCACTGGGTAGAGGTGCTAATCAGACTGAGGTGAGGTAGTCTACGTTAATAAATGCTACTCGACACTGAAAGGATAGAGATGCCCCTAATGTGCTTACGGGTACGTTCCTTATTTATGATATTCCATATACTGCTTTGATAGACATAAGGTTAACTCACTCGTATGTAGTTAGTTCTATTTTTGAAAACGTGGGGATTGTGGTTTAGAGAACTTCAGGTGAGATTTCTGTGCTGAGTCCATTGGGACAATCTATTTGGGTTAGTAGATTATATTGGAATGTTCCGTTAGAAGTACAAGATACTGTATTTCCAACAAAATTGATGGAGCTAACATTTGGAGAGTTTGACTTGATTCTAAGATGGTTTGGTTAGTAGAGGACCGAGTTAGTTTAGACTACATGACTAAGAGAGTCATTCTGAGGACCGAGGATGATAAGGAAGTGGTTATGGTCAGTGAGCAAGATTACTTATCTAATGTGATATTCACTCTAGTGGCCGAAAAACTAGTTCAAAAAGGGTGGGAGGCATACTTGGCCTATATTAGTGTTTAAATTTCGGGGACTAATCTGTCAGGGATATCAGAACAGTGAGAGAATTTTTAGATGTATTTCCTGATGAGCTACCGGGTACAGCTTGTAACATCCCAAATTTGGGCCTAGAAGAATTGGGCCCATTGGGCCTTGGGCACAGGAGCGTTTAAAATTTTTGAGAATAAGAGAACGGCTTTAGTGCTAGTTGGACCTATTAGGTGAGTGATTTTAGAATGTTAGAGGGTTTCTATGAAGTCCTGAGTTCAAAATTTGGCTTTAGGATAGGCTTTAAGAATAAAATGTGGAAAAAATGACACAAGTGCAGTTTGTGGTGTAGTGGCAAAGTGACACCACATAAGAGGCAAGGGGGTGACGCAAAAAAGGAAGGAAGAAAGTCCAAGGTTCAAGTCTTGGCTCTTGCATTTTAGGATTTCTTTTTAAATGGACTCTAGAATTTTGCCATAGGGTTATATTTAGTTGCGCATGATTTTAGACATAAGAAAGTGAGTGGTCTAGTGGCAAGGCGTCATTAAGGGTGCAAATGAGCTTGGGTTCGAATCTCATGACAAGCAAGGGAGTATTTATTTTATGGATTGTACGAGAAAAGTTTGAGATGGATTTAAACTCTGCTAACGGAGGGATCCCACATCGGTAAGATATAAAGAAGGAAGGTGAGAAGCTAGCAATATATAGAGCATTCTATGAGGAGAGTTAATATACCTTGGTGGGCGTTTGGGTACAGACCTAGACGATAATCGCCAATAGTAGCGATGGAAGGGCTACTATAACGTGAGGTACACGGTAAGGTTACAGTGAGGTTTTGGTTTTCGATAAGTGTATATTAAGTTATGATTAATTGTTAGGTGATGTCGATTGTAGGTTCGTGACTAAGGGGTTTGCAGTACGCGTGGTTACCAGGTGTGTACAAACACTACACACACGAAATCGGTAATGCCGAAAAGCTGAAAAGCCAAAAGTGGCTAAATGGGCCCAATGGGCCCTAAGGCTAAGAATTGATGAAATGGTTTGGTTGGTTATACAAATTGAATTAGTCATGCATGATACATGAATTGGATTTGTTTTGAGCCTAATAGGCCATATGATTAGTTTTGGGCCTAATGGGCCGTAAGGGTATGATATGGGCTTGATGGGCTTATGGGGACGTAGACATGTATGTTAGGGTTTATGGACCTTAGGTCTAGTTTGGACAACTCTTAAATTTCATAAGACTTAATCTAATTAAACATGCCTATGAACAAGTCGCTGGGTTAGGGTGTGGCAATCGGCATACACATGTCTTGGATTGGATCTAGGGAGAGCTTGGTATTTAAGCGGCCATAGTGGCCCACCTCCGCTTTTCTGCAATCCTACCTAATGCGTAGTGTACGTTCACTTTAGCCGCGAGGACTTGTTGATGGGCCAAAGTTCATAACTAAAATCCTAGAGGGACCAAATACCCTTATATTTGTTAAATTACTAAAATACACTTATATTGCTAAAGTACCAAAATACCCTTATTTTGTAAAATTACCAAAATATCCCCGATTTATGAAATTACTAAAATACCCCCAATTTGTGAAATTATCGAAATACCCTCGATTTGTAAAATTATTGCAATACCCTTGATTTGTGATATTACCAAAATACCCTTGGTTTGCAAAATTTCCAAAGTACCCCGATTTGCAAAATTACCAAAATACCCCTGATTTGTGAAATTACCAAAATACCCCTAGTTTGTGAAATTACCAAAATACCCTCAATTTGTGAAATTAACAAATACCCCCAATTTACAAAATTACCAAAGTACCCCAATTTGTGAAATTACTGAAATACCCCTAATTTCTAAAATTACCAAAATACCCCTGTAGGGTAGAATTATGAAAATTCCCCTAGGTAGTGAAATGACGAAGATAACCCTATGTGAAGAATATGAGTTTGTGGATGTTACTTTTGTGTTTGATACATTTAAATGATATTCTTCTTAGGATGCATATGGGTGGAAATTATGGTACGGAGGAAGATTTGAGGATCGCATGGCCATAGGGTATGGATCAAGGATCGCATAGCCGTGTGGCATTGATCCACCGCAGGCTTTTAGCCACCAAGTAGCCATGCTGCACCGATAATGTTACCGATGGTTATGTGCCATTAATATTGGCTTCGTGTCGTAATTATGGGCTTTGTGCCAATACCGAAGGCTTTGTGCTGTTATTATGGCTTTGTGCCAATCATATTTACCGTGGCTATGTGCCTAACATATATATATTGATGACTCTATGTCAATATTTGAGGATCACATGGCTGTATGGTATGGATCCAAAGGAGGTGTTAAGCCCAATATTTGATTACCAGCTTTGCTACAACGTTCGGTAGTACCGCAACCAGGCTACCCTTGGTGTGTAGCGGAGGGGTGGGTCGAGCTAGAATTCCCCACAAGAGTCATAAGGTTGAAAGGAAATGGCGTGTGTAGCGGATGGATTTTTGTGGTGGGTTTTGCATTATTTTTTATGAATGATACGATATGATATGATATGATATGAGGTCATTGTGGGATAAGGCCCAAGACCACCAATTTTGATAGGGCTTAGGCCCAATGTGGATATTTGTAAGTGATTTGTTTTCCAAGGGTTGTGGACTTTGAGTTTCAAAACTCACACCCTTTAATTTAATGTTTGAGTAATCCGTATAGGCGACTCGGCGTGGGAGAGGACTCGGAGATGGCCAGGCTACAAGAGGCTTAAATTTTCATTTATTTGTTTCAAAATACATGTTTTATTTACTTAACTTTCAATTGACGTAATAAGACCTTGTCCTCTGTTTTGACTTTAGATTTAATTTGGGTTTTGAGATTAAATGTTTATTTAATTATTAAACCTAAGTAACCTCTTGTGTTCAAACTTGGGTTACTAAATGCTTAAAATAATAAAATAAGTTTTTTTATCTTTAATTAATAAGTCTATTAGATTTTGGGCCTTTGGGCCTTAATTTCTTAATTAGCAAAACTGTTTTGAATTGTGCCTTTAATGTGACATTCCAGATTCGGGCCTAACTTCTAGGCTGGGTTTGGGGTGTTACATTTAGTGGTATCAGAGCCTAGGTTGGAAAGCTCGGGCTGTGAATGGGCCTTAGATTTTGGGTTTTTTTAAAAAAAGTTTTGGCAAGATTCTTGAAGTGTGGTTCATCAAGCCCTCGATGTTGAGCCAAGTAAGTTTTCTGTTATTGTTTGAATTATTTAACTATATAGATAATTGGCTACTTAAAAATAGGCTTTTAGAGACTAAAGCCCGTAGAAAACTTAAGCCTGTAGTGGATTCTCGATCGCGGAATAACTCTAAGAAATTTTTGTTACTTGCATAAGATATGTGCCCTAAACAAGTGGAACTAAGTACTTATTTCATAAAATTCTTAAATCAGAGTGCGCAACAAAAGCATAGTGGTGTGACTTGAGTGGTGCGATTAGTAGTTAGTTGGATATTTTGAGGATGAAATTTCTTTAAGGAGGGTTGATTTGTAACATCCCAAATTTGGGCCTTGAAGAATTCGCCCATTGGGCCTTGGGCACGAAAGCGTTTAAAATTTTTGAGAACAAGAGAACGGCTTTAGTGCTAGTTGAACCTATTAGGTGAGTGATTTTAGAAGGTTAAAGGGTTTCTATGAAGTCCCGGGTTCAAACTTTGGCATTAGGAAAATTTTGGTTTTAGGTGAATAAAACCCTGGGAGTTAGTAGGTAGGCTTTAAGAATAAAATGTGGAAAAAAAAATGACACAAGTGGAGTGTATGGTGTAGTGGCAAAGTGATACCACATAAGAGAGAAGGGGGTGACGCTAAAAAGGAAGGAAGGAGGTCCAAGGTTCAAGTCTTGGCTCTTGCATTTTTGGATTTCTTTGTAAATGGACTTTAGAATTTTTCCATGGGGTTATATTTAGTTGCACATGATTTTAGACACAAGAAAGTGAGTGGTCTAGTGGCAAGGTGTCATTAAGGGTGCAAAGGAGCTTGGGTTTGAATCTCATGACAAGCAAGGGAGTATTTATTTTGCGGATTGGACGAGAAGAGTTTTAGTTGGATTTAAACTCTGCTAATGGAGGGATCCCATATCGGTAAAATACAAAGAAGAAAGGTGAGAACCTAACTATAACGTAAGGTACATGGTAAGGTTACGGTGAGGTTTTGATTTTCGATAAGTGTATATTAAGTTATGATTAATCATTAGGTGATGTCGATTGTAGGTTTCTGACTAAGGGGTTTGTAGCGTGCGTGGTTACTAGGTGTGTACAAACACTACACACACGAAATCGGCAATGCCAAAAAGCTAAAAAGCCAAAAGTGGCTAAATGGGCCCGGTGGGCCCTGAGGCTAAGAATTGATAAAATGGTTTGGCTGGTTATACGAATTGAATTAGTCGTGCATGATACATGAATTGGATTTGTTTTGGGCCTAATAGGCCATATGATGAGATTTGGGCCTAATGGGTCGTAAGGGTGTGATATGGGCTTGATGGGCTTATAGGGACGTAGACATGTATGTTAGGGTTTATGGACCTTAGGTCTAGTTTGAACAACTCTTAAATTTCATAAGACTTAATTTAATTAAACATGCCTGTGAACAAGTCACTGGGTTAGGGTGTGGCAACAGGCATACGCATGTCTAGGATTGGATCTAGAGAGAGCTTGGTATTTAAACGACCTTAGTGGCCCACCTCCTCTTTTCTGGAATCATACCTGGTGCGTAGTGTCTGTTCACTTCAGCCGTGAGGACTTGTTGATGGGCCAAAGTTCATAACTAAAATCTGAGAGGGACCAAATACCCTTATGTTTGTTAAATTACTAAATACCCTTATATTGGTAAAGTACCAAAATACTCCTGTTTTGTAAAATTACCAAAATATCCTCGATTTGTGAAATTACTGAAATACCCCCAATTTGTGAAATTATCAAAATACCCTCGATTTATAAAATTATCGAAATACCCTCGATTTGTGATATTACCAAAATAACCCCAGTTTGTAAAATTACCAAAGTACCCCAATTTGTAAAATTACAGAAATACCCCTAATTTGTGAAATTACCAAAATACCCCTAATTTGCAAAATTACCAAAATACCTCTAATTTGTGAAATTACCAAAATACCCCCGATTTACGAAATTACCAAAGTACCTCGATTTGTGAAATTACCAAAATGCCCCTGTAGGGTAGAATTACGAAAATACCCCTGGGTAGTGAAATGACAAAAATAACCCTATATGACGAATATGAGTTTGTGGATGTTACTTTTGTGTTTGATGCATTCATATGATATTCTGCTTAGGATGCATATGGGTGGGAATTATAGTACGGAGGAAGATTTGAGGATCACATGGCCATATGGTATGGATCCACCTCAGGCTTTTAGCCACCGAGCAGCCATGCTGCATTGATAATGTTACCGAGGGCTGTGTTCCATTAATATGGGCTTCGCGCCGTAATTATAGGCTTTGTACCAATACCGAAGGCTGTGTGCCATTATTATGGCTTTGTGCCAATCATATTTACCGTGGCTATGTGCCTGACATATATATTGATGACTCTGTGTCAATATTTGAGGATCGCATGGCCGTATGGTATGGATCCAAAGGAGGCTTTAAGCCCAATATTTGATTAGCAGCTTTGCTGCAACGTTCGATAGTACCGCAACTGGGCTACCCTTGGTGTGTAGCGGAGGGGTGGGTCGAGCTAGAATTCCCCATAGGAGTCATAAGGTTGGAAGGGAAATGGTGTGTGTAGCAGATGGATTTTTGGGGTGGGTTTTGCATTATTTGTTTATGAATGATATGGCGTCATTGTGGGATAAGGCCCAAGACCACCGATTTTGATAGAGCTTATGCCTAATGTGGATATTTGTACATGATTTGTTTTCTATGGGTTGTGCACACTGAGTTTCGAAACTCACACCCCTTTAATTTAATGTTTCAGGTAATCCCGTGTAGACGACTCGACGTGGGAGAGGACTCGAAGATGGCCACACTACAAGAGGCTTGAATTTTCATTTATTTGTTTCAAAATACATGTTTTATTTACTTAATTTTCAGTGGACATAATAAGACCTTATACTCCGTTTTGACTTTAGATTTAATTTGGGTTTTGAGATTAAATGTTTATTTAATTATTAAACCAAAGTAAGCTGTTATGTTCAAACTTAGGTTATTAAATGCTTAAAATAATAAAATGGGTTTTTTTATCTTTAATTAATAAGTCTATTAGATTTTGGGCTTTTGGGCCTTAATTTCTTAATTGGCAAAATAATTTTGAATTGTGCCTTTAATGTGACATTTCGAATTCCAGCCTAACTTCTAGGCCGGGTTTGGTGTGTTACACAGCTTTGGTGTCCATTGCTCCTTACGGTATGGCATTAAAAGAGCCTACAGAGCTTAAGGCTCAACTTCAAGAGCTTTTGGATCTTGGGTTCATCTGTCCTAATGTGTCTGTGCGGGGGGTATCGGTTTTGTTTGTAAAGAAGCAGGATGGTACCATGAAGATGTGTATCAACTATAGGCAATTGAATAAGCTAACTGTGAAGAATAAGTTTACACTTCTGAGGATCGACGATTTGTTTGATCAATTTCATGGGGATTCGGTATTCTTGAAGATAGATCTCCACTATGGGCATCATAATCTTAGGGTTAAGGAGGTTGATATTCATAATGCAGCATTTAGGACTCGTTATGGGCACTACGAGTTCCTAGTTATGCTTGGTTTGACGAATGCTTCGGCTGAATCATGGATATGATGAGACGGGGTTTTTAGCCCATATCTAGTTTAGTTCATCGAAGTCTTTATCAACGATATTCTAGTGTACTCTGAGACCAAGGATGAGCATGATTAGCATCTTAGAGTAGTGCTTCAGATACTTTGAGAGAAATAACTCTATGCTAAGTTGAGAAAATGTGAATTTTGGTTGTGCGAGGTAACATTTCTAGGTGGTTTCTACTAAGGGGATTCCAGTTGATCCTAGAAGGATTGAAGATGTGCTTGATTTGAAATAGCCTAAGAATGTCTCTAAAATCCACAGTTTTTTGGGTCTTGCGGGTTATTATCGATGGTTTGTTCTTGCACATATGGGAGAATGTTAGGGCAGGTATGACAATAGAACATGCTATAAGTGTAGATCCTAAGATCATTTTATTCAAGATTGCCCAAAGATAGTTGAAGAAGAAAATGTTTAGAACGAAAGACCAAGTATTGTGGCGGCTAGAAGTAGACCACCCAGGAGCATCGAAAATGTGAATGAAACCCAGAGAGGAATGACTGGTATAGCTATAAGGTCAGAAGCAAGAGCACCTACCCGAGCCTATGCTATACGTGCACGAGAGGAAGCATCATCTCCAGACGTCATCACCGGTACTTTCACTTTATTTGATACTGATGTCATTACATTGATAGATCCAAGATTGACTCATTCTTATGTGTGCATGGACTTAGTATCAAATAAGACTCTACCTATTGAGTCTACTAAATTTGTGATTAGAGTATCGAACCCCTTAGGTAAGTGCGTTTCGGTGGATAAAGTGTGCAAGAATTTCCCGTTGATGTTTCGTGATTTATGTTTCCCGGTCAATTTGATGTTGCTACCATTTGATGAATTTGACATAATTCTGGGAATGGACTGGCTTACTTTGCATAATGCCATTGTGGATTGTAAGAGAAAGAATGTTGAATTGAAGAGTCAGAATGGTGATATAGTTCTAATTCAGTCTAGTGATATGAAAGGATTACCAACTGTTGTATCTACGATGAAAGCTATGAACTATGTGAGAAAGGGCTATGAAGCTTATTTAGCGTACATGATTGATACAAAAGTGTCGGATAGGAAAGTTGAATCTGTGCCTGTGATATATGAGTTTCCAGATGTGTTTCTAGAAGAGTTACCGAGGTTACCTCCGATTAGAGAAGTTGAATTTGGTAATGAGTTAGTGTCGAGAACTGCTCCTATTTTGATAGCTCTATACAGAATGGCACCAACAGAATTGAAAGAGTTGAAATCTCAGTTGCAAGAATTGATCGACAGAGGATTTGCATGACTGAGTTTTTCACCCTGGGGAGCTCCTATATTATTTTTGAAAAAGAAAGATGTAACTATGAAAATGTGTATTGATTATCGACAATTGAACAAAGTGATGACAAAGAACAAATATTCGTTACCTCGGATTGATGATTTGTTTGATCAGCTGAGAGGAGCTAAGTATTTCTAAGATAGATTTGAGATCGGGCTACTATCAGTTGAGAGTTAAAGAATCCGATGTGCTGAAACCTTCCTTCAGAACGAGGTACGGACATTATGAATTCTTAGTGATGCCTTTTGGACTAACAAATGCCCCTGCAGTGTTTATGGATTTGATGAATTGATATTCAGATCGTATTTGGATTGCTTCATGGTGGTGTTTATTGATGATATTTTGATCTATTCGTGGGATGAGATGCAGCATGCCGAGAATTTGAGAATCGTGTTACAAACTCTGCGTGAGAAACAATTGTATGCAAAGATTAGCAAGTGTGAATGTTGGTTGCATGAGGTCAGTTTTCTAGGGCATATTGTATCCATTGCTGGGATACAAGTCGATCCGTATAAAATCTCTACTATTTGGGAATTGAAGCCTCCGTGAAATGTGTCTGAAGCCGTAGTTTTCTACTATTAGCAGGATATTATAGACGATTTGTGAAAGGCTTCCCGATGATTGCAACTCCATTGACAAAGTTGTTGCAAAAGGATGTTAAATTCGAGTGGTCGGAAAAGTGTCAACAGAGTTTTGAATAGTTGAAAGTGCTGATGCAAGAAGGAAAAGTCATCGCTTATGCTTCGAGACAGTTAAAATCGCATGAAAAGAATTATCCAACGCATGATCTTGAATTGGTTGCGATATATTTGCATTGAAGATTTGGCGTCACTATTTATTCAGTGAAAAATGTCATATTTATACTGATCATAATAGTTCAAAGTATTTGATGACTCAGAAAGATTTCAACTTGCAATAGAGTAAATGATTAGAGTTGTTGATAGATTGCCACCTACGTAAAGCTATTGTTGTAGCTGATGCTTTGAGTCAGAAATCGTTATATCTTTTGTGAGCTATGAGTAATCAGATGGATCTGTGTGATGATGATGTGGTAGTAGCTGAATTGAAAGTTAAGCTGATGTTTGTATAGCAGATATGTGATGCTCAGAAAATTGATAATGAGTTTTTAGCAAAAGGAGTTCAATGTAATTCGAATGTGAAATCAGAATTTCAAATTGATAATAATGATTGTTTGAGATTCAGAGATTGAATTTGTGTTTGGAGAAATTTAGAGCTGATTCAAATGATTTTAACTGAAGATCACAATAGTCATTTGACTATACATCTGGGGAGTACGAAAATGTATAATGATTTGAAACAGTGCTATTAGTGGCATGGTATGAAGAGAGATATTTCTGACTTTGTGTCGAAATGTTTAATTTATCAGCAGGTTAAGGCTGAACATCAAGTTCTGTCCGGGTTATTACAACCGATTATGATTCCTGAGTGGAAATGAGAGAGAATTACGTTTGACTTTGTGTCGGGATTACCTTTATCTCCCAGCAAGAAAGATGCGATATGGGTAATAGTTGATAGATTGATGAAATCAGCTCATTTCGTTCCGGTGAAGAACCAATCTGAATTTTGGCACGAGAGACCAAAGAATTGAGAAATAAGAAAATTTCTCTAGTGAAAGTATTGTCGCACAAACACGGAATTGATGAGGCTACGTGGAAGCCTGAGAACATTATGAGAGAGCAACATCCATAACTATTCACTGGTAAGATTTTCGGGGATGAAAATCCCTAAGGGGGTGAGTTGTAACAGCCCAGTTTGGACCTTAGTCAGACCAGTGGTTTGAGAGCACAAATCTGAGGTCATAAAAATATTTAAATATTATTATCTGTGTGAATAATATGTGACATAGTCTGTGTAAAAATTTTGTGTGATAATTTGGTCGTTTGTGTGTCGAATTGAGAGAAAGGACTTAATTGCATAGAGAGTAAAATGCTTTGTGCTGATTTGTGAGTACTTAGATATTGTTTGCTTTTAAAAGAGGAGGCCTTATTTGGCAGTTAAGCCATTAATGAGATAGTCGATGACAATGGTCAAAAATAACCTTACATTATATGATAGTTATATATTCAGTGATAAGGCTAATTTGGTAAATAGACTAATATTATGATAGTAAAAGAAAACAAATCAAAAGATGATGGTTATCATCTTCTTAGTGCCGAATTTGGAGAAAAAGAAAGAGAAGAAAACCTAAGCAAGGTTTCGGCTAAGTTTGAACTAAATTAAGGTATGGTTTGGTTTCGATTTTGATAATTTCTACATTTTTATAATCGTTGCTTCTTCTACTATCAAGCCCATGTCTCAATTTTGTAAATTGATGATGTTTGTGAGTTATGCCATTATTGATATATTGAGCATTGTGATGTTAATTGGTAAAATATGAAGACTCAGTGTTGGATTAACATATTTTATCTTTGGATTTTTTATGAAATTGAACATTTTGGGAATGAATTATGCTTGTGATAGAATAAGTATTGGTATTGAATTGGGTGTGATTAGAGTTGCTATTGATTGCATGTTTTGAATTGCTCAATTGGTATGCTTTTAAATGGCAATATGTGCATGAGATGTTTGGTTGATTGTCTTGTAGGTTTGACCCTAAGTGGGTGGCATGTTGGCCTTGCAAAAATGGCCTATAATGTCACACGGTTGGGGCGCATGGGCGTGCCTCTGACCATGGGTAAATTGGCAGAATGTGGCTTAAATTGCACACGGCCTCGACACGGGGGTGTCATCTAACCATGGTGCACAAGTCAATAGTTGGCCTTAATAGTACACGGCCATGGTACGGGCGTGCCTACAGGTCGTGCGAGAAATGGCAGTATATGACCTTTTAGGACACGGCCTTAGCACACGGGCGTGCTTGTTAGCCGAGTTGATTTTGGTAGTATGTAACCACGAGGAGGTCACAAGGGTGTGTCATGTAGCCGTAGGAGAGGCACGGCCTACCCCCACGGGCGTGCCTCCCCTGTATTCTAAAAAGTTTCAATTTTTCATGAAATTTTATGTGTTTCGGTTTAGTCCCTACTCGATTTATAAGCATGCTTAGGGTCTTGATGACTCATTTATGGGACACTATGATTGTATATGAATGTGTTTGATGATGATTGACTCTGTGCCAACATTTAGAGGTTAAATGATCTGATTGATCAGTAATACCCCTGAATCCTATTCTGGCAAGGATTTCGGGTTAGGGATGTTACAATTTTATTGGATCAGAGCTATTGTGTAGTCGATTCTCGGACTAATGTAGCGATTGTGAGTCTAGCTATACATGCCATATTGTGAAATTGCGATAGTGTGATGAAATCTGATAGTTGAAATGTGTGTTAATATAGTAATGGATCCCGATCGAGCAGTTATTGATGACGTAGAGAGTAATGTGCCTACTCCCACTCAAGGGACTACGCCGGCCACATCATGGCCAAATGATAGTGGTGAGGAAGGTGAGGCTAAGCAAGCCTTCTTTCGTATGATGAGTGAATGGTTTTTGGAATTTGTTAGAACAAATTCTACTGTTCCACAACCTCCACCCCCACAAGTACCTATTGTGCCACAAGTTGTAGATCCGATCAGATTGAATAAACCACCTGTAGACAAGATTCGCAAGCATGAAATTTGAAGAGTTTAGGGCCCGACTTATGATGATCTTTGGCGAAATGAGTTTTGGCTCGAAAATACCCTTCGAGTATTTGATGAGATGTCACTGAACCCTGATGAGTGCATTAAGTGTATTGTTTCCTTGTTGAGAGACACGACTTATAATTGGTGGAAAACATTGATATCTGTGGTTCTGAGAGAGAGAATCACCTGGGATTTCTTTCAAGTCGAGTTTAGAAAAAAGTATATCAACCAACGCTTCATTGATAAAAAATGTAAGGAGTTTTTAGAGCTAAAAAATGTAAGGAGTTTTTAGAGCTAAAAAAGTATATCAACCAACGCTTCATTGATAAAAAATGTAAGGAGTTTTTAGAGCTAAAATCACCTGTGCTATTGAGTCAATATGCTAGAGAGTGTGTTTCTACTGAAGCTACTATGTGCAAACGTTTGGTAGATGGATTGAATGAAGACATAAAGTTGTTGGTTGGGATATTTGATATAGATGCATTTGTTGTACTTGTGGAGAGAGCATGCAAAGCTGAGGAACTCAGTAAAGAAAAGAAGAAAGTCAATTCTGAGGCTCGAGATGAAAGAAAGAGATCGATGAATAAATTTTCTCAAACTTCTTCAGAGAGATACAAAGATTCCAGCAATCATTCAAATGCTTCAATTGGTCATCCTAATAGAGATCATTCAAGACAGAGTACTGGTTTACGAATTCAAGCTCTGAATGAGTCAAGTGTGGGCAATGTTAAGAACAACAAGTCCGAGTGTAAACAATGTGGGAGACGACATGTGGGAGAATGCTGGGGTAGGTATAACAATTGAACATGCTATAAGTGTGGATCCTAAGATCATTTTATTTGAGATTGCCCAAAGATAGTTGAAAAAGAAAATGTTCAAAATGAAAGACCAAGTAATGTGGCGGCCAGAAGTAGACCACCTAGGAGCATCAAAAATGCGAATGAAACCCAGAGAGGAACGGCTGATACAGCTGTAAGGACAAAAGCAAGAGCACCTGCCCGAGCCTATGCTATACGTACACAAGAGAAAGCATCATCTCCAGACATCATCACCGGTACTTTCACTTTATTTGATACTAATGTCATTGCATTGATAGATCCAAGATCGACTCATTCTTATGTGTGTATGGACTTAGTATCAAATAAGACTCTACATGTTGAGTCTACTGAATTTGTGATTAGAGTATCGAACCCCTTAGGCAAGTGTGTTTTGGTGGATAAGTTGTGCAAGAATTGCCCATTGATGTTTCGTGATTTATGTTTCCCGGTCAATTTGTCGTTGCTACCATTTGATGTATTTGACATAATTCTGGGAATGGACTGACGTACTTTGCATAATGCCATTGTGAATTGTAAGAAAAATAATGTTGAATTGAAGAGTCAGAATGGTGAGATTGTTCGAATTGAGTCTAGTGATATGAAAAGATTACCAGCTGTTGTATCTGCGATAAAGATATGAACTATGTGAGAAAGGGCTATAAAGCTTATTTGGCATACATGATTGATACAAAAGTGTTGGGAAGGAAAGTTGAATCTATGCCAATGATATGTGAGTTTCTAGATGTGTTTCCAGAAGAGTTACCGGGGTTACCTCCGATTAGAGAAGTTGAATTTGGTATTGAGTTAGTGCCGGGAACTGCTCCTATTTTGATAGCTCCATTCAGAATGGCACTAACAGAATTGAAAGAGTTAAAATCTTAGTTGCAAGAATTGATCGACAGAGGATTTACACGACCGAGTTTTTCACCCTGGGGAGCTCCTGTATTATTTTTGATAAAGAAAGATGGAACTATGAGAATGTGTATTGATTATCGACAATTGAACAAAGTGACGATAAAGAACAAATATCCGTTACGTCGGATCGATGATTTGTTTGATCAGATGAGAGGAGCTACAGTGTTTCTAAGATAGATTTAAGATCGGACTACTATCAATCGAGAGTTAAAGAATCCGATATGCCGAAAACTTCTTCAGAACGAGGTATGAACACTATGATTTCTTAGTGATGCCTTTTGGACTAACAAATGCCCTTGCAGTGTTTATGGATTTGATGAATTGGATATTCAGACCATATTTGGATTGCTTCATGGTGGTGTTCATTGATGATATTTTGACCTATTCGCGTGATGAGACGCAGCATGTCAAGAATTTGAGAATCGTGCTACAAACTCTTCGTGAGAAACAGTTGTATGCAAAGTTTAGCAAATGTGAATTTTGGTTGCATAAGTTCAGTTCTCTAGGGCATATTGTATCCGATGCTGGGATACGAGTAGATCCAAATAAAATCTCTGCTATTTTGGAATGGAAGCCTCCGATAAATGTGTCTGAAGCCGTAGTTTTCTAGGATTAGCCGAATATTATAGATGACTTGTGAAAGGCTTTTCGATGATTGCAACTCCATTGACAAAGTTGTTGCAAAAGGATGTTAGATTCGAGTGGTCAGAAAAGTGTCAATAGAGTTTTGAACAGTTGAGAGTGTTGTTAACAGAAGCACCGGTGTTGATTAAACCTGAATCAAGAAAAGAGTTTATAGTTTATAGTGATGCATCGTTGAATGGTTTGGGCTGTGTGCTGATGCAAGAAGGAAAAGTCATCACTTATGCTTCGAGACAGATAAAATCGCATGAAAAGAATTATCCAACGCATGATCATAAATTGGTCGCAATTGTATTTGCATTGAAGATTTGGTGTCACTATTTATTCGGTGAAAAATGTCATATTTATACTGATCATAAGAGTTTAAAGTATTTGATGACTTTGAAAGATTTGAACTTCGACGAGAGAAGATGGTTAGAGTTGTTGAAAGATTATGAACTTGT